>CM060860.1:6699156-7991595 GCA_030737845.1 Acorus calamus
TTCTTTCAAATGTGACATTTTTTTTCTTCAACTCCACTTTTAATTGAATTATATTATATGTCTTCTCACCCCCCAAAATTTTCATCATTTCTTGAAACCCAAAAATAAATAAAAATAAATAAATAAATAATGGTTTTCTGTCTTAAGTTTTCATCTTTGATTTTTAATTTCTTATTTTTACTCCAATAAAAAATATTATTTTTACCTCTTTTTTTCAAAAAATTGGAAGATAATAATTTTTAATTTTAAATATCTTAAAAAGAAGACAAATTGAGTAGTAAAAATGTTTGGGGAAAGGACTTTGAAAATGCTTTTAGAAAATAATTAGAAGAAGATGTGAATTTTTTAAAAGATTTGAGTAAAACACAAAGTGATGGTTGGACATCATATCAAATCAATTTTTTACTCAAATTTTAAGTAAAATTTGAGTATAGATTTAAGTAAGGGCTGGAGATGACCTTACCTTCCATTATTTCAATTTCTCTTAACCCAAAGCAATGACGATTGGAGTATTATTACATTCATTCTATTTTACAACCTCACTTAGTCTCATAAACTTCATTGGCCACATGCATATGCTATAATAAAGTATATATTTCGTTAAAAAAAACTACGCATTTTTATAGATAAGTACATACATACTTTATTTTTTAGAAATAAAATAAAATTATCTTATTAGATGAGACATGTTATTTTTAAAAATAAAAAAAATAAAAGATGTTAGGACTACATTCATTTATTACATTATGTTCTTTTATATTTGCTTAGTTATATCATACTCTTAAATCAAATAAATGAGACCATATGCCATGAATGAACATGAATAATTGCATGAGGCGTTGAAAATATGCTTTGTAGCCTATCACAGCCCAAAAGACGTCATTGAGCCTCTTATACACTGCGCTACACACTGTATGAAAATTTTTAAAAATTAATCAACTTTTTAAAAGAAAAAAATGCACCCGGGTATCATTATATTTCAATGTATACATCACTTTTTATAATAATATATATTTCAAAAAGCAAGTATATATTTTTAAAAAAAAAAAAAAAAGTAGACGAGGGCTGGAAATGGCTGGCATTGACTGACACTGAGGTAAGCATGAAGAGGAACAAAAATGATAAACAGTGAACCTGCATATTGTGTTTCCCCACATAATTTAGTATAAATGCATAATCTAATGGTTTGAAGTCTCAATTGAACTGTATATATCAACACAAAAGAAAGCTGGAGATATTGTCCCGCATCACAACAACAAACACAGAAGATCAAGTTCTCTTTCGTCGGCAAACTATGGCAGCCCAGGAAGATGATAACATAAATACTCAATTCTTCAAATTCAGCCCCAAAAAATATTTATATGGGGGAAAAAAATAAAAGAATCAAACAACAAATGCCAGAACTGGTTAATATCCTCATTCCCTTCCCACAGAAATATATCAACAAGGTAGGTAGCCTGGGCTCACAGTTCCAAACCATTGAACAACTAAGAAGAAACAGGTCGTAAAGGAATCGAAAAATGAAAGAATTGAGAGACGATGAAACGTGAAGATTGGATCGGGGAGGAAGAAAGAATCAGTTATGCTACTTTGACACCGCTGGGGCGTTTTCCTTCCATGGCATCCTTTTTATCGACACAATTGGCGCAAAGGAAGGGACCTTGCCATGGGTTTGAGCCAGTGGAGAAGATGGAACCTGCATGAACAGAGATCCCCTCACTGGGAGCCAAGTCTTCTCGGCAGATAGCGCACATAAAAAGTCCTGCTGTTGTTTTGGAAGCAGATGAGTCATTCCCCAACCTGAAATATCATCCGTGAAACGGTCAAGTGGAGATCTAATTTTCAATATGAGAGATAAGGTATATCATATATGTCATGGGATAATTGTGCGATGGCAGACAGTTCTCATCTAATGAATGGATTGACATGTTGAACAAAACCGAACCATGTCCATATAAGGAAGTTGTTGGTATGCCTGAAGTGCACAAAGTGGGTTTCAATGGATTCTGAGTTCACGAAACTAACACTTTAAAGCCGGAAATGTTCATTCCAAAATCGTATTTATGAACTTTATAACACACGTGCATAGCTAGCCACTATATAAGGAGAAGACTCCCAAGAATTTTTTTAGCTGGCACTGCCATATCGCAGCATCAAGCATGGTTGCTTTAATGTTGGAGCAACATCCAATTATTTGTCAATCATGCTTATCCTTAAAAAGGCATGCCTTGCATTAAGCTTCAGCACTAGTAGATCAACAAACTATTTAATTTAATTTTTATTTTATTATTAAAAAGGATAAACTGCTTTCCAGAAGCCACTTCACTTGAACCATCATCCTCTGCCCAGATATCCAAGAAAGAAATGTCCACACTGTGTTGCTCTTCACCTCCTCATCATCTGCATTATGAACGCCTTTTTTTTGTTCCATATCACTGAGTGCAAGGAAGAACAACCCCTCACCTCCCCACCCCACCAAATAAGTAAATAAATAAAAAGAAAAATCTGTCCTTGCATTGATCTTGATGGGATTTATCCTTCTTCTGACCTTCGATTTATTTTGCAAAGTTTAGCTTGTTCTCCCAGAGGTTCACCTAACTGCATAGAAATTAGAAAGACATGGTGACCAGTGCAGATCTTCCATGTAGAGGAATGTGGCTGATGACCATGTGAAAACATGGGTGCAAGAATTACAGGAATCATGCGTAGAGCTCTCTTCTACCATTGTCACATTAAGCGTGGGCCTCTTCTCCTCATGTTTCCCTTTGCTTGGGGGTCCTTGTGTTATTTAGATTTAATTGTATCTTCTATTTCGGATTTGGGCTTTGGCCTTTTATTAATATAAAGGTGATAGCCTACCATTACCATAAAAAAAAAGAATTACAGGAATCATGGAGGAGTCTCCCAAGTATTAAATTGTGTAAGTTAATGAGCATGCCAGTGGCCAATGGAAGGTTCACATTGACCAGTGAAAGAGAGACCATCAATGTCAAAAATGGCATATTTCTAAAATTCCAGAGTTGGGTCAGACTCCGGATCCACCAGATCCAGGTCCGGAACTGTTTCTTCCAGGGTCCGCCGGGTTCTAGAGAGGACCCAGGTCCGGTGGACCCACTGCCAGGTTGGGTCCAGGTCCACCCTGGTCTGGCCTGAACCCGACCCATTGACAGGCCTAGTGTGAATGACAAGTTTAGCTCGATATATTTTTTACCGATCGAATTCCAAGATATTCAAATCAAATATCCACTGATAGTATCCTTAATAGATTTATATAATATTAAGGTTCCCACACTTGATAAACAATATTGGTCATGGATGATTATACACCCATAATCCCACTCACTGGAAATTTTCTGATCTTTGCTGAAGCAACTTTAACCACTTTCAGCACTTAATGCAGGACATGTTCGTCTATGGGTTTGTAAAACAGATATTGCTGATAAATATACAATGATCGATCTACAAAAAAGACAAATTTATTGAAAATTAGAGACTAAATATCATAAGAAAGGATCAGAATCAATAGGCAGCTACTTTGAGGCTGTGTAGTGTCTGTGTGTGCAAATGTCATTGAGAATTAATCAAGTGCTGTGAACAAATAAAATTAGCATTAGTTAATGCTGCAAGAGATCCTCATTACTATCTCAATCAAATTTATTGGCAACTTAAGTACCAGAAATCAAAGAGGCATGAATTCTGGAAGAAGGCCCAACAAGAGAATAATTCCTATGACAAGTAGGTGTAAGAAAATACAGCTAAAAAATTCATTTTTCAAGAAAAAGCAATGTAAGGCTGGCATGCAACAAAAAAAAAGTGATTTCCGAAATGGCCGGATCAGCAATCTGGTGTAACCAAATACACCATAAGTTTAAATCTCAGTCGAGCAGACAAGAGTTTGAAGACAGATGTACTAAGTACTAACCTTTCTGAGAGCATTGCTGAGCCTTCTTCAAATAGTTCTTCCACTGTGCTCACAGCAGATAGTTTCTTTGCCAATTTGTTTATAGAATTATGAGAATGCTTCCAGCACAATAAAGATTTAAGTATATTTTGCTTTTTTGGTGCAGCTGGAAGCGGGGCAGAGTGATCAGGCGGAATAATGTCCACAACAATGCAGGTGGTGTCATCTCTGAGTCCCTTTGACCTCAGTGCTTGCTAAAGAGAAAAAAGTGTGTCATGAGCATGTAGTTGTCATTCTGTGCAAGGTATATCTACATGCACTCCAACATTGCTGTTGTAACCATATGTTATAATGATTAAATGTCCTTTAGATTCAGTTAAGACCATTGCTGATTATCATGACAAGGAAAGTTAAAAGTAATGCATGAAAGAATAGAGTAGAGAAGAGCCACTTGAAGAGATAAACTCACCTTCACAACTTCTTTAGCAGCAAGTGGAGCAGGCAAGCCTCGGCAATACTTTGCAGCCATCTCTGAGGGTAGCGCATCCCAAACACCGTCAGAAGCAATTATGAGTCTTCCACCAACATTTGATAGCTAGTGTCACAAGAGAAACCATGATTATTGCACATATAATAACGCAAATCCATACATTTCTAGCTGTTACCATAACTTGCATGTCCATTGAAGACAATAGAAGAAACTAAGGACACTGAATTTGAATACGAGTTTGGTATCTGTTCTCAAACCCGTATCTCAGCCAGAACACATCCTACTTTGATAAGAACACAGATACTGTTTCATATTTAAAAATCATATCACCAGTATTGATGTTTATATAGTTTTTCTGTAGACTTGTAACCTGCAGGCCTAATGACTTGTGGGTCCACTCTCAAACATACTATTTCAACTTATCGTTGATGACAGATGGCAAACCCATGGCATGAAAAGGCCTAACTATTTTTAAAATAGCAAACTTTTATCTTAGATCAAGAGTAGAATGGCAAAAGTAAAAAGAAGATGAAACTGAAAATTCTCCCTCCCTTTCCTACTCCCTTAGGTTTGAAGGAACGCAACACGATTTGCATCTTATTTGTCTGTATGAAATATAGATAACTCATATACAAATCATGTCAACCTTCTTTAGAACGAATATAGATCACTTGCTATCAGGTTCCTATTTGCACCAAGGACAGATATCGAACCAAAGTCCATATCTGTATTTGTATCATTTGATGAAAAACAGATGCAAACACGAAAAACATACATATATGTATATCTGATTCATATCAGTTTCATCTACCCTCATGAATGGAACCCAATATGACCAATCATTCGGTAGCACATAGACAGACATAATTACCTTCACTTGCTTGACGTGAGGTATAGGAACAATGAATTCTCCTACATCCATATCTCCAATCGACCTTGAGAGGCATAACCCCCCTGGCCAACATCGAAGCGGACCAAACTGTAAAAAAGAAAACAGAGTTGTAACACCAACTCCCTTAAAAACACCAAACCCTCTTAAACTAAAAACTTCCTTGACCATACCTCAATCCCCTCCGCAATATGTAGCCTCCCCACTTGACCACCACTCGCCGCCACTCGATCTCTCCTGTGAGTAACGCATCATGTCAAAAACAAATGATCAAACAACACAATCCGCAATAACATTCGGAAAAAAAAAAGTGACACCCACTCTTCACTGTTCTCTTCAAGCCTATGATCAACAGTCAACACTGACACCGCGCCGTCCCGCGCATCCAAAATGCACCGAGAATCCCCAACCGAAGCCACCGTAGTAGTCCAACCGTCGACTATCACAAACGTAACAGTCGTCCCCGACGTCACACCTGCCGTCAATACAGAGATTCAATAAAAACATCAGAATCAGACGAACAATTCAAACAAAACAAAAAAAAGAGACACAATTCAAAAACATGCCACTTCTCTGAAACTCCATATCCGTCTTGACGAACCCCGCGACGAGCGCCCGAGGCAAAGCCCGGAGCCACTGCTCCCTCCCGAGCGAGGAAGGGATCGAACCGATCACGTGATCCAACAGATTCTCCTTCGTGAAGATCGCGGCGGCGCTCCCGTTGTGACCGTCAAAGATCTAGGTTTTCACACGCAACATCAAAAAACGAGATCAAGAAATCGAAAGAGACAGTCATCCAACACTTACTGCGAAGACGGAGAAGGAGGTGGAGGGGTTTCCGAGGACCCTCTGACAGTCGGTCCTGATGAGGTGGTAGTCCTCGCCCTTCCTCGACTTCTCGCAGAGGCCGTAATCGACGCGAGGTCTCTCCATCCGCTCGTCCCTCATGTCGCCTTTGAAGAGCTCCGCCAGCGACGGCCAGGTCCTCTTGGCGTCCATGATCGGCTCTGTGAGCGTCTCTCGCTCGCTCTGGTTTCTTCAAGCGGAGACGTCGTAGAGAGAGAGAGAGAGAGAGAGAGAGAGAGAGAGAACAGCTCGCATAGAATATCTGGTCAGACAGCGCGCATTGTATGCTTTTTGGGGTTTCGTCAATGATGGTGGTGTTGTGTTGGACTTTCGGAAAAGAAAACCTTTTGTTTTTTTGGGGTTTTTAATTGAAATCATTGATGTTCGTTTAAATAAGGCGCCGCTTGCTTAGGTTCAGTGTAAACACTAGGTAAGAATGGAATCAAACTAGAAGAAAATTTTACATTTATTAATTAGTTTTTTGGTCTAATTGTCTAGAGAAAATTATCATGTGATGGATGATGCAAACTGTTTAATTTGCGTATGCATGTTTTTTTTTTAAAACATAAATATTTTGCGAAGCTAATCATATTTTATGTGATATTTATAAAATAAATTTTATTCGCACACCTAAAATATCTACGTGATAATGTATTAATTGTTCTGGATATCACATAAAATCTGTGTTAAAATTTAGAGTTAAGAACCTGGTGTTCAAAAGTCAAGATGTTGTAGTAAAGAGTATCTAACCCCTCTCTATATTGAAGAATAAACAAATATTCTTTTATAACCTAAAATTAGAGAGGTGAAATCCAAAGTTAATGGGGTTTATTTGGTCACTCTTTTTTTTTAAAATATTCAACCAATTGAACTTTTATTACATTGATGCAGTCATATTCTATTCTATCCCCACGGCACCTCGCAACTTATCAACTTAATCGGGACTACATAAATGAAATTATAAAATGTTATAGTTTGCCACAAATCATCACATCGTTAGGTTGTAAAAATCATTACGTGCACACCCAAAATAAAATTCATATTGTCAAGCTGATAATGTATAATTAGGGATGACTATAGGTCGGGTTGGAGTCGATTTGTTAGACTCTATCCGTCTCATGGGTTTTATAATTTGAAATCCATATCCACTCCAGAGGAGGGATAGGCAACCAAGTCAATTTCCCCTACTCCAAAGGGGGTCACAAATCCCTTGAAATATAGTTATATTAAAACTATAAGGGACCCAAATCCCTAAAAAATGGTTGTATTAGAATTATATGAGTATTTCTATGATTAAAATTTTAAAATTTATTCTTTTCTCAAGATGATATTATCCTTTCAATATGTATTTTTTAATTTTTTTTAAACATCCATTCATTTCTTTTTATCTTTTTTTTAGTTTTTCATAACTTATTTAAAATTTTCAATTATATAGGAATTTAGTTTTGTATTTAAATTTACAAGAAAGTAATATTCTCATTAGCAGATCTCACGTTTTAAAGAGTTTGTTTTTGTTTCTCTGATTGTTCCTTAAAAATGAAAACTTAATGATTGTTTTCTTATTCATAGTGTGATTTTTGTTTTGTTTTTATTTATTTATTCATTTATTTTAAAGATTAATTATATTGTTAGTCATTATATTTTTTTCATATATTCTTTGGTGTCCCATTTCATAAATTCACATAGAGCCCATTCTTTTAATGAATCTCATGACCAGCCCTGATCCACTCCATTACATTTCATGTTTACATCTTAAAATATTCCATATCCATCCCACCACACCCCATTTAAAATGTGTTGAATTGCTAGATCAGTATAATTGTAAATAGATGGTTCTGAATGTCACATAAAATCTGTGTTAAAATTTAAAATTGAAAAGCCTGGTGTCCAAAAGCCAAGATGTCATGTATTTAATGTAAATGTAAAGAAGATCTAAAATGTGGTACATGAAGAATAAACAAATACTTCTTATAACCTAAAATTAGAGAGGTGAAATCCAAAGTTATATTGGGGTTTATTTGGTCACTTTTTTTTATAATCCTTAACCAATTGAACTTTTATTACATTGGACAATTTACTTGCTTATTAATTAAGTTTGTTCTGTCCTATGTTGTTTTTTTTATATTCTTGATCGGGACTTTGAAATTTAAAATTTAGAGTTTGCCAATCATCACATTGTTAGGTTGTAATAACCTAAAATTAAAGAGGTGAAGTCAATTATATATTGGGGTTTATTTGGTCACCTTTATTACATTGATTTTATTACATTGAAGACATATTCTATTCTATCCCATCTCGCAACTTATTAATTAAGTTTGCTCTATTGTTAAGTTTGTTCTGTTCTATGTTGTTTTCTTATATTCCTTAATCGGGACTACATAAATAATGAAATTATAAACTGGTATAGTTTGCCACAAAGTCATCTCATTGTTAGGTTGTAACACAAGCGATTGGCAACCGCGTCACATCCTTTCAATGCAGTGTGCACACCAGAAATCAAAAACGCGCATCAGCAACCATTGCTGACCACGTAAGGTTTAAGTTTGTTTTCATTTCCTCAATTAAACACTGTAATCAATCCTTTGTGGATATGATATTATATTATATAATTTGATATGATATTATATAATTTAAAATCTGAGGCCGAACTTTGATGTGTACAGTGTATTCTATTCAATCATTGGTTTAAAACGCGCTTTTATATGAGTTATGTGCGGCTGCTTTCATGCGTCATCGAACGCATGTGGTTTGATATAGTTTGAAGCTTGTTTAGGTACAGAGAATTCGGTGAAATAAAAACCCAAAAAATTGTTTTGTAAGTGGGGTAGGGATATGTTGGAATCGTAAGAATAAATAACTTTATAAAAGGTTAATATAGTTGAACAGGTCAATTGAACAGTGGGCCGGGTGGAATAGGGGGGTTGACGATATACCACTTTATACCAGTTTATTTATTTATCTGGGTTGGGCTAGGAATTATAGCTTATCATGATAGATACAATCCATGATGAATAAATAATTTTTTATTTAGTTGTTTTTTCTGTTATTCTTATTGAGAAACGTAAATTTTTTTATTGATTGGTTTATCTTGAATAAAGTGATAATAAATGGTGAATAAATTATGGACATAAAAGTTTATAACTTTTTAAACGACAATTATATTTTTGAATAAGTGTGAGAGATGTGTGACTAATTTGATATATGTAATATTTTTTGAAATATGTGTATGAGACTGTTAGGTAAGATTTTTTTAACAATGACATAGAAATAGTATTTTTATCCATTAATATAGATAAAACCCTGATAAACAGTTCTAAGTATTTTCTTATGATAGTTATCAGGATTTGTCCTAACTTATTCAGACATAACTATCAAGGTTTATCAGGGACAACAAATAGCAAATAAGGGTTATTCTCTCATATTCTCTGTTAATTCTCCATCACAATGAGAGTAAATGTTTAATAGGTGACTTGACAACCGATCTTCTGAGTTTCTAACAGATTCATTTAATTATTATAAGTTATAAACTCTATTGATAATTCAATCCACGTTAAAGTAAAGCCAAAACAATATAAGAAAATATTTTCATCGATACATTCTCCATCTGTATGTGTTTGAATGTGTGTCTATTAAAGAGCATCAATGAAATTCCAATCCATAGTTTTTAATTGATGAAAAGTCATTATTTGATGGACACATGTTAAAACATGTACTCTAAAATTTCTATCATTACACACTAATATGAAAACTTCCTAAGCGTGCATGATGGTTCTCTAAATGGAGAATGTGGTTTTTTAATGCCAGAGAAGGGAAGGTTAGTAAATTTTGGGGGTTTTCAAAGGTGGAAAAAAAGTTAATTGTTTTTTTTGGGGGAAAAGGGTTCCAAATGAAACATGACTAGGGAACTTTGATTTTTTTTTTTTTGAGAGAGAAATGGTAAGAAGAGAACATAGTCAAAAGTACAAGAACTCTACCAGATCACAGTAAAAATTGGACTACTCCTCACTTGGAAAGAAATCCGGTACAATGGAAGCCCCATTTCCTAATACAATTTACCATCATAGCTCAAATATTCTTAAAACTGGTGTGCCTCTAAAAATCAAATGATTGTGTGCAAGAGCAATGCATTTATTTGGAGTTCTTTTTAAAACAATAAGAATAAAAACATCATAGACCCCACTAGCCAATTTTTTCATTATTATTTTGGTTAATGCTGAGTTGATCTTTTTTAAAGGTTATCTCCAGCCCTTGCTCAACATATACCCAAATTTTATTTAAAATTTGAGTAAAAGTTTGATTTGATATGATGTATCTCCAACCATCACTTTGTGTTTTACTCAAATTTTAAAAAAAATTCATATTTTCTTCTAATTATTTCTTATAAACATTTTCAAAATCTTTCCCTAAACATTTTTACTACTCAATTTTTCTTTCCTTCAATATATTTAAATATAAAAATTATAATCATCTAATTTTTTGAAAAATGTAAAAAATAATTTTTTTTATTGGAGTAAAAATAAGAAGTTAAAAAACAAAGATGAAAACTTAAGAAAGAAGACCACTGGGGGGTTTCAAAAGATTGTGAAATTTTTGAGGGGTGGGAAGACATTTAATATAATTCAATTAAATGTGGAGTTGAAAGAAAAAAATGTCATATTGAAAGAAAATGTAGAGAAAAAGGAAAAAAAGATGTTGAAAATTTAGGTAAAGATTTAAGTCTCCCTTAATTTGGGTAAGATTTGAGTAAAAACTTAATTTGGTATGATATGAGTAATGGTTGGAGATGGTTTTGGATGACTTTTACTCAAATTTAAATTTGGGTAAAAGTTTAGGTATATGATTGGAGATGCGTATACATATTTCATTAGCGTGCAATATGTCATATGTGTAAATTTAAAATCAGATTAGTTCACAATCCTAGTCACAAAACCGCTATAAATAGTGAGTATTGCATGTAACTATAAAAATAATAATATCTCGATAAGATCATTTTAAAAATTTTGTACACAGTATTAATAGAATATATACTATACTAAAATAGTACTCTTTCCGTTAATGAAATGTATGGACTCTGGATTGCTAATAGGATGGCAAAACAAATTGAGTGTACCATTGCTACATTAAAACCATAGGTTGTAATGAAAACATAGGATCATATATATTTGAATCGATAAATTGGTGTCACAAGCTAATCAGAACCGTCCAATAGATATTGTTTAGTCCTCAAAAAGTGTTGATCAGATGGCCCAAAATTACTGACCTGATTTTTGTTTTCACAAGATATGGGTTTGTATGGGACTGACAGGAGAATAAAAAGGGAACTGTCTTCAGTAGAAAAATAAATTAAATTAGGTGAGGGCAACAAATCTCAAAATGGGTATTTAATTTCCCAATCAAGAAAGCAGTACTCACAGTCATTCTTGCACTGCTAAACAGTACTTTTAGAACTTCAACCACTCACCAAAAAAAGAAAGAAAAAAAGAGAAAAGAAAGCTTTGTTTTAGTTTTGCATCCCTCAAATATCCTCCATGTAAAACAAGCCTTTTTAGTTTTCACTTTGTCCTCACTTTTTTTAAATAAAAATATATCTCATCATTTTGATTTACGTAAACACATATACTCTAATAAATTGTATGAATTAATTTATAAAATATTCAAAAAAAAATTCCAATATGATATATAACTCATTATGTGTAGGGGCGAGTGTAGGGGCGGCGCCAAGTTGTGAGAAATGTTTTTGAAAAAAAAAACAAAGCTCTAATTTGATCCCAAAGTTTGGCCCATTAATTTTTTTTTGAAAAATGTTAGACTCAATTTTTTTTTACCAACCAAACATATTTTTATTTTTTTTTAAATAGTAAACATCATTTAATGAAACATATGTTTTAATAAAAAGTGTATATCTCTTCATTTTAAATTGAATGAACTCATTTTTAATAAATGTAAAAAAAAATTAATTATATATATACAATGTCCTACGAGCTATATGCTTCACTGGATTTCTAACAAGGTAAATAAATGTATTTTGGACTGTGAAAAAAAATTGAATGTAACAACACTCAAATTTTTTTGAAGTAAACCGGCAGCCCATTAAATGTTTTTTTAAAATAAATTGGCTCAGAGACCCATCAGAAAGCCTACAACCACTTCCAATGAAAAAATAATGGGACTATTACTCCATTTTTTTTAAAATTTTTTGCCCTTATCGATGAACTTTCCGATCACCTACACACGGATAGAGATGAACCGATCACATAATAAAATAGAAGATCAGTGGATGAATGATTGTTTGATCATACATTTAAAAGTACATTCGATAACGTTGATAATGAAATTATTATGCAACGAATTCAAAATATGAAATCTTGTCGATGACTGTAAAAGTTTATATATTGAAAATCATTAATCTTCTTTATTTGATGGTTTATTTTTTATAAATTTAAATTGTTATATTTTCAAAATGAAAGTTTGTATTTTTTTATAAATATATGATGATAATAGATTTTTTAAAATTTTTATAAAATTTATTTATTTTAATGATCCCATCTATAAAAATTTCTAGAACCGTCAATGTAAGTGCATGTGATTAAGGAGATAAATAAGATTGTAAAAAAGATTTATTGTAACAATAATCTTTCGTTATTTTTTAAAGCTAGGCTATACTCAATCATTTTTGTCAGCTGTGATAGGGTTTAAGATTTTTTTGCTATGTTCTGCCATAGCATAGGATGCTATAACATTCACGAACTTAACTCATTTTATATTTTAAAAAATAACAAATAATATTGTTTTATAAACTAACATTTTATATAACAAATAATATTGTTTTATAAACTAACACATTATCTTTGAATGTTCTTTGAGTGAAATGTGTGATGATATAAAAGAGAAAAAATAACTGATGCAACTATTTTTTTATTAATACTTTATGTATGATGTTTAATTTATTTATGACGTTGTCATCCATCTATATTCAATTATTTGAAGATCAAAATTATATTTTGATAATGAAGATATTTAATTTTCATATCGTGATTATATATATTAGTTAATGGGTTTTGTTAACGAGTGCCCTCAGGACACTGGTTAACCATATTTATTGTTACATTTTTAAGTAACCAAATAAATTAATTATGATATGAGTATAAAAAAATGAATTTTTTTAAAATACCAACAATGCCCCTAATAAATTCACCATCTTTTTTTCTTCTTCCCTCTCATAACCTATTTTTTCCCTCCAATATTTTTTTCTTTCCCTCCCACACCCGATTTACTCATAAATAATAAATAATATATAAAAATTGAATTTATACGCAAAAAAAAAATGTTCAATTGTTTGGTATACATATATTTTTTTTTACATAAATAGGACATTTTTCTTGAAAATATCTTATTTATGCTTATAACATTTTTTATTTTTAAACATTGTGTAAGAGAGTGAAAAATTGAGTATAGGAGAGAAGAAGAAAAAAATATGGTGAATTTATTAGGGATGTTGTTGGTATTTCTAAAAAATCTTTTATTTTTTTAACCATATCATAATTAATTTGTTAAGTTGCATAAAAAATAAGCAATTAATGTGGATTAACCAATGCCCTAAGGACACTCGTTAACAAAACCCTTAGTTAATATAACACTCCTAAACAGAAATCACAATAACTCAATCGATATATCAGTCTTTCGTGCATATATTCAAATTATTGGTAATTTCAAGAAGGTCCTCGAGGGATCCACTTTTAATTTTGTCAAAAAATATAAACCATAGACTTGCAAATCGCAATCAAAATTACAACATTTTGGCCATATAAAATATAAAAAAATTGGGCCCTATTACACACAAATTTTTTTTTCAGTCTCAAATACAATTTTCATATATTTATTTAGCTATCTAATAATCATTCAACAAAGTATATGTCTCATTAATTTTTTTTTATATTTACTAAAAACGAGTTCATTTAATTTGAAATAAAGTGAAATATATATTTGATTAAAGCATATATTTCATTAGATGTTGTTTATTATTTGTGTGACTGCATTTGATATTGTAACTCACATTATCCAAAAAAAAAAAATTAGAAGGATGTATTCTTTACTGGTCAAGGGACCTAATTCGAAAATAACATTAGTGATGAACTAAATATCTGTTTTTAATTAATTTTAATTTCTAAAAACTTCTCAGGGTGGTGGATGAGGAGGGACATGGAGGTAATTTAAGGATTTTCTTTCCTGTTTAGATTTTTTTTTTTGTGTGTGTATTTTTTTACTAGGCAGAGAGACTCGTGTAAGTAGAGACCACAGTCGTGCATTGCGAGCTCCTTTTCGTTTCTTGTTCACTGTAGAGAGAGAGACCCACAGAGAGAGAGAGAGAGAATCTAATCAAGGATGCGAAGTTGGGTTCTGTAGTTTCCCACTTCGCTCATCATAACCAACAAGTGAGGTAAACAAGGAATCTGAAGAGGAATAACAAACGCTTCAAACGGTATTGCCCTGTTTTCCAATCATTTCGTTTGACAGATCAGAAGCAAGAAATGCTGAATTTTGTTCATGTGGGTTTTGTTCAAAAATTGTTCTATATTGTTCCATAAATAGGTTAGGAAGCCTTAATGTGGTGGGTGTTCTTGTAATGCTCTTAAAAACCATGGTATGAATGTGGGTTTTGTTAAAAATGGGATTTTTATTTGGAATCTGTAGTCATTTTGGCGTGTTTGATGAAGTGGGTATTCTTCAGATGCTATCGAAATGATGGTTTTGATTTGGGTTTTGTCGGAAAAATGGGCTTTTGCTTTGATTTATGATGTTCTGCAACTAAAAATATGGGGATTTTTGTGAAGTTTATTAGTTCGTAAATGAACTGAAATTGCTCGTTGAAATGCAGGTTTCAGCGAAAATTAGGAGCTTTGTGTGATTCGACATGTTTGTGTGTTGTAGAGACATGTTTTATATATTTTTTCCTGCTAGTGATTTTGATTTAATATTTGTTTCTGTGTTTCAAGTGCTAAAAATGCTAGGCTTCTGAGTTTCTCCTTTTTCATATTTATTTTGTAGGTTTCATTCTGGGTATCTTTCGTCGGTTTAACACTCAATAAGGGAGTTTGGTAAAGCAAGTATTTTAAAATCAACTCTGAAATTTTAGATTTGACTTGCATTGAGACATTTTTTTTTATACCAATTCTGCATTTTGAGTTATATGAAAAACTGAAGCTAGGACATGATGAAGTGACTTTCTTAAATCACCACAGTTGTTGGATCTATCCATTTTTTGACCGGCATGGAATTCTGCTATTGGTCAAACTTCTTCATGGTTCTTAGATGCCAAAGCTATTTAGTAAAATAGGTATAATTCAGAATGCTATTATATACTGGATAAATCTAGATTTTCAAGTTGTACGTTTGATTTAATTTATTTTTGTTGCCAAATGGCTATTATAACAGTGTCTGTGATATTTATCTTCTTGGTTTTCTCTTCCATTGGAGTTGTTTTTGTAAGCTGGCCTTTTAAATCTTAAAGATGGGATCTGTAGGGTGGCCCATTTTCCAGTTTTTGCCCCCTCCAGGATCCGTATTTTTTGGTGCTATGTTGTTCACCAAATCTTAGTTGATTCTAGAAACATTTCAATTGATCTTTTCTCTTTCTATTAACTTGGGTGTCGACATGATGGTTATATTGTTTTGATTTTGGGTGTGTGGGACATATTGGATTTTCTAAAATTTCAATCCTTCCTAGTAAGTAGGAAAAGGATTTAGGGAAATATTTTGTGTGTGTGTGTGTGTGTGTGTGTATTTATATATATAGTGTGTGTGTTTTCTATGTGGATATTATCCTAGGACAATCTTCTATGTCGTATTGGTGCTTTACTCCAGTGATTGTGCAACTTCAATACCTAGTTGATAAGTTGATAAGTGGCGGGATGGGGATAAATGACTATATAGATGGTTGAAGAACAACTTATCTTATTTGTTATGCAACAAAATTAGGATAAACTGTGCACAAATTTCTCGCTTTGGAATCGAAAATGAGGATTTTTTTGTTTCACGTGGAGGCTAGAATAACATTTATCCCCCCCTTTTTATCTGGTTTTGACAAATATAAATAAGGACAAAATCCATAGATTTTTTATCCCCCGACATTGGAATACGTTATACTCAAAATCTTATCTACTTGTCAAAACTAGACCCCGTGTATTTTCTTTTGGCTCCCATTCTTAAATATCTTGCAACTTACAATGAAATTCCATATGCCATCTACACTAAAGCAATCCATTCTTTCCATTCAAACACGCCTCAATGAAAAACCTATATCATATTTCCTCATTTTCAGATATTTGAGTAATGGTAATGCTTACAAGGAATAGGCCACTTCTAATATTTGTTCTCCAATTTCTGAAATGAAGGCAAAAACTTCGGTTGTTCAAATCTCTGAGATAGCGCCAATAAAGCATTAAGAAGGGACTGGACATGAGTATGTTGGAGGGGACATGCTTGAGCCAAGAGAAGCTGATCTACCTGCTCTCCTTTTAGTCTTGGTCGTACTCCCTCTGGTGACTTATATCTTACTTGGAATCTTGAATGAGGCTTCAAAGAAGAAGGAGCGGGTAAGTATGCTTGCTCAGATGGCAGCTGAAGAAACTTTTAGAGCAGAAACAACAACTACCACGAGAGTTATTTCGCTTGTGCCTCCTTCAAAGACTGGGATTTATGAGTGTGCCAGGTGCTTTGCACCGGCCACAACCCGTTGCTCCAGATGCAAATCTGTTAGATACTGGTATGCCTTTTTTTGCCTTTTGTTTTCTTGAGATTAAATATTTCATCAGATATCTATGCTGGAATGTCCACACGATTCTGACTTAGCTCCCATCACTGCTGCTGTGCATGCGTTTCTATAAGTGATATGTTGTGGTTCTATTTGGTGCTATAAATTCTGGATTTATTTTTCCTTAATTAGTAGAAGAAAGAAGAAGTTTGAGTTTTGAGAATTACATTTGCATCTGACAAAACAAAGAAATCAGCCTTATTTATTTTATTTTATTTTCTCTTTGCGTCATTGAAGAAATATGCATATGGATGTTGGACTTAATAAAGCCTTGGTATATTTGTGTCAAAAGCTGCCATTCATGTTACATAGTGCTGAAACGTTCTTACCTGCGTCACTTTTGGGTTTGAACCTTGAAGACTCTACCTAACATGATGATGAAATCTCCATCACCTTATTTATCTTACAGATTTACATATGTTGGAGCAAGATGGTTCTTATTCTCACTGAGTAGTTTTTTTCTTTTCCTTTCTTTTCCTTTCTTTCTCTATTGAGCAACTTGTTTTGTTGTTTGACCATATAAACTAGGATTTGGAGTCATTTGTATGCATTGCATGCACTATATGAGCGTTCTTAGGCTTCTGCTTTCATGCATCTTAGGAATGTTAACCGTGATGAGAGCTCACTATCACATTATTAATCTTAAAATCTTGTGTGTTGGTGCAAGATCGTTTTGTTTCCTTGCTGGGTAGAAATTCTTCTTGGATCAAGCAACAAAATTGTGTGATTGGGAAAAACAGAAACTTGGATGTGGACTAATTTGTATACATGCATGGAATGAACAAGGATTCCCTGGGCTGCTGTATTCTTGGATCTTAGGAGTCTCAAGTATGATTGCACCGCACCCAATATTCAATCAATACTTGGATCAACTATATGGCACAAATGTTTCTATGATCCTAATACTTCTGGCACATGCAAGTTATGCAACTGTTTGTTAATTACTTCTGAGCTGCTGGGTTTTTAAATATAAAATTTGAGGTTCTATCAATTTGATCAACAGGAAAGACCTTTAGACAACCAATTCAATTCTATAATGTTTGGACTCTGGATAGCTTAATATCTCTCAGGCTATCAACCAGCCTTAAAAATGGCATTTGTCAATTAATCTGTATCTTTTAATGGCATACAACTGATGGTTGACCCTGTGATAATTTTTAATATGCATATGGAATGATAATGGTATTGAGGCCGAGACGTGTTAAAATGCAACTGTACTCTAGTTTTCTGATTTACTTTTTTCACTGGCTTCTCTTTATTTGGTTGTCCATTGCTTTTGTGATAGTGGATGGAAATTTATTGGAAATGCTACACGAATATGTTCACAAATTATTAGTGTCGCCACTCAAATCCTTATCTCATTTGCTTTTAGACACTGATTTTGTATAACTGTTAAATACATCACCTATTTGCAGTTCTGGAAAGTGCCAAATCATTCACTGGAGGCAAGGGCACAAAAAAGAATGTGAAGACACTGATACTACAAGTCCAAATTTGTCAGCTAATCTTGTCTCAACAGAATCTGCCTACAGAAGGGTTCTATTAGATGAGAAAACAAATTCATTATTGGGACATGACACCTACAATCGTGCACACAACTTGGATGTATCGAGTGATCCTACCAATCTGTTTACTGGTATTACAAACAGCCCTGTGGGTAAATCATCACAAATTTTGCCATCAGAAAGAAAGTTCTCTAACAAACCAAAAAGAGAAACCTCAACAATTGATGACGTTGCTTCACACTCTTATGAAGAAACCGACAGCATTACAACCTCCAATTCAATTTCAAATGTATCTACATATTATCTAAGATGGATTCTCTTTGTGCTTTCATTTTTTTGACTTCTTATCATTCTCTGATTGTTTCAGCTGGGAATTGACATCAACAATCCTACAATATTTGTCCAGGGAAAGGGCAATCCAACGTGCTCCAAGCAAGAAACTCATAATTTACCGGACCATAATAGAAGCTTTTCCAAATTAGATAGCTCTTCCGGTGTGTCACATTCATCACATTCAGGTAAAAATGGTGCAAGACTTGAGGCGGAGTTCCCTTTAGAGAGGAATGATGTCCTACTTGGAGAATCTTCTTTTAGTAGTGAGACTTCGGAATTCAGCTCCTCAATTGAAAAGAAATCAATCAAGGGAAGCACAAAGTTGGTGAAGCCGCCTTACACGATAGATCCCTCAATATCTGCGTACCAGAGACCGGCTTTAAAAGCATCAAGGAATTATCCAGGACAAGAGAAGAGGACTTATGCTAAAAATGAATCCAGTAGGTTATTTATGGTCGAGAATTATTGAGGATCGACGTTCTTCATCTTTTGTTACTATAACCAATTTAATTTTTGTTCATGCAGGCATCCCTCAAACAAGTGCTTGCACAGGTCTACCAATGCAAGGTGATAGTGAATTGCAAAATATGGGAGATAAAAAGATGGCCGGTTTGAAAAAAGTCCCAAAAATACCTAAAAGAAATGTTGTGGGATCAAGTGATGGTCCTAAGAAAAAGGTGTGATACTTGAACTGTATCAGTTTTATCTTTTGATTCATCTAATGACATAACTGCTAATTCATTTTTTATATATTGGAAATACTTTCAGACTTTGTTTCCTTATGAAGATCTTGTGAATTTTTTTCAATGTGAAGTTTGGGACTTCTCTCCTCGGGGGCTTGTAAACTGTGGGAACAGGTATACAGCATATCCAACTAATTGTTTCTGTCTATGCATGCGTATATCACCCTGTAAATTAGCATGTAAATGGAAAATTCAATGCATCCACACTACAGAGAAGGAAGCTTTTATAATGCTTGAGAGTCTTCCTTTTGGCTTCAAATGTAGATGGCCTATCTGTCTTTTGGGATTTGCCAAATGCTTCAAATGCATTCTCTCTCACTTTAAGTTTTGTTTTAGTTGATTAAATTGCAGCTCATTTAGCATGTGTATAGGAATCATCTCACAAATGTTTCTTGTTGAGTATTGTTAATTTTGCAATGCAGTTATGTTACTGAACTTTCTAAGTCAGTGGCTTATCACTTTTTCGCCTCAAATTTAACTTGAAGCCATTGAATCCATCAAAGATGTGGAAATTTTGTCCTGCATGTGTGTGGATTTGGACCTCCAGCAAAAATAGTTGTGCATGATCATCAAATTGGCTCCTTGCATATGGTCAATCTTTTTTGGTGATTAATCTTGTGTGTTAGTTTCTTAGGTAACTTACATATGTTACTTGGATCCTTATTAAGATTGGAAGGAATACATGTATGAAGATGGTATGATTGGCTAGTCTTACAAGGAGGGGTTCCTTTCATCTCATGAGGGCTGAATTCATGTGAAGAAAATGAACAGAAAAGTCCCGCAACAATATAGTTTTCTTTTCATCTCCTTGCTTTGGAAAAGAATCCACCAAATGTTACTTTCTCTGTTCCCAAATCTTGTCTGGACTTGGCTTCTTCTCTACAAACTATTGACTTATCCTGTTCATGCACTCCCATCGACTAACATCCTTGGAAGAAAGCGATCAACTTGTGATCTGAAATGTGCAAGATTTGCTAAAGTACAAATTTTAGAGCATATGTAATCTTCCAATGTAAGAAAGAGTTGTATTGTAGACCCTTTTTATGCTTGATTGCATATCTGCCATTCTCAAATTTCTGAGATATTATTTACCCAGTCTACCAGTCCCATGGGAATTTCTTTCTTATCACCATATTCCTGTATTGAAAGAATATCCTTCAAAGCAGAAGAACTATAAAGATTGAAGTATCCTATGCACACCGTAGTAGCTAATTTTCCTTCTGAAGAGAACAAAACCCATATTCATGGAGAAAGTGCTGATTTTTTCTGTTTGAACTTCAACAAAAAATTCTCCCAGGTCCTTTTCAATTGCAGAACTCTTGCTCTGAAGGTTGAACCTGAATTTCGCTCTCAATGCTCTATTAAGAGATGATTAGAGTAAGTTGCTTCTTTGGCTGGAGCTTTGCTTCCCGTAAGTCTAAAGTTCGATCATCCCAGTCTTACTGATGCAGAGGGCTTGTGGGTGATTATGTGCATCCATCTCACTAATGTTGGAGTTACTTGTTACCCACAAATAAGAGATAGAATAATATTTAGCACTTATGTCCTGTCTTTCATTCTGTCATCGAACCTATAGCAAAGGAAAAATCAAACATGTAATTTTTTTGACATTGACTTATTAGTGAATCAAATTGACTTTGTTAGTAATTCAAATAATGTGTATTTATTATCATCCTCTGCTCAAAATGTGCTGTTTTCTGTTAGCAAATTAACTCATGTATATGCTTGTGAATTCCATTTTGCAGTTGCTATGCAAATGCTGTATTGCAATGCTTGATGTGCACGAAGCCTCTCAGCATATACCTGCTTCGGAGGCTACATTCAAGAACCTGTATTTTTCTGATTCTCGCAAATATACTAATCTACAAATTATATCTTCTGTGACAAATGGTCATCATTTTTTCTTAGATTGTTTCAGTTAACTGATACTTGCTTATCACATGATTTGTATACTATCACTTGCTATATTTTGTTGAAAATTTAATGT
Organism: Acorus calamus; assembly: GCA_030737845.1. NCBI lineage: Eukaryota > Viridiplantae > Streptophyta > Magnoliopsida > Acorales > Acoraceae > Acorus > Acorus calamus. The sequence continues at coordinate 6,720,661 of CM060860.1, forward strand.
AGATCAACAGATGCAATATATGACAATTTCAAAACCACTTGATTTTAAAAAAAGTGATAAAATATGAAAAATACTATAACATAACTGGTTTTTCAACTGTTTGGGTGCTTGAAGAATCCTAATATGCACTTATTCTGTGCTCAAAATATATATCATCTTAGTGACATTGTCCCATGCCTCTTCATGACATTGTCTGTCCCATGCCAGGATAAGATTGAGAGCTAGCATAAGATTTTATCATACCCAAGGCTTAATCCTAATACAACTAAGTGCAATAGGTGTATGTCATGTGATAATGTGCTTCTATATGACAATATTATATTTTATATAATTGTTGTGATGGTCAATTCATCTGTTTCCATGTTCTAGATATTGGTGAAATTTTAACTTGTTACTCCGCAACTCACATCCGTGTCTATATCCACCTTCATGTCTGGGCATCCTAGCACATATGCTTAGTTGTTTGGATTTGTGTAACCACCTCTTGATTTAGGTGGGGTGAGAGGTTGGTGCCTCATGTGTGAACTTGAGCAGCATGTTTCAATGTTGCTGGAGGGTGGAGGCCCTTTATCTCCTAGTAGACTTCTTTCAAACATGCGGAATATTGGATGCCGAATGGGAGGAGGTAACCAGGAAGATGCTCATGAATTCCTAAGGTGTGCAATGATGACATAGAGTTGAATCACTCTTTGCAGATTTTTGTCCATGAAGTGTTTCCTGAGATGTAAGTTCACTACTGCTATTTAACTCCGTTGGCAGGCTCTTACTTATGTCCATGCAATCTATATTCCTCGAGAGTTTGGGTGGTGAGAAGCAAGTTGACTCCAGATTGCAAGAGACAACACTAATACAACAGATCTTTGGAGGCCGCCTACGATCAAAGGTGATTGTTGCAAAAAAAATTTCTTCACAAGGTTTATTATCATCTAATAAATAATATGATTTGCAATCTTCCAAATTGTTCATATACTAAATTGTAAGTTCAACATCTGTGAGTAGGTAAAGTGCCTTAGATGCCATCATGAGTCTGAACGATATGAAAACATTATGGATCTTACCTTGGAGATTCTTGACTGGGTTGAGACCTTGGAGGATGCTCTAGCACAGTTCACAGCCGCTGAGGATTTGGATGGGGAGAACATGTATAGATGTGGAAGGTCCGACGCTCATTTTACATTTTTTTTTTGAGCGGTAAATCATATTATGATTTACGACCTGATGCTCATTTTACTGGCTGTAAATTCTGGTTGCATTCCTGAATATTGTTTTGTACCATGCAAAATGATACCTAGTATCAATATCTTTTCTTTTTCATGATCAAAGGTGTGCCACATATGTTAAAGCCAGAAAGCAGTTGAGTGTACATGAGGCCCCAAATATCCTGACAATTGTCCTGAAGAGATTCCAGGTAATGCCTGTAGGTTTATGTAACCTGATATACTCAGTTAACCACATAATTCAATTACCTTTTTTTAGTTCTCATTGGTATAATTTCTCATGGTGCATGAATGCTACCTGATTCAGTGTTTCTGGTCCTGTATTTGTCTGTTCCTTTATTTTTTTATCCGCAAAAAAAGAAACAATTTATGAGGGAATCACTTGTCCAGTAGGATCTGTATGTGTCGGCTGAATATTATTGATTGATGTGTGGATCGGTGCATTCTGTAGTGGAATGGCAATGTACGGCTGATAAACATGTAAAAACTCTAGCCTGCCTGACATATGAACCTGTTACCAAATAAAGACGGTGAATTTGGATCAGTTTTCGAAAATATTCCTCATTGGTTATCTGTGTGCCAAAATACTGAGATTATACTGTTTCTGACTATCTCGGTTGCCCTTAACTTTCTAATCTTTGATGATGTGATTAGATTGGTAGATTTGCTTGACTTCAAGAATAAGTAGGCCTGGCATCAAAGTATACAGCCATTAATGAAGCGGTTGTCCTATTTGTGTGGGTTCAGTAGCCATGACTTCCTACCACTGATATTCACAATCTTTTACTATAGAGAGCGTACAGTTTACTATTTGTATGTCTTCCCGCTAGGTGATTGTATTCTAATTTGAGTTCAATGCAAGCCTTAATAAATTTCAATAGTTTTCAGTCATATATTTGTCTGTTTATCAAATCATACTATGCTAATTGAACTTCATCTCATATTCTTGACAGTATTAACATCAAATATAGCTGTTGTGTACCAGTCACTATTATAGGATCGAATTCATTATGGGGTGAACTCCTGTCAAAACTCTCTTTAATAGATTATTTCTACTTCATGTGGTCTAGATTAGTGATTCAGAATTGATAATTGCACATGGAAACACATATGTAAGATTGTAATTATTTTTCAGCTCATCTTACACCTTTTCCTTCTTTGAACTGGTTTTATACCCACCTATCATGTAATTCATTTTCCTTTTCTTAAAATTTATTTTGTGATTGTTTTCATTTGTCCTTTTAATCAATTATTTTGTTGTGGTGCACTACCAGTCAGGGAAATATGGAAAAATCAATAAATGCGTCAGTTTCCCCGACATGTTGGATATGATACCATTCATGACAGGGAGTGGTGATAGCCCTCCCCTATACATGTTATATGCTGTGGTTGTGCATCTGGACACATTGAATGAATCTTTTTCTGGTCATTATGTATCCTACCTGAAAGATTTGCGAGGCACATGGTTCAAGATAGATGACACTGAGGTAAAGTTTGCTACTTTCCCAGACAGCATCATACACTATTCTTGGAAGTTTTGCCTTCGTTGTTTATTTAGTTGTCCATTCGATGGACTTTACTAGACACTTGTATACACAAGTTCTCCAAGCTAAGCAATGTTGCCCTCTCATGCCAGCTACTCAATCAAATGCATTTATGATATTATTTTATCTGACATCAACTGATTATTTGACCTCCTCGTTAATCAGGTGCAACCAGTTCCGATGAGCCAGGTGATGTCAGAAGGTGCATACATCTTGTTTTACTCAAGGTAATACTCTTTTTGGATTTATTGAAGGCTTGAAGCATCATCCACCTTATCGGGTTTACCTTTTTTAGGCCCCTTTTGTAAACAATTATTTGGTTGATTCTTCCTTTGTAAAAACCATTTTGAAATGGGACATTAATTTTTGTGTTCCATGCACTACTTTGGGGATTTTAGCTTATGGATTTTGGATTTTGGATTTTGACTTTTGCGTGTAAAAAAAACACAGCTATGATTTTTTTGGAAAAGCTGGTGAAAGGGAGCTTTTTTCATCTCGGTTTTACAAGTGATTCTCGAAAAAGTTGATTTTTGATGATTCGTTCCAAATGAGACATTAATTAATTACTGATCCACCTCCCTCATTTTTTTTTTCACATTTCCATCATATACAACTTGTCATTTTATCAGGTCCTTCCCGCGTCCTCCAAGAATATATAATGAGAAAATGGTTCCATCACAAGCTCCGATGAAGCACTGTAGTTTCAAAGTCCAAAAAACTTCAAATTATGGACCGAGCAAATCCCAAATTACATCTTCCATGGCAGAAATTCCCTCTAAGGAATATGGTCGAGACTGGGAAAGCCGTGGCCAGTTTTTAAGAACTGGGAGAGGGCAATATTCTGATTCGGGCCGTATGGACTTCTCTGATTCCACATCAAGTGATCGGTCCCTTTTCACAAGTTCAGATGATGCGTCCTTCACTACCGAAAGCACTAGAGACTCATTCAGTACAGTTGATTGTGCATACACCACAAACTTTGATTCAATTTCATCCATCTTTAGTTCCTGATATGGCTCAGAATATCCACACAACAGCACCATCTCTTGCAAAAAGTTCTCGCCCTGTAAGTTGCAGACGAGATTCTTTAAGGAGACAAAGGGTTTCGTTTCGGATTCATCTTTGTCAGATGGAAAGCTCGACGGTGTACATAGACGGGTTAGTGTTCCCTTGACTGAACCTTTTACCTTCTTTAGTAAATAACTGTAGTATGTTCTTGAGATACGGGAGAAATCCTGAAAGATAATTTTGTTCGAAATGCTGGTGAATGGGAAATATAGTCAGTTAGTCTGATTCATGTTGTAGTAGTCCCTTACCCAGTTGATGGGTTTTGATTTCTGATGCCAAATCCAGTCATACCTCGTGTTTTTTTAGCGAACGGGGCAATATTTGATGTCAAAACAGTGTTGGTTTTATATGACAAAATTATGTTAGAATCATATGGGATACTTTGCTGATTTTCAGTTCATGCGTCTATTTTGTGATTCATACACTTGACTTTGGTCTACACTGAGCATACCATAAAATAAGATACTGTAATTCTCATGAATTTAATTCAATTTTATCTTTGGAAACTTAAATAAGTTGGATTTGTTATTATAAACCACTTTAATCTTTGGCTGGTTTTAGATATAATCCATTTTACGCCTAAAGTAAAATGTCTAATAATATAAAAGAGGGGAGGGATGATTGATATGTCTAATAATATAAAAGAGGGGAGGGATGATTGATACACCCGTTTTTCTTTATTAATACTTTAGGTAAGAGTATTCACATTATCTGGACCAGTGAGTGAAAATGCTGTAAATTCATATCCATATGCCATCAGGTGGTCCAGTTAAGCCACTGTTTGATGGGGCCAAATGGTATTAAAATACCATTTCAGATATATACCATGATTCTATTAGTCATTTGTACCACTGATAAAGGGGGCTTAAATGATAGGTGAAAATGTATTGTCCTACGAATTAAGGGTCATAACGCAGTTCAGCTATTCTTGGAAGTTAAACCTATTTTTGTTTTTAAAAACTTAATAACTTGGCATTGTTATATAAATCACTTTTATACATTTGATATAAGATGTCATTTGTTTTTGAAACACTAATTTTACATCTAAATGAAATGTGTGGTAATATAAAAAAGATGGGAGAGGTGATTGATATAACTTTTTATTTTTAATCAGTACTTTCTCTTATCAATTAGTATTAGAATATCATTTTAGTTTTACATCACAATTATACCATAAGATATACCAACTAAAATCCCCCATCCCCCATTTCATCCATATAAATGCATAGGTTGTATGGGGCACTCATAAAATTCTCCATTTTGGGTGTTCTTGGTGTAACGCCCCCGAATCCACGACTCCGTTTTGAAGCGTCGTAGAATCCGGGTGCGTTAACCAAAATTTTTCATCGAATCTCAAAGTTCTATTTTTTTTATTTTCCTTTATCCAGTTATAGAATAAAATAATGATAAAATAAACTTCATTCTTGAGAATAATAAAACATCAAATATTCCACAATGCTCTCAATTTGATCTGGATATAACTTATACAAAAATACACAACTTTATACAAATATGGTTACTAGGGAGATGGGCCAACTACATGCCAAATAAATGATCAACACCTTCTACATGAGTCTAGTGCTCCGGAAATAATTATACAAGCTTCAACCTCCAATGCCTTAACGAGATCGACGACCACCAACAACTAATCTGAAAGGTTGGAAAAATGAGGGGTGAGCAACCACACGCTCAGTGAATGGACCTATGGCGTCCCGTTAGTACATTTATAATCAAAATATAATAGTTATAAAATGTCCACACAGACATGTAATATATCAAGAGAGAAAATATAAAAGACCACCAAGACATGCAATAATATATATATATATATATACACACACACACACACACACACACAATCCTATCCAACATGATGCATGCAACACCACGAACACGCATGTCCGTCTTCGCAGCATCTAGCTCGCGGGGCCTTCCACAGGCATGGCCACGTAGACATAGCCACAAAGACTTGGGTCCTACGTTCTCGGACCTGGCCACGTAGACGTACGCCCACCTAGACATTGGCCACCAAGACCGAGCCACCTAGACGTTGTAATGCATGCATGATCAACCATTCGTTCCAAAAACATATGCATGCGATAAAAATATGGTCTCCAAATATATAAGTTATATATATAAAACAACGCATCAAAATCATGACGATATGTTCAAGTACTCCATACCCCAAATAACAATTATATATTTTAAAGTAATCATGATGCAGAATGATATAACATAGAGATAGTTTCAAAAACTATATATGAGACTAGACCCACTTACCTTCGGTCCACGCAAACATCAACGATACACACTCGCACGTTGATAACCTAACATAACAATTATACAATAATAGATCAGAAACAATCAATCACGACCCAAACAACTGACAACCAACTTATAACAACACTATGCCCAATAATCCCAAAAGCCCATATCTTATAGACCTACAATCAACAACTCACTTCGAAGTCCTAATGAAAATCCCAACTTCGAATAAATATTAGAATACTCATATACTCACAATGATCCGATCCGATAATCAATATCCATTTATTCCATAAGACTCATATGATCGATCAATCATCGAATAAATATATGGACAAATCCAATAAGGCTCAACTATAATTTCATGATCGAGTAACTCAAATCCAATCAATTTATATCCAAATAACAATAATATCCAATTAATATTCATTAATCCACTAAACCAAATTATCGATTTAAGATCCAATTTAAACCAAGATCAACAAAATCATCAAAACTCACAAATCAACTTATACTTCATCAAACATAAATATGGGATCTATTAAATCTTTAAAATTCATCATTAAGCTAAATATTGAATTCTAGGAAACCGTACAGAAATATTTCAAAAATCATAACTTTCTACACGTAACTCCGAATTGGACGATTCATGATTCGTTGGAAAGATCTTTTCAAAACCCATTTCTGTTTGTCAAATATATTTTTTCCAGAAACGACTCTATCATAGTAAAAAACATGATTTACGTGCAAGCATAAAATCAACCCGAAAATAGCCATTAAATCCCCAAACTAATAAATCTAATTTGATCTTAAGAATTCATTTGAGATCCATTAAAAATCAAATCAAATAATCATCAAATTAAATCAATCAAACCCTAACCCTAATCCATCAAACTTCTTCCCCAAACAATTACTTGACCTAATCATATCTAACAAAATAAATTAAAACTAACAAAATCAATATGGAATGATATCTCACCTTAGATCCGGTTACACCACCCACCATCTCCATCTAGGGTTAGGTCATCACCACCCTTTACACCTTCTGAAATTTGGATGAAAACCCTAATCCAAACATTTTATTTAAAGGGGTTTACCAAAATTACAAAACGACCCCTGAAGTGTTTCCATTTTACAAAGAGATCCCTATCCGATTTACAAACAGATCCCTATCCGATTTACAAATAGATCCCTGAAGGCTATAAAAAGGTATTCTGGATTCGCAACTAGATCCCTGGGCCCAATAACTTAACACAAAATCCTAAAAAACCTAACTTCCCGAACTCCAAATCTCACCAAATTTCAACCAAAGTATCTTGACACTATAAAGATCTACAGAAAAATATAAAATAAATATTTCAACATCAATTTATAATTATCATAATTATAAATCAAATTGGACTCATTGGGCCCACCACCAAAACTGAAAAATAAAATAATTAAATTTCAATTAAAATTTTCATTATATATTTAAAATAAATATATAAGGCTACAAAAACAGAAACGTTACACTTGGAGAATTGAGATATTTTTAAAAATTTCTTTATATGTCAATAATATTAGTACTTTTATGAAGGTTTTTTTTAAGAAAACCACGTCCACCTACATCCAAAGGCCAAGATTATTGGAGTGCTGGTAAACCCCCTCCAACAAATAATAATAATAATAATAATAAATTCATATTTTATGAAGATTAATCAAGTTGAATATTTTTTTATGTTTTTGTATTATCTAGTATATAATTGCCTTGACATAGTTTACTAAATTATAAAGTGCAGGATTGATTGATCCAAACCAAAAGGACCATACTATTTAGTCCATAAAAAATTTGTATACAACCACATGGCTTTTCAACCTAGCTTGTTGTTTAGATATAGAATTCCTCTATAAACACTTATTATTCTAGGGTGGGGCTATTTGCACCCCTCAGTTTGCTGAGCACACCCCGTGTCTGAGCACACCCCACCCAAATAACTTGGGTTCTGTACACACCCCAGTATTTATATAACATTTTACTTTCCACTGCACACCCCACTACAAACCCTAAAAAAATTTGCAAGAAGGGGAGGAGAAGGAGAAGGAGGAGGAAGAGGGTGGAGTTGAGGCGGAGGGTGGGGCTGGGTCGGTAGGGAAGAGCGCCTCCGAGAAGATACATTGGTAGCCATTGACATCCACGGAGAGGCGGTGAGGAAGGTCATCCGGTTAAAATCGACGTCGGAAAGGTGCGCTTTTTTCACGGCGAATGCGTGGAAGCAGTGTTCGTGGAGGGAGTGATGGACATAGGTGGAGACGAGGTAGACCAGGAGACGAGGCTGGGGGGGATGGAATCGAAGATGTGAACAAGTTGTTCTTCTTCTGCACGCATAGACACTACCAGTGTCGACGGTTTCACATTTCGTAGACACTCCATGTGTCAATCTTTTCAGAAAAAAAAATTTTAACATTTCATTTGTCTCTCCAAATCTCTACAAAAAAATAACAAATTGATTGTCTCACTCACCTCCTTTCAATGGCTTCTAAGAAACGTTTCTTATATCGGAGGATTTAGGCAATTGAGAATGTTAATGAGTAGTTTGTTATTTTGTTTCATGGTTGGTTGTTATTGTTGAGTTTCTTTCAATCCTTTATCATTACATAATAAACCATGTTGCAGCTTTTTTTAACACATTAATATTTTTTTTCTTCTGATGTAGCATACCATGTAAAGAGATCCCATAGACTGCAACAGTGTCTAGAGATCATATATATTCAGACACCTTAGGTGTCTACCTCATTAATCAAAACATATTTGTTTCATTTCTGTTCCGATAGACTGCAGAAGTGTCTAGATATCACATAAACTTAGACACCTCAGGTGTCTACCTAATTAGTTAAAACATACGGGTTTCACCTCTGTTATGATAGACTGCAGCAATGTCTAGATAATACAAATACCTAGACATTTCAGATATCTTACCTATTCCAGAATCTACAAATTTCACTTCTGCTCCTATAGACTGTTGCAATGTCTAAGGATTACAGATACCTAGACATCTTATGTGTCTAATCTATTTCAAAACATACGGGTTTCACTTCTATTCCCATAGACATCAGAGGTGGCTATAGATTACACATATTTAGACACTCCATGTGGCTAACCTTTTTCGGAGTGGGTGTCTTTAATACCCATTTGTAAATGGATCTTCAAATATTAATCCATTTAAAAGGGGTGTGAAAAGTAAACCGAGGGGTGAAAAGTAAACCGAGGGGTGTAAATGGATCTTGATTCGACTTTCAAACATGTGGCTCCGCTACAATTATTACACAAATCGCCAGTCTGGTCCACATATAATTTAGTATGTGATGAGACTGTTTTTTGTTAATTTGCTATTCATTTGCTTCTTTGAATAAATTCGTGTAGTTTGTGTTTGTTTTATTAAAATGTGGCCATATTGTATAGATAAATATATATATATATATATATAGTAGTGATACGGTGTGGTCCATGCGAATTACGTATATACATCATTTATTAAGGTATATACGTCGATAAAAAAGTATATCAGCTCATTGAAACATATCTCTCACTGTGCTATATGTTTCCTGAGATCCGTAATAACTGGCCACATGATTTTTTCTCAGTGATCAGCCTGGTGATGTCCATGTAGGCTGGCACACCACCAGATTTATTGCATAGGTTTCCATGTGACAGGCCATGGATGATTCTAACTCATCATATAAAGATATGATCCTGCGCTCTTATTTTATACTCTACATGTCCTGTGGTTAATACTAAGTTGAATAGTTTTTACTTTATTTATTTATTTATTTATTTTTTATCATCATTTCATGGGCACTATTAAAATCAGCCCTATTTTTAAGAGCACTCTTATTCTATATATAAAATATTAAAAATCATATCTAAATGTAGCCGAATTTTTCTAATGTGTTTGAGTTAACCATTATATTTGCATTTGTCGATCAATAATCCATGAAAGGATGAGCGCTGATACACGCAATCCATTTTGCAGCTCCATATACTATAATAACGTAGTATATACTGTACTATTATAGTGTATAAAGTTATATCATAGTATATGACTCAATTTTTTTTTCACTATGAAAAAAAATACACTATATTTCATTTCATATAACAGCATGCACTTCAAAGGGTGAGTGCATGATTTAAAAAAAAATGGGATGGACTATAATTGAAGCTGTAATGAGGACTGTGTCTGTGTTAGGCCATTAACTTTTTTTCCGGAAGGTACATTCTTGAAGTGCATTTATATATAAAAAAATTAAAATATATATTTGAATCATTGAATGCATAACTTTTATGTATTTTTTAATTAGCATATATTAATCTATTTTTTAATTAGCATATATTAATCTAACAAAAAAATACAAGTTTTAAAAAGGGGAGTAAAAGTGATTGCAACATCCATGGTTTTCAGACTCTGATGCCTAGCCTCCAAATTAGACTATGGACAAACCTAGGGGGCTACTCAAATTCAAATAATTGAAATAGCAATCAATGAAAAATTCAAGGTTCATAAATGAGTTTAATTAATTATCCAAATTAATTTCACTATTTCTGATTAAGTTTTTTTTATAAGAATGTCCATATAACATATGATACCCCTCAAAAAAAAACAGATACCCCTGTAGATCCAAGGATTTTTACTGAAGCATTGGCTACCACCTCTATCCAAGCATTGAAATGACCTAAAAAATGAAAATAATTAAACACTATTTGGGTAACGACATAAACTATTTAGGAGAATCCCTAATTTATATAATTTATAAGATATAATGACAGGTGATTGGGTGGAATATGAGACACATTTCTACCAGTGGAATAGATTACGTGGAATATCACTTTTCTAAGGGGAATATGAAATACCAACAATAGCTTATTCTCACCTATTGACATATCTATACTTGCTTTTTCCCTGCAAACAAACATGTTAAATTTATTCACCTCTATTTCACCATATTCTCCACCTATTCTGCTGTGTTCACAATCATTGTTTAAAAATAAAAAATAAAACCATTAAAAAGTGTCATTTAGAAAACCCATATAAAATGAAATTAAACCAAGGTTTATAAATCAGAGAATTTAATTACTGCTAGCAGATAGATTACCTGCCCCCCTTTGCAACACCAACCAGATCATCCTGCCTCAGCTGCTGAGCTATCTGAACATTAAAATTCAAATACCAATCTTAGTATTTATAAATTGAACATGCACTGCAGTTCAAACAAAATGAACATCTTACAAACCGTACAACACTAAAGCCATCAGTTCTGGGGGACAAAAAGGCAAGAATCAGACACCACCACCATCACATAAAAAATAAGGGCCCAAACCTCAAACTTGGTCATCAGAAAAATTCACAGCCATGTCCCAATAGTGAGCAACACCCGCATCGGCAAAAACTTTCTTCGCAGCAGCTTCAGTCCTGCATTGGTGAATGAAAAATCTATTGAAGCTTGGCTTCGCAACGCTCCCCTGCCACACAAGCACACACTTGTTCACGGGGGCTTCAGCACCCTCGTCTCCATCTTCATCGTTGACAGCAGCAGCCCAGTTGATTCGATTGAGCATCAGCTTCCCGTACCTCTTAATGGACTTACGACCCCCTTCAACAACGACTACACTCATCCCTTCCGAGATGACCACACATCCTGAGAGACGGTTCTCCTGTGCATTGACATCGACCTTGAATCGTGTCTGCGGGTGGGAGAGATCATTGATCCTGTAAACAGAGACGATCGTTTCTAACGTGCTCGAGTCCTCGAAGAGCTTCTTCTCTTTCTTCTCCCTACGCTCTGCGGGGGTGAGCTTGCGTGCGATGTTCCTGTCGACGTGAGCTTGCTCGCGTTCGGCGGCTGCGCTGCGGATCTCCATCTCAAGTTTTGTTGGATCCTGGGTGGCCTCGGCTCCCAAGACCTTCATGAGATTCGACATTTTGACCTTGGGTTTCGGTGGCTCAATAAGGCCTTGCCTTATCATCTCCTGCCTATCTCGTTCCTTGGCTAGGCGGCGCTGTGTTCGCAGTTTCTTCTGCTCTTTCTTTGTCAACTTGAGAGGTTGAGGTGGTGGCGGGGCGGGTTCAGCTGGAGGCTCAATGGGGAGAGGATGCTCTACATATATGTTTATTTTGTCCATGTTCAGTTTGTCTTCAGTACCATCACCATAAGAACCAGAAGTAAGGAGTGGCAAGTCCCTGTTATAAGAAACAAAAAAAAGGAGAAAGTGACATGTTATAAATAAGGTGAAGGACCCCATATATATGCCGTTCTAAGTGCAGTTTATAAAAAAAATCCAGCAGAATTGGTATAAATTATTTCTACCTTTTCTCTGTCATATAAAAAACTAGTTAGAAAGTGAGAGCATGTCCCGGTACAAGATTTAATAGCACTATAAGATGTGTGAGACACCACTTAATTCGAACAGCCAAACAAGAACTTTGTGTGTGTGTGACTGTGTATACATATATAAACTGCAATACATGTTTCTTTCTTGTATTAAGGTAGAAATAATATGTTTCTTTTTTTATAGTAGGGCAGGGAGCCTGCTCCAACATTTAATATTGGTAAACATCTCAATGGATAAAAAAAAGGTAAAACAAAAAAAAATTCACATGGTAGAATTCCCAATTTCCTAATCCATGTAGAAACACCCCTTCCTATTCAGAGTAACTCCCCCCACCCCAACAATAAATAAATAAATAAAATAAAAGGTGGCCTCCATCAATTCCATTAAGTAAATTACAATGAGAGAGAAAAAAAAGAAGAGATAGGAGAAAAGGGTAATAAAAGAGGTACAGGAGGGGACACAAGGAATGAATGCAACTAAATCACTTACCAAAACATAAAAAAAGGAAAAAGAAAAAAAAGAAAAAGAAATATCTCTATCCTTTGCATGTTGATCCTATCTGCCCTCAGAAGAAACCTGGACCAGTCTTTGAAACTAAAAACTACAATGTGATATCCATGATCTTTCCTTTGGATTTTTTTTCAATACTTCATGCAAATGTTCCTACTTGGATGAGTTGGATGAACTTCCCTCGGCATTTTTATCTCCTTTCTTTTATGTTTTTTGAAAATTCCTCCATTTGCTGAAATGTCAAACTCAATATTATTTCCCCAGAACATCTCTGTTACTGGACTGATTTTGCATCTACATTTATCATTTTCATCTTCATAGTGCCTCTACAAACAAATATACCTACACTGGCAGTAGATTTGGCAATGTTCAGTTTTGGTTGCATTTGTGTAAGACTGCATTTCACGTTACTGCCAAGATATATGCAATTATAAAAAGTCCCATCATTTTCTTCTTTCCAAGTAAACATACTATATAAGCACCACCCATCTCCAAATTGGACGACTAGGCTCAAAAACCCACCCCTGATAAAACTATGATCTGTAAATTTATCCTTGTATTTGGGGGCAATTCATCTATGATCTACCTTATTAGTTTCCATTTGATGGAAAATTCAAGCATTAAGAAGTGAACTTTGAAATTAAACTCAACAATCACTTTCCATATCTAAAGTCTTCTCTCTTACTCTTCAATCTCATATAAATTCTCCCACATCCATTTTCCTGACATAAACTGTAATAATTTCCTGCTTAATTTTTTAATTTTAACAATTTCAAATTCTGAGAGACTCTGGACAATTAAGCACACAAGGTCCTTACCAATGAGTTTCTGTCAATAACACACCCCTCTCAAGGGGTTGAGGTCAGCGACTAAGAGTTCTCCAAGATGTCTGGAAAGCATGCAAACCCATAAAGGTCTTGGCATTCATGTGTGTGTTGGGCCATAACAAGATCCTAACAAAGATAAATAGGGAGGCCTAGGCACAGGAAAAACAGCCCATAAAAAATATGCAAGCAAGTCACAATAGCAAAACAAAGAACCTGGAAGCAAACAAACTCATAACATGACAATTTTGATGAGGAGCTTCACATTCACATTTCATACTTGCACCACATCCAAGTTTAAAGATTTTTTTTCTGGGGTTTTTTTTTTTTGAGGGGGGGGGGGGGGGGAGTAGGAATGTCCCTCTAGGACCAGTCATTCATGTGGCTGGCTTACCGGGGAATGATTCTTCCTGAAGTTTACGTAGGGAAATAACAATCGTACCAGTCCAGCTACATTCTAATGTATCCAGTAGCACATCAAATTTTCCACTACTGATATCAACTATAATAGTCTTTTCTGAGTCTATCTTCATAATAAGCTTTTCACATTAACACATTTTCCCTTTTCCATCATCCTTATGGCAGTATAATATATACAATGACATGATGAGATCCAAACATAGAGATTGAAATCATAAAGTTTTGACCTGATCACATGGTTATCACTGCATATTGATTGAAATCTCATAACTCATCCATACTATACACTATATCATCCTCGAAAGCACGGGCACGGCTGAGGGGTTCTGTACCCGTGTCCGTGTCGGACACGGTGGGGACATGGCATGGACACGTGTCGGACACGCCTCGAGCCGTTTCTGCTGAAATGGCTGCATTTTTGGTCTGGACACAGCCCAGGACACGCCGGGGACACGGCGCAGCCTAGTTTCAGCCCAAAAAGGAAAAAAAAAGGAAAAAAAAGGCCCAAACTAGTCGGACTCTCCTCACCAACTCTGCGGCGCCCCATCTCAGCCTCTTCTTCTCAGTCTCTGCTTCTGATTCTTCTACTTTCTTCTTCTGCTTTGTTTTCTTCTTCTGTTGCTTGTTGTTCTTTTCCAGACAGGGGAGTGGGGAGGGGAAGAGAGATGGGAGGCGGACTTGAAATGGGATTTAAATCTGTTGTGATTCTTTTTTTATAATTTTATATTTATTCTTTATTTTTAGGGTGGAATAAATTGTCATGTTTATTTCTTTGCACCACACACACACACACACACACAATGATGATGGATAATGTTATATCACGGCCATTTTTCAGTCCTAAATTCAGTCTACAATTGTTTTGAAATTTATAAAAACATGTACCTCATCTCATCTATGAGATACATGTTTTCATATAAAAGGAAACATATACTCCACTAAATTGTAGAAATAACATAGAATATTTTAATGTTTATACATCATATTTTGTAGATATAACATTGAGCTTTTTAGAACATTGACCCAAACCCATTTAAAACAGCACACAAGTTACCAACCCATTAAAAATGACCCAAAACAATCCATTTAAAATATGGTGATGTATGAAAAACATTTAACTTCATATGGATACACAATATATATTTATTATATTAATTTATTTGTTGCCGTGTCCTAGCCGTACCCGTGTCTTATTTTTTCAAAAATTGCTATGTCGCCGTGTCCGTGTCCGTGTCACCGTGTCCTGTGTCCGTGCTTCATAGATATCATCATATGAACTTATAAAACTTATGCTGTAGTAAAAAATACTCATTCTAGAAAAAAAAATTGCCCACTCAGAAAGAGAAACTGTCAGAAATTTTTTATAAGGTTATCAATTCCATACATCAATTATGCTTCAGACCCACCAATTGGATTTCATAGTTAATAGCTTATAAATAAATAATTGTTTGCAAGAAAGAAATGAGCCTATTGAATGACATAAAGTTGCATATATATTTCAGTCCATATAATATGGAAACTTGGTACTTTTTTGATAAATATAAAGGAAATTTACACCATATAAAGAAATGCTTACCACCACTCAACTTCAGGGATTGGGTCCTTCTTCTTTTCTTTGACAATGACTCTTTCAGATACCTCTATTAAATTTGGATTAATATCAGGCTCTGCCTTTGCCTTAGCAAGCTGTGCCTGTTTTATTTTCAATTCTTTTGCCCGTGCCTCCCCAAATTGACTCTGTAAAAAGATAAGGCAGAAAGATGAAAAATCCATTGAAAAGCACAGAGAACAGAAATAATGATCACTGTTGCATTCAAATTACCTTGAATCTGATGATCTCTGCATCCTTTGACCATTTCCCTTCTTCTACAAACTGAAATGCCATCCTCTTGGGCCTCAGAAGCTTTGTCTTATTGATACCCATTCCCATATCAAAATATGGGTTTTTTTCTACATTTTCATCTAATTCAGGCCTAAGTATCTGAAATGCTTCTTTTTTCTGTTTGTTGATGTTGACCTATCACAAACAAAGCAAACAAAGGAAGCGCTCAGTAAGAAAGCAGAGAGGGAAAAAAAAGAGAAGATTATGTCGACTTGTATACCTTTAGGGTGCTAAGATTTGTCAACTTTGGCTTGTCAATCACATTTCCATGTTCATCTATCTCCCTGCCCAATGCATCCAGACGCAGAACAGGAGCCTTGGCAGGCTTATGTTGTAAAGACGTCTCTGCTGGAGCTGGTCCAGGAAACATGTTTATGAGTGGAGCGAATTCAGGGTCCTGACGAAACCCCATCTTAGCAGCAAGTTCCTGTGCTCTTCTTACTGCTTCATAATTTGCCACAGTCGTGACTGCAGGAAAAGATGCCATGCCACCAGCAGATGTCTTAGTTGAGGATGCAGCCCCTACTGCTTGATCTGATGTTGCTGGTAATGCCTGAGCAGAAGTAGCTGGAACAGTTGTTGCATGAACTGGAGACATATAATGAGATGTAGGAATTTTAAGCGACTGCTTGTTTGATGCTGCCTGTAATGCACCATCTGAGATAGAGCTGGAAGACTTGTTTAACTGCAGGGCCAAATGAATTACAATTTACATGCAGTTAACAAAAACAACAACAGGTCGTCAGTAAAGCACAGGCAACAATAATTGTTCGAATAAGAAAAACAACAGCACATGCGAAATACCCACCACTGGAATCTTCTTCAACTTCTCTGACAGTTCCTTCTGCTTTTGCAAAGCTTTCTTAGCTTTAGCTAATGCATCGAGAGAAAGACCATTTTTGCCAGAGGTAGAATTCAGTGTCCCATCTGTACTGGATTTTCCAGGAACCTCATCAGATCTGGTAATATTATCCTCATTTTGATTGGTGGTGGTGATTGAAGATACCTTGATAGGAAAATTAGGGGTTGATGGGCCAGAAGTATTGGGCACAATCTTTGATACCACACTGAGTGTTTCCAATACAGCACCCTGTCAACCAAGAAATGACACAACAAATTAGAAAAGCATTCATCAAGATCCTAATAAAATGCTTTTTTCACTTCACAGTTATGCAGGAAAAAGAACATAACTAAAAATATTGCTAAAAGGACACATGCTTCTCAGGCTATCCTAATCAAAAGATGATAAAGTGGACAGCAACGAAATCCACCAGTTGAGTACCTCACATCAATTGCTTGGGCGGGTTCTAATATCTACAACATGCTCAAAACATTGCATGAAATAATTCAACCTGTTATATTCAATACTTAAAAAATCTAGTTCAAGAAAAAAAAAATTACCGTCTTGTCAGATAATTGACCAGGAAAAAAACCCAGTTTCCTATCCCAATTGGAACCTTCTACTAACTGTCGACTACAACCGCTACATCTCTCACATGCACATGCAAACATGCCACGGATTAAAAAATGCATAAAAACATTGAATCGTATTAGTTGGTTGTAAAATATCTGAACTAAATTTTTGAGTTCAATCTTTGCATTATCAATTCACACCATCATGAGACCCCGAGCATTCCACCAAAAATGACCCAAATATCTTGGCAGATATACACACATTAGATGGAACCTCGGAAGATTTTTTAGTGGTGAAAAAAAAAGTATGTCAGCTGCAAGGAAGGACTCATATATCTAAATGAAAACATAGAATTAAAACCATGATCAATGCACAGAAATTCGTTCTAATCTGAGATGTTACTAAACAAAGGAAACACATTCATAGAGTTAAATTAAAAATAACAGAGAAAATTGTAACTCAAGATATACATGTAACTCACATTCGCTGTGAGACCACTTGCGTCTGAGGCATCTGTGCTCCGAGGCTCCCCATCCACAGATTTCACTTCCTTAGAAACCCTAATACCCTCCTCCTCCTCCTCCTCCTCCGCCCGGTCACCGAATTTCCTCTTCTCCCTCCTCTCCTCTTTATGGACCTTCTTCACCTCCTCCTCCACTTCTTTTCCCCTATCTTTCGATCTCCTCCCCTCTCCATGGACACCGTTCGAACCCGAATCCTCAAATCTCCTCTTCTCCCTCCTCTCCTCCGAAACCCTAACCCTCTTCCCGGCCTTATCCTCGTCGACCTCCTCCTCATGGTCCTTCCTCTTGCGGGATGACGACTCCCGCCCCCTCTCCTCGGACTCCTCCCGGCGCCCCCGGGACCGATCGTGAGACTTCTCGCGCCTCGCCTCGTGATCTTCCTCCCTGTGATGGTGACGGGAGTCCTTGGACCGGTGGTGCTTGTGCTCGCGGTCGTGGTCGCGATCGGAGTCTCTTCGGTGGTGATGGTGGTGGTGGTGCTCCTTTTCCTCCCTCTCCACCCTATCGTCCCTGGAGGTTTTCCTGCTCGATCTCTCCCTCTCTTTTTGCGAATCCATAACTTCCACGAAATCGAAGAACTTCGTGAGACGAATTAGGGATTCAGAGTTGCGATCCTGTTTTCGGATTGGCGGTGGTTCTGATTAGGGTTTTTAGCGGAGGTGATCGTGTGGAGGAGCGAAGAGGAGGCTCAGACTAGAGTGAGAAAGAGCCAGAGAGAGGAAGCGAAGGATCGAACCATCTTAAACGGTTGAACCCGTTCACTCTAATCAGGTCGGGTTGGTTATCGGACCCCAAGCCAAAACGAACCATGTGAGTATCAGTATGGATTAAGCCTGTCAATTATCTTATCTGTATCCGATCCGAATCCGTATCCGAAAATGCAGAAAATATCACGTGGAGGTAAAAATCTACACTAGGACACGTGTCATGATGAAACAAGACATGGACCATTTGGCGTAAGGCCCACTAGACCCAATCCCCAAAAAACGACTTCCCGATGACAACATCTGATGTGTCGACATGACTAGGCTAAATGATCCAGTCGGATGGCCGAACACCTCTTGAGAGGATATCACCTCGAGTAGTCTAAGGCACGACCAGACGATAAGTCTGGTCGGATGATCTTATTACTCAGGTACGAGTAGTCAAAAGCACGATCAGAAAACAGGTCCGGTCGGTCGACCTTACTCCTCGTGAAAACACGCAGAAACATAACGCCCAGGCAGACACACCAAAGGACTCCGAGCAGACGGAGAAACGGTCAGAAGACCACTAACGTCTGTAACCGCCACGTTGACATTTAAAGCTCACGCTCACCAGAACGTGGGTAATTAAGGGCCGACGTGGAGTGTAATTACGGGGAACATTTTTCTGAAAAAAAGCCCACTAACACTTAGTGACAAGTTAGTTACAAAGTGACAATTGAAACTACGTCAAACTTGATCCTTCCGGGACACGTAAGCAGCCTATAAAGAGATCGCGCAACAGCACTCTGAAAGGCATATGATGAGAGATGAGAAGTGAACATCCTCACTACTGCCAGGCACAGTCTTCATTTTAGCCCAGTCTTACCTTTGTTTGAACTTATTCTTTCCACCTAAAAATCCTTAACCTAAAATCCTTCGAAGTTTTAGATCCCAAATCACAAATTTAACTGTAGGGAGAAAAAATCCACCTCATATTCGATATCCGAAAATCCGTATCTGAACCAAATTATCCGTATCTGAAAATTTTTGGTTCAGATCGGATATACGATCCGAACAATATCCGTATCCGAACTGTTATTTTATTTATATATATTATAATTAATATAAACCTTTAGATGAAAATCCAATGACTCATGATCTAAGACAAAACACAAAACTAATTATGACTTACCAATACCAACCCCTCGGTTCCTCAGCTGTTTCACTTTCATCTCTTACAAAGAAACCCATTCAAATCAATCTTCTTCTCACAATCTGACCCAACAAAATAAAAAACACCAAATCATCATCACCAATCACAGATCTTCTCATCACTATCTCACCCACCAAAAACAAAAAAAAAAAAAACAAAAAAAACCAACGAATCACAGATCGGCTCTTCCTCTGCAGCCGACCGCAGCTCCTCTGCGACTATATTATGCTTTTATGTTTTTATGTCACTTGTCACTGTTGGATACTTATTTAACTATGTTATGATTTATATTTCTATGTCTTTGTTGAATACTTATTTAACTATATTAGAATTTATATTTCTATATCTTTAGTGAATACTTATTTACCCATGTTAGGACTTAAGATTTTATAAATTCTTTGTTTTTTAATTTCGTTCAGATATTTCAGATATGATTGAATTCGTATCCAGATTTTCGGATCAGATACGGATAAGTGTTTTGGAATATCTATCAAATATCAGATATGAATATTTTTTTCGGATATCCAGTTTGGATACGGATACGGATATAAGACTATTCGATCCGTATCCGTCCGATTGACAGACTTAGTCTGGATCCTCCATGACCATCAGTATCGAACTACAGTATATGAATCAAACTACACAACTTGTGAATCGAACTGCATAGCCAATTGTTCGATACAGTGTTACTCTCAATGCAGTTTGATTCATATGTTTTACAGTTCGATATTGATGATATTCATGTGCCGATGGTATTGATGATACTGATTGGATCCGATCTCCAACAACATGTCTCTATTTGCACCCATTCAATCTATCTGCACACCCGATACGAGAATTTAATATTCATTTAAATTTGTTTGATTTACACTCCTCTTAACTTGCATTACTCATCTTTACAAAAAAAAAAATTCACAAAACCTATTAGTTTTCACTCCCTGAAAAACAAACATATTATTAAAAATCTCCTTTAAAAATTAAGTTGATTATTAACCCCTTGTAATGTTATTATGTCTTATTAAAAAAAACAGTGGTGATACCCAAACCCCAAATCACAAGCCCCATGAGGTGTCAACACCTTATTGGTTGGTTTGTTGACTTTGAAAAAGTGTAAAATGGCAAAATACAGATATGCCATTCATTAAAAATATATCTCATTAATCCAAATCCCTTTTTTTTCTCTATTCAGTTATTAATCTTTCACATGAATTACGGTTACACTAAAATTTACCTATTTTAAAATTTAAAATTTGAAATCCTTATCTAGAAATTGAATTTTCTATTTCAGTTACATTAAAACTTTCTAAATTAGAACTGTTACATTTATATTTTTGAAATACACAAAATTGTTACATTCATGGTTTTGAAACTACACAGCACAAAACTGTTACATTTGAGGTTTTGAAACTACACAGAACTGTTACATTTATGATTTTAAGACTATATAGAATTGTTACATTTATGGTTTTGAGACTACACAGAATTGTTACATTTATGAGACTACACTGAACTGTTACATTTATGGTTTTGAGACTAAACAAAACTGTTATATTTATGGTTGTTAGATGGTTTTAAGACTACACAAAACTGTTACATTTATTAGTTGTTGTGTAATATTATATATATACTGGATCTTAATTTTAGTAAATGTAACAGTTGTATACATGTAAGCACATTCAAAGAAATCCAAATTAGTAAAACTAACTATTAGAAAATGAACAACTTAGATTGTAACAGTGTTTCTTACATGACAAATTGGTACATATATTCAGATTTCTGTTTAGATCTATAAATGTAACAGAATTGAAAAATACTACATTTAATATAACATATTACATGTTAGCACATTCAAAAGATATCCACAAATGTAACACTATCAATGACACATTATTTAACTCCACATCCATAAATGTAACACTATCAATGACACATTATTTAACTTCACATCCACAAATGTAACACTATCAATGTCACATGTTACATGTAAGTACATCCAAAGGAAATTCAAATTTAACTCACTGATATTATGAATGTAACAGTTTAAGTAAATGTAACAGTATCTTGACTATCAATGAAACAGTTATGTTAACAAATAGTGAATGTAACAGTCTTGATTATCTCACATTGCAATACATGTAAACATATTCAAAAGACATCCACAAATGTAACAGTAACAAGAATATATTAATGTCACATGTTACAAGTAAGCACATCCAAATAAATTCAAATTTAACTCATTGTTATTATAAATGTAACAGTCTACATGAATGTAACAGTATCATGAGTATAGATGAAATAGTTATCTTAACAAATTAGTGAATGTAACAGTATTTTGATTATCTCACATTGCAATGCATTTTCAAATGTAACAGTTATTGGACAGTGGTAGATGGACATCAGCAGAAGGGGAGGGCAGTTGGTGGTTGATCACCCTACGCCGCTCCCGCTTATATACCACGGAGGAGGCTCAATCAGTGGCATTGGCAGCCACGCTCGCGGGATGGGAGGGGCGCTTCAGCCACACACAGGTCGAACGAGACAAGGTTCCGGAGCCGGCAAAAAACCCCCGGCGGGATCCGACCCGACAAGCGGTTCCCGAAGAGGAAGACATGGTTGAGCGCCTCGAGATTCGCGACTGACAGGGGAATCCCCCCGGAGAGGGAGTTGTAGACGAGGTCGAGGTGGGTGAGGGAGGTCAGGTTGCCGAACTCCGACGGAATCTCACTGGAGAGGGCGTTGTAGCCCACCGATCGAGTTAAATAGGAATGAGATCTCTTACGGATATTCATTGTTGTGGAGCACATAGAGAGAGAAAGAGAATGGATGTAAATAACAAGTGAATAGTATTTGAGATTCATGATTTTATATGATGCAAAGAAGAAGAAATACAGTGATTAATAAAATCTCCATGATCATCGGATTAAATAAAAACAAACTTTTTTTTATTGGAGGTGGTTATCAATTAAAGGGTATAATAGACAATGCATACTTGCCACCTCATGGGGCCTATTTGGGGCTTGTGAAATTGGGGCTTGAGAATCATTATTGTAAAAAAAAAAACCAACCAATTTGGGTAATTTATTTTTTGCCCCTCTTAAATAGATAAATTATTAAAAACCCTCCTAAAAAATTATTGTTTTAAGACTCTTGCAAATTGTAGCTTCCTTTGCAAAAAATTTAGTTATTTCTCTTGTTACGAACTATTAAAAAATGATTGATACGAATTTAATATGAACAGTTTCTATAATTGATTGAACGTATGTGATTCTTATGAAGCCAATCTGCATTTAAAAGGTCATAAAGTAATAATGTGTATTTGGAAGGGGTTTTTAAATAATTTATTTATTCAGAAGGGGTAGAAACTAAAAATTAGGTTTTTTAAATAAGATTCAGTAACTTTGTAAGGGGTTAATAGTAAATTCATTTTTTACAGGGGGATTTCAATAATTCACTAGTTTTATAGGGGGTGGAAACTAAAAAACTCTTTCTTTCATTGTATCATAATATCTTTGTGATATTCAATTTAACATTTATTTTCGAAACTAATTCATTAAATAGTATAAACAATATATTAATTATTGATAGTTTTCATTTAATTAATAATTATAAACAACATTAATCATTTAATTATTAATATTAATTCATTTAATTATTAATATGAACAATATATTAATTATTGATATTTAACATTTAATTATTAATAGTTTTCATTGATTACTAGCGGTATTGATTATTCAATTGATTTTAACTAGTCACAATCACAACTCACAACTTTGGTGTTACCCTTTGCACACATTACGTGTGAATATGAGTTTATATAATGGTTTTAAGAATTGCACATTTTTTTTTTACATATTCATATGATCAATAAAAACAAAATTAAATCAAGCAAAGACGTAATTAATCGTCTCCCAACATGACAACTAACAATTTTATTTTGTGTCAACAAATAGTTTGATAATTAGTGAGATACTGGAGAAGAACCATTAATGAACTAGATTAATATAAACCAACGTCGTGGGAAGTTGCCTCAACCCATTCCAATTAAGTCTATTCCATCTTTTATTCCACTTTAAACTGATTTTTAGGTTTTTAAACTTTTGAACAGTTAGATTTTTTGTTATATTCTCGATTGATTAAATTTTCAGGTGGATGAACTCATGTGTCATGTGTGTTAATAAGTATTGGTAGAAAATATGTTATTGGTATTTTATTACCATGAAGATATACATTTTTTTTTTACTAAAATGGTAGACATATGCCATAATATTAATTAAGTCGATATGCCCAAATACATTACCATGAAGATATTGAACATGTATTGATTTATAAATCTACAAATTTGTTTTTAGGTATGAATGTAACCTGTGTGTATCCTATGAATATTCATATAAAATATTTCAACTTTAAATAATTATTTAAATATTCCAATATATATAATTCTAAAACTCATATTCACGAGTGTAAAACTTAAAGTACGGAATGCATTCAACTGGAATATTTTTTTCAAAACATGAAGAAGTACTCATTTGACATGAAGAAGTAAAACACTACTTTACACAAGAATAGTTATTTTTCATCCAAAAATTTGTTCTCTTACTCATATAGTCATATTGGATTGGTTCTTTGGTTACAGTGATTGGAATTGGTCTCAGGATAAAGTCAGCGCACAGTCCATTTTTTTAGCCTCAATTCCAGTCCACACATCTATTAATTTTCTTAAAAATAGTATATCTCATCTAATAAAAAACATGCTTTTATAAAAAATAAAACATATACTTTAATAAATTACATGAATGCACTTATAGAAAATATAATTTTTTTTATTGAAGCATATACCTCATTAATATGAATATATGGTACTAACGAATCGTATGAACTGAAACCGAAGCAGAAAAATGAACTGTGTCTAACAACATTCTTGGTCTCAAGTTCCGTCTGACCCACAAGGTTTCAAGGCATATTTTTTTTTCTCTTTGCTTATAATTCTTCCATAATATATAAGTCAATCTTATTACCTTTTAACAACAAAACACATGCTAATCCCATGCTTGTCACAAAATGATTTGACATGTGATACCTTAATTTATAAGGTGATGACAGATGATATGGCGTGAAAAACTCATTTGGGTGGAATAACACAATTCCATAAAGGACCTAGAATATCAATACCAATGTTTTTTTAAATATTCTGGTATAGCTATACTCAATTGATCCTTACAAACAAACAAATTTTCGGGTTTAGCCACCTCTATTCTACCTCATTCAAAAGCTTCACTTTGCAGTGTAGTATTACAGATTTGCAGGCCAAGTTATTCATGTATGTTAGATGATATAATTACAACATTTTCCAGGCTAGCTCAGCTAAATCACTTCTACGCAAAATACAAGGCAAACGCACAAAATAAAAAAACTATCACTTCCCCATATCAGTTTTTTAAGTAGAACTGCAAAGCACACAAATTCACTGTGTATTACCATTAAAAATGTTATTTTGTCTAAAGACACCAACTAATTCAGTCCATGAAATGAATAAGAAACTCACTCATATTATGTCAAAAAATACCTACAAAAACATCATCATAATACATGAACTGCTGCTCCCCATCAAAATTGAGTGATTAAATTTTTTTTTAATGCTATATATATCAACCATTTCTTTATTCTACATTTACCCAAAATTATGACCGGAGCTTAATTTCTCCAGTTAGTTGAATCAAGCAAACAAATGCAGTTACAGGTCAGGACTCACCCAGGGTCTGATCCTTGCAGGCATTCAAGCAGTGGCACAAAACCACTGAATAGCTGGTGAGTTGAAGATGACAAGGTCTGCTGAGGAATAATGGCTATCTTGTTCATCAAAGATTCAAGAACCTCATCGTCGTCAAGATCGTGATCCTGGTCAATGTAATCCCCATCATCCTCAATCAAATCAGGACCATTGACACCCCCCAAACGTTTCGGTCATTGAAAATGACATCCTCATCTTCGCTGTCACCATCATCATCTGGATCTTCGTCTTCGCTGTAGGTAGTAGTTGTAGTAGAAGACTTAAGTATTAATGGTCCAAGCAAAATTTCTTGGCATTGGAAACCATAAAGAAGCAGTTAAGCAGCTCGATTAATCAATGGAAACCTGTTTGTAACTGATCGTAGTTAAATCATGTATTCCTAAAACACCATCATCATCTGGATCTTCATCTTCACTGTAGGTAGTAGTTGTAGTAGAAAATTTAAGTATTTATGGTTCAAGCAAAATTTCTTGGCATTGGAAACCATAAAGGAGCAGCTAAATAGCTCGACTAATCAATGGAAACCGGTTTGTAACTGATCGTAGTTAAATCATGTATTCCTAAAACATATCTAAATAAATATTCTTCACTTATTAGTAGAAAGCATCTCATAAATCAGCTAGTGTAAATAAACCATACAAATCAATAAATGAGTCAATGATGTATTGTAAGTACAAATCAATAGGTAAATATGCAGATAAAGATTAATTACCTTCATAGCATGACAGCAATGCAGTCAAGCCAAGTTGGTGAAGGAAGTCCTTCCTCTCCATACAGAGGTTAACTCTATTAACCCAATCACACTCATCCATTTACAGAATCTTTAGTATCACTCCCATTCTTCGACACACTTTCAGGTCGCCTTGTAAATCTACGAGAGGACTGCACACCACCACGAACACCGAAAACCTTAAGATCCCACACGATCCGCGATACCTCCTCCTGAGGCAACTTCAACCCCTCCTCCCTCTTCACTGACTTGTACAACTCATAGAAGAACTTGGGGTCCTGCAATTTGGTGTACTCCCTCAACAATCTCTCATGGTGCGGCACCCAATCACTCGGAAACAGCGTATAATCACAAGGCGGCACCTCCGACAACCTTGAGAACTGCAACCCATCAATCCTATCAACAAGTCCCATCCTCAGCAGGTCCGTGTACTCCGCCGCCCCGCTGCTCTCCCTCAATGGACGGCTGAGATCACGCGAGCAATGCGGTACACCTTCGCCCGTGACTTCAGCCTGTACCGTGCAGCGTAAAGCTTGGCAATGGAGCTTCGTATAACATAAGCGCAGAACCCGACGACAGTCTTCCGGTTATCCGCGTATCTGTACCAATCTGCAATGGCTTCCAATAGCTTGTTCATCTGCGCGTTCGTGTATGCCTGCCCCGAATACAGCATTGGCACGCATGGCAGAGGTTCTGGATTTCGGTCCCCCTTGACGAGCTCGAGCCGTCGGAGCCGTGTGATGCACCTAGGCAAGCTCGCGGTCACGGAGAGCAGAGTGCCAATGCCCTTCTCGCTCACGATCTTGCCTCCGCTACTGGTGTATCGCAATGTGGGGTGTACGATCCGCTGTTGGATGATGTGGTCCAAGAATTCGATCCCTCTCACGACGTGCTCGATCTCAAAATCCGGTCTTTCTGGTCTCGACCCGTACTTGCATTCACAGAAGTCCATCATCTTCTCGCGCAGCTCGACCGCGTCCCCGCGGGAGCCACGGATTCCGATCAAAACGTACGAACCGTAACGCACGTAGTCCATTCGTTTTGCGCCCAATGCAGATGAAGTGGGCACGAACTCCGGCCAGGTTGGGTTGTGGTGGTGGTGGTACTGGTGCGGTGAGTACCCACTCATCTGTTGCTCCAACCACTCGTCGAGCTCGGTGAGGCACACATTGGCGATGAGCGGGCTGAGAATCCCGCAGTGCCCATAATTGGGTACGTGAATCGCCTCCTCGGGCGCGAGCCCGTCGAAAGTCCTCAACCAATACGGGTCGGGCTTCGGCTCGTCCCGCCTCAACTTCTTGCTCTTCTTCTTCTTCTTCCTCGCCCGAATCGCGCTCCCCTTGTCCCCCGCCTCGTACACCTCCTCCGCATCGCGCGCCTTCAAAGACGGCGTGCGGAGCGCGGACCGTAGGAGCCCAAGCACGTTCCGGTCGGCGACGCCCTTCTCGACGAGGCCCATCACCGTCTTCGCATCCAGACCATCCACGACGCGCGTGAGGTCGACCTTCACGAACCAGAGGAGCCCGGCGAAGTTGGTGCGGACGGTGCGAAGTAACGTGTGGGCGTTGCGCCCCGGGCGGAAGGCGTGGGACCTTGGCGAGAACCGGGGCTCGAACACGGGCTCGAGAATGAGGAGGAGGAGCTCCTGGACGATACGGTCCTGGAAGAGAGGGTCGGGGGAGGATTCGAATTGGCGGCGCTTGCGGTTCGAGTGGGGCAGAGACTCAAACAGGGGGTGGGCAGAGCGGGAGTTCCAGCGGAAGCGGCGGGAGAGGAGGGAGGAGCGGAGGAGGAGGAGGGAGCGGAGGGTCTTGGGGGAGAGGGAGGGGAGGGAGGGGAGGAGGCCGTGGAGGTGGGCGGAGGAGAGGCGGTAGGAGAGGATGAGGAGGTCGAAGGATTTGAGGTAGCCGGAGAGGTTGGTGGGGGTGGTGGTGGGTGGGGTGGGAAGGGAGAAGGAGCGGAGCCACATTGAGGTGCAGATGGAGATTGGGTCGTGCTTTATTAGTGGCTGGGGGTCTGGGAGTAGTGGTTGGGGTTGGGGGTCGTGGTGGGGCTTTGGGTCTGATTGGTTGGTGGGTTTTGATGGGTAGGGGGCGGAGAGTGTGGTGAGGGGGTGGAGATAGTGGTGGTGGTGATGGCGGAGGAGGTGGAGGGGGTTTGGGGGTGGCATGGGTTCTTGGGGAGATGGTAATTGGATTGATTGGTGACTTCCGTCTATATATAAAGAGAGCGCGGTTTTTGCGGGGATTGTATAGTGTTTTTGAATTTAAGAGAGATATATATTATGTATAATTGAATTTGATAAAAAGTGTTGGTACACATTTATAGTTTATTTTTCATACTCAGTTTTAATCTCATATATTTCTTAGTATCATATATTTATATTAACAATATATAGTGTATGTTATGATAGAGTTTTTTTACATTTTCAATAAATGTATCTAGATAATTCATAAAATATATATACACTTATTATTCATCCTCATAATCCCACTAATTTGATTAAATTTGGAAAAAATTTCAAATTAACCTTAATTATATAATTAATGTTAAAAATAACTTTTCACAAAAATTATTTGTAAAAGTGACCCTCTTTCTTTTTTTTTTTACTATTTGACCATGCCACATCATCGCCACTCGCTCTTTTGAATTTTTTTTAAATGTCATTTTGAAAGTATTTAATGTAACAATAATAGGTATCCCAAATTTTTTTTTTTGTTTTATGTTTTCAGTCATTAAAACCCTTCCCAATCTCTTTTTTAATGCCATTTTTCATCTTCCACCAAAAGGCAAGGGCTCCTCTTCTCGTCCCCACTATCAATTCCGTCCACCCAATGATCTACCATCCGTAATAATTCTCCCATCAAACCAATAAATTAAAGGCACCTCTTGATTGTTTTCCATCTATGTTAAAAAATTGAGTGCAAGTTAGTAACAAAATTTACAAGTTTACATTAGCAAGAATTTTTTTTATAGTTTTCACATCATAAATCAAATTCATAGATACCTAACACTGATTAATGGAACAATGAAATAGAAAATTAATTTATCTAATATGATAAAAGTGATATAAGGAGTCAAAAAAATACCGGATGTTGATGGAGTCAACCGCCCTATATCTGTTTTAGAATATGAGGAAGGTGTGGGAGATAAAAAAAATGGTCAAAGAGGTGCTCTTGCCTCTTGGTGGAAGATGAAAAATGACCATTAAAAGAAGGATTGAGAAATGTTTAATGACTGAGAACATAAAACAAAAAAATACATGTTTGAGATACGCCATTATTATTACATTAAATACTTTCAAAAGAACATTTAAAAAAAATTCAAAGGAGAGAGATGATGATGTGGCATAGTCAAATGGTCAAAAAAAGTGTAGAGGGTCACTTTTATAAATAATTTATGGAAATGTTATTTTTAACATTAATTATATAATTAAGGTTAATTTAAAAAATTTCCCATTAAATTTGTATACTTTGATTCTTCCATATTTTTCATTTTGCATAAATATTAAGTGTGTTGTTATCATTTTCGAGCATCGATTTCAATTCACGTGTGCTTTGTTAACATCATATACTCACATTAATGAGCTATATGTTTCGATATAAATTTTTTTATATTTTTTATAAATGTATCAATGCAATTTATTAGAATATATATTTTATTTTTTATATACGTTTGTATTTCATTGATAAAAAAAAATATATTTTTTAAATATCAAAATGTGTGTCGACTAAAATTGGAACAGTAAAAGAAGCTATGCCTAACATTACCCAAATTTTAAAGATGCGGAACTGGCGCGATTGCACTGGAGTTGCGTCTGGTGTGTGCTAAAAGGCGAGATTGCACGGACAAAATGCACGCGAACCAATTAGCGCGCGCGAACAGGGTGCGCATGGACAACAACGATGCGCATACGAAATTCATGGATGAACAAAAGACATGGAGATGCAGGAGACATGGAATGAGGGGAAAAAAATCAATAAAAATAATAAATCTAAAAAATAGGATAGATTTACAAATTTAAAGAATGATCAAAATATTTTTGAATTTGTACGAACAAATCTTACAGTCCAAGTTATGTATGTCTGTCAAGAAAATTTGAGTTATGTATATCTGTCAAGACAATGATCAAATTTTCTTGACAGATATACATAACTTGGTACATGGACTTTGAATAGGGGTATACATAACTTGGTGCATGGGTTTTGAATAGGTGCACGTATACTCCTAATCATGTATGTTGTCCCATTCGTAACCCACATTAATTTTTTTAATATATATATATATATATATATATATATATATATATTACGTGCGGTCGTGCGGTCGGTGCGTCCGCGATCACGGGCCGTCGATCACGGGTCCATCGCATCGGACGGTCGGGTGCGAATCACGTCGACCGTTGGATGCGATGGACCCGCGATCGGACGGTCCACGACCGCGACCGCACGACCGCACGACCGCACCTATATATATATATATATATATATATATATATATATATATATATATATATATATATATATATACGCGAGTGATAACATGTAATCGATCGCATCCAACGGTCGACGTGATTCGCACCCGACCGTTGCGATGGAATCTTCGTAATCACTTCCCTATATATCAGTTATCACAGTACATGAATCATTATAGATTTAACTTGTTAAATTCAGTGAGTGTATCAATCATATGAGAAACATTTTAACTACTATGTATTCCCTTCCTCTTTCTCTTCAATTGGGTTGGACTGGCTCTACTATTGGGCTGGACTGCTCTTTCTCCTCGCTGGATGAGATTTGGGAGGCCGGTAGAAAGCTTTAAAGACCAGGCGACTTGAGGTCTAGCTCGAAGATCTCTAACTCCTGTATTCTTGTTATTTTTTGAATAATATGGCTTACCTATATTTTCTCTTTATTCAAAATGAGTGTTCCTTATGTGAAAAATATTTGGGAGACTGCAATTCATTGTATTTTGGATCGTGATCATTTTTGTGCTGGGGCCAGAAATATGTGTTTTAGGAAGGGAAAATTTCTTATTGAGATGTAATGTATTTAATTTATGTCCGTGCTTCTAAACCTCACTGGCTTATCTTTTATTAGGTCGTTACATGGATTTTAATTGTTATTTTCATTTTGGCTCTTTCTTCTTAGATTACGTTTGAATGTGAGATTGAAACATTAAGAATCTTGTGTTTTAAACTTAGTTTTTAAACTGTGTTGTTTTATTATATTTTCAATCATAAGATTTTTTGATCTAGAAAAAAAATAGTTGTCTAAAAAACTAAACACTACCTACAATTTATCTTTAAAAATAAAATAAAAACAACTGTGTATTCCCTTCCCGGGCACTCTAGAATATCCAGTACTCCCCCATTTTATTGTCTATAAAATTCTGTAAATTACGGTATAACCATATCTCGACGTGGAGTCATATAAACCAGACTTCCCCAAAAACCCAATCCGAAACACAGACACCCCACAACCCTCCTTGGCTCCAAATCATTTCAATGGCGACCAA
The DNA here is from genome assembly GCA_030737845.1 of Acorus calamus. Classification (NCBI taxonomy): domain Eukaryota; kingdom Viridiplantae; phylum Streptophyta; class Magnoliopsida; order Acorales; family Acoraceae; genus Acorus; species Acorus calamus. Next base: position 6,752,630 of record CM060860.1, read on the forward strand.
TCTTTCCAACCCATCTCTCCTTCTCTTCCTCCTCCTCCTCGCAACCTTCAACATCTCATCATCGTCTGCGAGAACCCTCCGAAAGACCGGCGTCGGGATCTTCCCCCCGACGTGCAACCGCATCGAGTGCCCGAAATTCGACGTGGTGGCCACCGGGAACGGGTTCGAGATCCGGCGGTACAACTCGTCGGTTTGGATGTCCACTTCCGCAATCGACGACATCTCCTTCGTCGAAGCCACCCGCACCGGATTCCTACAGTAATTTCTCTTGTTCTGATTTTTGTGATTGATTTTTTTATTTTTTATGAGTAGACCAATTTTTTGGGCTTCTTGCTTGGTGAAGCTCTGCCACTCAGTTTGATTTGGGATTGAGAATAGGATTGGATGAGGATGGTTATTCTAGTGAGATAGAAATGGGAATAGTGTATTCCTATTTCTATCTGTAGTTATTGCATGGATAAAATTTTTAAGTAATGTGCGGCACAAGTGAGCCACACTTTTTTTTACTGTCCAGTTACAAATCGTTTGATTTTCTGTTCAAATGGAATAACCACCGTTCGAATCACTGTTTAAACTTCCAAAAATGAGTGCTATGAGAATGAATGCAGTTAAATGAACTATGTTAAGTAGTGTGGGAAAAATTTTTCATTCCTGGTAGATGAAAATTTAAGAGAAAATAATGAAAAATGATATTATCCCTTTTTATCACGCGAACAAACACCATGAAAATTGCTCGTAAAATATTTTAATTTCTATTAATTTTCCCTTTACGTTTTTTTATTTTCTCTTCATGATTGTGTATAAACACACCCTATATGTAACAGAATTTTCCTTTATGTAAAGCTATTTTTGTGGATCAGCCAGGATAGAATATATAGGAACAAGAATAAATCTAATTCCCATAGATTGTGTAATCAAATAAAATAAATACTAGATTTATTCCTATTTTTATTGTTGTTTGTCATTTATTTGTTAACCTACATTGTCCCATACATGCATTAAAAAATCCTTAATGGGAAATTTAGAATGGAGAATGTTAGACACACAGTCTGTACACATTTTGATTTTTTCAAAAACAATATACATCATATAATGAAGTGTATATACTTTTATATAAAAAGAAGCATATAATTGAGTTATTACCTGGATGGACAATAATCGAGTTAAAGGTGGGGCTGCAAATTAAATAAGACTGTACCTGTATAACAGCGACCAATCAAATCAAAATCAAAATGCATAAAAAGAGCATACACTTGCAAAGCTTGGCCTTAGACATACAATGACTTCCCATTGCAGGCTATTCGATTACATCCAAGGCAAGAATGACTACAACAAGAAGATCGAGATGACCGGACCGGTCATCACCCAGGTCTCCCCGAGCGACGGCCCCTTCTGCGCCTCCTCGTTCATCGTAAGCTTCTATGTCCCGGCGATCAACCAGGCCGACACCCCCCCAGCGAAGGGCCTCCATGTCCAGCGATGGGGACCCACCTACGCCGCAGTCAGGCAGTTCGGAGGGTTCGTCAAGGACTCTGACTTGGGCGAAGAGGCGGCCACGTTGCAAGCCAGCCTGAGCGGGACGGTCTGGTCAGCACTCGTCGCAGAGGGAAGGTCGAGCGACCCGACGTCGGCGTACACAGTCGCGCAGTACAACTCGCCGTTTGAGTTTGAGAACAGAGTGAATGAGATTTGGTTCACGTTTGTCATGGAGGGTGGTTATTATAATGCCATCTGAAGAGAGAGTAACTTAAACACCACATGAAATGTTTTATAATTTCATGTTTTGGTCTTCTTGTTATATTGAGGCCGAGTGTGTCCCCTGTTAAGTTTTAGAAGAATATAAAATCCTTTACAATATGCAATGTGTATGCATGCCAACATTTCACACACTGTGCATCACATTGCAGGTTTTGTTTCAATACATAGTTGCTAATATATGATTTATAATTATAAATGAGTTCATGCATTTTTATCCATTCATTGTTGAGATCCTCAGGAGAGATGAAGGCTCACCATTTTTAATTTGGGGTAGCAGACCATTTTATTTATAACGAGATTGTGATGAGATTTTATAATTTTTATGGCAGTTGAGTTTTTATGGGGATGAACCAGTTCTTGTGGGATTCAGGGGATCTCATGTTCTGCTTTTGTGTATCCCCTCTTTTATAGTTCTACTAGTTATTGATTCGCGCGTTAGAGAACCACAATTATGTAATCAGTAATTAATAAAAATAGAGTGACAATAAAATTGATAAGCAGAAACCAAGCACAGAAAAAAAATGTAACCCAGCAAAAAAAAAATGTAATATGCAATGAGTGGTTATAAAGTAATGGTAAAAGCACAGAAAGAGATATATTAACCATCCTAACCTTACTGTTTGGTATAAAGTCAATACACCAGGTAATCGAACAATTTATAATCTGTGTACCAAATAATTTTTAGAATTAGAGTTACAAGTTGCAGGAAAAACAAATCGGTAGAAATTGAATGGCAAGATTAACACTCATTAGTTGTTAGATACCTTCAAAATAATCATATATAATAAATATATCTATAGCGCCTCATACTCTACAATGGCTGACACCACTTTATAAGAAAATTTATATGGTTCAAAAGCTTTAAAAAAATGAAAAATAAAGTTCAATGACATGATATGATCCACCTAGGTTATTTAACAAAAAACGACGCGCCTAAATATATATGGACGTGATAACAAATAATCAATTATTTAATATCTTCTTTTGATTCAGCACCTAATATAAATTATGTCAATCACTTCATGTTAGAATGGATATAACATAATATTACTAATTTTGGGATTTTTATTTTTAACTCCCCACAAACCATCGTATTTAGCGATCGTCCCCTCCATTCTTCGTATTTGGGTTTTACTCCCCACATTCAAAGGATAATTCCTTTTTACTCCCTGCGAGGGACCTATCTGTAAATTATTTAATTTTTTTTAGTCCCTGATAGAGAGTAAAAAAGAATTATCCTTTGAATGTGGAGAGTAAGACCCAAATACGAAGAATGGAGGGGGCGATCGCTAAATATGATAGTTTGTAGGGAGTTAAAACTAAAAAACCCTAATATTTTTTAATACAAATAGAATATAAAATTAATGATAGGGGATCCCTAATTCCATAAAAAAAATGAAAACTGAACATACCCAAGAAACCAAATCTCCCCGCGTGTAATTGATAAAAAAGAAGGAAAAGATTAGCAATATAAAAAAAAATCTGAAAGGAAAAAATAAAAATAAATAATTGTATATATATTTGCTATGCATGTAGAAGAAGAACTATAACAACTTTTTTTTTTTTTTTTTTTTTTTTTTTTTTTTTTTTTTATGTGTGTGTGTGAAACACTAACACTGACACGTCCCTGCCATCTGTTTATGCTGCAACAGATTTAGATTCCATAAATGCCCTCCTTTAAACCGCGAATGGCTAACATATCCCAAAATGGCCGAATTTTGTTGGCATTGTCACACTTTATAGTGTGTTTAGATTAGAAGATTAGAATATATGGAGTGAAATCAGTCCAACACGCTTGGATAGAGAAATAAGGAAAGAATAGAACGGAATCACGGAGAATAAGAAAAAAAAATGAAAAGAAAAACTGTTTATTTGGAACAAATACATAGATATAACCATGTTAGAATAGAAAAACTGATATTTGATTGTATTCTAAGTTCTATATGAAATTGTATTATTCTATAATAAATTGGTATTTTAAAGAGTGATTAAAAATACAACCAAATAAAAAATTATTTATTTCACTAATATAGTTATTTATTCCTAAAATGGTACTCATAATTATGTGTGAAAAGACACTTAATTCTGTGTGAAAGAAGCAGGATACGTCAAGAATGTAGTATATAAAACTATGTTGGGCGAGCCTTTTCTTTTATAGAAATAAAAAAATGTCAAATTTGTATATTTTAATTGGTTCTAAAAAATTTCTTAATTAAAAAGTTTGTTTAATCTTTTATAGTATAAAGCTGTTTTGTTTAAACGAAGAAAATGAATTTTTTTGGAAATGAAAATTTCAAATTTTATTAAACTACTTTATAAAAAAATTATATTTTTTAAATCATGAGTTTTCAAACGACTATTAAGCTGTGGATGCAATACATCAATCTTTTATTAGGTCACATAAGAATTCTCTATACTTTTTAACACAAAGGTTCAAACTCTCTCAACTCCCAGTAGAATATTGATATGTCTAAAAATGCAATGAATCTCACATGCTAAACATGTGAAGTGTCACATTTCAATACATAATTGAAGACAGTTATGTCATAATACAACACTGACCTGATCTAGTTACTATCTCATCCATTCATTCCAATTATGGACTAATGTGTGATTAAGGGTGCGTTTGGATGTGAGGTTCAAACACTGAGATTCTTAAAATCTTATATTTCAAACCCAGCTTTGAAAATCTATGTTTTATTAGATTTTCAACAACAAGATTTTTTAGCCTAAAAAAAATTGTGGTTTGAAAAACTAAATACTAAAAATATGTTTAAATATGAGTTTGAGTATTTTTAACTAACGCAGAATCTATCTAAATTCATATCCTAACGAACCCTAAAAAAAGATACACACATGTTAAACATGCACGTGAGATGACACAACCAATCCCAGTCAATTTCTTTTTCTCTAAAACCCATATTCACATTCGTGACAAACACACATGTATATATCAAAGTGAGTCATGACTCATAAACATCCTACATCACTCCCCGGAGTCATGGGGTTTCCTACCAAGGATGAAATGCATTGTTATTGAGAGGACGCTCTCAAAGTCTCAAGAAGAAGAAAAAAAACGCATGCATGGATGGAGTGACCGCTACGTCCACCAAGGAAGAATTTTTTTTTTAGTACTACAAACCCTAATCAATGCAATCTCACATGCTCCCTACCACTTCAGCAACCGACAATCCATTCATCTCCCATTAATTAAAAAAGCACAACAAAAAAATAAAATAAAAAAGCAAACCTCTATCTTGCAAACAAAGGGGTCATGTCAAGAAACCCACATCTTCATTTATTTTTATGTTTTTTTTTTTAAACCATATCTTCATTTATTATTATCATATATATATATATATATTCATTCAACACCAAGGCTTTACTACACCACATCTTTATTTGACAACACAAATAAGACCTTCTTTAACATCAAAAGCCACAAAAACCCAATTAAACCTTCACTTTCTTGCCCCAACCATATATCTATAGAAGAAACTAAAACAAAACAAAAACACAAGAACTCATATATCTCTCAATGTCTTAAGGTTCAGCCATGACTGACCCACCACAGTAGTAGAAGTGGACAGACTCCGGCCGCACATCGTTGTGGCAGAACGAAGACCCCGACGGGGGCACAAAATCCCTCGGAAGCATCGCCGACACCGACGACCCATCAAAGCTTCCGGAGGTCCGCCCCTCCCTCCGCCGCCTCCTCTTCTTTGGTGGACCTCCTTCAGGACTGTAAAGTCTAGAATTCTTGACATCGAGCGGTCGTCGTTTGATCGCGATGTCGCGGGCGATACGGTGTCGGAGAGGCGGCGGAGAAGCCGTGGTGGTGGAGAGGAGGAGAGAGAGTAGGAGGAGGAGGATGAGAGAGAGGGAGAAGGTCCGGAGGAGGACCCATTTGTGGTTGGAAACCATTGCAGAGTGTTGTGGGTTTGATTTGTGAAGGGGGTTTGCATATTCATGTGTTGGAGAGGGAAAGAAATTAATAGAGAGGAAAAGATGAGGTGGGAGAGTCTTTTCTTTTTTTAACGTGGATCTCAATGGGTTTTTATTTGCGTGTGTGTTTATACGTGCTTGGGTTGAAGTGCATGGAAGTCAAGAAAAGCTAAGATAGGGAGGAATGTACGGTTTATTTTTTCCATGTGTGTGTGTTTTTTTTTTTTTCAAGAATTGGGGGTGAAATTGGGATTCAAGACATTCTTTCTCCATTAAGTTTTTTAATTGATACGGATATATATATATATATATATATATATATATATATATATATATATATGCCGACGATTACGTGCGGTGTGCGGTCGGTGCGGTGCGCGACGTGGGCCGTCCGATCGTGGGTCCATCGCATCCAACGGTCGACGTGAATCGCACCCGACCGTCCGATGCGATGGACCCGTGATCGACGGCCCGTGATCGCGCACCGCACCGACCGCACACCGCACGTAATCGGATCCCTATATATATATATATATATATATATATATATATATATATATATATATATATATATATATATATATAGATTTTCGATAATATGCGGTCGGTGCGGTCGTGCGGATTCGACGTGCGTCGTCCGATCGTGGGTCCATCGCATCCAACGGTCGACGTGAATCGCACCCGACCGTCCGATGCGATGGACCCGTGATCGACGGCCCGTGAATCGCGATCGCACGACCGCACGACCGTATAATATCACGACTATATATATATATATATATATATATATATATATATATATATTATATATATATATATGGTCGCGATTACGTGCGGTGTGCGGTCGGTGCGGTTTACGACGTGGGCCGTTCGATCGCGGGTCGATCGCATTCCAACGGTCGACGTGAATCGCACCCGACCGTCCGATGCGATGGACCCGTGATCGACGGCCCGTGATCGCGCACCGCACCGACCGTAAACCGCACCTAATCGGCTCCCATATATATATATATATATATATATATATATATATATATATATATATATATATATATATGGGTGTTATTCATTTTTTTTACAGCTTTAAATATACTTCATATATCCGTTAACCATCTAGCAAAGTATATACCGTACCTTATTGATTATTTTAATATTTGACGTGGATCTATTTAACTTAAATTAATGGAGTAATAAATATTTTTATGTAAAACATGTATTTTATTAAACGATGTTTATTTCTTTTAAAAAACTAAAACATGTGTGAATCAGGAGTCATTTGATTGGGATTTCAAGAAGAATTCAAGTATTCTTTAGCATTTTATTGGGAGGGGAGCTTGCTTCACTATTCTTGGGGCTATTCTATTCTCTATCTATTTATATTATATATATATATATATATATATATATATATATATATATATATATATATATATATATATACGCGAGCGATAATCATGCGGGAATGCGGTAGAATGCGGGAAACGACGTCGATCGTTCGATCGTGGGTCCATCGCATCCAACGGTCGAGATGAATCGCACCCGACCGTCCGATGCGATGGACCCGTGATCGACGGCCCGTGATCGCTTCCCGCACGACCGCACGTTCCCGCGTACCGTGATCATCGGCTCCTCTATATATATATATATATATATATATGTGTGTGTGTGTGCGCGCTCTAACTAGATCTCATTGATTTTCGAGGAACAGCTTGACATAGTTTTACTTTTTTCAGGCCGGTATGGCCGCCTGTGAAAAACCGGGGTTCTACGAGGTAGTCATAAGTCAATGACTTTGGCAATCTATAAATATTAAAAAAATCAGAAGTACACTAGTTAGTCATACACCTAATCAATCAATTAATCATTGTTCAAGGTCATCATAGGTCTGTTATTGGGCCGGATCTTGATTCCCGAGGTGGAATCCTGATTAGAAAAAAAGAGAAAAAGATACTCACATTGCAACCCTATTGTAGTCCATATTAATTTTTTTTTAATCATATGCTCTTCTTTTAAAATGTATGTTATTATATATATATATATATTTTTTGAGATATAATAGTCTGTTTTTTTTAGTTGAAATAAAGAAGAAAAAAAATCGCATCATATATTATGATAGAAGTTATACAATATGATAGTACAGCATATACTGCATTATTATAATGTATTAGACTGCAAATGGAGTTACGTGTATTAGCGCTAAAAAAAAGGTAAAAAATGACTTAATGGATCTGTTCACCAAATTGGGTCGGATCCAAGTTCATGAGGGGGGGGGGGGGGTATATGTTTCGTATAACATCGTTTTGTTATACTAACTTATGTATACATGTAAAAAAATCCCATATAAATTGTCACATATGTAGACAAAATTATATTAACAATTTAATTAATGTTATAAGTAGAACGTTGACATGAAACATTCTGCATACAATTATGTGCTAAAAATTATTAGAAAAATCACTCAAAACTTAGAGGGAGGGAACTTTGACATGAAACATTCCGCATACAATTATGTGCTAAAAATTGTTAGGAAAATCACTCAAAACTTGGAGGGGGGGGGGGGGGGGGGAGAGAGAGAGAGAGTGTGAGTGTGTGTGTGTCTTAGCCTCCGTTTGGATAGGCGTCCCACGCGCGTTGGCGGTTGCGAATTCCGGCAAACGCAGTTAGCTAACCAAACAACATTTTTGGTTTCTGCGTTCAGTTTCTTCCCCCGGTATTTCACGCCTAGTTTTCTTCGCGTCCCCGACGCTTCAAAAATATGATTCTCGCGTTCAGTTAAAGCCGCGTCTCTGTGGTCTTTGCCAAACGGAACCTTAGTCACTAAGCATAGTTATTATTGAAAGGTTGATGCTTTAACCGTTCAAATAATGTCACATAGATATAGGGTATGGGACACACTAAGCCATTGTTTGGATGGAGAGTATGATTTATTCAGGTATGAACAGGTATACCAGCATAACAGACTATACAAGTAGAATAACACATTTTCTGTTTAGTTATGTTTTAAATTATTCTCGATGGGAAACATAAGAATAAATTGTTTGTTGTTTGGTAGATGATGAATAATTTTTGAATAATATGTGAACAAGTTGATGGATGATATTTATTCTATTTTAAATGACAAAACTACCCTTGATATGTATTATTATTATTTTCGGTGCCATGTACATTGTTGTCTAATTCATGCTCAACTGATTAAAAAAAGCCATTTAGAATATAAAAAAAAGGTTCTTAAATTGGGAATGTTATGCTTATGTCATTTTGCGGCTTTTGAACACTCAATTTATAATTTAACTGAATTTTTATCATCATTATTATTATTTTGATGTTTCTAGAAATTTCATTGTATTCCGTCATCATTCTAGAATTTATGCAATTCCGGAGCAAATATGAGTTATTCAATATTGGGTGTGTCCGCGTGCATGTGAAAGAGAGAGTGAGCGTGGTTATACCTGCGTGTGATTTATTCTTTCTCCATCCCCCCACTTGATTTGTCTGTTTTATGCTTATTAGTCTCACCATGTAACCCTATCTTCCCCTTTTGTTTACCGCCTAACATGTGTTAGAAAAATGATATATTATCAGACAAAAACAGAGATAATATGAACACATGGATTAGAAGAGCTTGATATGGAGTCACGTGGTAACGTTGCCTTCAGAACAGAATACGCCCCCTCAATCGCACAGGGCTCTCAACGATCTGTTCCTAAGATAAAACCACCCAGCCCTCGCTGTTCTCTTCTTGGTGCAAGTAGGAAGAGAAGTCGAACTGGTTGCAAACTTGATCGACAAGTAGTCGGATCTCCCGCCCAGTCAGCGTCACTGTAAGCTCGAAGAACCAGAGATGAAGATGATGACAGATAGAGTGATTTGGTAATAGTCCCACATAAATATCTAAGGATCCTCATGAGAGCACTAAAGTGAACCGAACAAGGAGCGAAGACGAACAGACTAATGATGCTGACTGCATGAGCAATATCAGGTCTGGTGATGCAAAAATGCACTAGCTGACCCACGATCTGTCTGTATCGTGTAGGATCTGGAAGAAGCTACCCATCAATAGGACGTAGCTTTACATGAATTTCAAGTGGAGTGTCAGCACTACGAGTGTCAGATATAGCGGTACGATCAATAATATCTGCTGTGTACTTTTGCTGAGAGAGAAGAATCCCCCGCTTACTCTGAGTAATTTCTAGCCCTAGAAAGTAGCGACGAGTACCGAGATCCTTCATCTGAAATTGACTACTGATGTGACACTGAACAAGAGTAATACCCGCTGAGTCGTCACCAGTGATGATCATATCATCCACATATAGAAGTAGAATCGCCCAACCATGCGATGATGATTGCACAAACAAAGAGTGATCCTGAGAGCTCTCAACGAAGCCAGCTGATAGAATAACACTATGAAAATGCTCAAACCACACACGAAGAGCATGCTTAAGACCATATATAGCACGCCGGAGACGACAGACATGCTGAGGAGGAGGACGAAGACCAGGAGGTAGTTGCATGTAGACCACATTTGATAAATCCCTGTGAAGAAATGCATTCTTCACATCCATCTGAAAGAGCGGCCAATGACGAGTCCCAGCAACTGTAAAAAGTGTACGAATAGTGGTCATCTATGCAACAGGGGTGAAAGTTTTCTCATAATCGATCCCATACTCCTGTGTGAATCCGCGAGCAACTAGACGAGCCTTGTGTCATTCAATGGATCCACCAGATCGATGTTTGACCTTAAAAATCCATTTACAATTGATAGGTTCAACACCGGTGGGAAGAGGAACAATATCCCACGTATGAGTCTCCTGAAACGCCTGAAACTCCTCATTCATGGCTTCACGCCACTCAGGGTGTTGAACTGCCTCTTGGTAAGACCTAGGCTCCCGATGTGTATGAATAGCTGCAAGAAAGGCCTGAAATTGTGGAGAATAAGAGTTCACTGTGACAAAACCAAACTGATCAGGGGGTCCACTATCAAAACTGAAACATGTAGGCGGACGACACTCGTGCTAAGGATAGCGCGCGATGCAACTCGGATCTCCAGCAGGGAGAGGGGCGTCAGGCGCAGGAGACAGAACACCAGGAGAAGTATCTGCAGTAGGACATGGAGAGGAAGACGAAGGATCACACTCGATCAGAGAAGGCAGAACCAGGGGAGGATTAGGAGTGGGGAATGACACAGAAGCTGATTCAAGAAGAGGAAGAGACTCAATAACATGACAAAGCGGAACACAAGGAGACGTAGGAGAAATGGGCTCAGGGGACGTAGACGAAAAATAAAGAACATCCTCAACAAATGATACATTATGAGCGAACAAAAAATGATGACCCACGGGATCATAACAACGATACCCCTTATGCTCAAAACTTATCCCTAACCCCCCGTTTGTGTAACGAAATAAGGGAGTATAAGAGCGGTATAAGGATGGTATAAGAATGGATAAGAAAAATAGTTGTTTGTTTGAAGGGTATAACTTGATATTACTAAGCCAGTTTAAACGAGTATAAAAGAGTATAACAATTCTAAACAACCCATAGGATAAGCTATACTCACCTTATCTATTCCCATGGGCCCACATGTCAAATCAATTTTTTACATCTCATCACATTAAATCACCTATCAACATCTCTTATACATCAATTGGCTCACATGTCAAATCAACTTTTTTACACTTTATTTATATTTTATTCTTTATCAAACAGACAACTCAACCTTTATTCTTACGTTTTTCAATGAGAATAAAAAAAATACAATCAAACAGAAAATATTTTATTCTTATAGATTTGTTATCTATACTGGCATAGTTATCTATCCAGAATAGCTCAATTCCGCCATTCAAACGAGGGGTAAGAAAACACAACGAACCGATCGAGCAGAGAGCTTGTCACGAGCATGAGGAGGAAAAACAACATAACACGTACAATCGAAAACTCGAAGACGACTGTAGTCGGGACGGAAAGAATAGAGGCGTACATGAGGGGACATGCCAGATAGAATTGTGGAGGGAGTGATATTTATGAGATTAACAGAAAGAAGGGCAGCATCAGCCCAGAAATACTGTGGAACAGACGATGACAGTAGAAGAGAGCGAGTGGTCTCAAGAATGTAACGATGTTTACGTTCTGCAACACCATTATTTTCATGAGTGTAGGGACATGACTGCTGAAAGATTGTGCCATGATATTGGATCAAATAGCGCATTATAGAAATGATATATTCCTTAGTACAATCAGATCAAAATTTTTTAATGCGAGCCTGAAATTGGGTGTGAATCATGCTGTTAAAAACATCATAAATGTGAGCAACCTCAGAGGGATTAAGTAGTAAATAAAATCACGTAAAGCGAGAATAATCATCAATGAAACTAATATAATAAAAAAATCAATCAGAGAATGTACGGGTGCAGGATCCCAAATGTCAGAATGCATCTCAAAAGGACTGGTGGACTGATTATTACTAGAACTAAAAGGTAGAGCCATATGTTTAACCAATTTACATCCCATACACATAGATAAAGGAGAAAAATAAGTAGATCCAACACACCAGACTCAAAAAGGCCTTTAAGGCGAGACTCAGAGACATGACCTAATGTTCTATGCCACATTTCGGCATTAGAAGTGAAGCTACCACAGAAGACAGAGAGATCTGGAATAGAGAGATGCGGATACTCCACGAATTACAATACGTCGACTATACGACCAACGCCAATCCTCCGCCCCGAGTGTGGATCTCGCACAAAACAACCAGAGGAAATGAAAGAAACGGTCAGACCAGAATCACAAAGTCGACTAATGAAAATAAGGTTCATGCATAGATTCGGCGCATGTAAAACAAATGGAATGGAAAGACGACCAGTTGGATCTGAGGTGGTGGTGATAGATCCACACTGGGTGATCACTAAATTGGAACCATCAGCAGTATGAATCAGAGGCAAATGAGCAAGAGCAGATGAACATGCAGTAATTATAGAACTATCAGGTATGATATGATGAGATGCACCAGAATCAAAGATCCAAGACACAGAAGTACCCAGAGTGGAAGAAAAGGCTGAGGGAGCAGCAGACTCAGACCTGTCAATACTGGAGTTTTGACCACGATATTAGTCGTTAATCCGGGTTCCTCCGAACTTGGTTCCGGTCCGTACGTGACGTATCGGATCACCGTTTGAAGGATCGTCCAAAATCGCTCTACTGCTCCCAAGGACGCTGTTGTTATCGCCACTTGCTTTTCTTCAAAAGTAAGAAAAAATGATATTTCTTTGATACTCGCCTGTACCGAAAAATTGTGCATTCTCTTCACGTTGACGCAGCCGGCCACGCAACGCGGTGAAGTTCAAGTACCTCGCATCGCGTTAGTTGGTTTGGGGAGGGGACTAGCAATGTTTTACTAATCCCTCTCCAAAAGATTTACCCCTTTTAAAAATGCAATAAAATTGGGTTGGGATTGATGCACTAAACCAAATGATGTAGATGAGATTAACTAGTAAATAACAAAATGAAAATAAATAAATAACAAAGAGAAAGCCCTATTTTGAGCCTGGCCAAAACAATTCAGACCCCCTTCTCCTCTTCTTCTTCTTCTCTGTGTATGTGCTTAAACCCACTTTCAGGCCTCTCTCCTCTCTCTCTCTCTCTCTCTCACACACACACACACCCACCCACCCACCCACGCAAGAAAAAAAAGAAAAAATATAACTTCTTCCTTCTTCCTCTCTTCTAAATACCTCCGACCCTCTTTCTGTTTTTCTTAAAACAGCCCAAAGTCCCTCTCCTTTGTAATTCCTAGCAAAACAACCACCAAAAACCTTCCCTTAAAAAACAGCCGAAAATAATCAAAGAAACTCCCTTCTCCCTCACCGCCTCTGGCTCTCCCTCCCTTTATAACCCCCAGCCAAACCCTTTTTGCTTCCTCACTAAGAAAGATCAGCCATACCTCCTCGAATCCCTCCCATGCCTTTGAATGACCCTCCGAAATGACCAGCCAGCTCATGTCTTCCTTACCTTAGCCCCTAAGCAAATAATGTTAAAGATCATCCCATCCCCTCTCAAATTTACTTCTGTGTACTTGTGGAAGTGATGCATGGGCATGGTGTACGTGTGAAGAGGTGGATACAAGGTACTACAAGAGTTGTCGCATGCATGGATAATTTGATGGTGCATGTATGTATTATATATGATTTGATATAGCTAGGTTGTAAAGATTGGGTAGGTGATGACGTGCATTGTAGTGTGCATGAGAGGTGATGGGAGATGGGTTGTATAAGTGTGATGAGTGGGATAGAGTGAATAAGACTATTGCTGTATGTGAATGCTTGATATATTTGGATGTAGTATGTAGTGTTTAATTATTTTTTAAAAAAGGACGTGTTTGGGACAAGTGTTAAGCTGATTTGGATATCGTCAGGGATAAGTAAATTGAATCATAAACCGGTTAAAATGGGTATCTACAAGACCGAGGTGGATACTGTAAAAGCTGTACAAGACGCTGATTGATCAATGTGTCAATATGATCAGAGGTAGGATAACGTGGTGCAGTGGTGGTAGCAACAGCAGTAGTAGGACGACGTTGAGCTGGACCACGACTACGACCACGACCACGACCTTGTGAACCTTGCAGTGGCATTCGAGAAATCGGGCGTTTCTCCGGATGAAGATACAAGTAGTTATTAATGGCATGTCCTGATCTTTTGCATTGCGCACAAAGAATTGTAGAACGTGATGAGATTGCAGGAGGAACAATAGGAGAGGTAGCAGCCTGAACTCCAGAATATATGGACGAAGATGTAGTCTGTCGAGATGCCACGGTGCGAAGTCGAGTCTCCCCGGCGACAATCTCAGCTAGAGCTGCCTCCAAGCATGGTAAAGGATCCCGATGAATCAACTGTCCAGCCAAAGCGGAGAATTCAGGACAAAGAGCTATAAGGAACTAGTACAACTCATGACGATCACGAAAGGCGGTTCGCTGAGCTGGAGATGCCCATGGACCAGGCTCAAGAGTACGTAGCTCACGAAAACAGGTGTGCATGCAACTGTAGAGGTCTATGACAGACAAATCACCCTGAACAATGGTCTGGGCCTCCGCAAGTAACTGGTACTCCCGGGCGCCGCTTTTCACCACAAAGCATTCAAGAAGAGAGACCCAAAGCTCGGCTGTCATGTCGAAGCCACTGAGATCGGCCGGAAGAGAGCGATCAACAGAGTTGATCACGTAAGAAGAGGCATGCTTATCATGTCTCCGCCATGAGATATATGTTGGAGTATCAGACAATGGAGCAGCAATTGTACCATCAAGGTGGCCGAATAAATCACTTTGATTGAGAGTGCTCTTCATGGTGGCACGCTAGGACGGCCAATCATGAAATGACTCAAATGAGTCCACAGAGACAGTTGATTTAACAGCAGTGTTGACTGTCAACGTGGGATCCGTGTCATTCGGATTTTCAGACGAAGATATGATCAAAATATCTCAAATGAAGCTAAAAGATACATGAATAGTAGATGACGAAAAACTGAACATAATGAATACCTGGATGACTAAATTCGGGGTCTTAACGAGGTCGTAACAGTCCAGTCCAGGAAAGAAAAACAACAAAACAAGGCCGGCGACTGATGAGCGGCGACCGGATGGTGGCCGGACGGCGGACGACGGCCAATCGATGGCCGGACGGTGGCCAAACAATGACCGAACAGTGGCCGGATGGTGGCCTTTGACGGGTCGGGTCACCCGCTGACGGGGCACAGGGCTACACGCGGACGGGTTCGCAGCGGCAGACTCTCGACGGACAGGCGCAGCGAACGGGGTCGCGGCGGACGGGACAATGACGTGAAGACGTCAACACGAAGAAGACGTCGACACGACGATGCAAACAACGGCGCGACAACGATGCAATCAACTTTGAATCTCAACGAAGATCTGAAAAAATTGAAGTATTAAAGAGGCTCTGATACCATGTTAGACTTTTAAAAAAGAAAGAATAATAAGACCTCATTCATTAAGAGAGAGATTAAGCTCTTTATATAATAGAAAAAGACTTAATGCACGTGTAACACAGTAATACACGTGTAACACAATAATAACACAATACATATGTAATCTAACAGATATAAACCTCTTAAATAACTTATGTCTTTATCCAAACGGCCTTCATTTATACTCCGATATATATTTCATTTTCAATCACATGTAATTAATTATACAAATACATATATTTTTAAAATACTATTCAAAATATAATAAATGTGAATCACGTAATCCAATAGTCCCAGTCAAAATTTCCATCAAATCAAGGCCCAGATAGTTCCAAAATTACATGCGGGACCAACCTATAATCAACACGAAAAAAAACAAGTTCATGAAGAGACGTCACAAGCGTTTCTTTTTGCGAAAAATTTCTTTTAACTCCTTGAAATCTTCTTCAAATCATAAAAAGTACCTCTAAAATAACAAAATCATCATAGGTCCCCATAAAATATATATGATTAACGAATTTAGTACCTCAATCAAGAGTATATTGAAATAAGTCTTCACAAACTTACTAAAATTAGATTTAGTCCTTACAAACTTTATAAAATTAGATTTAGTTATTTTTAAAACAAAAATACTTCCGTTATTTTTCAATATCGTAATATATATATATATATAGGGAGCCGATTAGGTGCGGTTTACGGTCGGTGCGGTGCGCGATCACGGGTCCATCGCATCGGACGGTCGTGTGCGATTCACGTCGACCGTTGGATGCGATCGACCCGCGATCGAACGGCCCACGTCGTAAACCGCACCGACCGCACACCGCACGTAATCGCGACTATATATATATATTTATATATATTTTGAATCTCATTTGATATACAAAATTGAATAATTTTTCAACATTTTCATCTCAATATCGTTACAGTGACTGAACAAAAAAATTACAGTTTCATCAACTACATTATAAAATCAGTAGAGAAAACCATTTAAAAACCAAATCAAAATTTTATAATACATTCTTAACTCAAAATTACTAGCAATAAAAAACATAACACATTGGTTATAAAATTATAATTTGTTTAATAAAATTTAAATTAATCAATATATATTTTTAGATAAACACATGGATTTTTTTTATGATTTTAAGAAGATTTTTAATTTTCATAGAGACTTTTTTTTATTTTCATAAGTTTTGAGGGAGTTATATTTATTTATTTAACAAAAAAAAATAAATTTTAGATGAGTACAGCAATAATTTACCATACATGATTAGAGTTAACTACACATCTGATTGGTTATAGGAAGTAAAAAAATATTATTTAATAAGATAAGGACTTAAATAAATTATCATATTTATATAACTTTTTTTTATTTTTATAAGTTTTGATGTTGTTAAATAGATTTTTCCCTTTCTCTTGACATCAAAACCGTTTTTTTCGATTAGTCGTTATCAACATATAATAACACTATATAATAAGTAACCACCTCCTTCTGTTCCGTGCCATCCCTGTTATTCCACATTCCATTCAAGGGCATTATAGTAAACCCACACCCCCGAAAACGAAGCGAGAATCGAATTCCAAAAACGCACCACCGACCAGGGATCGGATCCTCTGTGGAGAAGACACAGAGATATCCTGTGTTACCCAATAAACAAGCGACACGTGCCTTTCTTTTTTCCAAACAACGTCACGTGCACCAACCAAGTTTCCTCCGTCATATTTGTGCAATTCCCAGTATAAACCCTGCTAATATTATTATTTCATTTTAGCCCCTCTTTATTCAACCCACAAATTGGAAAAACCTTGTGTGATTTTCCTAAACATTTTAGGTTCCCCAAATTAAATTGATTTAATCAATGGACTTGTGATTTTTCTGTTTCATTGGAGTAATTTTAGAATAAATTAATTTTTTTTGTTGTTGATGATAATGTTATATTATAAATGAATTTAAGAGACCCTATTTTATCAATTAATTTTACTTTTATAGATAACAATTAGACTACCAGTTCTAGGAGTGCAACTTTGATTGGTTAAATATAATGTGAACCGATCCAAATCATTTTTTTGTTGGGTTAATAGTTTTTATAATTTAATTTGGTATGGATTGAAAAAATTAATAAATTGAATCTACTTTGGTTTGAGTTTGGTTTTACTTCACAAAAAAATGAATAATCAATTTTTTGATAAAAAGAAACTCCTGATACTTACATATTAGCAATGGCGGAGCCATAATTTTTACAAATGGGCGAGTTAATATGACTTATATAAATATTTTTTAAAATTATATCATTATGTTTTTTATTTCAATAGCATAGATTAAAATATGTTTAAAATGAAATAAAAAAAATTCATATAAAACATATCACAAAATAATTATATAAAAATAATTATCATATTTTAAAATGATATGTCATATTTCATGCATATTGATAATTCACAAAAAATGCCAAAACAAAAATTTAATAAACAATACATACATTTAAATTTGACATCGACGAGGTTTGGTATTGTGAAAATGTTGAATGATTTTATTATTTTAGATATTTACACAAATATTTTAAACTTTAAATAAATAGGTAAAAGGAAAAAATTATATATCTTTGAAGTGTTGATGGATGAAAGGAGATAATTACAGATTGTAAATTCTCGATTATAGGACAGTTTCTTTACATATTGTTTTTTAGAAAAGATGATTGAAATTAGAAACAGTTGAGATATAAAAAAGAAAAAAATTCAAAAATTTATTTTTTAAAAAATTTACTTCAATTTGGGTTTCTAAAAACTAAACTAAACTGACTAAATTACACCCCTAACCAGTTATGACTAGATAAGCAATGGGTCAAGGACAACAATAATATAGATTTTATTTGTTATAAGAAAATATAATTTTTTTTATCAAATTTATAATTTAAAATAAATTAAAACCCTAGAGAGAGAGAGTGATAAAAATAATACATAAAAAAATCACCATGAAACCCAATTTTGAATATGAGAATTGTGTGAAAGAGAGAGAGATGAAGAGAGGGATATCAATAAGTCAAAAAATAAAAAAGAAAAAGAAAGAGAGAGAGAATCAAATTTCTAGGTTAAACAAAGGACTCAAATGAAAAAGCAAACTTATTAGGGTTCATTTTAAAAAATCATACAACATATCACCGAGGGATCTCTGTTAGGGGATGGGAACCTCTGTTTTTACGTAACAGAGAAACTCTGTTTTGGCCTATCAGTGGATGACGCGTGGCGGGGATATCACGTGAACGCACGTGAGGATACTTGACGGAAAACACCGTCGACCACTCCGTGAACCCTGTTTAAAAAAAAAAGAAAAATCAAAATAAAAAACTCTGTTCATATCAGATCAACGAAAAAACAATATAAAAAACCCTCTTCACAACCCCCCCTGATTTCACCCCCTCCCCCTCTCGGCCTCACCAACGCCGCCGCCATCGCAGCCTCCCGCACCCCTCCGATGAGCTGGATTTGGGCATTGAGTATTTTTTTAGTGATTTTTTTCTAGGTTTAATTTGTAGATTTCATGAGTTTGTAGATCTGATATGGATTCGTAGATCTGATATGGATTTGTAGATCTGGTATGGATTCGTACATTTGATATGGGTTTGTAGATCTGGTATGGATTCGTAGATCTTATATGGGTTCTGAAATCTAGTTTTTTTTTGTAGATTTGTAGATTTGTTTGGTATGGATTGTGAAATCCAGTTTTTTTTTTTTTTTTTGTGGATGTGTAGATCTGTTTGGTATGGATTTTGAAATCCAATTTTTTTTTTTTTTGTAGATTTGTAGATCACCAATATAATATAAACTTTTTAGACAATCTATTTGAAATCCTATTTTTCCAAACGGTTTGTGTGAATAATTAAAGATAGATTAGATTATCTATCATTATATATATGAGTATCACTACTGGTATGACTTTGTTTTGTTGAACCAGAAATGAGTATATATCATCATCATATATATCAACCATCTTTAATCTATCATATATATGAGTATCACAATCGAGCTTTGATAGATCTTTGGTCAACATCATATTTTCTTGTTGAAAGTAGATACTGCATAATTATTTGTTAAAATGAACATTGTTATTTTTTGGTAACTTGATAACAATTATTGGGAGGAAAGAAAATGCAAAGTAACAAGGATTTGTTGAAATGATGAACAAAAATTTTTGAAACAAAATTTTTTGAAGTGCATGTTGTAGATTTGAATTTTTTTGACACAGACAGCAGCATTGGGATTGTTGTCATGTTGTTGGTTGCATAATCACACTTGTTCCTTTATTTAGAAGTACAATTGTGGCATCCAAGCAGACAGAAAAACAATTTGATTTCAACATACATGTTTCACATGATATATATCTTTACTGGAAAACAATTGTCATGTTCAGTTGTACTATTTTCTTGTTGGTCCTCATTCTCGCAATTGTCATGTGGAAGTCAGGTGTTTGAATGAGTGTATATGGTTATTGAAATTTGTGCTTGAATGAATTGGAGAACATGTAATTTTGATCATGAGTCGTGAAAGTCTGTGTTTGAATACGTGTTTGTGAATATGTGTTTGAATGAGTGTTTGAATGGTTATATGTCTTCACACAGTGGGGCTGGACTGGCAGTGAAATTGGCAGTGAAATGATGAAAAAGGGATGGACTTCACAATGAATTGTTCAAAACAGAAAATACGCAATCAATAGTTTGCTGGCATACACCTTACACAGAAAATTTAAAGGATGGGAGAGGTAAACACATTGGTTTTAACAGTACAATAAACAACATAACATTTAGCAACTGTTCTATTCACCAGGCATATCAATGTACTAAGTTAAAATAAGACAGACGTGAAACAAATAGAATTTGAATCAATTTGATTAGACCAATACATATCATTTCACATGAATTAATACAAACAGAGGTTGATTAGTATTCTTCAAGATAGAAGTGTTTACAAATGGAAAAAAAAAATCACATTAATTCAACCAAAAATTCTCAAGCACAGGAGATTCAGTGTGATTTCTTGCTTTCAGTTGGGCATCATTTATACCGGAGAAGGTCACGCCACTTCTTGTAACCCCCAAACTGGTTGTATTTGGAACTCACCAAAAAAAAAAAAAAAAAAAAACTTTGAGAGCCAAGAAGACCTCTGGCAGTAGGGGCTTCGGTGGTGGCTACATAGTTAAGATTCTGACTTAACAGATAAGAATAACCAATACATCAAATAAGTCCAAATTCCATGTACGTATTAGATGACCCAAAGAAGTGAAAGAGGAAAAAAATCAACTTTTCCTGAAATCTTGTTCAATGAATCCCTCCCAATAAAACCCACCGAAGAGAGAGAGAAAGACCCGGTTGGGGATTCTGTTATGGAGACCCAAGCAGATGAGCTGATGAAGAAGATCGAAGAGCTCCAAGTGGGGCACGCCCGCCTCAAGCAGCAGGTGTCGAAGCTCCTTCCGAGCGACGGCGGCGACGGCCATGGCGGCGGGGACCGGAGATCGGATATCAGGCAACAGAGGTCCCAGTCGGTGTCCCCTTAGAGGTCAACGTTGGACATCGCAACGAGGAGGATGAACTGGGGCTTCGATGGCGGTGGCGGCAGTGGTGGTGGCGAGCGGCGACAGTGCGGGGGCGGCGACGGCGTTGGAAGGTGGTGGTTACAGGTGGGGTTTCGAAGGGAGGCGGTTACGGGTTTCGGAAAGAAGAGATGTACCTGATTTGATTTCAAGTCGAAGAGAGAAACGGAAGGAGACGGAGCAAAACAGTGGGTTTTCTGTTAAATGAGATCACGTGTCATCTTCCTATAGGTCAAAACAGAGAACCTCTGTTATACAGAAACAGAGGTTCCGAACCCCTCTGTTAGTGCCATCTGACGTCAAAAAAGAAAAAGAAAAAAACACGTGGCGATTGTGTATTGGGTAACACAGGATATCCCTGTGTCTTCTCCACACCGACGACCGACGATGCCCTGCCGTGAGAATCAATTCAGCCGTAAAAGCAACGATGGCAATTTCGTAATTAAAGCCATTGATTTCGTACCATCACTAGAGGTAATCACTTCTTATATTCACCGGGACCCAACACACCCGACGACCTAATCGTAAAATCTGACTAAAATCCATATAATCCCATGTAAATACCTTATAAATTCAAATAACTCCATGAATAAAAATTTTGTTGACAGATGATGAATATTTTGTGAATATTTTATTTAATTAACACTTAATGAAAACACAATATACTAAAAAACTCCTATAATGGATTAAAAATGTGAAAAATTCTATGAAAATGATAATTTTTCCCTCTTTGGATATGTTATTAAACCCTATGTGGAGGGATAAAATTATAATTATAAATGATTTTTCATATTTTTAATAAATTGTAAGGTTTTTTAGATATACTGTATTTTCTATCTGGGTTAATCAAAACATAATAGTCATAAAATATTTATCATATGTGAATATAAATTTTATTCAGGGGGTTTTTTTGGATTTATTAAATGCTTTCAGAGGGTTACATGGATTTTAAGAGAAGTTATAGGGTTATATGGATTTCAATCAGTTTACATGGGGTTATATGAATTTTTTTCTATTATTATTTAGGGATTTTTAGTTTTAAGTCCCCGTAAAATATCGAATTTAGCGATCGATCTCTCACTTCTTCATATTTTGATTTTAATCCCTACATTTGATAATTTAGGAATAGATCCCTCTCAGGGACTAAAAAATAAACTTAGTAATTTAGGAATAAGTCCCTCCCAGTGACATATTCCTAAATTATCATTTAAATTTAGAGACTAAAATCAAAATATGAAGAAGTGAGTGATCGATCGCTAAATTCAATAGTTTATGAGGACTTAAAATTAAAAATTCTTATTATTTATTAAAGCATTCCCGTAAATATAAATTTTATTTATGAGGTTTTTTAGATTAATTATGTGTTTTCGGGGTTATATGGATTTTAAGAAAAGTTATGTGATTATTCAGTACAAAAAAACAAGGGCATTAAAGTAATTCCACGGTCCCCAACCTCCCCCAATATAAAACCCCACTCCATCTCTGCAACTCCTCCATCTCCGATTCGATCACTCAAATCCGACCTTCGAAAACCCTAAAAAATGTCGACGGTGAAGGAGGAGCTGACGATCGAAGCCCAGAGAGTCGACGCCGAGATCTACAACGGCGACGCCCTGTGCCGGAAGAAGTCGATGGACCTCCTCCGCGAGATCTCCCTCCCCCTCGGCCTCCTCCCTCTCGAAGACATCGAGGAGGTCGGCCTCAACCGCTCCACCGGCTTCGTCTGGCTCCGGCAGAAGAAGAGGAAGGACCACCTCTTCAGGAAGATTGGCCGGTGGACCTCCTACGGGAAGGAGGTCACCGCCGTCGTCGAGAATCGCCGGATGAGGAAGATCACCGGCGTTAAGGTCAAGGAGCTCCTGATCTGGGTGTCGCTGTCGGACATCTACATCGACGACCCGGCGTCTGAGAAGGTCACGTTCCGGGCCCCAACCGGGCTGTCGAGGTGCTTTCCGGCGACGGCGTTCGACGTGGATGAGGCGGAGTTGAAGAAGATCGTCGAGGCGGCGGAGAAGGAGGAGGCGACGGCGGTGGCTTAGTGGCTGTTTCGTAATCTGGGGGGATTTGTGGTTGTTTTATGTGGCTGAAGTGTTCCGTTTTTTTATTATTTTATGTTATCATAATATGAGTGATTAGTGAGTCGCTTTATCTTCATTGGATGTTTATTTCGCTAATACGCTTTTTCTTGGAATCTGTGTCGTACAATTGGGGGACCATCATGACCAGTTGCGATTCGAAGAATTTTCGCCTTTCATCGATGGGGTTCGCATTGTGTATTTTAGTTCTTTTTTGGAAAAAAATCGACACTGTTATAAATGTAAATAAAAGAATAAGATTAAATATACCAACCAAAGAAGAAATATGGAAGAGAGATGAAGGAAGAACTCTGTATTTTCTATCTTTTTAAAATTGATCAAATGAATACAATGCTGGCCTGTATTTATAGGCATTAAAAGATAGCAACAAACAAGATTTTACAGGGATTTGGTTTTATCTATCTTTTACAAAGAGAAAAGGATTGAGTCTAATAATTTAGGATAAGTGTTGACAAAGTCAAAGTCAAAGTCAGTCATCCATATTTACAACACTCCCCCTTGGATGACTATCAACCATTATACTAAGGTAATTGCCTCATTAAAACCTTGCTTGGAAAACCCATTAGGAAAAAACCAAAGCGAAGGAAAAAGAGTATAATTACTTGATCTTAGCAATGTTGGACATGTTTAATACTGCCTCATTAAAACCTTGCTAGGAAAACCCAGTGGGACAAAACCTAGACGAAGGAAAAAGAGTACAATATGTAATCGATGTCCATGGTTGAATATTGTCACATTTATTAGTTACTCCCCCTGATTTAGGAAAGTTTCAGACTGTCTGATGATTAAGTCGACGCATGCCAACTTCACGCACCATCTTCTGGAAGGTTGATTTTGGCAGAGCTTTTGTGAAGAGATCTGCAAGATTATTACTGAGCGGATCTGTTTGACTTCAATTTCGTGATTCTTTTGGAGTTCATGAGTGTAGAAGAACTTTGGTGAGATGTGCTTAGTCCTATCTCCCTTGATGTAACCTCCTTGGATTTGAGCAATGCATGCACTATTGTCTTCATATATGGTTGTAGGAATATTTGTTGTAGATGACAATTCACTTGTGCTTTGGATATGTTGAATCAATGATCTTAACCAAACACATTCTCTACTAGCTTCATGTAACGCTAATATTTCTGCATGATTAGATGAGGTAACCACCAATGTTTGCTATGTAGATCTCCATGAGATAGCAGCATTGTTATTAAGATACACATAGCCTGTCTGTGATCGACCTTTATGAGGATCAGAAAGATAATCTGCATCTGCATAGCCAACTAGATGCGAATCATTAGATTTATCATTTGAATAAAATAAACCCAAATCGGTGGTTCCACGAAGGTATCTCATAATATGCTTGATACCATTCCAATGCCTACGAGTTGGTGCAGAACTGTATCTCGCTAAGAGATTGACTGAGAAGGCTATGTCTGGTCTCGTATATTGAGCCAAGTATAGCAGTGCACCAATAGCACTCAAATATGGTACTTCTGGACCAAGAGTTGCCTCGTTTTCATCTTTAGGACGATATGGGTCTTTCTTAACGTCCAAGGATCGAACGACCATGGGTGTACTTAGAGGGTGCGCTTTATCCATGTTAAAGCGTTGCAATACCTTTTCTATATATTTTGATTGGTGGATCAATATTCCATTAGAATTTTGTTCGATCTGCAGACCGAGACAATATTTAGTTTTCCCAAGGTCTTTCATTTCAAATTCCTTCTTCAGACATTCTGCAGTTTCGTTGAGCTCTTCAGGAGTCCCAATTAAATTTATGTCATCAACATAAACTGCTAAAATAGCAAATCCCTTATTGGATTTCTTTATAAAGACACATGGGCAAATGAGATTGTTTTCATATCCAGCTTTTATCAAATATTCACTAAGACGGTTGTACCACATTCTTCCAGATTGCTTTAAGCCGTACAGTGAACGTCTTAGTTTTATTGAATACATACTCTTTGATTTTGCTTCAGGCAATTTATATCCTTCAGGGATTTTCATATAAATATCAGCATCTAAATTCCCATATAGATAAGCTGTTACAACGTCCATTAGTCTCATATCGAGTTTTTCAGAAACTGCGAGACTTATTAAGTAACGGAACGTTATTGCATCCATAACTGGTGAGTAAGTTTCTTCATAATCAATCCCAGGTTTCTGCAGGAAACCTTGTGCCACAAGACGTGCCTTATATCTAGTGATTTCATTTTTCTCATTTCGTTTTCTTACAAACACCCATTTGTAACCTACTGGGTTTACACCTTTTGGGGTCTGTACTATAGGTCCGAATACACCACGTTTTTCAAGAGAACTCAATTCTGCTTGAATAGCATTTTCCACTTTGGCCAATCACTTCTTTGTCGACATTCATTTATGCTACGTGGTTCATTATCATCATCGCCCTTTGAAATTTCAGTAGCTACTGCGAATGAAAAAATGTCATCGATGATCATTTCTTTACGATTCCACATTTCTCTTGAATGCGCATAAAATATAGAGATCTCATTATTATTAGGTACATTTTCCTCTTCAAGAGTTTGTACAGTCACTTCTGGGACTCGTGTCACTTCAGGGACATTATACTCTTCTGGAGTTTTAGAGAAAGTGGATCTGTTGTTCATAATCTCTTCTGGAGCATTATGTATAACTTCTTCTGGAGCATTATCAGGGCATGGTTTTTCATTTGATTCCACTTCCGGGGAGCTAAATCTTTAGAACCTATAGGTTTGTCACGCTTCTGGCGTGCATCAGGAATTTGATTTTCACGTTAAGCGGTACGTGAGTTTAGATGAGACAGAGTGGAAGTATTCCACGATAATTCTCGTCGTTCTTCAGGAACAGATTGTACTTCAGGTACATTCTTCTCTCCCCCTAACGGCGGGAATATTGTCTCATTAAAATGATGATTCATGAATCGTGTGGTAAAAAAAAATTCTAATTATTGAATGAAAGAAACTTCTGGTTCTTTAATGAGAATGCAATTGAATTTTTAATTGTTTGAAGCATCATTATGTAATCCATGATCATATGATGTTTGCTCTTCTGAAGCTTTCAAACAATTTTGTAAAATTCAAGATATAATATTAAAATTTTCATATTTATTCTATAAAAGATATGAGAAGAATAAGATAAATCCAGAAATGTAAATTGCATTTCATATAGTAAAGAAAATAAAGACATAAATATAAAATCGACAAAGGTTTAGTCGTATATCAGGTACATGATCGATCAAGAGTTTAAGCGTACTTCAGGTACGTAACCAATTTAAAGATTTGGGCGTACTTTAGGTACGTAACCAAAATTATGTTCTTCAATACCACATAAATGACAATAATTTTCCTTTGCATTTTTAGGGGTTTGTTATGCAAACATTTTCCTTACTTTCATTCAATAGGCTCTCGATATTGCTACTACTGGAGCATATTTGAGGCATAATGGTCGATAAACCATTGTTAACGAGATATTTATCTTTTAAATCCTCTTTATGATAGTAAAACCAACTAATCATAATTTTTACATGTTCCTGCAGGGATACATGAATCCTTCCTTCTTTTTTTTTAGATCCTTCACGGATCAAAAAGAAATATTATAATTTTTTGTATATTCCTACAGACATGAGTAACCATAATTTTTGTATAATCCTTCATGGATAAAAAAATTACATTTTTTTTTAGGGACACTTCTACATGATCCTTCGGGGATTCATGTAATCATAATTTTTCATTGTCATATAGAATATGATTTTATGTGAAACATCAAAGTGAATCAAGTATTTATGAAAGATAATTTTTACTGAAAGATAAAATATGACATATTTGAATTTCATCAAATTAAATATATAAAAAAAACTATATAATGTTAACACATCTATGTTAACCAAATAATAACAAAATGAATTCAAAACCATCATTGTTATAATGAAACTGTTCTCCGCTTCATGTCTAATTTCAATAATGATTTCAACCATGATCCTAATTATAATAAGCTATCACATGAATAAAGAATGAAATCAGAAATAAGAAATCAGAAGCACACAGTAGTATATGAAAATATATCAATGAAATATTGTACTCAATTCATTCCAACGTGTATATTAATGCATATGAAAATATATTATACCAAAATCATACGAGGACTTTGATAGAAAAAATGTTCGTAAATAATCGATTCTTACTCAGTTCTTCCACAACACTAGGTGTTGTATGGTATAACCCCATGCAGAGAGTTTTTCTAGTGTAAGCTTCAGGCTTCCAACACTATAAGCAAACTTCTTTTATAATTGCTTGAATATAGTGCATTCTAGATGAATAGGTGGGAACCATTTGGTAATATCTCATACCAAATCAGATAAAAAATTTTGGTTTTTCTGAATGGTATGAGTTATTGCACTATTTACCAGACAAATGTCAATATTTGCTCTAACTTCCTAATCCATACCATTAAAATGGATAATAGATTTAACAAATTTCTGTTTACTTTAAGACCTTTATAATAAAAGTCATTTATAAACAGGTCCTCATAATAAAAACAAAAAATAACTTAATGAGCATTTAATTTTATATATGGGCTTTATGTAACCCAAAAACATTAATAGGAGTACTTGATCCAAACATTGATAAACATCAAGTTTATGGGTTGTTAAAATATAACATATTAATAAAAGATTATACAACCCGATTATATTAATGCCCACAAATTATACAATACATTGACGAATAATGATGCTCATTTCAATAAAACTTTCAATCCATAAAAAAAAAATGCATGCATGATTACAATCCATAAAATTACATCACTGCCATCCTCAATATCATCCATATATATTTGCTATTTAATTTGTCTATACGTGTTGCATGGGCTATATATAAAAAAAAACAGATCATATGATATGGAAATCATATTTACATGCATGTGGATAATATCAAATCTTCGTTATCAAAACATTACCGGATAAAACCAATATATCCTACGGGATTATTTGTGAGACATTTCATCTTTAACCGAAATAGATGAAAACAAAACCATAAAATCATTTATAACAATTCTATCAGAATGATATCTATCATTGATTAATTTTTGTGTTTCAGATTAATATCATTCACATACATTAATCAATTTATATACAAAAGAAAATTCAAATACATTAAATCCGAAAACTAGAGAAATAAACTCAAAAATATTTTCAATAATTTTGAGCTATCATAATGATCATCAAACATACATGATCTAAACAATTATTTGCAAACGTGATCTAAACATAAATCATCATTAATAGGAAATGTATATTCTGTCATTTGCTTGTGAGAACTTCAGGTTCTACACATAAAGTTATTGAACTTCTGATTCTGTATATAAAATAAGAAATTCTAGTTATATATATATAATTAATTAGAACTTCTGGTTCTATATATATAGTAAGAACTTCTGGTTTTATGTATAAAATAAGAACTTCTTGTTCTATTTATAAAGTTAGAACTTCTGGTTCTATATATAAAATTAATTAGAACTTCTAGTTCTATACATAATATAAGAACTCCTGGTTCAATATATAAGTTAGAATTTCTGGTTCTATAATTATTTTGTAAGAATATTTTGTAAGAACTTCTGGTTCTACACAAAAAAAATTAGAACTATAATTTATTTGTGAGAACTTCTGGTTCTACACATGAAATTAGAAATTCGGGTCTAATACATAATATTAGAACTTCTGGTTCTATAAATAAGAGTAGAACTTCAGGTTCCATAAAATAAGAACATCTAGTTCAATATATAAAAAATTAATTAGAACTTCAGGTTCCATATAAAATAAGAACTTCTGATTCTGTATATAAAATTAATTAGAACTTCGGGTTCCATTAATTATTTGTGAGAACTTCCGGCTCTACACGTAAAATTAGAATTTGTGAGAACTTCTGGTTCTACACATAAAATTAGTATTTGTGAGAACTTCTAGTTCTACACATGAAATTAATATTTGTGAGAACTTCTGGTTCTACACATGAAATTAGAACTTCTTGTTCTAATTATTTATTTGTGAGAACTTCTGGTTCTACATATAAATGTATTATATTTGAATAATAATAAAAAATTTAAATTTCAATAATAGATGACAAATATGGAACTATTGCATGAAAAATAAATAAATAAAAATATTGCATAAAAAAATTATTCACGGTTTACATGAATAAAATTACATGGCTGTGTCTCTCTCTCAGTGTATATTCATGTACTATTGCATGGAAAATACAATTAAAAAAATATTGTATGAAAACTAAATTACATACGGGTTGCATGTATGTAAGATTGTAAAAAAAAAAAAAGATTGCGTGGATCTACTATATTTTGTGTACGGGTTGCATGGATATATATATATCTAGATTAAAAAAAATTTGCATGGATTTTCTTTGTATGGAAAAATTGCACACATATTTGCATACGGGTTGAAGTTGCCGCATAGAAAGAAATAAATAACGTCCATGCATAACTTCAAACCAATAACCCCTATTCATGCCGTAAATTAAATAATCCAAATCTAAACCGGGCATAATTTATTTTCATTAAATTATGAAAATAATAAGAATTTTGAAATAAAACATGAATCAATATTTAGCATTGAAATATTCATGATCTAAACATAAACAATCATTAACATACATGATACATGATCCAATTTATTTTATACAAAAATAAATCATGGGTTTTCATTAAATAGAGCTTCGTGCTGATAACGTGTTATAAATGTAAATAAAAGAATAAGATTAAATATACCAACCAAAGAAGAAATATGGAAGAGAGATGAAGGAAGAACTCTGTATTTTCTATCTTTTTAAAATTGATCAAATGAATACAATGCTGGCCTGTATTTATAGGCATTAAAAGATAGCAACAAACAAGATTTTACAGGGATTTGGTTTTATCTATCTTTTACAAAGAGAAAAGGATTGAGTCTAATAATTTAGGATAAGTGTTGACAAAGTCAAAGTCAAAGTCAGTCATCCATATTTACAACAGACACAACTTTTTATTGTTAGCTAAATCGGATTTAGTCTATAAAATTTAAAAATTGTCATATGTTTACGTGTTATTATAAAATATCATTGCATATCACCCTAACTAATTAGGTATTTTTGAAAAATCTATGTAGCTTTTTAAAAAGTTATGAAAATAAAAAAATGTTCAATGTAAAATTGATATTTATTTTAGTCTTTACCTTAATCAAAATTAATAAGATATGTGGTTGACTCTAACAATACATGATAAATTATTGTAATACTATATTATAATGCATTAATCAGATCTGTAGTTGACTTTAAAAAATTTTATTGATTTTACAATGACTTTTTTTATATTTTTCTAAGTGTTTTTTTACACTGTCGGTAAGTACAGGATAGTAAGAGAAATTTCAGAAAAAGGAAGTGACATTTTTATCATTAAAAGTCTAAATCATATTTTTTATATTTGTATGAACTTATTTGAATATCAGAGCAATTTAACTCAGATACTAAAACTTATTTAACTAATTTTTGAAAGAATTATATCGGTTTTTTTTTTTTTTTTTTTTCAGGGCTAAGCCGGCCATCTAGACGATGGTAACATTTTGTTGGTGTCAACAAGAGAACACAAATCGAAATGAATGATAAAAAAAGGCACACATAGATGAGAGGTGAGTTTTGTCCATAAAAAAAATAATTGGGCATCCTAGTTGGCGAGAAATGGAGTAATCATTAGAGGGCATCGTTTTTATGTTGAAAATGTTTGGAAGACCGTGACGGTGCTAATTCGGGATTGGTGCGTGTCGATGGCGGGAGTTCGCATCGTCTCAACCTCTGGGGAGAGCATAGTGGTCATGGCGTGAGGTTGTAGTATTAAGCTTTTAGGTTCTTGTTCGTTGTTCCTAGTTTTTAGCTTTTGGTATTTGGAGTTCTAGATGATGTGATGTAGGAGGGATTGACACAAATCTCTTGAGTCACCTTCCCTATCTCCTTGCGGTCGTGTCCTCTTACCAGGTTTATTATGACCATTGTAACTTTGATGCAAGTTATAAATGGACAACCTTTCTTTAAAAAAATAAAAATAATAATTGACTATTTTTTTTCTAGATGAACTAGAGAATGCAAACTTGATTCTCCAAATCTTCAATACTTCTCCAAATAGTAAAACAAATCATATATTTCATTTGGGAGACTGAATACATGTGTGAATGCAGTCCTTCCATATTTTTATTTTTTAAAATTATATATTTCATTTAATGAGATTATTTATATAAAAAGGTAAAATATATGCTCCAATGAAATGAATGGTATCATTTATAAAAAATATAAAAAATTTCAATGAGATATATATTTTGTTACAAAGATGGAATACTCTAGTGTACGGGCTTATCCAACTTACATGATTCATTGATAATTTTATGCATATAAGAATTTTTTTAATCAATATTGCAACTTTTAGTCACCAATGAAATAATATTTAAATAAAATACGCGCTAGAGCGAAGGCTGCCTCAGAAAGTTTTATAAAGAACCATACTATTCTATCCAAATTCACCTTTATGTTGAATGATGTTGTAACAACATTTTTATGTTTATTCTATCCAAATTCATTACTGTGTTGATAATGAACTAGTTTTACATACAAATATCTCACATTTGTGCATGATGATAATGAACTATACATACATAATTCACATTGATATGATATGCTAATTGTTTTAGGATTAGTTTGACAACGAAATAAAATTACTCCTAATTTTAAGTGATAAAAATCCATTAAATTCAAGTTTATCAAACTGAGGACAAAAGGAACGGATAAATATTGCTCTAACATTTTAGATGGAGCAAAAATCCTCATTTTTATTTCATAATCAAGACAATATAACTGCATGTATGTTATCTTGATTATTTTTATGACAGATAGAAAATGTTATTCTCCCCCACTTTATCCTTATAAATATCTCATTATCCCATTATTCATCATATTTGTTGCTTAGAAATATATTTAAGCATTAAATTGTTAAAATGAGTAGGCTAATTAAACTTGTAAACTACACAAAGTAAAATTTGATCCATTGTATATTTCTTCGGGACAAAATCATGGTTAATATTCGAATACATATTGTTAGAATAAGAGAGAAAAATACTAGTGCGACATTATTTTATGAGAGTGGGACTCAAGCCATTTATATAATAGTATAAAATAGTGTTATATGTGTAATACAATAATATAATACATGTTTACGGTCGACCTGCTTTTTAGTTCGGGCGCTGTCTTCTAGACGGCCTATACTTAAGATCGGGTAATATTGGGTACTCGTTCTTAGGACTTCAGCGTATGACCGTCTTATCCTGATCGGGCATAAGCTCTGTCCGATTTGTCCAGGTCGGACATAACCTTTGTCCGACTTGACCTGGTCAGACATGATCATTTGTCCGACCTACAAGGAAAGCGGGCTCGATCAGACCGTAATAGAATTTTGGGCTCATGGACTTTCTTTCCTCGGACTCATATTTTTATCGACATGGGCTAATCTTTGTTCAATCCTTGCAGTTATACAATCTTATCCTTTATTCAACTTTCTGATTAATTTGATCTCCTACAATGAGCTACACAAAATTTTCAACCATGAAAGAGGATTTTTATACTTCAAAAATTTAGAGAGAGAATTCAAAGATGTTATTACGGAGAATGTGGAGAAAATTGAACGAGATGTAATGTGATATTAATAGGTAAAATGTATATAATAAATAATCATTTTAACCTTCAACTTAATATTTTTTATATTCATTGGATAGTTTGGGCAGTGGAATAGAACGAGAATAGGAGGGGATATGAATGAATAAGTCTAAAAAACTGTTTGTTTGAAAGAAATAGATAGATGTAAGTGTAAGACTAATCTGATATTTGTATTCCAACTCCCCCTTGTAATTATATTATTTAACCCAATCTATTATATTGGTATATGTTAAATTAATTGTCGTCACTTCTTATAAATTAAGCCCCTGTTTGGAAAATAGGTTAAGGCAGAATAAAAGTGGTACAAGGGGGTATAAGAATGGATATGAAAAATTGTTGTTTGTTTGTAGAGTATAACTTGGTATTACTTAGCCAGTTTAAACGAATATAAGATAGTATAACAATTTTAAGTAACCCCTAGCATAAGCTATACTCGCTTTATATATTCTTATGAGCCCACATGTCAAAGCAACTTTTTACACCTCATCACATCATATCACCTATCAACATCTCTTATACATCAATGGGGCTCATATGTCAAATCAATTTTTTACATCTTATTTATATTTTATTCTTTATTAACCAAATAACTCAACATTTATTCTTACGTTTTTCAATGAAAATAAAAAACACATGCAAACATAAATTTTTTTATTCATGTAGAATTATTATCTATACTGATATAATTATCTATCCAGAATAACTCAATTTCTCAATCCAAACGGATCTATATGTCAATTTTTTTATATTATATATAAATCATTATCCACATCTTATAAATATTTTACCTCATGATCAACTAAATAATAATCATTTTATTATTACGTTTTCAACTAAAATAACTAAAAACACAATAAAATATAAAAATATTTTTTTTTCATATTAGAACAATCTTCTATATCAGAATACCTTGTGTCGATACCCATACGGAACTGATGGTGTATGCATACCGGTAAAAACAAGAACATGAATACATGACAAACACGCGACTTGTTGTGCTCGCGTGCTCTCCCGTGCTGATACGGGCATTGACCCGGCCCAGAACGACCCGTTCCGGTTCCGGGCCACAAGGCACTGGACGTATAAACGAGCTGGCCCGACCTGTTTTACACGTCGACCTACCATCCCTGTCGTTTGCCTCCTCCAGCTGCCACGCCAGTGAAGAAGAGTTGACGAACACTATTGAGGGGGGACTTACTCACCGTACATGAACCATTCAACGTACACGATTTTCCAAACATTATAAAATCAATAGAGAGAGAGAGAGATCTCGGGTCGTCCTCCCCAATTCAAGATCCATCGATAGAAATCTCTCATTTCGTCTTCTCTCTCTCTTCCTTCCATTGCGAGAGAGAGAGAGAGAGAGAGAGAGAGAGAGAGAGAGAGAGAGATGTCGTCGAAGGTTCTTCCGTATTCGATTAGAGATGTGGCCTACGACAACGACAAGTCCCGACACCGATCATTCTTCAAGGTCGATTCCCCTGAATGCTGTCAGATTTGTTGATTTTTTATTTATTTATTGTGATTTATTGATGTCGTCTCGGATAAGTTGGATCAGGGAGAATTCTGATGGAGATTCGTTGGATTCAGATGTCCCATTTTGTATCCGAAGTAGAATATGGGATACGGTTCTTTGCCCTAAAAGAGATGGAGTACTATTTTGGATTGTTTCTTTTAGCATAGCAGTTCATAGAAGAGTTCCGTGTATTGAAATTCACAAATTAAATTTTTTTTTTCCCAAAATAATGATTTTCATGATCAGTACTTGACTTCTTTCCACATGTGAAATTGATTTCCTGTGATGACTATTAGTCCTTCTCTGACATGCATGCGCCCTCTAATTATTCTTACTGAACTAAATTTGGAAGGGGTTTCTTTAAATGGGTATGAGATGGTAGTGATATTGTGTTTGAATTAGAACGATGTTATCTTGATAATCAAGACCTATGCATGTGAAAAATGTGATTTATAAGCCCCCCTTCTCGGATGCTGCTTCCTACTTTCCCAGTCCATGCATCCTTTTTTGTAAAGATTTTTATCTTTTCTAAAGTAAAGTGAAGAAATTGTATTATAGACTGATGCTTGTTTGCGTCTGTATATATATTTATTTCTCAGGTGATTGCCCAAGCCCTAGTTACTAGCAACACTAGACGGGATTGTTTAAGATGGAGCACAGGAAAATTCTTGCTTCTGTTGATGATTGGTGGTTTAACATGTCTCATGCTTACACATAAGAGTTCCGTGCATTTTCCTTCCGAAGGATTCCTTAAAGGTGTTGCTAATGGGAAGGATAATCTGTTGAAGGAAGGTACCAACAAAATTGGAAAGCTTTTGAGGAGACCACCGAGGCTTCCTCCCCGCCTATCTCCAGATGAGCTAGTTGGTAATAGCAATTCCACTCTTGATCCAAATAGGTTAAAGGCCAACCAAGAATATAAGTCTAGGCAAGCCAAAGTTAGAGAAGCATTTATTCATGCATGGTCTGGTTATAAGAACTATGCTATGGGTTACGATGAGCTCATGCCGCTGAGTCGTAGGGGAGTTGATGGTTTAGGAGGACTTGGGGCTACCGTTGTGGACTCATTAGATACCGCTATGATAATGGGAATTGATGAGATCATTTCTGAAGCAGGGAATTGGATAGAAGAACACCTTTTGGAAAGAATAAGTGAGAAAGGGCAGGTCAACTTATTTGAAACTACTATACGTGTTTTAGGAGGTCTGCTTAGTGCTTATCATTTAAGTGGGGGAGAACCTAACAGTGGAGGAGATATTGGATTACCTATGGCACAGAAGGGACCCAAACCTGAGGTTTACCAAAGAATAGCGAGAAACTTGGCCGATCGCCTCTTATCTGCATTTACTTCTAGTCCAACAGCTATCCCTTTCAGTGATGTAGTTCTTCGTGATCGTTCGGCACATCCAGCGCCTGATGGTCTAAGTAGCACATCCGAAGTTTCTACCTTACAGCTTGAGTTTAATTACCTCAGCACCATTACAGGGGATCCAAGGTATGGGGTGGAGGCGATGAAGGTCTTGGAGCATTTAAAAACATTGCCCAAAGTGGAGGGACTAGTGCCCATCTACATAAGGTACACAAACAAGACATGTATCTTGTTGGTTTAATGCTCTTTTCTTATAATATGCATATCTTATTGAAGCTCTATATTGGTGGCATTTTCTGTCTTTTTACTTCTGAAAGGATTGGCAAAAGTCAAGATAGTTTATTTCATATTTGTCTCATTTGTATTCATTTCAATCAGTGCTATGTACTAATAGAAGAAACGGAAACTTATTCAAAGTTACTGTTAACACGTAAACTTCGGGTTTATTCATCAAGAACCGGGTGCTTCAAAGACTTAAAAACAGGGAGGACAATGCCATAATAGGATTTCATCGAACACAAGAATTATATAATAAATTCCATAAAAAAGAATTCTATAATAAATTATGTTATATTTCTTATGTA
Organism: Acorus calamus; assembly: GCA_030737845.1. Classification (NCBI taxonomy): domain Eukaryota; kingdom Viridiplantae; phylum Streptophyta; class Magnoliopsida; order Acorales; family Acoraceae; genus Acorus; species Acorus calamus. The sequence continues at coordinate 6,789,182 of CM060860.1, forward strand.
ATTTATCTTAAATTACATATAGATTAGTACCTGAAAGGTTTCTGTGGTCAATATATTCTGTGTCTTATGCTGGATTTTTTTACTTTAATTGATCGGTCTCTTCCTTTGGATTCACCAATTTCTATGTGCTTCTCAAATGGAGATTTGTTAGTCTTTCACTGAAAAGATGTAGGAGCTTAATGGAGTAACAAAATATTAAGCATTGGTGGTGACCATATGGGAGGTGAGATGCTTACTGTGGCTAACTCTTAAGAATCTAACCATCGGAAGAGTAGACAAACTACAATGCCAAGGAAGATGGTTCTCATGCTGTATGAACTTGATCCATTAGTTACTGATACAGGATAAGCAACAGTGACTACATCGTCATCAAAACAAATTTTAAAGAGGACCGTTGCTGAAAATATCAGATCACCAGCAACTTTGAGTTAAATATGAGTTGATGCCACTGAGGATGACTGAGTAAGTTGTAAATGGCCCGATCAGGTAAATGCTCCTTGGCATCCATCACATCACCCAGTGCATAATCAGAATTCAGAAGGCAAAAGGTAACTGTTAAATATTACAGTTGGTTACATAATTGCATGAGGATCCAGATATTGTTTGTATTCATGGATTCTTTTTGGTTTGTTGACCAATTGTCTAACTGGAATTGTTATCTAGGTTGGTTGATGAAAACTAATCTCCTTTATCAACAATTAATTCACTATTCTGGATAACTTGTTCGGCATGTGAACAGAAACCGCTCATATTAGTGTCAATGATAGAAATTTATAGTATTCCTTGTCCCTGTTGATGATTTTTAAATGAAAATATTTTAGATACAAGAGAACAAACTGCCATGAAATTTTGGTTATGTTTTAACTGAATCATGCCTGTGTCAATGAAATGAACGTGTGTTGGTGTCAGATAGACTTTGCAGAAATGGAGTGTTACAGATTGTACAAGAACAACGACAACAACACCACCTTTATCCAAAGATTTGTGGTTTGCTACCTGTTACAGATACAGACAATTTATTGGACATGGCTCCAACCCTGGGACATGGGGTTATCCTTCTTACATGGTCTTTCCGAATTTAAATTTGGTGTCTTCATTGGATTCGATCAGATATGCTAGTATAGAAAATGGAGTCTATTTTTTATATTAAAAGTTGAATTATATATATAGTCCTTGGTGATTATCAACAATCACAAATTATGAGTTGAGTGCTTTAAATCCTTAGAATTTGATTCTAACTCAGCACCTTTGAGAGAGCACTTGCTATTTGATGGTTATTAGCGGCATCCCAAAAATGTCTGGGTAACTATATAAGTTAATAATGGAATGAATCACACTTCGATAAAGAAAGTAGGTGCAAAAATCATTCTTTTTTTCTTTAAATTCCCCCATGCATAGCACTAAATAGGGAACCGCCGAACCAACAAAACTACTTGCTACAAATAATATCTTGCTGCCCCTATGAAATGAGTCATGGAGCAAAGCCACTACGAAGAAGTTCCGGGAGTTACGAAGGAGCTTCGGGTTCATATTGTTTATGGGTTGAGAACGGGAGTTTGGTTCATATTTGAGTTTCTCCTTTTTGCTACAGGTTAAATTATATGCTGACTCTGGTTTAATATGATTCAAGCATATATTTTCCAAACCATTGTGGACACTTCTTCTTGTAATAGTTGTGTGATGCTAGCATCTAATCTTAGTAGCATTCCCTTTCAAAATTTTCTCAACAATTATCAAACAAGACATGAGTTCTATGTGAGCGCTATTTTATCATTATCATTTAGGAAGATGCATTAAGCTGATAAAAGCAGTGGGCTATATGGTGATTCATCTGATATACAAACTGTAAATTTATTTAAATGTTTTATTGTAATTTTCTTTTATATCCTTTTAGTCACTTTCATCCTTACTATTGTTTATAGATTTTAGCTGTCCATTCATTGTATGTAATTGGCAATAAATAATCCTCTTATTTTTTTTGGGTATTGTAGTCCTCAATCTGGCCAGTTCAGTGGGGAGAATATTCGATTGGGATCTCGTGGGGACAGCTATTATGAATATCTAATAAAAGTTTGGCTTCAGCAAGGATCTGATGGTGATAGACATTTGAGATATTTATATGACATGTATGAAGAAGCGATGAAGGGTGTCAAGCACCTCCTAGTACGGAAGTCTCTACCAAAAGGATTGGTGTTTGTAGGAGAGCTTCCCTATGGATCAAGTGGTGCCTTTAGTCCAAAAATGGATCACCTGGTATGTGATATGCCTTATAATCCAAAAGAGAGTGTGTGTGTGTGTATAAACATCAATGTGATGTGCTCTATCTTTTCATTTCTTTTCTTTTCTTTTCTTGTTTGGAACTGAAAATGGTAGGCTGGCACTACCTATTATTAAGATAGAATAGAGTCCAGGCCAGTGAGTAAACAAAGAAAATACATTAGAAAACTAACTTGAAAAAGTAAAAAAAAAATCTGGATGGAAACTGCATAGAAGTCGTTTGCTGAAGTCAGACCAGATTTAAACAGAGCAAAATAACAACACACTAATCAATAAGTAGCCGACCTTGATCATAAACCACCCTAGCTGCCCTGGAAAAATGCCTTCCCCAGTCTTCAATGAAGAATTCAGTGGATTCCCAAATGTTCCCCATCATCGGAGATGCACCTTTAAAAAGTGTGACGTGCTCTTGAATAATTGAGAGTAAAAGTTGAAATGATTTTACTACCGGTATTAACTTGTTGATTAAATACAATGATCTTTAGTGTTTAGGATGAAAGGCAAAGCTGTATTTTCAGTAAGCACTCCTCTTTCCTCCAAAGAATGCATTCCCTCTCTAAAAATCCAAGTAGAATGTCAAATGGAGCACACCTTGCAGAAAGGTTCCTCTCTCTCTCTCTATGTATATATATATATATAGAGAGAGAGAGAGAGAGTGTGTGTGTGTGCGTGCGTGTGTGTTCTCTCTCTAGAGAGAGAGATAGAGAGAGAGAGAGGTGAGTGTTAGTTGATATTCTCTTCTGCTAGTTAGTTATTAAAGAAAGATATCAATTGGGTTGGTATATCAAAGTACATTTAAATTGGTATTTTGATCAGTTAGTATTTGTTGATCATTAGTGGTTACTTGTTACTTTCAGTTGTTAGTTTCACTTATCTAACTAAGCATCCTTGTTTTCATTTAAAGATCTAGATAGACGAACATCACTATGCTGTCCATGAGTTTTCATCCTTAGTCAGAGGACCCAATTTAGAGCTTGAAGGTATGACAAAGACAGGAGCCTCGATGAGAAAATTCAATTTACTCTTTATTTGTACTTACATGATGGAGGAATACATAGGTCTTTCTGTCTTACCGCAACTACAAAAAACACAATGATGATGCATGCTATTATAAGTTTGTTAATAGTCATGGGGATAATGATAACAATGTTTAGATCATTTGTCCAACCCTACCCTCCACTCCTACCAGAAACAGACACACCACAACCAAGTCAGCCTGGTGGGGTTAATGAGCCCACACTGGGCAACCTCACTATCAGTGTCCACTTCACAGGCAACATGCAGCCCTTGACCAATGGACAAGGTTGACAAAATATTGAAGGGACCCTTCCAAACAACCATAGAAAATATGTTTAATAAAGAGAGGAAATTCTCCAGTATTGAACATACTGTTCAATTGAATGGTTTAAAGGTTGTGATGGAGGGGATGGGGAAATATGCTCTGGAACTGTCAGCAGACCATGAGTTTATGGTGACATGCCTGGAAAGGATAAAACAAACCTTTTTTTTATATTAAAGGAGAGGACATTGAAGATATAAGTTTGGGCAATCATATTAGATGGTTCAACCAAATGATGTGGTGGGCTTCTCATCAATTAGCTAATTATTCAACTGGGCCGAGGCTTTTATAAGTAGCATTAGAAACCTCACATTGCACATACTTAATGTCTGAGTAAATGGTAGGATACTTGCTATTGTGACAGCTGGGTCTAGAAAGATCACCACCTTCACACACACACACACACGCACACCACATGAGGAACCACATTTAGAGTAATCTGATTGGACCAGAAATAACATGTTTCACATCTATGCTTTCACACTTCAATCTATGAGGAAACTTCAAACTGGACTTGCATTGCTTGTAATCTAGGCAAAGGGGATAACAAGCTCTTGGCCAATGATGGCCATAGGGAAGCTTGTCAAAAGAATCCTGTTGACACATTAGACTAATAAGACAAAGGCATTGAAAGTTGTTGCACCCTTAATCCGAGCTTTACGGTAAGTGGATACAAGGCAAGCAGCCTCCCTTTGGCTATGTAGATGCATTAGAGAGGGTTAAGGAAAGTTATGTCTAACTATCATCATAAAGATAGAGATTATAGGCAATTGCATATATAATAGAAAGTCGATTAAATAATCAAATGCAATTTCGGCTGCATATTTGCCCCATGGCTTAGGACATGGGAGATGGTGTACATTATTCAGGATGGTTTAATGGATTATTTGGAAAGAATTTGGCAATTTAATGTCAGGATAAGGCCAATGATTAGTGGGCATAATTTGGGACATTCCTTTTTCTTTTTCTTTTTTCTGAAAATTGTAGGCATCCTACATCATTGTATTAAACTAAGAAGTGAATGCCCATACACAAAACAGACAGAGAAAACAAACAAACAACCACAGAGGCTTGGGGGGTAGTAGAGGAGATACCTACTGAAGCCCCAAACCCATCCACCAAAACATAAACACTACTCCTCCACAACAAATTTACCTCCTCCCCATGCATGACCTGACTCGTACCCGCACAAAATTGACCCCAATTTTTAATAAACCACGCCATAGACTCCCCATACATTTTCTTTGATCAACTAAGCACCCATAAAATTTATTTGATTACGCATAAGACAAAGCTCTCACACCATCGTTGGAACCAACAATTGCAATATATTCATCTTCACACTCCTATCACCTCTCTGACTCGACCTCTTCTTGGCCCCCCACATCCACTCCTGCAAGTACCTCACAAATGTTGCACAACTGGATAACCACAAAAAAGACGCTCAGTAGTTTCGTCAACCTCATTAAAATAACACACAAAAGTGGAGCATTAGGTGCCCATTTGACTCGATGTGCCCTCAACAAAGGCTTATTTTGGTACATTAACCACATGAAAGTTTGAACCTTTAGGCCTAGTTTGGTAAAGGGATACATATTTAGGACAAGTTAACCTAATTTATGAGGATAAAAAAACCATTATTTTTATACATATTTACATTGGGTAATGCATTTTGTTATCCCTATTTTTTTGTGTTCTTATTCTTAATTTTGCATTTAGATCACATGATGTCAAATATGGGATAACTTCAAATTTTTTTTAAAAAAGATCAAGTCTACCCTTTTTATTAAAGGGGCACTAACATTGTTCATTTTGGTTTTATGAATTTTTTGGTTTTTGTTTCTTTGGGAAGGGCAATCATAAATGTTGTCCATGTTTTACAAAATGAGGTTAAAAAATGGAGATAAAGTCTATTCCATTTTTTACCTAGAACAAAATATCTCCACTTTTTCTCTCAAAATAGGGACAATTGTCCATGCTTTATCCTTTTTTTTTCTTATGCCATATGGGATAACATGTGATTTAATCCAATTATTTCTTTATCCCAACCCCTTATATCAGTGCCAAATCAGGCCTTAGAGGGACCTTAACACCCCAAACCTCCCTTAATTTGTACGCCACAATCTGATTCCCCTGCTGGTCCCTTCTCCACGAAGCGTAGCACCACCTAATCGAGAACCTCTCCTTCGGTTTAGGCTTCCATTCCACCATGTCTTGAGCTCGGAAATCCGCCAACAAAGGTGCAAAATTCACAATCTCCTCCTCTTAAAGATTCCTCCTCAGAATGATCTCCTAGTGAACTCCCCCCTTCTTTATGCACCAAAATGAACTGTCCCTTCATTCACCACAGGTAGGTCAAACAAATCTGAATATTCATATTTCAAGGTCCTATCAACCCATCACACATCGTGCTAGTAGAAAATCTCCTCCCCCAACCCCACTTTCCAACGTACCACTATCAATTCCCTAAACCTAGATCCCAAACTGACGGTATCCATCTAGATCTTTGGAAATTCTGAATGACACCACCGGGAATTTGTCCACCGCCAGCCCTTTGCATTTGTATTTTTCTCTCACTACCTCGCACCACAATATGTTCTTGTCTGCAAGTCATCTCCATAACCATTTGCATAGAAGGGTCGTGTTCATGTCCTCGAGATTTATAATGCTTGCACCTCCGATCACTTAATGCTACACGGTCTCCCATTTGACCAAGTGGACCCTATTCCCAGGGTTCGTCGCGCCTTAGGATGTATCTTTGGATGACCGTGGATGCTTATTGGGGTGTGAATATTCGTTGTATCCCCTCCCGATTCTTATCCTCTGTATCTTTCTTAAAATGTAGTGTCATTGTACTTTGCTAGCTTAATAATATCTGTTGGACCCCACCTTTCTATTTTGTAACAAAAGGAGTAAAGAAATTGTCCATGGGAATACTTGGCTTAACCTGTTCATCTCTGTGTTGTGTTTGCAACTGCAGTGCTTCTGAACATTTTTCAGAAAATTTTGGAAATATTACAATTGGACTATTTCTCTATGTCACAATGTCTTGATCTTTATTAATTTCTCCCTTTTCATTCTCCCAGTGATGCCGTAATTTAGTTACTTGTTTGGCCAACTGTTTACCATGGGGAATGCTTGATCATGTCTTTTCTCGAGTGTTTCACTTAGGAAGTCTAACAAAGTAATTCGCAGGAGTAAGTTGTTTTATCAGTGTTTGAATCCTTGATTTAGAAACTTGTCCTTTGCTTGCAGGTGTGTTTTCTGCCAGGTACCCTAGCTCTTGGTGCTACTAAAGGCATTACAAAGAAAAAGGCACTTGAAGCTAATCTCCTTACCCTTGAAGACGTGGGAAATTTAAACCTTGCGGAAGATTTGGCAAAGACATGCTTTGAGATGTATGCAGTTACCTCTACTGGTCTTGCCCCAGAAATTGCTTATTTCCATATTGAGGTGAGTTTGTGATTGCATACTGAATCAGGAAATCAGGGGGATATTATGCTGACTGGCATTGTGGATGCCAGTTTTGATTTGTGCAACTTTTTTAGCTCCATTTTCTTCCTTTCCCTTGTTTAATTTTTTTCAGTTTCTTTCTATCAATCATCTGTTTGCGTTTTGTTGACCAGGGAGCTTCTAATGATGGTCCTGATGGCGGTAACCGAAGTTCTGAGTACATCAATGATATAATAATCAAGCATGCTGATCGCCACAACCTCTTGCGCCCTGAAACTGTGGAATCATTATTTGTCTTACATCGTATCACAGAGGATCCTAAGTAAGACTTTCAATGTCCCTTGTCTTGTGCTTTCCAGGATAATAAGAACTGCACTGGTGCTGCGAAATAGTTTTGTTAACTGCCACAAAATAATGTAATTATCAATTTTTCCACAGATATCGACAATGGGGTTGGCAGATATTTGAGGCTTTTGAGAAATATACAAAAGTTTACTCTGGGGGATACACTTCTCTGGATGATGTCACTACAGTGCCCCCTCACAAAAGGGATAAAATGGAGACATTCTTCTTGGGAGAAACATTAAAGTATTTATATCTGCTGTTTGAGGACGATAATGTGCTTCCATTGGATAAATTTGTTTTCAATACTGAAGCTCACCCCCTTCCAATTAAGAAGACCACAAAAGTAGCATGATGCTTGAACTGAGACAAGCATGGGAAGATGCTATCTTGTTTCTAGTGGAAGTTGTCTGGCTACTTCAACAAGATAGATTAACCTGACATGTTTGCGTAATTGTCTTGTAGAATGTAGTGGCAGAATATGTTGTAGGCAGGGTATTTTTGCAGTCTTGGAGGTTTCATCTCCATAAAGAGCTTCATGAAAGTGATCATCCATTATCCAGAGACATCAACATACACATTGAGTTCTACCTCTCATACATAAAATTGTCACACATTATTCACCTGCTTATCTCCATGTATAAATTAGTCCATGTTTTCACCAATTATTTTTTATTTGATGTAATTTCCATTGTCTTCCATACAAAATGTCGGGAGAGGGAGAGAGGAAACATTGGGTTTAATTTCTCTGACATTTTAGTCTGACTGTTATTGAAGTTTGATTAAATTTTAATATTATTCTGCTACACAAGGCAAAATGCAGCTTGAAAGTATTGTATAATATTTTTTATTTACTCAACATAAGATGTTGAAGCTTGACATGCACATATAATATATTCATGGAATCCTGGTGGCCTCGAAAACATTGAGAACATTATCTTTCATCACATTCATTTTCAAGGAGATACAAATGATCCCCATCTCGAACAAGGGTAATGTCATCTATCTCTGCATTGTCTTGATTGACCACTTTTGTAGGATTGCAGCCTGCAAACTTTTGATCTGCAATTTCCAATACATGGATGGAAGTGTGTCAGAACTATAATAGTTTCAGGTATTTATTGTTTTCAATTTTGCTCTGTTTGATTCTATATTTCTGTATTTTCATGATATATAGCATACTGCTCACATATCAACTATGATCATTTCCATTGTTGGTCCATCATCATCATTATTATTATTGGCAGTTTGATTATGTGATGAGTAACTTACTACTGATTCTGTAGAGCTCATCTAAAGAGTCTGGTAGAATGATTAATTTTTGGTGGTGCTCTTGTGATCCATACGTCTTCTGGATTGCTGGATGAAGTGTGACTCTTTTGTTGGTTTTCATCATTTCCCCATCAATAGACGACCTGGTATAGATTGAATCGCTGTTTGTAGTTTCCTTTGAAAACCACAAGTTGAAATCGGACCTCTCTCTGTTCTTGCTTTGACTTGTACTTCTCTCAGATAACTCTATCTGATGGTGCTCTGTTTTTCTTTCTTTATTTTCGTGTCTCAATAAGAGTTCATAAATGCCATTTCTTTTTTGTTTTTCAGCTGCAGCTTTAGGTGTCCAACCGTTAGTATCTAGTTTATACATATCTGCTCCTTCATTGAGCTGAACCTTAGCTATTTCAATGTTTCCAGTGAGGACTGCAGCATGGAGGGCTGTTTGGCCATTCATGTCAGTTGAGTTTGCATCAACTCCTAACCTTAGATGCTCGTGAACTGTGTGCATGTCACCATTTTTGGCTGCCCTGCACAGTAGGATCCCCTCCTCTGTTGCTTCCTCTGTTGAAGCATTTATTACATAATCCTCTTCGTGCTGTAGATGAGACCTCTGCTTTCCTCTCCTAGGTCCTCCATCAAGCCATTCGTTAAGAATAAACCATGGTTCAAAATGCTGTTCTCTGAAGCTTATGTCTCCATCTTGCTTCATTTTCTGTAAAAATATTATCACAATCATTACTCATTAGACCATATCAAACCTGTCCAAAATGCTTTCATACAGATGGAAGACTAATTTATTTTACCTGGAGAAGGTTGTTCATGATCACAATACCATCTTCAATATTTGCCTGAAGAACAGTCATGATTGAAGTCCTGCTAAGCCTTAATAATTGGGAAAGCTCCCTGGTTCTGAAAGTGAATGGTTGTGGCATGTTCAATAAAACACCTATCTCTCCGAAAATCTCCCATGCAGCTGCCTGTTCCTGAACCTGGTTGAATGCACATGAACTGTGAAATTAGCCACATTATTTCTCTGTTCTTCAGTTAAATAAGATAACAGAGGAAAATAATTCATACTTGATATCTCCCATCTATATGTACCAATGAATCCTGTCCAAGAGAGGTGGCCAACGATCAGTTCATTTGGTTTTGTTAGCAACGAAAAGATAGCTAGTTTAACATGTGCATAGAAACATGGAGCTTGCCAAAAGGTTTTACATACCACTGCTCCTGAGACCACTATATAAAGATCTGTTGGTGTCTCATTCTGCAGTATTACATCTTCCTTGGGTGGAAAATACTCAGCCTGCATTTCTGAGACCTTGGAGAAGTTGTTATTGTGTTAGTGCTCAATTGATTATAGGAAAACATCTGTAGCAGTCGTAGAAAGATGTAATCATGGAGCCTTACCAGTTGGAAAAGAAAATCATATGAAACTCCTTGGAAAAGGTAGGTATTCTGAATGATTGGAAAGAACAGATACTGTGATATGCTTGTACGAATGCCCTTTGGCAGACTATTCAATGTCTCATGGTGATTAAGTCCCTCTGTTTTGAACCTGAGGCATAAATGGGATAACATTTGATCCACTATGCATGGGGGTAGTTGGTTTCGTGCTGCAAATTCGGAAGCAGCTTGGATTGTGTCCCTCTGTAGAGTTAGAACAAAATAAGACAAGACAAGCAATTATCAGAATATTTGCCTTTATGTGAAAGTTCAAAAGCAAAATTTTAATTCTCAATTCTTCACGGCAGCTTGAGCTTTATGAACAAAGATAACATTTAGTTTTTATGTGTCATAGAAGTGTCATTCATTGAAAATTTTGGTACCATACATAATAACAAATTGTTCAACAGATACCAGAATGTATAAAGACATGGTAATTATGTAGTATAGGCCAATTGGTTATGCTTTCTGATGTCACTACTGAAGGTGTTTTGTTCACTTAATTAATATATCCTTTTAGTATTTTTTTAAATGATGTTGTGGCACTTTTCAGATGTTTCAGAAAATTTGATGTTACATTCTGTAAACAATTTCTATGATCAATGTGTTTGTTTGAAAGAAAAAAAAAATGACCTGTTTGTTGATAAGGCAATTATAATTGTGTTCTTCTAAGTGCAGATAGGTGTTTGGTAAAATAAAGAAACACAATAAGTGGAAGATTTTGGGAGTAAAGAATATACGAAGTTTTGGGTCCGGCTGGTCCCATGGACGACAAGATTTGTCATATTCCCAATGAGGTATGCCGTCAAGTCCAAATTGAAAAGCATGTAAAAGATATCAAACAGCATCTCCCGTGGATTTTCAGCATGCAAGTCGCCATAACCAGTTGTAGTTAGTGTTGTAATAGACCAGTAAATAGCGGTAACATATCTTCTCCACAGACTTTCTTTTCTAAAAGTTGGCATGACAGCACCAATCCATGTTCTTCTTGGGTCTGGATATCTGTCGGCAATCAGATAATTAAAGCATCCAGCACAATGAACTGCAAAAAGAGTTACCTGCAGTTCGACCCAAGAAAGCATGTGATAAATGAAAGGGTATTATTGAGATAATTTATACTCTGAAATAAGAAGTCAGGAAGTCCACAAGTTACTGAAAGCATACAGAGATCAGCTTTATGCACCGGGTCCAGAAATAGTTGAAGCGGATGTCCTTCTCAAGTCTGAGGCAATGAGAAATGGCTGAGTGAGTAAACTCTATCCAATTCAGATGTGTAGATGGAAAAGTTAGTGATGCAGAACTGGTTGAAGGACCTTGCAAACAGGGAGCTGACACGATGCAGACGCCACAGTCGGAGCATGTTAAGTACTTTGAAACTGAGACCGCTCTCATGCTTTGTAAAGAGTAGGCTTACTGTTTGGAATGGAGCAGTTGAGCATACATCAAAAATGAACCATGTGGATATGTACCTGGATTGACAGACTGTTAGTGCTCTACAAGATGTAGAATTTATTGGTATACTGCTATTGTCTATCAAGAAGCTTCACAAAGTCCAGTTATTGACCTTGTCGCGATTCTCCTGGGGTCATCAATCAGACAGTAAGATTTACGATCACGATAAGCAACAAAGAAGGTGAGGACAATGTCAATGGCAAAGAAACCATTGACAATGCTATCTATGATAAACAGTTCGTCTGGCAAGTATATTGAGAAGGCAAATTCAAAAGGGCAGATCCAGGCCGAGTAAAGAACTAGAAAAATCAGAAACATTTCCCAAGCCCTGTGACAGAAATGAGTGATTTTATTTTATGTTGTATGAATATTGTCCAAAAAACTGGAAGAAGAAAGCCTTGGTTCACCTGTAACGATGATCATAAGGAGAAACTATGAATCTCCTGAGCCTGGCACTTTGGTTAATTGTTGCACCTAGTGATGGCAATAGATCACTAGAAAAGCTGCAGCTATTGCCTTCAACTTGAAGTTCATCACTGAAGAACTGCTGCAAGGACTTCATGCATGAAAGCAACATTTCACACGAGTCTTTTAGTACATGAAGGCTCTATGTGGGTGGAAAGAGAAGGAGAAGCTGTTACATACATATAATATATATATGTATATCGTGAAGCCAATGGTTGACTGCTTCAAATTCTGCTTGTCTTTAACGTGACTAACAAGTCCGGCTGTGAATGCATTTAAATGTGGCAGGAGAAAGTGAAAAAAAGGAGAAATGAAAGGGTAACTTTTGTGGGCGTTACCAGAAAGGAATAGAACAAAAGATGGACTCCACGAGTTTGATATGGATTCAAAGGAAGTGGCAGACATCCATGTTTTAAGATATGGAACTGCCTGATCGGGGGATGAGTTACCTGCTGATGGACATGGTGGGAGATCCATTGGTCTGTGGTGCTTGGCAGAAGATATCAAAAGATTTTGAAGGACAGAACTTAATGCATTATTGAGATGTTGGTGTTATCATTTCAGCAGTCCAAGCATAAGCTAGGTAGCAGGTTGAGGTCGGCTGATTTGAACCATGAACTTTTGGTGGACCAACTGGGGTTGGATTTTAGGGAAGTTTAACTTGAGCCAGCTTTTGGAACTGTTATATGATATAACTAGCCTCGTTATGGTTAATAAAAGAATGGAAGGATTTGGATGGTTGACCTTTAGGTTCCTGATGTTGGTATTGGTCTGATCTTGATTGAATGGCTGACAGTGCAACATAGTTTCCTGGTTAAGGTGGCTACACAACCGGCCAATCACCTTTTCATTAAAGGTAGTGTTCAAATTTTGTAAAGGAAATATTTTGATTCCCATGGAAGGACGTATATAACCTTGCATTAAATTTGATAATGACATTGGACGGTAGGAGGTGCCATAAATTAGGTGTTAATCTGAATACAACAGGCAAAAGAAAAAAGAAAAAAATAAGAGGATCTCATCAGCTGTCGGGAAAAAAACAAAATGGTTGTATGGAGTCTACTTCCTTTGCCATGAGGTTTAATATGTTACTGCTAGTGGATTATGTTGATTAATTCAGTGGACCATCTTAAACCCTCAAGTGATTTCAAGGAGATTATCATTGACACTAAGTTTGTGGTTCTCTTTAGTAAGCAGGCATCAGGTCAAAAGTCAAAACTGGAAGACTAATAGTGGAGTGGCCCAGGTATGGCTATCAAACTAGGGTGTGACCTATGTTAACTAGATTTATGCTCATAAATATAGTTTTAGAACCAATAACATCGTCATAGTGGTGACCGTGACGTTGAAGCTGATGCTAATAATGATTGTTGTTAACGGTGGTAACTACTTGTTGGACCAACAATACCACTGACATTTCATGTGGACGTGTGAAATTTGTTCTTAGATTTGGATCCAAGAATGAACTAGTCAAAATGCTAACCAACTTCTGGTGATGGACCATTCTCTGCGGTCCACAATCCTATCTTCATTTTGACTCAGAGTCATTCATTGGCTGCATTCTGTGGGTCAGCCTTTTGGTTGTCTTATTAGGCCATATGAGATATTCCAAACCTTTTTGTCATTTAACCTAACTACCTCCTAGTCATTAACGTAATGGTTAATGTGAAAGGAACAGTACTACTAGTGCCATAGACAGGTTATTGTTTTTTTAATTATATTTTTTATTAGATAAGCGATCTCGAATTCATGGCCACATGGTTGCAAATTTTGTTGTCAACCATTGAGCAGTGGGCCAAGCCCCTTGGGTGCAACATGAGGACTTCCTAGGTGGTCACCCATCCCAGTACTACTTTATTAGAGGTTTTGGGTGCAACACGAGGACTTCTAAAGAGGTCATTGTGTTGCGCCTATCCTAGACAGGTAAATTTGCACTGCCATGTAGCCTATGCTGGAAGTTTTCAAACACTATCACAGTCTTGTCATTGAATCTTTTTTTAATGCTGATATTTGGTGTTTTAATCCAAGTTCAATTCATCCATTACTGATTCTATCAAATTTTCTCCAGTGATGGTGGAGAAATGAGTCAGAACTCGGAAGGGTTGTGGATCAAGGAACCCTGACATGCTAGTGTCTGTGATTTCTCAGTTGGTTGGTGGGATGACTGCCTTGTGGGCTTGTGGGGCCAATCAAAATTTGATTTAACCATATCATGCAATGACATAATGGGGGTGGCTTGGCTTCATTGTGAAGTGCTAGGTTTTATCCTGTTGAGTGGGATGATGTGGGGAAGGTCCAGTCAGTATCCCTCCCACCTTTAAGCTTTATGTTACACCTGACTACAGCGGTTGGTATGGATCACACATATGTTCACTAAGAAAAGGATTTAAAACTGATCACATGATTCTCTCATATTTAAAAAAAGGTAATACAATATGTTTGCCTGGTAGGACCCCTCACAACCACATGCTACAAATTGAAGTCTTATAATATGGCATCGTTGAAAAAGGTTGAATACTTTGTGGCTGAGCAAAGTCTCATGTCCCACTATGCTCACCATGTCTCTTTCAGAACTTCAGGATGAGAGCATGCCCTCCAAAAGGAAAGCACAACAAAGCAAAATGAGGTGGAAATCAAGGGCTCTTTAAAAGGTATATAGATTCAATTCCTAATATTTTCTGGCATGTAAATTTCATACATCAAGTAGTGGTTTAATCATCATGTGGGTATCTAAAAACAACAACATGTTTTGGCAACTCCATTTGGAATGATTAGGGTGTTTGGCTTTTGTGACTGAGACTTTTCTCTCTTTCTTGAATGTGTAGTTCCTTGAGCTCCTGCAACAACTGCTCATGAGTTAGTGATCCGCCTACAGATTTTTTCCCTACAGTTTGTTGTTAGTGATCCTCAAAAGTTTTGAGCTCACTTGGAAAAGATTGGGTTTGTATTTTCTTGATGCAACCATCAGTGCTCAACCCATGCATTTGATAGCATCATCACTCTCTCCGAATCTCCTAAAGCTGCAAGGTAACACACTAGTAAAATGCTGTCTCAATAATGCAAGGAAACATAAACAAAGGCAAACATTGTACTGATTCCTTTCTGCCTAGTGGGCACATCTGACATCTGTGCTTGCTTGTCCACAACAACTTTTATTAGTTTTAGTTTCACCATTTGCTTTCATCAAATGTCTTCACAAATGGGTGTCATTTTTTACCCAAGTAAATGCAGTGGATGTCAAAATGTTGCATTCTTCATGGGACATTAATATAGTAACATGCACCAATCTAGCCAACATCAATAATGCAACACCCTTGCTTCCACAGCACAAAACATGGTTACTTCCAACACTCCATCTACAGTTTTTTGTATGTCTTTTTATTATAGACACATGTTTTATCCATGATCTAAATGTATTCAAGGCTCCTGCAGACTGATGCAAGATACATGATCTCCGTATCGCGCACGCATCACCTTTGGTCAATTCCGGGAGGAAACAATCCATAAAGGTAATTTCATCACAACTTCTCTTTTATGTATTTATTTTATTAATTTAATTAGTTTGGGGGGGGGGGGGGACCTCTTTTCTAAATGATAAGCTACCACGAGTCCCGTTTGAAGAGGGAACTATCTTAAGGACCATATTTACTGGATAAATCGTGGAGTTACGTATCCTTTCCGTTTGCATGTGGAAGGTCTATATTGGCTTTCATTGATGTTGCATGTGAATCGTGTTAGTGGTGGCCCTTTCACTGGACCATTTCAGTAAGATTGTGGCGTAAAGCAGCCAACCATTAATTGAATTATTAACCTTTTATATTTATTATTATTATTATTATTTGGAAAATGTTAGGGATAGTCATTCCTGCACTCCCTTTTGCAGCTTCCAAGATGTTTTACTTTTTCTTAAGGTATATACTTCTGTAATTAATTTTCAAATGAATTGAATGCGTATCTTTTTATATTTTTCTGACCTAGTATAGGACCATATTATTTTATTTCATTCTTTTAAAATATTTTTAGTAGCCGGTGATTATTCAATCATTTGATTTTTCAAGATGGTCTGAATTTGGTTTAACATGGCCTGTGTTAGAAGAGACAAAATAAGAGGGTGTTTCGTATCCTGGATTTGATCTTTTGAAGGGCCCGGCTGGAGTTTTAACTTTGGGTGGTCCTGCCACTTTCCCCCGTTTAGATGCCGGATAAGATTTATTATTGGTTATTTATTTACCGAGCATGAGTATAAATAAGGATAAATTGATTTTGTGTTTGGTTGTATTTTTAATTATTCTCGTTGGAAATCATAAGAATAAATGTTTTGTTGTTTGGTTAAAATGTTAATAAAGTATGAATAAATATTTATAAAAGGTAAAAAAGTAATGATAGTTGATTTGATAAGTGATTTATAAGAGGTGATGATAGTTGATTTGATAGTGGACCCACTTATTCTTTGAGTGGATAACCTATGATAAATTTTATTCTGGGTTGATTGGAATCAATATATCACTTTATACCAGTTTATTCTGGCACACTTTATCTAAGTTTATCCGGGCTTTTCAAACGGTTTTAAAATTTTATCCAGGGTTATCCGGCATCCAAACGGGGGCTTAAAGTTGAGTGATCTATGATAGCGTGGTATGTGCACATTCTTGTAAATTTTGAAGATCTCATATAAAATTTTCCTTTATATAAAATGATGGATTATGTTTTTCTCATTGAATAGTAATTTCAAAATAAAACCCATATGTATCCACAGAAAACATCTTAAAACCTTTGAGCGCAGTTAGTCCTTTCTTTCTGCAATCACTTTTGTAGATGTCACCTCACTAATGTAGTATATGGTATCACCTAGTGTATATACTCTACTAAAAAGTATGCATAACTCTATTACAAAAATAATAATAATCAAAATATATGTATTTAACTTATACAAGTATGTATTTTATTTCTAATAAAAAATTATGTGTGTGCATATATTTCATTAGTCAAATGTGGTTGAAAAATTATGGTCCACAAAAGTGACGGTAAAAAGACTAATTGTGTCCCTTCAAGAAAAAATTCAGTAAGAATGATTTTCCGCATTTTCCTAACATAAGTGCTTAAGTTGGTGGCAGGGTAGTCTTGAAGCTCCCATGTGGGGGGTGACAAGTTATTCTTTGGTAAGAAATAAATCATTTTCTGTGGTTGTGTTTTTAACGATTTTGTTGAGAAATGTAATAATGAAATTTTTTTGTTTAGTTGATCAAAGATAGGTTGTGAATAAAAAGTGAATAAGATATAGATAAATAATTATAAAATGTAAAAAAATAATTTAACATGTGAACCTCCTGATTTATAAGAGGTGATAATAGTTGATGTGACATGTATGTTCCTTTTATACGAGCTGAATATATTAGGTGGAACTCATGTAATCCTCATGTAGTACCCCGGGTAACGTGCTGTAAATGTCAATCCCAATAAACACATCACACAGTGACAAGTTGGTGGTTCAAGATTTTTTGAAAAAAATGATAAATAAATAAGCAAACCATGATGAACCTAGTGCCTCAGAAATTGCTTATTCAAATAAGATTAAAGGGGATGGGATCTCTCGTCTCATCTCCATTTTTCGTCTCTGGAGGCTCCTCCTCTTCTTTGTTAGCTAGTGTTGCATCATCTAGTACTCTGAAGTCCATTTTTAGGGAACACATTGTGCTGTGGTTCTTACCATTTTCAAGTGCTCAGAACTCAGAAGTTCATTCAAATATTTGACCCCCATTACGACATTGTACGTTATGGGTTCTCCACCATCTAGTTTACTATGTTTCATGGAGTTTTGATAAGATATCCAACTATGGCAACATTTGGTTCTGCCGTTGAACGGTTTTTACATTTGCAGAAAATTAGTTTTACAATTCTGCTACCAAACGCTACATGTCTCTCTGATGAGAATATAATATGAGTGAGACAACATTTGAAAGATTGAAATATGAATCATAATGTATTCTTGAGAATTGGGGATGAGATTTAGGGTCTCTTTGGTAACACAATTGGAGGATGTGCTTTTAATTAAGCAGAAAACTCAAACATTACTTACAATTTTTTTGTATAAAATAATTATTTTTTAAAAAGGGAAGAAGATGTGATTTTCCTTTGGTGTTCTAGGTAGTCTCTCGACTAGTTAGCCCACGTTGCCCTTTCCCCTTTGTTCTTTATGTTTTATGTCTTCTTTCGTCCCTCTTAATTGGGACCATGTATTGCATTCGATATCTAATATATGGACTAACTTGTGCTAAAATAAAAATTATTTAAGTTATTTTATTGAAAATCTTATTTTTCAAATGTGTTTTCAAACGAGCTCTTAGCCAGAACGCCATCATTTTTAACGAATGAAGCACTCCCCTCACATGTTAGTTGGGACACACCCCTCATTGGAGAATGGAAACCGATAAAAAAAAAAAGAGAGATTTGATATTATATTAATTGGATCCTGTTAAGAGAATTGTGTGTTGCGCAAGTCATGTTTGATGCAAGAGTCAATCTCTCAAGTTATATCAACTTAATAGGTTTAGAATTTAGATATACTCAATTCATTTTTTGCCTCACTTTTAGCCTTTGGGTCATATGTATTTATGCGGAGGTTTACAGTAATGAAGAAATCACTATATAAAACTATGACTTCAAATAAATGGGTTAAACTAAAAATTAGGCTAGAAGGCGAGTTGGATGTATGTTTTTTTTGTCTCAATTTCACATATTGAGATCGATGTGCCGTGGTTGGACTTCTAGTTTCAATATAATTTCCTTATATTTTAATAACTTAACTGAGTAATAATTGATCCGACCGAATTGTATGAACATCAGTGTGCCTTGAAAAATGAATGGGTGTTGTTACATGCCTTGAAAAATGAATGTTTTGAATATATTATTAAATAAAATTTATTATTTTTAAAAATTCAAAACATATGCGGAATGAACGGAACTCTCCTTTAAACTTGCCTGAATATTATTCAAAAGAGCGCTAATACACTTAGTCTATTTTGCACTATGTTTTGTATCTTTATATTATGATAGCGTAATGTATATTGCGCTATCATAATGTATGGTGTTATATTATAATGTATGAAATAAAAAAAATTATTTTTTAAAGAGAAAAATATATTGCTGCATCTCTCAGTACACTTCATTTCATATAATATCATGTATTTTAATAAAAGAGTGTATACTTTATAAATAAAAAAAGACATATAAACTATAAATTGGGTTGCACAAGGGGTTACACATATCTATCTATCTATTATCTAACCAAAAGTGTTTAAATTTTGTATGTCCTTTTGTGTGTAACATTTTCATTTTTCAATTTTACCCTTGGCTATTTATGATTTTTTATTTTATATTAAAAGGTAACAATGAAAAATATATATTTTAATATTTTAGTGGATAATATGAGATATTAATCAAATCTAACTTTTTAATATCTATCTATCTAAACTAATGATATATTGAATGAATGGTGGTGATAATGCCACATCATATTATTATTTTTATTATTATTATTATTATTATTATTATTATTATGGAATATAAGTGATAAATAAATAATTCAGGTTAAATATGAGTTTCAAATGTTTTAGCTCACTTTTCATCATGCAATAGTCATTTTTAAAAAAAATTCATAGTCATAAGTATATATTGAAAAGATCTTTTTAACGAGCTATTAATCACCCTAATCGTAAATATACTTGAAAAATTATGAATTTTTAAAGAATTTTAAGAATAATTTAATTCTTGGTTTTTTGTATGTATACCCTAAAAATTACATTTTAGCAAAATATATCTGATTATTTGTTATTTTCAATGATATTATTCAAAAGGCTTTAAATTGTACATGAACATCATTTTTTTTTATCTATTCGAGCCATATTGTTGATCTAAGAGTTTCAAATGGGGTATTTTTATGATATAGGATTGATTGAGGTATATACATGCAAAAAACTCATCTTCAATTGTAACATATCACCTTTATATGTAATTCCATAATAAATTTTATAAAAGATTTATTTAATCATTATTAAAATTTTCATCATATCATTCATTGTATATTATATATTATTATGGTATATTATATATTGCATCTAAATGAATTGAAAACAATTGAGGGTATGGTTGTCGGCAGTTTTTTCAAAATAATTTTTTATGTACACACATCATGGGGAAAGACTAGCCATTTTCCTATTCACAATAAGTAGTTAAGAGTCAACAATGTCAATCCTATACGAGACCAGTAATAATGTGCCTACACTTCCTATTCAGCCTGTTGTACAGCCCATTTTTCATCTTTATATGCTATGATAATGTAGTATATATTCCGTATATGACCCCCAAAATTTTTTTCCTAGCCACACACGACATTAGTAGACTTAGGCATCGTTTGGTAGCAGGATTACAAAATTGATTTTATAGAAAGCTACCCCTCTCCCCTCTCAGCTTTTAAAAATCGTAGCTTTTGAGCACTATTTACCTTAAATGTGTCTGCAGGAAGCTACCATATTAAAACTGTTTGGTTGTACGATTGCAGAAACAGTTTCCTGTAAATGCAAAAACAGTCTAATTTTGCAACCAAACGCGCCCCAACCTAACTTTCAGCTCTAAATACAGCCCATACCCTTTTTAATTACTTAAAATAACATGTCTCACCTAATGCGATATACCTTTATCATTTTTTAATTCTTAAAATAGCATGCCTCGTCTAATGCAATATACCCTTTTGTAAAAAAATTATGTATAACTCTAATAAATTGTATGGACTCATTATAGAATGCGTAAAAAAATTCTAACAAGGAATATATCTCATTATACAGGCAGGGTCGGCCCTGAAACTCTTAGTCCCTGTTTGGATGGTGGAATTCAGTTAATCTAGATAGATAACTATGCCATTATAAATAATAAATCTATATGAATAAGAGATTTTCTATTTGGTTGTGTTTTTTTTTTATTCTCATTGAAAAACGTAAGAATAAAGGTTGAGTTGTTTGGTTGATAAATAATAAAATATAAATAAAGTGTAAGAAAGTTGATTTGACATGTGAGCATTTGATGTATAAGAGGTGTTGATATGTGATTTGATGTGATAAGATGTAAAAAGTTGATTTGACATGTGGGCCCATGAGAATAGATAAAGTGAGTATAGATTATCCTAGGGGTTACTTAGAATTGTTATACTCTCTTATACTCGTTTAAACTGGTTTAGTAATACCAAGTTATACTCTGCAAACAAACAACTATTTTTGTTATCCATTCTCATACTACCCTTATACCCGCTTATTCCGTTTCCCAAACGGGGGCTTAAAGTGACCCCCATATATACATTATAAAAAATTGTTTAAGTCTTGAATATTATTTTATTTTAAGTTACAAATGTTATAAATTACAAATACAATGTTGTACAATAATTAAAATTGAAACCTCCTATATAATTATTAAATAAAATTTAAAACCACTTATAAATATCTGCACAAAATTAGATTCATACTAAAGATTAATCAAATAAAAAGTTACAATAGCATAAAAACAATTAATCTAAAGGGAGACATGGCTGATTGGTAAGGAGATTTTAGAGGGATTTGATAGCAATATGATGGGGGAGGATTTTTAGGGAATTTATTGAGGATGAACCGATTTGAAAAAATTGTGTTGGGGATATAGAAGGCTGGGTAGTTTTTTCAGGGACTTGCGGATATAATCTGGAGCCCGGATCTGGTCAGTGTCGACTACGGTCAGTTCGGTCAGTACCGAACTGCATCACGTTCAAATCGAACTACACCACGTTCAAATCGAACTGCACAACAAATTGTTGGGTATATTTTTTACTCTCTTATTGGATACTGATGATACTTAGGAATTCATATTTTCGACAATAGTTGATTGAATCCAATAAGAGAGTAAAAAAAATATACCCAACAATTGTTGTGCAGTTCGATTTGAACGTGGTGCAGTTCGGTACTGACCGAACTGACCGTAGCCGAGCACTGACTGGATCCGAGCCCTATAATCTGCTGGGCCTGTGATGGCCTGATGGGTTTTCAGGTCCAGCTTAACAATTTTTTTATGGGCCAACACTATTGAGCTTTTTAGGACTTGGGGACCTTTAGCCCTCCTTGGCTGAAGCTCGAGGCAGTTGTCTTAGTGGCCTCTACTCAGGACTGATCCTGTACACAGGTGATTAACGAGATAATTGGAACTGCAAATTAGGCTGAGTGTAATAGTGATCCACCACAAATGCACCTAAATTCCAATTCCCCTTTCCACTTGTTACAGTGATGTCACCTATCAAAGAAAATGTTAGACAATTCGGGACAAGAATATCTTTAGTTACTTCTTCGATCATAATACGGTTTGAATTTTTTTCGAAGTCATATATTTATCTAATTAAAAATAAAGTATATACAATTTGCATATCTTTATATATTTTCAAGCCTAATATATACTAGTAGGTTAAGACTGTAAGCCCCTGTTTGGGAAATGGAATAAGCGAGTATAAGGGTGATATAAGGGAGGTATAAGAATGGATAGGGAAAATGGTTGTTTGTTTGCAGGGTATAACTTGGTATTACTAAACCAGTTTAAACGAGTATAAGAGAGTATAACAATTCTAAGTAACCCCTAAGATAAGCTATCCTCACTTTATCTATTCTCATGGGCCCACATGTCAAATCAATTTGTTACATCTTATCACATCAAATCATCTATCAACACTCTTATACATCAAATGACCCACATGTCAAATCAATTTTTTTTACACTTTATTTATATTTTATTCTTTATCAACTAAACAACTCAACCTTATTCTTACGTTTTCCAATTAGAATAAAAAAAACACAACCAAACAGAAAATCTCTTATTCATGTAGATTTGTTATCTATACTGGCATAGTTATCTATCCAGAATAACTCAATTCCGCTATCCAAACGGAGACTAAGGGTTTCTATTTGGAAGGCTACATAGTACATGAGATATTCTAGAATAGATAAACTATCAAAATATAGATAACTATACCAATGGAATATTTTATTTTATATTTTATTGTGTTTTTAGTTATTTTTGTTGAAAAATGTATAATAAAGTTTTTGTTGTTTGATTAATCATTAACAAGTTGTAGATAAATGTCAATAAGTTATGAATAATGATTTCTAAAAGGTTAAAAAATGATATGACATATGATCACCCTTTATATTAGTAGAATAACATAATTTTAAAGAGGGCATGGAATATCAATTCAAACTTATTTTTACTTATTATGGTACAACCATATTTATCTATTCTTGTAAATAAATTGGTGGGTTTTCTCTCTTCCAACTTATTGTACATCTATTCATCCACGGAATCTACCCAAACAAAGGCTTCAGAGGTGTGATCATGAAAATATACTGAATTTGACCGACATCCAACAACAAAAATTACCCAACTACATTTTTTGGGGACTAAAAGTTCCCTTTATTAATGTGTTATCAGAATTCAGAAAGACAGAATGGGGAAGTAGCAGCAGAATGCCCACAATGTGGAACAGGGGCAAGCATGGAATGATCAACCACTACTAAGCTATATATTCAAAACCATAACATGTCAGGCTTCACTGAATAACATTTTCATAATGTAATATCTGCTAGAGAAATCAACAACAAAACGGTGGAAGCCATTCCCATTTTTTCACTATATTTATATATGTAACATTCATCACATGTAGGCAGTTCTTAAGTACCCCATAACAAAAATTTGGCTATGCTTTTTTGCCAAAGTAAAACCAAAACCACCAAAACACAAAAGGCACTCCACACACGACATATATCCCATGCAAGGCCTCCCAAACTCACCATCACAGCTTCAGAGAGCCATCAAAACCAGAACCACCACCATCCAAAGACCCCTCCAACCGCAACCCGGAGAACCTGAAACCGCCCAGACCCTAACGTTGTCCACGACCGGCCCGCACAACGAGCTCCGGTCGTCCGATCTCGTGTTGTAGTACACACTATAGAACGCAACGCGCGTCCTCTCCGCGCGGGCCGTGAACGTCAGGTTCTCGGTCTGGTACGTCATGTTCCCTCGGGCGCGTAGTGCACGTTCTCCGCCTGGTCCCCCGCGAACGCCATCACCGCCAGCGGCTCCTGGCACGAGTCCCCCGCGCTCCCCACAGAGAACGTTAGGTTGTACCGCTTCTCTGGCGTCGTCTCCACCATCTGCGACAGGATCCCCTCCTTCCCCGACAGCAGCTCCACCGCGCGCTTCCCCCCGGGGACGCTGTAGTGGTTCGAGTTGATGTAGCGGACCGCCCGGATCGACTCCACCGTCCACCCAGGCAGGGACGATGTCTCCGAGTCGAGGTTGGTGGGCAAGAGCACCCCCAATGACGCGTTCCGGAACATCCACGGGCCCTCCTCGAAGTCCCCATTGACGACCGCATTATCTATAGCATAATTCAGATTGATGTGTCGTTCATGTGAATATGTGACATACTAATCTTATTATTCAATGCATTCGGAATCATCAGATTATATCAAAAGCCATTACGTGCGATTAACATTTAATGACATAATTTTAATGATAAGTATCACTGTCATAATGGTTTTTAATATGTCTATCATGAGGTAATAACAAATTGATGTATTGTTGATATGACATGTAAGTATACCTTTGGGTTTGTCAGGCACGAAAAGCTTCTTGATGGCCACGGAATCGATAACCGGCCCACACGTCGGGTCGTCCTCCATGCCCGGGTTGCGGAACGCCAACCTCGGCCCATCCGGGCCGGAAGACGGGGCGACGAAGGCCCACGCGTAAGGATCCCAACCCTCCACGTTGTACACCGTCTGCAGGTCGACGGACTGTGAGGCCGCGCCGACGGAGATGTTGAGCGACTCGAGCTGCGCGCACGTGCGCGCGGCGCTGAACGTGACGGAGTACGTCGAGCCTGCCTCCAGCGCGACGGTCTGGCTTAGGCCCGCGTCGTTTCCGAGGCGGGCCGCATGCCGGCCCTCGGGCACGATGAGGATCATCCCACCTTGCTTCTGACCCGACTCAATGAGCTCCACCGTGCCGTTCATGTCCCAGCCCGGGATGGAGGCGGCGCCTTCACCGGACGAGGTGCCGGTCGGGAAGCCGGTCGGAGGGGGTGTCTCAAAGTTGCCGTTGGTGAGGAGACCTGTGAGGATTGGATAATGTTACATTTAGTCAATTTTTAAGTCATAAATTCAATTTACAAATGTTTTGAATTTTTTAAAAATAATATAATTTATCTCACATGTTATTTAAAAAAATGAAGCATGACTTGCATATATATATTACAAAAACTTGATAAATTTTTTATCGATGCATATAAAACTGAAAATGGAGCAATACATATAAGACTAGAAAAGAAACAGGAACAAAAATAATTTGTAACAACACTCAAAGATTTGGGGATTTGAGGTGTTTGTCGGTCCACCAATTTGATGAGTGGGCCTCGTTTAGGCCCAACAACATGTGATTGGTGGGCACTGACTACCGGACTGTGGTAGCCTGTCCAAACACTGTTTTTTATTTATCTTTTAAAAAAATTATAAAAAAATATAAAGTAAAGTATATACTGAGATACATTTGTATTTTTAAATAAATATTTTTAAAAAATTCCATATACTGAAAGTGCATTATACAGTCATGAAATATAACATTAAAAAAATATCTTAAATAAAATTACCTCTAAAATTATTCGCTTAGGTCACTCTTGAGATTGGGTCGAATTTCTTTTGGCTTGTATAGTATAACGTGATAGAATATTAAAAGAAAAGGGAAAAATCCATACTACCCCCTTAAATCTAACTGAAATCCATATAACCCTTTGATTTTCCTTAAAATTCATATAACCCCCTGAAAACACCTAGTAAATCTAAATAACTCACTGAATAAAATTTTCATTACTCAATGATGAATATTTTACAAATATTTAGTTTAATTAACCCTGACTGAAGACACAATATACTTAAAAACCACTACAATGAGTTAAAAATGCAAAAAATATATGAAAATAACAATTTTACTCTTTCTAGATATATTATAAATCCATATTTGAATATGAAAAATCATCATTTATAGAAGATTTTTTGCATTTTTAACACATTGTAGTGGTTTTTTAGTATATTATATATTCAATTAGGATTAATCAAACAAAATATTCACAAAATATTCATTATCTATTAACGAAAATTTTATTTAGCGGGTTATTTGGATTTATTTGGTGTTTTCAAAGGGTTATATGGATTTTAAAAAAAGTCAGGGGGTTACATGGATTTCAGTCAGTTTACAGGGGGTCATATGGATTTTTCCCAAAAGAAAATGTTAAGACTCATTTTTATTAACCAAAACCCACACCACACATGATTTTATTTTATAAAAATAAGAAATATCATAAGATATATGCTTTGATAAAAAAAATATCGCTCCAATTCGAGTTCAATAAACTCATTTTTATCACTCCATTTCGAATTGAATAGATGATGTATATGCTTCATTGAATTTTTAACGAGATATATAGAACTGCATTTTAATTGATAAAAATGATTGAATGTAATAACGCTCGTATTAAAATACTCGTGATCAGAGGATTCGAGTTCTTAGGGTGCGTTTGGTTGCGCGATTGCACTGCGATTGCGATTACAGGAAGCTACGTTTGCAATCGCGCAACCAAACAGTTTTGTAATCGCAGTTTTAAACCCAGCGATTGCAGGCAAATAGTGCCCAAAAGCTGCGATTTCAAAAAGCTGAGAAAGTGAGCTTCCTGCAGAATCAGGTTTGCAATCGTAGATTCCTGCAAAATCAGTTTTACAATCGCGCAACCAAACGCGCCCTTAGTCTAGTGGTGATATGATCCATAAGGCTCACTATGGCCTACTAAGGCTATACAATCAAGATAGCTTTGGTCTATCAATTTAAAAAAAAAAAACCAACAAAGACCACTGTACCCAAGAAAAAAATAAAACTAATCATGAAGTATTCTTAAAACTTTGTTATATTCCATATTTTATGGTTTCGAATATTGTCCTATATGCCTCGTTATATAGTTCATTAAGGCAAGTGTACCCAAGAAAAAAAGTAAAACTAACCATAAAGTATTCTCAAAGCTTTGTTACACTACTCAGTCTTTTTTATTTTTTTTAAATGCAGTCTCATGTATCTCACAAGTGTCTTCCACTTATTCCATCTAGGTATATATTTCTTTAGAAATTTGTCATATGTCCGTTGAATCGTAAAATGGACTTTAGTATAAATTTTCATTCACAAAGACACTGTGAAACCTAAAATGTGATGGAAATACAGAAATAGAGGTGAACAAAAAAAAAATCCCAAAATTGCTGCCTAAAAAATGCTCAAAATCCCTAACTAACCACAGAAATGTCATTCAGCAAAAATGGGGAGTAGACAACTAATTTAAATGGAGTTCCCACTTCCACAAATGACTGATTTTCAGAACGAAATACAAGTTATAGAGACAATTAAGAAACACATACCATCTTCAACAATGGCCTGACCGAGACTCACCACCAACAGAGAGATCGAGCATATGCAAATCCATAGCCGACCCATCTTTGCTGCCTCCACAAACTCTCCCTCTGCTCCCCCTTTTTAACAATCGATTTCCAGTTTCTTTGGCCTTCTCCCCCTCTCTCCACTCACCAGTGTTTCTTGCTTTACTCATACTGTCAGCTGTCTGTCTCCACTATAAAGAAATAATGGAAATATCCAAATAACCCCCTCGAAACAGTCTAAAATTCATATTGCTCTCTAACTTTTCCTGAAGTCCATATAACATTTTAAAACCCTCAGTTAGATTTTTGTTGACGGGTGAGGAATATTTTGTGAATATTCTGATTGGTTAATCCTGACTTAAAACATAGCATATCAAAAATCCCTTATAATTTGTTAAAAATGAGAAAAATTCTCTGTTAATGATGATTTTACCCCTACAAATAGATTATAAACCTTATCTATAGGGGTAAAATCGTCATTTACAGTGAATTTTTTTATATTTTTAACACATTGTAAGAATTTTTTTAATATCGTGTTTTTTCAACCAGGGTTAACCAAATAAAATATTTGTTAACAAAAATTTACCTCAACAAATTATGTGGATTTACATAGATATTTCTAAAAGGTTATATAAATTTTAAAAAAAATCAGATATTTACATGAGTTCTGCAGGGGGTTATTTGGATTTTGCCCAAGATATAATAAAGAACAAAACCCAATTGGAATCTCCACAGTGAAACGGAGAAGTGGTGATGCCCTCTTGAAATCAATGGGAACTATCGTCACTCCCCTTGTATCCGACAATGCACGCCTTTTCAGACGCGGCACACGCGGACCAGGGCGTGATGAAGAGGAGGTATTGGGGTGGTGATATGAAACACTCACAGGGAGATGAAAAAAAGCAACACTTTCTTGTAACACTTTTTCGGGTTATGACGCAAATGCCCTTGCGTTGGAGTCGGATTTGGAAACGAAGTAGGGTAATTCGGTCATTTGAGATTTATTGTTTGACGGTGAGAGAGGTGATCGTGTTTGGGGTTTGGGGAGTCAAAAAGAGGGACCCACACTGTCTCACGATCACAAATGACAAAAGCGGGTCTCTCCAATTTTTTTTCTGACAATAATTAGTTGCTAGGTTTTATCATGTGGGAACACAGCCCATGTTTTGTCCTATTATTTTTTATTTTAATTAAAAAAATATCACATCACTTTTTTAAACAATTTATTATGTACTACAGTATACTTTTTCTAACTTTATTAATTTTCATAATTTTCAGTCTGCCGCCCTTATTTAAATCTATGTTTAAACTTGGGTTATTTGCATTTATACATCTTGTAAATATGATATTTTGTATTATACCCTCTTTAAAATGCTAATTGCATTTATACCTCTGAAATTTTTTTGTGTTGCATCTGTGCCCCTAAGGTTAGGATTGAAATATTCTGGGAATATTTCTCTAACGCTGTTAAGATTCAGGTAAAATGTCTAAATTACCCTTTATGATCGTTGAAGCCCACATAAGTCATCTTCAACCTCCATACATCCATTTTTTTGCTTTTTTTTGCTCCAACGTTCGTCATCAACCTCTCTTCGTCTTCAACATCCAGTCGTCTTCAACACATATTGCTTTTTCAACAACCAATCCAGCAAAGATGAGTGAAGCTTCTCAATCATCTTCTTCTGTTCGTGCTCTTCGAAACCCAAACTGTCGATGCGGGACATCCACTGTGGTCCTAACATCCAACAAAGAAGTTAGCAAGGGGAGAAAATTCTATAGGTGTCGACAATGGAGGGTAGGTTTTCAAGGGGTTTATATTTGATTTGGGTGTTTTTGCTGTCTAAATGTGTTTGACTAGGGTTTTCAGTGGGTTTGATTTTGATTTGTTTAAATGTTGCAGACCTCAGAGGACTGCAATTTCTTTTGTTGGGTGGATGAATTTGATCCAGGCACATGTGCGTTGAAACATCAAATTCGAAGAAAAGATGGAAGAAAAGTTTGATGTAATGCGAAACGTGATGGAGAAGAAGATTGATGAAATGCGTAGACATATTTGGTTGTGTCTATTTATTATACTATTCTTACTGATTGTAGTGTTGTTTGTCAAGTCATAGAGTTACTTATTTTGAAATGAGATGGATATTTTGTTTATCATGCAATAGGCATGTATGTATATGTAAAGTTTCATGTCATGTGATATATATGATTTTGTGTGTTAATATTGTTTTGATATTGCTTTAAGGTCTAATTGTTCTATTGTTTTGATAGAACCAATATACTCTATATTGAGGTCAGAACAGCTGCTACATATGGTGTTAGATTGTTGGTTATCTAACATGTAAGCCCATTAAAATGGTACTTAACAGCTGCTACATGAACTGTTTGTGCAACATTAAAACTTTATAACTGCTACATTTTAAAAAATGGGCATCTATAACCATATAACAGAACATGTTTCTTACTTTATTATAGCAACACATTAAAGCAGAACCTGTTATTCACTTCATTGATATATAACAACACATCAAAACTTAACAGCAGATATTCATTGATACGTAGCATCACCTCAAAACAGAATTTTGTTCAAACATACAAAACAAACTCTGAAAATAACACATTGTTTTGTTCACACACACATACAGGCCTTCAGGTCCATCAAACACACATGACTAACAAATCCACTCAGCAGAGGCCATGCTAGTACATTTCCTGTTCATGGAGGAACATGTGTGTGTAGGGTTATGGGTCTTGATTTGGAAGATCACTTTGTTATGCATAACTGAGGCATGAATTATCCAAGGGCATTTTGGATCTGCACACTTGGCTGTCACTCTTGATGGCTCACTTCTAACATATTTAACAGAAAATTCTTTTCTAATGGCATGCTGCCTCAATGCATCTCTGAAACAATCAATATTCTAAAATTTGATTCCCACATTGATGGTGGGATCCTCTACATCCTGATGATCAAATGGACCATCATTTTCAGTCACAAACTGTGTATCCTTAGAGCTATACAATTCATGATAGCTTGACTCACTACAAACATTCTCATAGGCTTCACCTACTTCCCCCTCCTCTGCCCTCTCTCTATCAAGCCCCTCTATAGCTTCTGCTTCATCTGTTTGCATATCACCCATTTCATCTGCCATAACTGTTTTCCCTTTATCCTTTTGTATCTTATCTCCCTCCATAACTTCTGTTTCTTTTTCCCTGTCTATTGGTTCATCAACCTCAACATCAGCATCATTCTCCTACACTGCATCATCAAAAATTGCATCCTCAAACACAACAGGATTGCAATCACCCATACCACTGTCATTATCACTATCAATATCATCTGAACTGCCCTCTGCAACTCTTCCCCCCCCCCCCCAACCTCATATGGAGTGGGCAAAACATCAAAATTGACTTACATATTCTTCTCCAATGTTATATAAACATCTATTTGTTTGCTGTTTTTATGAATAATAAACATTCTCATGACATCAGCATCAGAATCAAGTAAGGCATACTGATCTTCATCTAGGAACTTGTATGAAATAATCACATGATCATCTGGACCAGACTGCATGAACTTATCAATTTCCACAAGTATATCATCCATGTTACAACAATCCTTGTCTACCCTGACCTTCTTTTGCCTACCTAACCTATACGCCCTTTTCCCTGACCCCTTTTCTGGCTTCCAAAATCCTCCATATCTGAACACTATGTTAACATGAGTGTCCTCTTCTAACTACATTTAAAACAACAATATCCACATTCATAAATTCCAATACTATTAATATGTTATCAATGCAATATTATTTACATACATAGCATAACAATACAATCTCTACAACATAACAAAAATAATAATTCAATCATTTATAACATTCACAATCTCCATAGCATAACAACATACAATCTCAACAAGTTCTACACATCAGAACAGAACATACATAAAAAACCAGATTCCACATTAATAATTTCAAAATATTATCACATTGCCAACCTCCAACAAAACTTCTTGAAAACCTAAACATTATCTACATTGATAAATTCCAAAACAGGAAACTCTAAACTCAACATCATGCCTCAAATAAGCAAATAAAAGTCAAATTAAAGGGATTTACTTACAATGTCTGTGTTTAGCAAGATAGGATCATCCACACTCGTCCTCGGCAAGCGACTGGCCAGACCACGAGGTACAAGACGCTCATCAGGAGTCCTCACTGCGCCCCTCAGTGAGTGTCTATGTCTCCACATTGTCGAAAGACGCGAATGATTTGAGGTTTAAAGAGGGGATTTTCGATTTTCAACAGGGGATCAACTGGTTCTAGGGCTAGGGTTTGCTAAGTTCGTGGGGAAGAGGGGTTTTGAGAGTGTTTGGGGTTTTCTATTTTTTTTCTTCACATTTTGGGTTAGGTTAGTCAGGGGTAAAAGAGGAATTTTATGGGGTCTGGTTAGGGTTTCAATCATGGTTAGGTTAGTCAGGGTAACAGAGACAGACAGAAGGGTACAGATGCAACACAAAAGAATTTTTCACGGGTATAGATGCAATTAGCATTTTAAGGGGGGTATAACACAAAATATCATATTTACCAGGGGTATAAATGCAAATAACCATTTAAACTTTATTAAAAATTTAAAGTAGTGTTTATAAACATAGTTAAAAATTTTTTAATAAAGTGATATAAATAAACTCGATTTTAAGAAAGCGTATTTTCTGCGTTTTTTAAAAAACAAACTTTTTAATTAAGGATCTGTTTGAAAATGAATATTTTAAATAAAGTGATTTAAATAGATTTGATTCTTGGAAAGCACATTTTCTGTATTTTTTGAAAAACAACATTTTTATACTAAAATTTATAAGTAACTTTTTAATTAAGCCTGCTTTTTAAAATGCATTTGACAACACTTTTTAACTTTCTACTTAATTAGAAGGATAATCATTTTATTTAAGTATTATCAAATGCCTCCTAAGTTTACTTCTTAAAACGTGTTTGAGTTTTCTGCTTAATTAAATAGAAGAATCACCCCCGAACTTTGTTACCAAACACGCCTTAAGTAAAAGTTTTATTTAATATGGTGTCTCCAGACTCCAATCATTATTCTAAGTTTTATTCAAATCTTTTAAAATTTTCATTTTCTTGCAATTATTTCCAATAATATTTTGATAAATGTTTGAGTCTTCTTTGATTTGGATAAAACTTTGAGTAAAAATTTGATTTGGCATGAGTAATGAATATTAGTAAATGGGTGGAGAAATATTTGAGTGACCTATACTCAAATTTTAATTTGGATACATATTTGAGTATAAATTTGGAGATGTTTTTACTAACGTATACTCACATTAACTAGTTATATGTTTCGTGAAAAAAATGATAGTTTTTAGAGTATTTTTTTTATTATTACCAAAGTGTACATTTTAATTAAAATATATACATTATCTCTCATTTTATGATCTCAGTCATTGATCATGATCACATAGATAAATAATAATAGGTATTAAACTAAAAGCTTTTACCATCTTAAATTTGTACATTAGTCCATGACTATTGACTAATGTTATGGTGCTCTTGATACAAGAGAAAACTTTGTTTCCTGATCGCGGGTTCTGATCTCATTGAAACTTTTGTTTTAATTTTTCATGTTTTATCATTTCCTCTCATGTAACCTTTTTGGATATTAATCAAATGAGACACAATCTATTGTTTTTACTATTAAAAAAACATTAGTTCATGACTAATATATCATATGATATTTTAATCAACAAAAATATAATATCTTAAAATGTATTGATTTTATCAAACAAAAAAAAATCAATATTTTTTTCATTTTTTAAACGCCTAAAAATTTAAACTCATATAATATGTTCCAAAAATCTCTTAATAAGATATGAGAAGTACCATTTTTTAGTGAGAGGACTTGAATTCAAGTTTTGTCACCTGTTGATAGAGAAAGATTTGTTCAAAAAGAAAAGGTGAATTTATTTGTAGAGTTTCAATTTAATTTGGTGTGGAATTGTTATTATGACCCCCGTGAGGCCTTGACCATCCAAGTCATCCATTTGGATTTAAAAAATAATACAAGAAAGATTAAATATTTAGATTGTTGAATTACTCCTCATTCTCTCTTCCTCTTTTTTACATTCTAATCTAAATGGATAGGGGTTCATATTTCAACCATTAACTCAATTATTATAACACGGTATATCTTTTTCTTGAAAAACAAAAAAAAATTCTAGCACCCAATTTAGGGTGTAACTACTCCCACCATCTCATTTACTAGTCTCTCCACTCTCATAACATCCCCCCCCCCCCCCACCTCCCTTTTTTTTTTACCAAATTCACATTCACAGAAAGCTACATTTATCTGTTTGTCCTTGTCCCACAGAATTTTTTTTTCAAATTTTGTCTAACAAACAAGAAGTATAATACAATGTTAAGATTCGAATACAAGACTTATCCTTAACACAAGTAAACCCTAAATCCGTTGCGGGAATAATATAAGTAACTTTTTTAGACCCATTAATTATGTTGGTGCCCAACCTTGACAGATCTCACACTCCCCACAAGCAACCCCAAATCATCATGGGTTTTGATAGCATTATCACTTTAAAGTGATGCATGCATTCTCCATGTCCATCATTATTAATGCTAAAACACAGTATGTATGTGGTGGGGTTCATTATATTGTGAGGAGAGGACAACCCAAATGTCATTAATTTGAGAGAGGTCTCTGACTGCACAGAAGCAGCTCAACCGACCAGAGATTTTTCCACTACATGTACCCAAGGCAAGTGCGTGACCACGTGCATTCTCATGCGGTTGGTGAAGTTGATGTACTAACTGAGGAACAGAGCATGTCAGATCAAGGGAGCTCATTTTCAGAAAAGCGGAGGTGTATCAAGAAAACATGTGTGATATGTTTTACGGTTGTATGAGAGAGTAGGGGTGTGCTATCGCAAAGGTGGAGGAGGTTTCATTCAGAAATAGGAGGTTGAACATAAGAGGGTAGTGGCGGGTGTTTGGGTGCTCTCTTCAGGTTAGATGTCTAACCGAGGGTACCTTTGGCGGCGACACGACTTGATCCTTTTTTGGTGTATTGTTCTTGCTATTTCTATCTATTCTCCCTCATTTTGGAGTTTGTAATTCAAATTTAGTAATGAAATCAGATAATAAACATCTATTTATCTTTCTTAAAAAAAAAACAGAGCATGTCAGATGGAGTTATTTTTTTTTTAACTTGACATGTCATTTGACAGAGCCAAATCATTCTCTTATTTATGACTATTTTAGATTTTTAGTAATAGATAACAATATTAGTAGAATAAATTACTTTTTTGTTTTGTGTTTTTAGTTATTCTCGTTGGAAAACATAATAATAGAAATTTTTATTATTTGGTTGACCATTGATAAGTTGTGGATATAATGTGAAGGATAAAGATTTGTAAAAAAAAAATTGACATATGTGTCCCTTTGATTTGTAAGAAGTGATCACAGTTGATTTTACAGTAAAGCGGTCGTGCGATCGGTGCGGTCGTGCGGTCGTGTGTGTGTATATATATATACACACATACAAGACAAACAAATTTATATTCAAAATAAACATTTATCATAACTAAGAATCATCAGAAGCAATGCCGACCAAAATATCATTGTGATGGAGGACTAAACATGGTTTTTTTTTCTCACCTTCTGGAGACATGAGATTGACATAGAGAAAGTGAGGAAAATGAGACATAGAGAAAGTGAGGAAAATGAGACAGAGAGAATAGGGTTTTAAATTAAGGGTAGATTGGGTATCACATTATAGCTTATGTAATAATAAAAAGAATTTTATTAAAGAAACAAGTTATTCATGACGTTTGCATGATCTATACATGTTAGAAGTTACGGAGCATTAATCATTGGGCAAAGCTATTCCCACTACTTAAGTTATCATTTCCCACTACCCTAAATTACGAAAATGTCATTATTTTTTTATTTTTTTTGTCACCCTTTCCCACTACCCAGTTCGACAGCGTCCAGTCGAAGTGTTCTTCATCGGGACGACAGAGGTATGTCGAACTGTCTGAATAAGTGTCGACAGAGGCCCAGTCGAAGTGTGTTTCATTAGGACGACAGAGATCCGTCGATCTGTCTGAGCAAGTGTCGACACGGATGTGTCGAACCCTTCAAAACAACACCTTTCTTCTAAGAATCAATCACTTATACAATCATTTAAGTCCTTATGAAAAACAAAAAATGTTATTTAAGTTATTTAAGTCTTTTTGAAAATTATATATATATATATATATATATATATATATATATATATATATATATATTTAAGTATAAGAAACAAAAATATCAAACAAATAGTTATTTAGATCAAATAAACAGTAAACATTTCTTATAGACAAAAAACATTATTTTCTTTTCTAAACAAGTGGAGTCTTTTCTAAATAGACTCCATTTGTTTAGAAAAGAAAATAATGTTTTTTTCTATATGAAATGCCTACTGTTTATTTGGTTCAAATAACTCTTTGTTTGATATTTTTATTTTTTAGACTTAAATAAATATATATGTGAATGATTTTCAAAAAGACTTAAATAACTTAAATGACATTTTGTTTTTCATAAGAACTTAAATGATTGTATAAGTGATTGATTCTTAGAAGAAAGTTGTCGTTTTGAAGGGTTCGACACATCCATGTCGACATTTGCTCAGACAGATCGACGGATCTCTGTCGTCCTAGTGAAACACACTTCGACTGGGCCTCGGTCAACACTTATTCAGACAGTTCGACAGACCTCTGTCGTCCCGGTGAAGAACACTTCGACTGAACGCTGTCGAACTGGGTAGTGGGAAAGGGTGACCTAAAAAAAAATAATGGCATTTTCGTAATTTAGGGTAGTGGGAAAATTAAGTTGGATAGTGGGTCTATCGGTGCCCTTAATCATTTGGTCCACCACTTTGTTTTTATGGTGTGTTCAATTGATATAGATTCACATCCAGACGAGTGAGATTGAAAGAAGTGCAAACTATTACAGAATATGCAGATTTGTGTTGATTTAATAGATTTTTTAAGGGCATATGGTGGGTACTTGTTTTGTTTACTTGTAAATGAGTGAATTCGATAAATAATTTATTTTATGTTCCTGAACTTTATGCACTTTTTTTTTTTTTTTTTTTTTTTTTTTTGTGATTAGGTAGGTGGTTTTAGTGATTTTTTTAACCATTCAAATGTGGTTTTTTTTTAGCCTAAACCCCGCGAGACAATGACTAATCCTAGACAAACCTCTCTTTTTTTCAATAGCAGAATTATTAATTACAAAACTTACTGCGTCACATTGAAGATATCTTTCGAATAATTTAATGATTGACAACAAAATTTACAACCACTAATGCCTCGTTTGGAACGAGTATAACCCCCCGGATAACCCCAGATAAATATTTGGGGGTGTTTGTTTACCCCGGATAACCCCAGATAAATTATGCCAGAATAAACCTTGATAAAGTGTATAGGAATTCCAATCAACCCCTAGAATAAAAGTTATCCTAGGTTATTCCATCTAAAGAATATGTGGGCCCACTGTCAAATCAACTGTCATTACATCTTATAAATCACCTGTCAAATCAACTATCATTACTTTTTTACCTTTTATAAATCCTTATCCATACTTTATTCACATTTTACCCAAACAACAAAACATTTATTCTTACGTTTACTAATGAGAATAATTCAAAATACAACCAAACACAAAATCACTTTATCCTTATTTATACTCATTTATGCTTAGATAAATTTATACCCTAGAATAAAAACTATCCCCGTTCCAAACGGGGGCTAAAGGTTTCACTCACCAAAAAAATTTGGAATCTCTCATATCTCAATTTCAATCCTATATAATTTATTTTATTTTTATTCAAAAATAATTTTATTGTTTAAATTGTATCTCAATTTTATCTCATAAATTGAGATAACATTGGCCGAGAGCATGACCAAATTTGTCCCCATTAGAAGAACACTAGAAAACAAACTGGCCCAAACCAAAAAAAAACCCACAACAAGTATTTCTGAATCAGAAATACATCCCTCGATTAAGATGAAACCTGCCTCCGTACATAATCTACCCCAGTATTTTTTTTTTTTAGAAGAGATAAAAAAAAATATTAATAAAAGCCCCCGCAAAAAAAAAAAAAGACTCCAATTACAAGAAAAAAAAAAGAAAATTCGATAAAGAACAGCCTCCCAACCAAAGAAGAATATAATTATTAACCAACTACTCACACACCAAGAATGACCCAGAAAAAAACGATTGTCCACTTGAAAAATCATCTTCACCCAATCTCTATAAGTAAATATGAAATAAGCGTCCATGTATCTTCCCCCACACACACTCTTATATTGAAAGATACATTTATTCCGAGTCAACCATAAAACAAACCGCTTGAAGGATTAGCCATTGAAATGTAACATCATTACTACAATCTCCTTTCTTTCTTCCCAGTCTTGAACACATCTTACGGCTCACTCCCATATATTTTCAGCATAGGTATTGGAACCCTCGAATACAATATTGTTACTTGTATAAACCTCTATTTGTGTCAAAATATAGTCACTAACGAAGTATATATATTGAGAGATTTCATATAATGAGTTGGGATAGGACTGCGGAGGAATGTCAACCAGACATTGTCACAGGAATTGCAAGCTATATTTCTTTAATAAAAGAAACATTCAACTGATACACAGTTTAAAGATGAGAAAATGTGCTCTTCACATGCAGGGACCTAATCACTGACTTCCTAGGAACCCATACTGGTACATCAGTATCCATAAAATCATACCAGGGTGAAAATCAAAGAATTTAGATATTATCATTTATTATATAAAGGCCAACACAATGTTTAACAATGTTTCAGATACCATATATATGCAAACCCACAACTCTTACTTTGGACAGATGCAGAGAGAGAACCCAAAACAAAAAACAGCAGATGTACTGTCTTTATATATCACACCAAACACAATCATACAATACTGCAACCATCCAACTAACTGAAAAGACCAGATAACAATTAAAATAAACACACACCTCCATTGATGATGAATTCCAGAGACCGCTTCACAAGATTTACAGAACATGAATGAACTTCACCCAACGAATTTAGTCGATTAAGCCGCAAGGACTATTATCACTATGAGTATGACAACCCCGAAGATCACCAGAAGCAAGCATGTCTGCAGACATCAGGACAGCTAGTTTATTGAAGGATATTCCAAGTGAATTATTTATGGAGAACAAAATGACACAGAACTAACCAGAGATGAATTTGATCTTTGTGTTTTGGCTGCTTTTGCTAGTTGAGATTTCCCCTGTGCTGTTGCAGCGTGGGAGTTCTCGACGTGTGAGCCAATGTCATCTGCGTATTTGTGGGTGAGACGGATCAGCTGACATTGGAAGAGAATTAGACAGAGGTGACTGGTTTTAGATTACAATAAGCTTACCAATTATGACTCCTTGCTCATGAACCAGCACTGCAAGGTCTTTAAAGATTTCATTGACCTCACCAATCTGCTGTTCAATCTCCTGGATTCCTTGCTCTCTCTCCTCAATAATAGCCTCATTGAAGACAATCTCATTATCCAATAGAAGCACCTCCTGTCTGTCATATGAGTCAAAAAAGAATTTGAGAACATCTTTTAAAAGAGCAAAACGCGAAAATAAATGACAATGACAACATGCACTCCCTCTCTACTGGAAGAAGGAATGATAAGAGATTTAATTAACATGAAGGCGATCGTGTCACTCGCCATATCAATCAGCTGATGAGGGACCAGACCAACACTAGAACTACAAATATCAGATCTCAATCAACAATACTCACAACCCCCCCACAAAAAGAAGAAAAAAAAAAGGCAGGAAGGGAGGGAGGGAACTAAATAGAGATCAATGGGCAGAAAAAGTACACAACCAATTCAACAAATTCGAAAATGATCCACATAAAAGAAACTGAAAGAATACCTCTTCCTAAGAACAAACACATATTGTATACAATTCAGGCATAATAAGCCCGGTTACTCAATATTAATAATAATTTTCAAACGGGATCTTCTTCCCGCTATCTCCAATCCTTCAATCATTCTTTTAGATAACAAAAAAACGCCCAGCTAGTCATGTTCATGTACTTCTTTACCTAGCCATCAGAAAAAAATGGGAAAAAGGCATTTCTTCTAGGGTGAGATCAAGTATCTGTAGATGATAACCAAATCTATGAATGAATCTGACTTAGGGCGAGTTTGGCACCAAATTTTTTTGGGGATTATAACTTTTTAAAAAGCTAAAAGCTGTTATTTAGCTGTTACCAAACAGGTCAACTTATATATATCATCATTACTAGATTTTGTCAAATGACAGTGCCTCGAAATATGTGTTTCATAAAACAGCCATCATCATTACATCTTCAAAAGGTGTGCATAAAATAGCTAAAAACTAAAAGCAAATGTGTATAAAACAGCTAAAAGCTAAAAGCAACTTTTCAAACTGTGTTTCCAAACACACCCTTATTAAGATTATAAAAATAAGAATGAGCAAAGTTGGCTACAAGCTTATTTGTCATAATATGAGTGAAATGCCATAAAAAAAAGATAGATAAAATTAATATGAAAAACAATAGTTCATTTGAATTACAATTCAGAAAAATCTGATGTCTATAAAAGACATAGAGGAGAAAGAATAAGCTTACCTTTTAGATTCCACAAGTAATGAACGCTGCTCAGCAGATTTATCTGAACTCGCATCTAGTTCACTTGCATTGTAGCTGGAGAAAAATGATTTATATCATAATGTTAGTTTACATAGCAACACACAAGTATGTAACATCAAAAATATATAAAAAATTCTATGCTACTGTATAATAGAGAAGATATGAAGTTGGCAACTGAGCATATTTAAATCAAGGTACAAAAAATAGATGGTCAGACCCATTCTTAATATAAAGTACCAAAATATCTTGTAATGTTCCCCAAGATTCTCACTTAAATAACAGTTCAAAGAAAGAAGAAAAAAATGTTGCAGTAAAACTTAAGTTATGTCATAGTAGAGACCAATAAAATTATGTTAACCTCAATTGAGGAAACTCAAACCCCATGGAAAGGCAAAGTAATTTCAATCAGCTGCTTATTAGCAGCATTCATGCACCTAATAAGACCATATCAACATAACATTCCTATGGCATTGGTTGTTCCTTGGAGCAGCAAATATCATGATAACCCCTATTGACTATTACATGTGTTGGTTAATTATTTATGTCGATCATGATACTAATAATTCAGGGGCCCAACTTGTTATCTGACAAGTTTTACCTGGATGGGAGTACTTTTTGGGGAACAAAAGGGGCATATGCGGTTTCTCTCTCGGTTGCAGTCCGTTGAGACTTCTGAAACTCTTTAAGGACTGCTTCAAAATCTTTCGCAAGTTTAGCATCTGCAATCCTTTTGCTGACCTAAAATTGGAACATAAACTGTAAGAAGGAAAGAAAGAAAGGAAAAAAACCAAACAAACAAGGGACCCATGGAAAAACACAATTGTCACAATTTGACAAGTTTTGTCTAGGTAAAGTATATGTGAAAGATCAACCATAAATATATATAGGATGGAGTTTAAAATATTTCTTTTTACTATACTGTCTATACAGAATTTACCTTCAATTATGGTGATCCTTAGAAAACAATGGGGGTAATAAGGGAATAGTTGGTGGACCTCAGGATAATGATCAACAAAAAAGAAGCTCACATGTTGAAAGACTAATCAGATTGAAATTCTTTTCCCAATTTTTACCCAAAGAAAATGGAATTAAACTACAGAAAAGATTGAGAGCCTCAAGGAATCAAACTGTGATAAGCAAGGGGCCTTATAAGCTCAAGCACATGCTAATATACGACTGTTATGCAGTGGGCCTAAACAATGTCAATTTCCCCCAGCGATGTGAAGGTTATCCCCCACCCTTCAAGTATCTTCAAGTATCTATTTACTGCTAGTCTGGAGAAATAATATCACATGGGAAGTTGAGCATTCAAATTCTCAAGATCAACAAGGCTAAAGGTTACAGAGTACATTTTTCCAAACATTTGAGGGAAGAAATAAAAAATGACTATACTGTTTATTCTTTCTTTTTTTATTGGGGGGGGGGGGGGGGGGGTGAGGGATAAAATATGGTGCCTCGGATTTTTATTCCTGAGAAAGACAAACTAAGGAAAAGGATGATATGGAAAAATACAGAAAAGAGAACAACATAATACTGCTTAATCTTTATGTTACCAAAACAATGAGGTTATAGAAATCGTCAAACTTTTTTTGACCTGATAAAAGTGAAATAGAAATAGCATTCAGGATCCTATTTATTCTAATCTCATATATTCAATTTGTATAAGCACAGGGTACCATATGCACTCACACCAACTTCAGCATGCTGATCTGTTTCGCTTGCTTGTTTAAGTTTGACAGAAGTATCCTTGACCAGTTGTGCAATATGTAACCTTGTCTTGTGCCTGTCCAGGAATAAATGGCTCAGAATATTATGATCAAATATATGATAATATAGGAATTTCCCATCATCAATAATACCAAAATAAAAATAGCAAATGCATGTCGCAGCTACACCAATGTATCTCCCAAAATAAATAGAAAACTACACGACAAAGTTCCACTTTCTACATGTTTCCTAAAGTGATTCTCTACATCAATCCCATTTTTCTTTTCTTTTCTTTTTTAATTTTGAGAAAGGCTAGTTGACACCAAATTTTATAAAACTGGATAATCACATATACAAAATATAATCGAAAAAACAATAGAAAACGAGAGAAATAGCCAGGGCATAAGGGATATACCAAAACCTGCAAAGATGATCTTGATTTCATCATTTTTCTATGACACGTTTATACCAAGAAGCACATGATAACTTGAATCCAGGATAAAAGCCCAATCATACATTTCTATTAAAAAATGAAGGTGATGTCTGCCAATTAATTTTTTTTATTATTATTAAAACGGTAGGCCATCACCTTCATATTAGATAAGAAGAAGAGAGTCTCGGTAGAGGAGAACTCTACAAAACAGGACCCCCAACCCAGGACCTAAACTATAATAGCTAGACAACTCCCCACGAAAGAAATGGATGACGCCCCAACACAATGACGCCCCCAATCCTTGAAGTAACCAACCACCTCCTCCCACACATTATCAGCATACGGTCTAGCTCCCTTAAAGATGACATTGTTCCTCATGCGCCATATAGCCCAAACTATTGCCGGAATGACAATCTGCGAAAACTTAGCTTTGATACTCCGATCACTAGATCTCCTCAACGCCTTGCCAGTCGCCCACAAGCCTTGTAATGTGTAGAAGTTAGCGTTCATCCCATAAGCCTCTTCCACCCGGTCCCATATTGACCTCGCCACCGGACACCTCACAAATAAATGCTCCACTGTTTCATCGCCAATGGAGCACAAAACCCACCTGACATTCAACTCCCTGTTCCATTGAGCTAGGCGCACCTTTGTGAGAAGTCTATCAAGGTACATAGTCCACATAAAGGCTTTCACCTTCAATGGGACGTGATAACCCCACACCTCCTTATACTTCACCGCAGTAGAGTCAGTAATTATAGTATTTCTTCGCAACCATGAATAACCACTACTAATTGAAAAGCCAACCGCGGGGTTTGGACACCACACAATCTGATCACGCTTTTGCTCATCCACCGAGAC
Source organism: Acorus calamus (assembly GCA_030737845.1). Classification (NCBI taxonomy): domain Eukaryota; kingdom Viridiplantae; phylum Streptophyta; class Magnoliopsida; order Acorales; family Acoraceae; genus Acorus; species Acorus calamus. The sequence goes on from CM060860.1 coordinate 6,832,512, forward strand.
CTCATGAAGTAGCTCTAATAGTGAGAGATAGCTATCAACTTCGTCATCCTTAAGGTTTCGTCGAACCCGCACCTCCCAGAATCCAGATGTTCCTTGGGAAGACCAGAACTGGGATGCTACTCCATCCTGAGCTACAGAAATCTGGAATATCAAGGGGAAACGCAGATAAAGGGGAGACTCCCCAATCCACAGATCCTTCCAGAAGATGATTCTCATGCCCGACCACCTGACTGCCTCCATAAATTGACCAAGACCCCCCACTATACATTTCCAAATACTCGACAGATACACAGAAACTCTGGGAAATCTGTACAGCTGAGAGTCTTCACATGAATATCTTTCTCTAACAATCCGACACCATTGAAGATTGGTAAACTACATAAAAAAAAATTAATTTCAAAATGCATCATACATTTGTAATATATCATATAACAAATGTCCATTTTTCACTTAAATAAAAAAAATATAGATAGATACAATATGCATCTTTTATTAAACTGCTGCCGATCTTCTTCTTTTGGTCCCTTTTTTCATTCTTTCCTTCCATTTGTTATATAATATTTGGTAATTTACTACTACCTTGGAATAAAGGGATGGATAGTCAGCATGCTTGATGTATAAGACATGACAGGAGGACAAACAAGGTTGATTTGTATCATCTTATTTGTATAATTGGTTGAATCTGGATGTGATTAAAAAATACCTTTTTTATATTGACTATTGAGTAAAACACACAAAACAGATGATAGAATGTTACAATAATTACTAAATTCAAGAATAGAGACAGTAAGAAAGACATTAAAGCAAAACAAAAATAAGTGCTCATTGCTCCATGTCACTCCTTGTATGGCTGGTGCATCAACCAGCTTATTTGAACTATTTAGGAGGGTAGTTAAGAACTTGTTATGCTCCATATTAGCCAAAGTTCTCTATCCGGCAGCAAGTCTCCATGACATTCCCTCCTTCATTACCAATTTTATTTTGTTGGAAGAATCCTGAATCAGATTACATTTCAAGTCTTCCTTGGCACTGTTATAGAATAGATAGATAGCCAAGGATGTGGACCGAGGGAGATTGAATCACAAACTGCGAGGAGAAGCTACAAAGCTCTTTTTAAAAAACTTCATTCAATAACAATTGGCTTCAAACATCTCCTGAAATTGGTCTAACATTGAAAACAAAATAAAAGACCCAACTATCATTGATCCACATTGCTGGTTGGGGATGATGGTCGTAATCAATTCACAAAAAGATTTAGAATCCCCAAAATAACCATAAAATGCCACAGCACATCATAAAACCAAAAGAGAATAGGAACTATAAAGAATTAAATAAACAATAAAAGCATGCATAAATTTTGATGGAATTAGAGGACCATATGCCAACCCAATTTTGATGCTCAAAACATCAAAATAAGATACTGCCATAAAAAAATAAATTAAAAATATTTAAAAGATCATCCAAAAACAGCAGAACCATCTGGATCAGAGTTATCTGTGGAGAGATATGACCCTTTATAGAGGCAACATCAAATGCCTTGCTCTATTAAGTTTTAAATTGCATTGATGTCATGTATTTACCTCAAGGTGGACTGCATCACACAAAAAAAGTATAGATCTGATGTCAACATTTTAAAAGTCAGCAAAACCGATATAGACCACAAAAAAAAAAATTTAATTTTGTACCTTTGTGATTCTCAAGGTACTTCCTAGACCTGGTTTGTTTTTTTCATAGTTGTATTTGCCACATTAAATTTCTCCAGTTTGGGTATTCGTTAAAAACCAACACACAAGCAAAAAACTGTCCACCATTCATCAACCTAGGTGATCCTAAAATATGACTTACCCTGAACTTTGGAAATCATTAAAGAAGATTTTGGGAGGAGATGCATGCTTTCTAAAAGCTATATAGAATGCCTAATGTATAGGATTAGATAAGAAAAACTAACATCCTCAAGTACTGTTATGAGTCTTATGAGTTATCGTACAAACATCTACTTATCATTACTGGCTGCTGACATGATCTCGAAAAATAATCCTTTCCATGCTGTTAAAGTCCTACAGCTCACTCTTGAATCTTGAAATGGCTGCCTCCCTTCCTGTTATGCATAGACATGACAGCACACGTCACTCATTGAGAGCTAAATGTAGACACTTCACTTATCCCAAATTCAATGAATTTCAAGAGAATCTTCCATCTTTAATTCAGATTTTGTTTATCCCCAAAAAACCAGGCCAGAAAGGGCATCAAGTCATGATGTATCTAGCAAGTGATGGTAATTAAAAGGGGAAATTTGCATACACCAACAAACAAAGTCAGCAAATCTCCCCGCTACAAAGTTTGGGCAGAGCTGAATCTAAGCATTGGCTAGGTAAGCATCCTATATTGTTAGGTAATATCATATCAATCCCCATTGCTTCATCCCATATGAGCATGGACCATGTTTGGACTTGAATCCCTTTTGTATCTGCTCGTCCAGTCAAATAAATTCCTTTGTCACAACATCATTGGTCTCAAACGCTACTTCTCATTTGTTTTGTTCTTTCCAAAATCCTTTACAACTCTGATTATAATAAAAAGGCCAAATTCTTTCATTACTAACTGCAACCAGCAGAAAAGGAGAAACTATCCAATGAAAAAGTTGCTTACCCTTTCTAAAGCCATTCCCCATTAAACATAAATTACCAATCCTCTCCTCCTTTATTTGAGTGAAACACAAATGCATTCCCTTGAAATTATTCTCTAATTCCCAGTCAAAATGGGTCTAAAATCCAAAATTGAAAACCCCATTCATCTCATCCTCTACCATTCGAAATAAACACAATATCATCCATTACAAAACAGTGAAATATTTTATGGTCCCCATCTGAAGCAACATCCAACCAAAATAAACCACAAACACAAATACCATGATTCTATCAAATTCACATCAAAATCGACCCGTTTTCCAAATCAAGAACACTCAGGGAATACAGAGAGAGACTCACAGGCGCTCACGAAGATCGGGGGTGTCTTTCGGGGTGCCGAGGGTGTTGACGAGCCGCTGAAAGGTTGAGACGGCGGTGTTGATCTGGAAGATCCCCGCCGCCACGTCCTGCGACGGATCGTTCTTGTTGTGGCGCCTCCCGTTCGCCGTCGGATCCCTCCTCGACGGCAACGACAGTGGCCTCCCGGCCTCCAGATCTTGGAAGCTCATCGGGTCGTCGTAGATTCTTCGGTGAGACGACCTCCCTTTCTCCCTCGCTCGATCGATTCGATCGAGAAGAGGAGGAGACGGTGAATTCGAGATGGAAATAATGGCCCCTGTAGAGAGAGGCGATTTGGGGGGGAGGGGTTGATGATGATGATGAGAATCGAAGGGGCTTTTTTGAAATAGTGTCTAATTAGTTTTGGACGTGAAGGTTAGGTTTGGTATGATATAGTCGCGTGGTTCTATTGCCACGGTAATGTTTTTTTTTTTTTTTAGGGCTTCTGAACCGTTCAATCCCATTTATATTATATAATATATTTTATTCAGGTAATTTCGTTTTTCGTTTTAATGGTTTTTGTGAGGCTCTGATTTAGATTGGACGGTCGGGATTCGTCACATGAGAACTGTGGACAGTGATTGGAGGATTCAGATCTATTCAGTTTTGGATACATGTGTCACTTTCTTATTGGATCCAGTCAAATCTAAATTTGATCAGTACCATCAGCATTGAGTGACTTGCACCCAATAATTAGTTGTGTAGTTTGATTCATAGGCTGTGTAATTTGATTTATAGGTTGTGTAGTTCGATAATGATGGACTCCCCGAAGCCACTTACTAGATCAAGACTCGTGGTGGGATCAATGTCTAGATGTTCTAAATTCTTTCACAGGGAACATTATATTTAAATTTTATTAGAAATTTAAATAAATTTTTATTTAATATAATGTGTTCTTTTACTCAAATCTTTTAAAACATAGACAAAGTTAAAAAAAAACACACATTGAAAATTTGAATAAAAATTTAAGTCCTTTTATTTTGGTACAGGTATTGATAAATAAATAGTTAAAAAGAATTTTAAATAACTTGTTTAAATTTAAATTTAGATAGGGACGAAAAAAAAAAGGGGTAGCTATCAGCGTGGCTCTGTCAGTGGCCGGCGTGACCGACTAGGTGGACGGTCGAACGGACTCGTCTTTGGTTGGCGTCGTCATATATCATATCATTCATAACAATAACAATTATTAAAAAAAAGGGAAAAATTCAAATAACCCCCCATAAACTGCCTGAAATCCATAAAATCCCCTGACTTTTCTTAAATCCAAATAGGCTCACCGAGTTAAAATTTGATAGATAGATAATGAATATTGTATGAATATTTTATTTGGTTAACCGTGACTAAAAACACGGCGTACTAAAAACTTTCAATTTGTTAAAAATGCGGCAAACTCTTTATAATTGATTATTTTACACATTCAAATAGATTAAAAAACCCTATCCAGATGGTTAAAATTGTCATTTACAATTGACTTATTACATTTTTAATACATTGTAAGTGCTTATAATATATTATATTTTCAATCAGAATTAATCAGATAAAATATTTATAAAATATTCATAATCTGTCTGTAGCGAACAAAAATTGTCCCTTATATGTCTACACTGTTAATGAAAATTTAACTCAAATGCTATTTGGATTTACATATATGTTTTTAATGGACTATATGGACTTTAGGAAAAGTTAGATGATTATATTGATTTTTTCCTTAAAAAAATGAAAAAATCACTATAACTCCCTGAAAACTTGAAAAATCGATTTTAGTCCCTGTAAACTCTGAAAATCGTCACAGGTCCCTACCTATTCAGAAAAGTATATATGGTTTTAGTTCCTGCCATTACCCTACTATTACCCTGACTAACTACGCATACAGTTAACTCTAACTAAACTTGATAGTTTACTAAAATACCTTTCGCATATATATGACCCCTCTTTTAGCTCTCCCTCCCTCCTCGGAAATAATCTTCATGAAATGAAGAAGACCCAACGCAGAGGCCCAGAATTGTCGGGGGCGCCGCAGAGTGTTGTCGCCAAGCACGCGGCCGGAGCTGGAGGCAGCATGGCAGAGGTTGTCACCGAAAGGTCAGAACTTTGCGGCGCGGACGTGGTCGAGGAGGTTGTAGAAGGTAGCTTCTTTGTAGAGGAGCCTCTCCGGGGTAAAGGTTGAGGAGGACGAAAAAGTAGTCTGGGTTCTGGTTGATGAAGTGGTCCGCTCGCCATCTGGGAACCAGTTGTCATCGAGCATGGCCCCGAGCATGGAATCGCGGCCGGTGTTCGCAAGGGTCGTCGTGGTTGTCTCAAAGATCCTCCCGCCCACATGGTTTTTTGAGAATTTGAGGTTTGTTTTTTTTATGCAAACTTCGACTCTGATTCGTCATAGATTGTCCTTTACATTTTTTTTTGCTATGATTTTTTTTATAATTCTAATGGTGATTTTTCTTGTTCAGGCATTGATCGTTAAAGATTGTTATTAAAATAAGGGGTTGTGGTAGAAATGGATTGCTAAAATTACGTTCGCCATGGAAGACAACTCTCGAAAGAAAGCGTGTCATCCGCGAGTATTCTGCCACCGCGGGGGCGACCCCGCGATGAATAGGGTCTTGAGCAGAGGCTTGGCGTTGGCCACTACCTGCATTAGCCTCCCCAAATACGACAATGACCGCGAGTTCATCAGACGGTCGAAGTGATCGGATGGGCCAAAGGAGATGACGACGTTGAAGATGGAGTCAACAGGGGAGGAGATGTAGGAGTGGTAGTCGGAGTAGGTGGAGGTGATTGTGAATTGGAGGTATGGGGGAGGGGGAGGAGGTTGATGAGGGGGGCAGGAGGAGAGATTTGGATTGGGTGGAGGAGTATCTGCAGAGCCTGATGACCATGAATGGGGGAGGAGTTGAAGATCTCGGTTAGCAATGGAGAAGAGCTGACCGTTGGTTTGGGTTTTTAAGGGAAGAACACATTTCAAACAATTGGGAAAGAGAATGACATTTTGGAAAACAGAAAGGCTAAAACTGATTATACCTACTTTGGAGGGATTTATATGCATGAAGTTTTGGATGTCACCGTTATCGTGATGGATTATTCGGGTATATGCCATCTCATTTGACTCAGTGACAAAAACAATTAACTGGGATAAAAGGGACCTGTGACAATTTTTTAAAGTTTATGGAGACTAAAACCGATTTTTTCAAATTGTCAGGGAGTATATCGATTTTTCCGTTAAAAAACACATAATGGCATCGAGATTCGTGCAGGGTGTACACTGTTCAATGAAAAAGATGGCCACCATTTACAGGGACCACACAGAAATATACATATAATTGTTTGGGTGCTAGAGAGGATTATTATGGTCTAACATGGTGAACATGGGGAGGAGGGGCTGGTTGTTTTTGACTGTATCATTGCTGTCTTTATTGAGCGACATGACGGGGGGTTTGAATTATATTTTGAGAATTCAAAACTGAATGCCGTCGGAAACTGAAGGGACGCGGGGTTCGTTGGCATCCTCTTGCCTTTCCGCGTGACGGGTGGATCCGAATTCGTTTATAACCCTTACCGCACGTTTTACCGTGCACACACTTGTTAAATGGATTATGATAAAACGATCCATTTATATTTAGATATTATATACACCTACTATTGACTGAACACATAAACATCAAGATTGTTGATAAATATAAAAAATTTAGATAAATAAGTTGTCGATTAACAACTCGTAGACTCTAGAAGACGTTAGACACATATGGTGTCTATCATGTTCGAATTCTTTGACCAGGTCGATAAAATAGAATATTAAACTAATATTTTTTAAAAAGTAGACACATGGGATTGGTTTGATAAATGAATAAATATTTAAGATAATTTAATCTAATATGGGGATAAAATACCATTATTTTTATCTAGATTTACATTTGATAATGTATTTTTTTATTCCTATTTATTGTGTTCTTACTTTCTGAATTTTCGGATACAAATTCAGATCAGATATGAAGGATACGAATATGTTTTCGGATAATTGACATGCTTACCAATAGGTCCGTGGGAAGTAGATTAAAAAATTATTGAATATGAAAACAACTTTATTCTTTCTCTTTTCTTCATGAAGATAAATTCTAACCTATATGAGGCTTCAAGATATTCAACAAAATTCTGCCTGTGAATGTATAATCTTATTGATCCATGTACATCCTTTTGTGTGATCTTTGTTTTATTTTTTATATTTCATCAAACTTTTAAACCTAGACCTAGGTTTTGGGAATGACTTCAGCGCATCATTGTAAATAGGGATGGCAACGGAGCGGGTTAGAACGGTTTTGTGAATCTCAAACCCAAACCCGCCCATAAAATCCTATCTCAAACCCGTCCCATTTAAATCGGGTTGGGTCGGGTCGGGTTGGGCCAAGATAGATCTAAGAAAAAAATATTAAAACATTTTTATGTAATATCTAATTTAAAGTAAAATTTTAAATAAAAATAAAAATTTATTAGAATAAACTCTACAAAATAAGAAATATAAACTTTAATTTTCATAACAAGTGAAAATATAATATTTTAATTTTTTTAATATTAAAAGACAACCCGATGTATATTTATATGATTTCAAATTTCAATTAGCGTTTGAATTTATTCATTCTTATTTTTCTGATATTTTTTTTTGAAACATCAAATGAAAAATATAAATTATGTAATTATTATAACAAATATTTAATCTTAATATTAATTGCAACCGGGGCGAGTCCGGGGCGGGTTTTACTAAGTAAACTCATTTTCTGTCCCAAACCCTTTGGGGTTTCATTTTATCTACTTCAAACCCGTCTAAATCCAAACCCGACCCGTCCCAATCAGGACGGGTCAGGTATTCTATTAGGACAGTTCCACTGCCATCCCTAATTGTAAACAGAGGAGGACGAGTCTTCCATATACCAATTCAATTTCTATGTATCGTATTTATTCTACATGAAAGAATTAAAAGATTGCAAATGCACTGACATTTGAAAATCGTATTTCCATATTGTTGTATACATGACACATAGAAAGCCAGCAAATCATGTCTGTTATCACCCTTTTATCGAGGAGATCTAGTTTTTTTTTTTTCCATCATGTGTAGTTCACTTATTGAGAGCCACCTGTCTAAATATCTGTTGTAAGTTTTATAAATCGCCATGGTCACGGATCTCTCTCTCTACCCTCTAATAAATACCCAAAAATATAAAATCAAACCATTTTGCACGCTCCCTTATACACACCTCACCCCAATTTCCACATCCCATTTTACCCACTCCACCCCACCCCACTGCCTTCGTCATTCAAACGAGGTATATACTTCCTTAGGTGAAGTACATACCTCGTTAAATTTTTTTTACACTTGTTAAAAATGAGCTCATTCAATTTTTCATCTAAACATATACTTATTTGGATGAGATTTAATATTTTTAAAAAATTTAAACATATGTTGATTGTTCACGAGATTGCATTTAGGGATATACCTAACACATTCCCTTTTTTTTATTATCTCATTCATGTAGGGATGACAACAGGGTGGGTTGGGATAGGATTTGTGAATCTTAAACCCAAACCCGCTCGCAAAATCTCGTTCTAAACCAATGTTAGGTTTACCTTTTCCATCTCAACAGGCATGTCACAAACCCAAACCCACCCCGACCCATCTCATTTGGGTCGAGTCGAGTTGAGCCAAGACGGATTTAAAAATAAAATATTAAAACATATTTTTATGTTATATTTAATCTAAGTTAAAATTTTAAATAAGAATTAAAAATTTATTAGAATAAACAAAAAAATAAAATAATATAAACTTTCAATATCCATAACAAGTATTATGTAAGGACCAAAGGGTGAAACAACGGGGAGGGGGACGTGTATGTTTAGTTGATTGGAATTAATGTTTCAATTTTTTTTGAATACCAAAATATAACCGATGTATATTTATATGATTTCAAATTTCAATTAGCATTTGAGTTTATTCATTTTTTTGAAAAATTAACTAGATGTCCCTGGGGATACCTCCGTATTAATGATAAGTCTTTTGATTTTTTTTTCTTTTTTAAGTCCCTAAAGTAGCTGAGACATTATTTTTGGGTCCTTACAGTGCTTGTCGTTTAAACTCCCATTTAGCAGTGTACAAAAATGATTTAACAGTGTACATATAAGAAACCAATCTCATTGACTGGCGAAGATATTACCTTGATCATAGAGCTGCCGGTTTTGGGGGAGACCCTCATCTTGGACTTATCTTCAATGGGACACATTTTTTTGTTGTACGCCGATTCAATATATAAGTTTCTCATTACTCGAATAATGTTATTGTTCAATTTATTATTGTTTTATCATGAGAATTAATTAAATTATTTTCATAGGCTTGATTTTACGAACACATAAGAGGTAGATGGAGACCGACAACTCATCATGTCTCCCCACAATTATTCAAGTGGGTCATGAAGCTGACAAAGAGAAGAAGGGAGAAAAATGTTGATCCCTTTGGGGTATCCGCAAATGAGGTAAATTTGAACGCTATAAAATTATTTAGGTAAAACTGCTAAATTGTTTTTATACACTTATATGTTAAATGTGTACATTATTAAATTACTTGTGCATATTGTATACTGTTAAATCACACCCTCATAGTATGCATATGTACACTGTTAAGTCACTTTTGTACATTGCTAAATGGGAGTCTAAACGGCAGGTCTAAAACAGTTATTGACAGGGACCTAGAAATAATCAACTATAGGGACTTAAAAAAAGTAAAAAAAATCAAAAGGCTTATCGTTAATATGGAGGTATCCCTAGGGACTTCTAATTAATTTATGTATATTTTTGAAACACTAAATAACAAATAAAAATTATGTAATTATTGTAACAAGTATTTAATCTTAATATTATTTACATTTGGGATGGATTTTGCTAAATAAATCCACTTTCCATATCACGCGAGACTCAAAATCTCAATTGAGATGATTTTTTTTAAGTAAATCCACTTTTCATACCACACGAGACTCAAAATCTCGTGCTAAAGAGCGAGGTCGAGTCATCTTCAAGGTATAATATTGAGAATACTCATTGAGTGAGCAATTAAAAAACAGATCTCCGAGATTTTATTTTATATACCCCGAACCCGTCCCAAAATCCTATTGAGACAGTTCCATTGTCATCCCCACATTCACAACCCAGCATCAAGTCGGGTCGGGCTCAGCTGAAGTCCGCGTCAGCCCTGAATACTTCAACGTGGACTATAAAGGGCGGGCATGGCGGAACCGAAGCTCGGTAAGGTGCGTGTGTGAGGTAGAGGCGGTCGCTCCGATTTTCAAAAAACATGGAAGGCGAAACCCCTCCTCCTCCTCCGCCACCTTCACCGCCGCCTCCATCAGAACGAGTAACTCCCGAAACCTCCGAAAGCCCGCCTCCACCACCACCTCCTTCGGAAGCCCTCGAAAACCAAGAAGTCGAAGAGCCTTCTTCGCCGTCACATCTGGAAGAACAAGCGTCTTCTGAAACTCCTGAAGATCATGTACTCGAAGGGGCTTCGCCGCCGTCTGATTCCGTCTCGCAGGATTCCGATCTCCGTGACAAGATCGTGCGGCAGGTAACCGATCAGTCCCAATGTTTTTCTTTTGTCTTTTGTTTTCATTTCATGTTGATTCTGAAAGATTGGTTTTCATTTCAACGTCAGTATCATTAGTGGTTATTTATTGTCTCTGAATTGATTTCTTTGTCGTTGTATATGAATTGAATGAAAAGAACGTCTGAAATCAGTAGTTGATGCGTTGGAGAGATTTTCCAAAGGAAAAAAAATTTTATGGGGGGAAGATTTGGGCGGTGATCATGGCTTCTGTCCAAGCTTGGGTCGCGGTGCTTCTCGGAGAGGAATGGCCTTCTTGTATTATGGGAAACAACGGGAAGGGACACGATTAAATTGTGCTAAGGGGTTTACAGAAGTGGCTGAATTTGGTCAACTTGATTGAAGGGTTTGGTTATCACTTATTTTTTGAGAGCGTATGGTTGTGATGTACTGTTGGCTCGGTGTCTTTGAAGGATGAGTCTTTCCTATCTGCTGAAGGTTTATTTTTTCATTGCAGTTTTTGTTCATGAAATCTTTGTGATACCCTTTCCTGAAATTAACCTGCGAGAGGTATAATCAACAATAGGACTTGTAAAAAAGGAAATGGGAGAAGTGGGAGAGATTAGACAGAGAACACAATCAAGAGTAATTTAATAATTCGGAGATTTGGAGTTGGGTTTGTGTGAAATTGGAAATCCCCCGTGCCATAGAAGTCCACATGCCCGTGGGACCATAATTTTGGTAGTTCTCCAAATAGGAATACTGGTTGCATAAAGATAGGTTTGTTTCTCAATTTTTGGACATGTTTGCTTATGGCTAATGCATCCTTTGTTGCACATTTTGCACATCAAAACAATAGTGGTGTGGATAGGTAATGGGCTTGAGGTGGAAGCAACTTAATCAAGGGTGAAGGAACATGAAGTAGGGTCGAGAATCCCAAAAAAATTCATGTGCGGAAAAATCTCTGGAGGAGGGAAATCTCTCTCTCATACTAGAGGGGGGAGGTTTTAACCAAATTTGAGGTGGAAGAAGCTAGGGCTCCATTCAATTCTCAAATATTCAGAAGTTCTCAGACAATCCTTAAAGAATAGGCTTATATATTATATATATATATTTAAAATGGCATGGATAGGTAAATGGATACCAAAAAATTAATATTAAAACAACAGGGTCGAAGCGATTTAAATCTAGAGAACAAAATTGTAATTGTAAGCATGATATTGTTATCTACATGTTCACCTGCTCCTGATTAGCTAGGCATGGGCTTTCAAGATTGCCCTTGTTAATGGATACTTACTGGACTGGTTTTGCCTGATTTTGGTAACACCAGTGATATATGTGGTTTTGAGAGTTTAATTGTTTAAACCTTATTATTTTGGTTAGTAAATTTTCAACTTCAAAATTTTGGTAAATGCAGGTGGAATATTACTTCAGTAATGAGAACCTACCTACGGATAAGTTTCTACTGAAATTTGTGAAGAAAAACAAAGGTTTTGGTATGTTGTTGAGAATTCTGTTCAACTTTTTTTGTCTTATATAAAATATGTATATCCTTCTCCAACCTTTTAATCATTTAGCTGAATAATGTGAATGCCTTGTCTGGTCATATAGGAATGATCATTTTAGAATGACATGATAATTTGGTTTCTTTAGCATGTTTAGCTTTTGGGGATTTACAATACCTGCTGTGTTTATTTATTTTTTAATGGTGAAATATTCAAAGATTTGGATTGCACCAAGGCACAGCTCCTTGTTAATTTAAATTTCTAACAAAAACTCTGACTAGTATGTTGTAAAGCCTTGTGAACCGAGTGTTGTTTATCTGGTCAACACTACTAATCTCCAAACCCGAGGATTGGACTTCAAATCCCAACCTTCAGCCTGTCGGGGGTTGGGGGTGAGGCAACTATTTGAAAAGGATGGAAAGAATTTCCTGTTGCTTTCATTCTATGTTCTTGTAATTCGCAAAAGCATGTTTTTTTTTTTTTTCATAACAAAAAGAAGTAAAATAACAAAAGGATTTATTTCCTCCCCTCCAATCACTAAGTATTGCAGTGATAAGGGACCATGAAGAGATTCTATAGGTGATCCTGTGTGAGGTGAATGTTGCCCAGCTCACTGCTGCAGGTGGCTCATCTTGATTATGTTGCAGGAATTGATGTCTCCTTACTCATCTGAGGTTGTCCCTTATAACCATTTTCTTTTTTGGGTTCTTTTTAACATCACTTCCAGGCTTTTTTCCCTAGGATCAGCTGGATAAGAGACAGTTTAGAAAAAGGATAGTCTTAAGACTTATGCTGCAATATGGAAATAACTTGGTCTTTTTTCATGTGATATGCCTAAAATGTGGGCCTTGTATTATAACCATATATGCCTACAGGTGTACTGGTTGTATCTTCTATTATGAAATGTACATGTCTTGAGTTAATTGAGTTGAAACAGCTCGAGGGGAAAAGAGAAAGATCATAGATTCACACCATTCTGAACCAAGTTGATTGGCATTAACTGGTGATTAATCTTTCACCATATGTGGTGACAAGATAGTTAGGTTTGTGTTTCAGTTTGGCTCTTTGGCTGATGGATTGCCTTGGGGAGTATTCAAGTCCCTTCTCACCTCTTTGACTAGTTAATCAAGTTTAGGGAAGTTAGTTACTCCCTTGTTGTGCATGTAACAACCGCTAAACCAACAAGTTAGATTTATCCTACTGACTGACTGATCTAGGCCAAGGACTCATATGACTCTATTCCTATCCACCAGTTGGATTCCTATGAATATCACACCATGTGCACAAGGTGGCGATCAAATTTCCATTCAGCTGTAAAATTATATCAATATCCTCTTGATATTTTGTACTTTTCTGAGTTGTCGATGTGCCTTTGATGACATTCCTTATATGCACGGGTTTTTAGGTATTGAGTCATTCCTTATTTCCTCCCCATTCTTATCTCTTCTTTTACTTATTTCCCTTTGTTTTCTCATTTTCTGTAGTTTCCTAATTTTTAAATAAACCTTTGTGACACCACATCCTTAAAAAAAGACACCATTTTAATGGGAGGGAAGGATGATAAAGGTCCTCTAGCATCTTCAATTCATTTGAGTGACTTTAAGATTAATCATCATTATTTTGTCAATCTGCTTTGGATGACTCGAAAGATTCCTTATCTATCTTCATCGATTTATTTGCTTCTGTGTGACTTGAACTGGGTAGTTTGGTTTAGAGTTCAGCAGAAGCACAATTCTGGTATTCCTCATTTTATTATTATTATTTTTTTATGGTATTTCTCCTACTGAATATTGAAATACCCAACCATTTATCTTTCTATATGATCAAATCCTTGTGCATGTGTTTGTTATAATTAGAATATAATAGAGAAGAAGCTGATGAAACAAAGCAGGTACTTATGACAGGTTGCATTGACTAGAGGATTCTCCTGGTGCAGCCTGAATGTGGCTGTGCTGAGCTTCTAGTTTACACCTGGTTGACTATGCAATTAATTGTTTCTGATTCTTCTCTGTTCAGAAAAGGATATTTTGATTTTGTGACGTGTAGTTGGGGTTCCTCAGGGTTGGGCCGGGTGATTGTATTTTTTTTTGTTTATTTTATTTCTCTTGTTTTATTTTTTTATTTATCTTGCTGGTTCGGTGATCCCTTGTCTCCTTTTTTGTTTGAGCATCATCTATATATGAAGCTCCAACCTTTCTGGAAAAAAGTGAAATTGGGCTTACCTTTTTGCATTAAACATTATCCTCTAGCATTTATGTTATTTAGAATTTGATTGAATACACTTCATGCTTCAGTTGCAGCTGAGCATTCATTGGTATGTGCCCTTAATGGTGCCAAACGAGTGATTTTTGAGGAGAACAACCTGGGGTTTGAGGTGTAGGACTCAGGCTCTTTGCCACTTTTGGGGGACCTTTGAATGTTCAGTAGATTACTTACCTACTGGGTTTTCTCTCAATCTTCTGTGTTTCCCATTTCTTTTTTTTTTCTTCCTGGAATTGCACCCCGAATTCGTTTCCTTATAAAATTTGCCCCTACAGTTTCTCTAAAAAAATGTTGAATTCTGATAAAGTCTACCTATTCTCCATTTTTTTTAATCTCAAGATAATGTTTGTTTATTTCATGCTATTGTCATTGTTTGCATCTAGATAGGCTTCAGAAAAATTTATACAGGTGCCACTTACTCTTGCTTTTAGGGATCAACAATATTAAAATTTTGATTTGGAGATCCATCGTCTCCTTTTTGTTTGGGGGCTTTCTTCTTGATATGAATGCTCCAACACCTCTCTCTCTCTCTCTCTCTCAAAAAAAAGTAACCAACAATTTTAAACACAACATTTTTTTTTGAAGAAAATGGTAGACTAGCTACCAAAATATAGTCCAAAGGAAAACATAATAAAAACAACAAACAAAAGCCCCCCAAAATGGCAGTGGCCGAGGAGGCTACGTCCACGTGGACCCCACCAAACGCTCACCAGACTAGCTACCGAAATATATTAAACACATATAACATGATTAGATATGTAAGGGAAGAAGAAAAAAAGTGGTGAAATTATAAGGGGTCTTGTTGGTATTTTAAAAAATCTTCCATTTTGTTGATCCATGCCATAATTAGATTTGTTGGGATACCTAAAAAGTTAGTAATAAATATGGGTTAACAAGTGTCCTAAGAGCACTCATTAACAAAACCCAAAATAAAAAATCAACAATATTAAACACAATGGCATCATGAGGCATTTTCCTTTTATGGATTAGATTTAGACTGCCATTGTGATTTCATGCTGTAATAGAAACCACTGATGGGATTTGTACATTAATATTTGAGGGACAGGTTTAATGCCAACCAAGTCCCTTGTATGGTGTTACTCAAGAAAAAAGTCCCTTGTATAGCAGGGTGCTAGGAGATGATGTTCAACTTCTGGAGACATATTTTAAATTCTTCAAAACTATAATATTGTAAAACTCTTATCTTTAAAACACTGCTTTATGTTGAACTCTCTTGAGTTGCCAGCATGTTAATCAAAACTTCCTGTGTTATTCTGAGAAGTCCATAAAAAATAATCTGACATAAAGGACTTGAAATGATTATATTTTGTTGAATAAGATTTATTTATTATTATTATAATTATTATTTTTAAAAAATAGGTTTATGAAAATTGTTAATGTATAGAGTTGAAAACTATTCTCTAGTAACTACATCTAACTGGATACCCTTTTAGTATCATAGATATGCCACATAGAATTGGGTGAGGAAAAGGTATTTCAATATGATTTATCTTTTTTTTATCACCATTCTAATTCACCATTTCATCCCTTGGTGCAAATTAGGTGGCTATGCTTCTAATGAAATTAACATATTTCTTTTGCAACAGCAGAAGTCTGCTAGCATAGGTGGAAGGAGATTTATTATGGAAAGGACTAGAAATGCAGACCTCTTTTATTTTTAAGTTTTATATTTTTGTGCATGTGTGGAACTTTCTTATATGCAAACATTTTTCTTATTGCAGTTCCTATTGAGGTTATTGCATCTTTTAGGAAAATGAAAAAGCTTGGTCAAGACAGTTCTCAGATAGAGATTGCACTTAGGACATCTTCTCAACTTGTAAGTTTTCCCACTTACCTTGCCACTTTAGAATCTTTTTATTGTCTCATCTTAAATTATGAAAGTAATTAAGCTATAGTAAGTAATGATAAAACCTTTTGTATGGCATATTTAATATTCTAGGATGCAGGAAGTCTTTTTTCTTATTTATTTCATTTTAGGATTAATCATCTTTTTATTTGATTTTTCTTATATATTTGTTTTTAATCTTTTCTAAATATTCTTTGTACTCACAGATTATCAGTTCAGATAAAAAGAGCGTGAAGCGATTAAAACCATTGTCAGATAGTGACATCTCGAATGCAGAGGTAGGCATTTGATGGACATTGGACAGTTTATGATTCTTGTTGGATTTGCTTTTGTAAGTGACAGTTTCTAGTATCTAATTGTGATTTCTAGTTCCGGACTGTTTTGGTAGAGAACCTTCCAGATGATCACTCAAGGGACAACCTTCAAAGAATGTTTGGTGATGTTGGAAAGTATGCCTCCTGTTGTGATCTAAAATGCATATTTCATGTTTCATGGATGAACATGCAACATGCTATTAATCTAACATTATTCTTTGAATGCAGTATTA
The DNA here is from genome assembly GCA_030737845.1 of Acorus calamus. Taxonomy (NCBI): domain Eukaryota; kingdom Viridiplantae; phylum Streptophyta; class Magnoliopsida; order Acorales; family Acoraceae; genus Acorus; species Acorus calamus. The sequence goes on from CM060860.1 coordinate 6,849,292, forward strand.
AGGACATCTCTATTCTTCAGAAAGGATCGGAAAAAAAGTTTATTATCAGCAATAAGGCATGTAACCAACCTGTAATTCATTGTTGACTTTCTTGTATTTTATGATCTTGTTGTTTGTCTCCCGTACAAGGTGATTAGGAGAAGTTTTAATCCTCTTTATAACCATGGCTGTATATGTATACATTTGTAGAGCTTAGTGGTGTTATGAACTTCTAAGTAGTGGAGAGAATATTATGCCCGATATTTTATCCTAGAAACATCACCCAACCAAACATAATCGTGCTTTGCTACAGCCTATATATATAATAATAATAATAATCTGGAATATCTACATTCTTACAGCTGCTTCTGATTTTCATTTAACATCTATTTGAATGTCAGTTTCACCCAACTGCTAGTGATGAGCTAGTCACTCAGCTACCCGATCTGTGCGGATTTTGATTTTGCAGAGATCAAAAGTCCATTACTTAGACTGTTTATTTAATGGAAATTTCATTGCGTTTGCTCAGGGAGACCATGGTTATTGACTATGGCACCACTGATTTTTGAAGAATTTAGAAAGAGGAAAATCCTGTCATGAAATAATAGTGTTGATGATGAGAAGTCAATCAAGATATGAATTTTTTTTGTAAAATAAAATTGGGAGAGGTGGTCATATGAAATTGTTGAGGATGTTGCCTTAGGTATGTGTCAAGGTTTTTCATAAAAAAGAAATTGGATCTTTACCTGAGTACCATCTCTTAACCAGTATGAACACAACCATGTTGATGAAGTCAATCCATATGATCAAGACATTGGGGAAAGCAAGAAGATTTGTCTGGGGTGTATAGAATGTTGAATTGGAATATGACTGATAATCTAAGCAGTATGACACGGTTTGACTCTCAAGTTATTGTGATTACGCATTGAGTATTGACTTTACTAGTCTAGAGACTTACCCGTAGTTGATTACCATGGTCATGTGGTAAGTATATATATATCATCACCAAAAGTGAATCTTCAATTTCTTGATAAAACTGTCCATAAGTCTTGGGTTTTTTGGTTCTAAAGTGACACCCGAATTTGAGTATGTGCAGGGGATATGAGTTTCATTTAATTTGAGACTCAGGAATGAATTCTTTTGTGGCAGAGGAATATTGATGCAGGAGATCAGCTTATCGACTGACTGGATTTTTGTGGGGAGTTGAGGTAGCAGGAAGTCTAGGGTTTAATGGAACTGCTAGATTTAAGAGAGTATTTAGATTTTAGGGTTTAGGCTAAATGATGGTTTTCTCACATGATGATGAAACAACTAGAGCAATCTTTTTAGTTTTGGCTAATATCTTGTTCAGTTTGTAACATTTAAGAATTCATGGTAAAAGAATGTTTTCTCGAATACATGACAAATTGCATTCTGATAAATTTCAATAAATACTTATCCTACTTCCATGCTCTGCAGCTTCATGCCCTTATTGAGTATGAGACAGTTGAGGAAGCTGAGAATGCTGTGAGTATATTACTGTAGTTTCAGGAGCATGAATTCTATTTTCTGAGACAGATGTTAGATAGCCTGTTGCTTGATGGTTTTTGTTACACAATCAGGTCGCTACTTTACATGATGAAAAAAATTGGAGAAGTGGCATGCAAGTAAAACTTCTTTCCAAGCCAAAGGTAAATAATTACGCCTATTTGCTATCAAGTGGTGTTCTTTTCCAGTTCATTGAACCTCTGATATCTAGGGCAAGCATAGTGGGAGGCAACATCATAAAGGTGCTATTCCAAAGAAGAATAATGATATGCCAACATTTGATGTGGATGGAGACAAGCACATGAATTCTTCCGACCACCATGATGAAATTGTTGGTAAAGAGGTTAGTATAAAGTATCTTGTTCTTGTAAGGTCGTACTGGTTTGCATCATTAGGCCCAAAACCAAAACTAATTTGAATATTAATGTAGAAGAGTCTTTCTATAACTATATCTTTGTCTTGAAAGATAATAAACATGATGAGAAAACTTGAGAAATCTAATACAGATCGATTAATGCATGTTTCCTCTTTAGGTTGCAAGAGTGAATTTGAAATGCTTTGCTTCCTTTGATCATTATATTCAAGAGAGTTTTAGTGTTCAATTAGCAAATAAGCTTTCCTCTGATGGTCTATTTTGGTGTTCTCAAGTTCCAAGTGAGTTCTTGAACTAGTTGGACATTTGGTTTGGAGTATCTGATTTAGAGAAAATTAGTGTTGAAGCAATAATAGTAGGTTGCGTGTGTTTAATATTAATGTCACGCCCCAGGGCGGCCGTCCCTGAGACGTGGCAATATATATAGTATCAGTTATCAATACCTAAGGTCAACAAAGACTCCAACAACATACAAGGTAGCAAGACAAAGAGAACTGATAACTCAATTGAAATGCGAAAGCATAAAATATTAATAAGTCTGTAAATCAAAAACATTATTACAGACTTGAATATACAATCAATGTCTTGTGAGAGCCAAGTCTAGTCTAATAAAATACATCTTGTGTAGCACGCACGATTATAAATACATAAATGACACTAGGACCGCTGACAACCTTGCACTCGCCAACCGCCAGATGGGACACTCCACGCACGCAAGACCACGCTACAGGGAAGCTCCAACTCCACGCCCAACACCGCCCCTGTAAAAGAAAAAGTACGCGAGGGGTGAGCTACAAGCTTAGTGAGTGGTTGAAAAGCTTGGGAGTTCATTAGGCGTAAAACCCCCAAATAGAAATGGGCCAAATGGCTTTGGCAGAAATACCAGCCCCCAAAGTTTTCCGCTTGTGCTTGGTTAGCATTGCGGGGTAAAACTCCTACTCTTGAGCTGTTGCTTAGCAAAGGAATTGTTCAAGATTCAACTTGTCCTCCTATGTAAATTGGGTGAGGAATCACTGGAGCATGTATTCCTTCGATGCTCTTTTTCAGCTTTTCTCTGGACTGCAGTCTTTAAGAAGATGGGAATTAAGAAGGGTCTACATCATTCACTGGTGGACTTCCTGGAATGGTTAGACAAATCTTTTCAAGTTGGTGTTGCAAGACAGATTATGCAGGTTGTCTTTGTCACTACCATGTGGGCAATATGGAAGGAACGTTGCCAAAGGCAGTTTCGTTCCAAGGCGACGCATAAGCTGGAAGTTCTCAAACTCATCCACCAAGAGGTTAAAGTGTGCTTCATGGGCAGCACCCTCAAGGTGGACTGGTGTCCACTCATCCAAGACTTGGCTGTTAACTGGGGAATCCGTATCCTCCCCTTCGAGACTATCCAGACCTCTGTTTCTTGGGCTCTGCCTGAAATGGGCTGGATCAAGTTGAACTCGGATGGCTCCCTCTTGGCGGACAGGGCAGGCTACGGGGTAGCATTACGAAATACCAATGGGGAGCTACTGCTTGCGGCTGCGGTGCAGGACAGAGCCTTAAGTTCCATCAATGTGTTAGAGCTTAGAGCAATTGTGCAAGGACTGAAACTAGCCCATTCCTTTGGTTTTCCTCGAGTCCACATTGAGAGTGATTCATCCACAGTGATTGCATGGGTAAGAGGGAAGGGCTGCCTGCCGTGGCGTGCTTTTAGGGATCACACTGAACTGGCGGCCATTCTCCCCTGGTTCCTGGAATGGATAATCTCTCATATTCCTAGGGAAGGGAATCAAGTGGCAGATCTCTTGGCGGCTCAAAGAGACTCCCCTGGTTGCTCCATGGTTTCCCCCGACGGAATCTGGGATGAACTGCAGAAACTGCTAGACCAAGACACCCAGGGAACAGTGTTTCCTAGAGCAAGAAAGCGATGAGCATTCCTATGGGGTGCGCTCACTTCTCTGTTTTAAGTTAAGGCTTGACGAAAAATAGATACATGTGTATAATTTTTTGATGTATCTTGTTTTTGTAATTCTGTAAAAAGGTTTTGTAACTACTGAGCAAAGGAAATGAAAGAATTCTTTTTTACCCACCAAAAAAAATAAAATATTAAAGACAAGCAGGATTCTTGCACAATAAGAAATGAATATGAGAGAATGGATTGGCGTATTTAATATACTAACAGAGAGTTTGAGGGACCTGCTGAGGCTCACATTGGTAAATACCGCAGGAACAGTTACGGTTGAAAAGTTTGTTCCATACGGTGGGTTCATTTAATAATTAGGAAGGCTAAGATATAGACTCGATGAAATGACGATCGGAGGTATGCCTTGATTTGTCCATTTTTTTATTTATATTATAGGTACTTGTTTACTGTTATAAACAAATGAAAAAAATACTAAAATTATGTTCATATGATAACTGATGTAAATGGATGCTATTTTTGTTGAACTTTATCCTTTTTACAATATATAAATATTTATATATCTTTGTAGGAATTGGATCACTTAAGTGAACAAGGTGGAGGAAGAGGCCATAAGGGAGGCAGATGGAGGCGTCAAGGGTATCATATTAATGGGCATGGTATGCTCACCAATTTCACATTAATTTTTATTTCATATATTCTCTAATATTCCTCTTAGGTCAGTTCCTTCTGGTGGTCTTATTTTTGCACAAAAGAACTGAACATCCACCTCCTTTGTGGTCAGAAGATTTATTTGAAATATATATATCCCCATTATCTTTTTGAAACAAATTCTTATAATCAGGGGAATCTCTTTTCTCTTCTATCTTAGACAGACAGAAAAACAAGTGGTCTCATGGCCAGAGAAGAAAAGCCTTTAGTAACCATGCCACATTATTGCTTAAACCTATAATCATAATTTCCTTTAAGAAAAGTATGATGGACAGTAATATGCATAGAAGGAAATATATATGAGGAAGAGGAAAGGTGGGTTGCAATTGACATGAGATTATTCACTTCTTGAACCGATCTCTGATTTCCATCAAGCCTGGGTTATTGTGTAGAATAACAAATGAGGTTTGAGTCATTTGGATGCCTTGATTAGCATGTGGACCTCAAGAAATGGTCAACTTGAACCAATAAGTCATTTCCATATGCTTAAAAGCGATATATAATATGCATCATTTGTAACTCTATTGTGGAAAGCACTTTCAACAAGGTAATTTATTTACCTGGAGTAGACCGTGATGGATATGACTAGAACTCAAGAATGAATGGTAGGATCAATCCTTTTCATTTGTGGCCATTTTTAGGTGATAAATTTTTCAATCAAACCATACGTCATTTACTTCTGCTCATTGCCTTAAATTAGAATTATGCACATTTTAATATAAAATATTCAAAAATGTAGATAGGGAAATGATCTAATAACCAAAACTCGACCAATCTGGTGACTCAAATTGATGTGGATCAATCACAAAAGTGATAGTATCCATAATTCCATACCAAAAAGTGATATGATATGTCATTTTGTGATTGTTCCGGGTCACCAAATTTTTTTGGTAGGTAAGTATTTTTTTATTTTATTTGCTAGCTAAATCTTATCCAATCAACACGAGTAAGACTCAAACTCCAATGAAGAGAGGTATCTCTGTCAACCTGTCAAGAGGTGGTTTGGTAAATTTATGGTCACTGGATCAAGACTCATGTACATATCAGAAATATATTGATTTCTTCATATGTCATTAGTTCTTCCTCCCTCTCAGGTGATGGACACGCTCCGGGCGGTTCCAGTACTGAATGCTTGAGCAAGTCAGCACCCGGGCCAAGAGTCCCCGATGGAACTCGAGGATTCATGATGGGTCGTGGGAAGCCTATCATTGCTGACAAGTCAGCAGTCTGAGTTTTGCCTTGGACATCACTTCTCCACCCATCAAGTTTGTATGTGTGTTTTTTTTTATTGAATGCCATACATGCTTGGTCCTTGGTATATCAACTGTATGAATGTATGATGGGAGTGTTTTTTTCTCTTCCTTTTGAGATGCCGAGCTGAACTGTGGTAGTAGCTGGTCCTTTTTTTGTCACCTGTAAAAAGACTATTCATGTTTTGTACTGACCATGGTGCTGGTGGTCCTGGTGTACTAAAAATTTATTGTCCACTTCAGTCTTTTTTGCAGCTCTCGTTTGCTTGCTGTACATGATTTGATTTTTGATTCTCATAAAATTGTCACATTTGGGATTTTCTGTTCCATACAAATAAATATTAAAATCTAATGGTACTGGATGTTGACTGGAACCTTTACCCACAATCCTATTGTATTTCTTAGATGATTGACAATCTAAATCTCATCAAACTCATTTGAAGAAGAGGCATCTGCCCTTGTGGTTTTTATCTATATGATGATACTCAATCCTCATAGTATGTGTCCATTCATATGCTTGGATTTCATGAAAGAGTTATAAATAATATGGATGGTCTGCAAAAACAATTGTTTCTCCTGATGATTTTATATAATCTGCTGGTCTAATTCAGTCTCTCCTGACATCCGTAGTTTTTTGAGGTTAACATCGGGTAGGCTCAGTAGTTTAGATCCCTATGTGGTTAAGTCTCTTTGTTGAGGTAGTAGTAAATTTTGCATTTAAGATTTCCACTGTGCAGTGACATGTCAAGTGGTAACACCAATCCATGCTGAGTGGAATTTCCAAACAATGTATCATACTTTTACCGTGTGAAATTGGGGTGTCTTATTTCTGTTCTCATGAATCATGTTGCCAATGTCATAGTGTTTTTGACCTATGTTTTGTTGCCTTTCTTATAAGGTGTCAAAGGCTGAATGGAATTTCCAATACAATGTACCTTGTTTTTTTCATTGAAAATGGGGGTGTTAATCTCTCCTCATGTCCCATGTTTCCAAAGAATAAAATAAAGGAAGTTCATGTCTGCAATATTGATTCAGACTTTCAGACAGGACAAGTTCTGATGGATTATTTGTATTGATTGTTCTCGTTTCAACCGTCCTGCAGTGTAAATAATTTTTTTAATAAAAATTAGAAAGACAAATTCATTCCCATTAAACTCTACATTAGAGCACAGAAACATCTTACATTGGACATTAGACACATTTATCTCACAAAGCATTGGATAATAACGCTGATATCTCCATACATTCACTGATTCACATGTCTTTGTTTCCCTTTCAAACTTTATTTTATAGTAATTAAAATAATTTCTAACTGTTTTGTAAATTGAAATGACATTATGTATCTGATTAAAATTGAAGAATTCAATTAATATATATTTAATTGATGTTTGGATACATATGATGATTGATGGTAATTGATTTCATCATGTTGGTTATTATGTTTATAATATTTCATTATGATAAATTTTCTGTTCATTGTGCATTTGGCTTCTGGAAGGAATCTAATTTTTTGATATGGGTAGGTCGGTGAAGCACATGCAATTGATTGAGACCTGATAATAGAACTTTAGTCAGATCACAGTTTGGACCTATTCCATAATTGTGTTTTCATTGTGCCCACTTTTTTTTGAACAAAAAATAGACCATGTACAGAAAAAAACAGTTGAAGAACAACATATAGAAAATGAAATAAAATAGTACAAGAAATATAAAAGAATGAAGGCAACCGAAATGAGAGGCCTATCATTGTGCCCACTTAGGGGAATAATGGAATATAACATTAAACTCATTGAGAAAATGAAGTTTTTCTTCAAATTTTCTCCCTTTTTTGCTTTTCTAACAAACAAAAAACATTATAAACATTTTTATTTTTTATTTTTTTATGAATGTAGACAATTTATAGCTTAAAAATGAAGTCACACTGGTCTGAATGTGGCCTCAAATCGAGATCGAGGAAAAACATTGGGGTGCGCGGACGCGGGCGTTAATAGTATAACATGGTGTTATGGGTATTCAGATTTAGGGTCCGTCTGGAAACACGTTTAAAAAATAAATTTTGAATAAAATGGTTTAAATAAACTTGATTCCTGGAAAACGTATATTTTACGCTTTAAAAAATAGTTTTTTACACTTAAAGCTGAAAGTAACTTTTAATTAAGTTAATTTTTTAAAATGCGTTTGACAACACTTTTAACTTTCTGTTTAATTAAAAACAGAATCACCTCTTTTAAGTGATTCTAAACGAGGTCTTAGAAGGGAAAAAAAAAATGGAAAGGAAATTCCATTGGTAAAAGCCAGGCTAATACATTATGTGTGCAACAATGTAGCTCGTGTGCTCAATTTATTCACTAGATTAAATGTATGCCAATAATTATATGTGATATGATATTTAGATCATAGGATTTTTTTTCCAGAATTCTAAATCTAGTGATTAATAATTGTTTTCCATTTTAACCATCATAAAAAAATAGGGCTCTTTAAAGGGTAAAATGCGTTTGGATCCTCTAAAATTTTTGAAACCCGCAAACACACCCCGTGAAGTTAAAAAACATGCAATTACACCCTCTACCGTTAGATTTTCTGTTAAAATGGAAGAAAAAATACTTCAAAATTACTATTTTATCATTTAATTAATTTTCTAAAAATCCAAAAAAATGCCAATGAATTAACTTTAGATATTCTTTATGAATATTTAATACAATAATCAACTTTCAAAGACATGAATGTATTTTTTTGTAAGAATTAACTCACATAACAGTTAATTAAAATATGAAAAATATGATAATAATTGAATTAAAATGGTAAAATTGTACTTTTGTCCCATTTTAACCAAAAAAAATCTAACAACGATGGGTGTAAGCGCGTGTTTTAGAACCTTAGCAGGTGTTTTTGTAGGTTTCAAATTCTTTAGGGGATTCAAACGCAATTTACCCTTTTTTAATGTATGCCCTTCAAATATATGCTATTTGTATTTATAACACTACTAAATATCATATTTAGTTGTATAAAATTGAAATCCTAATCAATAGAAATATCTGGCATCTATGATAAAAATTAGCGCAACTATGGTTAACCCTAACTATTGAAAAGAAAAGATACAAATAACTCTAGCTTGATTTTATGTTTTTCATAATAAAGTATAGAAAATTAATAAACCAAAAATCGTCCTAAAAATTTCACACACTCCTTTCTTTTTTCTTAGGTCACATGCACTTTGATGGATTTTTCATTTATATTTTTAAAATGCAAATAACTCCAACAAATAGCATATGATGTGAAGATTTTTGGGATTAGGTTTATTAAAACTCTAAAATATATACTCATATAATTAAATATATATTGTGTTAAGTAAGTTTATGGCGCTAATGATTTGATGACGACTGGCTGCAAGGACTGACGGTTGGATGATGGAAGAGTTCCTACCAATTCCTTGACTGGTCTATCAACAAGAATATATAATAATGGTCATACAATCTTAAACTGTAGTTCCTTAAACACTAAAAACAACCCATTTTTAATTGAGATGAAGCATAAGCATGGTCCACTCCCCCACTGCTCCTCTCAATTTTTGTTAATTTCATTCCCCATTGAAGACCACTATCAACTTTTGTGAATTTGTTGAGAAATGTGCTTTAGTTAATTGGCTAAACATCTCCCACCTCTATGAAAAAAGTTAAAGATTAGATCTTGAGCACCATTCTTAAAATAAAAAAAACTTTTGTGAATTTGTTTCACTGTTTTCTTCTTACAGTCCTTATTTTAATATATCAAAAGAATGATGATTAATGTGACCAACCAAATTAGACCTTCATGATGAGTTGTTCCCAGGAGGGGACAGAAATAGAATGATAATCAATGAGATAACATTATAAATATATGGATCATCAACAAACTTATATAAATAAATGTGTTTAAAATGCTTCGATAGAAATCACAATTATAAAAAATGAAATCAAGTAGTCTTGACTGTTCTTTCTCAGTATAAATTAATATATAAATTATATCTTAAAGTTTGATAATTCATATTCAGACTTTTTTAGTTTTAGAGAGATTTTTTTAGATAATTGACATGTTTAAATATAAATATTAGTTTGAGTGATTAGGTGGCATGCATATAAGAGAAATTAGAACTTCACAGTATGTACAAAGAATACAATAGTTATTTAAATTTTCCATTTTATGATTAATAATGCAATAATTGAATTTTGAACAATATGTAACGCATACATATATAATTTTACATTATGTGTCATATTTAGGTATTTATTAGAGCGGGTTAATTTGATATCATATCACAATCCAGATATTCGAATATGGAATTACTTTACATGTTTTAGATACACATTCAGAGGGCATAATGAGTTTTTTTTTTGTTGATAATTGACTGACAGAGAATTAGGGGGTTGATAGAAACCAACCCTACCTTAATGTTAATTTTTGGACATTGTAATGAAAATCCCCTTTTCCAGCCCCAATTCCAGTCTACTCGTGTTTTGAATTTTTTAAAATAAATATATCTCATCTAATATGTTTTTATGAAAAATGGAGCATATATTCAATGAATTGCATGAATGCATTTATAGAAAATATGAAATTTTTTTTAACAAAGCATATATCTTGTTAATATGAGTACACACTCCAGTGAGTTTCTATCTACGCATATGGGATTAGAATTGAGACTAAAAAAATAAAATGTATAACAACACTAATTTTTTTTGCCCACGCCTGTATGCATTAATTTAGAGGACAATATGCATTTATTTAAAAGGCACAAAAATGCATATATACATTTTATTAGAACATGTTCATCAGTTCATATATAGCACCATTATAGGTTTTCCATTTATAATAAAACTGTAAGGTCCACATAGGCAACCTAAATGAAGACCCACTCGAAAACAACCTAATTTTTTGGTTCCATCTTTTAATCCAAAGTATGTCCCCCACCTAATCTGTTCTACTCCTTTGTTGCATTGTATTTGTATCTAGACCCTCTCACTAATATTTTTTTTTTAAAAGTTTTTCTTGAAGGTCAATAATATGTAGATCCTATATCAATCCTTGACCCGCCATTCAACTCAGCGAAAATGTGTAGAACATTGTTACATTCAGTTCTTTATACAGTTTCAAATACAATCTTTTATATCTTGTTAGTCCCTTTTAATCACTATAACATTATTTTTTATAAATGATACAATTCAATTCATGAAACAATTACATACATGTCGTACACTTATTCTTAAAAACAAATAATTTATAAAGAGGTATACTTATCAATTCAATTTTATAAACTTTTACCTTTTTTACCATTTTATCTTCGTTTTATTCAAAGTGAATTAAAAAAAATTACTTTCTCATTTTTAAATGAGAATAAGAGATACCTAAACAAAAATTTATTTTATTCTAAATAATTGTTATTTTTTTCAATACAATTATAGGAGCGAATAACTTGAGTCTGAATCTAATCAGGATTAACTTCGATCAGTCCTATCAGTATCGAACTGCACAACCCTTTAATCGAACTACATAGTTTATAAATCGAGCAGCACAGTCAATTTGTTTAGTCTATATTCCACTCTCATATCGGATCCAATCAGTTATCAGATAAAACATGAATTCTTAAATATCATCAGTATCCAATGTGAGAGTGAACATGTACCCAACAATCATCTATGCAATTTAATTCATAAACTATTCATAAACTGTATAGTTTAATTTAAGAGCTCTACAGTTTAATACTGACAATACTTACTGAAGTCAGTCCTGAGTGGATTGGACTCGAATAACGTAACCCAGTGTCACACCTCTAAATAGATTCTAGAGCTATATTTCATTTTACATAAAAACTTGTACTGTACTGAACTAATCATCATATTAATTACAAGGAAAATGATTGACAAATCACAATTCATAGGCCTCATATAAGCCCTATGACATGGCATGGTTTGAATTTCCGTTTATAACCCTTAACTTTTTTAACTTCTCAAACAAAATTAATGTAAATGGTTAATAATGCCTTATTTAGAACCACACGTGGAGGGGCATTTGATTGCGATTTTTTTCTTCTTTTTTTAATTATATCACATTTGAATGCTCATAATTGAATCAACATCTTCATTTTTGTGGTAAATTTTTAGAATTTTTTTTTGAGGTTGCAATTGGATTTGATATTTTGGACAACTTTTTTAAGCGTCTAATCTGATTGAAAAAAAACAGAACAGTTTGGCTACCATTAAAATGTCTGTCGATTCATGTGTGGTGTTTGTTTTATTGTATGTTTTTCAATTTTTGTTTTGTTTTTTAATATTAATTCAGGTTGTTTCTGATGTCAAATGTGATTTTCAATACGGCATATCCGTTGTTTGACATTTGAATGTCAGTTACATATGCATACCTATGCGACAGAGAATGTAACTAACTATTATATGGATGTTTGTATTGAATTTTGTAACGAGCTTCATGGATTTGTGAATATAACTAACTTATTATATGGATTTTATATTTTAACCCAAGTTACATTCGCAAATTTTTTCTTAAAACTGTTGTTTGATATTAAATATGGCATCTTTTGATCTGACTTTTGTTTATAATTTTTTCTTTGAATTTGGTGTTCGATGTTAAATATGTTTTTGGAGGATTTTATAGTGTTTTGATGTTATATTGGCATATGGTTGTGTTACATTTTTAAACTAATATGAAACTTTATGCATTATATTTTGTAAGCCAGTTACATTTTTAAAATATAACTGATATTTAAATGCCTTAAATAATAAAATTCAGTTAACTAAACTATTTGTGTTATATATTTTTAAACTAAGTTACATTCACAAAATGTAACTGACTTTTTTATCTGATCTTATTGTTTCGTTAAAAGTCAGTTACATTCATTAAAAAGTGGATATGAATGTCGAAAAAGGTGAATCCGGAGGAGGATAAAAAATGTAACCACCTATCATATGATAGAGAGCGATGAAAGGAATCCAGTAGTGGTGACGCAGTTCGAAGATGAGCAAGTCGGCCGAAATTATTTTATTAAGTTGCTGATTTAAAAAAAAACGGGTAGATTTTTTTGGGATGTGTTTAAGGAGGAGAAACCGTACGCAATAATGGAGGGGTTTGACATGTGAACGTGTGATTTAAATAGAGGTAATTTTGTACTTTGTTTTTTTGCCATTTTGTTAAGGTCAACTAGACAACTAATAAAAATATGACACCTTATGGGGCTTTTATAATGGGGCCTGTGTAGAGCTCTTAATTACAAACAAGGGTAGACCGGTTGGCTCGGCCGGGCTACAGCCCGACCAAAAATAAATTTGTTTTTTGTTATTTGTTATATATATTGAGATAATATTATTACAACTTTTCTCAATCATAATTACAGTTTACACATGTTTTGAATTTTTTAAAAATAATATACATTTTATTTAATGAGATACATATTTTTATAAAAAAAAATAAAGCATATATTATAATAAATTACATGAATACATTTATAGAAAATGTGTAAAATTTATATCAAAACATATACTTCATTATTGTGAATATATGCTTCGGTGATTTTCTATCGACGCATATAAGATTGAAATTGGGGTTGAAAAAAGAAAAGAAAAATGATATGTCCAACCTATTCTGCAGCCTTTGCAATCCACACCGTTTTTTTTTTTTAAAAAAATTATGCACTCTTTTATCGAGGTACATGCTGTAATATGAAATGATATATAAGTTGAGTTATACTAGTGTAGTTTTTTTTATTATGAATAAATAATTTTTTATTCTACGCACTATGACACCCTACACTATGATATGCAGTATATACTACGTTATCACAGTGTACGGGGTTGCAAAAAAAATTGAATGTCTTTTGAATATATATTATTTTATATATAAATAATTACATAAAATATAAAAATAAAAAATTCTTCTATATTAATATTTAATATAACATACTTAAAAATATTGTCTTGGATTCGTCCACTACAAATGCACGAGAGAGAAAAAAATAAACAAAAATAAAACACACAAACACCGTCCGCTGTCGGTTGACCCCCCATTTGTTCTCTCTTCCTCCTTTCAATTTCACCTGACTCTGACTTTCTTTTCATTGTTTTAAATTTTTTTCTTCTTCAAATCAGATTTTGCCAGAGGCATTGGCTTTCAAAAGAAAGTTCCACGGCTTACCTTTTTTTTGACCAGCACATCCTTCCAAGCCTTCCAGAGACAGGGATGTTCTGTGACAGTCCACGAAATTCAATTATGGTGGTAAAGTGTTTAACACCCATGTAACCTCCTAATTTTTTAAGGGCACGTCTAGTCCTACCAACAAATTTTCTTACCTCATCAGTCAGTAAAAAAAAAAAAAAATTGATGTTTTACTATCCCCACCGATCCGGCTAGTAAAATATTTACCGGATTTCAAAATTAAAATTACAATAAATTAAAGTTTAATATTTTCTATTTTAAGATTCAATTAATATTGTATCTCAAAATGATAAGATCGGACAGTCACGATCACGTTGGACAATCAAAATTATCCAACACGCATTGGACCTAAGTTGATCCCCTTTATAAGCCATAACAACCCCTGGGATTGCGTCAGGTCAAATGTGCGCTCTACAATTTAATTATCTAACGTGATCATGACCGTCCAATCTTATAAATTTGAGATACAAAATTTAATTAAATTCAATCAAATATTAAAATTTAATTGATCATAATTTTAAAATATAACAGAATATTTTAGTCATAATACCTCAACAAGATCAGGTCATGATCGCGTTGTCAAACGCGCGTTGGACCTTGTCGACCGCCTCATCCTCTTCATCCGCTGTACCGACCTCTCCCACAAAATCCTCACCAATGTCCGGCCATTGTGAGGGGTTTTCTTTCTTTACAGAGATGAAAAGAATACGGATTTTTTTTAAAAAAATGTACACTACAACATGTCATAAAAAAATGTAGTATAAAATATATACAAGTCCTTTGCTATGAAGAGTACAAGAAATGAATAAATGTATGGTAAGCTGTCATTTTTGGAACCAAGATTGTTTGTTTGTATGGGAAGGGCAGGAAAGTAGGAAACTAGTTTTTTTTAATAGATCCTATTATCTTCTAATGGGGTTACATTTTGACTGACCATTTAGGATACGCTGTGGTTCCCCATACATGATTGCAAAATTAATTGCAGCCCAACTGTCTTTGTACCCTCCATTAATTGTTTATTGTGGTTGACCTAGTACATTTTCTTGAAGGACTGGTTTATGTAATTGAATTTTTTTGTTCAATCTTTATATTCCATTTTATATTCTGTCTAATTCATTTTTCTTGAATGAAATCGATGTAAATAACTTAAAAGACACATCCACCAAATATTGTACTCATCCAATAGCTGTTCTATCTAATCAATGATATAATTCAACTCATTGAATGTATCTTTTTAAAAAAACTTCAATGATATTTTTTTAAAACGGAGAGATCATGGATTTACTTACACTCCCCAACTTGACCATTGTTTTTTGAAAGAGATGTTTGAGATTTGTTTCTTTTATCTTAATTTCTTAAAAAATAGAGATATATATTAATTGTAAAGAAATATGAGGAAAGGGTGACAGCAAGAGCAAGAAACGTGATTCATGTGGCAGATGGAAATATCCTATGGGCGATGATAATCCCACCCTCCGTTATTCAGCCCACGTCACACCTATCATCATAACTCTGTTTCACACCTCTAAACGGGTTCTAGCGTTGTTTGGGTAGTGGAATATGGGAAGAATATTTAAGAATAGGGGGGAGAATAAACTAAAAAATTGTTTGAATGAAATGCATTAAAGAGTATAACTATATCAGAATATGTGAAAATAAATTGATATTTGTGTTTTAACTCACCTCACCAAATCATTACTCTTTCATTGGTATAAAATGTTTCACATGTCAAATCAATTGTCATCACTTTATAAAAATAATAAGGTCCACAAATTAAATCATTTTTTACCTTTTAATAATTTTTGTCTACATCTTATTTAAATTTTATCCACAATTTATCCATTGTCAATTAAACAACAAAAACTTCATTATTATTTTTTTTAATAAGAAAAATTAAAAATATAACAAAACAAAAAATCATTTATTTCATTCACATAAATATAAATTATTAAAATAATTATAAATGGTAGAATAACTTACATGGCTGATCAAACAATAAAATATTTTACATAAAAACCTGTATTGTAGACTTGTAGTGGACTGATCAAAAGAACCTGAACTCATTACACAATCCCATGAAACCATTTAATATAAAAAAAAACACAAACACCGTCCGCACTGACGTACAAAGATCGGGCCACGTAAAAAAATCGGCTGTTCCCAGAGCTGCTGTTCCCAGAGCTGTCGGTTGACTCCCCATTTGTTCTTTCTTTCTTCTTTCAATTTCACCTGCCTCTGACTCTGACTTCCGTTTCATTATATATATATATATATTTTCAAATCAGATTTTGCGAGGCATTGGCTTCCCAAAAAGTTCTGAGGGTCCGTTTGGATGCACGATTTGGACGATTTTGAAAAGCTAAAATCGTGCAGCCACGGGTTGGAAGTTCCACGGTTTACCTTTTTTTTTACTCTTGACCAATACATTCATTCAGGCCTTTCCAGAGATAGGGGTAGGGGTGGTAAATGAGTTGAGCCATTCGAGTACGGCTCAATTGAAGTTTGTTCGATTAAATAAATAAATCGAATTTCAATAATTTTTTAAACTCGGTTATAAATGAGTCGAGCATGAGCTGAATCTCAGCCGAGCCACGTGTTTATGCTAGCTCGTTTCGAATATGATTGTTTTGTGAAGATTTTTGAATACACGTTATCTGTTTTCTTCATGTTTTAATTACTAAATGAGAGCTAAACGAGTTTTTTTTATAGCTAAACGAGTCCGTTCTCAAGCCTTGATTTAAGCTTACACTTGAGCTCGTTTTACAAACGAGTCGAGCTTCAATCGAGCTTTTCATGAGTCAAATGAGCCGAGCTTAAATATAAAAATTAAGCTCGATCTCCAACTGAGCTTAATTATAAATGAGCGCTTAAATATAAAAATTAAGCTCAGTCCTGAACCGAGCCTAATTATAAATGAGCCGATCTTGAACATGTAAAAACTTGACTCGATCGACTCGTTTACCACTCCTATCCAGAGACATGGATAATGTTAGATAAATGCAGGACGCGTGTCTTGATTTTTATAAAAATATTAAATCTTGTGTATTGAGATATATTTTGATGAATTTAAATTGAATGGATCTTCCCTTAGACGCCTCCTTTTGTGTTACATTTTCTTGCTTTTTTTTCACTTTTCTCATTCCCTTTCGGACTTATAACTCATTTTTAATACGTGACAGTAGCAATATTTAATGACATATTTACCTCTATAGATGACTAATGAGTTATATAAAACTGCATTTAGAATCTAAAAAAATAAAACTATTGTGTAACAACGCCCCACGTATAGAATTTTGAGTCACTCCTCCCATTCCATGTTTAAAATTCTGAAGTGCACAAATGGGTAAAGCTGTTGAGTTAAAAAAAAGAGGATAATATTACATATAACCCTATTTTTGGCCTAATTTTACTTTACATGTGTTTTGAATATTTTAAAAATAGTATACTTTATATAATGAGATATATGTTTTTAAAAAAAGTGAAGCATATACTTCAATAAATTGCATGAATACATTTATAAAAATTATGAATTTTTTTATAAAAATATATATCTCGTTAATGTGAGCACATGCTTCAACAACACATGTAGGGTTAGAATTAGTGCTCATAAAAGAACTGTACAACCCCCCCCCCCCCCCCCCCCCCACACACACACACACACACACACACAAAAGGCCCCCTGTGTTAGGCCAGAAGCATCTGGTAGATGTTTTTTTTTATTTTATTCTTCTGAGAACATCAAACATGGACTGGTGTAAGATCCATCTCAACTTGCCATGTGTTAATAAATGATTTTCTGTTTGATTGTGCTTTTAGTTAATAAAAGTTAAAAGTGTTTGATTGATGGAGAATAAAATACGAATAAAGTGTAAAAAATTGATTTGACATGTGAGCTCAATTGATGTATAAGAGATGATAACATATGATTTGATGTGATGCATTATAATTTAATAGGTGGGTCCTCCTTATACCAGTGAAAAAATAACATAATTCCATGTGAGGACTTATACAGATATTAACTTATTCTCACCTAATTCTATATAGCTATACCTCTTTATACCACCTACCCAAACAATTTTTTTACTTTTTATTCTCCTTTATCCCCCTATTCCACCATTTATTCTCCCATCCAAACGGGCCCTAGTAGAAATGAGATATTTTCCTGGGTTATCCACGACAGTACATTAATAATCCTCTTATATGAGTTATTACGGGTATGAAATAACCCGTATAAGCGGATTATAAAAGCCTATATGAAAAGTGGATGTGGTACGTGATTTTCATTTTAAATCTTGTTAATTAATTTGAGTGTCAAAGTGTTTTATTTTTTTTGGCATGGACACTCTCGTCTTTAAAGATACATTTAGAGCGTTGATACACGGAGTCTTTTTTACAGCTTGTTTTGTAGCCCCATATGCTATGATAATCGAGTATATACTGCACCACCATAATGTATGAATCCTATCATAGTATATGATTTAAATTTTTTTCTTTCATTTTTTAATTATGAAAAAAAATATACTAATGTATCTCAACATATATTTTATTTCATATAATAACATTCACTTTGAAAGACGAGTATATTATTTTTTTTAAAAAATAAATGAACTGTAATTGGGACGGCAAGGAAAGTTGTGTATATCTTTTTTTTTTTTACATTTACAGTCACCGGCGGACTCAAAGGGCCAAGCCATGCGTCAATATATATGTGATTAATGGGGAAAGGGTTTTTTTTGCATGTAAATCCCTCAAAAAAATTTATATTATCAAATATCCTTATTTAAATTATGTTCCCAGCAATACCCTCAATTTTTTTTTAAATTTTGCATCAATACCCTCTTGAGGGGTATTTTTGTATAATATAATTTTAAAATTTTATAAGAACACCATCTAGAAAAGGGATATTGTTGAAAATAGTGATTCACCAAGCTTATTTCGACAAAATGAGATCTTTTTAAGGGTATATATAAAAAATCCTAATAGAAATGATGAGTTTGAAATTGAAAAATGTTATGTGACATCCTGTTCACATCCTCATTAGCATGCATATATTTGATTTTTTTGAAGTATATACTCATATAATAAAATATATTAATATTTTATAGCAATGAAGTACATGCTCATTTGAAATAAATACATAGATTTTGTTTACATTTTCTATAATAGTGTATATGAAGATAGTAAAATATACATTGCGTTAATCAATTTTATATATTGCATTAGACGTGGCAAATGAAAATAGGGCTACAAAATGAACTCAGTGTATTAGCAATCATTGAGATTTGGAGTCGTAAGTATTTAAAAAAAAAAATTATGATAAGCTTTGTTTTCACGGGAACATTGATATCCAATTTTGAGGTGTTGAAAAATTACTTACTTGAATGGTTTAATAAAAAAAAATTATTTTGATTTTTCATCTTTATTTTTTTTTGTCTCTCAAATTTTTTTGGAAGTTAGGTTTAAAAATATCTTTCTAAAATATAAGCCTAAAAAATACCCTTATATTTTATTTTGATTAATTTTTTTTTATATTCATATTTTTTTATTTTTGAAGCTTCATTTTTTCATTTTTCGTGATGGGAATAACAAAATTTCAAGATTTTTTCTTAATACTCTATAAATTATTCTAGATCATTAAATATATTAAAAAGAATAAAAATAACTTTCAATATGAATTGATTGTCATAGCTTAAAGGAATTGATCATTATCAAACTGATTTAATTTTGTCTCAACTTATTATATATTTATAAATTTTTTTATCTTACTCATTTTCTAGGCCCTCGCCCCCCCCCCCCCCCCACTCTAATTTTTGTCTCCACCCCTGATCACAGTATCGTGCGTGTAAAACATCAGCTGAGAAGGCGAAGAGACGCATAATGATATACCTGATTATGTGTGTAAAAAACTTTGACAACAACACTCTTGTTTTATTTATAAAGATAAGAATGTTCTACCACGTATTTTTGCATGCGTATAAACTAGTATCCAAGTATGATATCAAATGAATTGAATACATATTTTAAGTAATTTTCTCATCTAACATACACTAGCTTGACATGTATTAGATCAAACGAAAACAAGGACTACCACAAAAAAACTGCAGGTATAATTTTGTGCATCTATGTACAAGTATTTAATAACAATAGTTTGAAGGACCTAGACATCAAACCCATGGTTTGCATGCATCCAAAAAATTAGAAGTTCTGACGCTTTACATGGACGTTATTACTTACTGTAACAGTTAATTTTTATAAAATTTAATAAAGCACACGATGTTTCACGTGTACAATTTATAAAAATCAAAATGCCTGATCAAATATAAACCCTACTGTCGCTAACAATTTCATTTTCAATGACTGATCTTGGTATTCAAGGAAACAATGGTCATCCCATCTCATCCAATAAAATTCAAAACAAAGAACATCCCCTCCCATTCGAACCTTCCCCAAAGTCAATTTTCCCTCTAAAAATAAATCCCAATGCCGTTTCAAATCTTACTGATACCCCCACCAAATTCCCAAACCCAAATCAATCCAACAAAGTTCCCACCTTTATAAATCCCCACAACCCCCTCAACCCAATCACCCCCAAATCAAACACACCCACAACACCAACAACAACATCAACAACAATGGCAGTGTTGGCGGCTGTGTTAGCAGCGTTGGCGGCTTTCCTCCTCCATCTCCTCATCGAGCAACTCACCTACCTTCGCAAGAAAGGCCCCCTCCCTGGCCCCGCCATGGTCCTCCCCTTCCTCGGCACTGCCATCCCCATGGTCCGCTCCCCTACCACCTACTGGCGCGACCTCGCCATCTCCGCCTCCCCCAATGGCGTCTCCGCCAACTACCTCGTCGGCCGCTTCATCCTCTTCATCCGCTCTACCGACCTCTCCCACAAAATCCTCACCAACGTCCGCCCCGACGCCTTCCAGGTCATTGGCCACCCCTTCGGCAAGAAACTCTTCGGCGACCACAACCTCATCTACATGTTCGGCGACCCCCACAAGTCCCTCCGCCGCAGAATCTCCCTCAACTTCTCCCCCTCCGCCCTCTCCACCTACCAATCCCTCCAGCTCTCCATCATCCGCCGCCACCTCGATATGTGGCTCCGCCTCCCCCAACCCCTCTCCCTCCGCCTCCTCTGCCGCGACATGAACCTCGAGACCTCCCAATCCGTCTTCCTCGGCCCCTACTTGACCACCCAATCCCGCAAAACCTTCGCCAAAGACTACAACCTCTTCAACCAGGGCTTGATGTCCCTCCCCGTCGACCTCCCCGGCTTCGCCTTCCGGAAGGCGAGGCTCGCCGTCGGCCGCCTCGTCGACACCCTCTCCGTCTGCGTCTCCGACAGCAAACGAAAGATGGGTTCTTCTTCCGACGCCGAACCCACCTGCCTCGTCGACTTCTGGACCAAGTCCGAACCGGACGCCGACCCGGCGGAGGTCGCCGGCCACCTCTTCGACTTCCTCTTCGCCGCCCAGGACGCCTCCACGTCGTCGCTCCTCTGGGCGGTGGCGCTGCTCGAGTCCCACCCGGAGGTGCTCCGGAAGGTGCGGGAGGAGGTCGAACGGGTCTCCAGCGGCGGAGGGAGAGATGGGTGTTTGACGGCGGAGGAGATGAGGGGGTTGAAGTACACGGAAACGGTGGCGCGGGAGGTTTTGCGGTACCGGCCGCCGGCAACGATGGTGCCGCACGTGGCGCTGGAGGAGTTCGAGCTGATGGAGGGGTACAGGGTGCCGAAGGGGACGATCGTCTTTCCGTCTCTGTTCGAGTCGAGTTTTCAGGGGTTCACTGACCCGGACCGGTTCGACCCGGACCGGTTCGGGGAGGGAAGGCACGAGGACCGGGTTTATAGGACCCACTTTTTGACGTTCGGGGCTGGGCCCCACCAATGCGCTGGTCAGAGGTACGCCGTCAATCACCTGGTACTTTTTATCGCGACGTTCGTCTCGACCGTTGATTTTAAGAGACACTGGACGGACGGGTGTGATGAGATCATGTATAATCCCACCATCGTTCCCAGGGACGGGTGCACGGTGTACCTCTCGCCGAGGGTCTGATTGTTATTTATTTTTTTATTATTTTTGTGGTTAGTGACTGAAATGCCCCTGTGGGATTTGGTGGAGGAGTAATTTGGTCAATGTGGAATTTGTTTTATTGGTTCTGGTGGGGGTGGTGTTGGTCAAGGCTTGTAAGAGTCTTTGTTTCTGTTTGTCAGTTCTGGAAGGGTTGGGAATTTGGGTTTGTATAAAATTGAATAAAAATTAGATATTTTATTTTAGTTTTTTTTAAAAAGAAATACTGAGAGAATTGTCGATTTCGTTGTCGTGTGGTTGTTTTCGTTGTTGCAATTGATGATATCGTGTTTTTTTTTTTTTTTTTTGAGATGCCATATGAAGACTGTTGTTACAAAGGTTTGTCGTTACTTTGTATATTCTTTTTTATTCTCTATCGAGGATATCGGTCTTTATCGAAATGTGATTCGGGTGGACATAACATTCATCGGTTCTTCTTCTCTACGAGGTCTTCTTTAAACATGTTAATTATCTAAAAATTATATGTATCTGATTTATATCCGTATTAATCTTTTTTTTTTTACAAATTATCAGTTATCTTAAAATTTGTATAAAATATATTAAGCTGTCCAGTGGCAAGGTTCTTGGATTGACGAGGACAATCGGGATCGCGTGAATTGGCACCCCCATTCACAAGAGGGTTTCTCGGTTCGAGGGTTCTACGACTGGTGAAGGAAAGACAAACCCACTGTCACTATCGTTGCCTCAAAAGCTTAGGAGGTTTGGAGGTCCAGAGTCCCATTGAAGGTGAAGTTCTTCATATGGTTGGTTTACCCAGATCGCCTTCTTACAAAGGTGTACTGGTCGAGATGGGATTCCCCATGCAGATATCACGTGTTCGTCATGTTCCAGTGCCCCTTGTCCAGTGGCTCGTCATGTGCGGGGTCTATTGAAAGTGGCGGTGAATTTTGATGACTGGATTACTTCTCTCTCGATCTTTGGGAGGCGGGGTGGAAATTGTATCGCAGGGATGACAAAAGCTTTCAGGCTCGGGTGCTATAATTGGTTGTATCTGCGGTTTCTTAGGCTATGTGGCTTGCGAAAAACCATTATATTGCATTTTTCAGTATTTAAGGGTGTACTTAGAAAACATTTGGGAGTCGACCTCATGTTTTATCAAACATTGGGTAATTGCTTGTTGAGGAGCTCGGGGTGTTGTCTTTTGGGGGGTCGCCTCACAATCGTGGTGTAGTTGGGGTGGATGTGGATCATCCTCGGGGATCTTGTAGATGTCTTTTCTATCTAATTCTCTCTAGCTCCTTTTGACATTGCTTATTTTATTTTCTTTTCTCTTATATGCTTTGAGCATTGTCTTTCTTTTAACAATAAAATTGAAGCAAACTGTTTGTCATTTTTTAACTGAAAAATATAAAATAAAATATCCGTATTTGAAATATTTTAGATCAGATATGGATATGATGATATCCAATAAAAAAATATCGATATCCGATATATTATCATTTATTATGTTAATATATTTATATTTTTGTTAGTATGAGTTTTTTTATTTATTTTTATACTTTATAAGATGTAATGTTTTTATATATACCATTTATTATATTAATATATTTTAATATTTTATATTAGGTAATTATTAAATTTATTTACATATTTCAATATTAGATATATGATTTTTTACTTTTGGATATTTGAATCATATTCTTATACATTTAAATTTTTTGAATATTTTGGATAGTTATCCGAATCTAAATTTTCAGTTCTTTTGAATATGTATCGGATATCGGATACGAATATTTAGTTTGGATATAGATATATATGTTCATATCCATATCTGTATCCACTCCGTTGACATGCTTAGTCTTCATTGATTTTTGTTTAATTTTTTTTAATACCAATAAAGAAAACATTCATCGGTTTAGCTTACAGCAACATCCGCTATTGTTATTTCCGCGCGTTATGACATTCTGTCTATGTGGTTTTTACTTTTGACACATTTAGCCTCCATTTGGGTAACAAAATAATTTATTTTGAAATATGTTACTATTTCAGTGTAGATAAAATATAAAATAAATTATTTTTTATTTGATTATGTTTTTTATTGTTTTGGTTGAAAAATGTGATAATGAAAATTTTGGTGTTCATGATTTATAATAAGAGAAAAATAGTTTAATATGTGAGTCTTTCTTACACTAATGAAATAGATTAAGGCAGTGTTTGGACGGGTGTGTAACGTGCGTTCGCAACATGGAAGCTGCAAAACGCGTGAACGCCAAACTAAACACCATTCTGCGTTCACTATTTCAGAACCCGTGTATCGCATTGGTAGTGTTAAAAAGCGACGATAAAAACCGCCCCAAAACATCGCTTTCGGGGATGCATGTGTGCATTTAACATGGAGTGCATTCGGTGAATGTGTCAACTGCGGCATTTCTCCAATATTGAGTTTGTATCGGCCCATCCAAACATTTTTAAGACTCTGTTTGGATATGAGTTTAATTAGATTCTGCAATTAAAAAGCTAAAAATTCTTAAACTCAAATCAAAACTATTTTCAACGTTTAGCTTTTCAAATCACAATCTTTCCTTTTTATGCGAAAAAAATCTTGCGGTTGAAAATATAAGAAAATATAATTTTTCAAAAGCTGAGTTTGAAACACAAAATTTTAAGAATCTTAATTTTTCCACAATTTTCAAACCACAATATTTCATTTTTATGCCAAAAAAATCTTGCGGTTGAAAATCTAAGAAAACATAGATTTTCAAAATCTAAGTTTGAAACACAAAATTTTAAGAATCTTAATTTTTCCACATCACATCCAAACACAGCCTAAGTGAATAACTCAATTTCTAGGAGACAGAAATATCAATACCAATTTATTTACATATGTTTTAACATATCTATATCCCTTATTCACCCTTGCATCCTATGTCATCCCATCTATTCACCCAAACAAGTTGCTGATACATATGGAATGTATAGGATTGGCCACGTGAATAAACAGATAATGTCACTTGAGATCGCCCAGCATATAGATAGTAGTATTAGTTGATGATCTACAGCGACGAACAATGAGTTTTCGTGTGCTAACTGTTGCTCTATCATGAGGTTATCAAGTGTCATTGAAGGTTGGGTTTTAGATTCTGTGTTTGAAAAACTAAAAATTTTCAAACTCAGTCTTAATATTTTTGTAGCGTTTAGTTTTTCAAATACATTTTTTATTTTTTAAATAAAAAAACTTTGTTGTTGAAAATCCAATAAAATAAAGCGTTTCAAAAACTGAGTTTGAAATACAATATTTTAATATTCTTAATGTTTTAACCTCACTTTTAAACGCAAATTTAAGAATATCATGATCAATTGAACTCTATAAAACTACTACAAGGAATAACAATTACGCAAGGAAGGTTATTCTAAGTATATATAGTCACATATCATTTTTTTTAGTTTTATTTATTTATCCTCCCAATTATCTTTTATTTTTTTATATTTTTTTTTATGAAGTGGTAGGCATGACCTCAATATCCAGGTTATCAATTTAACAATTAATATAATGAATGCTTACATATATGAATGAATAGTAAGCATATATTATAAATTCTAATTTTATGAATCACAGAAAATCCCCAAAACCCAAACCCCATAATCGATTGACAACTCCATCCTTCCCAAATCATCCAGTTTCATGAATCTTGAAAACAAATCAAAACTTTAAGACAAACCCTAACCCTATATTGACTGGAAACTCACTTGATGTTAGTGAGACAAGAGGATCCGCTGAATCCGCAGCTGAAGAGACTCGAGGAGTCTCGTCCCGCAGCTTTGCCGGAGGGGTGATGCCGGGACAGGGTGATGCCGGAGGGGATTCGAGGGGAGGAGGAGTTCGGGATGCTGAAAGAGAAGGAATGCCGGAAGGGAATTGAGGAGGAGGTTTTGGGGGGAGATTTGATTTTTGGGGTGTTAACAGGGGAGGAAGAGAGAAATTGTTCTCTCTCTCGAGGACACTGTTTTAATGGAACCGGTTCCACCCGTATTGAATCCCGCACAGTGGGATCCTTCCCACACCATCCACAGCTTATCAATCGCGCGCGCGCGCGTGTATATATATAGTGTACGAATGTAAATAACTGCCTTAATTAAATGTGTGAACAAAAAAAATAGTTGCAATATATAAATACATCTTTTTTAGTTTTTACTTTTATCTGTTACATTCATTCAAATTTGTAATCCACTTTCAATATAAGTGATGATAATAAGATCTATCTTTCCTATAAAAGAAATAGACACACACACATTCAGATAGATGTACTTTGAGTCTAATATATGATTCTTGATAATAGATTCGTATCAATGTCAATGTCTTAATAATATTGCTTTGGATAGGCTTTGGATGTGTCAATGTCCTCATAACAAATATATTCATATCAATCCACTTGTAGAGTCCATATGCCTTTTAATTAAGGTCCACTGTATTAGTTCGCCAATCGACAACCTAAATAATTTAGATGAATGACGTTGGCATCACAAGCATCACATGTTTCTCCAACTTTGGGATAATTTACATGTTAAATGTATATATGTTAGGGTCAAGGGTATATTAGTTTTTTTCCCATTTTCTCTTTTGTACTATAAATATTGATACAAACCCTAATAATATTTTTGGTTCATTCTCTTCAATTGATTCTAACATGGTATCAGAGCTTGAATCCAATTTTTTTTCTTTGATTTTCTATTGACATTACTCACCGTTCGCGAGATCGTCGACGCTCCGTCGTCCGTGTCATCCCCGCGCAGCCCCGCCGCTGCCCCGCGGTGATTCGCTGCCCCGCGCAGCCCTGTCGCTGTCCCGTCGCTGCCCAGCGCAACCCCGTCGCTGCCCCTCGCTGCCCCGTCGCTGCCCCGCTATGCCGCCGTTGCGCCGCCCTGCCGCGCCGCGCCGCCCAGTGCCACCCCGCGCCGCCCTGCCGCTGTCCGCGCACCGTCCGCGCGTGCTCAGCTCGCCTGCGCGCCGTCCGCGCTTGCCCAGCCCGCCCGCGCGCCGTCCGCGCGTGCCCAGCCCTCCCGAGGCCCGTCCGCGCGCCTTCCGCGCGTGCCCAGTCGCCCCGTCCGCGTGCCCCATCCGCAGCCTGCCCGAAAATCTGCCCGCGCGTCGTCCGCGCCTCGCCCGGATCTCCCGGGAATTCGTCCTGGACAGCATCCCGGATCTCCCGGGAATTCGTCCCGAGTCCGCACGCGCCCGCTTGCGCCCGGCTCCAGGATCCGACCCGGACCAGCACCGGGCCCAGTTCCGGGACCCGACCCAACCCGGCACTGCGACCCGACCCGGATCCATCGTCGCTCTTTCGATATTTTCTTTATCTGGCCGCTCCGGGCTCATTCGGACTCCAAATATAGTCTTATTGGTACTCATTTTGTTCAGTTTTTCATTCTGCACGCATCTGTAATCTTATTTTCTTCATCCGTGACATATATTTCTTTGTTATTCTCGTTGTTTGGCTATTATGGCTACGGATAACACTCAGATCATCGATGTCAAGTTTAATGGTGACAATTATGACACCTGGTCTATCAGTCTTGAGCTTCAACTCGATTTTCGTCATCTATTGGGTCATGTTACTGGCACCACTCCGGCTTCTGTACTTGAACCATCTCCACCGGGTTCTGATGAGACCTCCATCAAGGCCGGAGCTGAGGCATATACTAAGGCATTGTTGACATGGCAAGAAGCCGATTCTCGGGTGAAAGCCTATATTGGTTCTTCGGTTGTTCCAAATATCCGTAAACATTTGAAGCCATTCATCATAGCCAAGGAATATTGGGACTTTCTTAAGAATTTCTACACACAGACTGATGGTGCTCAGGAATTCTATCTGCATCAGGCCATTTCTACTTCTTATCAAGGGGAGCTTTCTATTCGTGATTTTTATTCTCTTTTGTCTGAATATTGGGATCAACTCGCGCCTATGGATCCTCAGATGGAGGGTATTTTTCTGACACGCTACCGTGAGTACCGTAATCGTCAGCGATTATACCAATTTTTGATGTGTTTTCGTCCTGAGTTCGAGGCTATTCGTGCACAGATTCTTCATCGCTCTCCCAAACTGTCTCTCGATACGGTTATTTTTGAGTTGGTTGCTGAGGAGACGCGTCTTCGCATTGTTGTCACTCCGCCTATCATTAATCATAGTTCTGTCAATGTTGCTAATCGTCAAGACAATCGCTTCACTCGGGTCACTTGCTATTATTGCCATCAACTTGGGCATGTGCAATCTGAATGTCGTAAGCGTGCTCGTGATGGTGCTCCTCTTGTTTATGTACCTCGCACTTCGGCTCTTGGAATAATTTCTCCAGCGCCTCGTCCACTAGATCCTGCACCATCCCGTGCACCAGTACCTCGGGCACCATCTACAGTTCCTCCATGTCGCTTTCAGCCTCGGCCTGCGGCTGCTGTTGTTTCTGATTTTTCTACTGATCCACCGGCATATTCTCCCTCTCAGATCACTGAGAGTCTTGCGCATCTCCATCTCCAACAACAACAGCTACATGATATGCTTCGCTCAGTGACTGGTAGTGATTCATCTGCCCCCTTTTCTGCTTCTACTGCGGCGACAGGTAACCTTACTTCCTCATGGATTCTTGATTCTGGGGCTTCCCATCATATGACTTCTCAGGCATCCTTCATTAGTCGTCCTACTCGCTTGTTTCCCACTCCTGTTATTCGTACGGTGGATGGGACTCCTCTGTCTGTGTCGAGTTCTGGTTCTCTGACTGATCCTTCTCATCGTTTTCTACTTCCTGAAGTTTTCATGTTCCTGGTCTATCATTAAATTTGCTTTCTGTTGGTAAAATTACTGATCATGATTGTCTCATTACCTTTGATTCTTCTACTTGTTCTGTACAGGATCGTCGTACGGGGAAGCAGATTGGGACAGACTCTAGACACATTGGGCTTTACTACATGGATCATCTTCATATTCCTTCGTCTTCTGCAACTTCTGCTCACCTACTTTCCTCTCCTCCTTCCTCCTTTGATGTTTGGCACCGCCGTCTTGGCCATCTCTCTCCTCCAAGACTTCGTTATCTAATAAGTACCAGTGTTTTAGGTTCTTTTTTAAAAACTGAGCTTCAACCATGTGTAGGCTGCAAGTTGGCAAAACACTTGGCTCTTCCATTTCCTACTAGCAATAAAATTTCTATTTCTCCTTTTGATCTAGTCCACTCTGATGTTTGGGGTCCCTCCCCTATTCCTTCTAAAGGTGGTAACCGTTATTACGTTATTTTTATTGATGACTTTTCTCGCTATACCTGAATATATTTGATGAATAGCCGTTCGGACTTGTTACCCATCTATAAGTCTTTTGCTACAATGGTTGAAACTCATTTTTCCAAACGCATCAAGGTATTTCGCTCTGATTGTGGGGGAGAATACTGTTCTCGTGCTTTTCGTGATTTCTTATCCTCCCAAGGCACTCTACCACAGCTTTCCACTCCTTATACTCATTAGCAGAACGGAGTTGCTGAACGTAAACATCGTCATATCTTCGAAATGACCAGGTCCTCCTTTCTGCTTCTGTTCCTGTTCAGTTTTGGGGTGAGGCTGTTCTTACAAGTGTGTATCTCATCAATCCCACTCATTCGTCTATCACTGCTGGCATCTCCCCCTTTCAGCGTCTTTATCACAGTCCTCCTGATTATTCTCGTCTTCATGTTTTTGGATGCACGTGTTTTGTCCTACTTCCTCCTATTGAGCGTACGAAGTTGTCTCCTCGTTCCGCTATGTGTGTCTTTCTTGGGTACAGTATTGAAATCAAAGGATATCGATGCTATGATCCTGTTGCTCGTCGTATTCGGACATCTTGTCATGTCACATTCTTTGATAATCATCTATACTATGCTCTTCGTTCGCCTCCTGTTCCTCTTCCCCCATCCACGGTTGAGGAAGTCACATTTTTGGACTTTTCTATTCCTGATTTCTCATCTTCATCTTCTGCTCCTGAGTCATCTATTCCGCCTGTACCTGACCACTCTTCATCATCAGTCCCATCTTCACCCATGCCGTCTTTGTCCACCTCTATTCAAGATGATTCACGTGGGACGATCCCGTCTACTCCTACACCTATTCCTGATGCTGCTTCACCGGAAGACGATTCTGCTCCCGCTCCAGTTGCTCCTCGTCGCAATCCACCTCGCGCTCGTCGTCCTCCTCAACGACTTAGCTTGGTTGCCTCTGATTCTTTTTCTCCTAGTTTTCAGTGTTTTCTTTCAGCTGTTTCCACTCATTGGGAGCCCCAATCATATCGTGAGGCTGTCGGCATTCCAGAATGGGAAAGTGCTATGGAAGAGGAGCTTAGTGCATTACAACGCACTCATACGTGGAACATTGTCCCACTTCCTCCAGGGATGACGCCTATCAGCTGTAAGTGGGTCTATAAGATCAAAACCAATTCTGATGGTTCGAGCGTCACAAGGCTCGGTTGGTTGCCCGTGGTTTCACTCAGCAGCATGGTATTGATTATGATGAGATATTTGCTCCTGTAGCGAAGATGAC
The DNA here is from genome assembly GCA_030737845.1 of Acorus calamus. Lineage (NCBI taxonomy): Eukaryota > Viridiplantae > Streptophyta > Magnoliopsida > Acorales > Acoraceae > Acorus > Acorus calamus. Next base: position 6,879,809 of record CM060860.1, read on the forward strand.
GACAGTTCGTACTTTGATTTCTGTTGCTTCTGTTCGTTAATGGCCCATTTTTCAGCTTGATGTCAAGAATGCTTTCCTTCATGGTGATTTATCAGAGGAGGTTTACATGACTCATCCTCTGGGTCTTCCTCATCCATCTGGTCATGTATGCCATCTTCACCGCGCTCTCTATGGTCTCAAGTAAGCTCCTCGCGCTTGGTTCGCTCGATTCATTGATGCTATATGTGCTGCTGAATTTGTTCCGAGTTCCTCTGATCCAACTTTATTTGTTCACACCTCTGGTCCTCATTGTACTCTTCTGCTGCTTTATGTTGATGACATGATCATCACCGGCGATGATTCTTCTCATATACAGTCGGTCAAGCAACATCTTCAGCGTCAATTTGAGATGAAAGATCTTGGCAAACTTCGATATTTTCTAGGCTTGGAAGTTGCTTCTGCTCCGCGTGGTTATCTTCTCTCCCAACGTAAGTATACTGCTGACTTGATCGACCGTGCCTGTCTGACTGATGATCGCATTTCTCCCATTCCTATTGAGCTTCATGCTAAGCTCCGTCCTGACGATGGAGAAACACTTTCTGATTTTACTCGTTATAGACAGCTTGTTGGAAGCCTCGTCTATCTCACTGTTACTCGTCCTGACATTGCATATGCTGTGCATATTGTCAGCCAGTTCGTCGCTGCCCCTCGTACTGTTCATTATGCGGCAGTTCTTTGGATTATACGCTATTTACGTGGCACTATATCTCGTGCTCTACTGTTACCGTCTTCTTTTGCTCTTGAACTTCGTGCTTATACTGATGCTGATTGGGCAGAAGATTTCACAGATCGAAAATCTACGACTGTTATATGTGTGTTTCTTGGTGACTCTCTTACATCTTGGAAGGCCAAGAAACAAGACATTGTTTCTCGTTCGAGTGCTGAGGCCGAATATCGTGCTATGACATCTACTATTGCATGGCCAAGTAAGACTGACGTCACGATGTGCCTCCAATTAATTATAGGCAATGTTATACACACAGTTCCATTTAGAGCTTCGCATGCACGTAATAGTTATCATGTAGTTCCGATAATTAATGGGTGCTGTTACACCCAGATTCATTTTCAGCTCCAATTCTAGCCTTATATGCTTCAATAGAAAATTAATGTAGCATATGCTCATTTAAACAATGCATATGATTTGAAATTTTCTTTTATATTTATTATAAATACATTCATGCAATTCATTGGAGTATATGTTTCATTTTTTATAAAACATATACTTCATTAGATGAAATTTACTATTTTTTAAAAATTTAAAACATATGTAGATTGGAATTGGGGTTGACAATGAAGTTGTATGTAACATTATCCATGATTAATATATATGTTTCATTACATGAAATATGTGATTTACACTTCTATATATATATATTAAAATTTTTATAAAAATACATATTTTAAAAATCAAAGTTATACACGACATGGGGCTAGCTGTACGCGAGACCATCCATTTCTCATCTTAAAATTATTAAAATAGCCCGTTCTCACCCCCACTGATTTTTTTTAAATGTATACTCGCCTTTAAAACACATAGTGATAATAAAAAATAAAAAATATATTGAGATATACTAGTGTATATTTTTTTGAATATATATATATATAGAGTGAAGATACACTGCGGACATGCAGACACACTGTTATATGCAGAACCATTTTCGAGCGATCGGACAGTCCAAAAAAAAACAAAAAACAAAAGGACCACCATTTCGGACGACCGTTCGATCAGATTTGATCGAGTGGTCGAAAACAATTCAATAAAAACCCAAATCACTCTCTCTCGACTCTCTGCACTCTCTTCACTCTCTCTCAAACCCAAATCACTCTCTCTCTCGACTCTCTGCACTCTCTTCACTCTCGTCACTCTCTCTCTCTCTCTCTCTCTCTCTCTCTCTCTCTCTCTCTCGTCACTCTCACACAAACCCCCTTTGAGCACCGACCCCCGGTGATCATCGGCGAGCACCGGCGACCATCGGCGAGAACCTGCAACCATCGACAACCATCGGCAACCATCGGCGATCACCCGCGACCTCGATTCTAGGTTGAGCTATCTCTCTCTCTATGATTAGGGTTTTTATCTAGGGTTTGTGATGTTTAGGGTTTTATCATTTAGGGTTTGTGATGATTGAGAGTTTTTATCCAGGGCTTTTGGTGATTGAGATTTTTCATATAGTGTTTGTGATGATTGAGGGTTTTTTATTTTAGGTTCTATTATTGAGTTGATGAGATACTTAAATCTGTGTTATGAACATATTGTTTGGTAAATGATTGAGAGTAGTAATATCAAATATGAAATGACAAGTTCTTTTGTCTCAAAAAAAAAAAATCAGCTTCAAATCAGTGTAAAAGTTTTTTTTTATCATTGATAGTAATAATTTAGGTCTACATAGCTCTAGTAATTGATATTAGTAATTTAGGTTTAAAAGCAATCCATAAATCCACAACTACTTTGAAAATCATGGTGTTTTCTAAGAACAGACGACAATTTCCATAATGATTTTTAAATATGGTTTACACAGCTTGATCCACAACATAATTAGTGAATGATTGATGGTCAAAGAGAACACTATATATAAGGCTCAACAATATCTGGCATGTCCTCTTCATAAAATGTTACAAAAATGGGTCCGCATGTAACAGTGTGTCCGCATGTCCGCCGTGTATCTTCACTCTATATATATATGTATATATATATATACCCGAGTGATAGCGTGCGGCGTGCGGTCGGGTCCATCGCATCCGACGGTCGATGTCAATCGCACTCGACCGTTCGATGCGATGGACCCGTGATCGACGACCCGTGGTCGACGCCGCACCCGACCGCACGCCGCACCTAATCACTCCTCTATATATATATATATATATATATATATATATATATATATATATATTAAATTTTCATATACAACGACAATGCAATCTATCTATAATAACACAATTTTACATCTTTATTATCAAACAAATTTATTAAAATTTATTATTTAAATATATTTAAAGAATAATGTGATATATTTATTAAATCTCTATATGTGTATGTATATATATAAATTTCACAATATTATATCCATATCTGCTCAGTCTTATGAAATATTTTTTAATGGAGTGTTTTTTAATGTATATCTCAAAAAAATCACATTTTATTAAAATATTCCTAAGATTTGTTATTTCTAGCTATATCACTAAAAAAATGTTTAAATTGTACATAAATGCTATTTTTTAAACCCATTTGAGAGGTATTGATGGTTTTAGAGTTCCAAATGGAAAATTTTGATAATATAAAGTTGGTTGAGAGGTATATATACAAAAAAATATTTTTTTTAGTTGTAGCATCTTTTTTTTCTAGTAACAAATTCTACTTACGATAATCATATCCATATTTTTATCATATTATTTACATAAATATAACATGAGATATTATATTGCATATAAATAGATTGAAAAAATTGAGAGTACCAGGCCGGTTAGGGAATGTATTAATTTTTTATTTATTTACACGCAGCGTGGATAAAAATTGTATACAATATCATAATGTGTAGACGCCTGAATGACCCGAACTATTAAACAAACTAAGTATATGCACGGTCTAAAATTATTCGTATATATCTGTAACTTCCAGAAGATAGGTTAACCAGACCTTTTATTCTTCAATATTTAAATCTTATATAAAGGCAATATATTATTGTTTGAGTTATACCTGGCCCTGCAACATGAACTCCAATCCCATCCAACTCAAATTAAATGCCCCCATTGAATAAGAAAGGATAATCAAGATTCCTTATAAAGGTTGCAGAATGGTAGTTGTTTTTGTCTGTATTATTTGTGATGATTTTGTACTACTGTAAGTTTGTAACACAAAATCTAGTAATATCAGTCACCAACAAATGTCACGCCAAAATAACATGATGGAGCTGCCAAGTCACATGAGTTATCACTAATATACATATAGAGTTACGATTAGCTGCGGTGTGCGGTCGGGTGCGGTTACGACGTGTGCCGTTCGATCACGGGTCCATCGCATCGAACGGTCGGGTGCGATTCACGTTGACCGTTGGATGCGATGGACACGCGATCGAACGGCCCATGTCGCGGCCGCACCCGCCGTTCGCCGCACCTAATCGGTCGCGTATATATATATATATATATATATATATATATATATATATATATATAGGGAACCGATTCAGTGCGGGAATGCGGTCGTGCGGGAAGCGATCACGGGTCCATCGCATCGGACGGTCGGATGCGATAGACCCGCGATCGAATGATCGACGTCGTTTCCCGCATTCCCGCACTGAATCGCTCGCGTATATATATAATATATATATAGGAGTGATTAGGTGCGGCGTGCGGCGTCGACCACAGGCCGTCGATCACGGGTCCATCGCATTGAACGATCGGGTGCGATTCACATCGACCGTCGGATGCGATAGATTAGCGATCGGACAACTCACGTCGAATCCGCACCCGACCGTACGCCGCACGCTATCACTCGTGTGTGTGTGTGTGTGTGTGTGTGTGTGTCTATATATATATATATATATATATATATATATATATATATATATATATGCCGATGATAATATGCGGGTCGTACGGTCGTGCGGATTCGACGTGCGTCGTCCGATCGCGGGTCGATCGCATCCAACGGTCGAGATGAATCGCCCCCGACCGTCTGATGCGATGGACCCGCGATGGACCCGTGATCGACGGCCCGTGGTCGACGCCGCACGACCGCACGACCCGCACGATATCATTTCCCTATATATATATATATATATATATATATATATATATATATATATATATATATATATATATATATAGATATATATATGCCGGCGATTGCGTTCGGCGAGCGGCCGCGACGTGGGCCGTTCGATCGCGGGTCCATCGCATCCAACGGTCGACGTAAATCGCACCCGACCGTCCGATGCGATGGACCCGTGATCGACGGCCCGTGGTCGCTGCCGCACCTGCCGTTCGCCGCACGCAATCACGTCCCTATATATATATACATATATATATATATATACATATATATATATATATATATACATATATATATATATACACACACACACACACACACACCCGAGTGATAGCGTGCGGCGGGCCACACGGTGCGGATCCGACGTGCGTCGTCCGATCGCGGGTCAATCGCATCCAACGGTCGATGTGAATCGCACCCGATCGTCTGACGCAATGGACCCGTGATCGACGGCCCGTGGTCGACGCCGCACGCCGCACCTAATCACTCCTATATATATATATATATATATATATATATATATATATATATATATATAGTCGAGTGATTCAGTGCGGGAATGCGGGAAACGACGTCGATCGTTCGATCGCGGGTCCATTGCATCCAACGGTCGAGATGAATCGCCCCCGACCGTCCGATGCGATGGACCCGTGATCGACGGCCCGTGATCGCTTCCCGCACGACCGCATTCCAGCACCGAATCACTTCCCATATATATATATATATATATATATATATTCAGAATATGAAACATCGTCGATGTCAAATTTAAAGATATGTATTGCTTATTAGATTTATGTTGTGAGATCTTTTTTTTGTGAATTATCAATATGAAATATGACATACTGTTTTAAAATATGATAATTATTTTTTATAATTATTCAGTGATATGTTCTATATGAATGCCTTTATTTCATTATATATATATTTTTAATCTATACTATTAAAATAAAAAAACATAATGATATAACTTAAGAAAATATTTATCAATTTATGTAAGTAACATTAAGCCCCCCTTTATAAAAGCTCTGGCTCCGCCACTGCTTCAAGGCCCTAAACAAAATTATAAAATGGAACCCTCTACATATTCACACATTTCTTTGGTGATGAATAATCATGCATGATGTTTTCAAATTTTTTTTATATCAATCTATCTATTAATAATGAGCCTTATTAGTGTTGGATTGGACTAATTAAGAAATAATTTTTTAGATGACCTAAGGGATAAAATTGGTTCAAGTGTAGAAAATTAATTTGGACGGTGATACTTGTTGGTAGTGCGACATCAATACAATTATATCAACACATCATATGGGTGCGTTTGGTTGCGCGATTGCAAAACTGATTCTGCAGGAATCTGCGATTACAAACCTGATTATGCAGGAAGCTCACTTTCTCACCCTTTTGAAATCGCAGCTTTTTGGCACTATTTGCCTGCAATCGCTGGGTTTAAAACTGCGATTACAAAACTGTTTGATTGCACGATTGCAAACGCAGCTTCCTCTAATCACAATAGCAGTGCAATCGCGCAACCAAACGCACCCTAAGTATTGGGATTCGGACCACGGTCCTGATTGACCAACAGACTCTGTCCTTACACATGGGCTTGGGCCTTAATGGGCCTGCTGGACCAGGCTTGGGATTCAGACCACGGGCGGGCCGGGCTGAAATCTTTTAAGGAAAATGTTATACTAGGTCCTTTTTACGGTTCAAACAGAGTTCACAAGTGTTTTCATGTTTTAGAATAGTAAACATAATTTAATAAGGTATATGCTTTGATAAAAAGTGTATGTCACTCGATTTCAAATTGAATGAATCAATTATTAGTAAGTGTAGGAAAAATTTAATGAGATATGCACATTGTCTAATGATTTCTAATGAAGTATATATATAACATTTCATTTTGAATTGTAAAAAAAGATTAAATGTAACAATGACTAAGGTAGCGTTTGGTAATGCGATTGCAAAACTGATTTTTTACAATCGCTGGATTAAAACTGATTCTGTAGGAAGCTGCCCCCAGCTTTCTCAAATCGCAGCTTTGTACATTATTTGCTTGAAATCTGTTTGTTGGAAGTTACGATTGTAAAATTGTTTGGTTGCACAATTGTAGAATCAACTTCCTGCAATCGTAAAAGCTGCGCAATCGCGCAACCAAACGCTGCCTAAGTGCCCAAAAATTACGATTTGAGAAAGCTCGGGGAGGCAGTTTCCTGCAGAATCAATTTTAAACCCAGCGATTGCAGAAAATCAATTTTGCAATCGCGTTACCAAACGCTACCTAAATATAATTTTCTTGCCGAGGGATCTCCCTCACTCCAATGAAATGGGGTGGGTGACACTGCCTTTTATTATTATTATATAGGGGTCAAGTGACCTCGTCCCTTGTGTGGCCTCCCTTGTGTGGCCTCCCATGGGCCGCGATTATGGGCTGGGCTGGGCCCAATCGAAAAACAGGCCTAGGTCGGGTTTCAATCTTATGGATCTTGGTTGGGCTTGTCGACTCCTGGGCTTCAACCAAATGTTGAACCTTACATCATATACTTCATTATTTTAATATTTATTAATCAATTTATATGAATATATATATATATATATATATATATATATATATATATATATATATAGTCGAGTGATTCAGTGCCGGAATGTGGGAAACGACGTCGGTCGTTCGATCGCGGGTCCATCGCATCCAACGGTCGAAATGAATCGCCCCTGACCGTCCGATGCGATGGACCTGTAATCGACGGCCCGTGATCGCTTCCCGCACGACCGCATTCCCGCACCGAATCGCTTCATATATATATATATATGATCGCTTCCCGCACGACCGCATTCCCGCACCGAATCGCTTCCCATATATATATATATATATATATATATATATATATATGTGAAGTGATTCGGTGCGGGAATGCGGTCGTGCGGGAAGCGATCACGGGCCGTCGATCACGGGTCCGTCGCATCGGACGGTCGGGGGTGATTCATCTCGACCGTTGGATGCGATGGACCCGCGATCGAACGATCGACGTCGTTTCCCGCACGGCCGCATTCCCGCACTGAATCATTCCTCTATATATATATATATATATATATATATTTTAAAGACTACAATTTTTTTAATTAAATATATATTTAAAAAAAATTCAAACCCCTTTATAGAGTTGAAATGGGCCAGAAAAGTAACAATTTCCATTTTTTTCCGAGTCTGTCTTTACTTGATTTGATGGCCTTTCTTAGGTAAGAATAAACCGCCTAAAGCCTAGAATTGACGGTTATGATTTCTCCACGAAAATTGTTACAATCAATCAATTCTTGCAATCACTTTCAATTGAATATATACATTTTAACAACCCCCTCTCATTTATGGTGTAGCATAAACCTAAAATAAAGGAGATAATAGGAGAATAAAGGAAATAGCTACTTATATAATATGTAAGAATAAAACTTAATAGTTATATCAGGATAAACTAGAATGAGTCCTGATAACTATTTTAGGGGTGCTAGAATTACTTATGAGAGCTTAATTATCTATGTCAATGAATTGAATTACATTTTTTTGTCATTTAAAAAAAAATTCTCACCTAATACTCTCACATATTTAAAAAACCAACGAACCAACAAAAATGTCACTTTTACGTTTTTTAACGAAAATAATATAAAAAATAATCAAACACAAATTTGATTATTCTGAATGAATTGTTAATTAACTATCTCAGTATAGTTATCGGGGGTGAATTGAGTACATATATCATAGACTCATTTCGGTTTTGAATTAGCTAGTTTTTTTTATAGCCAAATTTAGGTATATATATTTTAAAATGGAAACCAATAGACAATGTTAAAAGGGATAGAAGAGAATCAAATAAAAGAAAAAGAAAAAACAAAAGAGGCGAGGTTGCAGAAGAAGAAACGATAGTGGAGATGTAGAAAATGTTTCTACATTACCATCCCCGCTGCGAAGACCCGCACATTATGCAAAAAAAATCTTTCTCAAGATGGATCCGAGTCAAATGATAGACTGTCTAGCCATCTCTGTCTAGCCATCTCCCATGAATTTTTGAAATAAAACCTGTGTGGTTGGATGTTCAAGACTTTGGGAGGAGCATGAACTTCATTTTATTCAATATCTTTTTTTTATTTTTATTTTTTTAATTTTATGAAATGGTAGGTTGCATGTTTGGTCACTATCATAAATTGCTTCTGCATGTAAGGTAAGGATGGGATGTTTTTCAGTTGGCACAAAACAAGACCATAATAGTTGGAGGCTCCTACTAGCGATGAGGAGTAGCTTTCAAAGAATCTAACGCTCAAGCCAACGTTTGAGAGAGATGGTTAACATGAATTTTTTTTCAAGACAAATAAATGTGTCCTTTTTCATTCGAACAGATGTATGAGTTTTTTATACTGTTAAATTTTACTGGAATGTTGGATATACAAAAACTATCATAGTGTGCACATTGAGAGATTAGAAAATTAAAGACACAGAATCAACAACAGTTTTAGCCTTTTTTTTAAAAAAATAAAATTATATACATATATATTGAAATGATAAGATGTGGATATCATTTCTCCTACTAACGTTGACGTGGAGTCACTATCACCATCAAAATTAAATAGATTTTTATCATATAGTTAAAAAAAACAATAATGATTTTTAGGCCTCAATTTGATAGGCCCCACATAGATCCCATGAGGTGGAAGCAAGACATTTACCCATTATGTCATTTATTTAATTATTTCCTTATAATGTGTGTGACAATTTTGGTTCATCCGATTATCGTGGAATATCTTCATTTTTAAGATCTCGTAATTGTGGAGTATCATCATTCCAAAGAGTCCCTAAATTAAAAAACGCATAAATAAATGACGACCATCAACGCTGACAACCTAATGAGCTTCCACGCCATAGACATCTCCCTCTACCTCCGCCTCGTCCGCTGCCTCAAAACCCCTTCGGACTATGCCGAGAGGACCCTCGCATTTTGACTCTGGCTCGAGCACATCGGGCTGGCCAGCGACAACCTCACCCCCGCCACATCTCCTCCAGGCCCGATCCCATCGTGGCCTGCTTCGTCGCTAAGGCCGAGTTGTGCATCAACGTCATCAAGCGCGATGACAATGACGAGGAGGAGATGGGTTCGGTCCCCTTCACAGCTTTGCTTGCGGCCAATGAGCGGTTCGGGCTAAGGTTCTTGGCGGTTATTGGCGTTTCCAGTGAAAAATTATCTGGTACTACCGTTACATTGTAAATGTAACACTAAATATTCATTTTTTTAAATCTGTGTTTTTTTTTGCATTCATAAATATAAGTCATTCGTAAATGTATATTTTTGTTACATTCGTAAATGTAACAATAATTTACAAAGTCATAATGATTTATTTATTTTTAGACTTGTAAATGATTTATATGTGTTACATTATGAAATGTAACAATACACTACAGATGTATTATGTGGAAGTGTTATATTTTGTCATCTTTCATTGTTGTTGCAGAGTAGTCTGTTACGATCCTTGAAATGTAACAGTATTTACAAAGTCATAATTATTTAACATGCAGATTCATGGATATTTCAATGTTCAATCATATTATTATTCATGGCCTTTTGGTTTGCAGGGGAGTCTACTACATTCTTTCTCTTTTTTTTTTGTTTCTATAACATTTTTTAACATGAATGTCATAAACTGTTATATTCACATATTTATGTTACATTTATGCATCACTGTTACATTTATGCAACATTGTTATATTCTGTTACATTTACACAGTTATGCAATCATAAGATTGTTATATTTACATTTATGCAACACTGTTACATTATGTAACAGTTATAATCATAAAAAAATTGGAACTTTTTTATAATGTTATTTAGGTAATTTTGGTATAATTTATGTAAGTTTTGGTGTAATTTTGATGAAAAATAATTTAGATAATTTTTGTGTAAGGTAAGTTTTGGTGTAAAATTAATAAGAAATAAACAAATTTTAGAGTGAGATAATATTTCAAAATAGACAAATTTCAAAATTGGTAAATTTAAATTAATGTGAAAGATTAATAAAAGAAAAAAGAAGGTTTTGAGTTAATGAGATCTATTTTTAATGAATGACATATCTGTATTTTATCATTTTTTTTATTTTTAAAAATCAACAAGTCAACCAATAAAATGATAACACTTCATAGGACATGTGAGTTGGGGCCTGGTATCATCACCCAAAATTAAAAAAAAAACTACTCAATTAATCACATCTGTCCTTGGGATTCTTGATTTTTTTTTCTCCTAATAATCCCCTCTGTCTCTCTCCTAAGATAATTATCTTTTATTAACCATCTCATCACTATCCGATTAAATGGACAGCAATATTACAGTGGTCACATGAGTTCGGCTGAACTGGTCAATCCACCAACAGACACTTTGGCAATCCATAAATATATGGGTAATTAGCACTTTTAACCCTTGAAAATTAAATATTTGTAAAAATAGCTCCGTTTGTCGAATATTAGCAAAAACTAGCCCCGATGAGAGATTATACAAGAGACGGCATATACATGTCGTCTCCAGTGTTTACTTTTAAAAAAAATCGAGATCACAGGAGGGGAAAAATGGACAGGAGACGGCATGTATATATATCGTCTCCTGAAAACGGCATATATACATGCCGTCTCCATCTTGGAATTATTTATTTATTTATTTATTTCAATACATCATAAATCCTGCTTTAACAACTTAACTGAAATTCATATATAATTTTCATATATGTTCAATTACTATATTTCATTACATCACTGATTTAGTAGTCAAACCTTCTCAACTTTCTGGGTGAACATTTTTCAAAGATTGGATCATTTTCTGGTGAATTATCAACTACTTCGTAGGCTCCAAACAAAATCAAAACAACATAAAAATAGTAAAAATAACTTTCAACCGTCGATTTGACATCCAAGACGATTTCAGAACGCTCCGAAAAATGGCGTAGTGGCGTAGCTACTACTCCTGTAGGGCTCCCGATCGATCAATTTTCTTCTTTTCATTCCATTTGATCTCAGCCGTCCATATACTGTATGACTATGATGTCTGCATCCTCAACTTTAATTTCAACACGACCATCCTTTTACAAGAAATGACAAATTAAAGCAAATACATTCTCCACCGTCTGTGCAAAGGAGGCTCGATTCAATATAAAACAAACATTCAATGATAAAATTATAAATTGGAGATGGTATATATACATGCCGTCTCCTGTAAGTGTGTATTTTTTTAAGAAAACCGAGATTCCAGGAGGGAAAAATGCACAGGAGATGGCATGTATATATGCCGTCTCCTGAAAACGGTATATATACATGCCGTCTCCTGTGCATTTTTCTCCTCTTGGGATCTCGTTTTTTTTAAAAAAAATAAACACTGTAGACAGATTATATATAATCGGTCTCCAGTATAATATCTCACCCGGGTTAGTTTTTGCTAATATTCGACGGGCGGGGCTATTTTTGCAATTTTTCAAATTTCAGGGGCTAAAAGTGCTAATTGCCCTAAATATATCCATGGAAGGTCAGCAGGAACCCCAACAGGCATGACCTGGACCTGAACCATTGCCACCTGCATTCAATATTTTCTATAACAATTGGTTCCCACCGACCATAACATATAATATTCCCTCTTCAATGAACTTCCTTTCACTATACATTTGCACTATCTATTCTATCACGCATGCATGCATTTTTTTAGGGTTTCCATGAGACATAATCACACTCATAGTTGTTTATCTTGTTGTTGTTGGTGGTGGTGGTGGTGGTGGTTATGGTGAGTGACTCATGAAGATTGGATTGGACTGGATTGCTTAGCTTGCAACACAAACATCAACCCATTGTTGATAATAATTTATCATAGCCCAAACACTCAGCCACCCATGTGCAGGAAAAAAAAATCATAGCCAACAAGCCAGCAGATCCACCACATTCATTTCTTCAAGAATCCCCACTCAATATATTTGAAACACTTTTTCACAATGCATGTGTTTCAAGTGGTCTTTTGTCTCTCTTTGTGCTTCCCTATCCCCCACAACGCACCTGCACCAACCTGGCATCACTTGCATCTCCCCCCCCCCCCCCCCCCCCCCCCCCCCACCCCCACCCATTAAACTACTCTGAAGGCTTTCACAGCAAATTTATGTTATTCTAGTAGTTTTTTAGGTTGATTTTATATTAGGTTTATTTATAAGTATAACATGATAGTAGATTGATCAGTCCTGATGTGATTATGCCAGTTTTTATCATAAATCATGTAGTCTTTATCGAATCTCATTCTTTTTTTTTTATGTTGTTGCATAGAAGATCTAGTTAGATCTGACAACCTCATATGATTATCATGAGAGATTGTAATAATTTTTGTGCATGTTAGTCTATTATTAGAGATTAGACATACCTGATAGAATCCAGTCCTCTTGGATTCGATCTCACTATATGTATAATTTTTCCCTCATTCATTTAGCGCAGTTGTATGCATCTCATCAAGCACTTTAATAAAAACAAAGATTCACTACAAATCCAACTTGATTATATTAGTTTAAGGATCGGATCAACCTGTGTTGTTTAAAAATCCATCATTTAGTAGTTTTCGGCTCATCTACTTCCTCAATTGTATTAAAAGAATTTATATGATAAAATGATTATAGTAAGAGGGGAGCTCCAACCCTCTACATTAGAAAATCAGTTTTCTTTGAGAAAAAAAAACAATGTGACCGTGGAATCCAAATCAATATTTCAAACATAATTAATTTAACCTTAGTTAATTTGACAATAATAAATATTATCCATATTTTAGTGATTTCTATCTGATAACATCAGCAGTAAGTCAATTTTTGCTTAGGTATAAATTAATGAGAAATGTTGATTACCTATCTAAATCAATGTAAAAAATATATATGATCTGATAAAACATGGGAAATCAAATAACAAATGCACAACAAAAATGAAAATGAAATGTCACGTAAGAAATGATTAGATAAGATAACTAATGTCTTACTCCACTAGACCTTTGTACAATCTATATCTGTTTTTTTTCCCTGTCCTGCCTCCAAAATAAAGTATTAGAACTTTAAAAAAAAATTTCAGTGAACAATGTTTTCATTGTTAAATCTTCTACTGTCAAAATAAAGGATAATTCAAATCTTCTAAAATTCAATGCAACCTAATTATCTTAAGCTTTAATTTTTATATATGTCATGTCCCTGTTTATATAGTACCTTAGTGGGGAATGTTGTGAATATGAGACATTTATCCACCATAATTATTATGATTTGAGGGCCCAGGACAGGAGTGTGCTATTGCATCATTTGGGACCTCCTGAGCAAGTTGGATCCGATCAAGAACACATTAAAAATGGAGGATTATAAAAAAATTTATTTGAGTAGCTTTGTTACCTTTTAATTTGTTGGTAAAGACAGACATGAAAATGATGTATATTATGGTCCCACGACTCCCACCTGAGCTGCCCACATGCAAAATGGGAAGATAGCCTTCATCATTTTCAGTTTTTATTTTATTATAAAGTCTTAATAATTAACAACATTAAAACTCATTTAATTTATTTAAGACAATCTACAGATCACTACTTTAATTTACTAGTGGAGGACCACATCTTGGATCTGGCCTGTAAAGTGTTTGGAAAATCTATACCCTATGGATAATGTTACATTCGGCCCCATAACCTATTATTAACATTTCATATTCATCATTCATGCCTATGTCCTGCTGAAAAAACATTAATTGCCCGTGTGCCCTAAAAAATGAATGAATTTTATAAGTGAGGTAATACCCTTCATGGTGATACCATTCATTTCTTAAGAGATGTATAACTTGTTTTATATTAAGTATTAGGTGATTCAAACAATCCGTATTACAACTCAGTCTGTAGACAAGAGAAGTTGTTCTCCAATCGTCTATAGACTGCGATAACGCAGTATATGTTATTGCACAATCATAGAGTATGAAATTTTTTTTAAAAAATCATTTTTCAAGAAAAAAAAATAGTGTATCTTAATGTATACCTCACTTTTTATAAGTGTGTACTTTAATGGGTGAATATATTTTTTTAAATAAAAGAAAACTGATGAAAGTTGTGAAGGGATTGCAGACAAGGCTTTTCTATATGCTTCAATGTAGAATAAATGGGGCTTAATTAAGGGCTTGTTTGATAAGGAAATAAATGAGGTGTAAAGGGATTAGCAACAATGATTGATACGTCATATTTGTTATTAAAAAAAATAAAGACAAAGATCTAAATAACGCCAGAGTTTCAAAACATTATCTTACATCAGAAGATCAAAATCTATAGATGGCTATGTGGGACCTCATTCTCCTAAAATGAGTCCTCATTTTACCTTCACATGGAAAAGAGTTTTAAGTACCCACACCAAAATAATAAAACTAATAATAAACATTATATTTGGGAACTCGGTGGGCTACCTAAATTGTCCTAAACCCTAGCCCCCGTTTGGGGTAGTGACCTAAGCTATTTTTGGATAGCTAACTATTCCAGTATAAGTAAATAATTATTCCAATATAAGTAAAGAATAAATCATTTTTTGTTTGACTGTATTTTTAATTATTCTTAATTATTAGAAATGTAATAATAAAGTTTTTATTGTTTGTTGATAATAAATAAGTTGTGAATAAGAATTTATGAAAAATAAAAAATTGATTTAACATGTGGGTATCTTCTCACATATTCTAACATAGCTATACATTCTCTATTCCTTGCAAACAAACAGTTAATAGTCTTATTCTCTTCTATTCCTCTCTTGTGCAAGCCATCAGCCTTTGTTACCCTTCTACTGTTCTACACACTATTCACACTCCCATATATCTTTTATGAACCGTACAAATTACAATAGTAAACCCATGATCCCCTGCTATATATATATATATATATATATATATATATATATATATATATATATATATATATATAAAATTCAGGGTCCAAAAGAGACATGGGTGTCTCACAATATATGATCAATTAACATCCAGCCAAAAAAAAATATTAACTCTAGCTACATCCGTACATACAACAGTTGTTAAATTGTTAGCTAATAGACATTCTGGATTAGGCCTCGGCAACGGGCCGGGCCGGGCCAGCCCGGCCCGTTGAAATAGGGCCCAAGCCCGCGGGCCTGTCGATGGCCAACGGGCCCGGGCCGGGCCGGCCCGTGGCCAGATATTCAAGCCCAGGCCCTACCCACGGGCCCGGGCCTGAACGGGCTTGCCGGGCCGGGCTCGGGCGATTCGGGCCTACGGGCGGGCTTGCGGGCCCATATTTTAAATAAATTTGTTTTTTTTTTAAGTGGTGTATTTGTAAACTAATGTTGAAATAACACAAAAATTAAGTTTAGGGGTTGGATTTTATATTCAAATTTATATTTCTTCTATTACTTGAAAACAATACCATATCATTAAGACACAAACAAGACAATATATGAAATTTAAATAATTCAATGATGTCTTTTAATTTAGTGGGATTGAGTAATTAAAAACTATACAATATATACTTTTATTTTTATTTTTAAAAAAAACAGAGTTACAGAGAAGAAGAAACAAATATTGCATTAAAAAAAATTCATTAATGTCTTTTAAGGTACACCTCACAATCACATCCCATTGGAATATTGGATAGTATCCAGCCGTGACCCATGGAGAGAAATATAAATGATGTGAAAAATTAAAACAAACCCCCTGTCATTTTTTTTCTTTTTAAGTTTTTAACCCTTTCATGTAAAATAAAATATTTTTAAAAATAAAAGTTTAAATAAATTAATTAGTTGAGAAACTGCATCACTACATGATATGTACATCCCAACTAGGTTGGCACCTACATATATGTCAATCATTTGCATATCACAACTTCAATTAAAAAAAATTACATAAAATTATAAAATCATTAAAAAACTGCTATTCCTCAGGAGAACTGTCACCCATCCATGAGGGTCTCGATAATCGCATATTTGCTAATTCATCTGCAATTTGGGATTCTCGTTCAGCTTCTTGCATTCTTTCATCAGCTAAATCCCAGTCCTTCAAACAAATTAATGCTTCAATAGTGTCTTCACTCAAACTGCTCCTTTTTTCTGAAATAACACGACCAATTGCACTAAATGCAGCTTCTGATGCAACAGTAGAAACTGGAACTGTTAGTATATCACGTGCCATAATGGAAAGTACAGGATATCTTGATTCTTGTGCTTTCCACCATGACAAAATATCAAATTCCTCATCATCATATGTTTCAATGACTGCTTGGTCAAGATAACGTTGTAAATCAGATAAATTTGAAGCAGAAGAAGTAGATGACATTCTTCTACTTTTAATAAAAGCAAAAGGTCCTGCACGAGAGGTGGATGAAGAGCTCGAAGATTGCATTGTATTTGCTGTTCGATCTACACCTACTGTCATTTTATAATGTTCATATAATTCAAATAATTTAGATTTTACAAATTAATATTAGTTTGAAGTTTATCATTATCATTATATATCACTTCTAACCATCCTTCTAATGCATCAATTTTTAATCTAGGATCTACAATAATAGCAAAAGAATATATCAAAGGCACAGTTCCCCAATATTTATCAAATTTTGTTTTCATGAGAAATAAAACATTATCAAAAATATCATTATAATTTTCAAAATAATTATTAAATGTTGAAGAAATAGAAAATAATTGTGGAACTACACGAGAAGAAGTTGGATAATACACACCACAAAATATTCTTGTAGAATTTTCAAAAACTTCCAAGAAATCTTTAACAAGTTTAGCCATGGCCCAATCACAATCATCAGGGACAGATAAATTGCAACTTCTGTTATATGATAATTGTTCAACATACACATTTAAAACTCTTCTATATCTACAAGCAATTTGTAAAAGATTATATGTGGAATTCCATCGGTGAGGTACATCATTATTAATGTTTTTTCTTTTCATAGATAAATCTTTACAACATTTAATATACAGTTCATGCCTACCTTGAGAAGAATTAATATTACGTACTATATCTTTTATTTTTTGAATTGAAGGTGATAAAAGTGATAAACCATCTTGTACAATTAAATTTAAAATATGGGCACAACAACGAACACGAAATAAATCATTTCGAATCGGTTCTAAAGACAAAAAACGTTTTAAACGATCTTCAGCTACATCATTGTTTGAAGCATTATCTAGTGTAACAGAAAAATTTTTATTTTGAATACCCCAACTTACTAATTCTTCATGCATTGCATCTGCAATTGTTAAACCAGTATGTGGGGATTCAAGCATTTTGAAAGATATTATTCTCTTATTTAATTTCCAATCTTGATCTATATAGTGTGCAGTTATACATAAAAAACCAATATTTTGAATAGATGTCCATAAATCTGAAGTTAAAGAAATATTGCCTTCATAATTTTGAAAAAAAGTCTTTATTTTTTCCTTTTCAACTAAAAAACGATTTATTACATCTCTTTTAGCAGTAGAAGCGGAAAAACCTTTATATTGTGGAGCTAAACCTCTATGTACCATTCCAGTAAAATCATGTTTTGTACAAAAGTAAATGGTTGCTCAGCTCTAATCATGTAATCTACTATTTATTGACGTGCACGTGTTTCATCATAATTATATGCAGTTAAATTACCACTAGCATTTTTATTTAATAACATTTGATCCTAATATCAACTTTATTTTTTACTAAACATTTATCCTTATGTCTCTTAAGATGACTAGTACCTTGAGATGATGATGCACTTAAAAGTTTATTACACAAAAAACATTTTGCTTTTTGAATTTTTTTTCCATTTTCCATAGTTTCAATAAATTCAAAAAAATCCCAAGTTGCAGATTTTGTTTTTCTAGATGAAGATGCTAATGCACTAGTAGAAGAAGATGCTGGATTTGAAGATTGTATAGTAGGAGATCCGGTTGAATCATCTACTGGATTGTGAGCCATTATAATAACTATAATTATATGATAACTACTAAAAGAAAATAGAAATCGAAAATGTCACCGATGTAATAAAAAAAGAGCTTGTTGAAATCTTGAAAGAGAGCTTGTTGAGAGCTTGCTGAGATCTTGAGAGGGAGCTTGTTGGGAGCTTGCAGGAAGACTTTTTGAGAGTATGATGGCTTGAGAGAAGACTTCTTTAGTGTTCGGCGTGAGATTTTTTTTTGCTGAATCACTGAATGTATTTGTTTGTTCGGAACTTCGGATAGTAGATAGTGTGATGAGAATTAAAGAACATATGATATCCTATTTATAAAAAAAAATCTCACCGTTGAAGGTTTGTTTTTTTATTTTCCGACCGTTGGATTTGGCTCCAACGGTCGAAAATTGTGTACGTGGGGGGCGTGGGCCCCCCACTTAATTAAAATCTCTGCCATGGCAGAGACTTTAATAAAGTCGGGCGGGACTTTATGTCCCCGTTTAAATTTTTTTTTTTTATACCCCCTTTTGAAATTTTAAAACGAGCAAAATTATTTCTACGGGCCCGGCCCGTGGGCGGGCCTACGGGCCAGCCCGAACGGGCCCAATTCGGGCTGGCCCGTGGGTCGGGCCGGGCCTCCAGAAGCAGGCCCATGCCCGGCCCTCCCTCAAAACGGGCCGGGCTGGCCCGGCCCGTGAACGGGCCCGGGCGGGCCGGGTTTTCGGGCCACGGGCCATTTGATGACCCTTATTCTGGATCGGTGTCGGTTAGTCTGTGACACCTAACCTCACATGCACCACAACCAACCCTCACCAATACCCACCATTACCACCTCTGTTTTTCTCTCTTTAAATAAAGAAAAAAAGGACAATTTTTTTAAAATAACCCCAATTTTTCAATTTTAACTCTCTCTCTCTCTCTCTCTCTATTTTATAAAATAACAGTTGCCAATCAATGCTGAGGTGTATGTTGACTGGACTTTTTATTTTTAAATTTTAACTCAATCATATTTATTCTTCATATTTATTCTCCATTTGGATTGGGGAGATTCCGCATTTCAGTAATTAGTTTTTTAACCCTTTGTTTTTTCAAATTTAAAAAATCAAACGAGTAAAGATTTTATTTGAATTTTAAAACTCACCCATATAAAACTTTCAAAATAAGATTGAAATAAATTTAAAATAACATCAAGATAAAATTTAAATATGAATAGCATGTTTAGGATGAAAATAAATACATGTGAATATTAAATCTGGAATAAAATTTAATTTTTTAAATTATACCTCAATCTTAACAAATAAAATTGTAAAAAATATATATATATATTTGAATTAAATTGTAAATCGTAATGAAATGTTAAAATTCAGATAAAACATACGCTGGGATAAAATTTAAATATTTGAACGTATATTGAAATAGAGTTTAAAAAAAATGAATTTTCCAAGACGTGTCTGACTGGGTCAAAAGGTTTGGATTGTGCAATTAAATATGGGGTGGGATTAAATGTGAAACAAAAAAACAAATCAAGGTCATTTTCACAAAAGAAAAGAAAAGAAAGTTGTTTCGGTTGGTTCACGAAGGCCCCACATCACCACCTCTAATGGATTAGATTAGGTTCACCGTGCACGTGAATCCTCCTCAACAACAACAACAACATCTTTTCTTTGCCTACTTAAACCCCCACCACCACCACCACCACCACAACCAAGTCCACAACACCCAAAACCCAAATCATGGATTCTCAGGCGCCCTCCGGTGATTTTGTGGACTGCGACTTCGACTTGCCCGACGACGTCGACGGTGCCCTCCTCATGGAACTCCTTGACGACGTCGTCGGCGATGACGACAACCAGGGCGGGGCGGCGGAGATTCCGGGTCCGGACGACGACGTCGACGTCGACGACGGCGCAGGGTGGGTGAGCTCTGGTGAGGCGGACCACATCAGCATCGACGAGTGGTCGGGGCCGGCGGCGGCGTGCCGGATAGATGGGCTGTTTGATTGGGAGGCGATGGAGATGGATGGGGGTTGGTACGTGGAGAGTTTGTGCATGGGGGAAGGGTTTGATGATTACGTGCATGGGGACTATGGGTTCTGCTTTGGGGAACCCTACGTCGTGGAACAGGACTGTAGTCCTTTGTGGGAGTAGCCGTGGCTCGGATTCTGTCTCGGAATTCGCGCTGATGGACTTCTGTTTGATCTTTTTAAAACAAAAAAAAACAAAAAATTTGTAGGGATTAGATTTTGACCTAGGTAGGAGAGAGAGAGGGTGGAAAGAATATGTATAGAGCTTTCAGTGACTTTTGTTATAATTGGAGTTTTTGAATCTTTATTGGTAAAGGTTATTTCTGAAGACTGTCTCCATTTGTATCATTTCACACATACACATTTCAGTTTTTACACGGCTTTTGAGTTTTATTTTTTTTTTAAATCCTGAGTGTTAAAAAAACCCATGTTAGAGAAAGTATTGTTTTGGGAGGTTTTTCAGTGCCAGCTTTTTTTTTTTTATGGATAATAATATAAAAAAAACCATGTGAAACACACCTTCAACAAAAAGAAAAATCCTTCAACGCCAAACGCCCAATTCTGTTTCGATACGTGGTGGCAATTTTTTGGTTTCTCACCATGGAATCTGCCTCACATACTCAAACAGGACATTAAGTGTCATTTCATTCATGTCATTTTTTTTTTTAGATTTACTTTACCACAAATTAGATTACAAGAATCTTAATTAAGTCACTAGTAGATTTCTGTAAAGAATCATTGTATTTGGTTTACACATAAAAAATGATAAGGAATTTGATTTAAACGTCTAAAATATCCTTACCCCCCTTTTAGAACGGGGGTAGGTTTTATTCTAGGGTATACATTTATCCAAGCATAAGTGAGTATAAATAAGGATAAAGTGATTTTGTGTTTGGTTGTGTTTTGAATTATTCTTATTAGTAAACGTAAGAATAAATGTTTTGTTGTTTGGGTAAAATGTGAATAAAATATAGATAATGATTTATAAAAGGTAAAAAAATAATGATAATTGATTTGACAGATGATTTATAAGAGGTGATGATAATTGATTTAACAGTGTGTCCACGTATTCTTTCGGTGGAATAACATAGGATAACATTAATTCCAGGGGTTAATTGAAATTCATATATTACTTTATCAGAATTTATTCTGGCATACTTTATCAGGGGTTATCCGGGGTAAACAAACACTTGAAAATTCTTATCCGGGGTTATCTAGGCTTATCCGAGGTCTTGTACTAGAAACAAACGGAGGCTTAGAGTAATATTTTTATATATATTTAATAAATGCAAATAAATATCTAATACACAGTTAAAATTTTCACATCACATATATAAATTATAACAGAGTTTCTTAGTAATAAAATCAAAACGACTATATAAGCCAATTACATAGACAGGTGGGTAAAAAAAAAGAAAAAAAGTGGAGGCTATTTATTTAAGAAGGGATGTAGACAATAATTTGATTAATTTGTAAATGGTAGAATAGTAAATTAATTTAAGATTCATGATGGAATTTGAGAATACTACAAAAATGTAAGAATTTGATTCTACTTTATTTTCACACATATATTGATTTTAATTTCAGTAGGACCCACAATTACCATCAAGATTATCACCAACCACACATTAAATTTTATACAATTTTCTAGTAATCTTACGTAGAATCAAATTCTATCCTAAAATGACACGAGCCAAACGAGACATTTAACCTAGGTTCAATAGACTGACAATTAGGGCTGCATGAGCATTTATTGGGTAACTATTAATAAAAGAAAAATTTACCATATCTGTCATGCTTTTGATTCACACCATGATTAGGAATGATGACCCGTCGAGGCCCGGACCACCCTCTTGTGGCTATGCTGGGCTGACCCGCCAAGGCCCAATTTATGATTTTAGAGATTCTTTTTCTTTTAAATATATCAATTTATTATTTGAGAGATTATTTCCCTTTTCAAGATATCAATTCAATTGGACGATAAAAAAAATCACGATTTATCATTTCTTGATACAAAATGATCGGTTGAAACGAAAAAAATATCAATTTTATTTTTTTATTCAGATTTGTTCGGTGGAGAAGAGCAGAATTACACGATTTTTTTTGTGTGAACTGATTGTGGTGCAAACAATATTGATCCATTCAGGTTAGGCTTTTTTAGACAAAAAAAAATTATTATTCACAATTTTTAATTTCAGATTAATCAGTGTAACTAAAAACAAATATTGAATTCAGATACATGTATCTGAATTCAATATTAATTTTAGATTTTTTTTATTTAGATTTGTTCGATTGAGAAGAGAAGAATTACATTTTTTTTTGTGCGAACTGTTTGTGGTGCAAACAATTGTGATCTATCCAGGTTAGACTTTTTTGAACCCCCAAAAAAAGCATGGTTTACAATTTTTAGTTTCAAATTGATTGGTGAAACTAAAAACAAATATCGAATTCAGATATCTGAATTCGATATTTGTTTTAAATTTTCATTATGGAAAGAAATCTAATTCAGATACATGTATCGAATTACATGATTTTTATTGTGCGAACTGATTATGGTGCAAACAATTGTGATCCATCTAGGTTAGGCTTTTTTGAATCCACAAAAAAATTACGGTTTACAATTTTTAATTTCAGTTTGATCGGTGAAACTGAAAACAAATATCAAATTTAGATACATATATCTGAATTAGATATTTGTTTCAGATTTTCATTGTAGGAAGAAAAAAAAAATTTCGCCATTGTTTATGATTTTTTGGGGATGAAAATAAGATAATATGAACTCTTGATCGTCGGAATTCTTTTCTTTTCTTCGTTCGTTTGGATTCGACCAATCTGGAAACCCTAGATCATAAATTTGTTTAAAAAAATTTGTTCTATCAGGGAAGTTTCAATGATGCGCATTTTTAGGGATTTTGTTATGAAGAATTAATGATGGTATAATTAGTTGAAACTAATTTTTAAAAAACCTCGTAAGGTAATTGTCTTTTATATTGTTTGAAAAAGTCAGGGAACCAATAGGAGAATGACACCTATTGGACTCATCAATGAGACCTAATTTCTGGGGCTCATGTAGAAACACTGTTTTATTTTTTATATTTTGTAAATACGTTGATTTTATTTTGTTAATAGATTGTTTCTTTATCATCATATATTTTTTCTTTCTTATTTTATTGTGATTTTTAGATAATTTATTTCATTTAAAAAAACTTTATCCTTTTTTTTATTATATGCAAGGTTTTGTTTGTTAAGACTGGGTATTGTTTTTTCTTTTTCATTTATTTACTTTTTTTGGCTTATTCATTTTTCCATCTATTTTAAACTTTTATATTTTCTGTTTTTTACTCCTATATTTTTGGGATTTTTAAAATTAATTTATTTTATTTTTGAAAATTTTACTATATTTTCTATCTATTTGCCAGTTTTTTTCCTCCCTATTTTATGGAAATTTTATTTATTTTATTTCATTATAAAGAAGAATCATAATAGTAACTTTTTTTTTCAATTTTTTCGTTCAATTTCTATGCCTCATTTTTTAAAACATATATGTTATTTTATATTTTTTCTTTTATTTTTTATTCTTCTTATGTAATTGAGATATGCTTTAGTTTGATTTAGAGTGATAAAAATTGAAATTATTCAATTTTTTTATATAAGAAACATTGAAAAAAAAAACTGTGTAAATAGGGGGCCCATTTTGGAAGTAGGGCCCCATCTCACCATGCTAATTGTCATGGGGTAAAATTCTGGACTAGAAATTTTTTCCATGCAACACTAATGCCCACACCAGTTAGCCCCGACACAATTCTTGGACACCCACAGATTTGTAGGAAACTTTTTTCCCAACCTTTTATTCAACTCCCGGAATATAAAGAAAATGCATTAAGGAATTGTGTGTCCCGAAGGATCACACTTACACCCTTATATGGACTACCTTAGTCTACAGTTACAAAACTCAGCCCACGCAGGAGCCCACTTGCCAACAACTACCCATGTTCCCATCATGGATTAGTTACGGCAATTACATAACCAACACACTCTGCTCACAGTTGCGGCACTTACATACCAGACCACACATTGCCCACTTCGCGTGCATTGCGTGCCACCTCGCCTCACGAGTTGCCCACGATCTTGCTTCACGCGTTCGAGACTCCGCTTGTTCTCGCTCGCATGTTAAATGGCCTAACCAATGTGGATGGTGCATGCCACCCCATTGCCCGCGCGCGCATCTCCCCCACTTCCACGTCCAGTGCAACCGTCTACCCTCGTGGCGTATTAGACCGCGTAACCGGCGCGTCTAACTGCCCACCCTCGCATCCCTTGCAACTGCCTGTGTTCATGGTGAGCCCGCATGTGCTATGTCGCGCCCTGCACCACGTCACCCACATTCCCGCAAATTTCGTGCAACCGCTCGCCCACTTTCAGATTGCGTCTCTGTCGGTATGTGGGATTCGTCGGGTGTCAAAAAATCTGCGTTTTGCGTGTGTGGGGTTTCTTCGGGGATTCGGATCCAGTGCGCGCCTTGGCGGGCTCGACTGGATTGTCTCTCGGAAGGGTGGTGGAGGTATTGTTCCCGGTTGAGGCGCCCGACAGCGGCTCAAGGGGATTCTGGTGTGTGTGTGTGTGTGATTGTCCACCTGCTTTTTTGAAAAGCAAAAAAAGTTGGTTTGAATTAGATCGCCTACGTTGGGGAGTTTGTGGGGTCTCCGCTCAGAGACACGGATATACCGTACATAAAGGTGAAAAACAGATATTCCTATTCTGCTTTTGGCTTGGCTAGAGGAGTCTTGAGACAAGTGGGGTGTAGGTGGGGGGCGGCTAGTGGACTTGAGCCGTCGGATATAAAGCGACTAGTCTAGGTTAGCCGTCCAGGGCCTGGGTCAATCTGGGCAGAACCTGTGTAGGAAATGGGTTTGGTTTTGACAGAAATTAAGTTGGATTTAACATGGGTTTTGTAGGTGGATTGAGAGGGTGATTTTGTGTAGGGAATGGATTTTTCTCTCACAAATGGGACTCTCTATCTTTTCTCTCTAGGGATTTCAAGTGGTGGAAATGGGTTGTGAATGTGAAGTGTGGATTGGGAATTTATTGATGTGTTAGAAAGGCTTGGAACCAGTGGGCTAATAAAATGGATTGGATAATAGTGTGTTTGATTAGACCTCTCATTAATTCTCTGTTCTTCTATCAGAGACTAGGTAAAGGGCGGCTAGTTGAAACTAGTCGCCCAGGATGGGGCGGCTACTTCCTGGTAACCGCACCCATCATGACCTACCAAACGTCCAATCTTTGACAAGTGGTGGCTTGGGTCGATTACTTGGATTGATCTGACCAAGATGGGGCGGCTAAATGTCACAACTCGTCGTAATGATCAACATTTAATGCTGCTTTATGTCCCATCCAAGGAAGCGATTCAGGGGTCAGTCAGGGGGGCGGCTAGTTAGGGTTAACCGCCCCTTTCCAGGTCCTAGGTTTCTCTAAGTGTTGGGGTTTTCTGGTTCGGGTTTTCCTGAGGATTGTTTTCTATTTGATGTCCAAATGTGGGTCATTCCTTAATGTTACTAGAAGTATTTTTCGTCTTTCTGGACGGTCAAATTGAGGTATCTACAGTCTCCACATACCCCGTGTTGTGTCATGCACCACGCATCGCCCACGCTTCCGCACATTCTAGTTGTTCCCATGAGCCATCGTGCACTCG
Organism: Acorus calamus; assembly: GCA_030737845.1. Lineage (NCBI taxonomy): Eukaryota > Viridiplantae > Streptophyta > Magnoliopsida > Acorales > Acoraceae > Acorus > Acorus calamus. The sequence goes on from CM060860.1 coordinate 6,906,283, forward strand.
TACACCTGGTGCATACCTTGAGTGCATCCGGTCCCCCTGTCTGGATACCCACTGGTTCTCCGACTGGTACGCCAGGTAGTGTGCGGATGCCCCTTTGGATGGAGTGATCATTGCACCTCACTCCTACACGTCCCCCACGTGCCCATATCTGGCTTATGCAGTTCAGTCCTTGCCCACGCCTGGTTCATGCGCCCTCGTGTTTGCCCACGTCCGTTTCCCGTGCACGTGTCAAGCACCACACATCTCCCTCACATTCTTTGCAAGGTCAGATCCCTTCTGAGTGTCCATGTGTCCCCCGAGTCATCGCGCACTCGGTACACATCTTAGAACACAACAGGCCACACTGCATCGTTTCTCCCGAGTCCGTCTCGCAAATCTCATGAGTGTGCCCGGACAAGATGTCCGGTACTCCAGACATATTACCCGACACTCCTGGTCGAGTTATCCGATGTTGCTGGATGAATTACCTGACACTCCGGTCAGGGCTTCTAAAGATCCCAGTCTCGTTGCCCGACAAGCCCACGTCACTGCGCCCGTGGTGCTGGCTCATTTGGATCATGCTTCTCGGTCATGCTTCCGTGTATGACTCCAAGCCACATACGCGTCCTGCTCATCTTGACATGTCCGCAAGTCATTGCGCACTTGCACCCAAACATGTCTGGCACGTGTCCCCTCCACATGCCATGAGTTTTAGAGTGTGACACTAATCCCCTGTAATGAATCATACACACAACAGATTCTTGCATGACCTTCAAATCTTTAACTGAATACAGAACACTCAATTAAACAGAAAAGAATCGACAGAAAAAGCTCTGCCCCCCCACACACACACACACACTTATCACTTCACTTATCACCATCTAAACAAATAACTAAAAGAACAAACTGATACAACATTTACATCAGAAAAGATGAGCAACACTTAACTGTGTATATTCACACCATGCCAGAATTTGCACAACATTAACCTGATGTTGGCAGGGTCACCTCCCCACTCGCATCTCCTGCATTCCCTTCGAAACCTCCAGACCAGACGTGCCTCCTTGGCTATGCACGTCAGTGCTGCCTCCAGTGTCGTCATCAGTCCTGTCCGGTTCACGGAAAGACACCTTCCTGTTCAGGGACCCCCCTCTTCCTTTGCCAGAATCCGTTTGTCCCATTCTAACCACTTCATCACTTACAGAGACGGGAAAGCTCGAATGAGAATTTCCCTCTGCAATGTTATCTTCAACTGATAGACGTAGAGATTCCTCGTTGGATGAAGATGACTCTCGAGGATCGTCCCCGTTGCTCGGATTGGACATTTGTGATCCCTTTTTAGATCCTTTCCTAGGTAAATTTGTTCTTTAAGCTGTGAGCAGACTTGCCAGCCTTCTTTAAAATGCTCTTTCCATCCCCTTCATGTGACCACCTGGGCTTTCAGCATCTTCGTGCTCAGGGCTTGTAACATCCTTGTCTGCTTTAGAAGCTTCATCATCCTTTACAAACTTGACTGGGGTCTGTTTCTCACCAACTGCTCGAATATTAGGAATCGCAGTCAGAATATCAGTGACATCAGTGTCCCAAGAGTTCTTGGGGCTCTCATTTTTTGGACTCCTCTGAAATATCGAACCAATCTTGTGCAAACCCTTGCGAAGCTTGCCAGGTCTTTTAGTCCCATTGGATCCTTCGTCATCGCTGTTGTCATCGCTGCCTCGTGAACCAGTCCCTGCTGATCTTGGGCTATCCACGCGCCCGATATCCTCACATAGGACTTCATTCTTCTGCCTGATCTTTCCTTTCCTCGGCTCCCATGTTTGGGATACCTCGTCTCCAGGGCGATGGACCCATATTCCCGTCCGCTTTTGCCCCTCAATGTCAATGGGTTCGAACTCATCCGCATTATTTTGAGGCTTTATGGGAGGTGCATCCGATGTTGCGTTCTCTTGAGTGTTGTCCTCACCAGCTACCGGAATTGTGGTTTGTGTCGTTTCACAAGGTTCTTCACCAATAACCAGCTCCTCTCCCTGTTCCAATTCTGTTTCAATATCAGGAAGATGTCTTTAATGTTGGTTTCCAACAAGACAGCATTACAGTGAATTACCTTTGCATCTTCGCCTTCATTTACAGTGATTGCTATATGCAACCTTCCCATCTTGATGTTCTGCAAGGACAGCCACTTATCATGTCTTTTACCACCCCTTAGATCACCAATATTCACGGTACAGTTCCTGAAACCATAATCTTATTATTATATTGCGCACACTTCATAATAATGATGATAAGAACAATGAATGAATAATAGGAGCCTTCAATTTCACAAGAGAAAGAAATCAGAGTGGACAGATGAGTGTAAGTTATCAATTTTAGGATAAATGAGTAGTTGAAAGGATAGAAACAGACCCAAGTGTATCATCAAATATATGGTCCTTATCACGAACTTCAATAATTAGAATATTTGGAGACTCCCATGAACTGATAGGGATCTTAAATTCTTCCTGCCATTTTGGAGACAATGTCTTCTTCTGAATCTTTGTCCGAAATCTGTACTGGCCAAGCTGGCCTTTTACATATGGATCAGCCAAGCCTGCAAGATAAATTCAGTCATGTTAATGAAAGGCACACAACATCATCTGAGGCATGACAAGAGAGGTGAATGCGTATTCAGAGTAAAACCAACCATTTGGATCAGATGGTTTCATGTCCAGTGCTTCAATAATCTCCACCTTCGCATATGCAATAGGACGTTTCTCATCCATGGTGAACCAATTTTCTGCACATTGTGAGGGATCACATACATATAAAGAACAGGTTTTCTATATCAAGACAGTGGCATCGAGATTTCCAAATAAATCATTATATCGTATGCAAAATTATGGACAGATATCACTTTTAATGTTTCCTTTCAAGATTGACCACCAATTAATTGGCTCTAATACTATTTACCACATAGAAGCAATAATTGACCCCTATTCTCAATAGCCTTATTACCTGATGGTGCTGAAGCAAACTTTTCCACATCAACTACCAGCATATTTGGCTGCAAGAGACAGGCATTAGTTAGAATCAGCTATTAGAGAAAAGAATCTATGTTTGATAGAGTTGCAAAAGTTCATTTTGGTTTTTTTTGGAAAGAACCCCATAAAAACAAAAACAATCCCTTATATCTGAACACCACCAACCCCCCCCAACACACACACACACAATGTAAAGCATATATATACAACGCCACCCTTATACTTTTTGCGAAAACCCCTCTATATAGTCATCTAAAAAATATTCCTAACATTCCCCTGATCGTTTTTTAATTACCATATGTATATGTATTAATTCATAAAAAAATGATACCACATTTATTTTGATTGCATTCGGAAAATATCCTTGTACTGTTAACATAAAGATACCATATGTAATCATGACAAGGGTATTTTAGGCATTAATAAATTTAAAGTATTGTGGTGTCCTAAATAAATAAAAAGATTCTGTTTTTGAAAAATTAAAATATGGCTATTATTGGCCTTTACTAAAAGTGAGATATCGTTACGATATTCAGGAAATATTGTACATGGGTTTTTTCACTTTTTGCAATACATGACAAACTATAGGGGGCTTCTGGGTCCATGTTTTAGACTGGGGTTTTCAGATATAAGAGACTCTATGGGACTCAAAACATTGAGTGATAGCAGAACTAACCTCCACAAGTGTCTGCTCAAATGCAACAGCGAGCAGTTTATTCTGAGCAACCATGCAGTGAAAGAGTAGGCTAAGTTCCATTGAAATAAATAGAGGCAACTGAAATTTATTTAAACAGGATTCTAATGTAATCTTACTAGCCATCCTGCAATTCCTGGAATTTCTGTAACATCAATGCCATGATTAAAGATAGGTTTTACAGTCATCTGGAAGTATGGTGGCCCAATAAAACACAAACGCATACGTCCAAGGAAAGGCCAATGTCTAAGGAACTTCACACCAACCAGCACCTAAGAGAGAATGACAGAGAGTACATGACAACTAATATAATAATGAAGAAGAAGATGTTAACAAACACACATTCCCAATGTTGTACAAAAAAGAAATTATGCTGGACAGCTCAATACATGACTGTTTAACATTGTAAGCCATGTTTACTTAATAAACTCATCAACTACAAAAGATATGCAAAACAAGGATAGATGAATGATGATGTGTTAAAATAAGAGAAATAGCATACATCTTTGATATGGATATCTAGCTCAATGATGATGAATGATGGCTATAAACACCAGCAAATTAAAAAAAAAAAAAGGGTTTCCACGCTGGGTGTACCTGAGTTACTCATATATACTATAAATTTGTTTAGATTACTGCTCCAATTTATTAAAATTTACTCGGCACTGTGACTGTAAATCTTGTGTTGTCATCCGGATAGAATAAAAATATCATTTCCCCAAGCATGCCACGCATCAGCAACTTCAATTACAACTGAACTTTGTGATTTCTAGATGATGCAAATCCATTTTCCAATCTAACTGTTGACTCTCCTTTCTTTGTCAAACTTTTCTAAATAACAATTGCCAAAGTGATAATCAGAATTATTAATATACCGGAGGATCTGTTTGGGAAAGTGGTATTCATATGTGGTTTTAAATTTATCAATTCCTATGTTTCCTTCCTCCTCACACATTGAATGGTGAAGACTATAAGGTTTCTTTTTTATTAAATTGTCCTCTAAATATATTTAATCATCCGTTTAGTCCTGGTCAAAGTCACCTTCATCTTCCAAAAAGTAACATTAAGATATTTTCTAAGATCTTACTAATTCTTTCTCAAGAAGAGACAGCAAGAGAATGTTTTAAAATTATCATACCGTTCATTCATGACAGCTTTGACAATGCGAGCTTGACAGAGATTTTAACCTTTTTGGTTCTTTGGTAATGCCTGTTGAGTGATGACTATGAGCAATGTTGCAGCAGTTGTTGAGCGAATGTAATCTATATATTAGATCTATATGTTACACAGAGGCAATGATCCAATTATTCATATGATCTCATTCATTACTGCAACTCGATATATCTTCTTTTATCCTGATTTTTCTGAAAGCCTCTATAATCTATAAAAAGGATGTACCAAAAGTTATACACACAGAAAGCAACATATTATTGTTGCTTATTCCTCTGTATTAAACCTCTTTACATTCTATTTCTGTACTATAACACATTCGATGGATTATAGCATACAGATATTAACACATATCTAGGATTCTTTTTGTCAGCTTACTAACCTTTCCTTCAACATGCATGCCTGTTATATGCATCTTTGCCCACATGCCAAAACCTAATCTCTTCCTTAGTTGTACAGCAAGTATCGCACTCATATCATCTGCAGAAAGGAAATTCATTCCCAGCTCCAGAACCTGTTTTACAAAATGATAAATTTATTAGTCATAAGAATTAAAGTTCAATAAGTAACATCACAAGCACCCACAATGCTTAAATAGCCCAATATTTAAGGGCATTAGTTATTCATTTACTTAACACCAACAAAATGTTGAACTAGCAAAAAATAAATGTTCACCACAGATGTTATACCAAATGATCATCATCAGCCGATTCATGAAGAACCCTTATCTCTGTAAACATTGGTGGATTCCTACCCAAGTAAAGATGCTGCACCACTGCTTTCCTCTGACAACAGCCAGATCACAAACATAGAATGAGAAAAAGAATCAATCAGAACATTCTAAACAAACATCGCATGTACAGGTACCAAAATGCATATATACGTATTGAAAGAGGTCGAGAGCCACAAAACAATATTGTAAGCCTATGTACACAATTCACAAAAACCTTTGGCGATAGAAGTGTACTTGCAACATTTCAAATTATATTAGATAAATATACTAGATAAGTATACTTGCAACATTGTAAACTATATTAGATAAGTATACTTGCAATTGAAAAAATCATAATCTAGTTGAACAAATGTATAAAACTAGATTATTTTATAGTTCAAATCAGTTACTGAAATCATAACCTATCTAGCACAAATTCTTCATGTAGATAGTCCACCCCAACCGCGGATCCAAACGGTATGCATAAAAAATAGAGATCAAGAATCCTACAAAAATATGAGAATAGACCCTCTAGCTCATGCTCATTTCCATATAGAATGGAATATTTGTAGTGATGTTCCCTTGGATCTTTTTTCTTTTTTTTTCTGCTTGGTTGTTCCCTTAGTATACTTGCAACATTTTAACTGAATAATTTCTTGTCTACTTCTTGGAACAATGTTTCTTCTCTTTGTCTTTAAGAAAACTTTCTTGCAAAAAAAAAATGGGGGGAGGGGGGGAGGGGTGGCAATACGAGATAATGTTCATCTTATATTTTGCACCACAAATCAAGCTATAAGCACATCTGCATTCATCTCCTTTTTTTAGTTGTTTGTCACATTTGCATTCGCCATGTCCAGATCATGGCACCAAATGGTATAATTTGAGGCTCGACTCATCTAACTGGAGAAATTTAAGTTATCCCATAAAGCAGAAAGTAAAACTCTCTATCCCTGCGAATGGATGTGATTTGTATAAGTCTACACACATAAAAGATAATTTAGTGGCAAGAATATTACACCTTAACATCGTTCTGCACTAGATAGAGACTGAAGTATGATTGTAAAGCCAAAAAAAATTACTCAGTATCTGAAACCATACAGCAGTCCATGGTTTGAACTTGTCCAAGAACCAAGGGATGATGGGCAAAAGAAATTGCTGAGATGCAATCTGCTCCATGCATATGGGCCAGACTTTCTCCACTGCATGGTTCAACCACCGCACTGTTTCTGAGTCAGATAGGAGCTGAAATATAGACAATTTCAGAAAGGAGTAAATTCATTGTAAACCAGGTGTATGGGGAATGAGGCATACAATAAAAATAATCACCATATCCAAGTAACTGGGCAACTAAGAGAACTCGAACAATTATGGCATATGTATTAGAAAAGAGCTTCCAACCAAAAAGAAGAATATCCAGGTAAATAGGTAATTACCCTTTTCTGATTAGCATTCTTTCTTTCTTCAAATTGTAACTTCTTCCACAACCTTGAAGTATAACGCTCATTAACCTTTGAAAAAAACAACAAGAGCTCAAATTTATAGCAGTCATTCTCTGCATCTACCAAAACACAAATCTGATCAACTTAATCCAAATGTACATGGGAAACATGCTTAAAATCACACCACGAAGCAGATCAGAAAACTTCCTTACACAACAAATTAATTGCCATTTTACAAAGGGAACCATCTCACAAGTATCAGCACTGTACTGATCATCTTTCAAACGGAAATGAGGCATCAGCATTGCACACAATGGTATAAAACCTTATGGAACTCATATTTGACAAACTGTATATCCAACAGTGACACATGTCCAAATCTTTGTTTGATAGATTATTTTTAAAATGTCAAATTCTGCTAAAACATTGACCACCAGGCTCACCACGAACCATAACTTCTTCCTATTAGGATTACCTGCATGAAGCTTACCATGAAATATCCTTACGATCAATATTCTTGTAAAGAGATCACTTCTTTAAAGTACTTAAAATCTCCTTCTTATATCTCCCAATAATACTATTTTAAATTCCAATGACCCTTTCTTACATGTAATCATGTAGAAGCGTTGACATGCCCAATACATGTGACACACCTCACCTTAACATTTAGTTTCCTCCACAATAAATACTTTAAATGTTCGTTTTCCCTATCATCCCAACATTCAGATCAACATAACATCACTTATTTTGTGTTGCAGAAACATTGATCAGGAAAGTAAGAATTCTGCCTACATGTCGGGCTAAATTGCATATTCCCATGTGATTGTGGACAAAAGTGGAAACTCCATCATGGAAATTGGCTTTAGTGATTGAATCTCGAATAATTAATTGTAGCTAATGAAATATAAGATTTGAATATAGCACATATGTGAGGAAATCTTCAAAGTTCTTCCAAGATATTCAAAAGAACGTACCATCAATCCCATTGTTATAACCATCATCCATGCACACCAATAATCTTAGCCCAAGCTCATTCCGGTCATAATTAAAAAGACATCCTATCCTTCTTAAAATTTCTTTTTTTTTTCAATTAGTATGGGAGGCTAGCACCCAAAACCTTCTGGTTGCGAACATCCTTGTACACTATTCAGTTATAAATCCAACCCAAATTATCTATTCTGCACAAGCCCACATGCATTTCCCTCCTTAAAATTTCCATTTTAATATGTAATCCATCATATGTCATTATAATAATCTACATACATTAAATTTAATGACTGTGCCATCATGATCAACTGTCCATCAACTTATCACAGGACTTCATCGATTACTTCGATGACCACCCATCTCCACCATAACCTTGCAGATAAATATCTATACAACTGCACTGATGCATGCGATACAACGTGATTGCATGAAATAAATCTTCCATTTACAATTCAGTCGCACAAATAAACTATTTATATACAAATACCTATGGACAAAAAATAGAAGAACGAATGCCCAATTCTAAACACAACTAACAATATCCGAAATTTTCAATACATTCAACAAAATAAGGACAGTTATTCCTGAAATCCCACTTGCAGCCCCCAACATATTTTAATTTTTTTAAAGTTATACACTTATATCTAATGAAATACTTACTTTTGCCAAAAAATGTAGTACATTCTCATAAATGAATGCATATCTTTTTTCAAAAAAAAAATTCATATATTGGCCTAACCTAGTATATACTAGGTCATGGGAAATTAAGGGCTACAAATGGGACTGCAGGAATGACTGCGTGTATCATCACCAAAAAATACATATAATATAAATGAATAAACTTCCAATCAAATTTCACGACTTAGAATCTTAGAACCCAATTGGCCAAACGATACTCTTATCACATAAATGGTTTATAATCCCCCCAAATCATACTAAAATTCGATTAGGCAACTGTTAACAGCCTGTGTTTTGAATGACCAAACCAACCCAACTTAACATGAAATAATCAAACAATACCACAATCAAACATAACATCAAAACAAATCATCAAAAAAAAAAACAACAAAACCATACCAAACAAAGGTAGACGAAAAACGCGAAGTAGAGAATCGGATGGCACCACCCGAAGTGAGACAGAATCCAAATCGCGCCCAACACCAACCCTACGTGATGCAAAATTGTCACCCCCGTTACATCCATCTCTTCCCCCCCTTCAAAGGCTCTCACCAATGAAAGATCTTTGAAGAGAATTTGTTAGGTCTCTCTCTGTTTTTTGTATTCGCAATGCCGGTCAAAATCGATTTTTTGAAAATTTTGAAGGACTGATGAGTGTTTATTAAATAAATTTCAATTTCGAAACGGTTGACTCAACCGATCTCTCTATATGAGACTGCTGTGAGTATATCTTGTCTACGTGGCGGGTCGATTGGGACATCACGTGTCGGCTCCGCGGAATCCTTAATCGGACGGTGGGAATTTCTCTTGGGTCGGATTTAGCGGTAGAGGAGTGGGGACCAGCGAACCGACGGTGATGATGTGTGGGTTTATTGTGGATTTGGTGGGATTTTTGCGGAAAAGTCTGTCCCGATTTGTTCGTTTGCATTATGAGGGGCTGAGTGGGAGTCGGTGGAAGGAACCGTTTTATTTGAATAGATAAATATATTCTTTTTTTTTGTTGCCGATGCAGACTTCCAATACATTTTATTGTTTTAATAATCTATAATTTAATTGGATCTTCACTTAATTGATGTAGATTTTTTAATAATAAATTGATAATCAACTCAAACGTGATAGGTTCAAAATAAATTTAAATTAAAAATAGATCAAATCTTGACTATGGGTGTTGAATTCAGTCCATTTATAACCAGTTTGTAATCGTCACAATGCGTGTGGGCAATAAAAATGACTACAAAAGAGTGTAACGTTACTATGATATTACTCTTTTTCAATGCTCTTATGAATTTTTTAAAATGGACTAGTAGATTTAATTTAAAAACATTTGGTTGCACGATTGGATAGCTTTTGCATTTGTAAAAGACTGCTTCTGTAATCGTGTAACCTAACAGTTTTACTATAGCAGCTTCCTGCATACATATTTTAAGTCGATAGTATTCAAAAACTACGATTTTCAAAGCTGGGGGATGAGTTTCCTGTATAATCAGTTTTGCAGTCTCTCAACCAAACGCACTATCAAGGCTCATCACAATGGGTATTTTATCCATCATTTCTTATACTATCAATTATAATGCATGATCATGCTTTTACTTGTGTTTTTTTTTATTTTATTTTTGTGTGGACATTTTATAAAATTCAGTTTCAAAGTATTCCATTGCATCAATAACAAACTTTCACTTTCAACATGTATTAGGGTGCTACTAAATGCAATCCTTATATTTGGAGTCTAACTTTCGGTCTTTAGAAAACATACATTAATTTTAAAAATATATGATAATTTATTGACCTCCACAAAGTTAGGTGCACATGTATAAGTGTACAAAAATTATAGAAACGGCGCTAACAATGTCTTTTCTTTATATTCGATGATCTCTATTTCGTTTTTTATCATTGTTCATGGAAGACCTTTTGGTGAACATATTTGTTGGATTTTAAAAGGAAAAATGTTACGTTTGAATCCATTTTACTCCATCTATTTTCAATCTTTTTAAAATCATATGCTGCATATTTTTATAAAATATGAAATATATACTCTAATTAATTGAATGATATTCTTTATAAAAAATGTGAAAAATGTTCAACGAGATATATACTTAAATGAAGAGGGCTGATGACGTATATAAGATTATATTTTAGACTGTAAGCTCTTATTGAATATGACTTATTCTTGGGTATACAATTATTCTAGAATAAGTGAATATAAATAAAGATAAAATGATTTTGTGTTTTGACTGTATTTTGAAATATTCTCATTGGGAAATGTAATAATAAAGTTTTTATTGTTTTGATAAAGTGTGGATAATGATTTATAAAATGTGAAAAAATGATGATACTTGATTTGATATGTGATTTATAAAAAATAATGACAATTGATTTGACAGTGGATCTATATATTCTTTGGGTAGAATAACCTGGAATAACTTTAATTTCAAAGGTTAGCTAAAATCCGTATACCACTTTATATCAATTTATCCAGACATACATTATTTTTGAATATTTTGGGCATCCAAACATCTTATTCAACATATTCCACCTTATTCCAAAATCCATATGGGTTTTATTATATGTAAACGGGGGCTAATCTCACTTAGTTTTTTTAAAAGTGATAAAAAATGATTGTGAAAGGACATCACACGTTTTCATTGGGCATAAGTTGAAAAAAAGCTAATTTTGAAAAAATACATTAAATTGTTTTTCATTAAAAGAGCTGTTGTAAGGACTTCTGACTGAAATTTGCGGTTGAGACTTGGAAAGTGTCATTATACGCGTCAAAAAAGGTGAAAAGGGCATATGAAAAGTGTGCCCTCATCACATTTAAAATAACAACTAATAATAATAATAATAATAATAATAATAATACGGTTAGGGAGAGCCTTATATAGAACAATAACCCTCACATATTTTAATTTTTTTTAAAAATTGTAGACATTATTTAATGAGATATATATTTTATTGGAAAGTGTATGCCACTTTTGTAGAGGGAAAAATTTCCATCCTATCAAAAAGCAACGCGTGTCAAATGATATGTGGGTGCAAACCATGGTGTCCAGTAACCGATAAAGCAATTTGATAAAAACGGGTCATATGAGTATCGACTAGGCACTCCTGAGTAGGCAAGGCACGACCAGATTGGTCTCCTCACGTTGTGACTCAGGTCTGGTTGGATAGCCTTCCACCTCGAGGGCGAATGCCGAATTACGTCGTGAGCAGGACCCTGAGTCTTGACCAGAGAAAGACCGCGAGAAGAACCTTTGAAATGGTCAAACGTCCACCAAGTCAGTAACTGTCAGATTGTTGATTAAGACACATTATCTGTTAAACGTGAATAATTAAGAGTACATTTAACTATAATAAAGCAGGGCGATTACCACAAAATTTGTCCACTAACAGTCATTAAAAGGGAAAACTGTTATAATGGCTATATGGCCAAGTGAATCCTATAAAAAGGGAAAAGATTCATCAAATCAAGGTATGAGTTTTACTTATTAATAAACCACATTAAGAGAGAGTATCTTTTCTTGAGTTCCCTTACTGACTTAAGTATCGGAGTCTCCTTAACCGACACCACACCGGTGTCCCCCTTACTTCTTTGTGAGTGTAAAAATCACATTCGGTCGGGTTCAAATCTGGCAAAGAGACTACCCACTTATGTTGATTGAAGGGGAAATTTACCTCTTTAGCTTAATTTCAAATTGAAAGTGTCTCATTTTTTACAAATATATAAAAAATAACGAGAAATATATATCTCACTGAATGGCCAACGAGGTATAGAATGAGATTGTATTTGAGACCGTAAAAAATTGATATAAAGTTACCCCAAAAAATGTTTTTTCCATGGGATCTCATTAATTTTTTCAATTCATAATTGACATGTAATATAACCCAATGGGTTTTAATTACAAAATAAATAATAATAATTGACATGTAATATGTACATAACACAAGAAATTGAAAATTTAACAAAGGGATCCACAAAACATCATAAAAAGAGGGCTATGTTACACATTTTTTTACAGTCTCAAATGCAATATCATATACCTCGTTAGTTAGCTATTCAGCAAGGTATATACCTCGTTAGTTTTTCTTTTGCAGTTGCTTAAAATGTGTCTATTCAATTTGAAAATGAAAAATATATTATTAGACAATGTTTATTATTTTTTAAAAATTAAAATATGTAAAAATTACATTTGATGCTGCATTTTGGGAAATGAAGATACATTTAGTGGTCACATTTTCTTTTAGAGATTTTTAATTTCAAGTCTCTGTAAACATGTCTATTTAGGAATCAATCTCTCCTTTCTTCATATTTATTTTTAACTCTCCAAATTCAACCGCCTATTTCGTTTTTAGTCCATCCGCCAAACATCCGTCCATACACCATTAGTTTGTAAAATGTGATTTTTATTTTAAAGTTCCTATAAACTATGTTATTTAGTAATCAGTTCCTCCCTTCTTCATATTTCATTTTAAATCTCCTACTTTAAATGTTTTTTTATTAGTCTGTGTACAAAATGTCTATATGTTTTTGTAAATATTTTGATATTTAAAACTTGTATACAAAATGTTTGGTAAAATATCTAAATGGATAAGTATTTTGATATTGATTTTGTGGTTCAACATCTCCTCAACTTCCGTCATTTGATATTTTAAATCAATTGTAGTGTATAGTGGCATAGCCAAGATTTTATAATAATGGGAGAAAATATCGGTTTCTTCATGAATGAGACTTTAAATATAAATAAATAAAATAATAGTAGCTTAAATGTTAAATAAATAAATATATAATATAAATATGTTAGATTCCCCTAAAATCATTAATCTCTAAATAAATAAAATTTTAGAACCATAAAAATAAAATTTTCATTGACTGCATACAAATTTTTTAATGGCATCTAAAATTTTAAATTAAAAATTCTAAATATAATTAAATATCTAATTTAATATTTCACAATTTTCAACGAAGAAAAAATCAATTAAATCAAAATGCAATAATGAAAAAATCTTTCAAATTTGCTTATGTATCATTATTCTTTTGCTTATGTAATTAATCCTAATTAGACAATTAAGACTATAAGAAAATGTAATCTGGAATTGTATCGGCATATGCAGTGTTGAATAAGATTGAAATTGTCACTGACACCTAACAATATAAATGTAATTTTGGTTTAGCTATTTCATCAAGCATTTTGTGTACAGGTTTCAAATATCAAAATATTTACAAAATCATATAAATATTTTGTCTAGGGACTGATAAGAAAAAACAATTAAGGTTGGAGACTTAAAATGAAATATGATAAAGGGATGAATTAATCATTAAATAATATAGTTACAGGGACTTAAAAATAAAATCACATTTCACAAACTAACAATGTATGGATGAGCGTTTGGTGGAAGGACTAAAAACCAAATAGACGGTAGAATTTAGAGATTTAAAAAGAAATATGAATAAGAGATGAATTGATCTCTAAATAGACATATTTACAGGAAATTAAAACTAAAAAATCCCTTTATTTTACCTCAGCTTTTCATATATAAATAAAGTATGCATATTAATGAATGCACTTTTATATTGATATAATAAAGTTTGCATAGTAATGAATGTACTTTTATATTGATATGCATACCCTTATATAATGTATAAAACTAAAATTACGATAAAATGTGGATTGAACGTCGGCTTCATTAAGCCCGGCTAGATATCTTATCTACCGGACTTTATCCGAGGGTCGCTCTCTCTTTTTGTTTGTCTATTGTTTCTCTTTTTTTTCTTCTTATTTTCAATTCAAATATTATCTATTTTGTTTCATTATGGAATAGATATGTATACCATTCATTTAAAAAATAAAAAATATAGATTAAAAAAATACATTTCGCCAATTGCACTTTTGCACTCATTTATGAAAATGTCATGCCGCCATTTTTTTTTTTTTTGATAAAGTGATAGGTTGTCTATTCAAACTGATTGATAGGAGTCCAAATGGAAAATACAAAGTGGACAGAGGCTAGCCAAGACGATGAGAACTAGGGCTGTAACTCGGGCGGGTTGGGTTCGGGTTGACCCCAACCCGAACCTAACCCGAATTCCAAACTACCCAACCCTAACCCGACCCAACCCGATTTTCAACCCGAATTGGACCAACCCGAACCCAACCCGAAATTAAATAAACCAACCCGACCCAACCCGACTTAACCCGAATTGGACCAACCCGACCCCAACCCGATTTTCAACCCGAATTGAACCAACTCGACCCAACCCGAATTTCTAACATGATGTGTAAATTAAATAAATCAACCCCACCTAACCCATAAGATTAGCTAGATTTACCTAAAATTTGGACTACCCATATTAGAAGTTACAAAATAAACGGCCATGATCTTTTTTTAACTATTAATTTACGGGTTCGGGTTGGGTCGGGTTGGGTCGGAGGCCAACCCGAACCCAACCCGATTTGTGAGTCAACCCGAATTGGCCAACCCGAACCCGAACCCGAACCCGATTTGATCAACCCAACCCATGTAAAAATCGGGTTCAACCCGACCCAAGTTGCAGCCCTAATGAGAACCCTACTTCAGCCAAACCAACCCACCCTAAGCAATTACAAACAATCCATTCACCATCTCAACCCTTTCAGCCCCTGCACAGTATAGGCCCCACTCTCTCACAAAACGACATATGGATTCTCAAATATTTTCCCAATAGGGAGTACCCCCTTTGAACAACACACTGTTTCTTTCTAACCATATCGCCCACAAGGCAGCCGGCACGAAGCTTTGCGAGATCTTCGCCTTTGTGCTACGATTGCCCTTGCTTCAGAGACTTTTCCTAGCCTTCCATATATCCTCCAGCGACGCGAATGAGGACCGAATACCCACTGCTGCCGCCACTCTCCTCCATATCTGTCTAGAGGGGGAGCAACCCACGAATAGGTGTTCAACCATTTCGGGCTCTGATCTACAGAATACGCAAGCAATATCTATCTGTCTAGCCCATTTGGAGCGATGCTCCTTGGTGAGGAGCTATGTATTCATGTTACCAAATGCTATATGAATATGTTCGTATATATATTATATTATATTAAAAAACATAAAATATATATATTAAATTCATTCAACTATAAATATGTATTTCAATGTCATCTTCAGTTCTTACCAAAACTTATACTCAAATATTACTAAAAATTTAAGTAAAAGATTAATTTAATATGATGTATCTCCAACCATGACCTTGTATTTTACTCAAATCATTAAAAAATGTGGAGTTGAACGAGAAAATAGCATTTTGAAATTTGGGTAAATGTTTTAGTCCCTCTTAATTTGAGTAAAAGTTTGAGTAAAAACTTAATTTGGTATGGGTATAGGTAAATGGTTAGAGCATCTTTAATCTTATACCCAAACAATTACCCAAATTTAAATTTGAGTAAAAATCATTCAAAACCCTTTCCAACCATTTATCTATACCCATACAAAATCAAGCTTTTACTCAAATCTTTACCTAAATCAAAGGAGACTCAAATCTTTACCCAAATTTTTCATATTTCTTTTGTTCCTTTATTTCCACATTTTCTTTGTGATATTTTTATTGAATTATATTAGATGTCTTTCCACCCCCACCAAAAAAAAGTGGTCTTTCTTAAGTTCTTATTTTTACTTCAATAAAAAAAAATTTATCTTTTTCAAAAAATTGGATGATTATAATTTTTAAATTTAAATATCTTGAAGGAAAGAAAAATTGAGTAATAAAAAAGTTTGGGGAAAGGCTTTGAAAATGTTTATAGGAAATAATTAGAAGAAGATATGAATTTTTTAAAAGATTTGAGTAAAACACAAAATGATGGTTAGAGACACATCATATCAAATCAAGCTTTTATTCAAATTTTAAGTGAAATTTGGATATAGATTTGAGTAAGGGCGGAAGATGGCTTTAGAGATTTTTGGGTGATTTTTACTCAATTTAAGTTTGGGTACATATTTAGGTATAGGATTGGAAATACTCTAAGTATATAAATGTAAAAAGAAATTGCACGAAAACATAAGTAGCATTATTACACACAAATCTTTTTGGGAAAATTAATTAGAGGTCCCTCCAGCCATCCCTCATTATTTTTAGGTCCCTGGACCTTTTCAAGATATTTCTAAGTCCCTAACCCCTGATTTAATTATTTCTAGGTCCGAACTAACAGCTGATGTTTGCTCTCTCCGTTAGCATACCCAATATACCCCTTCAACAATTAGTTTTTCCCTCCCCTTCTTCTTTCCCAACCCTCCGCACACTCCATTAAACCCTCCATGGCTATAACTGCTGAACCACTTAAAATCGAGTCTCCAACACCCTAAATCGCACCTACAGATCGATTTACAAACTGCGGTTGAACCATCCAATCTTCTTCTTCTCCATTGAAAACTCTCGACGGCGGTAAAAGAACCACGAGTTACAAATAAGTATGGAGAATTATAATGCTCTAACTAAAAAGATTGTAAATAACAATGACATTACTTTTGGTTCTGAATTTATGTTACAGTATAAAACGCAGATTGTGTTAGCATTCATGTCAACTGATACTATTCATATAATTCTGACTATTATACAGAGATACGATTACGTTGTTCCCAGATAAATTAACAATGTACCCAGATAAATTAACAGTATACTCAGTGTAGAGTGATTGTTTTACGTTTAGTTGATACACAGTGTGTATGTGGCATTAATATTGTACGTAATGCATTTCATACTATTTTTAGACTGAACAAATGATTCGTTTTTGTAGAATATTTGAATTTATACATGGATACCTTAATGGCATTTTGTTCCTACAATAGAGAAACATGAGTAGTTCATGTTGGTAGAACTACAACACTTTCAGATATTGTAAGTAAATTATATGAAAGATAGAAGTTTGATGTGCCGAAAGTCATTTTGAAGTACAACATTCCCGTTCAAGCAAATATGTGAACGACTCTTGTGAACAATGAAAATATTGAGACTATGTATGACATTCACAAGATGTGTAGATCCAACTTTATCCAGATTAATGTTTTCATAACTTATGAAGAAAGCTCTGCTGGAGATGCAGGATAAAGGTAAATTATTTTCCTACTTGTTGTGATGATCCAATTGTTTAATTATATTCTAACAGTGTACTAGTAGGATTTACCAGTGTACCCATACTGGTTAACATTGTACTAAGTAACCATAATAGTGTATGATATATCATTTTTACTACTGTATGACAATGCTTCATATGTTTTATTGTATGACTTCTAATGCTACAATGGAAATGAATTATAGGATGTATGCCAACTGTGCAAAGTCATTCAATTCATGGATACTTGAAGCCCATAACCTTCCAATAGTGCAAATGGTTGATCATATACGCGTTCAAATGATGGATATGATGTATCGCAAACGCAATAAATATAGCAATTGACAGTCTTTTTTGTGCCCATCTATCATGAAAAAAATGCAAAAGATTCAAGTCGATAGTCGTGGGTTGCAGGTACGATGTTCTGATGAAATACATTTTGAGGTTCGTGGGAGGTGAAACGAAGCAGTAAACCTTATTGAGCGCACATGTACATGTAAAAGATGACAGATATATGGGTTGTCATGTGTTCATGCATGTGCCGCGGTGTGAAAGATAAATGGCTCTATACATGAGTTTGTTCACACTATTTTTGAACAGATTTGTACCGTCAAGCTTATGCCGCAGCAATCTTACCAGTACTAGGTAGTCAGAGGATGGAGGGGGAAGAAGACGACATAATTATCAAACCTCCATTAACCAAGATCAGATCGGGGAGGAAGAAGAAAAATTGGATCGAGTCACAAGCAGATTCAGACGCAGTGACATTGTATCGTTGTTCAAGATGCAAAGGCCTTAGACATAATAGGAAAACATGCAGAAATCTTGTTGCTTAAAGTAGTATTATCCTGCTTTATTTGTATTAAGTATCGTACTCTATTTGTATTAAGTATCCTGATTTATTTGTATGAACATTTGTTTTATTTATATTAAGCCATATGATCCTATGTGCTTAGAAGTATTTGTGTTTAAAGTATTTTTTGCTCCTTCATCTGATGATGCTTAAACTATTATGAATGTAGAAATGACAGTATTTAACAGTGTGCCCATATTAACTAACAATGTACTTATAATAATCAACAGTGTACCTGATGGACTAGCAGTGTACTTACTTTACTGGATTTCATTACACAGTTTCTTCTTTTCCATTCATAACACATCTGTCAATCATAACATCAATTAATAACAAAACTATTTCATTAACATGATAAACATTCACAATATTTATTCACAACCCAACTACATCATTCACAACATTTACTTTATAAAATTATTGTTCATTCAAAAAACTTGATATACATCCAAAACAAGCATTCATGTCCATTCATAGCAATCTCACTTTGGATCTTCTAAGGACCTTCACAGCATATTCACCTCTGAATCTTGGGATGTCGTTCTGATCGAAATTCTACAGAATCATCTTGATGAGATGCTCACCAGATTTTATCACGAACATGCCACAGTCCACCCTATAACATCACACAGTTACATAATATAATACTATTAGAGCATTGTTGAAGGAGAAATAGAAGTACAATTACCCATTCGTCTGATCAGGGCATTCCTCATCCCTGATGGTGGGCCAGTTGTCAACTTCATGGAATGATACCTCCTAAAGTACACTTTCAACCACATGACCTGCATAGTTAACATCATGCAAAGATACATTAGCAATGTACTAATATTAACTAACAAGGTACCCACAATACCTAACAATGTACTACCAAATTATCAGAAAATCTGAACTTACCAAATTTTTGTATTTTTCATAAAACCAATGATGTTTTTCATAGAGTTATACTCTACGAACTAATGTTGTTTCAAATCAACCTTCAAAAGATGCCAATAATGATACTCTTTAACATTTGAGTAGACTGACTTTTGAGTATGAGATTTGGTGGAAGGCTTGAAAATAGCTTTGGAGGACTTCTTTTGAGCAGAGGATTTGGTGGAAGGCCTGGAAGGAGTTTTTGTGGACGGCTTTTGCGCTGGGGATTTGTTGGAAGGCTTGGAAGAAGTTTTTGTGGGTGGCTTTGAAGTGGGTGATTTGGTGGAAGGCTTCAAAAGAGCTTTTCTAGATGGCTTTTCAGTGGAGGCTTTGGTTTAATGGGTTTTCAGTAGGGGCTTGGTGGATGGGTTTTCAGTAGGAGCTTCTGTGGATGAGTTTTGAGTAGGGGATTCGGTTGGTGGATTGGAAGAAGCTTCTATGGATGGGCTTTGAGTAGGGGATTCAGTTGATGGTTTGAAGGAACTTTGGAACGAGCTTTAGACGTCGGAGGACTTTTGACCACCGTATTAAACCTCAGACTTCTTCTTGGTGTTACATCCTCTATTCGAACCATTTTTTCAATCCTATACAGTGCGCAAAAATAAAAATGTAAACATACAAACACATAAAAATCACATAAACAAATAAAAAGCAGGAATCAAACATTACAACTACTTTTAAATACAAACAAACAAATAAACATAAAAACCTTTCAATGGCCTCACATTTTGTGCATAAGCTTCACAATGTCCATCCATCTCTTCAGAAACCCTCCAATGGCCAATCCTTTCTTTTTTTTCCATACTATACAACTCCTTCTCCACCTACCCCTCCTCCTCACCCCCCTCTTCCTTTTCTTTACATGAATGTGTCACATCCTCTGACACATTCTCTCAACCAACACATGAAACCACACATCTCATTCACAATTAATTGTTGAAGTAATTTTCCTTCAACACATTCTATCATTAGTTTAATAATGTACCATGCACAAAGATTTACTACTGTACCAATAAGCTTAACAGTGTATTATTATGATATTACATTGTACTACTAAACTAACTGACACAACAATGGAAGCCAAGATGTCAATCAAGCACTTACAAAGCATAGACAGCAAATCCACCCAAGGCTAGTGCATCAAAAACATAAGTTATTTATCCAACCTAAATAAGGTCACATACATACATGATAACAATATACTAAAATAGATTAACAAATCACCCACATTGCAAATCATATCATCCGATTCTCTAAAATATATATTAATTTTATATATCAGGTGATGAAAGGGAACAATTTCACATATTCTGAGGAGGAGGATGTCGCAGCCGCGGAGGATCGTTGGCGTCGCCGTCGATGATGTCGCGAAGGCTTCTAGGTTCGTCGTCGTCACCGTCGATGGAATCTTTGTTCGTGGGTGTCACCGCCGATGGATGAAGAAATTGACGGAGGGAGGACGATCGGAGGTGGTTTAGGGTTTTGAAATGAAAAATGGGTTTTCGGGGACAGATGATTTTTTGGGGGAAAATTGGGAGAGAGAGAGGAGGATTAAGTGGGAGGGATAGAAAGGACATTTCGCAGGGGGAGTGAAACGGAAGTTGTTAGTTTGAACCCAGAAATAATTAAATCAGGGGTTAGGGATCTATAAATATCTTTTGAAAGGTCCAGGGACCTAAAAATAATGAGGGATAGGCTGGGGACCTCTGATTAATTTCCCCAATCTTTTTTACAGTCTTAAAAATAATTTCATACATCCCATTAGTCTACTCCAATCTAGATAGCAGGGTATATATATCTCGTTAATTTTTTTATATTTTTTATAAAATCATAAAAAATTGAATGATTTTTTTAAGAAATAATAAAAATATGATGGAACTCAAATATAGTCTCTTATATAGCTCGTTAGTCCACTCCACTTACTATAACAGGGTACATATATTTCGTTAATTTTTTAATCTTTTTTTAATAAATGATATAATTCGATTTTATAAAATATATAATTTGTTTTTGTAAATATCATTATATAAAAATATTTTTTAAAAATAATAAAAAAATTATTTTTAACAGTAAAGTAAACGGAGCGTATCATTTCCAAGCCTACGGTTAAAACGACTCCCCTAAAAACACCAACAGAGCTTTCAACATAAGCCTCGAAAACTACACGAATAAAAAGCACATAAAATCCAAAACGACATGATACTTAGGCTCTAAAATATAAGCCCCACTCACAGCCCTATGAGGTGTCATTATCTCATTGGTTGGTTTGTTGACTTTTCAAAAATGATAAAAGGGCAAAATACAAACTGTCTTTCATTAAAAATCTCTCTCATTAACCCAAATCCCTTTTTTTCTCTAATCAATTACTAATTTTTCATATTTACACTAAAATTTATGTATTTCAAAATTTAAATTTTGAAATCCTTACCTATTAACTCAATTTTCAATTTCAATATCACCCAGATCTAACATAAATTACACCAAAACTTACCTAAATTATTTTTTTGTCAAAATCCTTCAAATGACTATTGTTACATTCACGAATGTAATAAAAATAACATAGATTTAAAAAATTAGTTGACTGTTACATTTACTTTATTTTTTGTAAAAAAAGTTATATGTAGTTGACTGTTACATTTATGAATGTAACAAATATAAATCAATGCATGCATGCGATTGACTGTTGCATTTACGAATGTAACAAAAATAACACAGATTTAAAAATGACTATTTACATTGTCAACAATGTAGCAGTTTTATCAAACAAACTACCATTATAAATGTAACGATAATAAATGTTACATATAGATATTGAGACAAAAACAAATCAAACTTCAGAAAATGATATTCAACACATGAACAAAATTCATGTTCAAACATTTAAAACAAAAGACAAAATACAATTCGATTACGAATCTAAAAATATCAAACCTGATCCAAGAGACATTGAGGTGAGATCCAAATATAAAAAAAACGATTTTGTACCTTCTAAAACTTCAAAAATAGAATTTCAGATCTGTCCATGTGTTCTTCATAAATAAAATCAGTTCTAAAAATATTAATATTAATGTATAATTTCAGAATCAATTAACGATGAATAAATACATGATTTGCAAAATTAAATGATATTCTACAATCACAGGATTCATATTAAGATAGGTATGGACATAATAGACAATGCCCTATTGCGACATCTTGACGCCTGATTTGATGCATGTGAAATTGGTGTCTATAAATCATTATTGTTGAAGCAACAAATACACACCCACTCCATCGTATTATATATGCAAAATTCACAAACACACGTGCAAGATGCTCCGTCTCCACCTCCTCCGCTTCCTCACCTCCCCAACGCCCCTCGCCCCTCCTTCCGCCCTCAACAAAACCCTAGCCCCCCTCTCCTCCACCTCTTCGCCTCACCCAAGCCTCCCACCACCCCCATCCGACCCACCATGTGCACGCTTTCCGAGGCGTCGTCGTCGTCATCGAGGCTGCTCTTCCGGCAGCTCTTCGAGAAGGAGTCGTCGACCTTCACCTACCTCCTCGCGTACGTCGGACACCCCGACAGGCCCGCACTGGTGAGGGTTTCGCAAATGCGGTTGCTTTTCGGTTTATTTTTTTAAATTTTAATTTTTTTTTTGTTGTTTGTGTGATTGGCGAGTGTTGGATGAATTAAAGGACGGGAATTGTGGATAGAATGATTAATGTGATATTGAAAGACATGGAATTGATCACCTTTTGTTTCTTGGGAAAACTAATTTATTGATCGTTACATTTGATGTTTTTCGCGTGTAGGATCTTATGAACATGATGAGAGTGATCGTTTCTTGGTAGTCATCATGCATAAGATCTCTCATGTCTTTCAATATTTCAATTAAATTTGTTTTTAAACTATTATAAATATTTCTATTAATTGCTCCAAAAGTAAGATGCAGAGTAGTAATCAATGACAGTATATTTGATAAGATCAATCAATTAACCAACAAATTTATGAATTCAAATTTTATTTTTTGGAAGTGATTGGGTGAAAATTGGGTAGGGTGTAAACAAGAAAAACGGAATGATAATCTGCATGTGTTGTTTGCTTGGTCCCAACCATCTCAAAAGATAATACACATATTTCTTCAGCACGGCTTGGTGACCAGCGGCCGATTTGGAAGAACAAATACTGTAGAATATGGATAATACACATATCAAAAGATAAAGTCAATACGTCAACTAAATGAGAATATTTAATGAGTAAAATTAACTTGCAAAGAGATAACACAAAAGAAGATAATAGAAGAAAACTGGGGGTTGAGTGGTGAGAGAGTCTATATATGTATTTGAGGGGAAGGAAGGATGATAATTAAACACCACCCAATCGGGAGAGGATAGCTATCTTCAGAGCGAATAGTTTTGGTGAGGCTGGATTTTCACTGCTCTTTATAACTTATATAAACTTTATGTTGATAGCATGTAGCTTTTCTCCAAGGAAACCAGCAATTTCTAAATTCTAATGCTTCTCCTGGCCGAAAACTAATTCATAATTATTTTCAAGTGAGGTATCCAAGTGTAACTTGTTTCCTTGCATTTTGCATGACTTCGCATCTTCAGAAACTGATTTAAAGGGTGTCTTCAGGTTGTTGAAGAATGAGCGATTGTGATGTTACAATACCTCTGTCACTTTTGTTTTCCATATCCATTCAAAGATAGGTTTAGTTGTGTACTTAAATTATACATTAAAATAATGCATCAATTTCATCAAAAATAACATTTGGTGTTTGATAGGCTTGCCTTTAAAGGATCCTCTTAAATAACTTGTCACAATATTTCAAGCTTCACCCCTCTGATAACTAATTTGACAACTCTTAATCAATGGAAATCAAGCTCTTAAGAAACTTAATATGAATTGGAAGAAACACATAAGGCAAAATGAGAATTGACTTTCTATTGGGACACTGCTAAATATTCAAAGAAAAGTCGTAGAAAACCAATATTGGTATATAATCAAGTTTTCACTGTTACCTGGTAACTCTAATTTTCTTTTAAGGTCATGGGCAATATTATGTTAGTTGAAGATTCAAGATGTGTAAAGCAGTGTTCAAGAAGGTAAATGGCTGTGTTTTGATGTTTTCCCTCAGTTCTCATTGGAAGATTTTTCTTTTGAACTGTAACAGATCTCTCCATCTGCTTACCATGGCATTGTCTATGAATTATTATACTTTCCTGTGCAGTTGGTTGACCCTGTAGACAAGACAGTGGAGAGAGACCTTTCGCTTATAAAGGATCTGGGACTAAAACTCACGTATGCTTTAAATACTCATGTCCATGCTGATCATGTTACTGGAACGGGCCTAATAAAGGTTAGTGGTGTCCTCTATTTTTCTCTGATCTTGTGATTGTTGTCCAGCCATCATAATTAACAACAAAATGTGTATGGTCCATAAATCTGTGGGGCAGTTATACTTATAATGTTTATTCAGTCCAATTTCATACTTCATGGCAACTTTCTATGACAGGGTATGATGCCAGATGTAATATCTGTCATTTCTAAAGCAAGCAATGCAAAAGCAGATCTTCATGTTGAGGCTGGTGACAAAATAGTTTTTGGGAAACTTTTCCTTGAGGCAAGTGGGATGTCATCCAATAATTTTGAAAATCCAATTGAATTAAATGTCATATTGCAAATATCTTTCATTCCAGATTTCTTTTTGCTCAATGGAAAAATATCTTATAATTTCACAATTTTAATATGGATTTATATATGAAAATGATTTAATATTGATTTACTATCTTGTAGGTACGCGCAACTCCTGGGCATACAGCTGGCTGTGTTACATATGTTACAGGAGAGGGGGCTGATCAGCCTCATCCAAGACTGGCTTTCACTGGAGATGCATTATTGATACGAGGATGTGGAAGGACAGATTTTCAGGTACTGAATATTTTGCAGCATTTTCCACAATTTTTCAAACAATTCATGTTTCAATTCATTGAACAAAGGGAACAATTGTTGCCCTGTGCTGATCAATGATGGGTGGATCTTTCATAAAATAGTATAATTGTTTGGGCCAGTCCTCTGATTGAGAAATTCCAAAATAGAAAATTTATGTGTGCATCTATTTCCATTGGAAATATATGTTTGTTTTGCTTAACAACTAAATAAGTTTCTTAGAGGGATTTGTGGAATTGGACCACCTTCAGAGATCTAAACTGATTAACCCACCATCTTAAGGATAGGCATTCTAGACTGTTGAGCAAAGATTGGCTACTGAATTCAATAATAATAGTTCTGCAGTTACTCGGAGTATTTTACCGAGTGCTGCTTTGCGAAGGGAATAACACGCTTAGAAAAATCAATATACAAATCAAATTAGCGATGCACACTTTTCTGAGGATGTGATCAATATATCATAAAATAAGGTGAATAAAGTTGCGTATGTTTTGATGAACCAGGTATTTGGTTGTGTATCATCCTGTAACATCAGCAGTGTAATAAAATCAGTATTCCTTATTCCCTTAATAATGGGCTATATGGATTTAAGAATAATATATTATTAATTCTGATGTTCAATTATATTTATCAGCCAACTCATATTGGTTTCTTATCATTTGATAAAAGCAGTATTTCGAATGTTGTTGATGATACGAAAGCAATGAAAACTAGGAGCACCAGAGCCATAGTCTGATTTCCATAAACATGGGAGAACCCGATCTACCATCACATCTCTCAATTGACACCTGATATTATGTATGCATTTAGTAAATAAAACCAGTTTAGCATTACCTGAAGCAATGTTCATAATGCAGGCACTAAAAGTAATCATCAGGATAACAACCATGTGGGAGTCGGGTTTTGGGACCTTTCTCCCCCGGGGGTTTGCTTTGTTTTTTCTTTCCCTCTTCCTTTAGTTTGCAAGACTTATGTAATGTCAATTTGGGTTTTTGCCTTTTCTTAATACAAAGGTGATCTGCCTATCATTTCCATCAAAAAAAAAAAAAAGCATAGTCACAAAATACTCCAAACTTTTTCCAAATTCAGAATAGTTTAGTGATTAGAGCTATCTCAGCCAAACATACTTATATTCATCAAACTATTAGTACCTTGAGAATCTGCACATCTATGTTGTTTGATGGTTTATTACATTATTCATAGATTAAACAAACTCTAATTTTCTTCGCTCCCTTCACATTCAACATGAAATTTTTTGTGAGTATTTCTCGTATATCAGAATACATCTATAAAATAGATTAATTATCTTTGTACTTCTCCTGTGGTTTCACATATGATTTATGTATGTACATGTATTGTAGTGAATGGAGTCCTTGCTGAATATATGATGTGAACAAACTTTGTGACTATGATAAGGCATAGAAAATGTCTAGCTGTATCAGAACTACTGCAAATCGATGAAATATCAAATGCCAATCCCGCAATGTGTATATGTTCAATGAGTCAGCCAATTTGCTTTTGTTTTTGTCTGAAGAATATAGTTAATCATCATTCAAGTAACTGGGACTTGATCATTTGCCCAATCCAGCTTGTTGATTACCATAATTGTTAAGAGATATGTCATCTCCCTCTTTTGTTATGTGTTGTTGCCTTTTTTCCATGTCTTTCTATTCAATGACCTTTGTCCCTCTTATTCTTACTCTGGGTTTCACTCATTCATCCATTCTAACAATAACTAAACAATATATTTATATGTATTGCTCTTTGAAGCAAAATTATCATATTTTCTTGAGAGAAATGTAGGTGCAATCTTATTAATAGATAGCCCCTGAATAAAAGGAAAATAAGATAGTTCTCTATAATGCATCCTCTGAAACTGAAAAAACTAAAAAGACCATAAAGATAGGATGATTGAATCCTCTTGCTACTCAAGCCAAGAATTGCCACTTTACAAGGGAAGGGGGATTCACCTGAAGTATCCATATAGTCCATGATTTGAGAAGGGATGAAATTGCCACCCACGTATTCTCCTTGTATATCCTTTTATGTTGGAATACGCATTCATGCGAGTCAACAAAAATACCCCAACAACCATTGAAATTTATTGAGATTACTATGATCACTTCTTTTGTATCTCCTACGAAACAACATCCACATTTCTTCTATTGATTATATGATAAATGTATTTGTGATTCTCTGTCTGTATATTAATCAAGTTCTTATATAAAACTAATAAATCTGCTAATCTGAATATTCTGCACACAGGGAGGAAGTTCCCAACAGCTTTATAAATCAGTACATTCACAGGCAAGTGTTTTGTCACCCAATGCATTTCTTTTTCTCCCTTCTAGAAAATTCAGGCTATTTCTAACATTCCATCATTTTATTTCTTTTGTGCACTCAGATATTTACATTGCCCAAGGATACTTTTGTTTACCCAGCACACGACTACAAAGGATTCACTGTAAGGAACATCTGATTTTTCTATCTCCGGTGATCCATTTTCAGACTTTTAATGCAGCATATTGTTTATTTCAGGTTAGCACAGTGGGAGAAGAGATTAAATTCAATCCAAGTCTGACGAAAGATGAGGTGAATTTCCCTTCTTGTTTTTAGTCATATTTTTCCCTTGTTTTCAATGGTTGGCATGGTATTTCTTTCTTAAAAAATCATGACGTGAACTTTTCACGGAAAACTAGGTTAGGTTACAAATTTTTGTAGACAATCACAGCATCTGATCATAACTCCTATTTCTAGTGCCTAAGATATGGGAGACACTTATACATACAAGAAGCAACTGTGCATACATTTCCAGATTGAGAACTTGAGAAAATTAAGGCACCCGCAGATTGTGAAAAATGCCCTTCTGGGGCATTGAAATCAGCAAATGTGATCCCATGATAACAGAACATTGTTATTCGTGTCGTGCCAACAGGAAAAACTCTTTGAGTTACTTTAGGGGTCAGCAGACCACCCAAAGTGCCACCATCTTCTCATATCATGTATTCTATATTATTTAGTTTTCTTACAAATGTGTTCTTTCCTTTTCACTTGTATGAAGCATTAAATGTATTTGACCTACATCTTGCTACTCAATGAAGCAATATGCGAATTTTTTATTTGCACTCAACGTGTAGCACTATGTTGAAACCTGACATTAGTTTATCAAATTGTGTTCCTTCTGATGAATTCCATCTCGGTTTTTCTTTCACAGGGAACATTTCAGGGAATCATGGAAAGTGAGTATATTATGACTTCATGATATCACGATTCAAATATTATTAGTTTAATCTGTCCTTCGATGAATGACTGCTCACTTTGGCCTCCCTGCATTTCCTTCATTACAGATTTGAATCTATCATATCCAAAGATGATGGATGTAGCCGTCCCGGCAAACTTGGTTTGTGGGCTGCAAGATTTGGTGGCAAAGGTCTGATCAACATTTATCAGTTACATAAATCTCTTCCAGATTTGAATTCACAATATATAAGGAAAAGGAAAAAGGAAAAAAATGGAGTGGTATGTACATTAATATGATTCAGGTGCTTAAAGGTTGTAAAACTGATTGGTCTGCTACTGGCCATGTAAACCTCTGCTATTATAGAAATAAAAATGCAGAGCATGATTTGTGAAACAGTATTTCAATGGTGTCCCCTTGTGGCTGGTGGTCTATTGTTTCTTCCTGCAATTCCTATTTTGGAAGAGATGAAGAACCCATCTCCTTGTTTGGGAACTATCATGGTACTATGGACAGATATATCTTGATATATAAAAAAAAAGAGCCTTGTTACACATGCCCCATTATATAAGCCCCACTCATATGTCCCATGAGGTGTTAAATTTTTATTGGTTGCTTAGTGTCCTTTACAAAAGGACAACTAAGCAAAGTACAATACTCCCTCTTTCTAACCATATTTACTAATACATATCCACAACTTAAAAATTCACTCCGGCCAACCTACTCATCTTTGACGAATGGCGTCACCACCCTTGGATTTCTTTCATCTCTGTCTATCATATGAGAGGTAGTTCGACTACCTTTTCAGTCCTTCTCTGGATTCCATATTTTTCAACCTCCATATCCACTTTTTGATAAATGTAACTGAATGTTGACAAAACATTAAGATCATATAAAAAAGTCAGTTATATTTCGTGCATATAACTTAGTTTTAAAATATATTGCACAAATAGTTCTGTTAACTGGCTTTTATTATTTGGAATTTTATTTTTAAGTCCCCATGAACCATAGGATTTAGTGATCGATCATTCACTTCTTCGTATTTTAGTTTTAGTCCCCAGATTTAAAGGGTATGTTCTTTTTTAGTCCCCTAGGAAACATATTTAACATCAAACACCAGATTCAAAGAAAAAATTATAACTAAAAGCTAGATCAAAAGTTGTCATATTTAATATCAAACACTAAATTCAAGAAACAAATTGTAATATATGCAAAAACAAACAATAAGAAAGGTCATACCTGAATCGGCAGACATTGAAAAATGATAGCCAAATCGATCTATTGGACAAAAAAAATTAGCTACATTTGTAAATGTAACTAACTTGTACAATATATTCATATAACAAATCAATTACATTCATAAATGTAACTAACATATAAAAAAAGTGTATGAATATACAAATTAGTTTAGAATGTAATTATCTTATGAAAAGTATGCATATAAGTCCAATAAAATTATGAATATGTAACTTACTTTAAAGATTAAACAACATTCTACATTCAAATTTCAACATCAAAACACCATATGATCAAAACATGCGAAAAATATCACACAAATTAATGCAATTGGCTTGTCAGATACATTTGAAATGTATCTGAATTTCAAAAAAATGGTGGAGATGGAGGATAGAGGAAGTGGAGACCAGAGGAAGGCTTGAAAGGTAGTCAAATCACATCTCATATGATAGAGGGCGACGAGAGAAATCTAGAGGTGGTGAAGTTGGTCGCAAATGATGAACAGGCAGGCCGGAATGATTTGTTAAAGTGATGGATGACTTAGGAGGGTATAAAAGGAATTTTACATTTACCTAATTGTCTCATTAATATGAAGATGTTAACCAAATTGAAATCAAGGGTATTATCAGTAGTGTCATCAATGCCACCTCATGGGGCTTACATGGGGGTCTATGTAATGGGACTTGTGAATCATTTTCCATAAAAAAAATCTATTCAGAATAAGAGGTTTGTTTATTGGGTGTGGTTACTCCCACCAACCAAGTTACACAATCCCACCATTCAATATTACAAAAAAATCAGGATTCTCATTTTCATTATATTGCATCAATCCCACCACCTATACACATCTCACCACCCCAAATCAATCAACAACACAATCCCACCACCTAAATCAAAATATATACCAAACCCTTATTTCCCCCCGCCATATCCCCCGTTTTTTTTGCTGTCGAAATACATATTGCCAAGTTGACGAAATAATGTCATGTATAATCGATTGGGTTGACAGATGACCGTCAAACTGGGGCTTCCGTAAACAGACATACCCCTTTGACACACCAACATCAAAATAAATACTATAATGTTGACAACGTAATGGCATATGTTATTGATCGGGTTGATGGATGGTTGTCGAACTGGAGCTTCTATAAATCGAGATGTTCATATGACACACCAATGTCGAAATACATATTGCAGAGTTGACATATGTTATCTAGTATCGATTGGGTTGACGGATGACCGTCGAACTGGGTTCAAAAAGTGACAACATATCTACTCAACCAGTTCCTGTAGAGATTAAATCTATAATCGATACATCAAATTAGGATCACCTGTTGATATTGTCTAAAAACTTCCATGCATTACTAAATAATACCACATTGAAAATTCCATGCATTGCCCACAAACATTCAAACTAATTCAAAATCTTTCAAAAAAGACTGGGCCTAAACAACTTGGTCCAAAAAAAAGGGTCTAAGAAAAAAAAAGCACATGGGTCATCGTCGTTGATCATTCCTTTGTTGTGACCTACACTATGTCTTAGCAAAGTCGGGAAGTGGTATTCCGTCTTTGAAATAGTGGATCACATGTTGAATCCCTCAATCCGATGTGACACCAGCAGAGCCCATATTAGTAAACATTTTGAGATAATGAACGCCGTTGTTGATATGCTACGCACATGAAAAACATTATATGTTATAAGAATAACAACAGGTAACTCATTCTCACACATGGACTCCAGATATCAAAATTATATGATCAATTAATCCCACACCTTCAATTACAAGTCAAACCTATTATCAAAGACAGATCATTTTTCAAGTGCAACAAAAGAACATTGAGCATATTCTGAAGGAAACATGAAATGCAAATGGTCTTCATTTGAAAAATCCCAACAAACAACATACATTACTAATACTTTGCTAGATATTTTTTTTTATTTACTTATTAAACCAATTGGAATGAAATGCTAAATTGTAGTAGGATGTGCACTACATTCAAGAGCTACATTTGTTCAAGCTGTCATAATTCGCTGAAATCAATAGATTGCACAATGCTTATTAATGAAAACATCAATATTCTACTATCATATTTATCCCATGAAAAAGGGACAGGTTAAAAAGAAAAAAGAAATCCACTAAAGCAAGTCAATACCTTCGAGCAAGGCAACATTTCTAGACAGAACCTGTATTTCTAAAATATTTCACATGTGAAAGGGTGCAAAGTTCCTTAATTGATGATATCCAACCCTAAAACCTTCACTTCTCTAAAAATATCCTAAATTGCTACCAAAACCCTAACTGCCAATTAAAAAAACTCATTACTTGTAATGTAAGAGTTTAAATCAAATAAATGGAATAACAGACATAGCTTTCAATCTAAAGAAAAATAAATAGAGATCAAACCATACATTGCATTAACAATACCTTAGCTCCCAATCAAAATCCAAACTTTGAATAAAAAAATCTCAATACTTGTATGGTAAGGGTTTAAAAACAAATGCAATCACAAAACATGGCTTTCAATTCAAAAAAAAAAATAGAGCTCAAACCATACATTTCTCTAACAATACCCTAAATTGTTAAGATTGTGTCACTTTTTAAATGTCAAATATCGTGTTTTATTTATTATTAATAGTTCAGGCATTCATTTTTAAAATTTAACTGCATATTTGTGGTTCTGGTGTTCACTTGGGCTTAAATGAAAATTTTCGTAGCATTTCGAGGTCTTTTTAGAAATTATGCAGTTTCGATTGGTATATGGATTTAATTTTGTTAATGCCCAAAATGAAGTAGTAAAAATCTGATTTTAATAATGAGATGTTTAGTTTTGAGTTAGCTTTCATACAAAAGTAGAATTAGATCAACTGGATTCATGTATCAAAAGTTATGGGTGTTTTTCCAATTATACCGTGGGGATATGAAATCCAGGCAGCAGCCCTGTATGATGTTTAGCCTAGATTTCGGAATAGCTAGAGAGGTTATTTGAT
Source organism: Acorus calamus (assembly GCA_030737845.1). Classification (NCBI taxonomy): domain Eukaryota; kingdom Viridiplantae; phylum Streptophyta; class Magnoliopsida; order Acorales; family Acoraceae; genus Acorus; species Acorus calamus. The sequence continues at coordinate 6,939,205 of CM060860.1, forward strand.
CTAGGTATAAACATGAAAGTTGTAGATAATCTTCTTGACTTTCCAATGGCATTGAAATTGTGCAATTCGGAGTTATATTGAGGAAGTTATGACTGTTTTAGTGAAGTATGTCCAGAATTTCTAGTCATGGACGGTTTGGTCCTTTTGCCCCACTAATGAGTGATGTATTTGGGGGAAATAAAAGGGGGGTGGTTTGGCTGGAATTTCATTGTTCAGCTGAAATATCTGAGGGAGAGAAGAGAAGAAGAAAGAAAGAAAGGAAATATGAAGGAAGTGTGTTCAACCCCTCACCTCCTCCCTTTTTCACTCTAGGTGCCTCTCTTTCTCTCTCTCTATCTCTCTTTGTTTTCTCTAGCTATTTTGCATGTTTATGGTGGCTGATTTGGTGTTGAATGTTGTCTTGGGTGAGGGAGACAGGGAAAATTGGTAGGGATAGGTGAGACAAAGAAAGTGTGTGTGGGTGTATCCCTTTTGCCTTGGCCAACATGTCCTTCCCAAATTATCTTCACCTCCCCTTTGTGCATTGTATGTGTTTGTGTTTATGCTTGTATGAGTGTGTATTATTGAATTTGGGTGCTGTTGGAAGAGTGTAATGTGTAATTGCTACTGCACATGAGATGATTGCATTAATGCATGAATGGGGTGGTTTTGTGTTGTAAGGCAGATTTTCTGTCTCTTTAAGGTCCTTGTGTTTGAGGTATTTGGAGGCATATTTTGAGGCTTGTGTCTTCATTTCATATGATCATCTATGTGTCTAGATGCTATATATCAAATTTGGTGTCATTTGGTTACCTGTATTGAAAGTTATAGCCTAATGTTCATGGTCTGTCCGGATTCGCGCAGAAATTGATCGGTTTCTGAAAATAATTTATTTCGGGCATTTAGAGATTTTATCAAGTTAGTTATGTCTTCACGGATATGATCCCAACACATCATAGAATGTGTGTGATTTATTTTAGAATATTTGGATGTGTATTTTGTGCTGTGGATACCAATGTTTGGGGCTGATTGCAGTAGATGGACTAATCTTGTATAAATATGTGACAAAGAGTTATTATGCATGGTGTGGGCAATATAAGGAGTTGATGTCTTCATGAAGAAGGCTTGTATATGTATCAAGATATTTTATATTTAATTGAGCATCATTGGTTGTTCTTGCAGATTTCGTAGACCGGACGCGCGGCGATCCAAGTATCTGTGAGTGGTTCGATTCACCCTTTCGGAAAGCGCTCGATGCACATAATCGTGCATCGCGTATCCGCGGGGCACCCTAATTATATTCAATCATGATTGCTAAATTGCATTAATATATTAGACTCATACTTGTTAGCTTTAATTGTGGGTTCTTATATAACATGAGGTATAGAGTATGACATTTATGCTAGCTTGTTAGTGGGCATGGCATGCCATAGGTAGCCATTTGTAGGGTCACCTTCTTATTAGTAAATGCTTAGTATGGTTGTGTCATATTTAGCTAATGGTATGATATATATGCTAGCTTACTAGCGGGCCTATGTTGGATTGTATAAAGTGTGCATATTCATGGTTTATTAATAGGTTATTCGGACAGGTAGTCCTTATATCTCTCTTGTGATAATTGTGTGTATGTTGAATGGTTCAACCAACTCATTTGCACAACGAGCATCGTATTATTTGCTAGAAGTTTTATTATATACAGCATGAACTCATATTAGTCTCATTCACATTAATGGATGAGTTTTCCATGTCTGAAGCCGTTTAGTCTTCTATGTAAGTGTTTTGTGCTTGTATAGTATGAAATAGATATTTCAGATTACAAATATTAGTGAGGTGTTGCTTGAATGTCATATGTGATTTGATTGAAGGGGAATCACATATTTATTTATCCAATCCGATGAGATTTTTAATAGATGTTTTAATTCTCATTTTTTTGACGTTATCCTTATTAGATGATTACATAGTGGAATGTGGATGAGAATCATTTACTTTGATTGTGTCTCAATAATTGCTTAGAGTGATGGCTAAGGTAATGGGACTCTTACACCTCAAAGGTATTAGAATTTTTCCTATCATTATCGCACTCATGATAAATAGATTAGGCCTATCTGAAATAGGTGGATGTATGACTCTCAGTTAGGTCATACTTTATTATTTTAATGTGCAAATGTAGCAGTTTATATACCCTGCATCCTTGCGATGCTCTCGTATGAGAATTCAGAAGAATTCATTTATCGTATTGGTATTCGTTAATCGATAGCAATGATAGTATGCTTGGCCTATCTGTAATAGGCATGTGGATGACCCGCCTTTAGGGTCATGCCTCCCCATTGCTAAGTGTGAGAACTTAACTACCTTTCCCTGCATCCGAGTGATGCATCTGTATGGAAATTCAAGAGAATTCATTAGCATTGTATTTGCTAGATGATTATAGTTGATCCTTGATGATGCTTCTCCCCTACCTCGTATCCGCGTTGAAGCTACCCGGCGTTGGAGCTATCCTGGATTCTGCCGCTACATCATAGGAGGCCCAATGTGTATTTCAATACCCTTGTGGCTTCGTACCTATCTTGGAAGGCTGTCAGGAAGAGGGCTACCCGGGAGAGGGCTACCGGAAGGTTAAGGGAGTTAGCGAGTTGATTTCTAGATGATTATAGTTGATCCTTGATGATCGTATTGTGAGCGTGGCATGCTTCTCCCCTACCTCGTATCCGCGTTGAAGCTACCCGGCGTTGGAGCTATCCTGGATTCTGCCGCTACATCATAGGAGGCCCAATGTGTATTTCAATATCCTTGTGGCTTCGTACCTATCTTGGAAGGCTGTCAGGAAGAGGGCTACCCGGGAGAAGGCTACCGGAAGGTTAAGGGAGTTAGCGAGTTGATTTCCTTTCTAATAGTCTCATGTCACCTTAGGGATGAAGGCGAGGATGGGGTTAGAGTGCTTTCTCCCATATCGTCGTGCGTCGAAGATTTCGAGCGTTGAAGCTATCCTGGATAGTGCCACCACATCATAGGAGGCTCAATGTGTATTTCAATACCTTGTGGCTTCGTACCTATCTTGGAAGGCCGCCAGGGAGAGGGCTACCGGATGATGCAAGGCATCGTAACGTATTATACATCGATGTAGATAATCTTTGAAGTGTTGTACTAGTTTGAGATACTACACATTACTATTAATGAATTAATTGCTTTTCAAGAGTCCTAGGAGTTCCCCTCCGGGTCAAGGGTGAGGTGAGGTGAGGTCACATCTCCACGTGACATGTATCGGTTGGGGTTCTTCCGCATATATTTTTCCTTATAAGAGCAATGTGCTTAATATTATACTATATTTATAGAGCGTGGATTCTTGCCACTCACTGAGCTTTTAGCTCACCCCTCGTGTGTTATTTTTCACCAGGGACTGGGTTGGCGTGGAGCTAGAGCATCTATCTGGCGTGGTTCGTGCGTAGAGTATCCCACCTTTTGGTTAGCGAGTGCGAGGCTGTCAGCAATCCCATTTTCTTTGTGTATATACTGGTAATCGTGCGTGTTGCACATATGATTTTATTTAGGCTAGACTTGGACTCTCACAGGACAGTTATCGTGTATTCGGGTTTGTAATAATGTTTTTGATTTACAGACTAATTTGTATATTATACTTCCGCATCATTTCTTTTTATTGGCTACTACTTTCCTGTAGCCTTGTTATCTTATTTGACCCCTGTTGGTTATTGTATGATTGGTAATGCCTCGGGGCGTAACATAAATAGATAAGGGTTTGCAATCACAATCATAACTTGTAATCCAACAAAAAAAAAACCCCTAAAACCTTCACTTATCTAAAAATATCCTAAATTCCTACCAAAACCCTAACTTAAAAGAAAAAAACACTCATTACTTGTAATGTATGAGTTTAAACCAAACAAATGGAATCACACACATGGCTTTCAATCTTAAAAAAAATTGAGATCAAACCATACATTGCTTTAACAATACTCTAGCTTCCTATCAAAACCCTAACTTTGAATAAAAAAATCTCAATAATTGTAGGGTAAGGGCTTTAAACCAAAAAAATGCAATCACAATCATAATTTGCAATCCAACAAAAAAAAACCACAAATCATATATTTCTCTAAAACATCCTAAATTCCTATGAAAACCCTAACTTACAATAAAAAAAGATCCTCAATGATTGAATAATAGGAAGAGATCGTATAACTCATGAATCACTAATAACAATGGAGGTAAATGAGATTTGAAGAATCATTTACCCATTTCTTTATGCTTGGGGGCGTCGTGAGGGGCGTTAGGGAGGACTGTGGAAGGAGATCACCGTCGCTGCGCGCTCATGACGGACTCGTAGTGGACAATCGGCAGATTGATCGACTCACGAAGGAAATCACAGCACCAGATGTGAAGAAGAAGACCAAAAAATGAGAGAGAAGGGGGAGAAGAGAGTGGGGTTCATTTGAAAATAGGTAGGTGGTGGGATTGAGAATGCATTAGAAGGGTATTTATAATGAAGTGGGGTTGATGAAAGCTAAATTGGGAGGTGGGGGATTTAAAAGGGTGGTGCTACTAGTAACTTGGTTGGTGGGAATAACTGCACCCTTTTTTATTTGATTTTTTTTGTTGATATCATTGGAAAGATGTGAAGTCTTCTTTTTATTATTTGATTCACCTTATATAAATAGAAGCTAAATGGTAGATTAGTGGTGGACAGGAATTTACATATATCAATGTATATGCACTTATATAAAGAAAGATATACTGACTACAAATATGGCTAAGAAGTGGGTTAGTGTATGAAGCTCCAAATGAAATCATAGCTAATCTTTTGGAGGAATTCAACGCTAGTACACTGCTTGTGAATAAGATTGATGGTGTCCTTACCTTAATAGTCAATAGAGAATACCTACTAGTGGTCATAGTACAACGGTCGGAGTTAGGGCTGATAAACGAGCCGAGCAGCTCGGGTTTGGCTTGGTTAAAGTTTGTTATGGCTCATTCAATTAGAAAAACGAGCCGGGCTTGAACAATTTTTAAAGCTCGGTTTGTAAACGAGCCGAGTCCGAGTCTAGACGAGCTCGTTTACTTAACATAAAAAGGGGGAACGAGCCGAGCCCGAGTCTGAGCTTATGTTATTTTTACATGTATATGGTGTTGTGATTTGTAAAATGTGACTTTTCAAATGCTAAATAAGGATTTTTTTTAGCTAAACAAGCCCGAGCCGAGCCTTGGTTCGAGCTTCGGCTCAGCTCATTTAACAAACGAGCCGAGCTTCAACCGAGCTTTTCACGAGCCGAGCGAGCCGAGCTTGAACACAAAATTAAGCTCGGTCCCGAGCCGAGCCTGAGCAGGTCAAGGCTCGGCTCGTTTGGTTCATTTACCACCCCTAGTCGGAGTTCATCCGTGTTAATAGTAGGTCTTCGTATCGAGTTTTAGCACTGACTTAACTTTTGTGTGTTTCTATGGGTTATGGGATACACAGACGAATATAACCTACTTAGCTCGACCGTAAGATCAGCTATGGGAGGTCCCTCCGTTATAAAAAAATCAATAGAGAATATGTAAGATTTATTCAAGCATAATTATCTTTGCAAAACAATAGTTGACTGGAATGTAATCAATAACTGTGGATTTACAATACATTGACTAGCTTTTGTTGTCTTTGTTTTCCCCTACATGATTTGAAATGCGCACAAATGGTTGCTTGGTGGAAAGTTCAGTTTGGTTGTCCAAACACACAATTTCATATGCCTAGTCATGAAACTGCATTTATTAGGTGGTTCATTCAATTAGACTTAATAGACACCTTTTTATTAAAGTTTAAGGAATAGGTAAGAAAGTTGTTTTAATGAAATTGTTTCACAAACAATCTCATTATCACATGTTTTATCTAATGAAATATATATTTTGTTAGTGCAAAAAATTGCAGTACTAACATTGTGCCCCTTAAAAAAAATGGGAAAATGAGAAAAATGTGAATAAGCAATATCTTAGAGAAGGGTATTTCTTATGCACATAGCCCTCCTCTGTTCTTGATATAAGGTCTGAGATGGGAATGGAATAAAGATTTATTAAGTTGTTCTTGTTTAATATGTGGGAATACTCATGAGTGACCCCACATTTTTAAATTGGATAAATGTGTAAATAGATATTTCAAGAGAGTGTCACAGAAGACATGGATTTAAAAATACTTGTATATGTTTAGATGGAGAGACATTAGCGGAGTTAATGTGATCAATGCAGGGGACAGCAGATGTGGTAAATAGAATCATATTCTATCCTAATAGAGGCATGCCAGTAAGGTTTGAGAAGGCCTCTCAACAGTGGATAGAGTTTGATGGATGTGTTAGTTTATCATGGGAGTCTGACACAAGAGGCTAGTGTCCGTATCAATGAATGATAAAGCCATTACATCTATTATATATCTCCATTTAAGGTTACTCATAAAAAATATATTTACTATTATCATGTTAACCAAACACTCTACCTTTGCTCTAATAAGAAAAAAAGATCCAATACTTACAATTTTGCTTAATTTCATGACACTAGATTACGCGAACTAAATAAAATACAATCAATTTAGATGTCATATCATGTAATCTGATATAAAAATCACTTTGCATCACTGTGATGAACAAACTTTGGATCCACTGGAGCCAGCAATAAAAGGAGAAATGCCTACTAAATTCCATGATCCAATTCTCATTCCACTTAAGAACAACAAATGCCATTACTTGGCCTGAATAACAATTCCATTCCAAGAAGAAGAAAAAAAAAAGGCATGTAAGTCCACTGATTGGATGTTGCCCAGACATCACAATCACAAATTCACATGGCAATGGACATGCAGCCCAAGGATGGGGTGAATGTGTTACATAGGTAATAACAATCAATCTTATAATCCACGCAATCTTTAATTTTAGTCAAACAATGACCCACCCACTTAATCAACTATTATGTATTTTATATATTATTATATGGTGTGTGTTTGCATTAGATTTTGATCACATAAAACAAAAAGGTTTGGTATAAGTGTTGGCAACAGCCATTAATTTTTATCCAAAACATGGAATTCCTAAACCCAAGGACCAATAATAAGTACTGATAATCAAATGTGATAAAGTGGTTTTGTGGGAACTTGAGATGTGTTGAAAGTGGAATATATGAATGGTTAATGGCAGGCATGACCTGAATAAATTAGGTTAGAATAACACATCCAACATTGCTTTTGAAGCAAGGGCTTTGTCATTTATGACACTCAGTTTGTCCTTTTGTGTTTGACCTATTATATGACGATCAACTCTTTTTTTTTTAAATAATAAAAATACATTTCATGGGTTCTTTGCAGCGGTTGTTGCACAATAATGATTTTTTTGGATTTTTTTTTGAGACTTTAAATATTATTAAAATTGCCACCAATAAAATTGCAAAAAGTTGTTTTGTGATGTTGAAAGCCACCCAAATATAGTCCACGCTCCTTTTTTTTATTTTTTTAAAAATTCATTATGTATTTTTATATAAAAAAATAATATTATAATAAAATTTTATAGATTTATTTATAAAATGTATAAAAAAAATTAATGACATATTTATCTTGTTATAGTGAATACAAGGAGCTAACAAAATAAAATATGAGGTTATAAAATAAATTGATTGTAACAATGTTTTATTTTTCTTTTATAGTATGATTACTCAACTTTGTAAATTTATACTCATAACATAATCATACATATATACACACACCCTCATTTTGAAATTATATAAACTTAGACCCTGCTTGTATTTGTGTTTAGGTAGATTACATGTTCGAAAAGTAGGAAAAAAAAAACCTAATAACAGGTCTAAATACATTCTACATCACTTGTTTTTCAGTTTTAAAAATCTCGTGATTAAAAAGCTACAAGAACATAAAAAAAAAAAAAAAAAACTTAAAAGAGTCTTTAAAGTACCTAGAAGGATTCTTAAATATATATATATATATATATATATGGTCGCGATTACGTGCGGTGTGCGGTCGGTGCGGTTTACAACGTGGGTCGTTCGATCGCGGGTCCATCGCATCCAACGGTCGACGTGAATCGCACCCGACCGTCCGATGCGATGGACCCGTGATCGACGGCCCGTGATCGCGCACCGCACCGACCGTAAACCGCATGTAATCGGTATATATATATATATATATATATATATATATATTTATACTCAGAAAATTTTGTACATGTATTGATTATGAAATTATATCATGGCTTCAAATGAGTTGCAGTTGTTAAGCTTGATACATTTCATGTCACACGATGTGACATTGACTATTATTTTGTAGACCAGACCCGAAACATTGCGGTCAAAAATCATATGTTTAGGTGGTTGGTGAATTTTAATAAAGTTGAATGGGCAAAGCAAACAGGGTTCTCATGGAGAATGTCCAGGTTCACAGTTTTCATAGAATGAAGTGTCACATAGTTCAACATTCAATTGTGTGTTGGCTAGTAGAACCCAATTTTTTTTTAAATGTATATTTATGTAATAAAATATTATATTTTTATAAGAAAATAAAATATATACACTAATTATTTATGTAATCTGACTTAAAGAAAAAAGGCAAAAACTCGCGTGTTTCATCTAACGATGAAATTGGATTGCATGTGAAACTGTATATAAACACTGCATGAATGAGTAGAATTTAGGGGTCTCCAAATTTTTCCAACACTAACTAGACTTGTTGAACAATCAAATTATGCCATGGTTTTTGAGAAAAAAAATATTTTATGCAAGAAAAAACAACTGTGAATAAAATTAATAAAACATGGCAATTGACAAAGTGAAGCATCTAATTTTTTTTATTAATGAGGATTGTTTTGAATCTGCCGAATGAAAGTGGCTGCTAGACCTAGTGCCAAAAATGGATGCCAATTTTGATTCAATGAGTTTGAATTGAACAAGACATTGGATTGTATTGTTCCCTGCAATTGGAAAATATTTTAGATAACATGTGTGAATTATTTCACATATTAAATTTTGTGAGACATTAATAATTTGTCTTTACTAGATATTTAATTTGGACTATATTGTTCCCTATAATTAAAAAAGTATTTTTAAAAACAGGTGTCACATATTATATTTATCTAGTGCTATATAAACTTTGGTATCATTTAATATTTAGTTTTATATGGGCTCATAAGGAAAATTCAGTTACATTACACCATTCAATAAGAAAAACTTAATGAAAGTTGCATAATAATCATATTAACGTAAATATTTCTAGTTAGAGTCTCTAACACCTTTTATTAGTGAAATTGCATTATATTTTGGATTTTTAGGATTTTATTTATGATTTCTAGAATTTTAGTTAGATTTTTTTTTCATTTAAGTATATTTTTTCTTTATACTAATTGCATATAAAGATTTTAATCATTATTTCATTAATAATTTACATTTACTATTTAGTTTGGACTATATTGTTCCCTGTAATTAAAAAATGTTATAAAAAAGGGAAAATGACTAAAAAGTCTCTCAAAAGTTAGAAATATCTAAATCAACCAATTTTTAAAATTATACCTAAAAAATCTCATTTTACAATTTTGGTAACACAAAAGACTAATCTACCCTTATGCAATTAAATCCTTAATACATTTCATATATCTCAACTTTGTTAAAATATTTCACCCTTTTAATTTTATTAATATATTTCACACATTTCATGTAGATCAATTTTTTTATTGTAAAGTCTTTGCGTTTAGGTGGATTTTGTGAAATATGTATCAATATAATTTAAGTTTTTTATGATAAACTCCAATAAATATTGATTTAAAAAAAAATGGATATGTACAAATGATATCATAAAAATATGTAAATATCTAAAAATTAAAAAATATGAATAAAAATTTAGAATACTAAAATATCATATGTTTTATTGGAGCACAACACATATTTAAATTATATATTATGATTATACATAATGAAAAATGATAAACAATATCAAGTAAGATATATATAAAAAACATAGTAAGATATATAATAACAAAACTTATAAGAGGATTGATTTTCATCATGCATAGAGAGATTGTTATTTTGTAGGAAAAATAGGTTTTTAATGTGGAATAGAGAGGGATATTAATGATTTAATTACATAAGGACAGATTAGTCTTTTGTGTTTTCAAAAATGTGAAATGAGATTTTTTTTTGTATAATTTAAAAAAATAGCTGATTTGGGTATTTCAAACTCTTAGGAGATTTTTTTGGTCATTTTCCTATAAAAAAACATGTGTACTATTATACATATTATATTTATCTTAGTGCTATATAAATTTTGGTATTACTTAACATTCAGTTTTATATGGTTTCCTAAGGTTCAAAAATAGCTCATTGAATGAAATCGTTTCATTAGGCATAACATTTTCTTATTGAATGGTGTAATGTATATTAGAAAATCTCATAATATATTGAGGAATCTAAAATTCCAAAATTTTGTGCTTTCAGTAGTTATTACTACATATGCATGCCAAACATTGATAGGAAGTAGTTGAGAAAAAATAACTACATTACACCATTCAATAAGAAAATTTTAATGAAGGTTGCATAATAATCATATTAATTGGTGGAAATTTTTTGGGAAAATAACAAAAAAAAATCTCTCAAAAGTTAGAAATATTCAAATCAGTCACTTTTTAAAATTATACTTAAAAAGTCTCATTTCACAATTTTGAAAATACAAAAGACTAACCTACCCTTATGCAATTAAATCATTAACATATTTTATACCTCTTAATTTTGTTAAAATATTTCACCTTTTTAATTTTGTTAATGTATTTCACACATTCTCATGGGAAAAAAAAATTTACTCTAAATTTTTTGTGATTAGATGGATTTTATAAGATATGTGCTAATATAATATGAATTTTTTATGATAAACTCCATAAATGTTGGTGTTTTTTCAAAAAAATGGATATGTAAACTAATTTGAGTTTTTTATGATAAATTAATGACGCCATATAATATGTGAATAGTCAAGTAAAAATATGTGAATAAGAATTTAGAATACTAAAATATCATCCGCTGCATTGAGGTATAACACATATTTAAATTACATATTATGATTATAAATAATGAAAAATGATAAACAACATCATGTAAGATATATATAAGAAACATATAATATGATATATATAATAATAAAATGTCTAAGGGGTTGATTTGGGTAAGATAGAGAGATATTATTATTTTGTAGAAAAAATAATTTTTTAGTGTGAAATAACATAATAAGGGATGTTAAAGATCTAATTACATAAGGGTAAATTAGCCTTTTGTATTTTCAAAATTGTGAAATGAGACTTTTTTAAGTATAATTTTAAAAAGTGGCTGATTTGATTATTTCAAACTTTTAAGAGATTTTTTTGTCATTTTTCCAAAAAAAATTCTAGTTAGAGTCACTAAATAATATTTTATTAGTGAAATTAAATTTGCATTATATTTCAGATTTTTAGGATTTAATATTGATTTTCAAATTTTTAATTAGATTTTTTCTTATTTAAGTATATTGTAATAATTGTCATCGGTTTTTTCTTTATTTTAATAACATATAAATATTTTAATAATTATGCCATCAATAATACGCCTTTATTGTTTTTAACAGAGAATTTGTGGCCTATAAAAGAAGAGACCACCTTTTGTACAATCAACTTTTTGAGTGAACAAATTTTTTGTTTCTTTGGCGTGATTTTATTATATGTCATTTCACTATACACCATGAAGACTTCTTTTTGAGGAGAGTGTATCTCGATCACTCCGTTAAGGGGGTCTTCCACACCATGAAGACTTTCATCTGCATTATATCATTAGCTTTGTGCGCCTGTCTTTTTGCTTCTTTACAAGGTAAATCTCTATTCCGAAACACACACCAAATCCAAGTTGGATTCCTTCATAGCTAATCACTTCTTGATATAAAACTAACTTGGGACACCTCATATGTTTAATACATGATATTTATTATTTTCCATCTAACAAATCAAAAGTAACATTGCATTTTAATTTTTTTCATGTCAGCCGATTTAAAACTATAGTTTATGTACTTATGAAAGTGGTTTAGCAATGCATTCGCATAACATTTGTTTTTTTCTGTAATTTGTACAGGAATCGATGGATCGACCGTTCATGAGAGAGATCGAACGGTTGTGCGTGATTTACTGTTGGAAGGTAAGTCTAATTTTCCGTTAATAGGAGTAGACCCAGTGCATTATTGAAATCTGTGGAATCATTTATAATTCAATTTATAAAAGATTATGTGAAATATAGATATTAATTTTTAGTGTCTTAACTATTGATTATTTATGAGTTTAGACTTTGTAAAGCAATGCTTCCATATTTTTAAAAACCATTTTATATGGAATTTAATAATTTGGGATTGGAACGCATTTGGGTCTTAAAATTTATATTGAAAAAATTGAATTTTAATTTTATGCACAAACATACTCGGGTTGATTTGACAAATGGATAATTGATGGGATAAAAGGGATAAATTTTTGAAAAATAACTTAGTCCGTTTGTTATAAAAATAATCAAATTAAGTGGGGATAATTATTTTGATTTTAAAATAAAAATGATAATGGTAAAACCAAATCTCTCGACTCCACTGATTGAATTGTTTAAACATTCATCCTTCTGAATTCTAATTCAATTCATCCTCAAAACTTTATAAAAAATCGATAAAACTTATCATCCCACCAATTGAATTGATGATCTGTTCTATTTCACAAAAGTTTAATTATGATCAATTCTTTGTTAAGACATTATATCTAATAAACAATTAAGTTTTATATTACAAATTTGTCTAATAATTTTGACTAAAAACTTAAAAATACTACACTTAATAAGTCATGATAATTAAGCAAAAAAATTCTAAAATATTTTTTTACATATAAATTTAAATCCAATGTAGTATAAGACTTGTCGTCATGAATCCAATGTAAATATCCAAGATAGAGGTTGAGAGTGTTTTAATAATAGAGGGTAAAAGATTTTGTATCTCAATTATTATAATAGATTCTTTGTTTTTGTTCCGTCAAAGTAGGCCTAAGCAGAATCATGCATATCTTTGTGTTCTCTATGTTATGATTTTTTACTCTCATGTTCCATATCAGGTTTTGTTGATGGCTTCCGCGATTATGTTCCCAACATTTTCCTTAAAAATTTATTAACATATCATGCTATTTATTAATTTTATTTTGACACACATTGTACATGGGTGAAGACCAGTAAAAACTAATCATTTTTTTTCCTCAAACATCGATCCAAACGGTAGAGCTGAAGAAGGAGGAGGTGAAGGCGATCAACCCCACCGCCGCCGACTGCATGATACGCGACGTAGTGGTGCAACAGGGAGCAGTGGGGACGCTGCCGAACGGGATACCGAGGTACTCGGTGGTGATACTGAACGTGAACCCAAAGAACAAGACTGTGATGAACGTCCACATCAAGTGTGGCTGGTTCGCCTCCTACAACCTTGTCGACCCCTCCATCTTCCGACGCCTCGCTCACGACGACTGCCTCGTCAACAACGGTCAGCCTATCCCCACCGGTCAGGCCATCGGTTTCTCCTACTCCAACAGCTTCTCCTATCCCATGACCGTCTCCACTGTCGCTTGCAGTTGATATATGTATTCTGGGGTGTATGCATATTCTAGGAATAGCCTATTCTCACATAATTCTGTGTGACTATACTCACTTATTCTCTCCACCAAAATACATTTTATTTTTTTATTCTCATTTATTCCCAACTATTCCTCCCCTATTCCAAATTTACCTATATGTATGGGGTTTCTTTGGTAGTTATTATTATTATTATTGTGAACGATAGTAAATTGAAAAAATTTATGAGAATAAAGTAATAAATTTATCCTCTTTTTATATTGATGCAGTTTGTTAGAAATGGGGTTGTAATTACATGACATAATTTATTTATTTTTAATATTTTTAAATTAACTCTTGTTTGACAAGGGGATAAGTGGTGGAATTAGGAGATAATTGTGAAAATAAGTGGTGAATTAAGAGATAATTGTGAGGATAAGTGAGATATGACAACTTATCATGTTTGGTATAAAAAATAATTGGAATAAAATTTGGACATTTATCTTATTTTAAAATAAAAATGATGCATTTTTGTTTCACCGAAATATTTGAATATCATTTATATCTATTTTTTGTCTTGATTTTAACAAATGTAATTAAGAATAAAATTGACGGATATTTTATCTCTTTTAATTAGAATATTTATCCTCAAAATCTTGACTCCTTATTAGACCAGCCCTTAGGAATTCATTTAAAATTTTAAGATCCTAATATTGATACAGTTCATAAAATTTTTCGACATTTTAAAATAAACTCTTAGAAATTTTACTGAAAAGTTATAATAAATCCAAATCAATTAAATATGATTAAAGAAGAAATAAAAATCTAGAAAATAAAATAAATTCCAACAATATAAACATTAATAAAAGACTCTTTTATGGGGACCTCTGTGAAAAGGGGCGTGGGTCACCACCTAAGTTGTCTATATTCGGGATTGACTTTGGGCAGAGATAGCCAAGATTGCAATGATTAAATAGTTTGTACTAAAATATATGAAAATCAATTGATGTTAGTATTCCACGTTCACCCAGTATATTTGATAAAGGATGACCCATGTATATATGCCAAATCACTTTTTATAAGATATATACTAGCCTATTGTGTACGCGCATACGCGCGTATTATTGATCATATTTTACATATATTGAAAAACTTGAGTGAATATTAAATTCAAATGGAACAAGAACACTATATTAGTTAGACATTAATATCTCTTAGTAAATGATGTTTGGTAAATAAAATGGATTACATTCAATGAGAGAATAAAACACAATTTACATATATCGTACATGAATGTATATTACAGAAAATTTGTTTGACAAAAATACATATAAATACGCTGATTGTAGACTATTTTGACGTGAGTTTCATCGATATATCTTCTGAGATAAAAAGTGTCATGCATATGAAAAAAATTTAAAACTAATAATATTATGATAATATATGATTGAAAAACATTTGTACATTTGTACGCGATAACGCGCGTTTTAACAAATTATATTTTGTATATAAAAGTACATTTTTAATATAAATCTTTATAGTATTGCTATTTTTAATATATTATGTATGAAACTAAATTACTCCCCAACCCGGTCTATTAGTAATTGTAGGCGAAAAATGTATATTGTTTTAGTAAAATGAGAACTAATTATAACAACTCGTTTCTTGTTAGGTTTTTTTTAAAAAACCTAACAAACTTTTGAATTTAACTATATATAAATATTAAAATTCTCTAAATCCTAGTATATTTAACTAAAAATCTTAAACCACTGCAAAACGGTCACAATGAATAATTATTTTAGTGAGGGTCACAATGAATAATTGATGAGTAGATATACCGGCCAGATACCGTGCATGTCCAACAACACCATGTGCGTTACGCTTGCATTAACCGTTACAAAAAAATATATAAATCTCAAGCATGAACATTCAAGCCACGTTTGGAGGTCTCCGCAGAGGTTCTAATATTTTGTTCCATATTTTTATATATAAAATAAAAATATTTAGACATCTTGTTATTTATATATATGATTTGGGATATTTGATCGTTTTGAATGAAAATATGATAAGAATGATGAGGTTTTTGGAATAACAAAAAGAAAATGTCTCCCTACATATAATAGAGAGGTCACCTCTCCTCACAATCAGTGGTAGAACCATGATTTTTATAAAAGGGGTCCCAAGGTTGCTGCGCCACTGTCACATTGCAGCGAAACAAAAAAGAGGTTGTTGAAGATGCTCTAGTCATTGAATCAATTTCAAAAAGATGCTATTTTACAAAACTATTTTTTCATAAAAATTAAGCTTAATCAGTATTTTTTTATTTGAAATCGGTTATCTAAATTTTTTTTAGATATTTAGGTAGGGCTGGTAAACGAGCCGAGTAGCTCGGGCTCGGCTCGGTTAAAGCTCGTTCAGACTCATTCGATTAGATAAACAAGACGAGCTGGAACAATTTTTAAAGCTCGGTTTATAAACGAGCCGAGCTCGAGCCTAGACGAGCTCGTTTACTTAATAGAAAAAAAGGAAACGAGCAGAGCCCGAGCTTATGTTATTTTCACATGTATAAGGTGTTGTGATTTGTGAAATGTGACTTTTCAAATGCTAAAAAAGTTTTTTTAGCTAAACAAGCCTGAGCCAAGCCTTGATTCGAGCTTCAGCTTGACTTGTTTAACAAACGAGCCGAGCCAAGCTTCAACCGAGCTTTTCATAAGCCCAACGAGCCGAGCTTGAACACGAAATGAAGTTTGGTCCCGAGCCGAGCCGAGCATGTTGCTAAACGAACCGAGCCTGAGCAGGTCAAAGCTCGGTTCATTCGGCTCGTTTACCACCCCTATATTTAGGGGCTATTTGGGTACAAACATAAGGGTGAAATTAGCTGGAATATGATGGAATAAGACAAAAAATGGTGTTTGGATGATTGGTATTTGCTGGAATTTGGATGCTGGAATAAGCAGGGATAAAGAGGAATAGCGATACCACTACCACCCCTAGAATTAGCTATTTCAAGCTCCTCCATAAGTGGGCCCCACCCATCCCATCAACTTTTTCACTACCCCTCCCACTATTCATCTTCTCCCCCAAAATGAAAACAGCTTCGGTGACGGTGGTGATTCTCGATGGTGGACCGGGTGGTGGTAGTGGTGATGGTTCTCGGCGGACCTGGTGGTGGTGGTGGTGGTGGTTTTCGTCGGTGGACTGGGTGGTGGTGGACCTGGTGGTGATGGACGTGGTGGTGGTAGTTCTCAACGGTGGTGGTAGTATTGGTTTTGGTGGTGGTTTTTGATGGTGTTGGTGGTGGTGGGTGGTGAATGGTGGTGGTGGTGGTTACCACTTACCAGCTGTGGTTTTCTCAGTGGTGGGTGGTGGTTCTCAAAGGGGGTAGTGGGAGGGTAATTTTATCATTTTAAAATTTAAAACATTGATCTCTATCTTATTTAACAATCTATCCAAATTTAACCAAACATCAAAATTTTATTATTACGTTTTTCAATGAGAGTAACAAAAAATACAACCAAACATAAAGTCACTTATTCTGTTGGTATAATAATTTATTTCTAGAATAATCATAAATCACAAAATAACTTATGCATCTATGCAAATGACCCCGAACAGTTTCAAACGGTGCTTACTAAAGTTTAGTTTGGAGAAAAAAATGCTATTTTTATTAGGCGCAGCCTTTATAGACAACTCGACGTATTGTCTCATTTAATTAAGTTTGGAGAGAAACAAAATGTTCCTCAGTCCTCACTTGGTTAATGAGGAACATATTTTATTATATAAAATATGTATTTTTTTAAAAATAAAAAAAACATGTGGATTTTTATGCAGCCTTCATATATGCCCTAACATTGTCTTTTTATTTTTGTGACTTAGAGATAATTTCACAGTACTTTCACTTTTAATCATATAAAATCATGTATAGAACAATGTTATAGTGAATAATGGTAGAGATAATCATACAGTCCCCACATTTTTATTTTGGGAAAAATCCATATAACCCCCTGAAATCTTGTCTAAATCCATATAACCCCCTGCAATCTTCATATATCCATATAACCCCCTGCAATCATACCCAAAATCCATGCAACCCCTATGTTCGCCTTTCGTCAGCCGCGGCGAAATTAAGAAAAATCCATATAACCCCCCTACAATATTTATATATCCATATAATCCCCTATAATTTTGGGAAAAATCCATATAACCCCCTTTAATCTGGAAAAAATATTTCTAAAAATTCAAAAATAAAATTCAAAAATAAAAAAATTCCTCTTGGCATTTTTGAATTTTTAAAAATATTTTTTTCCAAAAACTGTCATATCTATCATATCACACATACATCTCTCATACTTATTCCCAAACACAAATAATTTATGCAGGGGTATAATTATCATTTAAAAAATCATAAACTCTTATTTATCTCTAATGTAACATTTATCTTTATTTTATCCAATGTGAATCAAACAAAAAAAAAATCAATTTTACGTTTCCCAATGAGAATAATAGAAAATACATCAAAATAAAGATTTAAAATCCATTAGATGTTAATGCATGTAAATGTTAATTTACTCTATTATTAATGTGTCGGGGTACTGGTTATGAAATCACATGTCATTTATAAGTAAAAAATTAGGAATAAAAAAAAAGAATAAATAAAAAAAATTTACTCTATTATTAATAAAAAAAATTATTTTTGAATTTTTAGAAATATTTTTTTTCAAATTACAGGGGGTTATATAGATTTTTTTAAAAATTACAGGGGATTATATGGATATATGAAGATTGTAGAGGGTTATATGGATATATGAAGATTGTAGAGAGTTATATGGATACATGAAGATTGTAGGGGGTTTTATGGATTTAGGCTAAATTACAGGGGGTTATGTGAATTTTTTCCAATTTCGCCGTTAATTCGCTGACGGAAGGCGAATGAAGAGGGTTATATGGATTTTGAGTATGATTACAAAGGGTTGTATGGATATATGAAGATTGTAGGGGGTTATATAGATTTTTCCCTTTTATTTTTTAAGAGTTTGCTATGATTTATTATTATAAACGATTACTTTATGTATACAAAAAAAAATGGGCTTTCATAAAAATAAAATATACATTCTAAACAATTGAATGTATCCACCTAATTATGAAAAAGATTATATATTTTATTTAAAATATTATATATATCTTGTTGGGACACTATACTACTGTCAAACTATAACATGATAAAACATATACTTTTATAAAATAATATAGTCTTTTAACTTAAAAAACAAAAAAATCATTTTTTTTAATCTAAAAAAGAGTGTGTGCGTGTATAAATATAATGCTGCACATCAAAAAAAAAAAAAAAACACACAAAACAAAGGAAAATAGGACCACAGAGGACTATATTATAAATATTATCAAATATATGAGCGGGTTTATGGACGAAATTTTGAAATTTTTATCTTATTTTTTTAATTATATTGAAGTTCACCACTATACATTTTGGTTCAAGTTGAACTTTATAAAAAATATATATAATATTCTCAGACGATTTTATTCAGAAAATATGCACTCCCTTTAGCGAAGTTTTGTCGGTGTATTTTGTGGAAAATGGTTTCTTGCGAGAAACTTCGTATTAGGCTTTCAAAATCGTCAACTAATTAAGAGGGCGGTCATTTTACAAAAGCTTTAAAACTGAGTTTTAAATAGGATAATATAATGTTACTTATAGTTTATTTTTCAGTCTCAATTTCAGTCTATACGTGTTTTGAATTTTTTTAAAATAATATTTTTCATCTAATAAAATACATGTTTTAGTATAAAAAAATGAAATATATGTTCTAATGAATTACATGAATGCATTTATAAAAAAATATAAACAATTTCTATTGATGCATAAACCTCATTAATGTAAGTATATGTGCTTTAACAATTTTCTATTGATGATGCATATGAGACTGGAATTGAGACTGAAAAAATTGTGTATAACAAGTTAACAACACTCTTTTAAATAATATAATCGTCATTTTTAAAGCAAAACCTTTCAATACTTTATTGTGCCCCTCAATATAGAATATAAACCGTTGGTTTTCCTTTTATTTTTAAACCATGCATTCATTGATACCCCCACTAAGTAATAATAATCATAATAATAATAAACCAAATAGTTTATTTGAAGCAGATAGAATATTATAGGTATGTCTAGATAAACTATAATAAACTTATTAACAATTCCGACTCATTAACAATTCCAAAAGGAACTGATTTATAAAAAGGTTAATCGAACACAAACTATTCCTAATATCATTACATGTAGAATAATATAATGCGGGCTAAAAGAATAGAAACACAGAACTATAATAAAGAAAATATATGGAATACTCTTGAATTTATGGCACAAAGTGATCTTTCCATCTTACTATTATAACAATGTTATATATTTGGTGGGGTTGATTCGAAATAACAAACTAGTATACATTAAAACCAGCACGTTTTTAATGAATTAATTGATATTAACAAAATATGAATACAGACATGTTTGAATATTAAAATTATTAAATAAGTTATGCTAAAAAAAAGTTTATATTGACTGAATCTAAAAACCACCAATATGTGTGGAAATCAACATATTCCCCCCCCAAAAACAAAGAATGTCAACTAGAGCACTTGGTTTCTATAAGATTTGAATTTAGTTTTAAATCATAGCATCATTCATTACTACCATTCATTACTATATGCTGAATCAATAAAAAAAAAAAAAAACCTATAAAATATATTTTTAAGGGTAAATGGCTCAAATGTCATTGGACCAACACCCCAAATTTTGTTTTACCATTGGATTTTTTTTTACCCTTGAAATCTGATTCTTTTTTTTTTTTTTGTCATTGACCAATGCTACCTCATTATTTTATACCTAAACCCCCTACCCCCACCCACCAAATACTCTTTTCCCTAAAACAAAAATCTTTTCCCCCAAAAAAGCATCATCTTCCTCCCAAAAACACCCTCTCTTCCTCCCAAACCCTCTCTCTCCCCACAAATCACTCTCTCTCCCCGGCAACCCCAACGACCTTCACTCTCTCCTAGACATTCTCTCTCCCAAGCGAAACCACAAACTACTTCTCTCCCTGACCTTCCTTCTCCCTCAAAATTTCTGGCGCCCCCATGACCTTCTGACTCCCCAGCAACCAACCCCTGCGACCTTCTCTCCCCTGGCAAAACTGCAACCCTCGCTTCTCGACACTCATTTACATACCTGTAATTTGGTATTATTAGTAATTACATTTCTGTAATTTTATATGTCCTAGCTTAATTTCGTAGATGATATTGCATTTCTGTTATGTGATTGGTAGTTTCTATTGTACTTGTTATATGAATGATAAGTGATATTATATTTCTGTTTTCTAAATGGTGGTTTATGTCATTGGGCATTATATTGGTAGTTTTTGTTGCATTGTTGTTATGTGAATGATTCTTGTAAATCATTTATTATATTTTGTAATTGTTTATAAAGTGTCTGTAATTGGTCATTTATATATATGTAAATTGATATTACATTGTTATAATTAGTCATTATATTTCTGTAGAATTGTATGTCCTTAGTTTAATTCCATTGATAGTTTTTGTAATTGGTTATGTGATGTTGTAGTTTTTATAATTGCTGAGTAGATGGATCAAGAAGTACTTCTACGAAAACATTATAATTGACATTTATATATTTTCAGTTCGGATTCATGCTACTATTAATGTCGTTCATATTACTAAATGAAAATTTGTTAGGTGTTTAACTGATTGTTGCATCTTTAATGTAACTTGGACAATGAGTTCTTCGTTATGAAATATGCTAAATGCCTAGTTCGAACGTCTTTTAATGGGTTTCACTTCACCCAAGAGGACATGAAGAGGATCGGGGAGGGGGGGGGGGGGGGAGAACAACTAATTTCATTAGGATAGGAGGACAACGTCGTAACTCAAACAACTGATATATCTATTTTAATGACACTTTAAAAATATATATATAACCATTTTGTGTATAATGGTTTTGTATGCTTTGAATGCATGTATAGATAGATGATAAATACATGTCTTATATTTCATGAATCTATTGTAATGATATTAGGAATATATATGTATAACCATTTTGTATTTAAACATTTTTGTGTACGTTGAATGCTCTCTATAAATAACTATTAAGTATTTGTAACTATATGTATAATTTTATATGTATCATATTATGTTCCGTATATCTGAAACTCTATCTATAAGGGATAATTCAGGTATTATGAAAAGTTAGAGGAAAAAAAGGAACAACATTGCAGAGGTAAAGAAAAAATAAAATCGAAAAGTCTAAGGGCAGACAAAGGGGTTGTTGGTCCAAGGGGCATCTGAGCAATTCACTCTATTTTTAATGTATACATGCATGAATGTGATCCGACATGGTAAATTCATCTCATAAACTATTTCGATTGACTCTCAATTTATTATAGTAAATGTAAAAATGTGAATTACATAAAAAAAATCTAAATAGATTTATATTTTTAATAGTACATTGGTCCAAGAAGCAATATAAAAGAAAAAATATCATTAAAACATTATCTAATTTTTTTAAACGGATATTTGATTCGGTATCTGGATCTTTCATTCAATGATCCGTTTATAATGGGTGAGCAGGGCAAATATAATGGTGCAAATAGATCAACCCAAAATGACATGGGTAGCTCTATTTGACCCTTCTAATTTGTAAATAAATCTCCTTTAAATAAATTTCCTTTAAATAAATTTTATAGCTAAAGATTTATATAAATATTCTTAATAAGTATGCCCTTAATAAGTAAGCACCTATTTTTATAAAAAAAATTTAATTAACATTCTTTTATTAATCATGCCCCTCATCTCATTTACACACACACAAGGAGAAGATTAAAAACTAACAATTAATAAAGACTTTGCAGAAAATGAGAAACACTTGCAAAGTGCAATGGCAGCGAGCAATTTTTTCCTATGAATGTTGATCAAGGATCACTTGGAACATGTGTTGCAATTGTAGCATTTTTTGTGTAGACATTTAAAGTCATTAACACAACAAAGAAAAAAAATTCAAGATAATGCAAATGTGTTAGTTAAAATAATGAGTTGAGGGGGGGGGGGGGAATGGATACCGGGATGTATCCATTTAGAGGGGCTCAAAAAGAGCCACACAAATGATATATGTATCTGGTTAAAATCCAGATATACGAATCCGGATCTCTCACACGTGTCATCTATCTCTAATAATCACACGTGGGATACACGTGCTTCATTCATGGGGAGACCCAAACTTGGCGGCCACTTGGGGCTGGGAGACAAAGTTGACCAGTCCTTTATTTTATTTTTAATTTATATTTTGTGTGTGTATAGACTATAGACCACACTTTTGAGGGAGTGGGGAGACAGTTTAATCCGAAGTTAACCCGCGAAACAGTGTAAAATGTTGGGGCAACTTGGACAAACTTCCCGGTTCGTTGGTTTTGACTCGAATATTCTTTTCTGTAGGACCCACACCACTAATGTTGGTCAAACCATTTACTAATTTAGAATGAAAAACAAACCTGACTAATTTCATATAAATTTTTATCTAATTTAACTTATTGATTTAAATAGAAATCTATCTAAGTTCTTATCAAATTTAACCCATTAATTTAAATGGAGATCTTGACGGTCCTGTCCACCGATGTTTTATAAATTGAACAATTCATTTATTTCAAAATATGAATGGACTAAGATCATTGTTTCAGTGGTTGAATTAATTTAAATTGAACGATTATATCATCATGACATAAAATAAATATATTAATTAATTAATAATTATAAACAAAAAAATAAATATTATAGAAATTTCTTATAAATGTTAATATTTTTAAATTTTTATATAATGTCATAGCATGGCTCAAGTAATTATTCACAGTTTTTATAAATAAAACTCTATGAATTATAATCGAATATTTTGTTGGACAACTATCAAAATATACGAGATAAGACCTAAATGAAAATATGTGTAAATTTCCCTAAATAGACCTACAATAGGCAAATGATAATGTTATATAGGCAGTCTCAAAATTCTTTAGCACTTTCTTCACATATTTTAATTTTTTAAAATTTTATTTTAAATTAGATGTCTTCTTAAATATAACTGATCTACTAAATGTACTTTTAATTAAATAAAAAATAAAATCCAATTACTAAAGATGAAAACCATAATATATGTCAGAAAAATCGAATTTTGAGTTTATAAAAAAAATATTTTTATGAGCAACGCTAAATACCCTGATAAACATCTTTTTAGTTTTAAACTTTTAATGCATGTTTATCATTTAATAATGGGGAAAACCTTAAAAAATATTTAATTAAATGCATGGGAAGATAGTGTTTTTTTAGGTACTGATCATGGAAGCAACCTACCGCATTGTATAAATAAATATGAGACATTATTAGTTCACAGAATCTAAGTTAACTACTGTATGACATTAAAACAAATAATTAAACAAAAAAGAAATATTATATTAAAATTTATCAGATAATTATATGAAACTTGTATAATATAATTGTTGGAAACTTGGATAATTATATGAAACTGGGATAATATAATTATATAAAAAGTCACTTTTTAAAGGAAAAACTTTGATTTTCTCTTTCAATGTTCACTTATCAATTACTTTATCATTTATTTTATAAAATACTCAAATCACCTTGGCTATAAGCTTCAAAAGTGCAAATAAATGAGTCAGGATTGTAAGATTTCGCTGGTAAAGGGTGCAAGAATGTGTTTTAGGCGTATAATTTGTAAAGTGTAAGTTAGTATTGTAAAATATGTGTATGATAAGTAGAAATATATAAAGGGGTAAAACTGTCATTTACTTCTATCTAAATTTGTTTTTGGATTACAAAAAAAACTTTGAATTAGCTTTCTTTTTTTTCTTTAAATTTTTTTTAAAACTTGGGTTCCAGTGTAACATCTCTAGTCAAGTTGGTCGGGGAAGCTTCTGGTTTTCAAACGGATTGTTTCTCCCTCGAGGGGAGATCGAAGCATCCCGCGAAGATCTCTTAAAGTTTCATTCCCGCCACCTTTTAAGCCATTTTGTTAGAAAAGGAATAATGTGATATTCAAGGGAGGTTCTCCCTACTTAGAGAATATTTGGGAAGCAGTTATTCATTTCATCAGGATTGGAGCCTTTTTTGCGCGAGGGTTAGAAGAGTTGCACTGGTTGATGGAAAGTTTATGATAGAGTAAATCTGTGATTGGTAATTCCGAAGTAGGATTCTCTCCTACTTGGTTCGTTACTGATTATTTGGTATTTCCCTATTGGGCATCAAATATATTTGAATATATTGCCTATATCCTCTCTTTAAAAAAAAAAATAGTTAGGTATTCATATAAATATGCAAGTGCTCATTCAAATCTATATTCATTATTCATATATGCCCATATATATGAACATTTATAGGGAGGTTATTACGTGCGACGAACGGCGGGTGCGGCAGCGATCACGGACCGTCGATCACGGGTCCATCGCATCGGATGGTCGGGTGCGATTCACGTCAACCGTTAGATGCGATGGACCCGCGATCGAACGGCCCACGTTGCGGCCGCACCCGCTGTTCGCCGCACGTAATAATTTTCAACATTTATATCCATATATATGAACATTTATACCTTGAAAGATAAAAATAAACATAACTCTTTATTCTATCCTTCCACAAAAAATAAAGACAAAACATAAAGCTAAACTTAACACAAACTCGGTAAGAAACATAGTTACAAAAGTCATTGTACCACATATATTCAACAATTCTTCAGTTTGCATATATACCCCTGTTATATTCCGATTTTGTCAAATTACCGCTAAAAAAATCACCCGTCCAAAAATACCCTTGTTAAGTGTTTAAGTTATGCAACTGTGCCCCTCCGGTCATCTACCGTGAGTTGTGGTTAAATGTTAACGTTAAGTCCACATTTTGACAGTTAAAAACATGTGAAAAATCATATATACCCCTCTATAATGCCTCTTCTTCTACATTGAAGGCTATATATGTGGGTTTTCCTTTTAGCTGAATCCACTGTGAGCCCCATTTGAATCCACTGTGAGTAGTTCATCTCAGCAATCCTCTCTCCTCTCCAACATACCCAACCTAACCCACCTTGTTATTGTGGGTTGCCATGTAAGGAGTGGACTTCTACAAAGGAAGCTACCAAAGGGAAGAAGTTTTACAAGTGTGTACATTGGGGGGTAAATTAACTACATTTTGGCTTTGTTTGCTTCAACGATGTGAACATTTATATTTTGCAAAATGTTTGATGTAATTCATGAACCAATTTTTTAATAGAGATCAGGTGATTGCAATTTTTTCGGCTGGGTGGAAGATTTTCACCATGATTCAATTAATATGGTGCCTCTACAAGAGTTAATCGAAGTGAAAATGAAGGCAACGAAGACAAAGCTGGTGTTAGTAGAAGAAAACTTGCTTAAAATGGATGAAAAGTTGTTATCAATGGAAGATGAATTTTTCAACTTCGCTGAAATCTTGCTCAAAATGGAAAAAAAAGTTGTTGTCAATGGAGGATGAGTTTTTCAACTTCAATGAAAGGATGCTCAAAATGGAAGAAAAGTTGTTGTCAATGGAGGAGTTTTCCAACTTTAGAGAAATGATGTTTATGTTCATGCGCCTTGTGATTGTCATTCTACTTGTTCAGTTTTTCTTTTAGTATGTTTGATAATGGATCTACTTCTTAAACAATGTGGCTATGTGTATTAATGTTAATGTACTACTTTTTCATTCTTAACCTGTTGTAACTCTTTTGGTAATGTTGTGATAAATTTGTCAAATAACAAACTACAATAACAATCACAACTTCTAATCTTTTAACAAGCTGAGATGCAAAGGAGCATTTTTAACACATACACAAGATCTATTTTAACAAACTGAAATACATAACAGAAGTTTTAACATACACATAAGAGTTGTTTTAACAAGTTAAAATACATAACAACACAAAAACTTAAGACTTAACTAATACATATAGAGGTTACTATTTCAACACATATAGCAGTTTTAACTCATTCAAAAGTGCTGGGCTAAAATGATACAAAAGTGCATGGATTAAAACACAGCTATAGTTCCATGCTCATTTGTTTAGTGGTGACCTGCTACCTCTAATTCCCATAGAGCCCCTAGCACAAGCACCTGGAGCACATGATGAAGGATCCATTAGTATATTCTTCCATCACCTGTACTAAAATATGCAAAGATTGAATTAAGGTATTCTGTTACTAATACTTGTACCATATCCTCTTCCATATCCTCTCATGCGTGCATTCCCATGGCTTCTAATGTTTGCAGCATTAGGCCCTCCTATATTTTGTGCATCCTCAATTTGAGGGTTCATGCTAATGGTCTCTCAAGCTTCTATTGCAGTTCCAACCCCTCTGCTTGCACCTCTTTTGTTAACTTGTCTGGGTCTACCTAGTTTCCTCCACTGAGAACTGTCAACAGAAGCCACACTTATATGTAATATCAAAACATACTTAATAGTTTGATGCCGGACTAAAATGATACAAAAGAAACTAGTTACCTTGATGCCTTAGTGGATGGTCCTGAAGTGGCCTTTCACCCTTATCTGTGTCACTGGGCTGTGTTCTACTAGGTTGATTTTCTGTGAAAATATCACCTTTTTTTTATTAACCCCATCTACATTTTCATCATCTGCTGCTGCTACCACAGGGTCCTCCAAATGGTGCTCTTCATCAATTTCTTCAATTGTGACATTATGTGCTCTACCCAACCTACCAAATGATTGGT
Organism: Acorus calamus; assembly: GCA_030737845.1. Lineage (NCBI taxonomy): Eukaryota > Viridiplantae > Streptophyta > Magnoliopsida > Acorales > Acoraceae > Acorus > Acorus calamus. Next base: position 6,966,604 of record CM060860.1, read on the forward strand.
CATCTTCATTATCTTCAAAAACCACTAAAAACCTATGCCTTTCCCCTGTCATATCATCTTTTGATCCTGAGAAGAACATTGAAAATAATTTCTAAAATCCTCTAAAATTAAACAGCTACTCTAAAATACCCCAAAATCAAACAGATGCTATTTCATGGAATGATCAGAACATCTTTTTCATACAACAAGCAGTAGAATAAAGAAATAGCTTTAAAAAAATCAATTTCCATAGAAATGTGGATGCTTGATTGATAAAAACATATCACATACATCAAATCACCCAACCAAATACGAAAAACCAAACAAAAATAAAATAAAAAATTGAAGCTTCAGTGATAAAAAACATACCACTGAAGTAGATGAAGTTTGGGTATGTTGAACCCTTTCCAATAATGGATTCAAAGCTGCTGCTGCCCGAGTCACCAACGCACCATCAACGGATCTGGTCCACGTTCTTTGACCACTGCGAATCCCTCTCATGTGTGCAAAATGTGTTTAAGGAGGACGAAAATGAATGAGTATGTTTGATTTGTGATCAGGTTCAGATTTGAACGAGAGAGATGAAGTGTGGTTTTTAGGGTTAGGGTTGGAGTTGAAATGGGGGAAGAAGAACATTTAGGGAAAGGGCAAAATTGTAAAAGCATGCATCAGGGTTAACCAAGTAACCCTGGTTGGGTAATCTATGCTGACGACATGTAACGGAGGGGCACAGTTGCACAACTTAAACACTTAACAGGGGTATTTTTGGATGGATGATTTTTTAGGAGTAATTTGACAAAATCGGAATATAATAGGGGTATATATGCAAAAAACTCATTAATAAATCTTACAAAATAAAATTGATAGAAATATTAAAATAGATATATTGTGTCATTAATACAACAAATACACACATTTTTTTAAACACACAGTTCAATAATCAACTTCACTAAACATAAGAAAAGTTTTGAAGAACTACTACATGTCTGCAGTGAGAAAGAGAGGGGAACAACACACAAATTCTTAAGAAACTCACACCAACATCTTCAAGAAGTTCAACCCTCATATTTAATTTTTAGTGCCATTTTCAAACCCCAACTAATCCTAATTTCCCATCCACAGACGCCTCCTCCAAAAACCTCTTCCAATTTGGGGTCTCCATCTGTGCATCCCTCAAGTCAAAAGGCACAGTTTTTATTTTATTTTTTTTTTAAAAAAACCCACAGTAGGAAACATTAAGGAAAGAATGGAGGTCATTACAAGGTAAACACACGGCATTCCAAGAACCCCCTCTCAAAATAATAAAAATAAATATAAAAATAAAAATTGAGAATTCTTGAAACCGCGTTTTTCCACGCAGTGATAAATCATGTCAAATCCGAGTTTCTGTTTCCAGAAAACAAAGACTCTTCCGAAGTCTGGACCATTATATATCAAAAACACAAACCCACATTTGTTTTTCTTTATCCACCTTTTAATAGTATAACCTTTTCATCCCTTCCCATCTTCAACAATAACAAACCTCTGGGTTTTATTCATCTTCGTTTCTCTATCAATTTCTCATCTGGGTTTTTCAATTCTCTTACAGAAACCCCTTAAAAAAGCAATCTTTGGTCAGAAAAGCTAAAACAAAAAACAAAAAACAGAGGAGATGATCGGCCTCGTGTTCCTCCTCTTCTTCTTCCTCTTCAATGCATCGTCAGCCGTCCAAAACAGCACCAACGGCGGGATCTACATCCGGGGGATCGAGCTTCCCCAGCATCCGAGCTTCAATTCGGTGACTTCAGCCAAACCCGACTGCCGTCTCGCGTCGGCACCCACACCGGAACCTTCAAAGTCCCCACCTTTGAAGCTCCAACTGAAGCGCAAGACCCACCAATCACCACCACCCAAGAGGGACTCGCTCGCCCAATCCACCCACCGCGACCTCCACCGCCTCCACAACCTCCACCGCCGCATCCTCGAAAGGAAGAACACCAACCCCCCAAACCCAAACCCATCCGCGCAAGCCCCGTCGCCGTCGGCGCCGCAACAACAGATGGTCGCGACGCTGGAGTCCGGTCTCTCCCTCGGCTCCGGCGAGTACTTCATGGACGTCTTCGTGGGCACCCCCCCGAAGCACTTCTCGCTCATCCTCGACACGGGGAGCGACCTCAACTGGCTCCAGTGCCTCCCCTGCCACGACTGCTTCGACCAGACCGGCCCCGTCTACGACCCCAACCAGTCCTCCTCGTACCGCAACGTCACCTGCCGCGACCCGCGGTGCGCGCTCGTCTCCGCCCCCGACTCCGCCGTCCCCTGCGCTGCTGACCACCAGCCCTGCCCCTACTTCTACTGGTACGGCGACCGCTCCAACACCACCGGCGACTTCGCGACCGAGACGTTCACCGTCAACCTCACCGGCTCCGGCGCGTCGGCGTCCGTCGAGGGGTTCATGTTCGGGTGCGGGCACTGGAACCGCGGACTCTTCCACGGCGCGGCGGGGCTCCTCGGGCTCGGCCGCGGCCCGCTCTCGTTCGCGTCGCAGATGCGGTCGCTCTACGGGCATGCCTTCTCCTACTGCCTCGTCGACCGCGACGCCGACCTCAGCGTGTCGAGCAAACTCGTCTTCGGCGAGGACCCTGGCCTGCTCGCGCACCCCAATCTCAATTACACGTCTTTCGTCGCCGGGAGCGAGAACCCGGTCGACACGTTCTACTACGTAGACGTCAAGACGATCGTGGTCGGCAGTGAAGCGGTTGAAATCCCCGCTGACGCGCTGAGGCTCTCCGCGGAAGGCGCGGGGGGCACGATCATCGACTCAGGGACCACCCTTTCGTACTTCGCGGATCCCGTCTACGAAGCGATAAGGGCGGCGTTTGTGCGGAAGATCAAGAAATACGAGGCGGTGGACGGGTTTCTTTTGAACGCGCCGTGCTATAACGTGACGGGCGTGGCGGAGCTGGAGCTTCCCGGGTTCGGGCTCGTGTTCGGGGACGGGGCGATGTGGGACTTCCCGGTGGAGAATTACTTCATACGGATGGAGCCCCATGAGGTTGTGTGCCTCGCGATGCTTGGCGTGCCGCGGGACTCGCTTTCGATCATTGGGAACTATCAGCAGCAGAACTTTCATATCATGTATGATGTGCAGAATTCGAGGCTTGGGTACGCGCCGAGGAAGTGCGCCGATGTTTAGAGAGGATTTGAAGCAATGGGTGGTGTAAAGAGGGATGGATTTGTTATCAGGTACTAAAAAGTTTTTCTTTTTTTGGTTTTTACTCCTCTTGAAGAAGGGAGGCATAGAAGAACAATGAAATTAGATTCTTTTTTTTTTTTTTTTGATTGGGAGATTGTCTTACTAGTCTTATTTTTTTGAAATTGAATTGTGTTGTTTGCATTGGAAAGATATCTTGTTTTTTTTTTATTTTAATATATACAGAACAGAAACAGATTTTGATTTATGTCTCATTGTGGGTTGCTTCTTTAGTTCACTTCATGAATACATGATTTCTATCAGTGCCTGATTTTTTTTGACACCATCTTCAAGAATTTGAACAGAATGCTTGTCATGGGCAAGATCAAATTCTAACATTGGTTGTATGTTGTATCGATACCTAACAGTGTTGATCTTTGGGACTGCAAAAAGTTTTGCTTTAATGTGTAAATATATAAAAAGAGGTTTTCTGAAATCGTATGATCATCATTTTATCATAATTAACAATTTACATGATTTTTATTGAGAGTTTTCTACTTGTTTCCTTTTATGGATTCAAGAGTTTGTTTCCAGGGAAGGAGACAATGGTTTGTTTTCCCTGTTCTACATAAGTCACATCATCAGAGTTCTAATTTTTTAGATTAGGTTTGGCGCCGATGATGACAAACGCTTGACAACCATATAACTGTGTCAAAAACCTGCTTATGTGTCCACTGATAACAGGTGATGTTGGGTGTTGGAAACTGTTCATGATGAAGAACTACCAGATAGAAGGATGGATTTATCTTGCTATAATGTATCTGAATAGCATTGTTGAACATATTTGGAGGGTGTAATTTTGAATTCTCAGTACACAGTTTATACTCACTGTTTAAGAATTCATTGACCTCCTATGAAAATGTCGTGGATCATATCATTTTCACATGATCAGGCGATCTAAGATTAAATTAAAACAATATATTGTAGGCTGTGTTTTTTGCGTTTGCGTTCTTAGATTAGCGTTGCTGTCACTTAATGCAATGAACTAATAGTTGTTGCCGGAGGTAACATTCAAAGTGCCTAATCACACTGACCCATCAAAAATAAATACTGTCAAATATAAAGATTCAAAGCCTTGTTTTAAAAAAATCACTCAGTCCATTCAACTTGCAGCATTTCCAGGCAAACCACAAGGGAAATGCACATAGAATGTTCAAACAGACCAACTTCTTAGCTTAATGTTGTTTTTGTGATGGTAAAAGTTCAACATTTGCCTACCCCCCAAAAAAAAGTTCAACATATTAAATGATGGCTTTTGGACTGGGTTGAAAAGGACTAGTGTTGGAAACCATTTTGTTCATGTGAGACTAACCGACTTTGTTTTTTAGACTGAAATGTTGAATGAATGTGCACCTCATATCAAAGTAGACTATTTTCCCCTGTGAATTACTTCTTTAATTCAATGCAACTACTTTTACTAAGAATTATTTTCATGAATACATGATTTTTTTTCTCTCTAAGAATGCTCAGTAGACCGTTTATACTCACTTTTCTAAGAATTCAGTGACCTCCTATGAAAATTGTCATGGAAGAAATTCAGATCATTTGAAGAGAAATAGTTGGACAGGAATGCGTTATGCGTCTTGCACGGTACATGGTCACGTGATCTGAAGATTAAATTAAAGCAATATATCATAGACTTTTTTTTTTTTTTTTGTGTTTGCATTCTTAGATTAGGTTTGATGTCACTTAATTTGGAGGTAATATTCAAAGTGCTCAATCACACCAAGCCATCAAAAAAAAAAAAAAACTGTTTTCAAAGATTCAAAGCCTTGTTTTAAGAATTCACTCAATCCATTCAACCTGCTGCATTTCCAGGCAAATCACAAGCAAAATGCACATTCTAAACAAACCAACTTCTTAGCTTTTCTTTGTTTCCCTTTATGACATACACAAATAAATGTTGCTTTTTTATGGTAAAAAGTTCAACATTTACCTACCAAAAAACAGTTGAACATATCAAAGGATGGCTTTTGGACTGGGTTTAGGAGGACTAGTGTTTGAAAGCATTGTGTTCATGTGAGACTGACTGAGACTTTGGTTTTTTAGACTGAAATGTTTGAATGAATGTGCATCTCATTGAAGCATTGAATATCAAAGTAGTCTATTTTCCCTTGTGAGTATCTTCTTTAATTCAATGCAACTACTTTTACTAAAAATTATTTTCGTGAATACATGATTTCCATGAGTGACATAACAGTTGTCTTTACCATCTTCAACAAGCTGAACAGTATGCTTGTCTAAAATGTATGATGACATGGGTAAGATCAAATTGTAAAATGGGTTAAGTAAATCAGATGTATATCCCAAAAGTGTTTCTTGTTCTACATAAACTCTTAGTCTATGTTTGACACGAGTTTGAAAAATAGTTTTATTTTTGGTATATATTATACATGATCAGATGACTTGAAGATCAAATTACTGTAATATTCAACTTTAATGTTGCTTAGACGATGAACTAGTAGTCATTGTCAGAGGTAATATTCAAAGTACTCAACCACACAAACTCATGAAAATAAAAGAAAAAACAGTCCTCTAAAGATTCAGTCTTGTTGTAGTGGAACTTCATTTCATAAGACATTCTGAAAGAAATTGAATCAGTCCATTCACAAGATAGAATGTTCAGACAAATTTTTTTTTCTTGTTTCCCTTTCTGACATATACAAATAAATGTTGCTTTTTGTGATGGTAAAAGTTTCAACATATTTTAGATGACCTAAAAAAAAGGATGGCTTTTGGACTGATGGTGTGTTTGGTTCTGCGATTGTAAAGCTTTTACGTTTATAAGAAACTACTTCTACAATTGTACAACATAATAATTTTATAATCGCAGCTTCTTGCAGAAAGGTTTCAGGCAAATAGTGTTAAAAAATTGTGATCGGAGAAAATTGAGGGAGGCAACTTCCAGCAAAATCAGTTTTAAACGTAACGTTTGCAGAAAATCAGCTTTGCAATCCTGCTACCAAACGGCTACCTGAGTTTAAAAGGACCAGTGTTTGAAACATTAATGTATTCATGTGAGACTGACTGAGATTGTGTTTTATAGATTGAAATGTTCAATTAATGAATGTGCAACTGATGGTTATAGCTGGTTGTGGAAAGTTGGTAGTGGTGGAGTTTATGAGGAAAAGTGAATTGAAACTAGTCTTAAAAGCAGCCGATTTGTTTGAACATCTTCCATGCAATGATACAAACTTTTCGCAATGCATGGTTTTCTGATCACATTGGAACCAGATTGGGAAGATGTCACACTGAGACACTCCTACACTCAATTGAATGAATAAAATACATACCTTCCTTGCATTTTCTCTTTATGGAGTGTATACTCTCCTAAGGGAGTAAATCTATTATAAATTTCTTATATGAATTAAATGCATACATTCTTTTTATAACTTCACATGTAAATTTCATTACATGAAGAAATCAAAACATGTATGGCTGGCGGGATTGTAATGGGATTGTCTGACATTTTCCTTCAACTTTTATGCATAAAACAATGGTAAATCTCACACTGGGTAGCAATTGAAACACTGCTTTAGGTAGTGTCTATAAATGATTTTGAAAGGCTATTGTTTTAAATTAGCTTTCCCAAAAAATTATCCTTTTTTTTGTTTGTTTTTTTTAAGTTAATATCATTGGAGTGTTTAGAAAAGAGATGCCTTAACATGGAGCCTGAACAATACACACAACATCTAGGGAGCTTGCATTTCTGGGAATCAATCTTTTGGGGGTGATGAGAGGACACAGTATTTTATACTACGAACACAAACACAGATGCATTGAATGATGGTCGCGGAAACCGATTGGATAGCACCCATCGGCGTTAGATGGAGCCCGGATCGCCAACACAGGTAGGACACACTCCCAAATGGAGCCTAAGGTGATTATTGAAAGAGCGTTGTTACACCCAGATCCGTTTTTAATCTCAATTCCAGTCGTATATGCGTCGATGGAAAATTAATAACGCATGTGCTCAGGTTAACAAGGCATATGCTTCGAAAGAATTTTTTTACGTTTTCTATAAATGCATCCATGCAAGTCATTAGAATATATGCTTCATTGCATCCATGTTTAAGTGTGATTATTGAAAGGACGTTGTTACACCCAGATCCATTTCCAGTCCCAATTTTAGCCTTATATGCGTCGATAGAAAATTAAGAACGCATATGCTTAGGTTAAAAGAATTTTTTATAATTTATATAAATGCATCCATGCAAGTCATTGGAGTATATGCTTCATTTTTTATAAAAGCATGTACCTCATTAGATGATGTATACTATTTTAAAAAATTCAAAACATATATAATATGAAATTGAGACTGGAAATGGGACTGGATGTAACATTATCATTTTTGAAAACACAGTCTCAAAAAATTATCAAACATGTTTCCAAATGCTACCACAATGACACGACGGTTTCAATTTTTATTTTATTTTATAAAAAAAAAGACATCAAGTTACATTATCAATTAAAATAGTGTATAAAGTATCTTTTTCACATACTTCTCTCTTCATTCAATAAAAAATAACCCTTTTTTTCAACACTAAAAACAAAATTTGCTCGGATAATTTTGATTAGGGGTACTCATCAAGCTCGTGAGACGAACCTCGGGGCCCTTGAATCGGGCTGGGCCCCACCAGCATCTTTGGCCCATGTTTTGCTCACTGGCCTGCTAAAATGGATCCAGCTCGGCCCATCCTTCGTACTTTAGTGGGCTGGTGCCAAACACATTAAGGTTGCAAAACTGATTTTATGCGGATGCTGGGTTTGAAACTAATTCTGCAGAAAACTGTCATTCTCTAACTTTTGAAAATCTTAGTTTTTAACACTGTTTATCATAAATCTATTTGAAAGAAGCTGCTACAGTAAAACTGTTTGATTGCACGATTATTTTTTACAGTTTCCTGTTAACGCAAAAGCTGCTCAATTATGCAACCAAATGCTAGTGAAGTAATGATATGTCCAATGCAGCCCCCCATTCATCCCCATTTATCCACATCATTTTTTATTTTTTTAAAAAAATTATACACTCTGCTATTGAAATACATACATTTATATGATTGAGATAGAATATTATATTTTTTTCTCTTTGTAAAAATGAAACTTTTTTTACTTCACACACTATTATATAATACAATATACTATGATAATAAAGTATATACTACTCTATTATATTGTATAAGGCTGCAAATAAGACTGAGTGTGTGAAGGCTCATACATTAATTAATTAAAATATCCCAAATTGTAGGCACATTAATGAATATTAATATTGGAATATATAGTTTTTTGGACTATTTAATAGACGCAAATATTATTTTAATAATTGATACAATTATATACATCTACTTGTGTTTTTTATATATTTGTAACATATATAACTATTGCTCAAATAATTGAGAGAATTAAATAAGGTACTTCTACTTCCACCAACCAATTAACTAATCTTACCAACCAAAAGAACAAAATTTGAACAACACTTCAACATTTTTTTATAACAATCGACAGTAGATATGTCAATCACCATTTAAAATATTTGACAGACGTTATATCAACCTTCCTTTAAAACCTCCGACAGTTGGTCTATCGACCTGAGACACATTCGATCACATTTAATATTCAATGTACATTAAAATATAAATACATTCACAATTACATTCACATTGACATTTCATTCAATATTTAGGATATATTTACTTAACTCTTAACACATTATAAAAAAAACATGAACATAATTGCAACAATGTGAACTCCAGAGGTATCACAACCAGACATTTCAGTTAAATTAAATACTAGACAAAATCAAAACTACCATTACTAGATAAAAATAATAATAAAGTTAGTCATGCACCTTAAAAAATCTAACAAAATCATATTCAATTAATAACCAATCATCATATCATCATATGAATCTATTCAAATTTGTCATTCTTAAACACTAATAAGTAATAACCTTAAACCAACTACACGCGTTATGCAAACAACAAAGGAAATTGAAATACTCAATGCAACAATTCATTCCTCATACCATACACAAAATCGCACCCAAAATTCATCACAGCTCCAAACCCAAACAATACATATGTGATTTATTCAACCCAAAAGTTCTCTATACAAAGCCCAACCAATTAACTAACATCAAATGCAAATAACAACAAAGCTGAACAAATTTAAATAGTATTTTCATATTGATAGACCAAACGTTGAAGGTTTTAAAAGAAGGTTGACACAGAGTTTGTCGAATGGTTTAAATAATGGTTGACTGGGAGATTGTTGAATAGCTCAAACAATGATTGACAGAGACTGGTGAATGGTTGGTGAGATTAGTGTTGTTTAAATTATGATTTTTTTGTTTTTTGGTTGGTAATATTAGTTTATTGGTTGGTGGAAATAGACGTGTCTAATTAAATACCGCTACTTTTATTTTAAATTTAGAGTTTTTTAGATTTGTAGAATAAATAAATATGGTCCGTTTATTTGATAGATGTAAACTATTATTCCTTTTTCTTGATATTCAAGACACAATTATAAGACATTGAGATTGGCCAATTATTTTTTAAATAATGATATACAATAAATATAATTTTTAGCATAACATTCTTGAAGTTAAGTTCGCAACCCCAACACAACCTTAGGTTTGAAATTTTCTAAAAGTATACATATCCATACATTCATTCATTCACAAAAATTGAAATATATAATTAAATGAGTTGAATTCATCATATGCTCTTGAATTTTTTTAATCGAATAACCTAATATAAATTAATTAGATAAATCTTGACTAGAAATTCAGGAATGATAGTACATGATTGAGTGTGTCATGACCTAATTTTTTTTCTAACTAATCAATCATTAGAAAAATTTATAATTCTTTACTCTTCAAATACATATATATATTTTTTGCCTGGTTGACTATAGGTGAATAAAATATTATAAAATGTGAAAAATGATTTCACATGCGCATTACTAATTTATAAAGAAATGATGACACATGATTTAACAAATGAGTCTATACTAATGAAATAAATAGGATGTAATAACATAATTTTAGAAAACTGTACTACTATTATCTTATTTTCAAAATATTCCAATATAATTATATCAATTTTAATAAATAAGTTTTTTATTCCTTCACCCATATTTTTGTATTCCACTATTATCTTTTCATATATTCCACTAATTATTGATAATTCTCTAACAAAATAATTAAAAAAATAAAAAACAAAGGAGAAATTAATTAGGGGTTCCTGTGGTTACCCATCTATTATTTTTAGGTCCCTAAAAAAATTTAAATTTATTTTAGGTGCATAAGGCGGTGAAAAATTATCTATATGTCATTTTAGCCGGATGTTGTTCAAAAATATAAAAAATGTCATTGTCCCTTATGCGAAGGTTTACAATGTACTCGGGAGTACTAACAATGTTCTGTAGATGTTTAACAATTTACTGTAGAGTGTTTATAGTGCACTGAAATAATTGGGTTATGGGCATCTTATGCGAATGTTAATAATACACTGAGGAGTGTTAACAGTATACATGAGATATTTAACAATGTATTGAGAAGTGTTAATAATGTATTAAAAATAATTGGGTGGTGGTATTTTTGATATTTTTGAACAACAACTAGTTCGAGGGACTTAAATATAATTTTTTACTCCCTTTGGCTTGGTTTGACATTGAGATAAGGGGATGAGATAAACAAATAAGTGGGTTAAATCACGTATTATCTCATATGACATAAGATAAAAAGAGGATAAAACACAGACAATTGTCTGTTTTTTGAGAGAAAAAGTAAAGATATTTTGTTGTAGGTAAAAGATGGAATATATTTTATCCTTATTTTTTAATCTTATTTTGTAAAACATAGATACATTTATGATTGTCCTTAAAAAAAAAATTCATAAAACCAAAACCAACAATATTAATGTCTCTTTAATTGAAAGGTGGATTTGGTATTTTTAATTTTTTTTTAAAGTTATCCTATATTTTACATCATGTGATCCAAATGCAAAGTTAAGGATATGAACACAAATAATTATGAATAATAAAATGCATTACTAAATGTAAATATTGATAATAATGATTTTTTTATCCTCATATATTATAATAACTTATCCTAAATATTTATCCTTTTATCAAATTAGACATTAAGCCCCCGTTTGGGAAACAGAATAAGCGAATATAATGGTAGTATAAAGGTGATATAAGAATGGATAGGAAAAATAGTTGTTTGTTTACATGGTATAACTTGATATTACTAAGCCAATTTAAACGAGTATAAAAGAGTATAACAATTCTAAGTAACCCATATGATAAGTTATACTCAGTTTATCTATTTCATGAGACCACATGTCAAATCAACTTTTTACATCTTATTACATCAAATCACCTATCAACACCTTTTATACATCAAAGGGCCCATATGTCAAATCAATATTTATATTTTTATTATTTATCAACCAAACAATTCAACATTTATTCTTACATTTTCCAATAAGAATAAAAAAAAACACAATCAAACAGAAAATCTCTTATTCATGTAGATTTATTATCTATACTGTTATAGTTATCTATCCAGAATAACTCAATTCCGCTATCCAAACAGAAACTAAAGATCTATAAAACACCTTGAAAAGTTCCAAGAACACCTGAAACTAATAGACGATTGACACAGGGACCCTAAAAATAAACTTGTTCGACCCTTTGGGGGGATTCGAAAAACAACCGATAGAGACCGACCACAAATAGCTCTTCTTTAAAACGGGGGAAAAACAAGAAAAACGGCACGGTCAACCGCCTGAACCAAAAAAAGACCCAGAAAAAACTCTAACCCTAACCCTAGATCTTCCTAAGAAATCCCACTCAATATGAGTGACGGGGAAGAGAAGGGCCGTGGGATCGGCGATCACCAACACCTCCACCACCATCAGCAATCGCAGCAGTACGGGACGTTTCAGGGGGTCCCATCTCAGCCGGCGATCGGTTTCCCTCAACCGGTGCCTCCGCCGGGGCTCTCCGCCCATCCCGGCCCCACTTACTATACACACGGGTACCAGGCTGTCCCCGGTGAGCATGAATTTTTAGTTGGTTTGATAGCTTTTGGGATGGATTTGGTTGTTGTAGTGTTTTTTTGGTCATCTTTTAATGTGTTTTGGTGGGTGTTTTTGGCTGAGAAATTGAATTAAATATTGGGTTTGCGATCAAGTTGAAATCTTGCGTGAAATTGAAAAAAATGCGATGGTTGGGAAACAAATTTGGGTGTAATTGGTGAAGTTTTATGTAGTTCAACAAAATTAATAATGTTGTTGATTTGATGATAGAGATTGTGTTGGCTGATGTCATGGTTCTTCTCAACTTATGTTCCTTTTGGGTTTTTAGATGGTATGTGTATCTCTATTGATAATGCTTGGTAACAATCACTTCATCACTTGGAATGAAGTTTGTGATTCACGCACAAAAGGTCCTTTTTTTTTGTTCTCGATGCATTGGACCTGACATATAGTGCTCAATTCTTTCCTTGCAATATATGACACATTGATCGTTATGAAGTTTTGCACAATGATCTCTTAATGGATGGATTATTTTACAATTATCTCATTCCAGATCGAGCACGATTTTATTATGGTTGTGATACACAGACATTTCTTGATCCACTTGTTGAAATTGTGAAGTAAATTTACAAAGTTTTTCTTCATTTCCCACACATGATATGGAATGTTATATATATGTTTGTTTGATAGACTGGTCAAGATCAGGTTACATGAACAGTTTTGGGTTTTGAACCATTTCACACAACCATTCTAATGAGTTATTTCCATATCAATTGAATCCAAACTGGAGTTGCTTGATCAATGAAATATCTAGTGTTTTGTTTGTTTTTGATAAAAACTGGGAGCTCACCATTAGTAATTTATTAATAATGGTTGGAAGCTCCTACAGGTGGGGGACATATAGGCCTAACCTCCAAAATGAGCTCCCCAAAAAAAAGAAAACTGAAAAACAGATGTCACAGTACATCCCCCCCCCCCCCCCCCCCCCTACACACACACACACAAAATACAATGGACCATACAAAGTCCCCAAAGCTTCCCCATGCTGCACCCTCTAATATACTTAACAGAATTACATTTTCCCCATTTACTTTACTGTACTCACCTTAATGAAAATATCAAAATATAAAAGGAAGAAATATACACAATTGAGTGAACTTGGATAAATTTAAAGAAAGAATCAAAGAAATGAGTTACTTTTTTTTTTTTGAGAGAGAAAAAAAGAAATGAGTTACTTAATTTGAAGAAAAAGGTTGGATGTCCACCAAGTTAAAAGGATAAATTGGATCCCACTGCTGATCTTCATGCAAAACACAAAGAAAATCTATCTTAAACCCACCCACTCCCATGGTAATTCCCTCACCCATTTAAACCTCTCTTAAAAAGATTACTTCTCTCTAACAACTGTTTTGGTTTGTATCTGTGGAGTATGTGCTGCTTTAAAAAAAAATCTTGGTAGGCATGATCCCCGATTTTATTAATATCAGAGCAAATGCCCGAAGTGAAACATTACAACTCTTTCAGGTCACACCCCAAGAGGCCATGGTAGAGGAGAGCTTTACCAACACATGGCTATAATAACACCCAAAATTACTCCTCGATAGACCCTAGAATAGTCTACCCTTGATGCACCCGTGAGGATTGTACCCCAAACTTTGATAAAATTAACAACCAACTCCCAAACATTCTCGGAGTACACCATTGAACCTCTAAACACAACTTGGTTCCTAGTAACCCATATTGCCCAAATGACTGCAGGGACAAAGGACTTGGTGATGTGCTGCCTTGTAATTGAAAGATTAAAAAGCTACGCATTGCCTATCCTCTGATATGTCCAACTGTGAGAGTTTAACGTACATGATTAACACGGTCAGGTATTAACAATTGTTGTATCTTTCTATGCAATTACTACCACCATAAGTTCTACTTGTATCGGACACAACATTGTCCAATGAATGATTAGAGGAGGGATGGTATATAAGAAAATGAGGTGGAGGAATCAATGGATATAATAATGATGGGTGGAGATTGATAGAAAAAGAATTGAGTTTGTGGAATAGGGACACGAGTTAAATTGCTGGCAGAGCTCAGTTTGCAGTACATTTACTTGCAAAAGGAGAGACCGACCATAAATGTAGTTTAGTAATTTATTTTTAAAAATAGATGATGTACTAATTGAGTTTTGGTTAAGTCGGTTAGCACCCCCTCACCGTAAAGGATGACTATCGTAATTGATTTTTTTTTTTTTTGGGTGAAAAAATCAAATATGACAGTCAATTTTGATTTTTGAAAACATTAATTATGACATTGCTGTACTTGCGGTGTTTGCTAAGTAAACATTGGGCATCATGGTCCTATATCTGTGGTGTTTCTGTTTGTTTGCTTGATTTAATTGCAGTTCCTTTTATTGATTTTATGATGTCCTGACGCTTGTCAAGGTTATGCGGCTGTTGCTGAGGGAAGGCCTGTGAGAGTGCATCGTCTTCCCTGTTGCGGTATTGGTCTTGGTTGGTTCCTGTAAGTTCATGCTGTCAACTTAGAGTTCTCTCATTAGTTAATACACTCAACTTTATGCCCGTTTGTGTGCTTTACATTAATAAAATGGCATGCTTCTCTAGGTGAAGTCCCTCGAACCTTTTACCCTACAATTTTTCTCCAATATGACATAGAATTGTAAGATTATTAGTTATGAACTCTTGTGTTGTGATTGTGGAATGACAATTAACAAATATGGTTTGTTGGAGTTGGAATGAGCATTTTATCCCTTTTCCTCCAAGATGTTAAGATGCTCTCTCTTTTTTTCATGCATGTTCTCTCTATCCCCTGCCCTTGAAAATAGTTGTACTGGAATTTTGACCTGAAGCTAGATTGAGGCAGTTGTCTTTTTATGACAATCATTGATGACTGATCAAATTGTTTCTTTTTGGTTCAAAGGTTTATAATTGGTTTCTTTCTTGCTGCCATTCCGTGGTACGTTGGAGCTTTAATCCTACTGTGTCTCAGAGTAGATTACAGAGAGAAACCTGGGTTTGTTGCATGCACTATTGCTGTAAGTATCAACATCAACATCTTGTTTGTTTTTACATTTTTAGTGTTGCGAGAGTTTGCTATGCTGTTCTCATTTGTAAAGTAATTTGATGGCTCACTTTTGCTTTACAATAATTATTAATTAGAAGACAACTGCATCCAAATTTCACCTGTTTTCATGCTCTATGGAGAAGGCTATTATAGTTTGTTGGTGAGTTTTGGGTAGAACCTTGCCTTTGATGTAACCGAACAATGTTTCTGGTGTAGCTGGTTGCCGGACTTCTCCTTTTTCCAAGGAGATCATTATCTTAAGTTCAGTAAATAAGTTGGCTCTAGATTTAGTTACATACTTACATGGTATATGGTAAAGTTACATGGTTGTATCTTCTGTAGGATGGGATAGAATTGGTAGGCACTTAGTCTAGCTGAAATCTTGTTCCCCATCTGATGGATGTCCAAAGTGTATCTTTTAACGTGACAGACTGAGATTGCTAAAACGTAATTCCAAAGAGCCTTTTGGTCTTCATCTGCCATGTGGTCCCATTCGGTCAAATATATTCCATGATCATCTTCCCTATTAATAAGAGAAAATAAATTTATGTAAAAAACAGAGGGAAAAGGAGGTTACATCACCATATTTTCTGATGAAAGCTATTCATATTGCTTTAACATTAGACTCTGCTATTAGCAAACAATTTCTTTTAGTTTACTTTTATAACTTAGGAGGTGTAAAATCCTGATCATAAATGAAAATAGCTAATTATGCTTCTATTTTTTTCTCTCACACACTGTTCTTTCTAAACTTCTATAGTGATATAACATAAGAACAATGCCATAAAAAATACCCCTGTTTTGATATGTTTAGCCATGATCTTGTTTCCTTTGTTGACTTTGATCTGAGTGTCATTGTCTTCAACCAAACCTTTCTCCAGTATTTCATTGGTTCCATTTTATTTTTATTTTTTGCTGTAAGTTGTTTAACACAGTAATGCACACTGAAGAGATCTTAGGAAAAGTATTTGTGATTTGTTATTTGAAGTTGAAATGGGAATGTTGTCTTTTTGGCATTTGCAATGTTTAGAAATGCGGTATGCGGTTTGTGTGCGGTTAGGGTACCGCATAAAGTATATACGGTATGCAGAAGTATATGCGATTATGTAGGTTTATTAGTAAAACACAAATTGATAGTTGATAGGGAAATGAATATATCCTAGATGTTTAGAAAAATAAAAAGTACAGAAAAAAAATAATAGTAAAAAACTTCCTAAACTATAAAGCTTCCAAAGTAACCCGCACATCTAAGAGAAAGCATAAAAGCTATCTTTCAATAAAATCAAGGCATCCTAAAGTTTATATTCAAATCTTGTGAGTCCCTCACAAAAAAAAAAATCGGTCGCATAAACGGCCGCATATCCGCATAGAGACTGCATTTGCGGGTCCCGCCCTCATATGGGGCTGCCTAGCCTTATGCGGTTCAGTCCAGAGACCAAACCACATATACTCTCGCATAGATCACATATCTGAACAGTGGTTCCAGTTATGGGATAAAATGACATGAAATCAAATTCTGGATATTGATATATTTTCAATGGTTTAAGATGTTAGAGGACATAAGCTACAAGTTAGCGTTTAATGAAATTTCATGGATGGTTGAAATCAACAGATGTGAAGTAGTATTTTCATATAGAAAAGTATTAGGTAATGGCAGAGTTGTTGCACGATGTGGCAGAGATGGGTACTCAAAAAGCCACGGAGTGCGGTGGTGCAGCATGGTGGCCATCTCTTTATCATACAGATGCACATGTTATACTGAATGATAAGATAATTGGTACTAGCTCACACGCGCGCGCGCGCGCGCGTGCAGATCTTTCTGTGTAGCAAAAACTCGTTGTATTGTCACCTCTTTGTACCATACAGACACCTCTTTGTATTATAATATTACACAGAATTACAGACACATACCTTATTATTTTATACTGCATTGGTTTTGGAAGTTGCAACATGTTGATAATTTTACACTTTAAATCGTGATATGAAGACGTTATATTCATCTGAACACCATGCCTATTCTTGGAAGAAAAAGTTAAGGCAGGCCCTCCCTTCCCCCTCTGATTATTCTTGCCCAAATCCCTAGAGTTATGCTTCAACTCATTAACTTTTTTTATTTAATTTTCATAATGTAGTGCTTGTGTGTACATGTGTACACTGGAAATTCACTCCTCATCCTTGTCTATTGGTTTATATGATCTTGTTTATGGAAATAGGAAATGAACATACAGTAATCAAAGAAGGGGAATAACAATCACAAGGTTTCTTTTGCTTGATCACGTATAGGACCATAGACTCTAGAGTGATTTTGGCAGTTGATCCTATGGATCAGCTAGGGTTCATTTTGTAGGCGGAAAGACAGGAAAAAAAAATCCAATGGTTTTTCTGTAGATGAAATAAGATTAATACATTCAAATACATTCGGCATACATGGATTGATTGGAACTATGGTCTAGTAGGATTTATAAAGGTGCGATCAGCATATGACTTTCATATTCTAATGTCTTTGTTATGAAAAAGTAAACTACTATAAGCTTTACCAGTGAATAGCAAGGGTGATATTTACAACTATAACTAAAGTGGCTTTTGGTCCAACAACTCTGTTCTCTCATGTGTAGGCTGTTCTGGCTGCAATTGCTGTTGCCCTTGGTGTGACTAAGGGAACCCATTCCTGGTGAATTTTCCCTGGCTGATCAAAAGAGGAGAATGGTTTGGACTGGTATACACTGAAAACGACTCCCAAATTCTGGAAAAACAATCGAATGGCTTTTATTCGGTACATGTATAATTTGTGGTGGCTTTTCTGTGTAAAACTCCTGTATAAATCTCAAAACAGCGATTTCGGATTTCTTGAGTTCGTGTATTTATGTTTCAGAAGAGTTTTATCATGTGTTATCAAATCAGCTTGTGTATTCATTACTTGATTTATGGTTCGTATTTGGATTTGTGCCTGTGATGTGAATGCAATTAGAGTTGCTGATTAAACTTGTGATGTTTAAAAATAATTTAGGTAACCCTGGAAACAGGGTTGGGCAATATTTGGAGATTGTGTTTTTGGAGGGATTATACTAAATACAAACTCATTTTCAAAGACCCTAAACGATCTCAGCTTTTTTAAAAATAAAAAAGAACAACTCTTAATTATAAAAATGAGTTTTTCATTAATCAAATATAAAAAAGTATGCTTTCTAGAAAACTATTTGTTTTTTTGGTAAAAAGCTTCTGTTTTTTTTTAAAAATAAAACTCAGGTTTTCAACCTAACCACCGATTGGTTCGAGAAAAGGGCCTATAATAACTGAAAATTAGTCTGAAAAGTTGTAATAAATGAGAATATGTACAGCAGTATATGGATTCCAGTCAACCCCTGTAATTAAGATATTTCAGGTTATTCAACTTAAAAAATATGGTCTTATTATCAAATCAACTGTCTTCACATTTTATAAATCAACTGTTAGTAATTTTTCTCATTTTATAAATCTTTATCTACACTTCATTTATATTTATCTAAACAATAAAAACTTTATCATTTTTTTTCCAACGAAATACAATCAAATAAAAAATTATTTTATATTGATTTATACTAGAATAGTCATAAACCTCATAATAACTTCATTCTCTATCCAAAAGGTTGCTGAGTGTTCATGTCATTCAAATTTTATACTACTGTTACAAATGATGAATATTATTGGTTTCATGAACAAGAAAATATTAGTGTTCATGTCATTCAATTTTATATACTGTTGTTGCATTTGGTGAACATTATTGGTTTTATAATCAAGCAAATATTTGTATTCAACCTTGGAAATTGAGGATTTTTAGAAGGGCGTGGTTATCCCTACCAAGCCTTTTTTTTACCCCACCAATAAAAAAAAACACGATGTTTTTTCTATTCCCACCGATCTGGCCGGTGACCGAACTTGAATGTGATTTTATATTTTGGGCGACCTAATTTGATCGTCATTTCAGATTTTGGACGACCAAACTTGGTCGAACAGAATTTGTAATAAAGTTTATAATTTTTTTTTCTTAGAAACTTAATCTCATTACGTGTATCTTCCTTGGATTTTTCATGTCAACAAGTCTGAGTTATAATGTAGGGAAAATCAATTATTATTCTTCAATGTAGAACATAAGAACATTTTTTTTACATAAATGACGAACAAATTCTAACAAGCCAAATATAAAATGTGTTTGGATCAACTGGTAGGTTTTTTTTGTTATCAAACAAAGAATCCGCTTAACTACGAATTCAAACGAAGCTTAAAAATAGTACATATTTGTCTAATAAGATATTTTTCTATAAAATATTGAATTAATTAAAAGTATACCTGCTTACATTTTTTTCAACCCCTTAGCTATTGTGTGGAAGAAAGAATAAATGTAGAATATGATGAATAAATCCAAAAATTTATTTGTTTACAAAGAATAAGTAGACATAGTTTTGAACCCTGTTCGACCAATTACGATCGCCCAAAGCCTGAAATGGCGACCAAGTCTGGTCGCCCAAAACCTGAAATGATGACCAAGTTCGGTCGACCTGGATTGGTGGGAACAGCCAAACACCGGTTTTTTTTTCAATTGGTAGGGTAAGAAAAATACGTGGTGGGGATAGACGCGCCCCTTTTAGAATCACAATTAAAATTTTCATAGAATTGATTTTTTTCCATATCTACATGACACCTACTATATAAATATCATCTAAGTGACACTTATGGTTGGTTAATACATATATTCTTAGAAGATAACAAAACTTATATTTTAGTTGCATGTGGAATTATCCAACCGAGTTGTAAAAGTAAGCCATAGCAACAAACGTTATATTTAGTTATAAGCTTGTCAATCAGACAGATACAAATCAGATACATCAATATCCATATCCTAACTTTTAGACTCAGATGCAGATAGTAATTTTCGGATTCGGATATCTTTGAATTCGGGTCGAATAAAGATATTTTTTGGATAATTAACATGTTTAAATATTTACATTAAATTGGATAATCAAATGATATCTTAGAGAGACATGACAATTAAAATTGAGATTTTAAAATTTATTATCTGTATTAGATATATATAATGAATATTTCATAGTAATATAATATATTATAATTGTGATTAATCATACCAAATAACAAATATGAACAATATATAATACAAATTGTAGGAGGGCAATTCCGAACAAGACAGAAAGTGGGGAATAACCCGGATAAAGCCCATCTCGCGATTAACATGAAACCAGCCCAAAAAGAGAGGCAGACCCACTAGTCAGACCTCGAGGTCAGCCCCATCTGGCGATACCCAAGTGAGGTAATCTCGCCCGACGAGTTTATGGGCCCGGCGAACCCGGACGTAGAAGATAAGGACAAACCAGAGTAAGTCAGGTCGGGCGAACCGTATGCCCGACCACGGCGTGACCACGACAATAACGCCCGACCAGAGATACACGGTCATTTGGTGAAGTCATGCGAAAGGACAAGGTTGTAGCGACCTATTCAGGCCAAGGCACGTCGGTGCCCGAGTCGAGTAGCAAACCAGATATGGATCCCTCCTCTATCTTCTTCAAGACAGTTGGCGAAGAGAATATTCTCTGACGACAAAAAGGACGATGCGTCAGGGAAACCGTTATAGGTTAATGATGATCCCTAGACGCCACGTGTCCCGAATCCATAGGCCTAGCAGGAAGTACCATATCACGCTATGGACACTCCTCGAGGTCCCGATCGGCACGCCCCGACCCACTATAAAAGGGAGGTTACCCCTCCCTCCTCAGGTACGGAATACACTCTTCCCTCTCGCTTCAGTCAGAAAAAATGTCTAAATTCCTTTGAGAAGGTGGATCACTGACTTGAGCGTCGGAGGGGCGTTAGCCGGCACCACACTGGTGTGAGTGGCAGGTGCTTGGAAGTCGGAGACGACGAGGAGCACTCCGTTCTGATCAAGGCGAGGAGTATCGACGAAGGAGGAGTTCAGGCTCAAACCATTTCTCCGGACCCATCTCAGAAGCCCGGATCAACGAAGATCCGGCCCAGGAAGGGATACTCGAAAATCCACCTCCACATTTTGGCGCCGTCTGTGGGACGAGCGAAAAGCCGTCCCGATAAACTCACCGGAGAAGATGGTGGGAACTAGGACTCGTTCAACGATCCTCGAACGCGACATGGAAGGGGAACGCGTAACTCCAGATGACCCTCCCCCAGCCAAAGGCAAGGCGCCGATCGGATCATCGTCACAAGACCCGACCCCAGAAGCTGGGCGGGACCTTGCAAAGGAGCTCGAACTGATGAGCCAGCGCCATCAGCATCTGGAAAGCTTGGTGGAGCAGATCCTGAAGCGTAAAGAAACGGCACCACCGCCGCCCCCGCCAGAAGCACGGGATCGGCCGAACTCGGTCAGAGTTGGCGAGGAGCCGCGAGACCACGATCGCCAGAGTAGACGGCCAAACGCGCGAAGCCATGAATCAATCTACTCGTCGGGCGAAGGACACCGCCAGGGGGGTAGGCGGGATCTATCTGACGTTCCCCTTGAAGGGAATTACGCGAGGATGAATCCCAGTGAGCAACGAGACCATTCACCTCATCGGGAACAACGAAGAAAGCGAGCCAACACTCACCGGACTGGAGGACAAGGACGTCATTTAAGCCCCAGCCGTTATTCGGTGTCTTCGGATGACGACTGCGGACAAAGGCGTCGGGAACATACAAAGAAGACACACAGGAGTGGAATGACCAGCACCCGAGATCGGGAGTTTATCTCGAGAGCACTGAAGGGATTTGAATCACCCTTCGTTCATCACATCCTACACAGCATACCCCCCCGGAGGTTCGTCCAGCCAAAGTTCCGACTTTATAACGGAACGACCGACCCCTTTGATCATGTGTTGGGCTTTCGACACGCGATGGCACTCTACGAGCAGCACGATGAGCTCATGTGCCGCATGTTCCCCTCTAGTCTCGAAGGGGCGGCTCTCAGCTGGTTCCACCAGCTCCCCGGTGGATCAATCCACAACTTTGAAGAACTTGGGACTCTATTCGCGGAGCACTTCATCTGCAGCCGAAAACAACAGAAGGATTTGGGAGACCTAATGAAGATCCAGATGCGACCCGGGGAGTCAATTCGGGGATTTGTAGATCGGTTCCGTCTCCTCATGTTTGAGGTAGATCGGTGTGACTCGAATGCCGCGATAATGGCATTTCGAAACGGGTTGCCGCCGAAGCATGACTTGCGCAACTCTCTGGTAAAGAAAGTTCCGGAGACCCTTAGCGAGCTCATGTGCAGGGCAGAGAAGTACGCCAAGGTCGAGGACGAGGCGACCACTTCGCGGACCCAGGCCGTCGCCACAGTTTCAAAGAATCCCGAACCAAGGGAAGACAAGGCGCGGAAGTCACGCGCCGAACAGAGAAATAACCCGACAGCCAATGAGGTCCGGGAGAAGACTTACACAAAGTTCAACTTACCTCTCGTACAGATTCTAGAAAAAATCAAACACGCTCCATTCTTCCAGTGGGCACCCCCCATGAAGAGCGATCCAGCCGCCCGCGACAAAGGGCTCAAGTGTGACTACCACCGGGACTTCGGTCACCAGACCGAAGGCTGCCGGACGCTGAAAGGTTTCTTGGAGTCCCTGGTTCGCAAAGGCAAGCTCCGGGAGTTCATTGTGCCGAAGGAGGAGAAGAAGCAGGAAAGACATGTGGTGGCTGTTGGGCCCTCGCAGGTGGCAGGAGTGATCGACACGATATGTGGAGGACTGCCACGATTATCGGACACCAAGTCGTTTGCAAGGACAGCTAAGCGCGGTTCTCAGCATCTGGAGATTCTGCAGATCGACCAGGAGGCGGTGCTAGCCCCTAAGAAAGCAAAGGCGGATGATCCAGGGGTGATCTCATTTTCCGATGAGGATCTCGCCGGGTTAATTATCCCTCACAGCGACGCTTTAGTCATCACGTTGCGGATTGCGAATTTTGATGTTAAGCGTATACTCATCGATACCGGAAGCTCTGCGGACATCCTATTCATGCAGCCGTATCACAAAATGGGGTTGAAATCATCAAGCTTGGAGCCGATGAGGGAGCCGTTGATAGCTTTCAACGGCAGCCAAGCAGTCCCTTCTGGGCGAATAACCTTACCAGTACGGGCGGGAGACGAGACGGTCCTGACAGAGTTTATTGTCATGGACCTTCGGTCGCCTTACAACGCGATTATGGGACGCACATGGCTAGGGGCGATGAAGGCCATTCCGTCCACTTACCATCAAAAACTGCGTTTCCCTTCCGCCCGAGGAATTATGCAGATACAAGGTGACCAAGTTGCTGCGAGAAGATGCTACGCTTTAGCAACGTCCGGGAAGGCCCATACCGAGGAGCAGGCCGGGGAGGCAGGCGATATTCACCCGAAACGATAGCAATTACTGAAGGATCGGGTAAGAGCCGATGAGGCCCGACCCGATCCTGCTCAAGGGTCGTAGAGGATTTGGAAAAAATAGTTATCGACCCACAGAATCCGGAACGGTATTTTCTTATCGGAACCACGCTGAAACCGGCTGAGAGGATGGAAATGATCGAGTTACTCCGCGCGTATAGAGATGTGTTTGCTTGGACGCCTTCGGAGATGCCGGGCATTAGCCCCGAGGTGATATCCCACCGATTGCACATTTCCCCAATGGTTCGCCCGGTCAAACAGAAACAGCGACGAGTGGCGCCCGTCCATGCTGAGGCCATCAAAGAAGAGGTGGAAAAGTTATTGGCGGCCGGTTTTATCCGGGAGATTCGGTATCCAGAATGGATAGCCAACACGGTGGTCGTACCGAAAAAGAACCAGAAGTGGCGCGTCTGCGTCGACTTCACGGACCTGAACAGCGCCTGTCCGAAAGACAGCTTCCCACTTCCAAAAATAGACCAGCTGGTTGATGCCTCATCGGGCAACGAGTTGATGAGCTTCATGGACGCATATTCAGGGTATCACCAGATACCAATGTATGAGCACGACGTCGACAAGACGGCTTTCATCACTCCGATGGGAACCTATTGCTACAAGGTGATGCCCTTCGGACTGAAAAACGCAGGGGCAACTTATCAGAGATTGGTCACTAAGATGTTCGAACATCAAATCGGCAGGACAGTGGAAGTTTACATCGACGATATGCTAGTGCGAAGCAGCAAGCGAGAAGATCACCTCGGGCACCTGAAGGCGGCATTCGAAGTACTTCGGAGTTATCGCATGAAGCTTAACGCGGTAAAATGCTCCTTCGGAGTGGAGTCAGGGAAATTTCTTGGTTTTCTCACCACGCATCGGGGCATAGAGGCCAATCCCGACCAGATCAAAGCTATACTCGAAATGGACCCACCGAGGAATCGGAAGGAGGTTCAGAAGCTGACTGGGAGACTGGCCGCCTTAAACCGGTTCATCTCCAAAGCCACCGAGAGAAACCTCCCCTTTTTTAAATTGTTAAGAAAGACCGAGGAATTCAATTGGACCCCCGAGTGCCAACAAGCTTTTGAAGAATTAAAGCAATACCTGTCATCGCCTCCGCTTCTAATGAAGCCCAACCCCGATGAGCCCTCTCTACCTTTACTTGGCAGCCTCAGCTCATGCAGTCAGTTCCGCCATCATAAAGGAGCATGAAGGGGTGCAGAGGCCTGTTTATTACATCAGCAAATCTCTTTGTGGGCCGGAATCCAGGTACTTGTATCTAGAAAAGGTGGTCTACGCCCTGCTTGTCTCATCTCGAAAACTCCGCCATTACTTCGTGGCCCATACGGTCAATGTCGTGACCGACTACCCTCTGAAACCCATCTTGAAAAGGGCCAACATCACAGGGCGAATGTTGAAGTGGGCAATAGAACTCTCCCCTTTTGATCTGCATTATATACCAAGGAACGCCATCAAGGGGCAAGTCGTCGCTGACATTTTGGCCGATCTAACCCCGCACTCAGGAGAAGTCTTAGTGATGGAAACCCGAGAGGAGGAGCCGGACCTGAGATGGACCCTGAATGTCGACGGAGCTTCCAATCGAAGAGGCGCGGGCGCAGGGCTAGTTCTAAAGAACAGTGATGGACTCTTGTTCGAACACGCTATCAAACTGGGCTTCAGAGCATCTAACAATGAAGCAGAGTATGAGGCACTCGTGGCAGGACTGGAACTCGCAACTCACTTGGGGGCACGAGTCATTGATGTTTACAGTGATTCACAGCTGGTTGTGTTCCAAAGCACGGGCGAATACGAGACCAGGGACGACAGGATGATGTTATACCAGCAGAAGGTGCAGTCGCTGCTCTCTCAATTCAAGTCTATAAAGGTGCATCAGATAGAAAGAGAGCTTAACACCCAAGCCGATGCGCTGGCAACCCTGGCATCGTCCCTCAGCGGGAAGCCGGCGAGAAGTATCCATATCGACTACCTAAAATCCCCCAGCATCGAACGAGTCGGCGAGATTCTGACGATAGCCTGCGTGGATGATTCGCCTAATTGGATGACCGACATCAAGAGATACCTTTCAGAAGGAGCCCTGCCAGAGAACAAGCTCGAAGCAAGGAAACTTAGGCAAAGGGCGGCCAGATATTGGATGTCATCCATGGGGATCCTTTACAAAAGGAGCTTTCAGGGCCCCTACCTCAGGTGCATTGGACCCCGGGAGGCACAACGGGTCCTCAACACGCTTCATTCGGGTCTTTGCGGTGGGCATATCGGTTCTCGCTCGCTGGCCCTACGGGCGGTGTCTATTGGTTATTTCTGGCCGAGTATGAAGAGAGACTCGGCAGAATTGGTTCGAAAGTGCGAAAACTGCCAGCGGTTTGGGAACCTCATTCACCAACCAGCCACGGATATGGTTCCTATTAAAAGCCCATGGCCATTCGCGCAATGGGGTCTAGACATTGTTGGACCCCTGCCCATGGCGCCCCGGCAAAAACGCTTTCTGCTAGTGGCCACCGATTACTTCACCAAATGGGTGGAGGCAGTACCCCTGGCGAGAATCAGAGACGTCGAGGTCAGGTCGTTCCTCTGGAAAGACATAATATGCCGATTTGGAGTTCCGCAAGCCATCATTTCAGACAACGGCAAACAGTTCGACAGCAAACTGATAAAGAATTTCTGCGAAGAATTGAAAATACAGCACCACTTTTCTACCCCACGCTATCCCCAGAGCAACGGGCAAGCAGAGATCACAAATCGGACAATCCTGGACGGTCTGAAGAAGAGGCTAGGTAGCGCGAAAGCAAATGGGTCGACGAACTACCATCGGTCCTATGGGCTTACCGGACAACCTCAAGAAGGTCCACCGGCGAAACTCCCTTCACACTAGCGTTCGGGATCGAAGCCGTTTTGCCAGTTGAAACTGAAATGCCTACTCATCGAACCGAGAATTTCGATCGGGCAGCGAACGATGAACAATTGATGCAAGACCTCGAGCTCCGGGATGAAGGGAGGGAAATCGCAGCTATCAGGAACGCGGATTACCAGAACCAAATATCCAGATATTATAATCGGCGGGTGTCAAACAGGAACTTCAGAATAGGAGACTTGGTCCTCAGAGAAGTCTTTCCAGAAACAAAAAAAAAACCACGGCAAGCTGAGTCCAAATTGGGAAGGCCCTTTTAAAGTTATCAGAATCGGACCGAATGGGGCCTACCACCTAGAAACAATGGACGGGCTTGAGATTCCTCGTCCCTGGAATGTAATCCATTTGAAGAAGTATTATCATTAAATACAAAGGCAAAATCCTCTTTTCTTCTTCGAGTCCTTTGAGTGCATGCCAACACAACGGGAAAGCCGCGCTCAACGGGCTGAGTCTGATCGGGGTCGCTTTTAGCACTCGACTCGATTCAGCCCTCGCAGCCGCGCAACTAGCCGAATGGCACCCTAAGCCGCGCTCAACGGGCTGAGTCTGATCGGGGTCGCTTTTAGCACTCGACTCGATTCAGCCCTCGCAGCCGCGCAACTAGCCGAATGGCACCCTAAGCCGCGCTCAACGGGCTGAGTCTGATCGGGGTCGCTTTTAGCACTCGACTCGATTCAGCCCTCGCAGCCGCGCAACTAGCCGAATGGCACCCTAAGCCGCGCTCAACGGGCTGAGTCTGATCGGGGTCGCTTTTAGCACTCGACTCGATTCAGCCCTCGCAGCCGCGCAACTAGCCGAATGGCACCCTAAGCCGCGCTCAACGGGCTGAGTCTGATCGGGGTCGCTTTTAGCACTCGACTCGATTCAACCCTCGCAGCGCGCAACTAGCCGAATGGCACCCTAAGCCGCGCTCAACGGGCTGAGTCTGATCGGGGTCGCTTTTAGCACTCGACTCGATTCAGCCCTCGCAGCCGCGCAACTAGCCGAATGGCACCCTAAGCCGCGCTCAACGGGCTGAGTCTGATCGGGGTCGCTTTTAGCACTCGACTCGATTCAGCCCTCGCAGCCGCGCAACTAGCCGAATGGCACCCTAAGCCGCGCTCAACGGGCTGAGTCTGATCGGGGTCGCTTTTAGCACTCGACTCGATTCAGCCCTCGCAGCCGCGCAACTAGCCGAATGGCACCCTAAGCCGCGCTCAACGGGCTGAGTCTGATCGGGGTCGCTTTTAGCACTCGACTCGATTCAGCCCTCGCAGCCGCGCAACTAGCCGAATGGCACCCTAAGCCGCGCTCAACGAGCACAATTCTATCGATGTCGCTTTCAGCATTCGACTCAGTTCGGTCCTCATAACCGCGCGTCTAGCCGGATAATACCAGGGAATCATGCCCGACTAAGTGCAAATTCGGTTCAACCCAAGCATTCGTATAACAGAGGGGACAACAGAACTAAACCTGTATGTCGACCCCTGTACGATTAAACGTATCGACTACTTCGGACTAGGCCATAATAGGCAGGGTTGAAACGCGAAAGCATCGTAGCACACCACAAGCGTTTAATTCATAAAAAGAAGAAATATATAATAAAGCGGTCCAATATCCGTCACGATACAATGAGACTAAAAAAAAAAAAAAATCAAGGACAACCAGCTATCGCCGTCCAGCGCGGCACTACAGCAAGTCAAGGCATCACTAATTTTCCCGGGTAGCGCGGCTTGGCGAGGTGCGGCGAATCATGGGAGCGCAGTCTTCCAAATCCTCCGAAGGATCCTCCAGGCCGTGAGCCGATGCCACCGAGGTTTTCTCCATACAAACCGGGGTCGGTAAGGCATCACTTTCCAAACGCCAGCTCTCCGGTCCGGCAACAGCCTCAGGAGGTTCGCTCCTCACCCCTGCAACACTGGCAGGTGACGGCTTTTGTGCAGACGGGTTATCTCGGCAACCAGGGGATGGAAAATCATCAACATCTATTATGTCGGTTAAATCACAGCCGAGATAACTGGTTACCTGTTCAAGGATCCCGTCACGATCGGGAAGTGCGATAGAGCCCGCGGGGGCATCTCTGGCGTCCTCGGGCATAGGATCAGGGTCGGATGGGCTTGAAGTTCGGATGACTCGATCAGCGCCAGGAGCGGGGGCCCCCTCCTGGCTGTCCTGGAAACCCCTTCGGTACCCCTGATCGTAAGCTTCGAAAGCGGCCTCCCTGGACTTCTCCTCGATCGGATCCAGGCGGTCCTTCACGGTCTGAAGGACGTTGATCTCAAAGTCCAACGCGACTTCTCTCCTGTGCCGCTCGAACTCTGATGCGGCCTGGGCCCTTTCAACTCGTTCTTTGTCTAGCGCCAGGGACAGCTCGAGACATTCCTTCTTAAGTCGCTCGATGGCTCGGGAATGTTCCTCCTCCGCAGCTTTCAGGACGGCTTCGGCCTTTTGTCGGGCGAGCCGCTCTTCTTCGCATGCCCGATGAGCCCGGGCAACGTCCGCCACAACCTGCTCGTAGGACGGGCCTACTGCACCCGCGTAAACGCCAAGCTGCGACAGAGAGAATGATGGATAAGAATGAATACTGATGATATAAGCACAAACTCAAACGCAGATATGAATATCACCTGGTAAGCTAAGCTCTGCAGAATGGAGCCAATCTCTGGAATAGAGACGGCACCGGCCAGGGTCTTGTCCTTCTCCAGTACAACTGAACGGGCAAGGCCGATTGCTACATCTCGATCCTTCAGACCAGAGTCGGTAGTCTGAACGGGCCGAGACATAGCCCGGGGAGCAGGAACGAAAGGACGAGACCCTGGGTCCCTAGCGGCAAACGACGGGGGTGACGGTCGGACGACCAAAGCAGCATCCTTCCCTTTATGGGCTGAGGACGGCCTAGGTTGCGGAGATGAAGAAATCGAACTGACCATAGCTACCTTGCTTCTTTTGGAAGGGGCAGCGGGAACCTGCGACACTGAGGGAAGTCGCTTCCTTTCGGAGCTAGGGAGCTGGCCGATTCTCCCAGACTGAGCGTCCACCTCAGCCCGAAGCGTCGCCAGCCGGGCCAACTTCTCCTCGCTAGAAGGGGTTTTTGACCCTACTACAGGGTCAATGCCTGACCTGTCTGAGAAGGAAGGGGCAACACGAGGGTCCACGGTCACAGACCTCCCCTCCTTCGCAACACCAGTCTCTGCAGAACCTCCCTCTTCAGCAGAGTCCTTCTTATCCCCAGGACGAGAACCGGGGGCGCTGGAGCCCAATCTATCCTCAGGACGGGCGTCAGTCGAGGACAGCCCGAGCTGGGGGCGGGTACCCTTTTTCTCCAAAATTGCCACCGACTTCCCGGCCGAATGAGAGCCAGATTTTTCCCCCGATCTGGGACTCCCCCTTTGGCTTCTCCGTGAGCGAGAGCCATGCCGGGCGCCGGCCGATGAGCCTTCGGTCACCATTGGGTCACCAAAGCCGAGCTTGTAAAGCGGCTGCAGCTCTTCTTCGGAGTCTCCTTCGGACGCGGGAAGGATGAATCTCTTGCGCAACCGGGGATACGACCTGAGGCGGCGAGCGAGGCGGATCCTCAAAGACGTCTCTCAAGCGCGGTCCCAACCGACGAGTGCTGCCAGGATTCGGATTGTCCCAACCAAAAAGCTTGAAGAAAGCCCGGTCGCTTATGCGGAAAGCAGCACGCACATGCTCCAACTTCACGGAATTCTCGGAAGGACGGGAGTTCGCGCCAGGAGCTGGAAGCCAAGCAAAAAGGATCAGTAAAAGTAAATCAGACATTCGAGAGCAAGTAATAAAGAAAATGGCAGCCCGACCTATCGCGCCTATTAAGATGGAGCGAGGCACCTTCCAGATATCTTCAGGGGCATCGCCGAATTCCCAGCTTCCGGACAGGATTATCAGCCTGCTTTCGGCCCAGCCCTTGTCAGAATCTGGAAGCTCATCTACGAGCTTCTGCCTAGAGTCCCTAGCCCTAAAATGGTAGCCCCTACCGGACTTCCGAAGCTCGTAGAGGTGCATGATTTCAGGAATCCCTAAATCTAGGTCATAGTCCCTATTTATGACGACGAAGCACATCAAGACTCGAAAGAAGTTGGGATTGCACTGGGTAGGGTGAAGCTCGTACGTCGATAGAAACCTCCTGACGAGGGGAGGAAAGGGCAGCGTTAAGCCACCCCTCGCAATCTGAGAGGGGTATACATACATGCTCGAATGGTTTAGGCGGTCTAACGGAATGGGGAAGTGATCGTAAGGCGACCATTCCATCCCCACCGATTCGGGGATATCGAACATACCCCTAAGACCGGCCAATGACTTTAGGATGGACATCCTTAAAAGAGAGGAATGAATGTAATAAGAAGAAAGAACGACAGAGAAGAGCTCCCCTAATACCTGAACCCTAGAGCGGATGCGGGAAACCGGGTGCAAAGGCCGGAGAGGAAGTAAGAAGAGAAGAAGTACCTTCGAACAGAGCGATTGAAGTGAGCAGTCGTCCGAAGGCGGTAATGAAGTCCTTGTTTTAAAGACAGGGGACCCGACAGAACAGCGGCGCGTCCTTTCAACTGGCTAGAGCACGACGAGTGGCCTTGGGAAGAAACGCTAATCATGGAAGACATTCGAACACCTTAAATATCCCGCCCAAAAAGGGCCACGTGTAAAGTGTGGTCAGACTTCTGACATTCGAGGATACGCGCAATCGCTAACCCAGGTCCCACGTGGCCACTAAAATAGGATCACTCATCCAACCTGGCAAATCAGACGGCCACTAAAAAGCAAGGCTACTGACGATTTTAGTGAAGTGCGAAAAAGAAAGGGACAGAGCGGGGGCTAAATGGGTAAAATCACCTAGAACGGGGAGAAGCATCGCCCGATTACCTTTAAGATGCCTGGTCACATCGGATAACCATTTAAAATAGCTCGGGCATTCAAACAGTAGCATGCAGAAGTCAATACGCATAGAAAATAACGAGAAGCAAAAGAGCAAATCAAAGCAGTCATTCATCATCCACAAGCAAATCAATAAGTTCAAATTTTGATGAAATGTCAACCTCGGGACGCAGCCCGGAAACAATGCCCGGCGCACACCGGAAATGTAAAAAAAAAAAAAAAAGAAGGGGTTTCGGCGCCAACTTCACCCCTGACGCCCTGGAGGGAACGAGGAAGGAGTTGAACGAACAGGAGAATCCGGGTCCCTCTCCGAAAAACGACCACACTTCCTCTCGAAGAGGGAGAGCTGGTACATCTCCTTCAGCTGTGACTCTGAAGGAAGGGGCACTCCATCCTGCCTAGCCAGGAAGCCGGTGCTAAAGCCGGCACAGAAATCCCTCAAGCGTTCATTCTCTTCCTCCTCGATTAGCCGCTTCATCTTTTCCACTTCCCTGCACACCGCACTGACGTGGCCACACGCCACGAGGCTAGCCTTGCGAGGAAGGGCCGGGGGCATGGAAAATCCTCCCATAGCCTCAACTCGGGAAGGGCTAACGCAGTACACATACTGCGGTACCTGAGACGGGGATATGGGGGAAGCAAATGAAGCCCGAGGGTCCCTCCCGGTCATAGGAGATGACTGCGGAGATACAGCGGGCCCCCCTTCGTGAGCCGAGTGAGTCGAGGGAACTCCGGAGGACGAGTGAGGTGAAACTGGTCTAGGCAGGAAAGGATCCTCGCCAGCCGACTTTTGCACATTATCAGCATGAGCCTCCGAAGGCGGGACAGTGAATGACCGAACGTTGCCCGATCTCTCCTCCTCTATCCCTCCCGCACGAACAGGGGGCAAGACGACGTGGACGGTTGGGGTGTAGTCAATGAGGACCGAAGGGGGACAGCGAGTCGCCAACTTCGAAGGGAACCTCTTCGGCAACCTCATCGTCCTCGGAGACATCGATGGGACGGCTGTAAGGCACGGCTGACCTAACTGCAACCCTGCGCCGGTGGCTTGATCGTCTCAACGCCCCCCCAGAAGACGGGCCGGGGGCACCACCAGAAGGAAAAGCGGATGAAAGACGACGACCGGACGCCGGGTTAGCCGAAGAAGAAAGGGTGACGGAACTCGAAGAAACCGTGCCCAGCAGAACCCTCCAGCTCCGGCCTTCAAAAGCCAGAGCCCGTTCTATATCCTCTGATCGGAGGATCTCTGCAGAGGGGCACGCATTCAAAAACGACGCACCTGGAACAAGTACGAGAAAGTCATAAGCAAGGGACCACATTTTATAATACGACAGAATAGTAATGCAAACTGCATCCAACGTTGGGGCGAAGGAACTCACGCAAACCCTGAAATGGGCTTCTCATCCTGGTAGGGATGCGGAAGGGGCAGTTCACTGGAAACCAGGCGCCGCGGATCCGGAGGACCTTTGAGCGCCAATCGTAGATGAAGTCTTGGGCGTCCAGAATCAGCGTCCCAGTACCCGGCCTCCGAGCGAGGTAGTAGGTGGAGCCACCACCCGTCAGGGGTTTCAAAATATAAAAGCTCCTCACCTCATTCAGCCTAAGGTCGATGCCAAGGGCACGATTGAGGGCGGAGACAGCCGCCAGAATGCGGAAGGCGCTCGGGACCAGCTGGAGGGGGTGAAGGTCATAAAAGCTTAGGAATTCCACTATCAGCATAGATAGCGGAAAAAGGATCCTCCCGGCCTCTACTTGGCCGGAGTAGACCCAGAACGACGACGGGTCAGGCGGAGGGGGGATTTCACCCCGGTATTCTTCGACCGTCACGGCCCCAGAAACTTGCGCCATTAAAGCAGAAGAAATAGAGAGAAAAGGACACAGGAACGTTTGAGAATCCGGTGAGAGGTTTGATTCAGCAACACGCGCGGAGGGAGAGGTGTGAATGGTCCGGGTATATATTAAGGATCCGGTTCGAGGTAGCCCGAACACCGCGATGATTCAAAAAAGAAATGAAGCGGCAAAATGGCAAAGGCACAGAAACGCGCGCTTCAAATGACATTAATGAGGGAAGCGTAACGGACGAGATACAGGTGGCACAGAAAAGAAGCAGGCAGAGCCGTACGACACGACACAGAATTGACAAGGAAGAAACTTACAAAATACTCCACTTCCGCTGGAAAGGATGTCCTGCTATCCTAGGTCAGTTCTTTTGAACTCACAAAAGTCCTTGAGAGCCCAAAAGAAGGGGGCATTTGTAGGAGGGCAATTCCGAACAAGACAGAAAGTGGGGAATAACCCGGATAAAGCCCATCTCGCGATTAACATGAAGCCAGCCCAAAAAGAGAGGCAGGCCCACTAGCAGACCTCGAGGTCAGACCCATCTGGCGATACCCAAGTGAGGTAACCTCGCCCGACGAGTTTATGGGCCCGGCGAACCCGGACGTAGAAGATAAGGACAAACCAGAGTAAGTCAGGTCGGGCGAACCGTATGCCCGACCACGGCGTGACCACGACAACAACGCCCGACCAGAGATACACGGTCATTTGGTGAAGTCATGCGAAAGGACAAGGTTGTAGCGACCTATTCGGGCCAGGCACGTCGGTGCCCGAGTCGAGTAGCAAACCAGATATGGATCCCTCCTCTATCTTCTTCAAGACAGTTGGCGAAGAGAATATTCTCTGACGACAAAAAGGACGATGCGTCAGGGAAACCGTTATAGGTTAATGATGATCCCTAGACGCCACGTGTCCCGAATCCATAGGCCTAGCAGGAAGTACCATATCACGCTATGGACACTCCTCGAGGTCCCGATTGGCACGCCCCGACCCACTATAAAAGGGAGGTCACCCCTCCCTCCTCAGGTACGGAATACACTCTTCCCTCTCGCTTCAGTCAGAAAAAATGTCTAAATTCCTTTGAGAAGGTGGATCACTGACTTGAGCGTCGGAGGGGCGTTAGCCGGCACCACACTGGTGTGAGTGGCAGGTGCTTGGAAGTCGGAGACGACGAGGAGCACTCCGTTCTGATCAAGGCGAGGAGTATCGACGAAGGAGGGAGCTCAGGCCCAAACCACTTCTCCGGACCCATTTCAGAAGCCCGGATCAACGAAGATCCGGCCCAGGAAGGGATACTCGAAAATCCACCTCCACACAAATATATAAACAATAATGATTTTTGGGCACCAATTGCTAGACCCGCATCTCAAGCCCCATGAGGTGGTAAGTTTGAATTACCCATATTACCCCCTAACTAATTGGATTGAGCTTTCCATGGCCGCCCCCATTAATCCCGAGGTGGTTATGATTTGAGAGATTCTTTTTATTTTGAAGATATCAATTCAATTGGACGACAAAAAAAAAATACGATTTACCATTTCTTGATACCGAATGATCGGTTGAAACGAAAACAAATATCAATTTCATTTTTTGATTCAGTTTTGTTCAGTGGAGAAGAGAAGAATTACACGATTTTTTTTTGTGCGAACTGATTGTTGTGCAAACAATGGTGATCCATCCAAGTTAGGCTTTTTTGGACCCCAAAAAAATCACGATTTACAATTTTTAGTTTCAGATTGATCGGTGGAACTGAAAACAAATATCGAATTTAGTTTCAGATTTTTTTATTCTAAATTGTTTGGTGGAGAAGAGAAGAATTACACGATTTTTTTTGTGCGAACTAATTGTGGTGTAAACAATGGTAATCCATTCAGGTTATGTTTTTTTGGATCCCCCAAAAAAATCACGATTTATAGTTTTTAGTTTCAAACTGAAAACCAATATCAAATTCAGATACATGTATCTAAATTCGATTTTATTTCATATTTTTAGATACATGTATCTGAATGCTATATTCATTATATCATTTATTTTTTAGACTCAGAAAATGAACAATGTTCACAAAAAAAACCTAAAACAAATGAACAATGTCAAATATTTTTTTTCTCAAATCTAGATACACTGAAAAACCTAGATACACTGGAAAACCTAAAACCAATGAACAATGTCAAATATTATTTTTGTCAAACCTAGATAAACAAATAATCATTTTGGATTTCAGATACATGTATCTGAAACATATATTCTTTAAATGGATTTCAAATACACTCAGATGAACAGATGAACAATGTGTGGAAGGAAACTTTGAATTGTTTCATGTTTAATTTTTTAAATCAGTGATTTCATTTTTCAAGAAGTGCAAAAATGTCTTATAATGGTCTTGTTTATGTCGCAAAAAAAAAGAGTAAAAACCCAAACGGGGAGGTTTCATTGAGGAAAGAAATCTTTTTTTTTCTTCGCCATTGTTTATGATTGTTTGGGGATGACAATCAGATGAAATAAACTTTTGATCGCAGGATTTTTTTTCTTTTTTTCGTTTATTTGGATTCGCCGAATTCGAAAACCCTAGGTCATAAATATTTTTTTTTGAAATTTCTTCAATCGGGGAAGTTTCAATAATGTCGCGTTTTTATGGATTTTGTTATGAGGAATTAATGATAATATAATTAGTTGAAACCAATTTTTAAAAACCTATGAAGGGTAGTAATGTCATTGTTTTTTTATTGTTTGAAAAAGTTAAACAGGGAACCAATAGGAGAATGCCACCTATTGGAGCTTATCAATGAGGCCTAATTTCTGGGGCCCAGGTAGCAACACTGATATATAAATTGTTATAATATATGTCGAATACGGATATTTTTTGGATTAGATACACTGATATCCATATCCGTATTCTAGATCTTCAAATATTGGATATTTCTGAATTTTCATATTTATATTTGAATCAGATTCAGATAGATTTTTTTGAATAATTGACAGGTTTAGTTAGTTATTCATAGTCTTTTATTCTAATATAGTAAACATTATCTTTTTTGAAGTATTCAAATGAATTCAATGTATGTATATATATATATATATATATAGGGAAGCGATTCGGTGCGGGAATGCGGTCGTGCGGGAAGCGATCACGGGCCGTCGATCACGGGTCCATCGCATCGGACGGTCGGGGGTGATTCATCTCGACCATTGGATGCGATGGACCCGCGATCGAACGGTCGACGTTGTCGGTGTCGAAAAATCCGCGTGTGTGGGGTTTCTTCGGAGGGTTCGGATCGGATGCGTGCCCTGGCGGGCTCGGTTGGATCGTCTTCTCGGAAGGGGTGAGGGTGTGGTTCCTGGTTGAGGCGCCCGACAGCGGCTCAAGAGGATTCAAGGGGGGTTTGTGATCGCCACCTGCTTTTTCTAAAAACAGGAAAGGGTTTGGGTTGGATTTGATCGCCTACGTGGGGAGTTTGTGGGGTCTCCGCTCTGAGACACGGATATACCGTACACAGAGGTGAAAAACAGGTAATCCTATTCTGCTTCCGGGCTTGACTAAAGGAGTTATGGGTCAAAGGGATGTTGATATGGGGTGTGAATAGGGGGCGGCTAGTTGTGGTTAGCCGTCGGCCAGGGGGCGGCTAGCTAGGGTTAGCCGTCCAGGGTCTGGGAAATTTAGGCAGGGGTTTGGTAGGTAAAGGGTGGGGTCTTGGGCAGAGGCTAAGCTAGGTTTAGCCTGGGTTTATGGAGGGTGGGACGAGAGGGTATTTTATGTGGGGAATGGGTGTTTCTCTCACAAAAGGGGTCTCTCTCTCTCTCTCTCTCTCTTGGGATTTCTGGTGGTGGAAGGGTTTGAAGATGAATTGGTGATTGTTGTGGATTTTGTTGGGTGTGTTGGTTGTTGTTGAAGTCTTGGGACCTCCTCTATTTATAGTAAAAGAGAGGTAGGAAAATATCCCGAGGGTAATGGAGTGGGTTGGCTTCGATTGGACCTCTCATTAATGCTCTGGTTCTTTTGCCAGAGAACAGGTGAAGGGCGGCTAGTGCTAACTAGCCGCCCGGGATGGGGTGGCTACTTCCTGGTAGCCGCCCCTATCATGACCTGCCAAACGTCCCATCTCTGACAAGCGGTGGCTTGGGTCGGCTACTCGGTTTGATCCGGCCAAGAGAGGGTGGCTAAAGGTCATGACCCGCCGCAATGATCAGCATTTAATATTGCTTTATGTCCCATCCAGGGAACTGGTCCAAAGTCGGCCAGGGGGCGGTTAGGGGGGCGGCTAGTTAGGGATAGCCGCCCCTTTCCAGGGACTTTAGGTTTTTAGGGTTTTGGTTTTGGTTTAGGTCTGGGTTAGGGTTTGGCTTAGGTTTAGGGTTTGAGCTAGGGTTTGGGTTTAGGTCAAGGTTTAGGGTTTCCGGTTTACCGAACGTTTGGTTCTCTTATTTGTGTCCACTTGTGGGAGATTTCCGTGTGTTACTTGAAGTATTTCCGTCTCTCTGGACGGTCAAAATTGGGGTATCTACAATTGTCCCTCATCGGACGGAGTCTTCGTGCGAAGCAGGAAAGACTTCGACCGATGATAAGGAAAGAGACCCCTATTTTGGCCGGCCCGACCTTCAAGAAGTTATGCCAACACGAACAGTACTTTTCGGGGAGTTGATTTAGGCTGTCAGAGGCTAGGTCTTGACTTAGAATTTTTATCCGAGACGATGATCCAGGTGGAAGGCGGGGAAAAGTAAATGGTGAGTGATCCAACCCGCGGTCGGGGTTCTTAGCTATCGTGCACGGAGCAGCCCAGCGTCAGTTTCCTCGTGCCTACCGTTCCCGTGTTTGGGAAAACTCAGCAAAGAGGGGATATCGCCGACAGAAAGCAAGTAAAAGATTGATTTGGGTGAATTGGATCATCCGAGGGATAAGAACTCTAGAAAAGAACCAGAACTGAAGAAATTTGAATCTGAATGGTACTGAATGTGTTGCAAAACTTCGGGAGAGTCGTGTTTGATCAAGTAATGTCTGGGAAATAAGCCAATACATGGCTGTTTGGCTTGGAGAACCTTGAATTTTAGGGCTGAAAAGATTGGAAGGGGGTTTTTTAAGCAAAATAGAAAAACTGGGAGGGGCAGCTAGTTGTAACTAGCCGCCCGAGAGGGGGCGGCTACTCGCGGGTAGCCGCCCCTTGACTGGGTCCCTTATAACCGAAAAGACCCTCTCTCTCCCCATATGTTTTTAAAACGGTTTCTCTTCCCTCTTCTCTTCTTCCCTTCGGTTTTAAACTCGAAAACCCTGATTTAAAACACCTTGAATCCTTTGTTTAAGCCTTCCATCATTCCTTTCTTCTTGATTTCGGAGCCCTAGATTTTCTTTGAGATTTTTCTTTTGCGCGAAATCGGAGGGGATGACGAAGGGGAAGAGGACGGCTTCGATGATGAAGCGCCTTAGGTCTTCCCGAGAGCAGAGAGGGGCTGTCTCGGGGTCTAGTTCATCGGGGAGTGATCGGGTGAAGGGGGAGGTCGTGAGGGAGGTTGTGGGTACGGCGGAGGTGCCGTTAGTGGATACTGGTGCGGAGGTCGGGGATTTGCCTTCAGGGGCTGTCCCGGGGGTAGGGGGGAGTGTAATAGGCTATACACGCAAGAGGAGGCGTGGGGATCGACCGGTGGTGGCCGAGGAGGTGGTTCCGGGGGTTGGAGGATCGATTGAGGGTGCAACCGAGGGGGTAGGGGTCGAGGGAGTTAGTGAGGAGGTGAGGGCGTCGTTGGATGCCCTCGTCGGGATGTTGGATAGGGAGGCCACAGAGGCCAGGGCTGAGGAGGAGGAGAGTAGGGCTATGGGGGCCTTTGCGGAGTTTATCTCCGGCGTGGGGAGGGTGGAGGGGATAGGAGAGGCTAGGACGGGGCCGGGGAGGCCGAGGGTATGGGTACTGGGGCCGCTGAGGCCGGTGTGGGTGTTGGGGTTGAGGTCGAGGAGGCCGTGTTTGAGGAGGATGAGGAGGAGGATGACGACGGGATGGACGATCCCGACGAGGCCGAGGTGGACGCGCCTGGGTCCACACGGGCCGTGGTATGTCCCTAATCCTTTAGTCTTTGCCTTTTATTTTGGTGTATATGCATGTGTTGGTGGTATGAACAGGTTGTATGTGTGTATTATACTCGTATATGTGTGTTTATTTTCTAAATAGGCATGCTTGTGTATAAGTTAATTACGGTGGGATGTGTAAGCATGCTGCCATGGGTTTGTTTTTATAGGGAGGGGGCAATTGCTATATATATATATCCATGTTTGTCATATGCATGTAAAGGAGAGAAATGATATAACTAATATGCTTGCATGCGATACTTTCCTATGTGTATGTGATTTCGTACGTGTTTGATTATGGTAGGGCATGAGGGGGTGTATGCATGCGTTTCATGGGTTCGAGTTCCATATAACTGTACTGCTTAGGTGTGTTTGATAGGCTTGATGTAAGAAAGTGTGTGAGTGGTGACCACGGTGGGATGTGTTTGATATTTGTCTAGCATGCGTGATCATATGAGGAGTGTAGTTTCTTACTTTCATTCTTTTAGTATGTGGGAGTTTTGATTTCGCTAAGCATGGTTTAAAACGATTTCGTAGATTTGGACTCTTACCTCTTGCTCGTTTTTAAACTAACCCATGTTCCCTTCGCTTGTTTTGTAGAGGCCGAATCGTATCCGGGCTTTATGGCATGGGACGAAGAGATGGTACAATGCCCTGGGGCAGGAGGAGCGGAGTTTGGTGGATGGAGCGGGCTTCCGTTCCTTCTTCCTGATCGAGCCATTCCACGTCCACCGTCCATATGTGGAGGCCTTGGCGGAGAGATGGGATGCGGATAGTTGCACGTTCATCCTCCCTACTGGCGCTGTCATGCCGACGCTCGAGGACGTCCATCGGATCACCGGCCTTCCGGTTCTGGGGGAGGCGGTGATTGCGGCCACCCTCGCCGACTATAAGGCACTCTTCCTGGAGTTGATTGGAGAATGGGAGTTCGTGGAGCGGGAGCGGACGCTGAACCGGATCCCTTTAGGGCGGCTTTCGGGGCAGTACGGCCTCGGTTCCTTCACAGAGCGTCAGAAGGGCGAAGCTGCAGCTAGCTTCGAGAGGCGGCGGGCGATGATCGAGGCGAGAGAGGCGGCCGCGTGTCCACAGAGGGCACGGAGGGAGTTGAGAGCGTTCTTCCTCTACTTCTTTGGCCGGGTCCTCTTCTCGACGGCCTCTGACAAGGTTTCCTCACATTCTCTTCTGTTGATGAGGGACCTAGAGGGCATGGGGCGATACGCTTGGGGAGCGGCGATGCTGGCCCATCTATTTGCGGAGCTCTCGAAGAAGGTTAAGAGGGCTGGGGGAAAGAACCTTGGTGGTTTTGCGCCCTTTCTCCAGGTATGTGTGAGTAGAGGGTGCTTTCTTTAGGTTTAGCTCACTTTGATCATGATAATTTTCCTCTCTCTTTGCCAGATTTTCGGGTACGAGCACTTCGCCATCGATCGCCCGACCCTGGTACCTTTTGATCATGTCCTCCCCTGGGCCATGAGATGGGCGCCCCGGGGATCTTCCCGTTTGCATCGCCTCGCCCAATTCCGAGAGGCCTTCCGCATCTTGTCGGAGGAAGAGGTATAAGTTTTCTTTGAATCCTTTTGGTTTGTACTTGGTTTTCTTTTGACTAAGCGCTCTTCCTATCTTTCGATGCTTTTTTAGATGACATGGAGGCCTTACTCGGAGGAGGTTCCTGAGGCCCTGGCGCGAGACATCTGGCTGATCTACTTCAATGAGGTCGTGTTCCATGCGATCAGCCGGGTCGTCCGTCAGCTTGGGTACCATCAGTGGGTGCCCGATCCTCTTCCGCGGCGCCCTTCGATTCCGGTGGCCGGGATTCCTCGGGATACGAATCTCCCGAGGAATTACGCGACGTACGTGGCGGGATGGATGGGTCGAGGCGTCTTGGTGGAGAGTCGTCCTGAGGTGACTTCGAGCGACGAATACCTAGCTTGGTATCGTCGGGAGTATGCGGATATCCTCGGGACGATGGAGGAGGAGATCCCGGACGCTTATGTAAGTTTTAAAGAATCCCTTTTCTTTCCTCGTTCTCTTTTGTTTGAACTCTTCTGAATGGTATTTCCTTTTGCAGGTTGAGTTGAATGAAATGGAGAAGAGGCTCAAGACTGCGACTGAGCACCTCCAAGCGCGGGCCAGGCAGATAGAGGCGTTGCGGGCACAGAGAGGACGCTTGCAGGACCAGGTCCGGGTCCTCGAGGCTCAGGTGGATGCTCTGTCGAGAGCGAGGGCCGATGGCGCTTCTTCTTCTTCCGTCCCTCCTCCTTCCATGGTGTCCGAGCGAGAGCTGGAGTTGACGAGGGAGTTGGATGTGGCCCGGAATGAGCTGACGGCCACAAGGATGGAGTTGGGCCAGGCGAGGGGCAGGGCTTCTCGGGCTGAGGAGGAGGTGGACCGGCTGAGGTCCATGATAGCCTCGAGGGAGGAGGGGTTCATTACCCTAGGCCGTGAGAGGGACTCCCTCCAGATGAGGGTGTCGGAGTTGGAGGCTTCGGCGGGTGTTCCCGGAGGTTTGATGGGAGACCTGGTTCGTTCTCTCCAGGCGGCCGGGGATAGGGACAGAGAGGCACTCAAGGCGTCGGAAGCGAGGGCGCGGGAGTTGGAGGAGAGGTTGAGGGCTGCCGAGGATCGGGCCAGAGGGACGGAGAGTCGTCTCCGACAGAGATTGGAGAGAAGAGACAGGGATATGCAGCAGGTTCGTCTCTGGGAGGCGACTATGAGGGGGAAATTGGTCGGAGGGGGCTCTATGACCGAGGCGGACCTTGATCTTCTTCCACTCGAGCCTGACCATCCTCTCTCGGCTTCCTTGGCTACCGGGGCCACTTTTAGCCGTGCATCTCGCCCTTCGGTGTCTCGGAGTCGTGGGATATATGCGAGGGCCGCGTCTTCGGTTCGAGAGACTCCTGCTGCTCCCGATGCTCCGAGGTTCAGTCTTCTCCTCATCCGCCACTCCCTTCTCAGCCAAGTCAGGACGTTCCTCCTACTCAGCCTCCAGCGGATGATGATACGCCGAGGTATAGCTTTTGTGTCTTGGTTTTAAGTAGAAGAATAGTACATATGCGATGAATTCATGCTTTTCTTCTTTTGTTTTTGGTTTTAGGTGATATTTCGGTGAAGTATAGCTCAAGACTTCGGAGTTTGGAGCTCTTGATGGACCTATCTCTTTCTTATTTGTGCATTTTAGGCGTTTTTAGAAGACAATTTACGTTTATGGTCATGGTGGGACAATTTAATTTCTTGTTTGTATGCATG
The DNA here is from genome assembly GCA_030737845.1 of Acorus calamus. Classification (NCBI taxonomy): domain Eukaryota; kingdom Viridiplantae; phylum Streptophyta; class Magnoliopsida; order Acorales; family Acoraceae; genus Acorus; species Acorus calamus. The sequence goes on from CM060860.1 coordinate 7,009,261, forward strand.
GTTTGGTATAGTTTAGCATGGATGGTTAATGTTTTTTAGAAAGCCTTCCTAATCTATAGGGATGTGTGTGTGTGGATGAATGAACTTGGTGTTTATAGGTTTTGATTTATGGATGGATGTAGAATTCTAATATATAATCATTATAGCATGGTATCGGTACATGTCTTGTGTATGAATGTGTGTCTAAAATGTGTGTATGCATGTTTGGGAAGGGAATGTTTTGACAGGTATTCAAAGGAGTTGAAGAGTTGATTGAGGCTGGGACTGACAGGGCAGATGGGGTAGCAGGTGAGGGGCGGCTAGTTGCGTTTAGCCGCCCAGTGAGGGGCGGCTACTTGCATTTAGCCGCCCCTTGCCTGGGTTTTTACCTGGACAAGAGGGCAGGGGGGAGGGGCGGCTAGTATAAATTAGCCGTCTCCAGGGGGCGGCTAGTCGGGTTTAGCCGTCTCCTGGCTGGGACAATTTTCTGGTTTTGCTTCTTGTCTGCTGCTGCTGAAAGTCCTCCTGAGTGCTTTATCCTTTGAGACCTATAAAAACATTCTTTCCATGGACCAAGTGTTAAATCCATCCAGATTGCGCCCCTGCACTGACTTCCGAGCCCTTCTTGCTTGAATTGTCAAGGGCTACAATCCATCTTAAGGCGGAATGGAAATATAAATGCGAGAAAGTAAAAGTGCGGGAGACCAGGCTTTAGTGCGCAAGGAAGGGATTCCAAGTGCGTGAGTGAAGAAGAATTTATGTGTAGGAGTTGGGGACAATTTCTTCTCACGCATGTGCAGAAGGGCATGAGGTGAGTGGAGGCAATTTTAATATTAGTGGGGACAATTTTAATATGTGGGGACAATTTTCAAGAAAATCGGATGCCAAAGTAGTTTTGGAAAAGGAAAATGCACGCTTATGCGTAGGTATATGTGGCATAAGGGGGTATTTTAGTTTTTCAATGACTTTTTAGGTGAGAGGGCAATGTTCTCGATTTCCATAAGTAAAAGATGCCATCAAGTCCCCGTGGAGGAGCCCTTGTGGTCACTCATGTCCAAACCAGGATTGTATTTAAGAGGTATAAGCCTTAGGCGTCGATTTTCCTAGGTTCATGGTTTTCAAATGCTTAATCGTATTATTCTAAACATGCTGAAAAATCCATGAGTGTACCAAGAGTCAAGTCAAACAAGCTTCCTTTGGATAGGCAAGTTTCTAAATGAATTCGCGTGAGTGTGTGTGTAGGTGTAAACCTGGACGTGATCTGCCTTCGGTCAAAATTTCGCTTTTCCTGGTGGACATAGCTCAATTTTGAACCCCCCATTGCAAAAAAAAAAAAAAGGGGAGAGGGTGAATGGGGTAAGAGTAATATCTTCCTTTTGGGCAATATTTTAGAATTGTCCCAGTCTAGCATATGTCTTACTTCCTAGGTCCCTCTGGTTTTCTTCTTTTTACCACTTCTTTATTTTTGGGTGGAAAGGTACAGTCCGTTGTTTGGATCTGTACATGGTATAGCCGTTGTTTAGCGTATACCGTGCGTAAAGGCGTGAAAGCCTGCTAAATAGAGAGTTTAACCCGTTCACTTGGGTGTTTGGCCTCTCCTTGCCTATCTTTCTCTTTTTGTTTTTTTTTTGTTTGTTTTTTTTTTTTATTCGAGTTGAGGGGGGGGGGTTCTTCTGTTTTTCACCCCGATTCTTTTCATGCTTCCCCTCTAGAAGTGTTTATATAGTACCAGAGCCAGTTTTTGGGACACATGCTAGGTCCGGGTAACTCCTCATTTTGACCTAGGGTTAATACGAGTGGGGCGAAAATAAGGGATATTTTGCTTTGGGGAGTTTTAAATTGTCCCAGTCTACGGGGTAGGCAATTTTTCTTCCATCAGGCAAATCTAGTCCAGTTATACGTGTGTGAAGGGAATGACATGATCTGGCGAAAACGTGTTCAAATAGATACGAGTTTATCTTTGAGAGTCTTATAATTCTATCATCAAGTACTAAACGCTGGAAATCGCAGGAAGGAAGAATAATAGTTCTTAAGTATTGAAAGTTTTTCATGCATGGAATTTCTTTAGATAAAGTGCATTCCACGAACCTGGAACCTCGACTCCTTCGGCATCTACCAGGCGGTAGGCATTCCCGGAATAGGCATGGGTGATCACATAGGGTCCCTCCCATGTGGGTTGCAGCTTTCCTCTCGGGTGAGGCTGTCTTGATGGCATGATTTGCTTAAGTACTAATTCCCCGATTTCGAATTTTCTTTTTATCACCTTCTTTTCAAATGCCCTTGCCACCCTTCTTTGGTAGGCCTGGGCATGGTCTGTCGCTCTTAATCTCTTCTCGTCCAGTAATTCGAGGCGTAGTAAAACAAATGTATACTTACGTTTTCGAAAAGGGGCCTGTGTTGGCGAAAAAGATATGTTTTTGGAAAGAAAAGGGATAAAGTTCCGGAAAGCGGTTTTGTTTTTATAAGGAAAGTATGGAAAGATAGTTCGTAAAAATGTTTTTCGGCGGAAGTACGGCTTTGTAAAATATTTTGTTTTGAAGAAAGGTGTGGAAGTGCAGGTTTGGAAAATATTTTCGTCGTGAAGAAGAGTGTGGAAATGTAGTTTGTAAATGTTTTCGTTGTTTTGGGAAAATAGGTAAAGAAAGTTCGGAAAAGTGCTTTTATTTTGGTTTTGAAGTACGAAAATACTATTTTTGTAGAACTTTTAGTTTTGGAAGAGAGTGTGAAAAATATTTTTAGAAAAACATTTTTTTTGTTTTTAAAGGAGAGCGGAAATAAAGCTGGAAACAAGTATGTTCAGAGTTGAGAAATGAAAGCTGATTAGCATGTATATTTTTTTGGATTTTGGTTTCTTTTTTTTTCTTTTTTTTTGTTTTGTTTTGTTTTTTTTTTTTTTTTTTTTTTTTTTGGAAGCAGGTAAACAAATATGTATAGGAGTTGAAAGCGAAAGCTAGTAAACAAATATTTTGGTCTTTTGTTTTTTGGAGGAAAAGCTGTAAGCAAATATGTACAGGAGTTGAAAGCAGAAAGCTGGTAAACAAATATTTTGGTCTTTTGATCTTTTTGGAAAAAGCTGTAAACAAATATGTACAGGAGTTGAAAGCTTACCCGGGAGGATCGGTACCTGGTTCTTGAATTTGTATTGCCTCCTCGGGTCGGCTTCTTTTGGATGGCCGGCTGATGTCTGGTGGGGGTCCCCTGTTCCCAAATTCTCCCTCCCTGAGTCTTTTCAAAGGCCTCCCTTGATGGAGTAGTTCTTCGTCTGTGGCGCCTGGTTGCCAACATGCGAGCACCTCTAGTCGGATGCGCATGGCACAGACGCTCCAATTTCGGGCCTGTGTATTATTAGAGCGCGCCTCTCCCCATATGAATATTACCTTCCCGCGGTAAGGGAAGCGAAGACATTGGTGTCGGGTGGATGAGACGGCTTCGATGCTGTTGAGCCATGTCCTCCCAACAATCAGAGGGTGGGGTGATTGAATGTTCATTACCATGCAGTTAACGATGGTGGAGACTGGGCCGATCTTCAGTGGGAGCGTGACTAGTCCGCAGGCGTTCTTGCGTGTGCTTCGAAGGCGTAAATGTATTCGTCCGAGGGCTCCAATCTGGGAACCTGGCCTTCTAGCTTTTGGTAGGCGGAATATGTAAGGACGTTAGTTTCCGCTCCCGTGTCAATGAGAATGTGACGGAATTCCCTTCCCCCGAGTATGGCGGTGATTGAGAGGGGTGCAGAACGTGCTCTGGCTTTTGCGACTTCATGGGGGAGAAAGGTGATCGAGTTGGGTACCGCAAGATTGCTTGGTGGGCGCTGGGTCCTGGCCACTTCTTCTGAGGGAGAGTTGTTGTACAAGGGGACCCAGGTGGGCTACCGCCTTCATTCTCGTTCCCCGGTCGGAGGGCTAGGGTGAACATGTTGTGCATGGCCCAATTGTTCTCGTTCTCGTATTGGAGGCGTGCTTCCCCCCAAATTGTCAGTACATGATTTAAGAAGGGCAGTCGAAGGCATTGGTGTCGGGGGGAACAGATAGCTTGGATGCTGTCTAACCACGGTCGCCCCAGCATCAATGGGTACTCGTGTCGATGTCGGCCACGAAGCAGGCTACTTCGCAGATGAGAGGTCCGACGGATAGCTCGAATGTTCCGGGGCCGCGGAGAGTCTTCCCGGTATGGTTGAAAGCTTGGATAGTATGGTGGGCCGGTTGGACGGGAGGACGGCCTAGTCCGGGTATCTTCTGGTAAGTGGAGCATGTCATTATGTTCATGCCCGATCCTGGGTCTACAAAGATGTTGTTCAGCCACAACATCTGAAGTCGTCCGCGGATGTGTAGGGGGTAGACTCGCAGTCGGGGATCTGGGAGGTCTTGGTCAGTGAATGAAATGGTCATTGGGCGGCGGGGGCCATTGACAGTGTCGGTACTCTTAGAGGACCCGTTGTCGTCCGGATGCAGATCATCCGACGTACATTCCCCTCCTTCGGGTCCTTCGCTAGCTCCTTCGGGGATTTCTTCGAATGGCTCTTCTTCTTCGTCTTCTCCCGGGTTTTCTAGTCCGCTTTCGTCGGACTCGAGGTTGATGACTGCGGGGAGGGCGAGGAGTGCGTCTTCTTCTTCGCCATAGAGTATGGCGAGGTCATGGTCGTCGAGGTTCAGCTGGAAGGGCTCGTTCTGCTCTTCCTCCTCGGACTCTTCGGATAGGCTGCCATCAGTAGCATCTTCCGAGCTGCTTGGTTCTGGCGATGGTTGTCTCCCTCTCCTGATCATGTTGACCGCGTGGCTCTAGATGTGGAGGCTTGGGTGTGACCTGGCAAGGGGTCAGTCAATATGCCAAGTGGCTTGGGTGCTTGGGGATTTCCCTGGCTCAGATGGCCTTTGATCATGGCCCAGTCAAGGCGCCTGTCATCATTAAGATCATAAACGAAGTCCCGAAAAACAATGCATTGTTCTACGGTATGGCCATATTGTTGATGATATTGACAGTAACGCGCCGTGCTGGCCCCGGGTAGTGAAGGCCTGGCGTCGGGGAGGGAGATACTATTTGTGTCCAACATCACCCTAAAGATCCTAGTTAAAGTTTCTGGGAGGGGAGGGTAAGAGTCCCTCTTTCCCATTCGTCTTAGGTCGTAGGATGCGGGAGGTCTAACCTCGTTATAAGAGCTTTGTATGGGCTGCCTAGGGGTTGGATTTTGTGCTCTTGGGGGAGCAGAGTAAAAGGGGGCCCGAGTTTGAGTTTGGCTCTGGATTATAGGGCTTTGGAGTGGGAAATTTTGGACTGTGGGGTTTTGTCGTATTGGCACGGGGACGGGTACTGATCGAGGGGTAAAATGTTGATTTGCTTGCCGAGGCGGTGCATATCCGGATGATCCGGGCGTGTACTGTCTCGGAGCTGTTCCTCGGTCAGGAACTCGTGCTCCGTTCGGGTAGAGTGCCGATACTTGGTTAATGATCCCCTCTACCGTGGGGGTTTGCGCCTTACGAGGCGGTTGTCCAACCCTATGGCTGATAGGTGGGGACTGGGTTTGGACTGCTGGGGCTGCACAACGGGAAATCCTGTTGTGGCGGTCAATCAGAAGTTGATACGTAGTGCAGTCTCCGTACGAAAGGCTCGTACGGAGCTCTGGACTCAGGCTCTGTAACATCATGTCAATTTCTTGACATTCTGTGAGTTGCAGACCGGTTCGGTGGACAAGGGTGCGCCACCGAGACACGTATTGTTCGAATTCCTCCCTAGGCCTCATTCTCTCTACGGTTAGATCTGATATAGAGGGGGTTCTAATCCTCTGGTAACCGTAGCGGCCCAAGAATTTCTCGCTTACAGCCGAGAAATTCGACAAGTGATCTACAAGGAGGGTGGAGAACCATTGTAGTGCTTCTCCTTCCAATGATTTCTGGAAGAGGAAGACTAGTAGAGGTTGATTATCTAGAAACGGGCGTGCGTCTAGATAAAAGGCAGTCAAATGAATGTCTGGGTCTCCACGACCGTTGTACCGGCGGAATTTGGGGACTTTGAATCCCTCCGGTAGGTGGACTGATGGGATTTGTCTCAGGTTATGTAGAGACATGTGTTTGGGGGCTGAGGGACCAGTCTCGGAGAGAATTCTCCGGATGGTATCGTCCAGTGTTTCTCCCCGGGGAGGGCTGCCTAACGGTCCCGGGTTTGGGGTGGTTTGGTAGGGACCTGGGGTGGAAACAACTGGGAATTTTGGATTCGCGGGGGAAAGGGGGGTGAACGAAAAGACACTCGGGTTGACCGAGTGACTGGGTGTGAATGGGGTTTTGGGAATGGGTTTAGGGGTTTCGACAGGGGTCTCCTGTCTCGAGGTTTTGGCATGACGGTAGTCAACGAGGTCATGAAACATGTCCTCTACCGTTTGATACCCTAGACTAGCCATCCTTTCCTCTAGATGGGTCAGGAACTGTGTGGCCTGACCCTCTTGGTGATTCCTTTCCTCTAATATCTCCTCTTCCATGTGGGATTCCATGACGTAGAGTGGGGGGATGAATGCAGGTTGAAAGCAGTAAATAAAGCAGTAAAGGATTGCGCAGCTGTGTGCGACTTACGAAAGCAGTAAAGGATTGCGCAGCTGTGTGCGACTTACGAAAGCAGTAAAGGATGTTATAATGCACAGTAGAAGAGGATTTTATTCAAGGAGTGAGAAACTCTAACCTTCCTAGAGGGTTGATAGCATTCTAGTCAAGCTTGTAAAAGGGGGCAGAAGAGGATTACCTTTTGTTGTTTTTCACGAGGGAGGTCCCACCGTGATCGCCAGAATTTGTCGGTGTCGAAAAATCCGCGTGTGTGGGGTTTCTTCGGAGGGTTCGGATCGGATGCGTGCCCTGGCGGGCTCGGTTGGATCGTCTTCTCGGAAGGGGTGAGGGTGTGGTTCCTGGTTGAGGCGCCCGACAACGGCTCAAGAGGATTCAAGGGGGTTTGTGATCGCCACCTGCTTTTTCTAAAAACAGGAAAGGGTTTGGGTTGGATTTGATCGCCTACGTGGGGAGTTTGTGGGGTCTCCGCTCTGAGACACGGATATACCGTACACAGAGGTGAAAAACAGGTAATCCTATTCTGCTTCCGGGCTTGACTAAAGGAGTTATGGGTCAAAGGGATGTTGATATGGGGTGTGGATAGGGGGCGGCTAGTTGTGGTTAGCCGTCGGCCAGGGGGCGGCTAGCTAGGGTTAGCCGTCCAGGGTCTGGGAAATTTAGGCAGGGGTTTGGTAGGTAAAGGGTGAGGTCTTGGGCAGAGGCTAAGCTAGGTTTAGCCTGGGTTTATGGAGGGTGGGACGAAAGGGTATTTTATGTGGGGAATGGGTGTTTCTCTCACAAAAGGGGTCTCTCTCTCTCTCTCTCTCTCTTGGGATTTCTGGTGGTGGAAGGGTTTGAAGATGAATTGGTGATTGTTGTGGATTTTGTTGGGTGTGTTGGTTGTTGTTGAAGGCTTGGGACCTTCTCTATTTATAGTAAAAGAGAGGTAGGAAAATATCCCGAGGGTAATGGAGTGGGTTGGCTTCGATTGGACCTCTCATTAATGCTCTGGTTCTTCTGCCAGAGAACAGGTGAAGGGCGGCTAGTGCTAACTAGCCGCCCGGGATGGGGCGGCTACTTCCTGGTAGCCGCCCCTATCATGACCTGCCAAACGCCCCATCTCTGACAAGCGGTGGCTTGGGTCGGCTACTCGGTTTGATCCGGCCAAGAGAGGGCGGCTAAAGGTCATGACCCGCCGCAATGATCAGCATTTAATATTGCTTTATGTCCCATCCAGGGAACTGGTCCAAAGTCGGCCAGGGGGCGGTTAGGGGGGCGGCTAGTGTAAACTAGCCGCCCAGTGAGGGGCGGCTAGTTAGGGATAGCCGCCCCTTTCCAGGGACTTTAGGTTTTTAGGGTTTTGGTTTTGGTTTAGGTCTGGGTTAGGGTTTGGCTTAGGTTTAGGGTTTGAGCTAGGGTTTGGGTTTAGGTCAAGGTTTAGGGTTTCCGGTTTACCGAACGTTTGGTTCTCTTATTTGTGTCCACTTGTGGGAGATTTCCGTGTGTTACTTGAAGTATTTCCGTCTCTCTGGACGGTCAAAATTGGGGTATCTACAGACGTCGTTTCCCGCGCGGCCGCATTCCCGCACTGAATCAGTCGCGTATATATATATATATATATATATATATATATATATATATATATATATATATATATATATATATATATATATATATATATATATATACGCGAGCGATTCAGTGCGGGAATGCGGGAAACGACGTCGATCGTTCGATCGCGGGTCCATCGCATCCAACGGTCGAGATGAATCGTACCCGACCGTCCGATGCGATGGACCCGTGATCGACGGCCCGTGATCGCTTCCCGCACGACCGCATTCCCGCACTGAATCGGCTCCCTATATATATATATATATATATATATATATATATATATATATATATATATATATATATATATATATATAGAGTCGTGATATTATACGATCGTGCGGTCGTGCGGTCGCGATTCACGGGCCGTCGATCACGGGTCCATCGCATCGGACGGTCGGGTGCGATTCACGTCGACCGTTGGATGCGATGGACCCGCGATCGGACGACGCACGTCGAATCCGCACGACCGCACCGACCGCATATTATCGAATATATATATATATATATATATATATATATATATATATATATATATATATATATATATATATAAGTGATATCGTGCGGCGTCCCGCACGGTGCGGGAACGACGTCGTTCGTCCGATCGCGGGTCCATCGCATCCAACGGTCGATGTGAATCGCACCCGACCGTCTGATGCGATGGACCCGCGATGGACCCGTGATCGACGGCCCGTGGTCGTTCGCGCACGTTCCCGCATCGCGCACCGTATCATTCCTCTATATATATATATATATATATATATATATATAGGGAAATGATATCGTGCGGGTCGTGCGGTCGTGCGGCGTCGACCACGGGCCGTCGATCACGGGTCCATCGCGGGTCCATCGCATCAGACGGTCGGGGGCGATTCATCTCGACCGTTGGATGCGATCGACCCGCGATCGGACGACGCACGTCGAATCCGCACGACCGCACGACCCGCATATTATCATCGACGTATATATATATATATATATATATATATATATATATATATATATATATATATATATATATATATATATAGTCGAGTGATTCAGTGCGGGAATGCGGGAAACGACGTCGATCGTTCGATCGCGGGTCCATCGCATCCAACGGTCGAGATGAATCGCCCCCGACCGTCCGATGCGATGGACCCGTGATCGACGGCCCGTGATCGCTTCCCGCACGACCGCATTCCCGCACCGAATCACTTCCCTATATATATATATATATACGCGAGCGATTCAGTGCGGGAATGCGGGAAACGACGTCGATCGTTCGATCGCGGGTCCATCGCATCCAACGGTCGAGATGAATCGCACCCGACCGTCCGATGCGATGGACCCGTGATCGACGGCCCGTGATCGCTTCCCGCACGACCGCATTCCCGCACTGAATCGGCTCCCTATATATATATATATATATATATATAGGCGAGTGATAGCGTGCGGGTCGTGCGGTCGTGCGGATCCGACGTGAATCGTCCGATCGCGGGTCCATCGCATCCAACGGTCGAGATGAATCGCACCCGACCGTCTGATGCGATGGACCCGCGATGGACCCGTGATCGACGGCCTGTGGTCGACGCCGCACGACCCGCACGATATCATTCCTCTATATATACATATATATATATATATATATATATATATATATATATATATATATATATATATATATATATTCCCTATATATAGGGTGTTGATTTCGTGCGGGACGTGAGGGACGCGACTACATGCGCGACACGAGGGAGGCCGTCCGATTCGTGGACCATCAATCCAGTGGTCCTATTAAAAAAACAAAAAAAAAACAAAGATTCCCAATGTACCCCTCCCTCAATAATCCATTTCAGACCCTCTCAGACCCTCTCTTTCTCTGTTTCGTTTTTTTTTACACCGACAATCATCCCAAAGTCACACCCTCTCTCGACCCTCTTTGTATTTGATTTTTTTTTCTTCTTCTCCACCAAAAATCTTCCCCAAATCACACCGGCACCCCCCTCGTCACACCGACATCTCCCTCCCCCGGCATCGTCCCCGTGCCCATCCCGACATTGTTCAAAAATCGTCCCCTTCCGGCCGACACCGTCACCTCCCGGCACCGGCGTCGTCCCGGCATAACATTCAAGTATTTCTTTTTTCTTCATTGATCATCTGATTATTTAGGATTTTTTTTAGGGTTTGTTGTTTTGTTTGATAAGCTAGGGTTTGCATTGTGAATTTGTTTTGAATGATCTGTTTTTTTTTTTTTTTTTGGAAAGGCTAATGCATGTAAATCCTATAAGTACATCTTGAAATTCTCTGTGTGAATATGTTTTGAATGATTAAAGAATGGACATTGCAATTCTCTGTGGCCTATCACTTTAATTGTTTGTGTGTTTTTTTAGTAGGTAGGGCTTTCATATTTTTATTTATGATTTTTTTAGGGTTTGTGAATATGTAAGTATCTAGGGTTTAGGATTTTTTTTTATTTCCTTTTCATGGGGTTGCAGATGCTCAAATCCTTTTTTTTTTTTTTTTTGAGTTTGCAAAAATCTAAAAAAAAATGCTAGTATTTGCTTCAATTGGATTGCCATAAATGACATATAGATCTAGATTGTTGATGATGATGCTTTGATGTATTTTGTGATAGTCTTTATCCAGTACTTGAGAAAAAAATTTATGTTAGCTTGTTCTGGGCCATCAATAAATACTGCAATTTGAACAACCTCACTAAAGCTAACTTCATTTGTTGGGATTCTGATGAAGCAATTTTTTACATTATATATATGTATATGTGATCTGATAGATAGATGGAACATTCGCAAATTGAATCATTGGTTTATTTTTTTTATTGATAATTAATTGTTTGATTTCATTTATTAATCATTGTTTCATTTTTTATTATTTTTAATTTAGTCGAAGAATGACGTCAACAGTTGTAACTTCTTTCAATGGCAAGATGAGAGTTTGAGTAGCATGAATATGATATTTCATAGCATTGAACAACAATTGCACACCGATAGAGGAAAAACTCTAAAGTGTTGGCGAGACTGCAAGCTATGGAGGAGAGAATTTTTAAGGTTGAAGCATTACAAGACCGTGTGAAAGAAATGAATGAGAGAATTTGTAGAGTTGAAGCACTACATGAACGCATGGAAGAATGATTGGCCATATTAGGGCATCGAAATCATCAATCTTTCTTGACTATCTTTGTTTTTTTATTGTGTTCATGTTGATTGGGTTATTTGTAGGCTCAATGTTAAATGGAGTTTGAAAAACAAGTTTCAATTATTGTAACTTGTTTTCTTTTTTGGATATGTAGCATATGGATATGTTTGAAATGAAGGTTGAAACTCTATTGATGCTATAATGAATTCAGAGTGTTTGATTTATTTATCCTCCTCTTTTGTACACTGTTGTAGTACCATCAATTAGACTTCTCTCAAAGAAGGTGATGTAGTGTGAGACAATGTATTTGGAGTTTGTTGTCTATTAGCATGGCTCACTAAATTAGGGATAATTTTAGAATATTTGATATCCATGCCTAGGTTCTTCTCATTGTTTTTAATTCTTGTTTAAATTAGAATAATCTGTGAAGATAGGTAGTTCAGAAATTACTATAAAATCTAATTTTAGAGTAGTGGGTTTTTGTGTGGTGAGAACAAACTTTTTTTTATCTGTGTTAGCTTTGTTGTTTGAGCACCACTAACTGAGCTTGGCAAAGTTATCTTTTTGAACGTTTAAAAGAGAAGCTGATATAGCAGCCTTTATTTACAGCTATGAAGTTACATGAAATGTATATTATAACTTGGGCATGTGAATTTTCTGGAAACATAAGGACCATGAATTTTGAGCATTTGTAGATTACTTGCACTTCACTTTTTAAATGTCTTTGCCCCTTTATCCATAACATTGTTAATGAGGTTCAGTGCAAGAGTAAGAATAGTACATGTATATATTGAAAGTGAATAACTTGTCACGTAAATGAATGGTACATATATATATTAAAAGTGAATAACCTGTCACCTAAATGAATAGTACAAGTATATATTGAAAGTGAATAACCTGCCACCTAAATGAATAGTACAGGTATATATTGAAAGTGAATAACTTGTCACCTAAATGAATAGTACATGTATATATTGAAAGTGAATAACCTGTCACCTAAAATAATGGTACATGTATATATTAAAAGTGAATAACCTGTCACCTAAATGAATGGTACAGGTATATATTGAAAGTCAATAACCTATCACCTAAATGAATAGTATATGTATATATTGAAAGTGAATAACCTGTTAAGAGTAAGAGTAAAAAATAAGAGTAAGAAGAGCATTGAAGTTGGCATTGCTTGGCTTAGCTGTTCGTCTTCATTGAAGGACATCAACTACATCCCTGTCACTCCCACAAGAACCATATTTAAACATTAGCATTGACACTATCAAAACACTATCAAAAACTGAAACAACCATCATTTAAAAAAAAATTCTGAAATAACCAAACCCTTCTTCATTCAAATGTCAGTACTGCACATCTCTATGCCTTCTCAAACATTGACCTGGAAATAAAACAATAACCAACATGTTACTGATACAGCAAAATCAATATAACTATATAAAAAAAAACCAATGTAATTGCAACTCAATATATATATAGGGGTGATTACGTGCGGCGGAACGACGGTGCGGTATACGGGGGTGATGGGGTGCGGTCGTGTGACCGTGTACCCGTCGTGCACCCAAGTCGTGTACCGTGCGATCGATGTTCTCGCAATCGCACGGTTCGTGTTTAAAACACGTCGACCATGCGATCGACGAGAACATCGATCACACGGTCCACGTAAGAGGCGCACGACCGCACCCCATCGGCTCCCATATATATATATATATATATATTAGAATAATTCATATAACATCGTAAATTGTTCAAAATTTATATAACCCTCTGATTTTTCCTAAAGCCCATGTAACTCTTGAAAACACTTATGTAAATCCAAATAATCTACTGTATTAAATTTCTGTTGATAAATGAGGAATATTTTGTTTGATTAACTTTGGTTGAAAACAGAGTATACAAAAAACCCCTATAATGTGTTAAAAATGCCAAAAGTTATCTATAAATAATGATTTTACCTCTTCAAGTAGAGTTTTATAATATATTAAAAAAGGTAAAATTGTCATTTATAAATGATTTTATGCATTTTTAACACATTGTAGGGGTTTTTTTGGTATATTGTGTTTTGTTAACCAAACGGAATATTTGTATAATATTCCTCATCTATCAATGAAACATTAACTCAGTGGGCCATTTGGATTTACATAGAAGTTTTCATAGAGTTATATGGACATAAAAAAAGTCCAGGGCATTTGAATTTTTTTCTTTATTTTAATATGGAAAAAGATACATGTAGTTTTAATTATAGTCCATTTTATTTTTTTTAATATAAAATTATACACTTACCCTTTGAAATGCAGATTATTATATGAAATGAAGTATATATTGAGATACATTAATGTATTTTTATTCATAGTAAAAAAATAAAAAAAAGAGTGTGGTTTATATTATGATAGTACATTATATTATCACAGCGTGTGAGCTGAAAAACAGGCGGTAAAAACGGACTGTGTCACGTGTATGCGACAAGAGAATATTATCAACACTTTTTATATACGACAAGAGAATATACACTGACAACTTTGTTTTGGATCGAACGGCCCACTGGACCCGATGACCTTACAAATCCCGGCCCAACCCGGCCCGTTCGTCACACCAAAATTAGGGTTTTTCTTCGGCCCCGCCTTAAAAACTCAACTTTCCATCACTTCTGCGTCTTCCATCGCCTCCAGCCGAAGATTACAGTCTCTCCCCAAAAATGGTGGCTTTCAGGGTATCTTCTGCCCCTCACATTCTACGCTTTCGAACTCCTTTTCCGATGATTCAACGTGTGTTCTTCGTAAGCCCCCTCTCGAGCTATAACTAGGGTTTCCATTCGTTTTTTTCAGTTCCATCAGTACCAGGTGGTCGGGAGGGCACTCCCCACTACGTCCGATGAGCACCCGAAGATCTACCGCATGAAGCTCTGGGCGACGAACGAGGTTCGCGCGAAGTCGAAGTTCTGGTAACCTGAAACACCGTCAGATCTCTTCAGCCGTCACTGTTTTGATGGTATTTTTAATGGTAGATCTAAATGTGGCATCTTATTTTTTGGATCTTCGTTTCTAGGTATTTTCTGAGGAAGTTGAAGAAGGTGAAGAAGAGCAACGGCCAGGTCCTCGCGATCAATGAGGTCGGTTTCGTGTTTTCTCCTTTGGTTGATGATTTTGATATCTGGGATTTGTATTTTGGTTTAATTGGTTGGTGGATCTTGAATCCGTATGTGTTTTAGGAGAAATGCATATTTTTCTTTAGTTTGGGTGGTTTGGTTTTAGATTTTGGTGGCTGATATATTGATTTCTTGGGTGTGTGTTTTGTTGTTCTCCCTTTTTTTTATAAAGGTTGGAACTATCTTATTAAAAATGATGCACATCTAACAACATGGAGATGAGGAAGAGAAATAAAAGGAAAATAAACAAAACAAATAAATAACCAAAAATAATTGTAGGCCCAAGAGAAAAAGATCATCCAAGTATTAAGTTTTGACTAATGGATATGCATGTTGGACATAGGGTTGATGCTTGATCACCCAAATGTGTTGTGGGTTGTGGCAGTTTCTGGAGGTTTCTTTATTTATTTTTTAATTTTTTTTTATCACAATGCTTAATTGGTTTCTTACTTTCTTTATAATACATCTGAATTGGGGAATGCAACATGGATCAGAGTTGTAGGACTTCAGTGGAGAAGCAGTGTAGTAGTGTACTACTGCCTTTCACTTGTTTTTATTAATGGTTTGTTGTTTTTCTTTTTCTAATCTATGTTGCTTGCGTTTTACCCCATTTTTCAACACCCCACCCCCCAGGGCTCATTCTGCAAGACCTGGCTTGTAGTGGTACTTCTTGGTTGACAACATTGACACAATCTTTATACTAAAAAATTGGGTTGATAACATGAATCCCTTTTCATTGGCCCTATTATTGACCATTTCTAATGTTCAATGTACTTGAATGTATTCCTATCACGGTAGGACTTAGGAATAAGAATGTAGTAGATATTTTTCTGACATTTGATTGCATTGGTGTGAGAATAAATGGTGCATTATAACAAAGTTTGATTATTTGTTGTAATAGCTTCTATCTGTTGAGCTTTTTATGTTTGTAGATTCATTCATTTGAGATTTGTACTCTCTACTTTCTGTCCATTTTGATTATCATTTATATGATCTTTCATATTGCTGATGCGTGGATCCTTTGCATGGTTAACAATGCCTTGTAGCTTTTTCTTGGGAGAATAACTTTATGTGATATCCTTTATGCAGGAAAGCCCTTTTAAAAACTATATATATATAAATTTAAAGTGTTATTAATAGCTTAGTGAACAAAGCAGCCTTTTGAAGGATAGTGAGGATAAGCCTTTGTTGCTATTAAGCGCTTGATCAACTTCACTGCCGAAATTTTATATTGCACTGTCAATCTCTTAATTCCTCCCTTACTTTCTTCTGCATCAATGTAAGCATTATAGTTTCAACATACAAGATGACAGTTAAAAAGATAGATAGAAACCACATCAAACAAATAGATAAGAAAATTAGATGTAGGAGAATTCATCATCTAATAATACAAACTTTTAGCCCCCGTTTGGATGCCGGATAAGCCCTGGATAACTCCGAATAACCCCGGATAAAATTTGAGCCCCGTTTGGAAAGCCCCGATAACCCCGGATAAAATGTGCTAGAATAAACTGGTATAAAGTGGTATATGGATTCCAATCAACCCTTAAGAATAAAAGTTATCCTATGTTATTCCACCCAAAGAATAAGTGGGCCCACTGTCAAATCAACTGTCATCACCTCTTATAAATCACCTGTCAAATCAACTATCATTACTTTTTACCTTTTATAAATTCTTATCCATACTTTATTCACATTTTACCCACTGTCAAATCAACTGTCATCACCTCTTATAAATCACCTGTCAAATCAACTATCATTACTTTTTACCTTTTATATATTCTTATCCATACTTTATTCACATTTTACCCAAACAACAAAACATTTATTCTTACGATTCCCAACAAGAATAATTCAAAACACAACCAAACACAAAATCACTTTATCTTTATTTATACTCACTTATACTCGGATAAATAAATACCCAAGAATAAATCTTATTCTGTATCCAAACGGGGGCTTAAGGGAAGAAGGAATAAAGTCTTGTTCCACTATCAAGGACATTTATTAAATTTATTATCACAATTAACCAACATCAACCAAAACTAGGATTTAGAAAGACTCAAACAATGTGGCCACCGCACTCTCTCAACTGCTCACCCTTAATATTGACCATTATGGCATTATATATTATGTTAAATGACTTATTTGTTTACAGTATGATGATAACAAAACAGCTCCTTTTCCTCTACCTTTATCTGAAGCTATGAACTTTTTGTTTGCTTTCTAATTTAATTACTTTTTTGTTGTACTTTTTTTTCTTCCATTTATTAACAATGGGCTCTGGTTGGTATCACAGATCTTCGAGAAGAACCCTACCAAAATCAAGAACTACGGAATATGGTTGCGTTACCAAAGCAGGACAGGTTACCACAACATGTACAAGGAATATCGTGATACTACTCTCAATGGGTCTGTCGAGCAGATGTACAATGAGATGGCCTCTCGCCACAGAGTGAGGTCTCCATGCATTCAGATCATCAAAACCGCAACTATCCCTGCTAAGCTCTGCAAGAGGGAGAGCACCAAGCAGTTCCATGACTCGAAAATCAAGTTCCCCTTGGTGTTCAAGAAGGTTAGGCCACCCACCAGGAAGCTTAAGACCACTTACAAAGCTTCAAGGCCTACTTTATTTATGTGATTCTGATTTTTCATTAGATCAGATTCTCCGGTGAGGCTACCGATCTGTGGTACTAATGTTCTCTCGAGTTTTGCTATCCAAAATGGACTTGTTTTTTTTTTGTTTTCTTCCATTTTTGTTAAAACTTGTGGGTTTGTAGGGCCTTGCTTGCAAGTGTCTAGACATATTCATTGCTTGTGTTTCCAGTCATCATGCTTGCACCTCTATATTACATTGCAGCTTTATTTGGGTTTGAGATTATAATTTTGTTAGTGAAGTTGGTGGGTGTTGGTTTTATATGATAGGTTTAATGTCAGGTTTATCAGTTGTTTATGGTTGATGAGCAATACTCAAAGCCAATATCATATCTAATTGCTCATGTTTGTTTCTCTGAAATCCGAATGCTTTCAAAGTACTTAATTAATGTATAGGCTGAACTTTAGGGTTTTTTTTTTTTTTTTGAAAAAGGTTGGCATGGCCTCAACTTTATTAGAATCAGAGCAAATGCCCATAGTGCTAATGTTTTGGCTGAAGCCTAGGCTTTTTATTATGTAGAGAATTTGAGCATTCCTTACAGCATCTTTAAAAACTCTCTTGTTTCCTTACATTGTAGGAAAAAAAAGCTCTCTATGACAGGGCTATTTTCCTTTTATTACTTCAAAAGTATTCTCATTCTTATCCTATTTTTATTTCAAATGATCAATTTATCATAAATCATATTTATAAATTCCAGAATCTAAAATCACATTCTATAATGTATCAACTATTGACAAGAAATAAAAATCATTTTAAAAACATAAAAAAAATTAAAATTGAATCAGAATCAATTCAACTCAAATTACATCAAATGAAATAAATCCTAGCATATGAAATAAATCCTAGCATAGAGGCCTCAAATTACATCAAATGAAATAAATCCCAGCATATATAGTCCTCGCAACCGATCAGCCGCCGCCATCGCTGCCGCTTGCGCGATTCCGAAGGGGAGGGAGCTGAAGACAAAGGAGGTGGAGGATGGAGGGGGGCAGGGGGTCAGATGTGGTGGTGGAGGCCGATGTGAAGGCTCAAATAGGTATCTAATCAAGAGTTTGAGTTTTGAAGGGAAGAAATCAAGGTTTTGATTTTTTAATTTTTATGAGGTTTGTAGGGGAGAGAGGAAGATGGGATCCTTTGGGGGAGACAGTTTCACTTCCGTTGGAAAAAAAAATGGGGGAGAGAGAGAGTAGGGTTTTGTTGAAAGGGGTAATGTGGTTCATACTTCATACATATAGTTTACATTGTAGTTTTCCCTAAGAAGAAAAAATATTGTATGGAGTCTCTTAAGGAGTCTTTTGAATCATTTTTTTAAAAGTTTTCAGCTCTCTATGTTAGGGAATGAGCCTCGAGGTCGGATCCAGGATTGGATCTGGTTAGTATCGAATTGGACATCCCTTTAATCGAACTACACAACGTATAAATCGAACTGCACAATTAATTATTGGGTATATATTTCACTCACTTATTGGATCCAATAATCTATTGCAGAAAATATGAATTCTTAAGTATCATCAGTATCTAATAGGAGAATGAAATATATATTCAACAATTGATTGTGCAGTTTAATTTATACGTTGTGTAGTTCAATTAAAGAGGTGTCCAATTCGGTGCTGACCGAACTAACCGGATCCATCCTTGACTGGATCCGGTCTCATGAGCCTCATAGGGAGGAGGCTTTTGGAGATGCTCTTAGTAGCATGGGTCATTCATCTTGTAATTTCAGTAGCATAACGAATGTGGTCTGGGTGGGAAAGATTTAAAGCATTTAATTACTGTTGTTTTAACATGTTGCCAAATGAAATTAGTAGCTTTATGCGTGTGGTCTGGGTGTATTTGATGGTTTATTTATATCAATGCTTTTCTTCAAATTATTTTTGTTTGTTTTTTTTATCGGCATTGTTATACACAGTTATATTTATGACAGACACAGTCCCATGTATCTCTAATGAGAATATTTTTTTACAAGAATATTTTGTTACACAGAGATGTGTGATTGAGTCCACACAATTCATGAATATACACTTTTTAAGAAACTCAAAGGTGAGGGTGACAGTGTGACACATGGGGTTCACTGCATGAGGGGGTTTCTTCTGATAACACTCCTATCTCCTCTAAAAAAAATAAAAAATAAATAAAGAGTAGGATGTGGAGGAAAGGTTTGGTCATTGGTGTGGGAGAGGAGAGGTCAGTTTATTTTCAATGGGGAAAGGAAATAAAAATGTGTCTTTTTCCCATTTGCATAAGATTATTTAAGGAAAATGATACGTATAATCCCTGTTTGCAGCCCCATCCATAGTGTACAAGGGGTATTCTTTTTTTAAAAAATATACACCAATTGAATTACAAACTATTATACGAATTGAATTATAACTGAGATGCACGTTTTTTTTTTTTGAAAAATGAAAAAAAATATAGCAACCTCATACACTGAACTCATACACATACACTACCATCGACCTATCGCAATGAGTGTATGGGGATGTAACATGGACTGAGTGTATCAACGCTTTGCATGTTCTTATAAATGAATTATATTTTGTTTTCTATGAAAGAGTTCATATATACAATTTAAAGTATGTACTTCGTTCATTTCTCATGAACATACATGCTATATATACATTTTGAAAGAAAAAATCTAAGTCATGTGAGGACTCCACCACCACAAGTCCACAACTCTTCGGATATGCTTGGTACATGCTTATAACTGAATGTAAACCAGTGAGGAAACCAAAAAAATACCTCTTCCATTTGACTAAATATGCTCAAGATCTGTGAACACGTGTGCATGCAGATATTATCCTTGGTTTGCAAAAAGAATTTCTAATTACAACCAATAATTTTTTGTTTTTTTTTGGAGTATACACCTATCTCTCATAATATCTACTTGGAGTGAAAAGCTCACCTATTAAATCAAGATGTAGACTTGCTAAGATGATAATTTATGAAGAATATATTATCCCAATATAAGTAGTAGTGTTTTCATAAATCTACACAACATCCAAAAGAATAAAAATATTGAAATACACAATAGCTGGACACACACACAAATCTGACAATCAGTCTGTTACTTATCAAAACACAACATAGGCAAAACAGAAGAACAAAAGAACCATGACATGGAACCTAAAAAAGCATCAACTATAGCAACAATTATTACAAACACAAGGGAATATATAAAATGAACACCAACAAGCCCCTGCAACTATATATGTACAAGGAATCCGAGGCAAATATGTCATGCCACATGCCACATGCCGTTCTCAACTATGCACAACTCACACCATTCTCTGTGTGTATGAAGAGCGTAAGAGACGAGAAAATGACGCTACAAACAGGCTACGAAATGGCTTGGAAGGATAGCCGATCTCGCAAGGTATCAAAAATTGTTGCAGCTGCTGCATTTTGTGGGAACATTAGTTTGAGACGGTTGAACAGCTCCTTGTCCTTCGCTTGAGCTGCCGCTTCTGCCGCTTCTTTGGCCATTCCAATCCGGGCATAACACTGAAATATGAATAGCATCATAATGTTAACCATCACGATAAAGCAGATCGGCATTGTTTTACACTTTTACTACATAATACATGGATGGGATCTCTAACTCAACTAGCTTTCTTATTTTTATGGAGGGATATGGTTAGAGAACAAGATTATCAGCCTCCCAATTGTGCTGCATATTGTTAATGAAGTTATAATACTGATACATTTGCAGAGGTCTTATAATTTTAGTGGTAAGGGTAGCAGTATCTTGAAGCAGGCATGTGATGTGCATGATATCATATAAAGGTAATTACAATGGAAGAACACAGATGACATCTGAAAGAAAAAATTAACTTCATTGAGGGATTGGTGATTTATTAAAATGTCACAAGTTTGTGGAGTTCAGTTGTGCAAGAATTACCTTTGCTTGAGTTACTTTAGACATCTGCAAATTAGAAGGCTTTTATATAATAAAGAAATGTCATCTATAACTTCAAGTGAAGATTGAAGATCATCCAAGTCAGTAGACAGCCTTAGCCCATGTTTGGTTGGGGAATAAGGAGAGTACATATGTGAATAAGTAAGAATAAAACAAAAAAAAAGTGTTTGGATGAGTGGTATACCATGGTATAGGTATGCTAGAATAAACTAGTATAAAGTGGTATAGGGATTCTAACCAACCCCTGGAATTAAAGTTATTCCAGGTTATTCCACCCAAAGAATAAGTGGGTCCACTATCAAATCAACTGTCATCGCCTCTTATAAATCACATGTCAAATCAACTATCATTACTTTTTTACATTTTATAAATTCTTATCCATACTTTATTCACATTTTACCCAAACAACAAAAAATTTATTCTTACGTTTTTCAACGAGAATAATTCAAAACACAACCAAACACAAAATCACTTTATCCTTATTTATACTAGAATAATTATAAACATCAGACTAATTTAATTCTCGAACCAAACATGAGCTAGTGTCTACATATTTACTAGTAGTGCTTACTGGTAGCAAAATAAGTTAAGAGGTCAGATAATTCCTAAAAATACCTCTGCTTTCTCCTCAGCATCTGGGAGTTTTTGTATATATTTCACAGCTTCAGCTTTCTCATCAGCATCAATGCATACGTCAATGAAGGGTCTATAGCCTGTCATATTATAGAAGGCAACAGAGAGTTTGTAAAAAAGTTAGGATAAACTAAAGCTTCAAGTTATAAAATGGCAGGAAAAAATGCATCATCTGACGCGATGTGGTCTTAATTTATGTAAGGTAAATATATCAAGGAGGAAATACATGTAGGGTATTGGACTCTACAAATTATAAATAAATGAGATCATACCAACTGGTGGCCGTTTCTCTTTTGAAAATTTTTCTAGGGCATCCCAGTCTCTGATTGTAGACAATGCAAATACTTTCAGCCAATACCATCTCTTCTCAGGTACCTGCAAAAGCATTGGCCAGTAAGAAGATTTAAATATAAAAGACCCCAAGTTAAATGATTGAATAAAAACATTGTTAAATAAGAAAAAATTTAACTACCTTGAATTCTGATCTCACTTTCATCGCAGCCCGATGATTTCCCAGTACAATACAAGTTCGAATCGTATCACTGACACTTGTACCAACAAATATAGGCTGCTTTGTGGAGACTTCCAATTCATGTTGCAATCTGCAATAAAAGACTATAATAAGCACTAAAAACCAAAAAAAAAATTCTCAATAAAATAAGCGCAAATAAAGATTACCAAAATGCAGAGCATTAAAGAAAGGACACATTCAAAGGACGCCAAAACTGAATCAGAAGGGTTCTCAGAGATTTAATGTAGTTTTCATTTCAGAGATTAGATATACTCTAGTTCAAATAGTAATTTGTTTATAGTATGCTCTATGGTCAAATCAGTATTAAGCACAGAAGTATCATGCATGAACAAATCAGAAACCTACCACTAAGAAAGGAAGGTCCTGGATTTGTCCCTCTACAATAATGAAGGAAAGAAGAGCAGATAGGCCTTGAGCATAAAGTAGAAACAATAAAACCATAACGTACAAATAGAAACAATATAGCATAAAGTAAATTGAGAGTATTGCAGTTACTTTACTACACATTGAGGTTTTAGCCACAAATTATGATAGCTAAAACCTAAATAATTAAAAATTGTCACCTGCCAAATTGTATCGTGGTTTCCTTTTATATTACCTTAATAATTTTGCATGTTCTTCACAAGCCTTTGCCTCAAAGGCATGTTCCTTAGTGTCTGAGAAAAGATTTTGAGCCTGCTCTATAAGCTTTATACGTGGACCATGCAGTGGTGTTCCCCTGGTTGCCATTGGATTCCTGTCAAGTTCCCATGATTCTTTCAACAGAAGCAATGCCACATCCTACAAAACCAAAGTCCACTACAATCAGAAACACATTTCAAGAAAAGACACAAAAGATATTCCTACATTCTCATTTTCAAAAAAAAAAAAGAGATAGAGGAAGGAAAGAAGAAGAAGGAGAAGAAGAAGATATTCCTCCAACCTAAAATATGATATATGATTTTTCCCTTACAGTTCTTCAAATATGATATATGATTTTGCCTTACAGTAGGTCAATTATAAATATCGTTGATGTACATATTATGATACTGAGAAAATTAACCTTACAGAAGTTCAAATACACGCATTTTGCACAAGGTCCTTTTTTTTCTTGAAGAAATATAGAACAAGATGCTTTTAAGTAATTAGAATATAATAAAATATAATGCATTCAAGACCCCACAAGTTGCTATGTAGAACATATCAGATGCTCTATAGAATTGTAATTCAATGAAATACATCTATTTTCATTTTTTGCAACTCAGATCACTTAACAATAAAAAATTATAACTGGGTAGGAAGAATGAGGCTCTGTTCTACTGCCAAAGTGACAATGTGGACCACAATGGGCATTGTGTTCTTCTGTTGACATTCTGTATTATATAATTCACCAAGTTAAATACCTTTTTTTTTCAGTTTATAGGACAGATTGGCTCAATCAGAGAGAAAAATAGAAGAATTAAAAAACTATTCCACAATAATATCTCTGACAGGTAGAGTTGAAAGCAGGGATATTTTTCAGTTAAAAACAATGTATGAAGAACTAGCTATATGCTACACATTTTTCTTGTTTTAATATCAAAATTTACAGCCTTTCCAGCACGGGGATAGTTATATTATGCAGGAAGTATTGTTTAGCATGGGGAGAAAAGGACAAAGAAAATAAAACTCAAACCACAGTCATGACCAAAACATCTCACTGAACTACAGCATGTATACATTGATACAGTTCTTACTTTATCCCTTTATTAACTTCATTATCAGTTTTATTCACGTCTAATAAAGATGCATCCTTAAAGAACAAAGCTTCATTGTTGTTGTTGACAAATGCCCAAGAACCCCTGCAAGCCTTGGATCCATCTAAGAGTGAACTTAAAATCAGTGCGGCATCAAAGTTTCACAAATAAGATCTCCCTGATCAGTATAACCTCAATTCTATCTCCACTAGGCCAGAACTCCAATGTCTTCAACAAAATCTACCACATTTCTGTCCAATTTGCCACATATTATCAGCAGAACTCCTGTCCTTCAAACAGATCAAACATCAGCACCAAACAATGTCTCTGCAAGATTCAGCCCAAGCACTTATCTCCATCAGCACATTCATCGCTTCCCTAGAGAGCTCACTGGCCGCCCATACATGCACAATTTATTCAGAAGCAACTGCCACATTTCGTGCATTACACTAGAGTTAACAGTAAGTTACCAGCTATATCCAACCACCTCGAGCACAAGAAGTGTGAAATCCCCCTGAATCTGGATCTGGTAAAATTTCTGCTCTCTAATTACCAACCATAACATCTGGACTCATGGACACCTTGTTACAGATCATCAACATGAGGGTAATTGTAAATTGTCATCAGGATGTTGCAGAAAGCATTAACAGAATGCCTCAGCACCAAACCCGTTGGTCATCTTGTGTAAATAAAATTTATATGGATGAAAAGGAAGGGTGTAGCCACCAGTCCTTCAAGCTAAGTCCTACATGTTACATTCTGAAGATTGGGCCCACGCCAAAATCCAATTTTTCGATATTTCAATTTTAAGCATGAACTGGTATTGACATTTTGCAAAACACTGTAGAAGGTTATATTCAACAAAATGCTGTCTTCCATCCGTCTCCATGGAAGAAAAGCTGCAGGATCAAATTATATAATCTCCTCAAAAGTGGACTACTAGTCAGACATCATGCTTTAACAGTTTTTGAGTTCAAATTTTATATGTGAAGAATGAAATCTAAAATTAATAGATATTACTCAATAACTTGATCTTACTTGAAGCTGTCCAGATGACAAAAAGAAATCCTTCAGAAATTCGCGTTTATGGTACCTGAAAAATAAATGAATATAAAAAATGTCAAGAAGCATTCTTTCTTGATGGTACAAGAAAATTACGCAGAAGAACCTTATTTTGAATTCCACAGGACAGAATGTTGGACCTTGCATATGCAATGAACAAATCACGAGCTAAAGGCTTTGCCTGAATCATGCCAAAAAACTCCAAAGGAGGCTTCTGCATAGTTTAAGACAAGCAGATAGTTAAACAAAAACAGAGTCATTTAATTTCTAATAATGAAGTTTTACATTAAATCTTATGATTCCCTCAATTCAGTGGCTCATAATGTTCATAAAAGAAACACCTTTTGCCAAATATGGAAGAGAACCAGATAGACAAGGTCAGTATCTCCACTTTCAATTGCCTTTGTCAGAGCCATGTCTTCTTCCCCTATGCTTAACAACAAGGGAACCTGATACATCACAACCACTACTTCAGTATCTGTTGCTACAATAGCAAATATGTTGTCTGAAGCAAGAAAGATTCTAAAACAGCGAATAACTCTGTTATAAGATACATTTTCCCTTCAGCAAGAAATCAAAATTTGCAGAAAATATAACAGGTTTGTTGTTAATGAAAACAAAGCAATTACATGTAAAACGAACCTGAATGTAAGATGACAAAATAGGAATATAGGAAAAACTTTCTGTAAAGAAATTCACACAGGGACCAGTAAAGACACACCTGTTTGGAAGAAAGTGGTTCATGATCAACTAACATGGCAGCTAACTTTCTTCGGCCACTACTATCTGCATGGGCAGCAACTGCTGCATATGATATGCCTTTGCATAATTTCAGCTGAAACTCAGACACTGTTGTTTCAGAATGCTTGCAGTGAATCTTTCCAACAAAGAATCAAAAGTTTCTTGCCTCATTTTGCATTTCATAAAATAATACAATGAAAGACAAACCTTGTCAAGTAAGATTGCAAGGAGATCTGCATCAGGAATAGCTAATGAATTTGTTATCTTTGCACATGCCCAATGCATTACAACAACCTCCTGTAAAGAAATGAGAAGAAGAAATTACACATTTATCTTCTTTCGAAATGCTACTAAGCAAGGCACCTGCTAGGACATGATGATTATATTGTTAAATTTTTCCAAATGTACGATAATTTGTCTCAAAAGTCAAAACATGGAAAATGATTTTACATATGTTCTAAAGATCCACTGATGTCTATGGTTAACCATGACTCTTTTTCTCTTTTTTTTGACGAAACACCAGGCATTCAGCCTCGATTTTATTAAATGGAAGAGAATGCCCAATTCAAACAACCAAACAAAGAAAAACAAAGCAAACAAAAACCAACATCAGCCAGCTGTTCCACAGTAGAAGAGAGGTCTACTGAAGATCCGGACAACCAATCACAACCCCACTCCTCAATTACAAGCCTTCCCCTATTATACATCACTACTAGCTGTCGCACAAAACGACCCAATCCTTTATGATTGCAGTTCACAATGACTTAATCACTTAAATAAGAATAGAAGGAAATGATAACAGAAGTTTAAGTGAAAATAAATGAAAAACATTTCCTTATTACTTGAACAAAGAGGAGGCCCAGCTGCAACTAAAATTGCATTAAATCAGAAGATGAACACCTTTTCTTCACATAATTTACACAAGATTTTTGGGCTTTCCACCGCGAGTTGACATAACCAAATGATACTCAATACAACCAATATGCACAAACACAAAACGTAATAGACAAAAACTTACTTGGTTCAAGTTAAGGTACTCAGAGATCCTCAAGGCGACAAGGTGTTGGTGAGAATTAATCAAACGTCCAATGAGAACAGGTGCAGTAAGCAACTGCAATGGCAAACACATTGTTTAGTATAGTGAAACTAACACACCCATTTAGTTGTTTCAAATGAATAGATAAATTCAAGTAATGAAGACCTTGTATTGTTGAATGCTAAGAGGGATACCAATCTCAGGGTTGCGGACAGCATTTAACACTCGCAATGTTTTGCACATTTCTTGAATGCGATCACGCTGGAATTGGCTGTGAAAGTCAACTGGATATCACTACCAAGAATCAGAAATTTTTTTTTAAAGAAAAAATAACCTGGAATAAAAGGCTGAATAATGAATAGCAGTTCTAGAAAGTTATACTATTATGTTTCGTGTCATTGGTTTCATTCTAGATAGAAATTGTCACTGTCTCCACCCAAAAAAAAAAAATTACAAAACAAAAAAAAGAATGGAGGCTGATCCCATCAACCCCAGCCTCTCCTCCGCCACACTTAAAAGAAGTGGAAAATATATGCTTCATTTAACGAGTATAAACACCCCCCCCCCCCAAAAAAAAAAAAAAAAAAAAGCATGCCAATCCAGGCAGATCATCCCTTCCTGCGCAATCTGATTGTGTAGCCCCTCAAACTTCTTATTTAAACTCCTATTAACCAATCAAAGGCTTGAAGCCAAGAATACTTCACCAACACCAGAAACAGAAGAATTTACAACTTCTGATAATTAAGAAAAGATGTAGTTTAGAATAAATAATTAAACACCAAATAAGTTAACTGCTGCCAGAACTGTCATAGATAATTCCCACAATTCTCCATGAAGCTCAATATTACTTGAATTCTATCAATTCATTGACACAATTGATGTATTGTAACTGTTATATGTTCAGGAGTTTGGTTTCTGAACATATTTGCAATCTCTTCCCACATGGAATTAATTTTCAAATATCTGGACAGTACCATCAAATGTATACAATATGTGGAAAAGATGGAATTCTACCAAATACTGAAATTACAGTACCAAAAATATGCATTATACGAGTAAATGAAAAATGTTGACGGATTCTTATTTCATGCTTTCTGAAGGCCAGATAAAGTACATCAACAATACTTCATTCAGTATACAAGATTACAAAGTACAATATATTACATTCAATTGGGATTTCATTTCTCATTCATGCTAAATAAGAGAGCATACCTTTAGATAGTTTTATGTAGAGAAGAAAATGGCTTTTCAGTTATGCACAATTTTTAGTACAACTATAAGAAACCAACCTGCAAAAGGCCTGCCCATAGCTGGCAGCTCTCAGTAGTGTTATTTGACGAGAATCATCAAATTCATGTCCTGCAGCATCAATACAAGCTTCAACTGCTTCAGGCAGAGAAGAGCGAATCAACCTTAAATTTTCATCAGCCTGCCAAAAAAAAAGAAACTGAGTTTTTTTCTTCATTTAGGAAGAAGTAGACCAAAGGCTATCTTCAACAGAGGTGTTCATGATTTTTCACCTACAGTTTTGATTCCATTCGAGGAATACAGAAAAAGACAGCAAATTGCATTCTGTGGCAACCATTTTCTCGCATTTGGGAAAGGCATGCTAGATTTAAGCAAGGTAGTTGTAATGGTCATGAAGATAGTGATGATAAAAATCACTTAAAAATTTGAGTTATAACATTCAGAATGGCAATAAGAGAACAAAAGACACATTTACAGCAGTAACATGGTCTTTCACTTGTTATCCATGGAATTTTTCTCAAGTAGAAATTTAGTAAAACTGAGATTGCCGCCTTTGCATCTTTGCTTAAGTCAACACTAATTCTATATCTTGCAAATATGTTAGAATCCTGAAGTAGGATGGATAGATAAAAGAGGATGCATACATAATATTTTTCTGTAGGAGAAGGTTTTATCCACAAATTTTGTAAGAGATGAATCTTTCCACAATTATAGAATCATATCAAATGTTTGTATTCTTATTCTGGAGGGGGGAGGGGGTTCTACCATGCCTACAATATTCCATAAGGATCATCGTGTTCTACATCAGAGAATGAAATGACAAGATAAATAAGAACTTTGTACAGGTAGCTTTGGTCTCTGCTGAGTATGAATGAAGCTGTCATCAACAACTGGTTCTGATTAACTAATATGGTTATGATTAACTAAAAGCACTCAAATTCTTTGACATATTTATTTTCCCTATGGTGGCTTCACAGACTCTGGTCCATAGCGAGTGACACAGATGAAAAAGGAGAAGGAATATCAAACATTAAGATCTGAATTCTATTGCACTTTCTTGATTCGAAACCAGCGAGTCCTTGTACCACATTATGGAGCAAAAGTGAGAAGATGCGAGAATGTTTTTCTACCGTATTACACATTCTATGTTTTTCTACCGTACTACACATTTAATAAATTTCACATATATAAAAATTGTAAAAAGAAAACTTATGGTAGTTCATTAAATCAAGCAAAAATAACAGTACAATGAGATCAGCAAACCAAAACCCTCCAAGCAGTGGGTAAAAGAAACTATGTATTGATCAATGCTGATCAACCGTACCTTAGCACTCCTCCTGTCAAAGTGATCCAAGGCATCATATAATAAAGCTGCTGGTACCGTGCTCCCAATGTTAAAGATAGAGACAGTGGAATCAGGGACACGGTGTAAGAATTCCATGCTTGTGTTGGAAAGAATCCTCACCCCGTCACACTCTGGTATAAGAATTATTGGTTCATCATAGTAATATCTCACGGGCTCCTCCCCATATGGTCCCACCATCAACAGTGTTTCATCCCAGTAAAGCAGTACACTATCCATTCCACACCAAGCAAGCTGCTCTGGTGGCAGGGCAGACTACAACCAGAATAAAATCACATTTAAAATAATCAACAAACTGCCTCAAGGCACTTTCTGTTAATGGAATCCTTGCTAACATAAATCATCCAGGGTAAGAGTGTAAGAATTTAGGGTAAAAAAATTCACACATTACGACCAAGCACATTCAGATGGGAAATGACACACATTAATGTTTTAGCACATCCTATAACCTGTTGATTCTCGAAGAGAGAATATTTCAATGCACACGGGCATTATTGTATAACAGTCATGATGTTATCATGCACTAGAAACAATTGATTTCTTTTTTTTATATGTAGAAAAGATAGGAACAACTTATTAATTCAAGGTACCCTGAACAAAAAAGGAGGCGATGGATCTCCATCAAAAAATTGATTACATAATTATATCACATGCAAAGTAAAACACATGTTCATCATTAATCCCAAAACTGATTAATGGAAAGATTCTACTTCCGAGAAATTGATTTCCCCAAAAAATCGGTCCCAATATGTAATTTGAGTATTTCAGTTTCATATGTAAGATGTCAAATCAAATTTTCCCTTTTTTTGTTTGGAAAAGCTAGAAAAGGGGAGCTTTTTGAAGTTTCATTCGGTTAAGTGATTCTCCACACATTCAATTTTTAATAATTAGATACAAAAGGGGGCCTAAAGGTACAATATACAGTACCACTCTTTTAAAGATTTAGAAGATCCTTGGAATCCTGCACTAATTGAGTTACCCAATCAACTGGTATGATTTGTTCATTGGAATTACAATAAAAGAAACTGAATTTCCATTTCACAAATCATACATTACCTCACAATCATACTCAAAAATGACCCTCGAGAAATCCGTGGAGAGCACTTGAAGCTTTCCATCATGGGTGTACGAAGCAAGCAACTTCCCGTTCCGCGACACCGCCATCCTCTGCAACGGGCCCACCACCGCCCCTTCCCCGGCCCTCTGCACCCCCTCCTCCTCCACCATGACCACCCCACCATCCGCCGCCCCGAGCAACACCTCCACATTCCCCGACATCGTGTATTGCGGCTCGATCACCGCCAGGCACAGTGGGTACTCCGTCAGCCCCGGGTCCGCCAACTTCACCGGCCTCGGCGCCTCGAGGTCCGCCACACAGAACACCTTGAACCCCTCGGTGAGGCAGGCGAGCCCTCCCCCCCAGAACACGCACTCCGAGACGCCCTCCTCGAAGCACTCCTTCCCCATGTTGAAGGGCGCCCCAACCGCCTCCGCGCGGACGTCGAAGCGGTACACCGTGCCGTCCTGGACGACGCAGACGAGGTTGAGGTTGTCGGTCCACGACATCCCAACGAGGCGGCCGCCGGGCTTGTCCCAGGCGGCGGAGGCGATGGGCTCGCCGGAGGAGGTGAAGAGGAGGAGGCGGCGGCGGGCGGACTCGGCTAGGAGCTGGACGATCTTGGAGTCGTCGCGGATGGCGGCAATCGGGCCGCCGAAGGGGGCGGCGGCGACGCGGTGGCGGCGGAGGTCCATCCGGGACCAACGCATCTGGTAGATCTCCGGTTTACGGTAGTATCGATTGTACAGAAGTTGCCACTCGGAAGCCACCGAGGCCGACGACATCGCCGGGGGTTCTTCCCTCACAGAAGATCTAGGGTTCGGGTCGCCTTTGCGTTCTCTCTCTCTCTCTCTCTCTCTGGTGTCTTACGAGGCCAACAGACTTGGATAACTCAGCCGAGTTAAACTTGCCCAAACTCGTTTTTTTTTTTTTAATTTTTTTTATTTATAGACATCCGTTCTACTTTTACAGCGACGCATATGAATTGAACTTTCTGTATCTGAGAATTTAAAAACTTATCCCATATTTGAAAATTTGTATCTAAATGTATATTAAATATTTTGGATCCGATGTGGATATAATGGTATCCGAAATTTATTTTATATTATTATTTATTATATTAATATGTTTATATTTTCAGGATTAGTATGAGTTTTTTATTTATTTATTATACTTTAAACCATGCAATATACTTATAATTTTTATAATTTTATGATTTATATTAGGTAATTATTAGATTTTTTACATATTTGATATATTATTTTTGTTTTTTTGGATATTTTGAATAATTATTTGAATGCGGATTTTCGGATCGGATATGAAAAGTTAATTTAAATATCTGTTGGATATTATACTAATTTCATATTCCTAGTTTAGGTACAAGATATGAGTCTATCCGATTCGTATCCGTTCTATTGACATGCTTAAATTAAACTTGTCAACTGATCCGATGCGAATTGGATATGTTAATATCCATATTCAATTTTAATTATTCGGATATGGATATTAATTTTTAAATTTAAATCTTTTCAGATATAGATTCAAAATAGATATTTTTCAGATAATTAACATGTTTAAATATTAACACTAATCTGGATAATTAAGTGATATATTAAAGAGATATGAAAATTAAAATGGAGATTTTAAGCCTTATTCGATTTTCATATATCATACATTAAAAATTTAATAGTAATATAATATATTATTATTGTGATTAATTATACAAGATAATAAATATGAACAATATTTAATACAAACATATATAATTTTATAATATATGTCAGATTCATATTTTTCGAATCGGATACTCTGAATATCAAATACTTCTAATTTTTCATATATGAATTCGGATTGGATACGAATTTTTTTTTTTTACAATTGATAGGCTTAAAATCAATCTTGGATGTATAACTATTTCTATATTTATCCATAGAGATAAAATAATTTGTTTTTTTAGGTTTTTTTATTTTTTATATCTATTCTTCTACCAACGGTTATTATCAGCCCTTTAATTTCTTACCTCACCCCTATAATAAACTGCTCTATCCATTTTTCGTCAAAAACGTTAACCCCATCCCCAATCCTCCACACTCCCAACCCTCGTCTTGTGGTGACGGCGAGGAGTCGAGGACAATAGAAACTATAAGAACACGATAAGTGAGGAGGACCCGAAGAGGAGATAGAGGGAAAGAGGGGGGGGGAGAGAGAGAGAGAGAGAGAGAAGAGAGAGAGAGTGGGCGGTGGTATGCGGTGACAACAATAGCGGGTGGGGGAGGGGGGAGAGATGTGGTGGTGGTGGTATGGGACGTTGTCAACGGTGGTGGCGCGAAGGGCGATGGATGAAAAGAGGGAAGAAAAAGTTGAGGGGGAGGGAGAGAGAGACGGAGAGAGCGGTGATGGTGGTGGTGGGGTTGTAATGGTATGCGGCGACGATGGTGGTGGTGGTAATAGATGCGTGTGACGAGTGGAGGAGACAGGGGAAGGGGGAGGGGAGAGAGAGAGAGAGTCAGTCGTGATGGTGGTTTGTGGTGAAGGTAGTGGTTGTGATTAGTGGTGGCAATGAGTTAAGTTAGAGACAGATTTAACATAATTCAAACCCAATCCGTCTCTTCAATTATACTTCATATCCGTCCAATTCCACCTCATGTTTTGCAATTTGAAATCCATATTCACTTCATCCCATTTTGGGTTTTACATCTTGAAATTCATACCCACCCCACCCGTTTAAATTGAGTTGGATTGTTCGATCCCTATGGTTAATGTATTATAAAATTTATGTAAGAAACTAAATTTTTTGGACATCAACACATATTACATTTGTTAGATAACATATAAATTGTTATTATATTAGTTTGCTAGGGTGTTATACATGTAACATCTATCCTTTGTTCAATTGTGTAAAGGGCTTTAGTCCCTTAATAATAGAATTAGGTCTCATTAGTCTTTCTTTCTAAATCTAACATAGTATCAGAGCCTCTTTGAGATCTCACCTCCCCCTCAAAAAAATTTTCTTCCTCTCTTTCTGGGATCTTCCTTTTTTCTTTCTTGAGATCCGACGTTCGTTGCGTCGTTGTTTGCGCTGTCGTCTACTCATCGTCCCCGTTGCACCTGTCGCGCACCTGAGCCCGTTGTGCTCGTGATCGTGTGCCGTCACAATCCCCTTGTGATGAGATCGTGATCCACTGAAGACCATTAATCCATGTGATTGACGAGATCGTGATACAGAAGTACACAATAGACATTCTTGATCGTGCTGCTATATCTGACACTCACACTGTTGATACTCTTCTTGAGCTTCATGTAAAGCTTCGTCCTATTGATGGAGAGCTTCTTTAAGACCTTACACGATACAAACAGATTTTGGGTCAGCTTGTGTATTTTGAATCACTAGACCTGATATTGCTAATGTTGTCAGCATTGTTAGTTAGTTCGTCTCTGCTCCTCATTTAGTTCACTATGATGCTGTCATGAGGATCCTTAGATATTTGCGTGGGACTGTCACTTTGATCGCTCTATGTCTCCATCCTCATCTCTTGTTCTTTGGGCTTACATTGATACTGACTAGGCAGGAAATCATACTACTCATCGTTCTACTACATGGTTCTGCATTTTTTTGGGGGACTCTCATTTCTTGGCACAACAAAAAACAAGATGCAGTTTCTTTTTCCAGCATAGAAGTCAAGTATCGAGCCATGGCCACCACGACCAAAAAGGTTGTTCATCTCAGACGTCTTCTGGTTGATCTTGGATTTGATGTTTCTTGTCATACTCCACTTTATTGCGATAATCGGAGTGTTATTCAGATAGCTAGAAATCAAATTTTTCATGAGAGGACCAAACATATTGAAATTGACTGCCACTTTGAACGTCAGCACTTCCTTGCTCAAACACTTACGCTTCCGCATATTTTTTCTGTTGAGCAGCTTGTTGACTTCTTTACGAAGTCTTATCCCATTCAACGATTTCAATCTCTTGTCCGCAAACTCGCGTTGTTTGATCCACCTTGAGTTTGAGCGTCAGTGTTAGATTACATATAAATTATTACTATATTAGTATGTTATTATATTAGTTTGTTAATGTATTACACGTGTAACATCTATCCTTTGTACTATTACATAAAGGGTTGTAGTCCCTCAATAATAGAATTATGTCTCATTATTCTTTTTCTCTTTAAATCTAACAACATTCATGAAAAAACTTCAAGTTGTTCTTACATAAAAATATTAAGGGTTAAAGACATCCAAGTCCTGACAAACATATGTAATCTCATATAAGTCGTTATCAAAGTTGGGGCAGACGTACAAGTTCTTGAAAACTCACAAACACCCATATATATCCCTGGTTTCAACAAAAATTAATCATAACTCAACCTACCCTACATGTCTATAATGATAATTTGATCTTTGCATTGACTAATTTGTTTTTATGATTATTTATAGAGACTATAATGGGCCTTTTTTCCAAATGAATCATAATTAATTACTTAATTACCAAAATAATCATGTTTTTCAAACAATTACCAAACTAGTCACCTGACCAAGTCAAACCGGCCATGTCAGCATTTTTTATTTTTTATGATCTCCCCGCATAAAACGCCAACGGTGATAATGTTTTCAGAACTTGGTAATTTTTTTTTTGAACTTTCCCTTACAAAACGCCAACCTTGTTAGCATTTTACACAGTTAGGAATTTTTTTAGTACAAAACGCCAACCCCGTGAGCGTTTTCTTTATTTTTACAGTATGACGCTAACTCCTGTTAGCGTGTTTTGTATTTTTACAGTATAACGCTAACCCAATTGGCGTTTTTGTTTATAAGATGAGCTAATGACGCCAACCCCATTGGCGTTTTTATGAAAAAATTGGTAAACCGCCAATGGGGTTGGCGTTTTATCCTAGGAATTTCTTGAAAACGCCAGTCGGGTTGGCATTTTATGCTACTCACACACAAAAAAAAATTAGAGTCATTCCTTTATATGATAACTGACATATATGGCATGAAACTCAAGTTTGTAAGCTTTCAAACTTTTCTGTGATAACCTGACATATATGGCATGAAAAATGATATTCCAATCCAAATGAAAGACAAAAAATCAAAATAACATACATGTCATCCCACATTCACTAATTTCCACACTTGCCCAAGTTTAAAACTCAAGTTTATAACATACATGTCATTCCACACCAGCCCATGTTTGTAAAACTCCAAATGGCCAAAGATTAAACCTTTGAACCTTTCCTCTCTTTGGTTTCGAAGGCCCAGTGGCTGGAGGAGGTTGTGGTACATTGTTCCTTCAGGGTGATCAACATTCAATGGCGATGGAGGTGGACTTAAATTATGATTGAAAGCCATGTGTGATGACGATGATAGATTTGGCGAGATCCTATGTGAGGGCCTGATATGAATCACTTATGGTCGTTAAAAAATATTAACACACATGAATATTATTAAATAAGTACGGATACACATTTCTTACCATGCTCCCCACTATGAAGGCATGTCTGTTCTACCCATCGTTAAATGTAGAAAGACTAACCGGTTTTTGGTTATCATCGACCATTCGCGTGAATGACCTCCCTCATTGGAAGACCTCCTCTTTCTCCAAATAAAGATCCACACCAGTGGCATGATTATGGTATAAATTCAACATTACTTTTACACTTGTGTCATTGTATACCCTCATGCATTCATTCGCAAGTGCTGGATATATACAGGTCATAACTAATCTGTATCGACTTCGATCAATACTTGTTAAAGCATGAATCATATTGACCAACTCCTCATAAGTGGTTGTTTTATCTATCATAATGATTTCTTGATGTCCACCAACATAACGAGGCTTTCCACCATTATTCACTAACCGTCCATCACAATAACAAATGATTAGAACTTGAAAATCAATGTTCTACCCCTTCACAAAAACAAGTATTGTAAAAATAAAAAGATTTACTCCATTGGATTGAAGCATTAAAAAAATGCATATACTAATAAAAAAAAACCCATCATATTGTATATAAATACTGTAGCACAAAAAAAAATCTTACCTGTGCTTGATCCGCAATGAGGTCGAGAGAGGATCGTGATGGGCGCTAAGATGGCGTTGGGGTTGGATTTGGTGGCTGATTTGGGAGAAATAGGGTGGGTTTTTGGAGGTGGATGGCTAGGATTTTCTAAGGGTTTGGGAGGTTGAAAATCGGGTAAGGGGAAGAGGGATTTTAAGTCAAAACAGCGGGCTGGATCTGGATCCGGATAAACCCGCGTAACCCATATGCAATAAAGCCGCCAACCGGGTTGGTGTTTTGTGTTTTTTTATTTTGAAAATTTTGTCAAGTGTCAAAATGTCAATGCCAATGGTGTATTAAAAATAATTTACATGTAAAACGCCACCTCCGTTGGCGTTTTAAGCGGGCAGATTAAAAATAAAATAAAATTGCTCACGTGGCTGGTTTGACTAAGTCAGGTGACTAGTTTGGTAATTGTTTGAAAAACGTGATTATTTTGGGTAATTAAGCAATTATATGATTAATTTAGAAAAAAGGCCGACTATAATGTCTACACAACTATATAATGATAAAATATTTTGTTAAATTTGAATAAAATTTTAACATAAGGATGATAATTAGATATTTGTGAGTTTTCAGGGACTTATGTGTCTGCCCCAACTTTCAAATGGTCTTATATGGAATTATCCAGGTTTGTAGGGATGTAGATGTCTTTAACCCTTTTATTAAATATCAAAATACATAAAACATAAATACTTCATGACATTACATAAGGGAGCAACTACTCCCCCCACCCAAATTGCCACACCCACCACCCAATATTTTTTGGGTGGTGGGTTTGGGCACACCTAGGGATTCTGGGAAGGGGAGGAAGAAAGAAAAGAAAGAAAGGAGGGGGGGGGGGGGGGGAGAGGGTGGAGGAGGGGGGCGGGCAGAGGCGGAAAGTAGCAGGACGGAGGCCAAGTAGAGAGAGAAAGGGAGAAAAAGAAAGGGAGAGGAAGAGAAAGAATGGGGCTGTTATTATATACAATCTTGTTTACATCTCTCTTTACAGTCTCATGAATCTTGATTAATGTTGTAAGTACCTCAAAAAATTTTCAAACTTTTTATAAAAGGGGACATACAGTTTATTAAAACATGTACTTTTTTTTATAAAGTACATATCACATCAAATCAAAATTTTATTTTAAAAAATAAGACATGTGTGAATTACAAACAAGATTGTAAACACAATCATTTAAATTTTTTCAAATAAGGTCTTGAAATGTTGCAATTTCTATAGCCCAATGACATGTTGCAAGCATGGAAGTTAGAGATGTTCGGGAAAAAACTATATAGCTCCCCAAACTTCAAATGGTATATACACCTTTGTCAATTTTTTATTCTTTTCATGTTTATAAGAAGAAGGGTGACAAGAGTAAGACGAGTAAGATCCTGCTACACAGTGTGCACAGAGGCTATCTAGAGAACAAGGAATAAAACGGCGTTGAAGGGCGCATACTTCTATTTCAAGAACTTGTGGGAGATGTGAGACAAAGCATCAAGGAGTGAGGCTCCGGACTTGTCAGGTAACGAACATCCATGTTGATGAGGAGGTGTTGACAATGATTGAATAGAGGAACGTCTCTCGTGCGGGTGAAACCGAGTAGAAATCTTTTCTACTAGTTTCATTTCCAGTGTGAGGTGGTCTTTGGTTTTTTGTTTTTCTCTTTTATCTTGTCAGCTCTTGTTGATTCGGCATCTTCTCATCCTCTCATTCGAACAAGATTTGTTTTGAATTTGATTTGAAAAATGATGCCCACATTTTCCTCAATTTTGTTTTAATTTTCATCTCCCATAATTAAAAGAGAAAGTACTAAGTTTATCTTTTTATGTTTTTTTTTACAAAAAATATTGATATTTGAATTAAGCTAAAAATGTTGGTGTTCGTATTGTTACTATTATCATAATTATTTATCCATCGTTGTTTTCTTCTTTCCTTTTTTTTTTTGAAATCCTTGCAATTTTCACTTGGCTGGTGTTTGGAAACGCATTTAAACACATTTTAGCTTTTAAAAAAAGCGAAAAACACAAAC
The DNA here is from genome assembly GCA_030737845.1 of Acorus calamus. NCBI lineage: Eukaryota > Viridiplantae > Streptophyta > Magnoliopsida > Acorales > Acoraceae > Acorus > Acorus calamus. The sequence continues at coordinate 7,047,702 of CM060860.1, forward strand.
GTGTAACAAAAATAAGTTTAATTTAAAAGTTATTTACAGTTTTTAGTATAAAAAGTATACTTTTTAAAAAGTGCAAAAAGTAAGCTTTTCATAATCGAGTTTATTTAAACCACTTTATTCAAAATCATACTTTTTCACTGTGTTTCCAAACGCATCCAAATTGAAGATATTAGATGGATAAAGATTTATAGTTTTTCAAATGAAATTCTACCTTCACAATAGTTATTTATGTTCGAGAATGCATGATGCTGTGTGAAAAGTGACATGTTATGGGATGTGCGTGAGAATTTTAAATGAGATAATTTAACAAAAAAAAAGATATAATGGTAGACAGAGACAAGAGGGAATGAATCTTGTGGTACCCTCATGTATTGACATTGATTTTGGAATATTTATTTTGGGGCTGTGCAAAAGAAAGTGTCTGCTTGAAGGAGCTTGAAACGATGTAACAAGTTCTTGCAAACATTGAAGAACAAATTCTTAGAGTGATATCACTTCAAATGTTGAAGGAAATTTTTTATATACAGTCAATCCTGCAATCATGACCTAGCATATGGTTTTCTTTAACCTAGTATAAACTAGGTTAAGAAAATGAAAAAAAAATGTATGCATTCAATTAATTTGAGTATATGCTTCGGTTTCTTGTAAAGATATTATTTCATGGACAAATATACATATATAAAAAAATTCAAAACATGTTGGAAGTTGGAACTGCAAAAGTGACGACAAGAATGACTTTCCCTAGCATTTTCCAAATATTTATGCTCTTTCAATTCAGCAGCAGCAACTGAATGTAGCTTCCAATTCATCAGCAAGAATTTATGCAGGACATTCATTCACACAAAAGAATCTATCCCCTAAGCCAGCAAATGATTACAGAAGGTTCACAGAACCAATGGATCTATTTATGCAAAATGGTTCACATGACATAACTGGGAATCATAATGATCTACCTATAGGTAATAAACAATAAAAATCTGTCATTGTACATAGGTAAGATTTCACTTCGTTTCCTGGTATATGTTCCTTCATTTGAATATCATTTTGAAAAGACTCAAAACAAAAGAATAAGCAGCAATCAACATATACCTCTAATCAATATCCTCCGGACCAAAGACCATCTCAGTGCTTGCCATCCTATCAGTGCCAAACAAAACTAACCTGTCATCATAGGCATCCACATAACCGAATGCATTCGACTCAGGAGGGCATTCCAAAGCTGCTTCCAGAACCCGGTGATGAACTCCATGTGAATCGATCGAGTAGCCCCCCTTGTGATCATGACCGGCGAAGCAAGCTTTCACACATTTATATCTATGTATCACATCCATCACTTCTTCGTAATTCCACAAAAGCGCTTCCGGAGTCGCTGCATCTGGATCCAGAGGGAGGTGGCAACATATCACCACCTTCTGACTCTGCTCGGTTGAGTTTCGAAGAACTCCATCCAGCCAATCCATCTGTTCCTTCCCAACAGCCCCATTGAACTTGAGGAACCTTCTTTCAAGACCAACTAGCCCATCGGGACTGTTTTTATCGGAATTTGGGTTCTTGTCTCGCAAGATGTTCATGGCCTCCACTGTGAGTGGGTGGTCCTGAGGCCAACCTATGGCACTGACATCATATGCATCCAAAACTACAAATCTGTAACCACGGGTTGGAGAGAAATCATAGTATGCACGGCTGGGCATCTTGAGCGTGGTGATCAGTGAGTTACGAGGCAGATTGTAGAGGCAGTGATTTCCGATCATATGATATACAGGACCATCAAATTTCTCGAACTCTAACACAACTTTCTCTACTGCATTTCGTGACTCCTCTTTTGGACAAAACCCATCAACAATATCTCCATAATTTACTGAAAATTTGAGGTACTTGTGATCGTTCCACATTCTGACTGCCCTCTGCAAGACGAGAATGCTGTGACGGTAATAGCGGGGGACTCCCAGAAAAGAACGACCATCTGGAATATCGGCGTACTGCACATCGGATATTACCCCAAAGGAGAAAAGAGGCTTGTTTCCATGTGAATTTGTGTATCCATTTGCACAGGACATTGGAGGCATTTGAAGTTCTTGAATTACTACTCAAATGGGCTGCACATTCATTTCAAAGATAAATTTGCTATAAGTCTGGACTAAGAAGGAATCCAAAACGTAAATGCTAAAATCATTGTCAAAGAGAAGTATCAAAACTAAATTTTTATTATCCTATACTAGAATTAGAAACACACTATCCTTGTGTTATGGGCTGAAAGTAAATTATATTCTTTCTTTTTGTATTACTAAAAAGATAATCAGATGTAAGGTAAGTAATTCAGGCTGTCAACTTCCTGAGCAGAGTTTGAGGAAGAAATAAAGAATAACAAAAGAGACATATCCGGTTCAATTTGGCCAGGTTCTTGAAATAAAACACATATTTAATCGACACTAAAGGATAGTGTTAAAATGAAATACTAAAATAACTTTCTTCTTCATCATCTGGCCAATATTTACAAGTCTGATCCACAAACCTTAAGGACTCCAACCTAATCCAAGCACTACATAAAACTTCAAAACAAGCCCATATACAAGGAGTGCTTGAATTTAACCAGACTGAATGAGAGTTATCATAATTGTGAAAACTGGGCTCGTTCACTCATAATCATAGCATATATTACAACACATGGATGAAGGTTTGCATGGTGCGGAAGTTGATATATCAGATTTTATGGCGAGGATGGAAAGAAGGGTTTTAATAGATTGGATTTCTATATTTAAAGTGCACACCGTCTGAAGATAGGACGATAAAATGTCCTTCCCCAAAGTTGTTACATACAAGCATGAAGCACATAACACTGCACACATAATTATTTTATCGTTTTTACAGATAATGGTCTATCTACATCATGTGAGCCAATGCTTTGAAGCCACACTGTTTAGGACAGTTGTCAAAGAATACCATACTCCCACACAAGTGAAAGGGAAATACATCAAACAATTGATGCAACTTAATCCATGCCAACTATTTCTAAATTCATCCCACACACACAAACACAACCAGCTGACCTGGCCCAAGCCTGTATGCAGTGTGGTATGGGATGCATATTAGGACTAAAGACAACAAGCCTAGTAAAGCCACCTATATCTATCCACCCAACCAATTCAAACTCCTCAGACAATGAGGAACTAATTGAAAAGCCTTTGGTTCCTGTACAAATTTATGAAATATTTCAAATCAAAGGATGAAAAAATTGTAAAACTAGAAAGTGGACTCCAGAAGGGGCGACCACAAGAAGAAAATAAAAAAGGATTTTGAGGCTTTATTATACTTCCATCTCCAACAGAAAGCACCTGGAATCCATAGCTTAGGATAATCTTCCTAAACCTCCATGACAACTAAAGAAATATGAGAGTTGGCTGCATTGATCTGAATGTAGGGGTGTGCTTGTTATACTTTCTTCTCCACCTTAGCAATATATGCTTCATCGATTGTTCAATGTCTATAATTTATTATTATTCATTTTGTTTGTTTAAGGTAAGTTTGGATCATTCTGCATACCCATGCCCACACAGAATCTTGTCAGTGTAAAGGTTTTATGCTCAAATATTTTGGCATACTTCATAATGCTAAAAATTGACTGAACATAATAGGGGGGGAATATATACTCTACAATACTTGCTTCATCTCCTCACAGATAATTTAGTATTGCATTCCACTTGCGTACACGATTCTCATTTTCATCTCATATTTGAATGATTGAAGTAGATTTGTGTGGTCCTATTAAACCAAACTTTGTGAGTTTGTCATTACAATCTTTCACAACATTAGATTCTCCATCAACAACCGAACAATCTTTTTCTGTCATATTTTTTTGGCCATATACTTTTGTGCCCAACTAACAAGAATATTTAAAATTTCAACTAGCTGTGTAAGACTAACACAGATTACCGCCTTTGGACTCCCTTCAACTATTATAAGCTAATATTTCAAGGATCAGACTGGCATCACTGGACAATTCCATACTTGTCTTGTATTAATTATAATTACAGCCACTACTAAATTTCTCAGATTGATCGATTTAAGATAATATCAAGGATAACAAAAAAAAAAAAAGATTTCTGGTACCGAAATCTTAAATTTTTTCTTCTTCTTCTCAAACTCCTCTCTCTAACATATATAAAGTGCTCCTTTACATACAGAAACTTTAAAAATCAAACAAGATCATTAGTATAGCCATCAATCCGTCCCATGCATTTTATTTTTCCATAATAATTTAGTGGAAAAAAAACAACATGGCTAATGAGAATTACGTAAAAAGGAAACAATCAACAAACACCAACTTTGATGATGTACCAATTTCAACCACCAAAATCTAGGGCTACTTTTCATCCTTCATGGGCACCGACAAAAAAAAAACCAAGATTGATATAGCCCACATTATATGGAACCACCAAAACACACAACCACTATGAATCAAAGCAAATATAACATATTAAATCAGGAAAAAATATTAGATATGTAAAAAACGATAAAAAATTACGGAAAAAACACTAATTAGGGAAACACAATGAGTGATTAATCAGGGCTTTAAACAACCAGAAATTCACAGAATCGACATTCATTCGATGAGAACGAATGAAACAGAATTGGGGCTAAAAAGAATCACCTTTGCAGAGATCCGAAATTCACTCTCTATTAACAGAGTAGTGAATCTGAGTTCCAATTAACGTACCTATTCTGTCAGTTCCTTCGGTTTTTTTGCTTTTGTTCCCATTTGAAGGTGGTTGTTCTTCTTCTTGTTTTTGCATGTGTGCCCTCTAATATCATTTTATTTACATGAATACCCTCTAAAAACAGTACGGATTACTGAAGGTGTGCCTAGTTGAATTACCAAATTTTGTTGGATTGGACCGGAATATGCCCATTCTTTTTTTTGGGGGGGGGGGGGGGGGGATATATATATACCATTTTATAAGAAACCACCCCGTTAAAAAAAAATAAACAGTTTTTATGCACTGTTCTAGTACTCATAGGTCGTATTCCCTTTGGTGATGGTGGTGAATTATGGTCGCATAAAGGTCTAGCGAGCTAGAGTCAGATGGATGCCATATGTCATGTGTTCGACTGAGGGTTTGACGTGTATACCAACCTATGTCGACAACCACTCGAACGACGGTGTTGAAGTATGATTACCCAAAGGCCCGATGAGCTAAAGTCAGAGAGAATAAATTCACACTGTTACAAGTTTCTAAACAAATAGATAAATTTCACATTTAAACAGAGAACAGACAGTCATAATTGCATTTATAACACATCAAAATATAATGTTTGCATTCTATAACCAACAATTCAAGTGACTATATCGATTTTTTCCTATATAAAAATAAATAATCTATCCAATAAAAATAATTACTCATTTAAAAAAAAAACATAAAAACAATTATTTGGCCACGAGAAAATGCCTGCTTTGTCTCCGCCCCCTCCATGCTTTTGTATTGACATTATTAATTATTAATTTATGATATTCTCTTTTCTTTTTATGTATGACTTTTGAAATTTGAACATGTATTTTTAGTGTAGTAACATAAATGATTGGTTATGGAATGCTAACATCATATTTTGATGTGTTACAAATGTTACCATCATTGTCTATTCTATATGTTTAAATGTGAAATTTGCATGTTTGGTCTGAAGCTTGTAACAATGTGAATTTATTATCTTTGATTTTAGCTCGACGGGCCTTCAGACGACCATATATATTTCAACACCGTCGCCCGAGTGGTTACCGGCCTGGGTTGGTACACACGTCAAACCCTCTTACTCTAGCTCACTGGATCTTTGGACAACTTTTCTCTTTATGTATGACTTTTGAAATTTGAACATGTATTTTGTAATGTAGTCACATGAATGATTGGTTATAGAATATTAACATCGTATTTTGATGTGTTACAAATGTTACCATCATTGTCTATTCTATATGTTTAAATGTGAAATTTACATGTTTGGTCTGAAGCCTGTAACAATGTGAATTTATTATCTCTGATTTAGCTCGACGGGCCTTCAGGCGACCATATATATTTCAACACCGTCGCCCGAGTGGTTATCGACCTGGGTTGGTACACACGTCAAACCCTCTTACTCTAGCTCACCGGATCTTTGAACAACCATAATTCATCATCGTTGTCAGAGGGAATGCTGACCTCGGGGTGAGTTTCCTCTTACTGCAACAATGCATGAAAACTGTTTTTATTTTTTTAACGGGGTGAGTTTCTTGTAAAATAGGGTGCATATATATATCGGCCCCATTCTTTAGTCCGTCATGCCTATAATTCTTTTACATCCTTTTATATATATATATATATATATATATATATATATATATATATATATATATATATATATATATATATTTAAGATATATATTTATTTAATGAAATATATATTTTTATAAAAATAAAATACACTCCAATTAATTGATATTGAATGCATATTTTTTAAGAATTTTAAATTCATTATGTATCGAGTTAGGGATAAAAAACTGAAAAAAAAACAAAAAATTTTGTATCAACACTCATTTTGAACGCACACTAATTCTTGGTGGCCTATTCATAATTAAATGCATTGTTAAAGTTTTTACAAGATTGAATGCATTCAATTTATTTATATATTTTATAAAAATATAAATATATAGATTTACAAATCAAAACATGATGTGAATTATGAATAGGACTCCACTATGCTTCTTGAAAATTCATTCAATTTCAAGAGTATTTAACACTTTTGAATGGATTGAGGTCATCTGAGATTAATTTTAAAAAATTACCCAGTATTTCCAAGGTCATAAGATCTTTAATCCTTATTTCAAGTAATTCAAAAAGTTCTAGACTGTTGAATATTGCTTAATATCTAGTGTTCCAATTAGTACAATAAAAATTGGATTTTGATCTAACTATGATATTCTTTAAGTATAATTTTGAAAAAGAAAATTACAAAAATACCACCCCTAAAAAGTGACAATAAGTATGGACAAAACTGTATTTCCTATCCTCTTGGATTCAGTTCATTGATGAGTGTTTAATTTGATTAATTCAATGGTCTAATAAGATTCAAATTAATTCTTTTTCTAATTAAATAATGTGAATGGAATAAATGAAATGAATGAATGAAATGAAATGATGTGACAACGTGATCATTTGTGGTGATCACGATTACAATATCTAATTAAATACCTTCTCTACCTAATAGTTGTTGGAAAATAATGAATTTCTTTAAGACACGTAAGCGAAGCAAGTGTAAACTCACATATACTTTTACTTATTACTCATCAACAACATGTGTCCCATACCCTCCTTTATATATCACTTACACCAAAACTTTTTAACCATGTGAAATTTTTTTTTTTGAGAAAGTAGGCATTATTCGTGAAGATGGCATATCATTATATGATTTTTAAGATGTGTTTTATCTGGTTGGTTTGGATCAAAATTTTATCAAATTTTTCAAATTTTTATTTGTATTTTTTCTTTGGATACACACTAGATAAATCACGCATTAGTTCTTAGGGCGCTGTCAATCTCAATTAGAACCTTGTGTGGTCTTACATATGTTTTATCTTGTTAAATGAGAAATATAATTTTTTACATTTTTATAACTGAGTTTGGACAATTTATTGAAATATATATGTTATTTTTATGAAAATATATATTTTGCTACATTAAATATTCACTTTATAAACAAATCCAAGCATGTGAGTAATACACGTTGGGTTGCATGCGAACTGTCTTAACATTTTTCTTGTTCTTATTCATACATGAAGTTCTTCGAGGTATGCACACAATTTGTGTAAAGAGGATTTATGTGTACATTCGAAAAAGAATTATGTGAGATGGAGATCAATTTAGGATTCCATCCCTCATATTTGATCAATTTTTTTGTAAGAGGCTGGCTTGTGACAATCTCATGTGTCTAATATATATGATTGATTTTATCACAAATTATTCTCTCATTAGAGATTAACCACACCTGGTGAACTCTAGATTGGATCTCATCTCGAACAATGTATTAGAGTTGTTCAAATTATTGAATTACTTTGAACCTAGATTTTAGTTTGAAAATTTAATATTTTGATATTTTGAATGCATGAATTATATGTCACATTTAAAGATGTACATGCAAAGTTCATAATGTACCTTTAAAGTAATTATTTAAATTCACATACTACGTTCAAATAAATGAACATTTTAATACCATTATTTTTCCGTTCGTACACACTTAATGTGATTCATATGTGTGATTATTCATAAACTCACGCAAGTATTGAATTAAGAACATGGGTAAATGGGAGACTACTTCTAGACCACAGACGGACTACAAAACATAATGCAACACTCATGTGAAAGAAAAAGCATCCAAGGCAAAATGACACATCTCATCCCTTAAATCATTTGAGTATGAAAGTTAGATTGTGAATATTATATTTGCGTAAATTCTATTTTTATCTTTAGTTTATGCTAAACAAGAGTCTAAAGGTAGTGTTTAGTTGCTTCAAAAGCTGTCATTTTCAAAAACAAAGGGATGAGTTTTTTGCATAATCAATTTTAAAATTCAGATTCTTATAGAATCAGTTTTGCAATCGCGTAACCAAACAAACCTGAAGTAAAACTGAATCGCATGAATAGCGTGCTAAATAAGAGAGGAGAAATGAAAAAAATGAGAATACACACGTGGAATTCAATATTTTCAAATGCCTCTTTCTTCTCTCTCTTTGCTTATTTTCAAACCATCTTTTCTTATTTTCAAACCATTATCAATCTGTACACAGTAACACAGCCCATGGTTTTGAATGGAGACCATGCATGATAATTATATGTTCAAGTACTAGTCTTTTAAAAAGATGTTCACATCAACTGCTTTCAATATTACTTTGTGTTATTAATTAGAGATTTGGAGGTTGTTGGTGAATACTTGAGTGTACCAACAAATCAAACCCTTCCCTTATCATCCAACAACCTATCTGTGAATGCATTAAAGGCATATTTAATTGAAAGGAAAATGCCTTCTACTCATTACATCAATTGTCAAAACGTAACAGATGGTCCCAGAAGGTTAGAGGTGGAAATACTTCATATAATCTTACATCAATTGTCAAAACATAACAGATGGTCCCAGAAGGTTAGATTTGGAAATACTTCATATAATCTTACTTTCTTCACTTTATGCTTTAAATTATAAAGGATAATATTACTGCAGCTTCATAATAGGTCACAATCTTGTTTCATTAGTACAAAATCTAAAAGTTAGGTCTTGAAAATCTAAGATAGACCCTAATAACTATTTTGAAGTTTTAATAATTTAAGATTTACCCTGATAATTATTCTAAGGAGAAATTATAACATTTATACGAGTTTATCTATGTCAATGAGTTAATATATTATTTCATCATTTTAACTATCACATAACGACACTCTTACAAACATCCCAAAACTTACCATGTTTCTCATAACTCAGACATTCCCAATGAACAAAGACTTATCATTTAAAAAATTATAAATTATTATCTTATCTCTTATCTGTCATTAATCTTCAATTTATTGAAGTTGAACCCAAATATAAAAAATAAGACGCTAATACACTCAAAACACTTCTACATATGCCACATTATCCCGAATAGAGTATATACTTTACTATTTCAGTGTATATTCTATTATAAAAATATAGCATTTGATTTATTCGAGTATTTACTTCATTATATAAAACTATACTTCAAACTTAAAAACATGTGGCTGCAAGAATGACTCAGTTTAATATGTCCCTAAAAATAACTGTTTAAAAAGTAAATCAAACAAATAAAATATTTATTCTAAATATAGATATCTGTTCTATAGCAATTCCCAGACCGGCAGGTTAGTGTTCATGATTTCATGGTGGACTCAAAGGCATGTGATTTATCAACTGCAAGCATAAAAGGGGACCTGTTTCATGGCTTTTTGTGTTTAGAATGGAGGACACAGACCATATGAAGGGCAAGTACTGTCAATAGTGGACCTGTATGTGTAAAACTTTCCATCTCACCATTGATTGGACTTTGGAACACCTCTCGCAGTGGTCCACTTCCATCATGCACATGTTCATGTGTAGTTCTAAAAGTGAATGGTAAAACATCTCATCAACCCTTTGAATTTTTTTTTTAAAGAGTTCATGAACCTTGGAATATCAGTGTTTTTTATTTGGTTGGCTGTCATGAAAGTTTCAGTTGTTTTGATTTCATATCATCATAATATTAAATCCCATGGAGCATGGACAGGGACACGAGACATACATGGACTGATGTGATTCAAATAGGATTACATGATAAATCTTGAAAAACCATAGTATAAAATAATAAAGACATTAATAAATAAATAAATATTTAATTACTATATAATGGATATTTGAAACATAAACCATAAATCATTAAAAATTGGTATAATTATAATGATATGTCAACTATCAACTACATTATAGTTTTATTATCATTAACTTGATGTGAGCATAAATTGTACAATAGTTATTTAGGAAAAATTATAATGTTGTCTCGCATAAGTGTCAGTGTTCATGTTGTGTCCATGCTACATCCAATGCATACCTGAAATTTAAAAAAATATGTTTAAATTTTGGAAATGAATGGGATACTATACGTTAATGCAACGTGTGTGTTGTGTCATGTCCCTTGTTAATACATATCAAACATGAACACAACAAACACACACACCAAATTTTGTCTAATCCTGCCTTTATAGACATAACTACTTTTTTTCACATCAATATAAAAAAATTGTGACCTTTAACAAGAGTGTGACCTTTGTAATGTAGCTTTAAAAATATGAGTCAGACCACCTTATATAAGATTGTGATACAGTAAAAAATTGTCAGTTTTGTCAAAGTTTTAGATCATACCAATACCATTCCTAGTACAGAATACACTGTGGGTATTAAAGTTCTCCACAAAAAAAAAGTACTCTCAGTCTTCATCAAAACCATCCAATCTTGATTGGGTGGTCATAACTGATGATCAATAAATTCAAAGTTATTCTCTCAATTTCGTTATGGAGTTGCAGTAGTACATGAATAAGTAGTGGAAGAGCAGAAGATAATGTGTCATTCCATTGTCTTTTGTATCTTGTTCTCTTCTTGACCTTCAACAAGATCTAGAGAATGTCTACCCAAACTCTTATAATGCTCTGCAGCTGCACTGTCCCCATTCAACCGAAAAAATAAAAAAGCTGAAATATTTAACCCCACCACTTCTTTATTTTTATTCAAACCTCCTCCCACCAAAACCATCACTTTTGGGATTCGTTTATTCACAAACAAGCCTATTTATTCAATCTTCTTTGCTGGGGGAAAAGCAAATTCTGTTCATCAGAGAAACTTCCCTCAAATGGGTCTAATTTTCTATTGAAGATACTTAACTGGGTTGGTTTACTTTTATGAGATTTTGCATATAAGAGCTTCAAAAGATATGGAATTGCTTGCAAGGTGAGACTTTGAAAACAGTTGAAGCTTGGGGAAGACAATCAGCTTTTAATTGACTGGTCTCTTTCCATATTGTAAGATCAGTCATTGTGAATCAGTACGGGAAATCTGAGAGTCTGAACATCGTAAAAGGCGAAGATTTTACGCATATTCTCTCCTGTCCTTGTTTGTTCTTGGAAGGTAGAAAATGACAGGTTTTCTGAGGAATTCAGGTTTGATATTGGTGCATGCATGCATTGCTTCTCTTGTTCTCTTCCCACTATTGGTGGTATCATCTCAGCAGCCATTGGAATCCAATGGTGATGCTCACAGAGAGCATCAAAGCAATTCAGAGAAGGTAGCAGCTACTTTGCTGTTTTTAATGGCTTTTTTTGTTTTGGTTTTGGTTTCAGACACATTTATGTTTATTTTGTTTTTTTTTATTTTTATGTATTTTGAATTTATAAAAATCACACAGTCACATCAGTCTGTTTTTTTGTTTTGGGTAAGATAGAGATGCATGTTTTTATTCTGATTTTTTTATTAATGTCATCCTGACAAGAAAACTGTGTTATTTTTTCATGCATACTAAGCAATGCAGATTTTCTATCAATTACATTATATACTTGTCAAGTTAATTTTTATATCAATGTACAATGCCAATACTTCTGCCTTAATAATTTAGTAATTTAGCATTCCAAGGGTGGGGGTTATAAAACTGCTTTCAAGCCTTATCTATAGTTTTCCATATTTTTTTAAAAAAGGTTACCTAAAATTTTCACAAACGTCCTCAAAGACAAAAAAAAAAACTAAATTAGGATATAATTTTTTAAAAAAAGCTATTATGAACATTATCTGCTTTTTATTAATCACTTATCTTCAATTTAACAAAAAGACAAAAAAAGAAAGAATTTTACATTTTTTAATCAAGAATATTAGAAAAAAATCAATCAAACAAAAATTTATTTATTCTATATAAATAGGTATCTATCCCAGAATAACAATAAGGGGCGAATGAGTTTATGACAATTTCCAAACATTGAGTAAAACTATGGCTCAACCTTCCTTTATATTTATTATTTTCATTTAATTGGGTTTTACAGGTGAGCCCCCAAATATCACTGCAAATGACAGTGCATGGATTTCTATTTTGGGCATGAATGGGGTTATTCATGCCTCTTGGGATAATCATAATCAGAATGTCTCATAGGGTGGAGTGTGGGAAAAGGCTTAAGTTTCTCTTCTATTGCCATGTCTCTTTACAGGTAAACTTAATGGCCCATTGAATTTTTTTTCATTAATCATTAAATAAACAATGTTGTCCTTGAATTTTAACACATTTCAGTGTCTCATACATGATTGAAAATTTATTCCATGTCTTATCTTTAACTCTCAATTAATTTAGGGACCCATCATGACCCTTTTTTTTCTTCTTCCTTTTTCCTTTTTTATTGTTGGGGAACTTTGATTCTTCATGTCTGTCTCAACTTTATTCTAGGTCCCTAGATTAACTTCCATTTGTGTCAGTTTGGCAGTGAATAGTAAACCATGTTTAATGAAATTATCAGTCTATATGTATATGCTCCATTATGTAAAATATATAATTTTTTACATAACCAGTAAGAATAATTCATAATTAGAATATATATTTTATTTTTTACGAGCAGAAATACACACTTAAAAAAAATCAGAGCATATGAACATAATTGAGATAAATACAGGGAGTCAAGATTTTAAATAAGTGATAGAGACATATATTATAACCAGAGCCAAATAAAATATAATAAATCAATTTTTTAAATTCAGACACAACAGTTTTTTTCATGATTATGGTTCCATGAATGAAAAACTTTTTTTTTGGTGACAAATAGTTTTTTTTATAAATCAAACCATAAAAATTATAAGATCCATTAAGATGAACAATGTATCATGCTGATGGCAGCTCACTTTGTCGGGGGAATGAAATACAGGTGGCTGCTGTTCTCATGGCAACAGTAGGGGCAATTCTATCCATAAAAAATTTTGAGAATTCCTTCAACAACACACATCAAAGAATGGGCCTGGCACTTTATGCTGTTTTATGGCTGCAACCATTGATTGGGTTCTTCAGACCCCACAGGTGATGATTTTTCTTCCTCTCATGTATTTTGTAGCTTTAGTTTAATAGTTTAATTACACTAATTAATCAATCTGCAGGACAACTAAATTCACATATTGGGTGTGTGTGTGTATCTATTTGACATGCATATTTATACATAGAAAAAAGTAGTAGTTACTCCAATCAATTTTATACTCATTTACATCAAAAAATAAAAATTCACTTACATTCTAGTAATATACTACACAAAGGACTGTAAACAAAATTGTGCATAACGTCCTTTATTAAAATATCCTAATAAGTCAGCATTTGGAAACAGCTAGAATCCAAATTCACTAATACTTTAAATCCAATCTACTCACTGTTTCATAGAGTTTCTGCATTACTATTCAGAAAGACAGAGAATGTGATATCACAGACAAAATGTGGAAGTATGACAACCTCCCAGAATTGTTATTCAACCTGAATGACAAAAAAACATTTCATGTTCATACAATTTATATATTTCCCCCTTCCTCTACAGAGGGCTGAAAATCAGAAGCCTGTGGTACTTTGTGCATTGGTTTCTGGGAACTGGAGTTTCCATAGTGGCCATCATCAACATATACATAGGTCTGCATGGCTACCAAACAAAGACATCAAGAAGCACAAGGACATGGAGCATCTTATTCACCGTAGAAATCGCAATCCTCGCCTTCGTCTATCTCTTCCAAGACAGATATGATTACATGAAGAAACAAGGTGTGATCCTAGGCAATGAGCAGGTCGCGCCACAGATGTCTCCGAGAACCACCCTCAAAGAGTTCATCATGAATTGTTGAAGGACTCCATCTACTGTTAACTTGGCATGATATAATTGTAGTTTTAATTTCATATCTGCTGAGCATTACTGTATGATACTGACTGTGGATTTTTAGTGATAGTTTTATGTTTCATCTAATATTTGATGTGGACACATTTCTGAGAATAAATTCAGCTTTTCGAGTGGTTTGAAGAACAATCATTCATATCCAAAATTTGTAAAAATGTCACATTCTTGTACATTGAATATAATTACGAGGAAGAAACACAATTTTCAGTAATATTATCATATTCAGGCATCTTGTTTGAGAAACAAAACCTTGTCAGGTCACTGATGTTTATTCCTGGTTGCTGCTTCCCAAGCTTGTAACATGTGATTCACAATTTCCTGAACCCCAACTCCATGCTTCACCTACATAAACCAATTATCATAAGTTTTAGATCTAAAGATGTCATTGGATTAATGGGGTGTCATAAACAGAGATGCCAATTTTTTTTTATTTCAACGACAAAGTTTGGTGAGTTTGGTAAGATGCTTTTATCTTTCAACTTGATACAATAGCTCTATCATTGAACATGGACATATGCACATGGTTTTACTCATCTCAAAATGACTTTGGTATCCAATCATAAATAAAATATGAGGTTACTGATATTTGTACATAAACATGAAGGTCTAATGTTAATATTTCAAAGTCATTGGAGAGGAAGTCTACAAGGAAATCTGGAAATATACCTCAAATTTCTGTACTTTTTTACCCATTGATCTCAACATGGATTCATACTATTACACTCATTAGTGACATAACTTTCTGAATAATTTCGAAAAGTACTGCTCTTAAACTAAGAACAAAAAACTGAAAAGCGAGCATCACCTTAACATTTAATAGCTATTCAAGCTAAAAATTATGAAGAAGAAAATCATAGCAGGTTGTCAATGTTTACTTTATTGAGAAAAAAATTGCTAGCCAATCCATCAAGTTTGAAAAACATGCCAGCTATGCCTTGTAGGAAACAATTCTAAATAATACACCACACTGTCCTGATTATATGCACTCATATAGTGCTAGAAGGACAATGGGCTTCTTAGGTGCTCTTCAAATGAATTTGATACCATCAAAGCATACAATTACTTAGAAAGCAACAGACATGATCTGTCACCTCCAATACTTTGAAATGAGACACCAACATCATTCAATGTAGAAATCCAAAACAAATGAACCATAGAAGCCAATTCTTATTATAAATCTCATAAAAGAGATCACCACTTATTAATTATTATCTGGATACGTCAGGAAGTTTGAAGAACATGCCAACGCTGATAACAAAGAATTGATAACTAGGAGAATGTAATAGATGCAGCATTTTTCATGGGATAAGAGCACTCTAGTGGAGCATAGCTACCCAAGCCATAATTCTTCAGAAACTAGCACAAACTTTTTCATCAACTGAAGAGACATTACTGTGTTTTTGCCTTCCAATTTCCATAAAATGCAGTTAATCATATTGATAAAGTGACAAGGGTGTACTTTAAACAAGCATAGATAATACAGGTTGACATAAATATGAAAATTCACCAGATTGGACTTACTGCAGAAAGGCTGTACCAATCACACAAACATTGACATAGTGCCAGCATCAGAGCTGTCTTCCTGCATGGAAACAAAATCAATATATTAAGATAATTTGTCATAGTTAACAAATGATGTAGTGGCATTCTCTAAGTGCAACAAATGACTTTTCTTAATATTTTATCAAAAGAAATAAATAACATTTTGTACAAGTATGCATGCACAATATGCAAATCGTATGAATATACATACACACACATAACATTTGAAAATCTTGTCAAACACACTATAAATAATTATCCGAAGCTATTCGTATATACACAAACTTATTGGGAGAAATAAAAATGCCTAACCCATTTTCATTAGTCCCAGATATCCATATATAGGAAGAAGACAATAGTTCAACACATCAAGAGCCACATTAAATATGAGTTCAAAAATAATAAAGTTCTTTAATCACAACAACAGTAGGTCAACATTTTTTTTTTTTTTCACATTTCAATGACAATGGTGAACAAACGAGTTTAAAATACATACTTTTCTTATAAGATTTAATGTATGAGAAATAGTACCAACTGAGATCACTTACCCATGTAAAATGACCCTGACCATCAGTAAAATTTAAACAAAGAGAGAGAAAAAACATAGTAAGTTGATAATTACACATCGAGACACCCTTCAGATCAATAAGCAACATACGTGCTATGCATAATCTCATGAGTAATACTATGTTTTGCCAACCTACTGGCTAGAATCATCAAATGGATAAAAAAAGAGGACCCTTTCAATTTGAGGGGCAATACACCACAATAGTGCAAAAGATGAAAAAAGAAAAATATTCTTTTCATTGCCAAGCCACCTAAGTGAATGAGATGACAAGAACCTAATTTGAAATAATCAAACATAAAAATTTTGAAAACTATTTAACATCTGAAATCGTAGTAAACCCAAAAGTCAATTAAAGCATGATGATGACACAAAATGAATTTCCAAAATTAACTACACCAACAAAACAAACACATATCGTGAAGCCAATCAACAGCGGACATGAATGGAGAAATGGTGATACCTGCAGGGTCCGCATGGCAGGAACTCAGCAGCGCTATGCATTCAGATGCTGGTGGAAGTGTGGAACAGAGTACCCCAGGAAAAAGTCAATTTGACAAGGCATATTGAACTTGAATTGGGGCAACATTGAGGTCTATGGAGAGGCTTTGATGCATTGCGGGGGATGCAGTGTAGCTTGCTCTACATTTCCCTCCTAGCAATGTGTTTTCTCCTCTCCCCCTATACTCAATTGTTGTGTAATCTCACTCCTTTTTGTATGTGTGTATATTTCATAGCAATACAAAATTTAAATTTACCCTCCAAAAAAAAACCCAAACAAGGCTGAATTTAAACCTGTTATCAGATCAAATATGAATTGAATACCTTAATATATGTATCATCTCCTAAATCTTTCAGATGAAATATTAATATTTGAATTCTGAGAGAATACAAATATTTGCTTAGATAGTTGACATGTTTAAATATAAACACCCATTGGGGTGATCAGGTAGCATCAAAAAACCTAATTTTTAAAATCGGGGCTTCGGGGCTTTTTCCCCTTTCAAATTGTAGTGCCTTCGGGGTTTTCATTATGATGGGAATGGACTGCTCTACACAGCTTGTGTGAGTACTCTTAATCCTTTCTTTTCTCTCTTCCTCCCCTCTTTGCTTTGAGACAAGCGTCAGACTGGTGTAACCTCTTAATTCAAAGTTATATAGTCTACATTTTCCTTTAAAAAAAATTTGTAGTGCCTTGATATCCGCATCCGCATGCCAGATATTTGATTATCGGATAATTTATAATTCTTTAGATCCAGATTCAGATATTTTTTTGGAAAATTAACAAGCTAGGTTAATTTCAATAATAAAATCCCACACTATGACCCAAGCAACACAAAAATAACTGGTAGAGAAAGATCAAACATCACCCAGCTCACTCATTGAAATCCCTGGTGGAGAGTGGAGGAGGCCTCATGAGCATGAGGGGCTAACCCATGGTACAACCTCCCATCCACACCCACCCAAGATGTTGTTGTTGTCCCATGTCATCCTCTTCCCCTGCATCAACATCCAACACAAAATATGCAAGTGAGGCTCAAGAAAAAACAACAAATCGAGAGATTTGGCAATGGATTTCGTGAAGAATGTTTAGTACCCATGATGGTGATGGTGATGATCATGGTCATGATGGTGGTGATAGTGGATTTCAATAGGGGCTCAGTGTTTCTCAGAGAGGTCGATTTGATTGTTCTTGTGAAAGCTTGTCAAAAGTTCGAGCCGAGTGTCATTAACAGGAATTCCGAAGTCAAAGTTTTTGTGAAATGTGAATAACCCACCTTTGATTCCTGCAAGTTTCTGCTTCCCTTTTAGTTTGTGTCTCTAGTTATTCTCATTCAAAAGTAATAACAATTATTTTAACAATTATTTTTATTTGATGGATCATGAATAAATTATATATAAAATATAAATAATATTATATATAATTATTTAAAAATTTTAAAAATAATTTTGAAATGTGAATCGTGATGACATATGATTTGACGTGTTAACTCATTTATATTAGTAGAGTAAATTGAATAAAATAACATAATTTTATAAGAGATCCGAAATACTACTATGAGCTTATTTCACCTATTCCTTGAAAATAAATAATTTTTTTAGATTTATTCGTTATTATTCTGCCCTTATTTTACATCTATTCTTCTACCCAAATAAAGAGTTTTTTTTTATTTGATGACTAGATACGGAGTCTTTGCAATTTTACAATGTTCACAATGAGTTTTATCAAAAAAATTTATTTAATCGCGAAAGAGCCCTCGTATACTCAAGTATGCATGCAATTATAATAGAGTATATAAAATCTATAATATAATATATATACTCTATTAGACAAATGTATACTCAATTAAGAAAAATGTAAGAAGTTACACATTTAAATGATTCAAATATAATAATATATATATTAAATATATACTTCATTAATAAATATATATTTTTAAAAAATTAAAACATATTAAGACCACAAAATGACAGTAGGAAAGTAAGAAAATTTTCATCTCAAGAGGAAAATGTTACATCTCATTTTTAGGGTGCGTTTGGTCGCACGATTGCGCTGCGATTGCGATTACAGGAAGCTGCGTTTGCAATCGCGCAATCAAACAGTTTTGTAATCGCAGTTTTAAACCCAGCGATTGCAGGCAAATAGTGCCCAAAAGCTGCGATTTCAAAAAGCTGAGAAAGTGAGCTTCCTGCAGAATCAGGTTTGCAATCGCAGATTCCTGCAGAATCAGTTTTGCAATCGCGCAACCAAACGCACCCTTAGTCTCAAATACAGTCAGCCATTGTTTTTTATTTTTTTAATAAACCATATAACTTATTTAATTAGATAAATACTTTTATAAAAGATAAAATATATATTCAAATGTTTAACAAGATATATACATTGTTAAAGTGAGTGTAAGAGACTAACGAAATATATGAATACATTTAAAACTGTAAAAAAAAAATTGAATGCAATGATGATCTTCTCAAAATCATTGGCCTTGGTACTAGAGTGTAAGCCAGTGAATTATAAAAAATAAAAAAAAAAAGAATCTCATTTTGTGTGGATGGGAACATCATTCACACATACACCACACAAAATTCTAACAAATATGTGTCCCAATATATCTCTTGTGTGGTGCTGCTGCAATGTTTTTCCATCAAGTGTCTGCACTGAATATCAACAGTTGAAAAAAAAATGGAAGTATATGTCCCCAAGTCTTCACATAAGAGATTTCCATGGCCTTGAATTTCTCTGCCTCACCTTCTCTCCCAAAACCACCACTCCACCTCCCAAACTCAGCAAGAACAAGAACTCTCATCAAGCACACAAGCACCTGCAGAGCTGCTGCTCAACCAGAGGGGCTCACTGAGGAGGAGGAGACCAGTTTCACTGGTCGGATTTTATCTGCTCTTGGTGGTGTTGTATAGTTTCTTGTTCTTTAGAGAAAGTTTTTGTCCACTTATTTATTTCTTTATTTATTTATGAAAGGCTCTTCTGCGCGCACTCAGTTGGATCGCTTGGAACAACTCACATCAACCAGCTCGCAGACTGGAGGTAGGCCTATCAGCAGATTTAAATAATTATGTATTTGTGGATTATCAACTGAGTGTAACAATACTCAACTATAAATAACCCTTACCATGTTTGCATTCGAATTAAAATATTCAAATAAATATCCAATTTTTCAAATTCGAAAATGGATTCAAATATCATATATTACATTCCAACAGCTTCAAATATTTGGGTATCCCTTCTCAAAATTACCTAACTGATGATAATTATATTATATTATATTTTTTTCATAAACATATTTTTTTTATGAACATGGTTCGATGAAAATAAAATAGTATTAAATTTAGATAATTTGTATAATTATCCAAATTCAAATTAATATTAATTCTAATTAATTAAATGTACTCTCATATGCCTCGTTAGCTCCCTCCACTTACTTTAATGAGATATATATACATATAGACCGCTGATACTATGCAGTCCATGCGGTTGGCCTGTTTTCGTGCGGATCAAGAGAGAGCCGTCTGATTTAGTTTCCACCGATTGTATGGATGTGGTGAAAAAAAAAAGTGAAACCGGCAAACTTGGTTACCAAGTCAACCAATGACCTCTCTTTTTCACTCATCTCCCCCTCTCTCCTCTCATTTCACACCACCCAACAGAGGACACAAGGTGGACAAAAAGGCAAACGAAGCACCACCTACTGCGGCTCTCTACGCCACCCTTCCTCGGTGCACGCCCCTCTCTGCCACCGCTCTCGGCGGCGACTACCCCTCCTCGGTGCTGAACCCCCAATATCCCCTCCCTATCCGTCACCCCAATCCCCCCTCCATCGTCCACCACCCCCCGGCACCCCTCCCCGTGCACCACCTCCCGGCACCCCCTCCACCTCCCAGCACCTCTTCCCCTCCCTTTCACTCATTATTGTAAAAAAAATAAAATAAAACAACATGAAAAAAAACTGCAAGTGTTTTTTAATGGATTTGAGATATTTAATGTTTGATTTTTACCCCAAAAAAATTAAATCTGTAAATCTGTAAGTAAGTGTTTTATAATGGGTTTTATCATTTGGGATGTTCAATGGTTGATTTTTGAAAAAAAAAATCCTACCTATTCTTCCTCCTCTCTTCCCCT
Organism: Acorus calamus; assembly: GCA_030737845.1. NCBI lineage: Eukaryota > Viridiplantae > Streptophyta > Magnoliopsida > Acorales > Acoraceae > Acorus > Acorus calamus. The sequence continues at coordinate 7,068,886 of CM060860.1, forward strand.
TTGGGCACCCCTTGATTTCCACACACTAAAAAAATGAAACATTTTTCGAATGGGTATTTGATAAATGAAACATAGCTCACCAATTCTATTCTCATTTTCAATAGTCAAACCCATCATATTGATTGAAATTGACGTACTAGCAACTACAGTTCCAATCCAGGGAGGAGATGTGAGAGATAAGAGGGAAAAAAGAGGGGAGGATTTCGTTTTTTTTTTCCTTGAGTGAGTTGGAACCGGAGGGGAAGGTCAGCCGGTTTCACTTTTTTTTTTCTTTCACCACATCCATACAATCGGTGGAAACTAAATCAGATGGCTCTCCCTTGATCGGCACGAAAACAGGCCAACCGCATGGACTGCATAGTATCATCAGTCTATATATATATATATATATAGTCGAGTGATTAGGTGCGGCGGCCGCACGGTGCGGCAGCCGTCCGATCGCGGGTCCATCGCATCCAACGGTCGACGTGAATCGCACCCGACCGTCCGATGCGATGGACCCGTGATCGACGGCCCGTGATCGCGGCCGCACCGTACGGCCGCCGCACCTAATCATCCCTATATATATATATGAGCGCGATGAGGTGCGGCGGCCGCACGGTGCGGCAGCCGTCCGATCGCGGGTCTATCGCATCCAACGGTCGACGTGAATCGCACCCGACCATCCGATGCGATGGACCCGTGATCGATGGCCCGTGGTAGACGCCGCACCTAATCGGCTCCCATATATATATATATATATATATATATATATGGGAGCCGATTAGGTGCGGCGTCGACCACGGGCCGTCGATCACGAGTCTATATATATATATATATATGGGAGCCGATTAGGTGCGGTGTGCGGTCGGTGCGGTGTGCGATCACGGGTCCATCGCATCGGACGGTCGGGTGCGATTCACGTCGACCGTTGGATGCGATGGACCCACGATCGGACGGCCCACGTCGCACACCGCACCTAATCGTATATATATATATATATATATATATATATATATATATATATATATATATAGACTCGTGATACTATACGGTCGTGCGGTCGTGCGGTCGTCGATCACGGGTCCATCGCATCGGACGGTCGGGTGCGATTCACGTCGACCGTTGGATGCGATGGACCCGCGATCGAACGACGCACGTCAGATCCGCACGACCGCACCAACCGCATATTATCGGAAATCTATATATATATATATATATATGAAAATGATTAGGTGCGGCAAACGACAGGTGCAGCCGCGACGTAGGCCGTCCGATCGCGGGTCCATCGCATCCAACGGTCGACGTGAATCGCAGCCGACCGTCCGATGCGATGGACCCGTGATCGCTGCCGCACCTGCCGTTCGCCGCACGTAATCACGTCCCTATATATATATATATATATATATATATATATATATATATATATATATATATATGGTCGTGATTACATGCGGTGTGCGGTCGGTGCGGTTTACGACGTGGGCCGTTCGATCGCGGGTCCATCGCATCCAACGGTCGACGTGAATCGCACCCGACCGTCCGATGCGATGGACCCGTGATCGACGGCCCGTGATCGCGCACCGCACCGACCGCACACCGCACGTAATCGGATCCCTATATATATATATATATATATATATATATATATAGGGACGTGATTACGTGCGGCGAACGGCAGGTGCGGCAGCGATCACGGGTCCATCGCATCGGACGGTCGGCTGCGATTCACGTCGACCGTTGGATGCGATGGACCCGCGATCGGACGGCCTACGTCGCGGCTGCACCTGTCGTTTGCCGCACCTAATCATTTTCATATATATATATATATATATATATATATATATATATATATATATATATATATATATAGGGCCGATTACCTGCAGCGAACGGCAGGTGCGGCGTCGATCGTGGGCCCGTCGATCACGGGTCCATCGCATCGGACGGTCGGGTGCGATTCACGTCGACCGTTGGATGCGATGGACCCGCGATCGAACGGCCCACGTCGCCGCCGCACCCGCCGCACGCCGCACGTAATCGCCCCCGTATATATATATATATATATATATATATATATATATATATATATATATATATATATATATATATATATATATATGAAAATGATTAGGTGCGGCGAACGGCAGGTGCGGCCGCGACGTGGGCCGTCCGATCGCGGGTCCATCGCATCCAACGGTCGACGTGAATCGCACCCGACCGTCCGATGCGATGGACCCGTGATCGACGGCCCGTGATCGCTGCCGCACCTGCCGTTCGCCGCACGTAATCACGTCCCTATATATATATATATATATATATATATATATATATATATATATATATATATATAGTCGAGTGATAGCGTGCGGTCGTCCGCTCGGTGCGGATTCGACGTGCGTCGTCCGATCGCGGGTCCATCGCATTCAACGGTCGACGTGAATCGCATCCGACCGTCCGATGCGATGGACCCGCGATCGGACGACGCACGTCGAATCCACACCGACTGGACGACCGCACGTAATCACGAGTCTATATATATATATATATATATATATATATATATATATATATATATATATATCGTTGAAATATAAAAGTAAATGCCCTATTAAACGAGATATGTAATTTTAAAAAAATAAAAACATGAACAGACTGCATTTTATATTATAAAATGAACTGGGTGTAACATTTTCCTTTTTAGTTTAAAGTTGCTTGTGAAACTCATTTGAAAATGAGTTTTTCCACTTAATGCTGCTGTATAAGCATAATTTTTTTAAATTCTTGAAGAACACTTTATTTTCATTATTTATAATTAAAAAAAACACTAACAACCACCATCATGTAAAAAAACATGTTTTAAAGGGGTTTTTATTTTTTAGTCTCTATAAACTATATGATTTAGTGATCAATCCGTGCTTCTTTATAATAAAGTTTAAGTTCTCATATTTAAATAATATGTTCCTTATTAGTCTCTCGAAGGATCCTATTGTTTGGTTTTCTTATAAATCCCTAATAGAGACTAAAAAGAAACATATTATTTAAATCTGAATACTTAAAACTGTAATAAGAAGAAGTGAGAGATTGAACTATAAATCATATAATTCATGGGGACCTAAAAAGTAAAAAACCGTTGGATTAAATATGATTCATACAAGTCCGTTTAGAAACACAGATTGAAAAGTAGCTTTTGAAATAGAATTATTTTTTAAGATGATTTTAGACCTTGATTTTTTTCGGATATTTTTTTTTTAATTCAGGAATCAATATTTGAAATGAGTTTAATGTTTGGTAGAGAAATTTGATTTTCAATTTAAAAAATCGATTCCGACAAAAAATCGTTGTTTTTGAGCTTTTTAAAACACGGATTTCGAGAGAAAAATTAAAAGGAATTCAGCTTTCGATTCTGTCAGAATCCGTCCTGTTTGACTGCACAATTTTAACTTTTCTGCTTCTCAAAAAGCGGAATCCGCTCCGCCCAATCGGTGCAACCAAACAGACCCAAAAAGATAAATCAGCGATTCAACTCAGCTAATCCTGCTTTAATTTGGCAGGCTACGAGTCCGATGGAAGCACGCGAGGGGCGACCATCCGGGACCGACTCTGCGAGCTAGTACCGGACAGAGACGGCGATTTCACGGTCCCACTGGGCAAGAAATTGAAGGCGTTCAGTGAGAAATCCTTGACGATTTCACAGAAGAGGAACATCAAGAGACAGGATTACCTCAACGAGGTCTCGCGGAGGAACGACAGCCGATTCTTCGCCACCATCGGCGCGTTTGTCATCCTCCCTCCGATCGTCATACTGGCTGTGGCTATATCCATCGGATATGTACAGCTCGATAATCTCTTTTAGATTTCCCATGGTTTGAGAGCTTTTTATATTGTACAGAACTTAGCATAGCATGGAGAGAATAAATAAGAATGATTTGCTCATTTTGTAGTGGCTGTTGTTGATGGTGTTTGAATTTGCTAAACTGTTTATGGAAAGGGGCCACAGAGTTATTCACCCCCACCCTTCTAAAAAAAAATAAATAAATAAGAATGTGATTTTCATGGAAAGGGGCCACAGAGTTTATTCACCCCCAAAAAAATAAATAAATAAGAAGGTGATTTTTTTAGAGGGTGAATTCACTTCCACTCATTTGATTTTATAAAGTCGTTCGTTATGTCACAGGTCAACATCATAGAATCGAACTAGTCGCAGATATCTAATGCCCTCTCTACGGCGCATTCAACTTTGTGCAGTCATCAGTTGTTTACTCTGTTCAACATCAAAAAGTCGAATAACTCACAGAAATCTAATGCCCCCTCTCTGTGACTCATTCGACTTTGTGAAACCGTTCAATAATTTAGTGTTTTAAAACCCGACCCGATTAAGCCTCCACCCATTTTGAATTCTAGTTCAGTTCACCCTCTAATGATATAAAACGTTGATAAAACTCAATCAATTCACCGGTTGAACCAACGGTTTTTATGAACTGGCTATAAGTTGTTTATATAAATTATGATTAATCACTTATTAAAATATGAAATCTAATAACAAAATTTTGATTTTATATACTAAAATCATGTTATGATGTTAAGTAAAAACAAAGATTTTCTAAAATATTATATATTTTTATTTAGTAATGATAATTAAAATTATATTATATTATAATTATGTCACGGTTCAAATTTGATTGACTAAACGGTTAATCCAGTGACCCTTGACCCGTTCATTTTTCTGGTTCATTAAACGGTTCAATTTTTAAAATATTGCCATTATATCATAGGTAGACATCACATAGTTGAATTGCTTACAAAGATTTAAGGTCCTCTCTACGGCTCATTCAAACTTGACAAAAAAATTAAAAGGGGGAATCATGCAGGAGCTCACCAATGATATGCATCTTGCGACACCAGGAGAGAAGAAGAAATTACATAGAAATGAAGAAGAAAAAAACCCATAAGACAGAAAAAAGAAAAAAAAAAACCACATGACCTCCATCCTGGCCCTTTAACCCGGATCTATCAACAATAATAAGTTATTTTAATAATAAAATAAAAGTCTGACCAAGGCTAGGCTAACTCGGCTCGTGTCACAATCAGTATCTTACATTTGATCATTCCAACATTCATTTCAACCATCCTAACTCTAATATGTACTTTCTCTAATCTAACACATACTGTATTAAAAAGATATATAAATATAAGCTTTTCGATTATGTGAGATATATGTATTGAAAAATGTTACGTTCAATCTATTTTACAATTCGAAACACAGATTTTTTTTTTGTTAAATCATATGTTTCATTTAAAGAAATATGTATTTTTATATAAGGTCAAATTTACATTCCAAGTATACACTCTAATGAATTAAATAATATTATTTATAAAAAAAATAATTTTTTTTAACGATGTATATAATTTGATACACTAAGTGGAGGAGACTAATAAAATATATAAGACTGTAAAAATGATTTAATGTAACATTACTCATATACATTTCATTGGACAAATATGACTACTGACATTTTCATCATCACCAATGTGCCACTATAGACATAAACTTGTGTACGAGTGTTGTTGCTCTCAGACCAGTTCTATTTTTAGCTTTATACAGCCACCTAAATTTATACTCACTACAAAGCCATATTTGGTAAATAATTTTTTATAAATCTATTCATACAATTTATTAGAAAATATATATATCAGTCATGATACCTAGTCCTTACAATATAAGTCTCACTCACAAGCCCCATGATGCGTCATCATCTCATTGGTTGGTTTGTTTAATTTGTTGACTTTTTAAAAAATGGTAAAATGACAAAATACAAATCTGTCATTAATTAAAAATTTATCTCATTAACCCAATCCCCTTTTCTCTATTCGGTTATGACTCTTCCATGTGAATCTTAAAATCCATTTACCTATTTCAAATTTTAAATTTTGAAATTAAAATTAAACCTAGATTACACCAAAAATTACCTAAATTGTTTTTATCAAAATCCTTCAAACGGCCCATTTTCTCTAGATATTTATTGTATTCAAATTTAAATAAAAAACACATATAATTAACATATAAAGCAGTTACATTTTATATTGGTAGTTACAAATACATTTTTTAAATGTTTACATCTCTCACAACGATTTGTTACATTTATATAAAAACTGATACATTTACATAGATGGAACAAACAATTATATTTACCTAAATGTCAAACAGTTACATTTACACTTTGAAATCATCTATTTCAATTTCTAGTGCATCGTCTTCCAAAGAAAATGTATTAGAATTCCCTGCAAAAGTATGTACTTCACTGTTACATTTATACGTAATTTTTATTTTGCATTGTTGAAAAAAATGCACAACTTGAGATAATGATACATTTCAGAGTATTACATTTATGAATGTAACAAAATTGTGTAAATGAGTATCCGAATTCGGGAGTCTAATATAAACATCACACGAATCATTAACAATTAAATATAACAATATTAAAAGTTACATTTATGAAATTATAATGAAACAAATATTAAAAAGTGTGAAATAGTGATCAAAACATTAAAAAAATTCATTTTTTGAATTGAAACATGTAACATAGATTGAATATTTGATCATCAAAAATTTAATTTCAAATTCGATGTGACTTTCATTCAATAAGATAAAAATAATAATTAACAAACCTGATCCAGAAGACATTGTTGGAGATCCAATCGATAAAGAACAAATCAGTTTTTCAAACTTCTCGGGATTAAAATTTCGGGACTGCTATGAATATGTTCATCGTAAATTATTAGATTACTATTACCTATATAAAATAAGGATTAATGATTTTACACGATGCAAGGAAAAAAAAATACAGTAATTAATGAAATCTCCACAATCCTAAGAGTAAATCAAAACCGTTTTCCTTGGTTAGAGGTGGTTATTAATTAGAGGATATAATAGATAATGTCTTATTGTCACATCATGGGATCTGTAGTGAGACCTAGAAAGTTGGAGCCTGGTAATCATTATTGTGTATATATATATATATATATATATATATATATATATACATTAAAAAGAATACATACTTTATTAGATGTATACATTATTTTTAAAATCTCATGTTGTAAAGCCAACTTTTGAAAAAAAAATTAATAGTTGATTTTTTAATATGAAAAAAGGATGGTTGAAAAGTTAAGTGAAATCCACTCAAACCCCATCTGTGCGGGCCTCATAAAAAAAATGTTATACTCAATTAACTTTATAGTCTAAACATGTGTTTTTTTATTTAAAAAAAAAATCATATACATCATCTGATATTATTTATAAAAACTTCTAACGAGATCAATGTTACATTAGAGTGACCGAAGAGAACTGTATTTTATAATGTAAAAAAATACTTAGGCTGCATTTATACGTGCGATTGAAACTCTAAGATTTTTATAATTTTGCATTTTAAATTTAGTTTTTTAAAAGCGTTGTTTTATTAGCGCTTTTCATTTACAAGATTTATTTGACTTATGGTGTATTTGGATGTGAGATTGAAATGCTAAGATTTTTAAAATCTTGTGTCTCAAACTCAGCTTTTAAAACACCGTTGTCTTATTAGATTTTTAACCACAAGAATTTGACCTAAAATGGAAAATGGTGTTTGAAAAACTAAATGCTGAAATTGTGTTTGTATCTGAGTTTCAAAATTTTTAACTTTTGAAACGCAGACTCATATCAAAACGGAGCCTTAAAAAAAGAGAAGACTGGTTTGAAAAGCTGAAGGGCTAATAATATGTTTGGATCTACCCAAACACATATTAAAACAAAGGTCTTAATATCACATGGCTCTAAAATAAAGAGGGAGCCATTATTTACACCCAAGTACTTATCTAACCCACAACCCGATATCATATCCACCCCTTTATTTTTTTTTAAAACCGTGAACCCACCCCAGATCCACTAGTCAGAAATCCCTCTTCTTCCTCTCTTCTTCTCCAACAGTCTTCCTGGCGCTGGCAACCGGCATCGATCCCATCGTTGACGTCATCCGTTTCCTTCATGTCGCAACCTGTGTCAGTCCTGTCGTCAACAAGATGCTCGTCAAGGACGCGGAGGTCACCATTTCTCTCTTCTTCTCCAATAGCGAAGCTTCTCCTATCATCGACAACCCGTGTCGATCCAGTCGTTGACGTAATTTATTCCCTTCCTGTCGCGACTCGCGTCGGTCCCATCGTAGGCGAGATACTCGTTAAGGACACGGGAGTCACCGTCCGACCCAGTACGATGAGCTTCATCGGAGGCTTCGATTTAAGCGGATTCTACTCACCCGATGCGCGTCATCTCCTGCTATTGCTCGTCTCCTTGTGCACGTGCTCTGTCTCGACGTGTATGGCGATGAGACATTGGGTTCTTCCATCCAAAAAAAATAATTTTGATTTTTATGAAGGGGTGGGTTGAGTAACTTAAGGGGTTGAAATAAATGCCCCCAAATAAAATAAGGGGCGGAGCTCATCCTCTCACCAAGTGATAAAAAAAAAGAAAATGATATACTCAGTCACATTCACTAATCAATATTCAGATCTTAAGTGTTTTAATTTTTTTAAAAATATTAAACATCATCTAATGAGGTATATGTTTGGATAAAAAATGCACATCGCTCTATTTCAAATTGAATGAATCCATTTTTAACAAATTGAATAAACATAATCTAACGAAGTATATGTTTAATTAAATCTGTAACGATATAGAGTGTGTTCTGGATTGAGAATAAAACTGAGTGTAGCAGCACTCTAAAAGGGGGGGGGGGGGGGGGGACAAGAGGGTGATCGAAAGAGCCGGAGGAAAACAGTCCGCAATGGAAGGAGACGAATCGGAGCAAAAGAGGGAGACGGAGAAGAAGAGGAGTAGATTTGCGGAGGAGGGGATGGGGTCGCTGGGATGGCTGACGGAGTCCACCATCATGCCCCGCAAGCAGAGGTCCATCGAGGGCGTCGGCCCTTCCTCCATCGTCGACCTCAAGGCCCACCTCTACCGCTCTCAACAGGAGGCCAAGAATCTCTCCTCTTCGCCCGCCTCTCAAGAACACTTCCGGGCCAAGAAGTTCACCCACAAGGGCCCCACCAACCATTTCTCCCTCAAGAACTCCGGCGTCGACGCCCGCGCCCACAGGTGCCCACCCATCAATCTCTCCTCCTTTATATGTTTGATCTTGAATTCTTGATTTGAATTGAATGCGTAGGTGAAGAAAGTGGCGAATTGTGTGGGTTGCAGTGTGGAAAGGAGAATAATTTCCTAATTCGATATGTTTTGAATATTGTTAGGGATAGTATGCGGGACAGTCCTGCGAGCAGGCCGCGTCTTTTCCATTTTTTTAAAAATGGTAAATGTGTTGTAATGAGGTATATATCTTTATGATGAATTGAATGGATATATTTTTAGCAAATGTGAAAAACGAGGTACATAGGAAGGCTATCAAGGTATATGGACTGTCCTTGTGGATTGTGTGTAACAACGCTCATATGTTTTTGCATTGAGGAGGTCTGCTGACAGACCTCCTCCCCTCCTCAGTCGATTCCTTACGAGGCATAGTTTCATTGTATTCATAGAGTGGGTGAGTGAAAAGATCAAAAAAGTTTTCTTATATGGGCTAGTTTGGTAAGAAGATAAGTGGTGGGATACGTGGGGGGATGAATTGTTGGAGAACAGCTTATTCAGTTTGGTAAAGAAAATAATTGGGATGAAATGGGGACAATTTTTGCGATTTTGAAATGGAAATGGGGATTTTTTTTTGTTCAAACTAAAAGGTTAGAATGACATTTGTCCCCCGTTTTTATCCTGATTTTAACTAATGTGAAACTTTTTATCCTGTAACACTTGGATAACTTATCTTGAAAATTTTATTCCCTTGCCAAACTTGTGTGGAAATGCTGAGCTAGTATGAAGCACTAGTGTTGCACTGGAGAAATTTCATGGCATGAATTTCACCCCGTGACATCAGCCATGGAAGTTATATGTTTGCTTCCTTAGATAGTTGATGTAGATTAATAGTAGTTGATGAATTTGTTTCTTGGATGTTGAGGTAGAAATGATCAATAGGAGTCGCATTATGTGGTAACTACTTTTAAATAAATTTGGGAGCTTTCATCCACCATGGATCTTTGTCTAGGGTTTGCTTGAAGCACATATCGATCACAGTTGTCGTACATGAATCAGCCTCTCACATGCATGTTGAGGTTATTTTTGGATGTTATGGTATTGGGTGATGAGACAGGTAGGCAACAATTCTAAGTTGAAAATTTGAGCACTCCTTTTCTTTGTGTTGTAAACGGGGATAGTATGATTAAACTTTCACAGTAAAACATAGATGGTACAACCAACGGGAAGATCCAATGAGCTCTAACTCTAAATGGGAGTAAAGACTGTTGTGTTAAGTTTTTTCTTCTTTCTTTCATTTTTATTTTGAATCAACTTGATAAAATGCTTTTGAGTAATTTGGTTCAATGATTCCAAGTGATGAGTGATTGATGAATTGATGTCTTCCGGAATTAAATCTGGTTGGATGAGGTGGCCGCATGCCTGCAGGTGAGAATGATGCTCACTAGCATAATTGAAGATGATTTTTTTATTGGACACAAAGGGGTATCTACGTGTATTTAAGTTATGAGCTCCTTTTTATCTCAAAAAAAGTTAATGAGGTCCTTTAAAAACAAGTATGTTAGAGGCATCTTTGGAGTAAATTATTCAGGGGACAATTGCTATGAACATGTCCTGGATGCCAATTTGCAAGGTAAAAATTGTGTGCAGTTCATGTATACCTTGTACACGGATAACTAAGAAAATAAGGATAGTAAAGGGAACTGAGAAGAATTGTCAAGATTTAACTGAAGGTTTCCGGATGTTGGTGCCTGGCCATATGAATTTTGAGCTATGAATTAACTTGGCTCACTTTCATTTTATATGCAAAAACCTGAACTTGATTCATTAGCATATGGCATAGAGGTGTCCCTTGTTCAATCCTGGCACATCAAGTTGGACAAAGTTTTAGGTGTTGCGCTGCTAATCTTTTCTCTTATATGGATAATATATTGAACTACCTTAAATAGTGAGGGCCTCTTGCTTGAGCAGTTGTAAAGTGTTACAGCTAACAGGGATAATATTTGTTTCTTTACTTGTGGATAATGGATGGTTCTTCTTGATTGTATAAGGGATAATGATTGGTTGTTCTTGATTGTATTCCCATAATGATTTAACTTCTAGCTTTTCTTCTTCTTGGGTCTTGTGATTATTGAAAATTTTTCTCAAAAAAAATATTTTCAAAATTTTATCCATTTAAATATCATTGTAGGACTATTTTCATGGCCTGATAAAGGGTTTCCACAGTTGATGATTCTGAACAGAAACATGTTCTTGTTGCTTGCAATGATTGCAATGTTTTTTTTCTTCTTTGCAACAAACATAGCCAAGGGATAACATGTTCTTGTTGCTTGCAATGATTGCACTATTTACATGCTTGCAATGTTGGTTTGGCATAAGTTGTTAACTCTGACCACACCTTGAAATTCAAAGAGGATTGAAGGACTTTGGATCCAAGAAATTTATCTTTGGAACATCTATGTTTTGAATTTTGGTAGCATAATGTCTTGCATGACAAATAATTCTTCATAATAATCAAAGAAATGCAATGAAGGAACTATCAAAAACCATATTTTTTGTCTTTCACTGTTTGTTTCAGCTCCTACATACCATTCAACCTTTACAAAGGCTTGGAATCCCACCTAAGAGATGCTTCTTTTAATCATTTAATAAATTTTAAGCTTTCTCAACTTTTAGATTTCTGTGATCAAGTTATTTGAATGTTTTCTCTAAATTTTTGTGTTTCAGTACTAGAATAAACTTGATAACTAGTCCATATTTGTTGTCTCTAAAGAAGGTGCGTCTTGTTATGATGAATCAGGGATAAGCTGGAGCTGAAAGCAATAAATGATGGCTCGGTTAGTTATGCAGCTTTAGAAAAAAAGGCTGAGATATATGAGAAATTAGCAAGAGGAGAGCTTTCAGATGAGGAAGATAAAGAAAAATACTGTGTGGATTTCTTTCACAAGAGCCTTTCAGATAACATATCTGATCAGCCAAAAGAACCAGATACTTCTCCTGGAGTGTCCCCACAAAACGAGTACGAGAGCAATGACATAGCACAGCAAAATGAAAAGCCAGCAGGACCAGGTCGGACGAGCATGACGATAGATGATGATGAACGCAAACGCTTTATAAGGTATGTCTTGAGTTGATCAGTTATGGGACATGTTTGGCATAATCCATCTATTAATCTCGGATTGAATTTCTTTAGGCCTTGAACCAAAAACTAATTCTGCTTCTGCAAAATCAATTTTCAGTTGGTTCCAAATGGGAAATTTTGATTTTAAAGATTGGTTCCAAACAGGCCCCTAGTCCACAGACACAATGTAAAATTTACTCATTGTGGCTGATTTATTGTGTCATTCTCATCACTAACCCATCAAAACCTGTTCACAATTTTTTTTCATTTTCCAAGTAGTCAATTGCACCCCTCTTGACATTGTCGTGTAATTTTTTTTTTTTTTGGGTTCTGCGACAAAGTTATCCACAGTATCCTAACAAGAGTTTATATTCGCAGGGAAATACATGAAGAAGCAAGTCAAGCAAGGGTAAAGGCATCTGCAGTCAAGTTGCGCAGGGAAGAGCAGGCAGTGGCACGCAGGGAGAAACTAAAGCAGGCATATCTGAAGAAGTTGCTGGAGAAAGCAACAACTGCAAAGACAGATCAACAGTAGATACACTTTCTTCTATGGTATATCTCTGAAGCATCCATTCTCTTGCAAGCAACATTGTTTTAACGCATGATCTATTGATTGGAGTTGTCTTTATCACCAATGTGACAACCTTAGAGTAAATTTGATGGTGTGTATCGTGAACACTGAAATCGACTGATTATCTTGACCTGCTTGACTTGCCTCAGCAAAAAAGAAACATGGGAGCAGGTGGCTGAGAGGGGAAGATGGTGGGAATGTGATGGGACTGCTCAGAAGTATAGGAAAATGAGATAGAACTGTGGCTTCTGGTGCTGTATGTGGTTGTTAAAGTTTGATAGATCTCTCAACAAAAAAAAGTTTGATAGATAAAGGATTGTATCTGGGAAAGAAAATTCAGATTGTGATGTCTGAATGTTTGCAATCCAAATTGATTTTGTTAGTGAAATAATTAAATTATATGAAACCTTGTCTCATTCATACTTTGATTAAAATAGATTTATTCTAAGGGTCGAGGGGATTTTTGGCCCAAAAATAAAATAAAGTTTGTGTAGAATAGATAGTGGTTGTGTTCCATTGATACCATACATGTGCCTTTGTAATTTATACATGATGAGTTTGATTGACATATGAAGATAAGTAGACTAATTTTTAGATGTAATCTGCATTAGTATGGGAAATACATGCAAAGAATAAATAAATTATATGTTGTGTGTGAATATAGCGATAATAATTTAAGTTTTGTTATTTTTTATTATAGAGTGTGATGAATCATCCAATTAAATGAACATCTAGATAATGGACTAAATCCAAAGTGCCTATGATTGCAATGAAAAATTGATTATTGGAAAAGAAAAATACAGGGTTTCTTGTTTTCTTGTTGATCTAGTTTTGGCAGAGAAATGCAAGAAGTACAGAACATATCAAGTGAATTTCCAGTGAAAAATAATACAATTTGACTCAAATTTCCTTGATGTTCATACGTGTCTTCCAAGATTGTGGTGGGATCCAGGGTCTTTATCAAAATAATAAATAAAAAAAGCTTTGGAACATAATTGTCCCATAGATGCACAGGAGAAACTCTCGAGGATGCCAACTGGGCAAGGATAATGTTAAGGGATAATCCAATAGATTGTGAAATGAGATTGTACGTGAGATGTCATATAAGGAATGTGTGTAACAACACCCCTCTTGGACATATAAGGAATGCGTATAACAGTGCCCCTCTGTATAATCTAATGAAAATGGAGCAAACTACAACAAATACAAAGGCAGTGGCGACACCAATATTAATTACTAATTAACACTAAAGATACCTTCTTAGAGGAGCATACTGATGTTGAGGCAATCATTTGAGGAGAATATGTACAGCCATACATCGTGGGGACAGTCTTTGGAAATCCATTAAATATACATGACCAACACAGAAAGCCAGAAAGAAAGAAACATGGGTTGCCTATAAAGCCAAGCATGTGTGTGTGACACCAGGCTGTGAAAGCCAAAGAACAGTTAAGAAAAGTTGGTGCTTGCAATCTGACAGCCTATCCACCATTATATGATTCTCAATGAACTATATAAAGCACCACCCCCCCTTCTGTCTTTCTCACTATCAGTACAAACCTCTCAATAATCCTTTCTGTTTCTGCATTATCTCAGTCCTAGCACAAAATGAAGAGCCTGAGCTTGGCCTTGGTTTTCGTCACCATCTACGTGATGGCCGTGTTTGGCGGAGTTGGCGGCGCATTCACGGTGGAAGACATGAACGAGATTGCGCCATCTCCGGCGATGCAGAACGCGGGGGTCAATCTCGGCGTGCCAGCTGCAGTTGTTGCTGCTATGGTTTCTGTGGCCCTTTGGTTCATTTGAGATCTCTCAGTATACATGATTCTTTTTGTTTTGGTCTTTGTTTTCTCCTCCTATTACATTTGTATTTGTTTTGGTTTTGAAGGTGGTGGGTGATGCATGGATTTGTTCATTTGTGAATTAAAATTTACTTTTGAGAAGAGCTACATTTCTTTTGAATGTCTGTTTTTTTTGTGGCAATGCTGAGACTGAATTCTGAATTGAGGCATGTTTGTGTTACAAAATCATTGGAAGAACACCAAAGGCAAATTAGGATGAGATACTCTGTGGTAAACACAAAGAGCATTTGTGTTGTCCAATGGGAGCATGCCACCTCAGCAGGAAAAAAACCACTTTGATAAAATGTCATCCCTTGTGCTGCTATTTATCAGAAAACTATGCATGCCCATTTTAACTCACTTTATGTCATCTATGTGACGAGTTTTGATTGGTCAACACAAGAGAACAATGTGTTTCAAAAACGGGATATCAATCTAGGCAATTTGTGAGTTTTAAAACACTGCTGTTTGGTAGAAGAATAAATGTGAAATACGGTGAAATAGGGGTGAATAGGGCAAAAGAGTATGTGTGTTTGCACCACACACAACTTGTGTTTTTACAAAGAATAAGTATAGCCATACAATAATAGGCAGGAATATATTTGTATTGGTATGAAATAGTGTTATTTCTCTCAATCTATTTTTTAGTAGAAGGTGTCTGCATGTTAAATCACATACCATCATTTATTATAAATCAGGAGAATTCATATGTCAAATAATTTTTTTTATCTTTCATAAATTTTTATCCACGTCTTATTTTTATTTTTTTTAATCTATAACTTATCATACTAAACAAAACAACAAAATTTTCGTTATCCACTTTCCATTTAGAATAACTACAAATACAAAAAAGTAAAAATTATTCCACTAGTATAGTGATCTATCACAAAATAAGACAGGCATAATCCGCTTAAGAGTCATCCCATACCACACAGAGGCACACTCCCTCGCACATATCAAGTGACATTGTGTTTTATTGGTTTAACTTTGTTTTTTAAGGGCTTTACTTTTGGTCTTATAGCGTTATATACTCACATTAAGCAAGTATATACATGGTTAATTTTTTTTAATATTTTCTATAAATAGATCCATTCAATTAATTGAAATATAATTTTATAAAAACATATATTTTATTAGACGATGTATAATTTTAAAAAAATCAAAACATGTGTGGAATAATTAGGAAAGAAATTAGTAAAAATAAAACAATCTGACCCAAATTTCCTTGTGCTTTCAAAGGTTGTGGCGGTCCACAGGCTTTATTAAAGAAAAAAAATGTTTTGAACTAACTTTTCCAACATACATAAAAGAAACTTCTTAAGGATACCATTTGTGAAAACTAATGACAGTATACCGAACCATCCTTACCTTGTTGGCAGAGAAAACCCCTTTTTACTTAAGAATACTAGAATTATGTACGACTACTATTAATAAGAAAAAAGTTTCACTAGAAAATACTCAAAACATAAAACACTGACCTATACAAAAATGAAGGTGAACAAATCTATTGTAACAAATAAAAAAGTGATGTCATAAAGATCTATGACCTAGTAGTAAGGAACATTGCCCTTTGGCCATTATCCTCGATTCGATAGTAAAAAAAGATGTGTACAACCCTCTAAGATGGTTCTCACGGTCTATTCTAATCTCGTGTTGACCCAACCTCTTTAATACTAGTAGTGGTCTATAATTGTATGTTAAGAATGTAGCCCATTGAAGGTCCTCATAAAAATAAATAAATAAAGGTGGCAGGACCGGTCTAGTTTAGATAATCACTAATGTAACATTAAAAACCCTCCTAGGAGGGTATTGATGTTGATGCAATCATTTGAGTAGAGAGGTCCCACATTAATAGACTATATGTATGTTAATAACATCCATACAGTCGTACATTATGTGCTCAATCTTAGGAAATCAATTAATATACATACACGCCACACTGAAAGCCAGAAAGAAAGAAACATGTGGGTTGCCTATCATGTGAGACACCAGGCTGTGAAAGCCAAAGAACAGTTAAAGAAAAGTTGGTGCTTGCAATCTGACAGCATATCCACAATTATATGATTCTCAATGAACTATATAAAGCACCTCCCCTTCAGACATTCTCACTATCACTACAAACCTCTCAAAAAATCCTCAGTTTCTGCACTTTCTTTCAGTCTTAGCACAAAATGAAGAGCCTGAACTTGGCCTTGGTTTTCATCATCGTCTACGCAATGGCCGTGTTTGGCGGCGTTGGCGCGCTCATGGTGGAAGACGTGAATCAGATCGCGCCATCTCCGGCGATGCAGAGCACGGGTGTCACTCTCGGCGCGCCTCCTGCAGTTGTTGCTGCTATGGTTTCTGTGGCCCTTTGGTTCATTTGAGACCTCCCAGTACACATGATTCTTTTGTTTTGGTCTTTGTTTTCTCCTGCTGTTACATTTATATTTTTTTTTTTTTGGTTTGAAGGTGATGGGTGATTTTTTTTTGGTTTGAACTAAAAAGTTTCTTTTGAGGAGCTGCATTTCTCTTGAATGTTTTTTGGGACAATGCTGAGAATGAAATCTGAATGAGGCATGTTGGTATTACAAAATCATTGGAAGAACACCCAATTGAAAGGAAAATGTTACTCTTTTTTTTTACAATCCAAAACGCATACCACATAGCACACATGTTTTCGTTTTTTTTTAAATAAACATTGTATAATGAGGTATATATATGCTTTAATGAAAATGTATATTTTTCTATTTCGAGTTGAATGGATCCATTTTTATTAATGTTAGTGATACATACTTTTCACTGGATGGCTAACGAGATATATGAAACTGTATTTAATACTGTAAACAAAACTGTGTTTAATAGCATCCCAATGCAAATTGTGCAGATTTTCCAAACTCAAGGAGCATTAAAAGGTGTAAAGGTGTGGTTATTCCCACCAACCAGTTCATTAAATTCACTACCTAATATTATAAAAACTCTGTTTAGGTTTTTTCTTTGAAATGAATTAAACCCACCACCTAAATAAAAATAAAAACCGCCACCATTTCTTTGTCCTTGCATGTGATTGTTCTCCATTGTCTAAGGTTGTCGCCCACGTCGATAATCTGGCTGATCATCATTGATACTCCTCTCCCTCGGCGAAGCTCCGACTACTATCCTAATCTGATGTTCTAGTTAATGTACATTTATGTAAATATATATAATCTTTGTAACTTAATGTATAGCTATGTAAAAATGTTTTTTTTTAATTAAGATTATGTACATCTTTTGAACCCTCTAAGCTTAGGAGTTCAAGTCCTACAACAAACTCGTGAAAAACCTTAGATTGACAGGTTCAGTGTCATCAAATACATCAAAGTTCGATAGAACTCTTGTTAAGTAAGAAAGAGTCTGGTTAACGAACTCATTGTCGAGTGTGCAAAGAAGCTATTCGATGAACTCTCTGTCAAGTTTGAAGGAGATTGGTCGACAGACACCCTGTCGAGTGTAAAAGAGGATGACTAACACTAAACCTGTCAACCTGGAAAAATGTGGTTTTTCTTTTTTTCAAAACAATAATTTAACATCCTTGGATCAATGTGAGAAGGTCATCCAAAGTGAGTGAGAAAAACGTAGAGGGAAAATCCCCATTATTGAAGTAAGCCAATCTTAATTCTTCCAGATTCGGACACCTGCAAACAACCGCCTTCAAACCCTTATCAATCAAACCATATGTATTATTTGTTTGATTGGGCAACAACTATCGAGTTAGGATGCCAAAAATTAAAAGAAAAAATATTAGGGATTAGGAGATAAGAGTGTCATAGTAGTAAGAAAGTAACGACATGACTACGAGGGAGGGACAATACATTGAGGGGGTCATGGAGGTAGAGGATCGATGGCCCGACGGGAAGAGAGCGACGGTGTGACGACAAGTTATCGACATGAGAGTATATGAGGAGAGTACAAAGAGAGGAGAGAGAGAGAGAGAGAGAGAGAGAGAGAGAGAGAGAGAGAGAGAGAGAGAGAGAGAGAGTGGTGTAAAACTTGTGGTGGGTTGATGGTTTGGTGTTTGAGTGTAGTTATATTTATAGGGTTGTGGGTTTGAAAAAAATTAACAAGACCAACAGTGGATTTAATTAGGTAGTGGGCCAAGTAAAATAGGTAGTGGGTGTATCCTCTGTTCAGAAATGCGACTCAACCCAGATCGGGTCCAAACCGTGTATCCCCACTAGGCCTGTCAACGGGTCAGGTTCAAACCCAGACCCGACTCAACCCGGATCCGATTACACGTGTAATATACCTGATTCGATTTGGACCTGACCCAGTGGACCCGAACATACAAATGGGTCGGGTCCAGGTCCACCCCGCCCCGACCAATTGGACCCGACTGTTTTATTAGTATATGCTCATATATTACAAGACTATTAATATTAATTGATCCATAATTTTGTTTCTTATTTATCAAGTTACAAGTATAAATTTTAACTCGTTTTTGTATCCATAAGTCCATAACCAAGTTTATAAATCATAACCCATAACCAATCAAACCCACCTATTGACAAACCTTATTAGTTTATTAGCTTTTGAATTTGTATAATTAATTGGTTTGTTGCATGATTTATGTTCATTGTTTAAGTTAATATGTTAGTATTTATTGTCTTGAATGTTGTTTAGATTAATATGTAATATCTATTAACCATATTCAAATAGAATGATAAGACAAACAAATTCATGAGTTCTTTTTTTTATTAACAATATTTGGGTCGGATCGGAGCTAGACCCGACCCGGGTCCGGGTCCACATTTTCAAGGACCCGCCGGATCTTGCCACGGGTCCGGGTCCACCTGGACCCGACCCGTTGACAGACCTAATCCCCACCCAAGGTGTGAAAGGGTAAGGTCGGACCCAGGCCGTCCTTGATATTTGTTTAATTGGAATGGGTCCTACGAGAATTCATGAAACGGGGTCTTAAAAAAAATAGTGAGTAACAACACAATTAATCTTAAAAAAAATGAAATAAAAAAACGAAACCAAAAACTCGTTACCAGATAAGAAGAATGATTATTAATTAAGTTATCTTTTTCATGAACAATAAAAAAAATGAAGCAAAACCAAGCTCCTTAAAATGTGGGATCCCTTAATAAAAAGATTACATTTCTTGAAAATTCAAATAAAAAACTAAATTCCTATAAAAATGGAAAAATTAAAAAAGTTACCCAAAACTAAAAAAAAGATAACAACGATGATTTTTGAAAAAAAAATTAAATCTTAATCCTAAAAATCTCAAATAGTTTTAATGCAGTTTTATTTTTAGGGATTTGGTGCCCTGTTTGGGGTAGGTGCCTTAGACAGTTTGCCTTGGTCGCCTACCCCCAGGGCTGGGTCTGGTCGGGCCAGCATGGCATGGACCTGGTTCTCGTAAGAGTCGTGTCATGCTAGGCACTGGACCCCCTCCCTTGCATGACTTGTCACGCCAGCATGAACAGTGAAAGTGCCCATACTGGCATGGGATAACCAAAGAGTGCTGATACACTCAATCCTTTTTGTAGCTCATTTTACAATTTCATACACTATGATATTGTCTATGCTGGCATGGGATAACCAAAGAGTGCTGATACATTCAGTATTTTTTGTAGCTCATTTTACAGTTTCATATGCTATGATAACATAATATATATTGTTGTTTTATTGTGTGAGATTCTATCAGTGTAAAGAGTAAAAAAAATTTAAAAGAGAAAAAATACTATTGTATCGGAATATATAATTCATTTCATATAATAGTACATACTTCAATAGAAGAGCATATACTTTTATAAAATAAGGAAAACGATATAGGCCACAAATGGGGATATACAAAGGGCTGGATATATCATTTTCCGACAACAAAATTGTGTGACAGAGTGACACGAACACAACCCGTTGACAAATGGGCTGGGCCATCACAAAATCAAATCAATCGGGGCTCTGTTACACATAGTTCATTATTACATTTTCAAATGCAGTCTATATCTCTCGTTAGTCATCTAGTGAAATATATATCTCATTAGACGATAATACCTCGTTAAATTTTTTTTACACTTATTAAAAATGGGTTCCTTGAATTAAAAAAAAACAATGTACATTTTGATCAAATCATATACCTTATTTGACGATATTTACTATTTGTTAAAAAACAAAAACATGTGTGAAATGTGTTTTAAATTGTGAAAAAATTGTGCGCCCATCACTTATCATGCTTTAAACGCTCCCTCTCTTTTAGGGGTCTTCAACGGGTCGGGCCAGCCCGGCCCATTGAAACAAGGCCCAGGCCCGTGGGCCTGCTTGACCAACGGGCCCGGGCCGGGCCGGCCCGTGGCTGAAAAGAGGACCCAAGCCCTGCCACAGGCCTGAACGGGCCTAACGAGCCGTGCCTGGGCTTCGGGCCTATGGGCCCAAATTTGAAACATACTATTTTTTTATTTTTAAATTTTAAGATGTTCATTTGTATATAATATTAATATAGCACAAAATTTCAAGTATAATGCTTGAAAAAACATTTATATCTATTAAATTTTCAACAATAAAAATATTAAATAAATTAATTACTTAAAAAACTAAATAACTACATGTAACTAACTAGAGTGACATCTACATAAATGTCAATAATCTGTATAATTCAAATAAAATTACATAAAATTATATGTGACATATTTATTGGATTGCCCCTATGGGCCTACGGGTCGGGTCCATGGGCGGGTCTGCGGGCCGGGTCGGGCCTACCTGTGGATGGGCGGGTCTGCGGGCCGGGTCGGGCCTCAAAAACAGGCCCAAAGCCGACCCGCCCTGAAAACGGGCCTACCTGTGGATGGGCCCGGGCCTGTTAAAGAACCCTACTCTCTTTGGATGGAAGAATAACAGTGAATAGTGGTGGATAAGGTAGAATAAAGGGGAAATGCTATTTGGATTGGGAGAATAAAGTTGCATTGATATGTCAGAATATGAGGGTAGTATTAGTATTTTGGATCCCATGTAAATGAATTAATTCTACTCAATCTATGCCACAGGTGGTATCATATGTCGTCACATTACATTTTCGCCTCTTATAAAACGTTAAATTATTTTTTCTATCTCTTATAAATCATTATACACGTCTTATCTTTCTTTTATCTACAAATTATCTATGTCAACTAAACAAAAAAAAATATTGTTACATTTCCCATGAAATAATTAAAAATGCATCTAAATAAAAAAAATGACTCATTCCATTGATATAATTACCTATCGAATAAAATAATTCTTTTTATCTAAATTGAGGGTTTTAAAGTTTTGGTTTTCATATCATAAATGCGAGTTTTGATCCACAAACTATTCTAATCCTATATCGACCCAACCTCTTTAGTATTAATAGTGGATAATCTTATCTTATGTATTTGATATCATTCTTTGTAAGATAATAAAACATGATTTATGACTAGATAGATGATAATAAAAAAATCCAATAGAGATAAATTATCTTCATGTTATTGGTGAGAGAGATATTTGTGGATAACCTTGTATCTTTTTAGTTTAGTTACTCTCTATAAAAGGCCAAGACAGGGTTTGCAACTCTCATATTTAAAAAAATAATAATAATTCAAATAGCGATAAGCAGACAATAGAGAGTGACTCAGGTCCATTTTTGTTTTTGTTATTTTAAAGAAAATTTAAAAAAATTTCATCTTTATATTCATCCCTCCACCCTTGACTTTTATTTTAAGTGTTAAAAGTTTCACATTTAAATAGTTTTTGTTGTGTGTAAAGTTGTGAATATCATTTGTTTCTTTATTGCTTTTCTTTTGTTTCATTTTTTTGTTATATACATCAAGTTTTTATCTTTGCAATAAGTGAATATTTTAGTTTGATTTTGTTATGTAAAGTTCAATATAATGTCATTAATTGTATATAACATTAAAAAATGGTTTATCATATAGATGAATTAAAAAAATGTTTGAAAAAGAAGGGAAATTTAAGTGCGTCGGCGAAGATCTCGCAGTCTTTTGCTCCTGCTGTAGTTGGGGCATTTTGACTCACACCAAATCACTACATTTTCAAGGATTATAGGGTTTATATTGAAAATGTCTGGGACATAGTAATACACTTAGGGTCTGGCCTGTGGAGGCTGGTAGGGTGCTTTTTCCGGGTGTGAAAATTGTAATTGAGGAATAAGTCTTGTTTTGATTTTGGAGTATTGTTGATAGATCTCGGCTCTATCATTTTGTATCTTTTGATTAATACAATTAAGGCTCGTGTCTATTGTTTACATAAACAAAAATTATAACATAGGCCTTATTGTTAACTTGTGTAATAATTAATGGTACAATTGTATACTTGTATTATATTTAGTCTACATAAATATGATATCATCTAATGCTATATTAATTATCTATAGTGTACATAACTTATATATAATATATTTACAAATATTTATAATCAATAGCTTATATATAATGTAATTGTCAATTAAAAATAATTGCATAAAAGCGTTATATAATGCCATTATTTGGTCGTCTTGCATCAAATTCCATAAAATTTAAGAAAGATGTAAATGAACTATCTAACTTTAACTTAAATTTGTATGAATACACTAATATTTTATCACATACCATTTCAGATAAACATGCAGTTCAAGTTCTACAAAACAATTACTTTTATATATACAAGAAATAAATTCATTTTCTACACAAATAGACATAAATTTAATCATATCAACAAAAGTGGGGCTCACGCTTGTTGTGTATCGGGGTTGGGATGATGTTGATGCACTTCGTGGAGCGGATCGGGTGGTGGCTCGACTCATTCTATATGTATTCTATATGCCGCTAATACCGATCACAACCTTCAATACTGTATACTGCATTATCATATTATATATGCGGTTAGATGATCGTTTCTAAATTACAAACATGACTGCAAAATAGATTGAATGCATCAACACTCATCTACAATTATAATTTTGATAATCACATATTTAACATTAAAGAAGTATCCTTAATTAGAGGAGTATATTTATGATATTGAGGCAATCATTTAAGCAGAGGACCCACACTGTTGTTGGACACTTGGCCTATATGTTATAACATGCATACAATCATACATCATGGGCTCAATCTTGGGAAATCAATTAATATATACATGCCAATTGCCAACATTGGAAGCCAGAAAGGAAAGAAAGAAACATGGGTTGCCTATCAAGCCAATCATGTGTGTGTGAGGATAATGTTACATCCAACCCCATTTCCAGCCTTAATTTTAATATATATGTGTTTTAAATTTTTTAAAAATAGTATACCCCATTAATGAGATACATGTTTTTATAAAAAAAATGAAGCACATACTTCAATAAATTGCATGTATGCATTTATAGAAACTATCTAACTTTAACTTAAATTTGTATGAATACACTAATATTTTATCACATACCATTTCAGATAAACATGCAGTTCAAGTTCTACAAAACAATTACTTTTATATATACAAGAAATAAATTCATTTTCTACACAAATAGACATAAATTTAATCATATCAACAAAAGTGGGGCTCACGCTTGTTGTGTATCGGGGTTGGGATGATGTTGATGCACTTCGTGGAGCGGATCGGGTGGTGGCTCGACTCATTCTATATGTATTCTATATGCCGCTAATACCGATCACAACCTTCAATACTGTATACTGCATTATCATATTATATATGCAGTTAGATGATCGTTTCTAAATTACAAACATGACTGCAAAATAGATTGAATGCATCAACACTCATCTACAATTATAATTTTGATAATCACATATTTAACATTAAAGAAGTATCCTTAATTAGAGGAGTATATTTATGATATTGAGGCAATCATTTAAGCAGAGGACCCACACTGTTGTTGGACACTTGGCCTATATGTTATAACATGCATACAATCATACATCATGGGCTCAATCTTGGGAAATCAATTAATATATACATGCCAATTGCCAACATTGGAAGCCAGAAAGGAAAGAAAGAAACATGGGTTGCCTATCAAGCCAATCATGTGTGTGTGAGGATAATGTTACATCCAACCCCATTTCCAGCCTTAATTTTAATATATATGTGTTTTAAATTTTTTAAAAATAGTATATCCCATCTAATGAGATACATGTTTTTATAAAAAAAATGAAGCACATACTTCAATAAATTGCATGTATGCATTTATAGAAAATGTAAAAAAAAATTTCCAAGCATATACGTTGTTAATGTGAGCATCTGCGTCGATATATATCTATCGACGCATATAGGACTGGAATTGGGGCTGAAAATGGATCTGGGTGTAACAACGACCCTCTATGAGACACCAGGCTGGTAAAAGCCGAGGAAAAAACAGTTCAGAAAAGTTGGTGCTTGCAATCTGAGAGCCCATCCACCATTATATGATTCTCAATGAACTATATAAAGCACCTCCTCCCCCTTCAGACATTCTCACTGTCATTACAAACCTCTCAAAAATCCCTCCTTCCCCTTCAAGCATTCTCACTATCATTACAAACCTCTCAAAAAATCCTCTCAGTTTCTGCATTTTCTTTCAGTCTTAGCACAAAATGAAGTACCTGAACTTGGCCTTAGTTTTCCTCGCCATCTACGCGATGGCTGTTTTTGGCGGCATTGGTGCATTCATGGTTGAAGACATGAACGAGATCGCGCCATCTCCAGCGATGCAGAATGCTGGAGTCACCCTCGGCACACCAGCTGCAGTTGTTGCTGCTATGGTTTCTGTGGCCCTTTGGTTCATTTGAGATCTCTCAGTATACATGATAGTTTTGTTTTGGTCTTTGTTTTCTCATTCTGCTGTTACAATTTTATTTGTTTTGGTTTTGAAGGTGATTGTGATGCATGGATTTGTTCATTTGTACATCATATTCTCTTGTAAGGACTGAGTTTTTGTTTTTATTGAATGTCTGTTTTTGTGACAATGCTGAGATTGAATCCTGAATGAAGCATGGCTACAAAATCATTGGAAGAACACCCAGTGCAAATTGTGCAGAATTTTGTTTTTTTGTTTTTTTGGTGATGCAAATTGTGCAGAGTTTCTAACAGAGGTCCATCTAGGCATGGCATGGCATAGGTCTAGTCATGCCGACACGAACTAGCCTAACCCCCTATATTGTGTAACAGATCGGCACGAACACAGCCCGTCATACTAATGGGCCGGCATGGCATGGCCACAGCATGCCAGCCCATCAACTTGACGGGTCGGGTCAGTGATCTAACTCAACAAATGAAATATCTAATAGAGTATATACCCTATTGAGTATATACCCTATTAAGCAAAATAAAAAAAGGTGCACATTTTGTACTTTTTTTTTTTTAAATGCATACTTTATTAGAAAGTGTATAATTTAAAAAAAAATTATAAACGTATACATACAGCAAGGAGAATGACTGAGTGCTACATTTCCATTGTCATAAAGATCTTCATCTTATAATTTCATCGACGGTATCCACTTTTCAAATTACTAAGGAATGGCCACAAACTCATATGTAGTATAAGTATAAAGAATGAAAAGATGAGCGCCGAGTATTACATGAATGTAAAATTAAGCAATGTATTTCGTGTACCTTGTATCATCACCCAAACTCGCACATTCACCGTTGTTTAATCGCACTAAATAAATCCTCAAAAGAACGCATGGGAGCCTCATCACGTGAAACTATTTCTACGATCTTATAAACCGACTCTGGACACAACAATGCTTCAACAGCTACTTCTGCAACTTGATCTCTGGAAATGGAACCCTCATAAAGCGTATCCTGCAAATGTAGTTTGAACAAACTGAATAACTGGGTGATATAACTTTTAACATGTAAGAGCGCAAGGAAAAAATAAATTATATTACCTCTGTCTCCATGACTATATTGCCACTCGGCGGGTCATCTCTTAACCCACCGGGCCTTATGATTGTATAGTTTATGCCAGATTTCCTAATGTACTGTTCTGCCTGTAGCTTTGCTATTAATGTTAGACCAAGTACATTCAGTATCACGTAGGCTGGATTAAGGATTTGGCCCATTGCAGCCCCATTGACTAAAATTGAGCTAATAAGTATGAATCTGTTAACCCCAGCTTTGTTGCATGCGTCCACAAGATTCACTGTGCCAAAATTATCGACCTGAGAAAAAAAAGAATCTTTGGTATCTTTACTAGAAGAATCGTAAAAAGTCCCCAACAGTGCAAAAGAAATAGAATAACAACTTGATATCAGAATTTTGAATCCCAATAGTTTCATTGTAAGACTAAAGTTAATGCTATATCTATGATAATATATCAGACTTTGAAGTAAAAGAAAAAAAGATTTTGTTCTTGCTGATTAATAAAACATCACACAGTTGTGATTTGTGAAAGAACCTAAAACCATCTTTCTCAGGCATGGCCTCTTTTGTGTAAAGGAATTGATGATTTTCATGCAATAACCATATGTAGGTGTTATCTAGTCTAGTATGATTTTACAACCGGATCTCTCATAGACCTCCCAAATTCGTTCTTTAAGAATGGATATGTATGATCCATGATCTAAAAAGTTATTCAGGTCTCTCGGTGCCTTTTCAATTACTCCAAGTAGTTAGTAGCTCCAAATAATATACAAATTTACTATATGGAAACAGATACACATGTTTCACCATTGAACATGAATGAATACAAAGTCTCTTATGTGGCACCTACAGAAAG
The DNA here is from genome assembly GCA_030737845.1 of Acorus calamus. Taxonomy (NCBI): domain Eukaryota; kingdom Viridiplantae; phylum Streptophyta; class Magnoliopsida; order Acorales; family Acoraceae; genus Acorus; species Acorus calamus. The sequence goes on from CM060860.1 coordinate 7,096,186, forward strand.
CTTGGTGCTATTATGGAATAGTGTCTTTTGTCCAATTGCTAGTAGGCAGACATGGACCCGTAGAGTAAAAATACAACTCCAAAACCCAGATTAGTGTATGCGTATTAACATTTTATTGTTATCCTACACTGTATTAGATACATGCAAGCATTGACAATTAATAGATAGGAGTGTGCAACACACGATTTTGAAAATATCCCTTGGTATATGATCTCAGTGAAAGATTTTCAATTTTTCATAAATGAATTGTCTTTCCTTTGATTTAGCACAGAGTATGAATCATATTGGCAGCATCGATTCCAAAAAAGGGTTAATATTATAATTTTAGTAAATGTATATAGCATGAAAAATCATAACTGGAATACATAATCACCTAAGAGGACTCTGTTGGGTACCTTCAAAGCTATATAATTACAACAGCTGAGAAAAAAGTAGACCCGGTTACATAAAGCTTTCTATTCAATTACCTAACAATTGTGTTTGGAACATCATATTTGTATTAGAATAATGAACAACTCATATAATACTCCGAGCTATACCATGGTAAAAGAAATGTCAATGCTTCTAGACACATGTCAGGCACTCAAAGCATCTGCATTCTGAAAGAGGTAATGAATTTTTTAATCAATGGTTAAATTTTCCCATTTCAGTGTAGGATTATGCATTATGTCTCCAACAAAGAATCCGGTCTAACATCTACATTTGACAAATTTACGGAAGCAGTTGTGCGTGAAACTGTTCTGCAAATCAACGTGAACGAAGTCATGGATTTTGAGATTTTTGTATCTCTTAAAATAAAAAGGAATCATCATGCTATTTTTCAAAGCCATCATAATCTTATTCAACATTATTTAACCATGCCATCACATACCATATAACTGAGGGTCACCAAACATATTTTTATAGAAAATGGTATTCATAGTTGTATTGTAAAGGGTGTCCTATTAATTTCATTGCTTTAACAGAACCTTCTTTTTATAAAGTGGTGCAAAGTTGTAGAAAATGATTTAATGGAAATGTTCACTTCATAAATACAAATTAGATTTCTGAAACTTAATCACAAACATATTTCTCTTATCAACGCCATTCAACTGCTAAAAATTTATGTGGCAAACATAGTATTGCAACCAATCACATGTTTCCAGATTACAGAAAAATCAGATATCATGCTGAATATTCAATAATCAAGGCTTCAAAAATAACAGGCAAGTCATAACACACACTGGCACAACTTGGGTTGGTTAAATAAACCGAACCCCAACCTGAAACCGACTTTTATTTTCGGCTTTGGGTCAATATTTATTTCGTTTCAGTAAATTATGGATTGAGAAAATAATAAAGCAGTCTAACTCAGTTTGGGACCAACTTTTAATTACGAAGAACGTAATAAATCATTCAAAACTAAAGGGATATCCAGATTCCACATATATTAAAATGCACAGTTCAGCAAAAAAATGTGTGTTCCATTGATAAGTACTTTTTTTTTACAATACTAATAACACTAGAACAAATCGCATCAGAGAACTGACCTTCCAGGGAGCAAACAAATCCAAGGACCGCCTGTACCCAGTCGCGCAAACGACCGCCTCGGCGTCGCCAATCGCTTCCACCAGCTTCTCAGCCCCCTCAGTGACATCGGCCTTCACCTGCACAAACACACAAACACCCACTAAACAAGTCCAATTCAACTCAATTTCAAAAATACCCAACAAAACTAAGACAGACCCACTAACAATTTCGATGTTTGGGTCACTGGGTAGTGTGGTTTTCGCCCTCTCGACGTCGAGAGCCCCCGCCCGGACGCCGAATCCCTTCAACAGGAGGCGCTCGACGACCTTTCTTCCCGTTTTTCCGGTGGACCCTGCGACGAAGATCTTCTTCGTTGGTTTCGTCTTTGTTTTGTCTTCCATGGCTTCTATTTGAGACCCACCATTCTGTATTCATAGACAAAAAAACCCAAATGAGGTTTTGCTTTAAAAACATTGAGAGAAAGAGAGAGAGAGAGAGAGAGAGAGAGAGAGAGAGAGACCTTTGCAGAGGCAATGCGAGAAGAGGAGAGAGTGGTGAGAGGAGGTGCGAAGGGTAGGAGGGACTGGAGTGAGTGGAGAGGAGGCGTTTTGAAGAAAGTGAGGGACATTTTTTTTTTCTTTTTCGTTTTTTTGAGTGAAAGAATCACTTTAAATTGATGATTGAAATATCTCTTATGGTTGGCGCGCTGACTGGCACGGTATGCTCGACGATCTAGCGTCCAATCTCGTATACATTTTTCATAAAAAATTTATTAATTAAAATTTTTTTTTGCGTAAACAAGAATACATCTTTTATATATATATATATATTCGAATGATAAAGTGCGGCATGCGGGCAGGTGCGGACACGATGTGGATCGTCCGATCACGGATCCATCACATCCGACGGTCGATGTGAATCACACCCGACCGTTCAATACGATGGACCCGTGATCGACGGCCCGTGGTCAACGCCGCACGCGTCCGCACGCAGCACCTAATATATATATATATATATATATATATATGGGGAGCCGATTACATGCGGTCGTGCGGTCGGTGCGGCCGCGATCACGGGCCGTCGATCACGGGTCCATCGTATCGGACGGTCGGGTGTGAATCATGTCGACCGTTGGATGCGATGGATCCGCGATCGGACGGCCCACGATCGCGACCGCACCTCATCGATCGCGTATATATATATATATATATATATATATATATATATATATATATATATATATATATATATATTCTAATGTTTTTTTTTCTCTTGATTATAACGGGTGTTTTTTGCTGAAAGTAGTCCAGTTATATCTTTAAGCCCCCATTTTTAGTGTTTTAAATTATGTCACAGAACACCATGAAATAAAATAGAATAAATAATTCTTAGTGTTTAGATGTAGTGAATGCTCTGGGATAATCTATGCTAGAATAAATCGATATAAAGTGGTATATAGAGTACAGTTAATTTTTAGAATTGAAGTTATTCTTCGTTATTCCACTAAAAAAATATGTGGGTCTATTGTCAAATCAACTGTCATCACCTCTTATAAATTACATGTTAAATCAACTACATCATTTTTCATCTTTTTAAAATTATTATCCACACTTTATTCACATTTTATCTAAACAATAAAAACTTTATTATTACGTTTTCCAATGATAATAATTCAAAATACAACCAGACAAAATCATTTATGTTGACATAAACTATATACCCCGAAAAAAGTCTTATTTTGTATCTAAACATGGGTTAAAAAAATTTGAATTATAACGGGTGATTGTAAAAGATTTCATTAGGTGGTTCTGAATGTAAGGTCAACCCTGGATAGAGACTACCAAGACAACTATCTTGAAATTTTGAAAGGCCCACCATGCCACAAAACCTATCAAGTCTTGAAAAACTCATGGGTTTTTTGCATATATACCCCTGTTAGAATCCATGTTTATAGAAATATCCCTGTTAGGATCCCGATTGCAAAAATACCCCTCATAAACTAATAAGTAGTGTTCTCGTACCCCTCCGTTACTCACCGTTAACAAATCAGATTCAACTATGGTTAATTCTTTAACCACACATGTGGATATTACCTATCTACCCCCAACTAATACTACCCTTACCCGATGAATTCAGCCAATAAAATTTGAAATTGAGGGTATTTTAGACTTTTCCCTAGATTTAACGGAGCAAAACTGAAAATTTTTAACTAGACCTCACGGAGACAAACCACAAGGGTATCGATGCACTGATTATTAGTTTAGTAGAAGTATTTTTGCAATCGGAATCTAAGAGGGGTATTTATGCAAACTAGAATCCTAACAGGGGCATATATGCAAAAAACCCAAAACTCATCCTCCAACATTTCTCTCTCTAATTCATCTCTCATTCTTTATCTCATTATCTCTCTCTCACTCCCCTTTCAATAGTTGGCCGTCTCTCTCTCTCTCTCACTCTCAAAACTCCTCTCTCTAATCCATCTCTCTCTACATCTTTCTCCCTCTCGACTGCACAAAGCCACCAAAATTGTTGTAGCAGTGATCGGTTAACTGCTAAAACTCTTTTTAAATATATTTTTTATTTTTTCATTTCATTAGAATTTAATTTTATGTTACATTTTGGGTTTTAATTATGTCTATTTCAAAGCTCTTTGTTCGCACAAAATTTATTTTAAAAAAAATATTTTAAAATTTAATTTGTTTTAAATAAAAATCATGTTATTATATATTATATCTACATAAGGTAAATAAAATTGTTCTATTTATGCGACATAATTTTATTAAATAAATATTACAGGGATCCTTTATGACTCCCACTCTCCTCCAATGAGCCCAGGCCCAGCTGCCTAGGCTGGGTCTTGACCCTATGACCCTGGGTCGAAATGGATTTGCGTACTTCATCATTGGCCTGAAGCCTGAAAGCCTGATCACCCGACCCAGCCCGTTCAGGTGATTGTCCGGGCCTGGGCCGCCCATGTGCCAATGACTTAAATTTTTTAGTGATTCTGTTTGGCTTTTATTGGTCTAATCTGAGTTACAGATGGATTGGCTCCAAGGCTAAAAAAATGACTCATCAGAGGTCGAGGAGGTTTCAGACTGCTAAGGATGCTGAAGTTATTTTGGGCCTTGCAGGCTTTCCTGTGGCCCACCCCTACAGACCCATTCACGCTCAGCCCGTCGACCAGTCAGGCTTGCGGGCTTGGGCCTTGTTTTCACCCGACCCAGCCCGTTGTCGATCTTTACATATTTTCATAGTAATAAATGTTGTTATGTTAACCATTTGTTCAAATACTAACACACAATTAGGGTTGGTAAACGAACCAAGCTATTCGGGTTCGGCTCAGTTTGAGCTCGTTCATGTTCGTTCAATTAAACAAATGAGCAAGTTTGAATAATTTTTAAAACTCGGTTAGGCTCGGGACATAGATCGAGCTTCATTTTGTGTTCAAATTTTACTTATTTGTGTTATAAAAAATTTAGTTGAACCTTTACTAAACTCCTTTATAAAATCTGAACATTAAATTAATATAAAATTATGCACATTTATGCTCATGAACTTGGCTCATTTAGGCTAAAATTTTATTTTCAACCTCTAAAAACCCTAAAATAAAGAAAAACGTTAAGCTCGTTGAGACTCGTGAGCTCGGCTCTGCTCGACTCGTTTATAAACGAGTCGAACTTGAACACGTCAAAGCTCGACTCGTTAAGCTCGTTTACCACCGCTACACACAATGAAACAAAGAAATCAGACCATCTTTTTATCATGGAACATTCACATTCACCAATTAAAACTCAGACCTCACCTAATAAGGTATATTCTTTGAAAAAAATGCATATTACTCCATTTCCAGTTGAATGAACTCATTTATAATAAGTGTAAGAAAATATTTAATGAGGTATATACAATATCTAACAAGGTAAATCCTTCACTAGATTTCTAACATAATATATAAGACTATGTTTTGGACTGAAAAAAAAAGCTGAATGCTTTTTTTTTTTTTAATTTTGACAAGAGTAACCGCACTCTTTTATTATTATGGGTCGACCCACATTATTTTGAAAAGACATCAGGATCTTACAAGCCACATCTCACATCAGCCACACATCAATCAACCAAACCCCCCCCACAGAACATGTTTAAATCGAGATGCTATTAGGCACACCCATCCCTGTGATCCCGGACTCCGACTTAGGCTTGAGCAACTCATAAGGCACAACCCCGTCCCCAGTCCTGTTCTTCCTCTTCACATCCACGTTCCTCCCATCAACAATCGCCCCAATCTCCTCCAACCTCTCACTGAACCTCCTCGCCGCCCCCTCAATCTCCTTATCCATCTCCCACCCTGGATCCCCTGCCTCCCCGAGATACTGCTCGTCCACGTTATGGTGCGAGAGCACCGCCAACACAGCGATCACCTCCACCGCCTGCAGCGGACTCGGATAACACTCCATGAACGCCGACTCCGGCTTCTCCTTCAGCTTCTCCAACGCCGCCGCGTCCATCCCCTCCTCCGTCGGCATTTTTGTTCTCGCGATCGACGGACGGTTCGGGAAGTACCCGCCGTAGGCGTACTGGCCGAAGTTGACGGCGGCGTGGTGGCAGGAGGTGACCCAGATGATGGTGGTGAGGATGCTTGTGAGGTTTTCCGGGGAGTCGAGGGTGGGCCACCAGGGCTCGTCTTTCTTGTCGGCGTGGCCGAGGGTCTTGATTTCTGTCCACCATGACTGGAGCTCGTTGTCCTTGACCACCTGCTCGATGGTTGGGTAGAAGTGGGCGACGTATTCGGTCACCCACTGCTCGATCGCCGACCAGATGAGGAGGCCGTCGTTTGCGAATGGGTAGTCCTCCACCGTTAGCTTTATTCCGTGTTTCGCCGTCGGGTCCTCCACCGCCATCCCCCTGATGGTAGAAGAACCCGTCAGTCACTCAGTCATTCATGCAGTCCTAATTAACCCAGCCTAACCATAAAAGTGAATGTAGGAATGACCGACCGGAAGATATTTAACTTTAATTACCTTCTGATGAGGTCGGCGGGCAATGCCTCGGTGTCGAAGCGCCAGAATTGGTCGTAGTAGACGGAGCTGAGCTCAATGCAGTACTTGCCTGGGGCGAAGTTGCTCTCGATGATGCCGCCTGCGTTGATGAGGCTGCCCCGGGCGAGGGCGTTGATCGCCGTCGTGTACCTGAAGTGTCTCTTCAGGAGCTTGTTCACGGGGTGCAATGCGCTCAGCTGGCGGTTCGTCGCGATGATGTATGGTTCCACGCAGCCGTGGGTCCTCAACCTGCGGCGTCATTCGTTTAGAATTCAACGTTTTGAAAAGCTAATAATTCTCAAATGTAAATCTAAATACATTTATTTTCAGTGTTTAGCTTTTTAATTCACCATCTTATTTTTTTTAGGTTAAAAAATTCATCAATTGAAAAACTAATAAAACAATATTTTTTAAAAGTTGGGTTTGAAAACGTAAAATTTTAAAAGTGTCAGCATTTTAACCGCCGGTAGTTATCATACCAGTGACTTATGAGCTCGTGAACGCCGGCATCGTGGGCGGCGACGTGGATCTTGGCGAGCTTCCATAGAAAGGCGTCGGTGGAGTTCTCGTCTTCGCTCGGCGTGAAGACCCCCTTCCACTGGGACTCGTTGGGGGAGGCCGGGCGGGTGAGCTCGATCGCGAGGGGCGAGAGCGTGCCATCGTTGGTGAGGAAGAAGACCGTCCGGGATCCGTACAAAGTGGTGCCACTCAGTTGTCTCACCTTGTGAACATATGGTAGCAGCAGGTCATGAAAGTCCAACATGAAGAGCTTCTTGTTATTCAAGGCCTGCACATGATGAAAATGGGGTTACAAATTGGGATTCATTGCTGATGTTGATGTCATTGAGAGCGAGAATTTTGATCTGCTGCTTCACCTCCTCGACCGTCATCGCGCCTTTCATCCCTTGTTCGAGGATTTCCTTCGTGATGGCCGACTCCGGCGGGCCGTATGTGTTGCTGTCTAGTTTGCTTGTAAATGGGAACTCCTATAGACATTCAAAAACAATGGAACAAATTTAAACCAGTTAATTAATCTTCAAGCATGGTTTAACTCATGGCATCCAATCAGGACTAGTTTCAATTAAGCAACAAAACTGTTGCAATCTCACATGTTTAACATGTATATGCGTGCTCACCGTAACCAACTGAATGCTATAAGGATTAAGTCCAGCGAGCGTCTGCCGAGCGAACTCCTCATCTGTGTCCCATCTGTGCTTGTCTCCTACAAATATCATACCATGATTACATATAGGTGACATTTTATGATTGAGTCATGAGACTAGAATGAAAAGAAAGAGAAGGGCATGATTTTTACTGCGGATGAGTTCGGGCTGGTCGAAGAAGAATGGCTCGATGTTTATAGACTTCACAATGTTTAGGATTCTGTCGACGAAATCTGTGTCTTTGGTGGGATCGTCATTGTATAATCTATTGATTTCAGCGTAGGAAGAGAACTTGGATGTCAATAGTGACTTGAGGCCTGGAAACACTGCAGGGATCACATTTTTCACTGTGTCTAGTGAAAAATTTATGAACTTTAGCTGAGTGAATGCCTCATCTCTTGGAACATATATGTTGTTGGGGTTGAGTGTCCTTGATTCCGATAAGGGATCTACAATGAATCAATACACGATTATGTTAAGCACAACCATAAAAAAAGCTCTATATGCATTTATTTGAAAGATATAATTTTTTTTTTTACCTGACTTTGTGTGGGACCTTCCGGTTCTGCAACGTCTCGGATACGGATGCTCTTTTCCACCGAGGACTGGTCTTGCGAGGTTCTTATTGTCCGGGTTCCCCAAATCATTATACACATCGTAATCGTAGATCCTCTCATAATCCTTTCGCTCTCCTGTTCCATTCCCTCGTAGAATTTCAAGCTCCTTGGTCCTTAGGTTCTTCAAGCCACTTGGTGTTTGTGATGGCAAGTAGCCAGGCTATGTTTATATGTACAAATGAAAGAGCACATTAAGAAAATAGTTTGGGGGGGGGGGGGGGGTTTAAAAACAAGATTGTAAATGATAAGGAAATAATCACACAATGTAAAGAAGCACAAGTTGCAAAAAAAAATAAAAAAATAAATAAAGACATGGATTTATACAAAAACTTTTAAAATAGATTATTAAAAAATTATAATTTCCTAAAATCTTCTTTATTTAGGTAAAAATGAGATCGAATGCAGTCTGTATTTTTTTACTTCATGAGATATATATTTTTATAAAGAATGAAATATATATTAAAAAAATGTGCTGTATTTTTTTACTTCATGAGATATATATTTTTATAAAGAATGAAATATATATTAAAAAAATATGCTGTAAAACGAGCTGAGTGTAAGATTGCTAAAAAAACTTGTATGCATATTGAGAAAGAGGTAGAGAGAGAGAGTAGACCTTGTCAGCAAAGAAAACCCTTTGTTCTTTACTATCACTGTTGGCATGGACCCAAGAGTTGCAAGTGAATGTAACTTTGTTACCATTCACATTTAGAACTACAGTCTTGATGAACATCTCTCTGTGATGCTGATTGCTCACCAGAATTGCTCCTATTTCTCCGAATCCTTTGTATAGTTTGAGTTCCCCTTCGTAGGTCATCACGTTGGCCTTCAAGTCATTCAGATTCACTAATAAATCCCTTTGAAGGTATCCAGTCACCTTCTTCTTCTCCGTTCCCGTCGCTTCAATTAATCCAACAATACAGTATTATAATTAATCAAAAAATTATGTATAACTCAAGTTTATCTCAATAATCACACTCATTGGTTAAATCAATGAAACATAATGAAGGTGGTTAAGCATATCTCTCGAACCTTCTTCTCAATTCATAATCAAAATCTTTGAAATTGGTTAATGATTATTAATGATGCATACTAATAAGAGCCCTGATTATATGAGTCAAAATAAGCTGGTATTAGTATTTCAGGTCTCTCATGAAATTGCGTTATTTTATCCAACTTATTTCATTGGTACAAGGGGGCCCATATATAAGATCACATGTCATTATTTTTTTTTTATAAATAAGGAGGTTTCGTGTGTCAAATCATTTTTTTCACATTACTTATTCATACCAATAAGAGAACAAAAATTTTATGTTTTTTAACGAAAATAATTTAAAATACAACCAAATAAAAAATAATTTATTTTATTAGTATAATTATCTATACTCTATCTATTCTAATATATCTTATGTCACTATCCACAACACTATACGACATCACATATACACTGTCCGATCTTACACATCTCGTAATCATGGATGGTTTTATTTTCACTGAACTTTTAATAAACTTTTATCAATAAGAGTTTTTAGAAAAATGGACCATCGGATCACGATCCACACGGGCTGAATATTATTACTTATATATATATATTATATATATATATATATAATGGAAATACATCGACAATTTGACATTGTCCTTGTTGGATCGGGATCTGTGCGCGAACGATCCACGGGTTCTCTCCTGCGGGTCCTCCATTGGACGTGGGTAGCGATTCACATCACCGTGGATGGAAATCCTTGGCTATCCACATGAGAACGACCCTCTTTCCGCACCGTGCGGGACCCGCATTTGTCATCGATCATTTTTCAATCAGAGCATTGTGTGGTCCTTCAAATGCATGCAGACACTATTTATCACGACCGCGATGATGCTGACTGGGCACCTAGATTATATTGAACAGCGACGACATGCAGACACAACATTTCTTTGTTTTTTTTAAGGTCTTGTGTTTGATGTTTCTATGAAAATAACCTTTAGAAGAATGGAAAATATCAACCATAAAAGTCTATATTATCTCACCAATGAAACTTAAATATAAACAAAAATTTCCATGACAGCCGACAGGTGTGTTTATTCACAATTAGCGTGTAAGGAAAACAAAAAAGATTAAAGTGAAAAAATATAGCCTAAAAGGAAACATATGGAAAATAAGTTATTTTTAATTTAACCATTTTTTCTATTATTTGTGTCTGTCATAAAAAAAAAAAAATAATTTTTCTTGTAATAAAAAATGATAAAAAATAAAAATTGTTCTCTGTGCTTACCATAAAAAGTGATGGATAATATAATAAAGCTTTTTTCGAACATGACTAAAAACAAATGATGAAAATAACAATAATTGTCACTTTTTTCACCTGAAATTTTTTTTATATGTTAATTTAATTATAACATGTCAAAAGCTTATCATACCATGTCATAAAAATCCTAAACCTTATGGCATATGTGAGACTATCTTCCATGAATAGACTTATGGCCAGATATAACTTTTAGGCTAATGAATAAGCCCCCCTCACTTTCTCTCTCCCTCCTCCGGGATGGAGAAATTATTTTTCCTTTCTCTTCTAATAAGATAAAAGAAGAGAGTGAGTGTGAGTGAAATTTTTTCACACAATCACCACCTTTTTTGGTGATCAAAAGAAAAAACATTCACTTTTCATAATTTTTCATTTGACACAAACACACCCTAAATCTTACCAGTATCAAGCTCCGCGCTAACGAGCTCGACATATATGCTCTGCCCCAAGAAATCATTGAGGTCGTCGAGGCGCCCGCTGAGTTTGAGGCTGGACAGCAACCCCTTAATGGACGGCTGCACCTTAACGACGGCCTTGACGACGTCGGTTTTGGTGATGGTCTGCGTGATATTGGAGAGGAGACTGTTCGAAACGACGAGGGGGCGGCGGGTGCTTGGCGCCTTCCGGTGGAGATCGGTCGTCGCAGGAGGTGGAAGGACTCTCTTGGGGAGCAATGAAGGTCCGCCGGTGGCAAAGGTGGAGGAGTTGGAAGTGAAAAGGAGGGGAGGCTGGGCTAGTGAGTGGAGCTGGGACTTCAACATGGTTTTCTAGCTAACTAGGTTTATAATTTGTTGAATTGTTGTTGATGTTGGATGTGTGAGTTAGGCTTGTCAAGGGTACGTTTTTATAGGGGTGGGAGATGTTGGGTTGGGAGTTCTGGAGTGATTGGGGTTTTCTCATAAGACAAAGAACATGAGATTCATGTGCTTATTTTAATATTTTAGTGTGGGAGGAAACTCTAGCCCCTGGTTTGGGGTGGAAGGTAATAAAGGAATAGGAAAGAATACAGCGGAGTAGAAAGAAAAAAAAAGTTTGTTTTGGTTAAAATAAACTTTGATAACTATATCTGAATAAGTTAGGATAAGATTTAATAATTATTTTTAAAAAATTCTGGGATTGATTATAAGTGTTTATCTATGCCAATAGATAAAAAATATCATTTATGTCATTTTAAAAAAATTCTCTCATCTTGCACTCTTTGCAAACTTTTTAAAAACTGACATATTTATCATACCACACACACATTTGTCATACTCATTTCTAAACACAAATAATTTATACAGGGATATAATTGTTATTTAAAAAACAATAAATTATTATCCATATCTTATCTCCCCCTTATCTTTATCTTATCCCAAGTGAACCAAACAACAAAAAAATCAATTTTACGTTTTTTTTATAAGAATAACAAAAAAAAAAAATTAAATAAAATTCACTTATTCAACATAAATTGTTATTTATTATAATATAACTATTAAAGAAGAATAATAATACGCCACAGGCAAACATGGTAGAAGAAAAATAAATATATACTAAAGTATACGTGGGTGATTAATTAATGAAGGTGTCCTTGTTGATTGTTGAGCACGTGAACGGTACGTGTGTTTTTTTATTCTTTCTCACCAACCGCATCTTTACTATGGTAAATTGGTCTGATTTGACAACCTTAATATCACGTTTAGATAGAATAACAGAGAGAGAATATATTGGAATAAGGGTTGGGGAACACCTAACAACCGGTTTGTAAGAAATAAGTACTTGTAAGTTGTAGTTATGTCATAATTAATAAGTAGGAATACACTTATGTTAGTAATCCAAGTCACATTGAAATTATGTTATTTTACCTTTCATCTTTTATAAACCAAGGGCCTAAAATATGTTAAATCATTTTTTTACAATCTATAAATCTTTATTCATATATAAATCATTTTTTATCTACAACTTATTCACGATAAAGTAAACAACAAGAACTTTATTAGGGAGGGAGGCCTCTCCCCCATTTTGTGCTTTGTTTTTTTTTATTTTCTGTGTACCTTCACCTTTCTTCCACTTCATTTTTGAACTTTTGTAACTCTTTTTCAGTAATAAATAATCTAAAGTTTCCTGAAAAATAATAAGAACTTTATTATTATGCTTACTAATGAAAATAACTAAAAACACAAAAAAAAAATTAATTTTTATCTATATAGTTATCTATCTTGAAATAATTTATGTCGCTATACAAACGGTGGCTAAAGTAAATCCGATGAGACTAAATTTTAGTTTTTTTTTTGTAATTTAAATTATCCATGCTTTTGAAATCATAGGAAATCATAACATAACAAAAAAAAACCAGGTTTTTGTAAAAAAAACCTTTTGAGTGGGTTTGTACGGAAGCTTGGAAGATTAGTTATTGTCTTGAAGGGTTTATTTTTTTTCTTTTTTACGAAAACATGTAATTTATTAAATAAGTATATTTAAATATTAAATCCAAAACATTTGGTTTTAAAATTTTATTGCTAGAATTACTAATGTAACATTTTCATTTTTGAAATTTTTTTGTTCCGGTGCAATTCTTATGAGATTACCCCCTGTTTGGGTAGTGACATTAGCTTATTCACCCCTGTTTGGGAAGGGTTTGAGATACCTCCAAATTCAGCCTTGATAATAGTATTTGACAGAATAAGTCTATCTTTGTTTGGTTGCATTTTCTGTTATTCTTATTGGAAAACGTAAAATGTACATTTTTATTGTTTGTTCACCCTCGATAAACTTTGGAAAAATGATTGATAAAGAGAGAATAAAAGGTTATTATTTTTAAAATATCAAATTTGCCCCTGGAATATAAGTTAATGTTTGGTGTAGTTGATTGATATAAATCAATCCATGATGAGTATGATTAAATCTGGACCATCCATCTTATTTAATAATTTATAGTGGGCTTTTACATATACAAAAAATTAATCATTTAAGTTAATCAAATATAAGTTGTTAATTATTTCAATAGTTGTTCAATTTTCATTCATTACTTACCTAAATTTGCATTTTCAGACAAAAAAAGGAAAGAAAAAAATTTCTCCTCCCCACACAAATCAAACCTCACCCATTCGACCATGAAATTGAAATCCATTCCATGACAACACACACAAAAACACAATCAAAACAATATAAAAAGAAAGATAGACTTGTTATCACTTTTTATTGATACGTGGCCATCCTGAGGGAGCTCTAGTCGTCGTCCTCCTCGAGTGCGATCTAGATCGGGGAGGAGCTGAGACTGTCGGTAATGGCGATCATGATCTTCTTCATCTCATATCGGAACTCCGTCTTCGACAGAGCTGCTGCGATCGAGGTCGAAGATGGAGTCATAGAGGGTGGGGATCTTGCCGGGAGAGGTGACGATGTTGATGCCGAAGGTTTTTTAATTAATGGAGTCAGTGGCGGGGATGAGGAGGATGAGGGGAGGGTGACAGGTGTAGGGTGGAGATCAAATCTCCCTTTTAATTTTAGTGGTTGAGATGGAATATGGGAAGTGTAAACAATCAATGGCTGCAATTATTTGTTATTTATTGGGTGCAACAGATGGATGGATCAAATTTAATCTGTGTTGTGATTGAGTTGTGTAAAAATATGTGAAATTTTTTTATAATAACAGAGAGGAGTATTTTTATTCCCTGGCGTAGATAAGTTCTGATAACCTATTCTCACCTTTCATTATAATTGTTATCAGACATTATCCTAATTTATTTAGACATATTTATCAGAATTTATTCGCGTCAAACAAATAGCGAATAAATATTATTCTGCTGTTATTCATTCCTATTATCTATTTATGTTAGTTTCCAAACGGGGGACTGAAGTGGACAAAAGGGGGTAAGGATTGATTTGATAACTAGCTTCGTATAAAAAAATTATAAAATATTTTCAAATATGGATCTCGTATCGAGGTACATAGGATTGTGTAAATGGAATTGCTCAAATAAAATTGAAATCTCATGTAAGACAAAGAACACGAGATTCACGTGCATCTTTGTCCCATTTTTGGAAGGAGGCGTAAAAATAAAAATCAATGTATATCTTTGGGTGATTAATTTAATGGAGGTGTCCTTGGTGCATGTTTTATTAATTAATTAAAAAAAAAAAATTTTGGCACTAACCACGTTTTTTCTATCTCATTAAAATCTTACAGTGAATCCGATGGTACAGATAATTTAATTTTTTTTCTACAAAATAGCAGGCATGTGCCCTTAATTATATTTTAAAAGAATGTGATACTCAAAATAAAAGCAGAAACAAAAACATGACAACCCACCAGAAAATAGAGGTAGAAGAGTTATCTACTCTATCTCCTGATCATATAAGAAATCACACTGTTCTACTACTCAACCGATAATCTATCCCTCATAAAATACACCCTCTTCGCACCAGTGCAAGAAGTAACCCAAAAAATAATAAAATTAACAACGGACTCCCAAATATTCTTCACATACACCGGAGTCCCTCTGAACAGTAAGTGATTGCGGGAGAGCCAAATTGCCCAAGTTACCACAGGTATAAGGATCTGAGAAACCTTTGCTTCCGCGCTCTTGTCCCTCCGAGAACATAACCTCCTACGCCGTCCACCATTCCTCCATGGATGATAAGTTAGCCACGAAATCAGTGGCACCCATCAACCGATGAAGGATAATTTTAGGTTGGTTGGGTTTCATGTTTTGCATATCAATTTCTCAAAATAAAGGAATAACTTCAAGATACAATCAGTCTGTTTTGTATTGTAACATAGGAATAATCCTATAATCTTACTTAGTATATATCATATTATCACAGTGTGTAAAATATATATATATATATATATTTTATATAATAATATGCATGTAAATAAACGTATATTAATAAATAAAAAATAGTGAATGTTACAGACGGGACTGTACACATATTGCACATATCATTTTAGAGAAACCATGTTGGGTATTTTCAAAAAGAATTCAAATATATTTGGGTTTTTGTGGTCCCCTTTAGAAGATGAAAGTGGTCATATTCTTTAGTCTCACATCGGTTGTTTGTAAAAGGTTTTGAGTGTTTATAAGGATAGTCAATTTACTCTAGTGAAGTCCTTTTGGTGAACACCTTATGACACCACCCCGCGCGTCGCGCACACGCGCGCGTGTGCGTATTGGGCGCACTTGGCACTTTTCTTTTTAGCTAATCGGATGGTGGAGATTGTTTTGATCAAATGCAATTTGGACCGTCCGATGAAGGAACATTCAATGCAATATGCACCATTGGATTGACAGTTGGTGGATATATTGATCACCAAGGGGTGCCATTGGAAGGGATGCATCTTGTGATGGATGATCTGGACCACACGATCGCATGGAAACGGTGGACCACCGATCAGACGGTTACTGTAACTCTCCATTCATGAAATGGTGTCTCATTTGAATAAAAAGTCACCATGTGACCTATAAATGGAGACCCTTACATCCAAATAGAATAACAACCATCACACATCTTCTTTGTTTTTTCCTTTACGAGTTAGCATCATCAGTCTCTATATACATAGAGTTCTAAGAGGTTGAGACAAAGAGTACACACTCTGTTATTAACACCGAGAGTGGGCTTCATTGTATCCTGAAGACAGCATTTCATCAATCCCTGGTGTACTCGCGGTTCATACCGGAACATGAGAAGTTTGTCTAAAAACATTCAACTTAGTTAATCTTTGAAGCACCTGCACGAGTTCTGTTTCCTTCTATTGTCCCGATTTCCAACAACCCCAACCCTCTTCATTTCTCTATAGTAGAGTGTTAGAATAAGAGAGAGAAATAATAGTACTGGATAATGACACAATAATACAATATATGTATAATCTAACACTTTCCTTATTTTCAAGTGGATTTTTCAATCCTCATCCCTATTTTTTTTTACTTAAAATAAAATGACAAAAATACTCTGAATGATCAAATTTTTAACTTTTTTTTATATTTAGGACAAACTCGTAATATTATACAAAAATACATTTAATGTCATGAACCCAACATTTAGAGAAACATTTTAGCTCTATGTGTGTAAGGAGTCAAAATCAGTTTCTTTATTTTAGATAAAGCATATAGGAAGTGGGTTAGATCGAAAGAAGTTTTAAATTTTGAAAAAGACAGAGTTTAGGGGGTAGGTTGGAGATGCTCAGGCTTTGCAAAACTTGAGTTTTTCAGAAGCCGTAAAGATGTAGTTTCCTGCAAAATCAGTTTTAAACTCAATTTTTGTCTAAAATTAGTTTTACAATCGTATCACAATCTAAATTTTAGTTCTATTTATTTAGTCCATATTTTGGAAATTCCATGTCATCTAACTGAATAAAAAATTCCTTATTATAGGATATATATAATAGAGTACATACTATATTTTCAAAATATAAAAATGAATTCATTTAATTTATTCGTGCATTTATTTTTCTTTTTTGTGAAGCTGCTTGTGTAATTCATTAGATAAATATATGCCTCGAATCAGAATGCGCGGTCTAGTATGTAAACTTGACAATAAGAATGAAAGTGTAAACTTTTTTTTTTAATATTTTGTAATATAATTAAATCTTTAAGACATTAGAAAGAGAAACTCCTCGAATTCAGTACTCTTTCAGTGAAAAGAGATGCATATATTAACATGTTAAGAAGTAATTTGATAACTAAATTTGATATGGTATTTAAGATATTTTTAAAAATTGGTAAGTGGGAAAACATATTGCGAGTTTTATATATATATTGAAAAGAGAAGGGTTAATTACTTTACTCGATCCCAGAAGGGAAATAAAGTGCTGTATCTTATGAAGATTTTTTTTTTATTATTTAACCCTACAAGTTGTGTATATACATTGAATGATTGAAAAATTGTGTATATTTATCCTCAAAAGATATAAATTTATAATATGATTATATGAACTTGCAATTTGTTTTTGAGTATTACATACATATATTATTATATGCTTTTGTGTGGCTGGATTTATAACTAAAATATTTGGCGAATAAATCCACACGAGATGGACAAACATCATCTTATATATTATTGAATGTTTAATAATTTATTATCAATTTGTATGGCTTTCTCTATCATTGTTTTCACTTTTCCATTTAAAATGTAGCATTTGGTTGCAGAACTATAAAATTAATTTTCTGCACACATTGGGTTTAAAGCTGATTATGTAGAAAGTTGTCTGCCCCCAGCTTTCTCCAATGGTAATTTTTGGATACTACTTGTCTAAAACATATCTGCAGAAAGCTGTGATTGTAAAACTGTTTAGTTGCACTATTACATAATCAATTTTATGTAAATATAAAAATTGTCTTATCGCATAACTAAACGCGATCATATAGTCGCAATCATCGGTTGGCTTTTTTCCAATGTAGTAGGACAATGTGTTAGCCCCTTCATCAGGTAATCAAAATATAAAAAAATAAAAAATTATGGATACTGTTGTACTAAATGTCATCTATCATGGGAATAAATAAAAGGAATCATAGCCCTGAAAGTCTACAAAAATAAAGAAACAAATGCATGTGATGGAGCTCATGCCTTCTCCAAACTTTCAAACGCTGGATTTATATCCATATCCATAAAAAAATCATAAGTTGATCGGTCATCAAGAAATCTCCACTGTGGCAAGACATAGATGGGTGAGTTAGAGGTGTATGATATGCTTAAGTTGCGTTTGAAAATAGTTTATTTAATTCGATTTAATTTGGATTAATCAAACAAAATTTTTAATTTTTTATTAAATTCGATGTTCTGTTACATATGAATATAATTTAATTAAATTTAGATGATTAAAAATCAAATCAAATAAACCGAAATTTATCCCAAGTCACATGCAGAGACACAACACGTTTAAAATATGATTTGTCATATGTGACAGCTCCCCTTATCTTCATAAATAAATAATATAAATATATATAATGGTGGGTGGCATCAGAGGGACCATTAAAACTAATGGAGCAAAACCAGCTAGGATTCTGTACAGATTTTAATGTCTGATAAGTTATCATAATGTCACGTTTTCAATGAAATAATGATGCAAAGAAAGCGTTCTCTTGGGATCTTCACGGGTTACTTATTGAAAAGTCCAGAACCGACAAACTACAACAAACTACAATTATTGCTGTATGTACAGGAGTTAATGCACATGCATTTAATTCTGTATTTTTTTATTTATTTCGTTTTTGTCATCTTTTGGTTTTTTAAATAAATCAAAATAATATAAAAATCTCAAAAACCATCTATCCATATTCATACAAAATCTACCAAGTTCAAATACCAAAAGTTCAAATGACAGGGAATAATAGAGAAAATATACAATTTTTAGAATAAAATTCATGTAAAAAACATAAAATAATAATCGGCGACATAGTATTATTCACTAATTACTTTAAATTATGTCACTTTTCAAATGGTTTGCATTGTGACTGGGGATCTTATCTAACCCTGCTTTTTAATCTTTTTGAAAACTCTTCTTTGTTACATTAATTAAAGACGTCTAATAATAAAATATTTTACATTAGAATGTAGACTGTGAATTTAATTGCTAGGTAACTATTGATTTGTTGAGATGATTGAAATCTTAAATTAGGTGTATCTACTCTCAATAAACTTAATTGTCCATGAATAAGGCTCATTAAAGTTACATCAGCAGTCACTCTCTTGGAATATTTTCGTATTGTGACTCACCATCAATTGTTTAAAACGAACAAATGACACGTCGAAAGTTTTATTGATTTATTTAAGAAATATATATACACACTCATCTATTAAAATAAAGATTATTACATATTAAAAATGAAATAGTCGCTGATAGATAGACTCACGTATTTTTTATAGAAAATATTTTTTTTTAATTTTCAAACACTATATTTTACACTGCGATAACACAGTGCATTGCGTTATTATAGTGTTTAAGCAGTTGAAGGATCGTTTTTAAACTGCAGATAGGATAACAAAATAGATTGATTATATCAATTCTCGTTTTCATGGCATTCTTGTGTAAATTTAATTTCCAGTTGTACTCTGCTTCAACTTTAATCATATTTAGAAACACCATCAAGTGAACCAATTTGATAATGAATGTGGAAAAAAGATTAACCATATATAACTGAATAAAAATTTTTTTGACTAGCTACATGGGTTGAATGGGCTTTGATGTTTAATACAAATGATGAATATGGAATTCTCTGTGAATATATCATATACAGTTTCAGTTTCTATGAGTAATACAATGTTCATTACGTTAAGTTGAATAATTATTTTATAGTTGATATAAGGTTGCAAGTTAACTTTTAAAAGGGATTGAAAACAATGAAATTAATGATGTTTCCCTTATCTCTGTTTCAAACTTTGTGAGTTAACTTTTAAAAGGGGGCCCAATGGAAAGAGTTTGAAAATGATATTTCCACGTACTATTTTTGAAATTATATTTTGGAAACATAATTTTATTAATTATGATTTTTTTTAAAAATTCGTTTAATAATTATCATGAAAAATTGTTATTCTTTCCTCAAGATGCTTGGAAACACATTCTAGTTAGGTATGACTTTTAAAAGCAGAATTATTATACATGTGGGAGGTGAAATTTGATCTTCCTCATTCGGAGTTCCATATGTAGATCTGAGAAAAAGCCCAAAGAAAACCTCCGTCGTGGTTGTGGATCTTCCATCATCGAGCCACCTTTCTCCATCGTCCGCTCCATCATCTGCAACTCACATCAGTGTGGTGCCGACTAACTTCAATGCTCAAGTCAGTTTTTCTTTTTTGAGAGGAATTAAATTAACTTGAGTTTCAGAGTAGGGAAGAAGAAGTGTCTACCTCGTTTTGAAGGGGATAGATACACTTCCTTTTATACTGGGAGAGGGTGTGTTGATTTTGCTCTTGAGGTGCGAGTGTATCATGAGATGGAATCTTCCACGTTGCCCTAGGATCAGTTGACACGTGTGACCTTAGGATCAACTCATCATAACCGATTTCTGACAGTTGATCATAACTATTGCATTAGAGAATATTTCCCTGAGCTTTCTGTTATCTCACCGATGTTGGTGCATAGATGATCCTCGCATCAGGTCAGACTCTGTAGTCTGACTGTTCTTGGTCAGGCTGGACTCCGTGATCTGACTTTTTTTATCAGGTCGAACAAGAGCTATCCAATTTGGTTACTCAGGTCTAGTTGGGAGTCCGACCAGATCGTTTATTGGTCCAATATGGAATAGCGTCGTACCTATAGTAAGATGTTATGGACCGAGCAGTAGAGTCTTTTAAATGGGCCTCCTTATCGGGTTGCACTATCAGTCATGATGGTCTCCCTCGATCGGCATGTTTAGTGTAATATCCCTATCTTATTCTAATTAATTCACATACCTTTATTCTTTATTAAGATATTTTCATATTTGGTCTTCTACATTATAGAAACCAAATATTGTCCTAATTAACCTATATATCTATGACACCCAAGGAAAAGGTCCCCTTATATTAGGGCAACAAGTAAAGAAAGATTTTGCGTATGGGTTTTATGAAGGTGAGGATGTACACAAATTCAACTGTGATCCTGACCTTTTTTTTAATGAGTTATTGAAATTAGGGATTGACCGAATAAGACAGGTCAAAGGACCAAACATTATATATATTTGAAATAAAAAAAATTATAACAAAATAAATGAAGATGATAATTTAAAACAAATATCAAATTCAAGTAACTCCATAATAACTCAATGCACCGATGAAGATTTTACAGATATTTTTATAATGGTCACAAAAATAAACTAGAAATTACATATCTTCTATTTTTGTTGTGCCCGACGATTTTTTACTGCATAAAATTCATCCACAATCTTGTTATTGTGAAACTTTGCAAGTAGTTCCCTTTCAATATAATGCAATATTTCGTATCACCAATTTCTTTACGAATTGTATTTTGCATCATACTTGAAAGGGCGTTGTTACACCAAGATCTATTTTTAGCCCCAATTCCAGTCCTATATGCGTCGATAGAAGATTAACGACGCATATGCTCATGTTAACAAGGCATATGCTTAGAAAGAATTTTTTACATTTTCTATAAATACATCCATGCAATTCATTGGAGTATATACTTCATTTTTTTTATAAAAGCATGTACCTCATTAGATTCGGTATACTATTTTAAAAAAATTCAAAACACATATAATCTGGAATTGAGGGTGGAAATGGGGATAGACGTAACATTATCCTACTTGAAAATATGGACAATAACTCTTTTTGAATTTTAGGGGATATATACTTAGCATTTCGAGTAACATTTTCTTAAACAATTTCATCCACTTCTTTGTTATATTGTACAAGAAGTTTTATAAATTCCAACAAAAACATTTTATCAAAGCCTATACTTATGATTATATACTTAAGTGATTTTATATCAATGCATACAGGATTAAATTGGGGCTAGAAATAAATAAAAAAATATTAATCATACAAAAATTTAAAGAACTAAAGATGAATTTAATATTTTCAAATCTCTTAATCCAATCAACAAAAATAAATCAAATCCATCAACAGATAAACACATATCAAATACAATGAACAAAGAAAATCAAAATCAGGTATTCAAAAAAAATATTAAACATACAACAAGAACTACCAGAAGGTGGTTGAAGATTCTTTCAGTGGGGTCGAAGATGTCATTAAACATATTAATTTTTTTTTGAAATGATGGGCTGAGAATTAATTGATTTACAACTATATATATATATATATATATATATATATATATATATATATATATATATATATATATATATATATATATATATATATATATATGGGAAGTGATTACGTGCGGTCGTGCGGTCGGTGCGTCCGCGATCACGGGTCCATCGCATCGGATGGTCGGGTGCGAATCACGTCGACCGTTGGATGCGATGGACCCGCGATCGGACGGCCCACGACCGCGACCGCACGACCGCATATTATTATCCCCGTATATATATATATATATATACCGATTATGTGCGGCGAACGGCGGGTGCGACAGCGATCACAACTGTCGATCACGGGTCCATCACATCGGACGGTTGGGTGCGATTCATATCGACCGTTGGATGCGATGGACCTGCGATCGGACGGCCCACGTCGCGGCCGCACCTGCCGTTCGCCGCACCTAATCGCGAGCGTGTATATATATCCGAGTGATAGTGTGCGACAGACCGCACGGTGTGGATCCAACGTGCGTCGTCCGATCGCGGGTCTATCGCATCCAACGATAGATGTGAATCGCACCCGACCGTCTGATGCGATGGACCCGTGATCGACGGCCCATGGTCGACGCTGCACGCGACCGCACGCCAGGTGCGGCGATTAGGTGCGGCCGCGACGTGGGCCGTCCGATCGCGGGTCCATCGCATCCAACGATCGACGTGAATCACACCCAACCGTCCGATGCGATGGACCCGTGATCGACGGCCCGTGATCGCTGCCGCACCCGCCAAGCGATTAGGTGCGGCGAATGACGGGTACGACTGCGACACAGGCCGTATAAAGAAAGGGAGGACTGATTGTTGGATGATAGAGAAAGGGAGATGGTTACGTTTCAGCTACAGACCTATGGTTGAGACAGTGTGAAATGTCCCAAGACCATATAAAGGAACAACGTTCATTAGCAAAAATTTTCATATCAGTACGTATTGATGAGAATTTCATGAGTACGTCTTTGGATGGATGACACGTGTCTATCAAATGATTAAAATTTTTTCTTTAATTAAAAAAATTGATAGAAATCTCATTAATGTATTTTAATGGATATGTGTCATCCATCCAGACAGGTACTAATATGTACTGATATGAAAGGGCGTTCAATACATGCATGCATGTTAATTATACTGATATGAAAGGGCATCAATACATGCATGCATGTTAATTAGGTGTATGTGGGTTCTAGTGAATCTTGGCCCACATTTATTTTTAGACGTATGCTAGCTTAAGCATCTCTAGTACCAAGTAGTGTTATACATACAAATTTGACGATTTAAGTGGCCTGTCATGTATGTCATCTTGTAATTTATTCAAAATCAATTTTAAGTATTTTACCTGGAACCAGTATAAAAATAGACAAGTAATGTTCATAAAATCAAACAAAGTCAAAGAGACCATAGGAACCGGAGTCTAGCCTCCAAAACCTTATTCGATTTCTTGCAAAATGTCTTCCCCTACTACCATCATGTCAGAAGCTTCTACTAATTCATGATGCAATGCCGTGTCGGCTCCCAAAGGTTGTCAAAATAGAATGTAGTACCCTTGAAGATAATAGTGTTGAATTCGATCCAAATCGCCCATCTTTTCCTGACTTATTGTTGTCCCCCTTTTTCTTCATGCGTGCAATTGTCTCCCAAAATTCCTCCATCATGCAAAAATGGAAGCTCCTTATAGCAAGTCTACCCGCAATGCACCATAATCATGCCACCATCAGATGGTCACAAAAAAGATGGAAATTCATTTCGTCTGCTCCTCCACATAGTGCGCACTCCCTAGTTACTCTGCGTCTTCACTTCGTACGGTACACTCTCGTAACCAAGCATTCTGGAGCAAAAGTCATAAGAAACTTTTCACTTTGAAGGAGATTTTGGCCTTCTAAATTGATCGAGCTGATCGAGCCCCGCGAGCCTTATCCACATCAAAGTTGGTTTGTCGTCAATTTTAAATTATTCAAATATTATATAATTTTTTTATTTTTCACAACTGAATTTTTTAGATTGTATAATTCATTAAACTATATATTTATAATGTCATAGGTAAGTGTATTTCTTTAATTTCTATAAGAAAAAAATAAACACAAGTCCTTTTCATACTTTTTTTTTTTCTTCTAAATAATGATTGCTGCCCTATAATTCCTTTTCATACTTCAAAGTGACTCTCATATCAATCCATTCATATTCTTATCCAGTCTTAAATCTTAACCCCCGTTTGGAACGAGAATAACCCCCCGGATAACCCCGGATAAGTATTTGGAGGTGTTTGTTTACCCCGGATAACCCCAGATAAATTATGTCAGGATAAACCTTGATAAAGTGGTATAGGAATTCCAATCAACCCCTAGAATAAAAGTTATCCTAGGTTATTCCACCTAAAGAATATGTGGGCCCACTGTCAAATCAACTGTCATCACCTCTTATAAATCACCTGTCAAATCAACTATCATTATTTTTTTACCTTTTATAAATCCTTATTCATACTTTATTCACATTTTATCCAAACAACAAAACATTTATTCTTACGTTTACCAATGAGAATAATTCAAAATACAACCAAACACAAAATCACTTTATCCTTATTTATACTCATTTATACTTGAATAAATCTATACCCTAGAATAAAAACTATCCCCGTTTCAAACGGGGGTTAAGGAAATCTACATATATCTCATTGATGATTGCTCTATTATATATATTTCTATTGAGTACGAACCAACGTGTCACATTTTTGACGGTGCGTCTGTCCGCTTTCGACGTCGTTGCAACTTGCAATGCATGCACATGCGTTATGCCTGCTTCAATTAATAAATACTACTCTAGAGGGTGTGGGACCAAAAGAAGAAATTGATCATCCTGGTACTGACTATCATTTCTAGATCCTTGAAATGATATGAAAAAATAATGATTTCTATGAAAATACAATTTTGAAAATAAATAGTTTCATAATTATGCACTATTATAAAAACAAAAACACCTTAAAAATTTTGATACTCTAAATTATGTATCAAGAATATATTATCCTTAAAAGATTGGAACAAAAACCTCAATGCATCTAAGCGATTTCAAAAATCAATGATCAGACTCAATTACTATAACCATTGGGATTATCAAAAAGCATGGACAAATGCACTATTAGTTCAAAATTGTGTTTTAAAGCGGTCGTGGTTTATTTATTTTATTTGTCAAACCAAGCTTTCAACTTAGTTCTACTCCTGGTGGTAAATATTTGATGATAACTAGTTAATTTACCAGAAGGTATCCAAGCTCATATGGAACAAGAAGGATTAAATGTGGGAGGAATTACACCCATCCATGGATGTCATCCTTCAAGCATGGGCAAAACCCTGATCAGTTCCCCATGTTTTTTCACCTTGGCCACTATGCTAGTTTGGCAATAGATTAACATTACGAGGATAAGTTGTTATAATTTTAAGGGATAAAAAAATTATCAATTTTATTTATATTTACATTTGTCAAAATTGAAATAAAAAGTGAAGATAAATGTTATCACATCTTTTTGATAGAATAAAATATCATTATTTTTATTTTAAATTTGGGACAATTGTTTGCGGTTTATCTTGATTATTTTTTTATACCAAACGAGGATAGACTGTTTTGCTACTCATTTATCCCCATAATAACCCTTTATCATATCACTTATCCCCTTACCAAACAAGTTCTAAGGGCTCGTATGGGATGTGACATGTTTATTCGCCTCTAATGGCTATTACGAGATAGATAACAATCAATGTTGAATAAACAAATTTTTGTTTGGTTGTCTTTTCTGTTGTTATCACTAGAAAACGTAAAAGTTACATTTTTGTTATTTGATTCACATTGGATAAAGTGATGATAAGTAGTGAATAAAGGATGTATAAGAGTTTCTGACTTTTTAAATGACAACTATACACTTGAATAAGTATGAAAGCTGTGTGACTAATTTGATAGATGTTAACGGTTTTTAAAATGTGTGTGTGAGACTGATATGTAAGATAAATTTTTTAAAATGACAGAGAATGATATTTTTATCCATTGACATAGATAAACCATTATAAGCAATTTCAACATTTCTTTAAAATAATTATCAGATCTTATCCTAACTTATGTAGGCATAACTATCAGGGTTTATCCGGAAAAACAAACAACGAATAAGGGCTATTCTTCAGTATTCAACTCTATTCTCTGTTAATTCTCCACCACAAACGGGGTAAGGTATTAGAACCAATTAAACTACCTTTGGACTTATTCACAAAACAAATGACTCTTGGTAAGAGGAATTATATGTAGTGCAAAACCTCTTAGCTTCTGATCCTGTGAATCCTCTATATTTCAGTTGAGAAAATGCAGCCAGACAGAATTATCAACATATGTTGAAAATCGATGAATCTTTTCTATGAGAAAGGGCAAGGAAATGTTGGTTAAAACTTGGAGACTCGAGATTCTTTCACTCGGTCATTGGTAAGCATGAGATTCTTGTTAAAATATGAATTCTAGTTACATTCACAATTCTCGCTGCGACATCCTTCATCACAATAAATGGATTATGGTATGCATGAGATTCTGATTTAACATATTAAATTCATCTGGTATCAGAGCTTCAATTCTCCAATTATTTTTTTCTTGTATTTCTCTCTTCACTAAACCTAAAACTAAATGGATCTCCTATTAGTCAACAAATGGATGGTAGAAATAGGTCCACAAAACCAGCTCAATCAGTATTTTTTTCTCCTCAAAACTTGATGTCAAGCTTCCCCTATGGGAAGGGGTGTCTCTCCACTACCAAGACCACTTTGGCCTGTGGGTCAGTTGGTTTATTGTTGGATTCTTTGCATATAGAGAGAAAAAACAAGAAGAGAAAACTAACAACGAATACCTTGCATATCACCAGCTCCACAAACCAATCCCCCCTCCCAAAAAAAACAAAACAAAACAAAACAAAACCACCCATAGATTTGAACATTTTTTCTAGAGTTGTTTTTTCTTTCTGGGCTCTCGCTGTACTTCCATGGATTATCCTATATTTAGGTCACATTTGGAACCAATTTTCAAAAACAAGCTTGAAAAAATTGATTAAAATAATCTATTTTGAAAAAAACTACTCTTCACCATTTTTTTTTATAAAAAAGCTATTTTATTGAATTTTAAACTGTAAAACTAAACCTGAAACCAAAAACTGAAGTTCAAACATACCCGTTCAAAATTGGTTATCTAAAAATTGATTTCGCAAAAAAAAAAACCGTTTGACAATTGTTTCCAAACAGGGTCATAGTTTGTTTATCCGAAGCTCTGATAACTAGATGATTATCTTTACTTATTATTTTGCAAAATAATTCTCAAGCATCCCCTGGTTATTGGGTGGGTCTCATTACTGATTTCCCATGTAGGACAGCCTGTCAAACAAAATGAAAGGCAATATAAATAGGTGTTTGCATTCATGAAGGCTGGTGCTGGGAATCCAACTCACTAGTAATAGTATATAGAAACAGTTGAATCGAAACACATCTGCAACTGGTCCAGTTATCACTGAAACTTTTTCAATAAGATAAAGAACACAATCACCTGACAAAATGGAGAAGCATATCCAGGGAAGTCAGTGGGGATTGGCTTGTTAGGATCAGGCTTTGAATTGCCACTCCCTGCGGCACATGGGGCAGTGTGGCTGAGGAGTCTGGGAGTTCACCCACTTCAGGATGCAGTGAAGATGGAATGCGTGGTTACATGCTCCCCATACTGCACATATATCATTGAAAAAAAAGAAAAAATCATCTGTCAACATGAATATAATTCTATGGATCTTCGGATCATGCGATCGAGTTAATATGAACCTGGCCTCTAGAGGTTACACAGATTTAATAGAAAATCATATATTAAAAAATAAAGATAGCCGGTCAGATGCTTAGAAAACTACTTTCACAACCACATACATATGCAAGTTGCATGGTTAAAACAATAGCACTTGTTCCAATGCATAAAACAATGCAGAGATGCAATACAAACTACCAAGTAGATTTCAAGACACAACATCCAGAATATATAGGAGTGGGAAGAATGTGTTTAATAGTTCTTTCATGATTCATCAACACATGTATGATTATAAACAACTAAATAGCATAGTTAAGTAGATAATTCATGTTGAATGAATGTATCATTCCTCTTCCCCCCTTCGATGAAAACTGAGTCAGGTTTGCCTTAAATCAAGCACGTAATTGAATCTTGTTTGTATTAGCTTGGCTTGGCTGAGCAGGGGCTAGTTCAAGACATCAAACTTTAACAAGTGTGAAATGGCATATCACAGCCAACCGAAGCTTAGGCCATCCTCTTTCACCACAAATTTTTCATTCAGCATTCATTTCTACACCATTATGTGAAAAAGAGGTCTATATTTCACTGGGATGCAGCATTATTAAGATGAATAAAGTAGTTTCACTTTTTTTAATTTTCTCTTTTTATTATAAATAAGGATATGCTGAGTAAAGGAAAAGTACTTCTTGTTTCCTGGTGAATGCTAAAGTTCACTTCATCAATACATTACACAGAGCAACATTGATCTCATTTGATGGGACAGTTTTTTTTTTTTTTGGAAATTCATAGGAACAATCTCATTCATAAAAGAATCCCCCGAACAAGAGGGAGACTAGTGATCTCCGGAAAATGTAAATAAAAAAGTAAAACTTAAAACAACTCCTCAGAATTTGACAACAACAGAAAAGGATAACCCCTAGCCCCTACACTCAGCACCATGAGTTGCCCCTGATCGTGGAAGGTGTATCCACTCCCAAAAGAGTGATGCCCCAGCTCCTAGGTATGGAAATACCCAACCCCTAAGTTGGGCCAGTTATTGATGTTTATTTTGTATTAATACGTAAAACAGAGAGTGACCAATACAGTTAGTAGATAGTAGATGGATTAGCAAGACAATAGAAACCATCAGAGACAAAAGAGAGATGGATAAAAAAAATATCAAGTTATGAGGGACTGATGATGGTTGAAGAAAGAAGATCCCAAAGCATATAAATCATCTTACAATGCTCAATAAAAAAAAATCATCTTACAATGACACGACATTTTTCTCAAACTCTTTCCTATTTCATGGCACTTGCAAACAATTTATCAGTGTTGCCTCTGAGAAATCTATAGTAAAAATAATTATTTTCATTCTTAAAGTAGGTCATTTATTAAAAATCATAAGACCGAACCACATTTTAGTCGTCATAGAGAACAATTTTATAGTAATATGTTTATAAATATATTTTCCATATAAAGATTCTCATTTTTTAGAAGCATATAGCCACTGAGGGAAAAGGTAATTAGATTCTGTAATTTTATGGTATTTCATTCTATTTTTTTCCAGACTGCTGCAAGAGCAGATTGAATTTTTTCAAGCTGTTCAAAAGGCTACCTTAACAACTTACTCCACATTCAGCAGTACCAAATAGAAATCTACAGCATAATATTTTTCTATTCATTTGTTCAAGTAAAATAATTTTAAATGTCAGACTAAGCTCAACTTCTACCAAAAAGGAATGAAAAGAAAATCACAAGGACTTTGGTCACATTGATATACATGCTTTTTAGTTAGTCTAAATTCTACACTATACAAAAGGCCAAATACTAAGACTTTTAAAATCATCAGTAAAAGGAATAGAATGTAATGGATTAAGTATCATCTTTAATATATAAAAGTAGAAGTGCTTAGCAGACTAGAAATTAATAAACTGAATTGGCAAGATCACCAAATTTTCAAAAACAGTGGGAATCATGGTGCTTTTGAAAACATTTGATTAATCGGGAAAAGTATCTTGAATGAGCATTTAATGATATATTTTTGTTAAAAAACAAAAGTGAAGTTAATGTTCTAATTTAAATATTGAATTACATAGAAGATGGGGAGTACCTAGATGAAATAAAAATTGATGGAGTTACTGACAGGCATTTTAATAGGAGTAAATGAAAGTAAAAAAGCACAGAGAACAAAGAACATATACACATCATCTGAACCAGTTTTAAAAAACATACAAGTAAAGATATCCATGATGCAAATGTGGTACTAAGATAAGAAAATAAACAAGAACTTCAGAGGCACTTGCAATATTCTTACTTAGGGGGCAATCATCACCGGGGAATTTACAGTCAGGGCAACATCCATCAAAGGCCATCCTACATATCCCACACGTCTCATCTTGTGCATCCCATGTCCAAGCAGCAACCGCATGCCACCTGTCATTCAACAAACCAAATGGTATGGAATTGAAAAGAAGGTCAGTTAAATTACATCACATGTCACTTATCGAACAACGAAGATCAGAAAAGGAGCTGGATATCACTACATGTTTGTTCAAATAAGTGAGAGAGGAGTGCGTACTCTGTTCATAAGCCAATCCAATAGTTGAAGGAGAATCAGAGGTCAAGAGGAAAACACATGATAGTGGTATAACTTCGATTGAACTTAAGGTAGAATTGGGAGTAACACATTTGAATAGGATGTATTCACTAAGTGCTTTTCCATTAGATTCACAGTTTATAACTATTTTTTTTTCCCTTTGTTCAAAAGCTGTGACCATTTGGGGTGTTTGGAAACACATATGAGTTGAGTGATTTCTGCAAAAGCATAATCATCCAACCGTGTTTCCAACAAAGGTAATACGTTTGCTCACAACAAGGGCTCTTTCTGCATATAATAACTCACAATCAATGGCTCTTTGGCCAGAGGCATGGGTTTGCTTCGCATAAGTCTCAAGTTTCCTCCACGCTTATCTAGCACTTGCGTGGTTATTCTACGCAACTGAGGTTTTCCCAACTCTTATTCAGGTCCATTGTCACAAAAAAAAGGCATACAAAGATCATAGACGAGCAGGATACGGAGTATTTTGACCTTCATTGTTGCACCTGCATGGAGATCATCAACCACCCACTATCAGAAAGACCATCACATAAATAAAAGATGCCAATACACTCAGTCCTTTTTTTAGTCCCTACTTCCCCTAACTTAGTATAACCTAACTTAAAAAAGAAATATGAAAAATGTGCATTCAATTTATCCGAGTATGTATTTTATTTTAAAAAAAATTGTACTCGAAAGACAATTATATTTTTTAAAAAAAATTCAAAACACTACAGAAATGATTGTACCTAACATCTCCTCAATAAAATGTACATTGAGGAATTATGTCGAGCATATGAGGCACAACTATTATCAAGAAAAAAAAATTGCATCCCCTTGAGAGTATCATATGTTTCTTTTATACAAATTTAGTGAAAACATGTCGCATATATAACATGTTGTGCATTCAACAGGATTAAAATTTTGAAAATACGAGGGTGGATTTTGAAAAAAAAAAGTTACCGAGAAGGGACAAGAGACCGCGGTTCGGCCGCCTCCACCACCTCAACAAGCTCCTCCTCCGAGTCGCCGCTCTGATCGCCCGACTATGGCTTTCGATTTGCTCCTCCGACGACCTCCGACGCCTCTCACGGTCTGATCGACTGACCCTCCGCTGCA
Organism: Acorus calamus; assembly: GCA_030737845.1. Classification (NCBI taxonomy): domain Eukaryota; kingdom Viridiplantae; phylum Streptophyta; class Magnoliopsida; order Acorales; family Acoraceae; genus Acorus; species Acorus calamus. The sequence continues at coordinate 7,128,039 of CM060860.1, forward strand.
TAGGTGTAGAACAGTAGAAAGGCTTGCTTTCTTTGATCAGACCGATTTACCCCTTCCTGTGATCGGGTTTTACAGAGATCGATTTGAGGTTAAATTCTGTCAATCGGACGGATACAGATATAATATGTTAATGTTTATATTCTAACTTTCAACGTTTGAATATTAATTTTTGGATTGGAATATCTTCGAATACGGATATTTTTTTGGATAATTAACATATTTAAATATTAATATTAAATTAGATAATCAAATGATACATCAGAGAGATGTGAAAAATTAAAATTGAGATTTTAAAGTTTATTCTCTCTTTTAAATATCATACATTAAAAATTTGATAGTAATATAGTATATCATGATTATGAATAATTATACAAGATAAGAAATATGTACAACATAATATATATATATAGAGAACCGATTAGGTGCGGCGATCGGCGGGTGCGGCAGCGATCACGGGCCGTCGATCACGGGTCCATCGCATCGGACGGTCGGGTGCGATTCACGTCGACCGTTGGATGCGATGAACCCGCGACCGGACGACCCACGTCGCGGCCGCACCTGCCGTTCGCCGCACCTAATCGCGAGCATATATATATATATCGGATACAAATATTTTTCTGATCGGATAGACCAATATCCATATTTACATTCCGATTATTCAAATATTGGATGAGGAAATATTTTTCTCCTTCAGTCAACTTAATCGGTCGCAACCTCATTTTAGAATTCGGCCCCTGAAGAAGAAAGACGCTACACTCACAAAAGAAGAGTTAAGGGGGACATCGGTGTAATGCTAGCAAAAGGCAATGGTAGAGTCAAGAATTTCTCTAAGGGAGGGGCTTTACACGAAGTAAAAAAAAATACATTATATATATAACATATCTTTGATATAAATTAATTTTAAACAGAAAAATTCATAAAAATCTATCATACTACTTAGGAAAATTGTATTTGGAATCATTCATTCATGTGTTCATTCCTAAATATATCAATTAAAAAATTTAATTCCACAAAATCTACCTGAATTGGATTATTTAAAAAGAAGAATTTTCATTCTCAACAAAAATTATTAAACCGACTCTTAATAGTATACATAAGATGCATAATAAGGGTCGATATATAAATATACAGAATGAATAACAATGTACGAGTGAATAACATACACAGAATGTATAATCATGTGTAAAAAGTATTTCACGGTGTAAGCGATAAAAAAAGAGATAAAAGAATTTAGAAAAAATATAATTACTACTTAAGGGTGTTTTGATATATTAAAAAGTTTGAGAGACCGAAACAAAATAAAAAGTTTTTTTCCAAAATATTTGAGTTTATTTTCCCAATAATTTTTATTATAATTCAATAAATATATCCATATTAAACTCAGATTCTCAACTGTTCTTGTTTGTTTACTATAAAAAAAAAAGTGTTGATACACAATGTTTTTATTTCAGCCCTACTTTCAATCCTATATGTGTTAATAGAAAATTATCAAAGCATATACTCATTTTAGCGAAGTAGATGCTTCGATAATTTTTTTTCACATTTTCTATAAATGGATTCATGCAATTTATTAGAGTACATACTTTATTTTTTTATAAAAACATACACCTCATTAGATTAGCTATACTAATTTTAAAAAATTCAAATCACTTGTAAACTGGATTTAGGATTAGAAAAAAGACTGGATATAACATTACCAAAAAAAAAATACAAGGAGGGGCTTGAGCCCCACCTTGTCCCTACATGGCTCTGCCCCTGGCAAAAGAGACTCCGAAGAAATGTATCAGTCAGGGAATTCAAAAATTTATCTTACTAATGATGTGGCTTGATTCAGAGGTAACTCATACCTTGGGTTGTTGTTGTTAGAATGAAATAATGGAATATTTGTATTCCACTTAGGGTTTAATCCATTTATATATACAAGTGTCTAGGAATTACACGTGTAATGAACTACACACATTATAAGATAATACATATAATCTAACACCCCCCTCAAACTCACGGTGGATCATACAAAGTGATTTTGCGAAAGAGAAACTGAAATCGAGGAACTGGGTGTGACTTCATAAAGAAATCAGCAAGCTGCTTGGTAGAGGAGATATGCGGAAGCAATAATGTCTCTGCAAGAAAGTGCTGTGAGTTTCTGAAGGAGAAACTGAAATCGAGGAACTGGATGACTTCGTAAAGAAATCAGCAAGCTGCTCGACAGAGGAGATATGCGGAAGCAATAATGTCTCTGCAAGAAAGTGCTGACGAACGAAGTGACAATCGATCTCAATGTGTTTGGTCCTCTCGTGAAAGACCGGATTGCTAGCAATCTAAATAGCAGACCGGTTATCACAATGAAGAGGAGTAAGAACAGTCATAATAACTCCTAGATCCACCAAGAGACGTTTGAGATGAACAATCTCCTTGGTGGTGATGGTCATGGCTCGATACTCAGTCTTGGTGTTGGAAAGAGAAACAACCTCATGTTTCTTGCTGCGCCAGGAGATGACGGAATCTCTGAGAAATATGCAGAAGGCAGTGGTGGAGTGTCTTGTGGTCGGGTCTCCAGCCCAATCAGCATCAGTGTAAGCTTTGAGAACCAAAGTCGAAGAGGATGACAGATAAATCGATCTAGTGATAGTACAGCACAAATATCTAAGAATTCGCATAGGAGCATCATAATGCACTGATCGAAGAGCCGAGACAAACTGACTAACAATACTGAGGGCATGAGCAATGTCAGGTCTGATTATCAGAGATAAACAAGATGACTTACGATCTGTCTGTATCGAGTAGGATCTGGAAGGAGCTCACCATCCGTATGACAAAGCTTCACATGAAGCTTGAGAGGGGTATCTGCACTGTGAGTATCTGAGAGAGCAGCACGCTCGAGAAGGTCAGCTGTATACTTTTGTTGAGAGAGTAGAATGCCACAATCACTCTATGCAATCTTGAAGGAAGTAGCGAAAAGTACCGAGATCTTTCATCTGAAACTGTTGACTGAGGTGGTTCTTGACCAAAGTAATACCGGTGGAGTCATTGCCAGTGATAATCATGTTGTCAACATATAGAAGAAGGATAACCCGGCCGTGCGATGAGGATCGCACAAACATAGAGTGATCCCGGTGGCTCTCAACAAAATCAGCTGCAATAATAACACTGTGAAAATGCTCAAACCAGGCACGAGGAGCCTGTTTGAGACCATAAATAGCCGTCGAAGGCGACACACATGCTGAGGAAGAGTGTTGAGACCTGGAGGTGGTTGCATATAAACAACTTCAGATAAATCACAGTGAAGAAAAGCATTCTCCACGTCCATCTGAAAGAGAAGCCAGCGACGAACAGCAGCAACAGCAATAAGGGTGAGAACAGTAGTCATCTGAGCAACCACAACGAAGATCTCCTCATAGTCAATACCATACTACTGTGTGAAACCTCTGGCAACAAGACGAGCCTTATGTCTTTCAATAGATCCATCAGGAAGATGTTTGATCTTGAAGTTCCATTTGCAGTTGATAGGTGTAATGCCATCCAGAAGGGGAACAACATTCCATGTCTGTGTCTGCTCAAATACCTAAAACTCCTCAGCCATGTCCTGCTGCCACTCATAGTACTCGCTGCCTCTCGATAGGATCGAGGCTCACGATAAGCCTGAAACTGTGGAGAATAAGTACTCACGGATGCAAAGTCAAATCGGTCAGGTGGTCCAGAGTCAAAATTAAAGCGGGCAAGTGGATGACGCTCACGCTGAGGGTAACGAGTCGATGGACGAGGATCCACATTAGAGGGAGATGCGTCAGCCATGGAAGATGGAGCATCAGTGGAGTTATCAATGGGAGGGGCTATAGGAGACACAAGAGGAGAACTAGAATGAAATAATGGGAATCTTTGTATTCTACTTAGGGTTTAATCCTTTATATATACAAGTCTATAGGAGTCACACGTGTAATGCACTACACACATTATGAAATAACACATATAGTCTAACAGCTGTTAACCTTCTTTTTTTATAGGGTTCATGAACTAGATAGCCATTGTCATTAGTCTCATAGCCGTTGTAACAGCTCTCCCTTAATAGCTGCTTAGTGAGTGAATTCTGTGGTAACCGTCCTACTTTATTATAGCTAAACATGCCCTTAATCACCCACATGTTAATAGGTCTTAATTATCCACCTGACAGTTACAAGCGTTATGGGTGTCCGACTGTGTCCGACCGTTTCCGATGTCCTCCTCGTGGTCTTGGTCTGGTCGGGACACAGAATCTCGTTCAGTGTGTACTTATTCATTCATCCATGAGGTGTGAGACCGTTCGGCTAAACCTGATCCATTCTGGTCGGGTCTCACTTGTTCGGGATGGCATTTGCCTGCGAGGTGTAAACCGTCCAACCAGACCTGGCTTATTTCGATGAGAGGCTAGTCTGGTCATGTCTCACCTGACTAGGAGTGCCTGCTCAATATTCTACTATTAGGTTCGGGTCTTTAGATGCTGGATATGGTGGCCCATACCCGTCTAAGCCCTGACACGTGTCGTCTTTTAACGGGGTGCAAATTTTTTCCTCTACATTGAATATTTTTTATTTTTCATAAATGGATTCGTATGGGAATCTGAATTTTTTCGGATAATTGACAGGCTTAATAGTTCATCGACGTGTCGGATTGGGGCCGAATAATATTCTGATTTTGGATCCAATGATATTTTGACATAAACTGGGTGTGACAAAAAGTTATTTACCACCGATAGTTATACCGGGATATACAATAATTCATATAGAATAAATAAATTTTTGTTTGGTTGTCTTTTTTGTTAGGGCACTGTTACACTCGGTCATTTTTACACTCCAAAATAGTCATATATATGTTAGAAATTCTGTGAAGCACCTATATATACATTGTTAAATTTTTTATACTTACTAAAAATAGGTTCAATTCAATTCGAAATGGAGCGATATACACTATTTATAAAAGCATTTACATCATTATACGATAATTTTTATTTTTTTAAAAATAAAAACATGTGTGATATGCGTTTTGAACTGTAAAAAAACTAAATTTAACATTTTCTTTTTCGCTATTCTCATTAGAAAACGTTAAAGTGACATTTTTGTTGTTTGATTCACCTTGGATAAAGTGAGGATAAGAGATGGATAAAAATTTATAATTTTTTAAATGTCAATTATACCCCTATATAAATTGTTTGTTTTTTGAAAAAAGGTATGAGAAATGTGTGTGATATAATAAATGTGACAGTTTTTTAAATGTGTGTGAAAGTATCAGGTGGGATGATTTTTTTAAAATGACAGATAATGATATTTTTTATATATTGGCATTGATAAGTCCTGATAAGTAATTCCAGCACTATTCTAGAATAGTTATCAGGCCTTAGCTTATCTATGCATAACTATCAGGTTTATTCTTGAAAAAAAAACAATTATTTTTTCTTATTCTTCTGTATTCCCCCTTATTCTAGGTTTATTCTTCACCCCAAAAAGAGGGAATAAATACTCTATTATGTATAACTATATCAGTAGAATAAATCATTGTTTAGTTATTCTCATTGAAAAACGTAATAATGAAATTTTTGTTATTTGGTTTACCATAGATAAATTGTGGATTAAAAAGTGAATAGATATGGATAAATATTCATAAAATGTGAAAAATGATTTTACATATCAATAGAGAGTGGAATAACACAATTCGAATATGAATATCAATACTAACTACTCTCACCTTATGGTATGGTCTAATGGTCACAACCACCTATTCCTCGCAAACAAATTTTTTTTTTTTTTTTTTTGGCTTATTCATCCATATTGTACCAAATTCCACATCTCTTCTTTCACCCAAACATGAGCTAAATATGTCTAATAGGGTGCTCCAATTTCAACCCAAATATTATAATATATTAAAAAATGCTTTTGAACGAGCATGTGAAATATTACTTTAACCCAAATATTATAATACATCTTCACTATTTTTTTATTGGGATCGTTATGGGGACGTCGAACAATTTAATTATCCAACATGCTCGTGACCGTCTCATCTTATTATTTTGAGATCTTAAAAAGGAAGGAAAAATCGAATGATCAAGAGCGTGTTGAGCAATCAAATTGTCCAATGCCTGTTGAACGTAACCCGATCCCCCCTCCCCCCCTTTTTAATAAAATAGTTACCTATCAATTTAATCTCTCATTTTCTTTTTAGAAATAATTTTTATCTACCAAAAAAATAATCAAATCAATATCAATATTGGTATCATTTTAATAAACTTCTCAACGATATGAACTAGATTTATCTTTATATATTATTATTATTTTTTAAATATTAAAATAGTGAGTTACTCAATTCTCACAGATAATCCGTCTAACTTTGAGGGGAAAAAGGGATCTAAAAATTGAGACTAATTTTAGAGCGTTGGTTGGAGATGCTCTAAGAAAAATCATTCCTCTTATTTCTTTTTCACCCTCCAATTGAATTTTTAAAAATATTTACTCGTATTATGAGATAGATACATTTATCAAAAAAATTGAAAGATATATATTTTAATAAATAAAATACATATTTTTTTGTAATTTAACATTAGAATCAACACCCTGTTAGCACTCACCGACATTGTTAGAGTTAGCTTGGATATCATGAGAAGACAGTTCACTTTGGTTGAAACTGATGAGGCCATAAGAGATTTTATTTTTAAACTGGAGTCCATGACATGGAAGAACAACTATTCATATTCAGTGGTTTGGGGTTTGTCGGTGTGAAAATTAACCCTCTTTTGGTTTAAAAAGGCATTCTTCAAATCACATGATACTTGACAACAAATCTAATTTTTTTGTGATATAATTGATTTGGTTGGTCCGGATGATAACAAACATTTGCTGAAGCTTTATACCATGTTGGTTTCATGTCTCCCCACACAAAATAAATAAATACATTACTATTAAAGTAGCTTCAAAGAATAACTAATGTGAGAGCTGTCTCTAACATCATTCAGGTGTGCCAGTGAAAAAATGAATAATACATCACATGCATTGATTCTAATTATTAGGCCAGGTTTGTCATTTAACAGTAACCCCAACTGTCAATGGGCATAAGCTGTATCAGTACAAACAAACAGACATACTATGCAAAAAGATTGATAGATTCATATAATTAAGGCATGTAAAATTATGGTCTGGTCTCCTATTACATATCTTGAATGTCTGATATAACCTATCAAAAACGTTCAGTCGGTACCTATGTCCTAACTGTTCTCACATATTCTGTTGGATGAGCTGTGGTTAAGCCTAAAGAATCGGCGATATTTCTGACCTCCGCAATCATCGCAATCAAGTCATTGAGTCTGTTCACTGCTGAACCAATGCCCTGCACACCGAGAAAGTAATATATCGAATTATATTCTAAGCTTCTGACTGTTTCATGATAAAGAATCAAATATCTACGTACCACTCCGGATGCTCCTGCAGTCAAGGCCATAGGTGCAGTAACAGCACTCAATCCAGAGGAACACATAACAGGAATTTTGACAGCTCTTGAAATAGAGTATGCAGATGCAAGTGTTGGAGTGGCCTGGTTTCATCAAGAAAAAAGTGCAAATTATTCAGTACAACACAAGTAATGGAAAGACCAACAAAGTAAAAATATCATTGCCCACAAACAGCGACCGCGTGCGATTCAAATCAAGAATTTAGCACCCTCATATATCGTACATGTGCCTTTCAGAATCTAAATGAATTTCTACATATGACAAAAGGATTTCATTCCTAGATGACAGGTTAAAAACTATAAATTCTTGCTAAACTACGGATGACAATTTTGTTTTTTGTATCCCAACACCCTGATATATGTGGGACTGCTTGGTTGATGGTCCTTGGAAGTGGCATTGGATATTTTTCCTTTGTAGAAACAAACCGAAACAGAATAATTAGGCCTTTCATGAATCAAAAAGCTTGTTCTTCTAAGATTCCATAACACACATATGATGGGAAAATATGGATGTGTTTATAGACAAGGAAAGCAAGAATATAGCTCGGAATTTTTGACATTTTTAGGCATAGTTACTATTACATTAGTGTTTCTTGATTTACACATCCATTCATTGAGCATGTTCACAGTTATGGTGGTGTTGTGAACTTGCTGCATTTTGTTTTTTTATATAATTCTCATGTATGTGGAGCATGTTTAATATATAATGTAAATTAACTTCACATCCAAGTGGTGTCGAGTATGTGATAAAGAGAACATAAACAATCAACTTTCTTTGTAGTGCCATATACCTTCTCAATCAGCCCAAGAACTCCAGGTTTTGAAGGACTCGAATATTTTCCACCTTCAGTTTGGATTATATCTGCGCCTTCCTGCTCCAAAAGCTCTGCCAGCATGACCTGTCAGCTCAACACAACACATTAAGGGCAAAGATACATTTTTTTTCCCATCAAAATCACCAGCGTAAATATAATACAAGTATATCACCACCTGATCAGGAAGTGATAATGTATGCGGTACAGTTACAGATAATGTTACGGAAGGAAGAATCTTCTTTGTTTCCTTTGTTAGCTTAATGATCTGAAAAGAATTGAGTAGCTAAATGAGCAACATGAAGAATATGAATATCAGAGAAACTGATATAAAATGATTGATATCCCACATGAAAAAAATAAATGAGCTAAATCATAAGAGTACATCCCACATGCTTTGACATAAATTAACAGAACACAAACCAGTAATTTAAACACTGAAAAGCGTTTTAATAAAATGAGAATATTTATATCTACAAATTTAATGAATTAAATTCTATAAAAGTCTATAAGAAATATGTCGTACAATTCTGGCTGCAATTTGGATCAATTTAATGAACAAGTCATGAAGATGCTATGTAAATAACCAAATTCGTTTAATTGAACTGAAGCAGAAGAATGAGAGAAGCAAGATCTAGTTCGTGTGCTAAAATGAAAACAACTAACAGGAGACTTTAAACAAGTAAACTCACTAGAAATAATTTATTGTAGGCAAAACACCTAGTATATAGACAGACTATTGACAATAAACAATAATAGCACCTGTGCGATCCATATTATATTAACATACAACAAAAGAATAAAAAAGAGGAATTTCAATCACCCACATGCCATTTGGTAAAAACTGATCATCATGGTTGTTGAGCACTAACATGAAGTTAATGACAACACAGATGATAAACTTGAACCATGGTATATAGAATTGGATTCCCTCAATCAGGCTATGTCATGTATAAAGAAAAAACCCATTCATATGACTAGCCAGTTTACCATGCCTTTCCTAGGATTATTAATTTGATACCTCCTCAGGAGAGAACAGCCTCCCCATCTCGTAAAAAGAGTCATAATTTCCAATCTCCACCTGCACGGACCATGAGAGCTATGAATTTTCGCCTTTTCTTTTGCATAGGATATTAAGAAACAGATTGTGAGCCTAAAAAAATAAACAATTCTGCTCACCAATCACAAGCTGCTTGAACCATAAAATTTATGAATTCCCATAGGGCTTATTTCCCGTAGGAGTACACAAGGATACTTATATCATGTAAATGAGACAAAATGTTCTGCTTAGAAAGTTTGCAATCCTAACCATCTGAGCTCCTGCTTCAACTGCAGCAGGGAATTCTTCAGGATCAACAGAGGAAACACATATCTGAAGAAGAAATTGTTAATCAGTAAGCACCAAGGATCTCTCAAAGAAGTAAATGAAATGTGCAGACAGAATGCACTGTTGAAATATATCTAAATAACCAGGCAGCTTATATTTTGTCTTACAAATATTAGGGGATTAAAGAAAGGAACATAATCCACATGAGGATATTGTAAAGTTAATGTACCTAACATATACATTGTATATATGCCTAATAAATGAAAATTATAGATGTACACATGGGATTGATATAGATCTTTGTACATATATTCATACATAACGATCCTATCCAAAAGCACATGTAATCTAACCAGATGTAATAATTCACCACATATACTTGTTCGTTTTATTTATATGATTTGAAATACAGAACCAACACTGGCATACAATATATTTTTGTTCTCATATAAGCATATCAGTTAATTGGACTAGTACAAAGGAGACTTTGATCAAGAATTCCTTATGAGCTGAATAGGAACTAAAAATTTAAGCTTAAAAGGTTACCGGAAGAGAAGTTAGGCTAACTGCAAGATTAACTAAATCTGGATCACAGGCTATATCCACGTGGGTCGCTCCACCCTGCCAATTTCCCATATTACATTAAAATGACTATTCAATATGTTGACATAATAAAGACATGAAGGAAATATGACATTATAGCATAAAATAAAGTGTACTAGTCAAGATAATTGAAAGATATGAATGAAAGAATTAGGCATACTATAGGTCAAACAATACTTTTCGGACTTCCAATAAGGTCAGGTTGAAGTTATAGCATAATTATCTCCCTAATTTTGAAAAGAATATCCATCAATAACATCGAGGGATTTTCATCCCGTTAAAGAAGTGAAAAATAATATTTGTTGAAGAAGCAATGTCTGTAATGGTTAAACCTTAGCACTCGTCAAAAATGATGGAAAAATAAACCAAGATTTTTACTTGGTTTAGCACCTCGATACACTATAACAAGTAATTGGGATATATGATCTCATAGCCTCTCTCTTCACCATTGCCCCCTTTCTCTTACAGCAATACTATGCGACTGTCTCTCCAAATCTCTCCCAACCCCAACAAGAAAGAGATTAAATATATAAGGATACAATAAAATCAAACTATGCAAATTATGTGTGGGTTCACTCCTCAAACCTTCAGGGCTCAGTTGTCATTTCAGTGGCATGGGCCTATACTTAATTTTTTTTGCAGTCACTACGTCACTAACGCAATATATGAAATCTCCTACCGCAACATGTTCTCCATTATGTCAGTATATACTATTATGAAATGAATAAAAAATGTGCATTCAATTCAGATGAATATGTATTTCATTAGTCAAATATATACTTCAAAAAAAAATTCAATGATAACTCCAACTTAAGTTCACTTAGCAAAACCATTCACACACAATTTCAAATGCACCCAAAGATTTATTTTCAACTACTGCGCTTTTAAAGGTAAAAGAAAAGGGCACAACAAGGCTGTATCGAACCTTATCTGCGGCGGTGACGACTGATGCGATGACCGACCTATCGAAATTCTGAAGACCCGCAATGATCTGTGAATATGGTACAAAGAGAGAGAGAGATAAAAAAAATCCATCAGAACAGATCATTGGGTAAGCATAAAAAAGAAGATTTGTGTGTTATTATGCCTTGAGTGCCCTCTTTTCATGGAAGCTCCTGAGGACGGGCTCCTTCGAAGCAGAGGCGGATGCGGTGACCGAGATGCTCCGCGGGAGATGGCGGCGGCAGCGGTGGCTGGTGGATGGGGAGAGGCGGAGGAAGGGGTGGCAGTGGAGGAGAGACGTGGTGGGTGGTGCTGTAGTCGTCACCATCATCAACATCTCCTGCTTATCAGTTGTGGAGGGAAGTGAAGATAAGGTGACCGACCACCTCTTCTTTCAAAATGCAGTGTTTTAAAACCCAACCTGACCCGCCGGTTTAACCGATTAAACCTTTATCTGCCTTGAATTCTGACTCGGTTTACCTTTAACTCGACAATATAAAAACCGATAAATTCAATCAACTCACTGGTTCAACTAACAGTTTTTCTTAACCGACTATAGGTTGAATATATCGAATGATTCTTTATTCAAAGAAATTGTGATTAATCACTTGTTAAAATATAAAATCTAATAAAAAGTTCACATTTTATATATTAAATCATATTATAATGTTAAATAAAAGCTTTATGTAAGGATTTATTTAGTAATAATAATTATTATATTTATTAAATTATAATTATGTCATGATTCAAATCCAGTTGACTCAACGGTTACACCAATAACCCTTAACCCGTTCATTTTTTCGGTTTATTAAACAGTTCAATTTTTAAAACATTGCCTAAAAGATTACTTTTTAAAAGGAAAATGTTGGCCAGAAGTAACCCCACCAGCTCACATGCCATGTTTTTCATTTTACACATTAACCCCACCAATCGATTTATCTCACATCCCATTTCATCAAACTTTCCCTCCTCATCCCGAACAAATAAGCTTAAAAGTGAATCTACACACCTTGGGTCACCGGTCATTGTGTGGTTTAACACATTTTCAGTCGAATTGGAGAGTATATCGTGACCCAAGGTGTGTCACCTAACAGTAACCAACACACTATTTTAAAAGTGGCTTGATATACCTTGAGTTACCGGGAGTTGTTCGATATGACATACTTTTAGTTGAACTGAGGTGTCTATCGCGACTCAAAGTGTGTCACCTAACACTATTCAACTGACAATATTTTAAAAGTGACTCGACACACCTTAGGTCACCAGATGTTGTTTGATTTGACACACTCCAAGTCGCATTGGGGCATCTACTGTGACTCAAGAGTGTGTCACCCAACACTATCCAACTGCCAATATTTTAAAAGTGGTTCGACCCACCTTGGGTCACTGAACGTTGTTCGGTTTGAAGCATTCCCAGTCGAACTGCAATGTCTACAGCAACTCAAGGTGTGTCGCCCAATTTTATCCAATTGATAATATTTTAATTATTTTATTTATCATAAATATCATAAATAAACAATAAATAAATATCATAAATAAACAATAAATTTCAATTGAAATGAAATCTTTTGAAGGAATCCAATGATAAGAGGAATTAATTAAAAATGATTTTATGTCATAAATATAGAAAGGCCAAAATAATAAAAATTTAGACAAATGTAACAGAATTGAACCAAATGCTTAGAAAAAGAATATACATGCCAAAAAAGTGTGATTCACATCGATATAAACATATGTATAATCAGAATAAAAAAATTGAATGAGCCAAACCTAAAACGATCGGCATTAATGAAACTACAATTAAATCACTCAAATCCAAAAGCAAAGCCCAATGAAATCGGACTGCTGTTTTGTGTCATAATTTCATAAATGATCGATTGAGGAGTGTGAATCGGTCTATTGTTTCATGTTATACATTTATAAACGATTGGATTGAAATGATTTCCCAAAAAAGAAAAAAACAATTGAAAGATCAAATGAGATCGGTTATGCAATGCAAAATACACTATATCGCAACCACCACCTCAATTGTGAAGATCAGTTACCAAAGCAGGGGAAAAAACAAAAGTTATAAACGGTAATACGTGTAAATATATTTGATGGATTGAAGGAATGGATGGGTGGGAACGAGTGATTAGGGTGGATTATTTATTAGAGGGTGAGCTTATAAATTGTATATATATATGTCTGGGTGGGTAAATAAAAGGGGTGGGTAGGAGATCTTATGGGGTGGCCGCACCCCTTTTTTTGGATTGCTGCTACACTCAATATTTTTTCAGTTTAAAATTAAGTCTTATATATCTCGTTAAAAATCTAGTGAAACATATATCTAAGCCTGTCAATTATCTGAAAAAATATCTATATCTGATCCGAATCCGTATCCGAAAGTGCAAAAAAATATCTGATATCTGAAAATCCGTATCCGTATTCGAACCAAATGATCCGTATCCGAAATTTTTTGGATCGGATCGGATATAGGCTATATCCGATACGAACAATATCCGTATCTGAACTGTTATTTTATTTATGTATGTTAGAATTAGTTTCAACCCTTAGATGAAAATCCAATGACTCATGATTTAAGGCAAAACATAAACCTATTTAACCATGTTGAATACTTGTTTAATTATATTAGGATTTATGTTTTTATGTCTTTGGTGGATACTTATTTAACCATGTTAGGACTTAAGATTTTATAAATTCTTTATATTTTAATCTGGTTCAGATATTTCAGATATTATCCGAATCCGTATTCGGATTTTCAGATTGGATACAGATATGTGTTTTGGAATATCCGTCGGATATCGGATACAAATATTTTTTCAGATATCTAATTCGGATACGGATATGAGCCTATCCGATCCGTATCCGTCTGATTGACATACTTACATATATCTCGTCAGATGTTGTATATACCTCATTAAATATTTTCTTACGCTTATTAAAAATAGGTTCATTCAACTAGAAATGGAACTATATGCATTTTTATCAAAGTATATATCCCATTAAATAATATTTATTGTTTAAAAATAAATAAAAATACGTTAGGTTTGAATATTAGTGGGTGAATGAGTTGACATTTCCCCCTTTTTTTTTTCTTCCTCTCATCGGATACTCACGTGTCCTAAGCTATTGGGCCTGATGTCATTGATCAATCTGAGCCCAGTCCAACACGTACGGATTCCCAACGTCTCACTCTAGACCATCGACAACCCCCTACCACCAACACCCCCCCCCCCCTCCCAAAAAAAAAAAGAAGAGAATTCCAAGCTCCAATCCGCAATCTGGTTTCACAGGTTCTTCACTTCTTCTTTCTGATTTTGAATGTAAAGTTATTTCACGGGGTACCTTCATTTTCTTTTGGAGGGGATTTATAATGGTTGGAATGCCCTGTCGTCAATTTTCAAGATTCGCTCTCTTTGGGTGATGATTTATGTTATAGTTCTTTGATTGATTAATTGTAGATGCATAAATTTAAGCCATCAACTCTGTTTATTGTTGGTTTTTTTTTTCCTTTTAACATATTTTTTTTAATCATCTACCGTCAAAATTAGTTTTTGATGATTATGGATAATGTTCGCATATTTCTTGACCCAACATGTAAGAAAGGGTATGCGTTCATTTGGAAGTTAAATGGAGACATATATCGGTTGGGGTGAGAAATAAGGTTAAAAGTAGGTCTGGTTCCTGAAACCCCTCGTGATCATGGGTTTATCATGACAATTTAATTATATAGTTTTCATGAAACTTGCGGAGTATGAACTACAAACTGATTGATGAAGTAGCTATGCAAATGGAAGGTCTTCACTGATAGAGGATTTAGTTTTGTTTGCTCCATCCTGAGGCAAATTGTGATCAGGAATGTGGTATAAGTAAAAGTGAAAGTCTATTCTCAGAAAGATGACCTTCAATGTTTTCCCTATAAACATGCTTCCTTGGACAAAATTTGCGCACTTAAATGGAAATGGCGGTGTCCTTTGGACTAAGATGTTAAGTTCAGGTCTTGTTTCCAAATTGCCTCTCTGCACATGGCGATTCTGAGTTCATGCAATATGCTACCTTAATGTATTATATACTTTGTCCCATCCTAATTTCACATACTTAAACATCTGAATTATGGGTATTCACCACATCCACTAAATATTACCATCACTGTAGCTGTTAATAATTAATTCATTTGTAACATGTGCAAAATACACAAGAACTTGTGCTGATCTCCAACGTGATGCAGTGGTCTCATGATAGGTTTTCCTTGCATAATGGGTTGCAATTGGTTCATTTCAGGTTTAATGTTCCAAAGCTTATCCATATTCGTGGGTATAAAATTGATTATTCAGTCTCAGTCCAATAAAATGAATTGGTTTTGTGCAGTTTGGCTCTTATATTTGATTTGAAGATTCATTGGTTGTAACAGTTTGGCCTATTATTGGTGTCGCCTATTATTCAAATATGGGAACAAGAACATTGTGATCCACTGCTTACGTGAAAGGATAAATTGACATTAGTTGCTAATAAAATAGATTTCTTTGTTTGGCTAAAGCATCAGCCACCTCATTCAATGAATGTTATGCATGATTTATTCTGATCTTGTATTGATCAGAATTACCTCAATTTGGTCTGCAAAACTCTGTGGAAACAATTCCTTCTCAAGGATCCATGTAAACACTTTAGAAGAGTCTCCTTCGAAGCCTATATGAAATCAGTTGTTAAATGAGGTACTTCATTGTGGAAGTGCAGCAGAATTCTAACTTGCAGCCTGTAAAGAATGTGTGGCCCTTTCATTTAAAAAAAGGATGTGTGGCCCTGATGTGAAGAGTGGATTTAATTTCCATGTTTGCATTGCTCTTCAATATACTACCAGCTGCTGCTAGATCAGGGTTGCCAAAAGTGCCAAAAACTAAGTAAAGTCTAAAAGTCCTTACTGATGGTGGTTTCTATTGCCATGTAGCCTTCAGTTTTTCTTTTACCTTCTGCTGCATAAAATTCATCCAATAATAAAGTCTTTTAGGGGAAAACCAGCACATTGTTTTGATACGGCACACCATACTTCTTCTTGATATTGAAAGCAAGTACCACTTGTTTGGAAATTCTTTTTTACCCCTTCAAAAATGTTGTTGATTTTTTTCTTCTGAAGGAGGCTCTTTCCCTTTTCATGATAAACACTGAGAATAGATGAACTTTGACCTTTTTTATGAAAGAAATTTGACCATTTTAAGACATATTTAGTTTTTCACCTTTATATCTACTATTGTAATTGGAATACCTTTGTTGTTTTTGTTGTTGGTGGTGGGGCAATTACAGTTCACCCCCTGTACATATGATCCCTTGAAAATTGGTATTTATTTGGACTTTTTGTGAATGGCCATCCTTGGAAAATTCCTCTTGAAACTGGGGTGCACCAGACATGCCGCTCCTCATGGGTTTGAATTGCTGTGTAATTAGCGTACGCATAACAATTTCTCCATCCCCTTTCACATAAGAAAATTGCCATCACTTTTCCTGCAAATTTAGAATGTTACATCATACAGTGGGTAGCATGATTTTGTATCATTCTTCGAGTGATAAATTTTTGCATGATTGTTCTGTCGTTCAAAACAATAATTATGTATGCTTGTGCAGGTGTGACTCCACTTATCAGATACATTATTTACAATGGTAAAAGCAAAAGACACAAATTTTAGAACATCAGCTTCTAGAAAAGATTCAAAGTCAGATGATCAACCACAGAATTCTTTGGATTTGATGATTGAGCAAGATTCAGATGAAGAAGACAGTTGGATAATAGTCAAGAAGCAGAAAATCACCATTCTCATTCCTCCCTCATCTCCCGAGCAGTCTCAAAAAACACAAAATAAAAAAGCAAGCAAACAACAAAAGTCTGAAGGAACAATTGCATGTAGATCTCGTGTGGTGGATACAGTTCGTCGCACATATTCAAGATCTAAAAAGAAGAGAGCTGTTTCAAACCAGTCTGAGTACAAACTTCAAGCTGATGTAATTGAAAATAGAACATTGGATCTGCCAAATAATGAGAAGGAAGGCCTCTCTCCCCTAAGGTGTAGAACAGCAGCAATAGTTTCAGATTGCTTCGCCGAGGAACCAATGGTGAATCCATCACCTCATCGTGTTAACAGCACTGGAAACACTATGTTCTGCAATGGAGTCCTTGACAATGGTGCCACCAGGCCCAAACAGCCAAAACCATTGTTGGCGACCATTGGACGGGTTGATCTGACAAGCTCCATTAATGGTTGTGGCAGTGGAATTCCTCTGATGAATCGATGGATGAGAGCACCATACCTTGAAAGAGAACTTGTAAAGGCTGGAGGGATGAGGAGGTGGTTGGAATTGCAGGGGCTGGGTCAGTTTGTCCGAATATTCGAGAAGGAGAATGTCGGTAAATATCAGTTACTGAATCTCACAATGGGAAAGCTCAAAGATATGGGTGCAAATGCAGTTGGACCTCGGAGGAAGCTTATTCATGCCATCGACTGTATCTGCCAGCCTTTCAAATTGCATGCATTCTAATTGCAGATGGTAATTTTGATATCATTGTCTTTTTCTATTTCATTATAAAATGTCATTATCAATAGAAGTTGTATTTGAAGTAATATCTACGATATGGGAACCACACATGATCAATCCAGCAGTCCTTTTTCATCTACATTTCTCATATAAAGTCTGACATGCTATGCAACCATAAAAAAGATTTGATCATTGTAATGCAGGTCGGAAAGTCTCCATGGATCGATGTTTGTTTGTGGATGATGCGTATTGTCATTTTCAGCTGTTTAATCTTCACATGTGCAGATGTGCTTTTGCAAGATTTGGATATCCTGTACAATCAGTCTCAAATTCAAA
The DNA here is from genome assembly GCA_030737845.1 of Acorus calamus. Taxonomy (NCBI): domain Eukaryota; kingdom Viridiplantae; phylum Streptophyta; class Magnoliopsida; order Acorales; family Acoraceae; genus Acorus; species Acorus calamus. Next base: position 7,146,051 of record CM060860.1, read on the forward strand.
GGTAAAACGGGTTTATTGATATGCTATTGCTGAAATGGTTTAGTGCTGGAAGTAGGTATAGGCGTATAGCTTTACGTCAAGGTCTATACAATGTTAATGGGGGTCTACATGGTTTGGAAGAGCTGATCCCAGTCTGCATATCTTACCTTTATGCTTGCCTACAAGGTTTTTTTATTATTATCACGATTGAATAATTTTATCTAATGTGAACAATATGTATACATGTGAGCTGTTTAATGGGAAAGGAGGGGTTTGCCTCTGGTGTGTTGAAACCATGATATTGGTGGTAATATTGTGTACTTCATGCAATAGTTAGAGTTTCCCAAACAATTAACATCAAGCAATAAAAACTGGAATGTACAGGTATGGATTGATTGAATCTCTCAGTATTTGGAAGTTATCGCAAATTTTAGACCGAAAAAAGGTGTGCCCAGTTTACAAATCTTATTCCTTAGATTGGTTAGTTTGCCTACATGAAAGCCCTTTGGTACCCAATACACAACTTTCAGTATTCTAGTCATGGTAATTTGAAGATGGATCACACACCATGTTTCAGGTCTTTACAGTTCAGAATGGAGAGGGAAGAACTGCCCCTCATAAAATCCATGGTGTGGAAAGATAAAAAAGTTAGCCAGTCAAGATGCATCGGATGCCTTGATATGAGTATCTGCTTAACTTTTGGATATTGATATTGATATCTAATCTTGGATCTTCACAGATTTAGAGAAAATTCGACTATATTTTCGATACAAATTGATATTCAAATCCGGATATTTTCGGGCGAGTATAGATATTTTTTCGGATACAGATATTGATATTTGAATGTGGATTTGGATTCAGAGCGAATGCAATTATATGTCAGATAAATAAGGACACTATTTGAAATTATGGACATATAGGGGGGATGAGATTGAGTGATAGTGCACCAAGAAAAATTAAGGGTCAAAATCAAGACTTCAACACTTCTTGCCTCTTCCAGAGATTAAGGAAATAGAGTGTAGGGTTATTCAAATTGTGGTGAAGATTATGATTAATTATCCAAGATAATTAAAATTAAACAACATATAGTATAAATATATAACTTTATAAATATACCAGACTTGGATATTTACCTAGAAGCATTTGGATATTCGAATATTGAATGAATTACTATATTTCAAATAAGGATTTAGAAGGGATACACACTCTTCAGATAATTAACAGGCTTTACTCGATGTGGCTTTGATGTTGACATTAGCTGAAAAACACACCATCAAAAGCTTCCTTACACCCATTCACTTCAACTTATTGTCATAAGCAGTTGGACAAAGAAGAATTCAAATTCAACAAAACATACTTCGATGTATGGCATTCTTTTTGAATCTGTATCTGGTTCAAGATGTTTTACCAGATAAACAAAGAAGATACCAATTCAAGTGGTTGTTGCTATACATCTTGACTAGAATGTCACAGTTTCTATACATGCTCTTTGTTGTACTGGTATGGATTCAGAAATCCACCCAACCTATTTTCTCAGCCCAAAATGGTTCCATTTCCTGGACTATATGCCCAACATATACTATCAAGAAAGAAACTGAACATCTTTAAACAAACCTTATCAAGAAAATTTTTCATCTTATGAAGAACTTCTGTCAGTTTATTCTCAATGACAAGATTTTGATACCAAAAAGAGTAGGGAATGATAAATCCAATGTGAAAAGGATGAAGTCTCACCATTTCTAATACTTCTTCATTTTCTTACAGTAGGTTGAATGTGTGATGACCTATGGGCCTAATAACAACCAATATCTTATATAATATTAAACTAAATCTAATAATTGCTTTTTTTTTTTTTTGATAATGAGCAGTCGACCCTTTTGATTTATTCCATGCACATAATTAGGTGTACTACCTCCCAACTATCCCTGTTTAGATCCGTTGTGTGACAAATACATAAAAAATTATTGTGGAACATGTTAAGGGTGACACATAAGCGAAGCACGTTATGTTTGGTTGCACTGGCGTAGGGTCACACAAAATTTATTGCTATAAATTAAGGTGAACTCCAACATTAGTTGAAAAATCTAGATGCATGCAATCACTCATAGATACTATGAACTGAATTCGGAACGAGTGTTGGACCTGAGGGGTTGATAAGTGTCCAAAATTATTTCTAATGCTTACTTGTTAAATATGTGAGTGGACATTTGTCAGCCCCCATTGAAAATTGATAAGTACTTATAAGATCCATATTAGATCTCATTTTTTATGAACCAGATAAGCCTAGGGAATTCAAACTTGAGATTTTCCTCGCCCACTCCTCACTTTGTGAAATTTGAATTTATGGCAAATATTAAACGAACTAGTTTCTTAATTATGTTTTTATTTTATTGAGTAAACCAAATCTAATAGTTGAAACTTAAGAAAACTTTTCATTGGTCAGGGTAAGAAACAACAGGTAGTTAAATGTATATTTGTATCCATTATATTTATTGCTTTGATTGATTTGTTTTATTAGCTATTCTGTTGGGTTTTTACATTGTAAACATTTAAACTACAAATTCAATAACAAAATTTGAGGAAATACAAAAATTATAAAGAAATATACACATTTTTTTTCCACTCACATATATGTATAGTTCATTCTTTCCTTTCTTTAAAGCAAATGTGATTCCCTTCATTATAAAACCACTGTAAATTTATCCAAAGAAATTGGATGAGATTTACCAATGGTTTTGCACAAACTGTATTATGAATCTAACCAAAAAAAAAAAATTGCATTGTCAGATCTTGTGAAAACTTTATCTTAACAAAATAAACAGAAATCATATCATTTTAGATAATTTTTCAGTCACATAAAGAACACTTGCTCATGTTAATATAAACCACCAAATTTACTTACAGAAAAACTAAATAAATAAGTTCAATAAAATCAAATTTTCACTTGCTAAACAATGGATAATATTTCCTTCACAAAATACAAGGTAGAACAATTATATGACATACAATTAGCTGCCATGAAAAAAAGAGTTCAGTATCTTAATATTAGTAGTACAAAGATCAAAGAATGTCGAATATCTCTGAGAAATCACACTGAGGATCCAAAAAAAACTCATCACTCAGAACATCATAAAGTCCTTCCCAGCCCATAAAAAATGGCTCAATCTCCGGTGCCGGAGAACCAAATTCCAACATCTCTAAATCCAGATATTCCAGTAACTGAGGCAGTGTTTCATTGTCAGTCCCAGGTGAACAAGAAGAAGAGTCATCTAACCAATCCATCCCTCCAAGAAGCTCTACAGAAATGGCAAATTCTTCGGACTTCGTCGCGACTGATACTTCCTTGCTGAGTTTCTGCATGGGAGGTCTGGATGATATGAGTCCACAATTGTTTCCAGTTAGCTCTTGAACAAGATCTTTGAAGCTCGCAGAGTCGATGATGAACACTTTCGGTGGTAGCACCTTCGACATCTCATTGAATTGCTTCTTCATCTTCTTGTCATCCTTGTTGATCTTCTTTGAAGCTTTTTGGTTAGAGACACCCAATATTCTCTTCCTATCCATCTCTCCTAAGGTTTCAATGTGATCTTGTTGTTTTTGGACGATAAGCTAGGTTGGTCTTTTTTATATTGATCAACTTTGCATGGTGGACCATTTCAAATATTTATCTGGTCAAATAATCCAAGAAGAGAACAATAGAAGATTGGGGGGGGGGGGGGGGGGGAGGTGACTTACAACTGGATTGAAAACATACACTAGTGAAGTCTTAATGATACATGCTCTTTGTTGTATGGACTCCCAACTTGGGGAAAACTTTTTGATACTGGATTCGGTTAGGTTAGTTCGATTTATGAGTTGTTCATTCACGAATTATTTGTTATTGTGCAGATTTTACTGTTTAATGACCGCTTGTATTTCACGTCCTCCCTAGGAACTGTTATTCTACCTAATTTATTTAACTGGTGTAAGAAAGGTTCTATCAAATCATTTGTCATCACCTCTTATAAATTAAAGAAACACATATTAAATAATTTTTTTTTCACTTTTTATAAATATTTATCTACATTTTATTCATATTTTATTCACAGTTTATCTATGCATGATTAGCTAAACAATAAAAATCTTATTGTTAAATTTCTCAATGAGAAATATAAACTAAAAAAAATGGTTAATACTTTATTTATAATGAAATAGTTTTCTATTATGGAATCGCTTGTCACATCGAGGTTTTCACACAACTGGTATCAAAACAGATTTGGGACATAACAACAGTTCTACACAAAAATTCTTCACTCAAAGAATGTCCCCTGCTGGAGACTGGCCGATCCTAATTGAACCAGTCTTGATGAGATTCATAACCGTAAGATTTTTCTTTAAAATATGTTGGTTGCTTTAACAGTAAATTTTTTTTGATGGAGGTTTAAATTTTTTTTTTTCTCATAAACAAAGACAAGTTTGTATTCTTGTACAGCTAAATTTGAATCTGTATGGAGAGAGAGGGTTATGTTGCAGTCACGAAACCTTGACTTGAATTATATTTTAAACCTTGGGAGAGGGTCTGTTAAAGTCATGGGAGTTTTGTCTTTTTGAATGGTTTTTACACTTATTCAACTGATGGTGCTCATATGAGTTCTATGAAATGAAACTACACATAAGAGAATCACTATGAGGTTTGTGGATGAGGTAAGGGTATCTATTAAAATGCATTCTGGACGGCCATATCTCATTAAATATGATGGAATTGTGTTTGATTGTAAGGAAAATATTTTGTCTGGTCTGATAGAATTTCCATGTAATGGTCCCTGTGAGACTTATCTAATGTGAAGTTATATTGGTTATTTGAATGTGTGTATATTGATATTTATAAAATCTGGAGCACGCGCAGGATATGCGCGTATTGTAAAAATAAATATTTTCATAAAGATCTTTTTATTATTTATTATTTGGACAGAAGTTGAAATTAGATGTTGAGGAGTGATTGGCAAAAGACAAATTTATCATTGATTTTTAAAACTCTTGGGGGGGGGTTGGTTCGGCAGAAAATTAAGACTTATTTGGATTATTATTTAAAATAATCACTTATTTTTTATTTGGGTGTTTGTTTTAAGTGCTTATTATAAGTATTTATCGATGAACAAGTATTTTTTTTAATAAGTAAACTGTTTGACGTTATTTAAAAAGTACTTTACTTATTGATTGTTGAAAGATCACTTTGCCTCTAATCTTTTCATTTTATAAAAAGTGGTGAATCAAATATCTATAAAACAATATTTTATAAAATGAACATAAATATCTTTCTATAAACACTATAAATAAAAGTTTATTTTTCTTATCGTTGAACGAAACAGTTTTTTATTTAAAATATCAATATTTATACATTAGTAGTTAAAATCAGCAATCCACTTAACCAAATGCTCTCTGGGATTTATCTTTCAGTATGACATAGAATAATATGATTACATGTGCGCAAGAAAATTTGAATCACAGAGCTTCACCGCCAAACTTCATAATCAGGGCTCTTGGCCCCAATCTCTTACAATGTAAAAGTGTAAAAGACCTCACCTGCTATGATATTATGATTCTAATACATAAAACAAACAAGAAAAGTAAGCTATGATATGATTCTTCCTTAATGACTAGTCATCGGAATACAATACATAAAACAAACAAGAAAAGTTGGAATTATAAATGAATACTGATTTTGATGAACAGTTGAAGTTTCATATTAACTTTGATCAATAATGATTTATCAGCCTCAAATTATAGACCCTATTATAAACCGCAAGAGCTGACACACTTATAATTCCCCTAGTACACTTGGTGTTTTTTTACCCTTTTTCTGATAACCGATCACTTTAATGGGTTACAATATTGTGTGATCCCTTTTGTTCTTTCTTATTTTTTTCTAAAACAAGAAAAAATGTTTTTTTTTTCTCCACACAAAAAAAAACCCCTACCAAAAAAATCTCACTTTTTTTTATTCCTCGAATTGGATCATGTATTCCCATTTTTTTATTCTACTATTTTAAATCGTTTAATGTTACAAAAACATGAAATAACATATTGAATTTTTTGTTTGAAGGATTATCATCCACTATTTTTGTGTTTGTTCGATTCGAGGGATTTGATTATCAATGTCTGTCGATGCAGGTTTGTAATAATCTTTATGTTTATTCGATGGGTTAGTCATCACACTAATTTACATTTTTATTTTTTGTTACATCTAATGTTTGATATTGAATCTAGTATTTGAAAATTCAGTTACATTTGAAATGTAACTAAATTTTATATGCATTATACTATGTGAATTTTATATGCATGATACTCTCTGTGTTAGTATGATTTTGAATAGTATTTGTCTGTTATTTTGAAAGTCAATTAAATTTGTTAGATTTATTTATTTAGAAATGTATCTGAACATTATATGCATTATAATTTAAAAAAAGAAATTGTGCTTTTATGCGGTTTATGCTTTTCATTAAAGTTTTATTACATTCCAAATCTATTTGTAGTTTATATGATACTTCATGTTTTATTTGTGTTTTTTAACAATATTTAGTTTTTTCTTAAAATTCAATTACATTCCAAATGTATTTGATCTTTATATGAATTATATTTTATATTTTTTTATTGTTAAATAAATTTTGTTTTTCATTTAAAAGTCAGATACATTTCAAAATGTATTTGAATCTCAAAAAATAGGTGGAGGTTGAGGTCGGAGAAGGTGAAGGATGGAGCAGGGCTCGAAAGGTAGTTGGACTGCTTTTCATATGATAGTGGGTGGCTGGAGGAACCCAAGGGTGGTGACCCTGGCCGTCGAAGATGAAGAGAATGACCGGAATGAATTTTTAAAATAGTGGATGGTTTAAAAAGTAGTATTGTCTTTGCCCTTTTTACATTTTCAAAAAGTCAAACAGGTAACCAATGAGGTAAGTGACATATTATATGAGATAATAAAATTGAGACCTCTTGGGTTGCACATCTCTTTAAAGATCATACAATAATAATACAATATTTGTTTGTATTTTTATAATTATGATTAATCATACATGATAATTAAATTTAAATAATATATAATACAAACATATTATATTGTGTGTGTGTGTGTGTGTGTGTGGGCAAGTGTGAACTATGTATATACATCACTTATCGAAGCATATGCATCGATAAAGAAAGTAGATAGCCTAATGGGGTATATGCTTTGAAAATTGGATAATGCATAATTTCATATTTAGATTCAAAGTTGATACGGACATTGATGTATTTTTCGGATAAAATTGACAAGTTTAAAAGCGTGCTTAAAGATCCTTCCCTTGTTGGGAAAGGGTGAAGAAAGGTTCCAAAAATTTGATCTTGAAATGTTCATCATTAATTTCCATTGTAACTTTGATAAGTGCCACTTAATAAATGTGAACCAAATTTGTGGTGCTTCATTTTTGTGCTAGTGAATGCATCTCTCAAGCTGCCTTTAATGAATACCAATTATTATCAATTCACCAACTGATCAAGTGTGGCTGGAAACTTCACAAAACTTTATATATATATAATAGTGTTGATGAATCTCCCATGCCAAATTCAATGGCCACTATAGCTCCATTTCATTTGACTCACCAGGCTTCTCAATGATTCATGTAACTACACCAGAACATCATGTAATCTTAAAAGATAATTATTGTCAAGCTAAATTTCATGACTAATAATGTACAACATCTAGAGGAACTATAATACACTAATTAATCGAGTTAGTTAAGGGAGACGGGTATGTTCACATGTTACTAGTATGGCCATATGAAGCTGTTCTTGCTTTGGTTTGGTTCACTATAAAACATCAAATGATGCCATGTAATTCAACACATCCCATGGAAGGGACCAGACTTCCTCCTCGAACGGGAAGGCAAAATCCTCCATCAAAAGAAACTCTTCGACATCGAACACAGAAGGCGTCGCTAATTCAACCTCTCGAAACTGAAATTCTGTCAGATTCTCCAAGTTATCGAAATTGGCCTCCTCTGACGAATCGATAGAACACTCTCCGACACTGAACTCCTCTGGCTCCTCAAGATCCTCTATCACAATCACCGGGATTTGTTCCTTCACTGGTGGCGATTGAGGCGAGGAGGCGCCATTGCCTGTCAGCTCTTGAACAAGGCTCTTGAAACATGATGAGTCAGTTATGAAAACCTTAGCTAGGTGGTAACACCTTACACAGTAAGCTCTCTTGCTTCCTTTGATCACTCTTGCAAATCTTCACTGATTTCTGGCTCCTTCTCAAGGCCTTCTTTTCCATTCTGTTTAAATTCGCTCGATTTCGTTATGATTGATGTGCGAACGGAGCATCCAATGTGGTATATATATGTCATTCCCCATGGAGTATAGAAATTGTTGTCCTTGTCTGTCTGAACTACTTGATGTTTATTCCAATTAGTCTATTCAGCTGAAATTCTATGTTTTGTAGGCTAGTTGATTGTGGGGTACAACATATGTTCTCTTCTTTGGGTTCACATTAGGAAATTTAGTTTGTTGTATTAGTTTAGGAGGATAAAACACAAGAGATGGAGTTAATGACATGGAGGGTACGCAAAGGAGTTTGATGAAACATGTGGATGGAGAGATGGGGATAGATGATGAAGACAATGTGTTACAAAAAGATGATGAATTAGATTCTGATTGTGTCTGATTTTTTGATTTGGGGAGGTTCATCTACCCACAGATCCTGTGGATATTGGTTTGGTTTGAACCCGTGATTTATGGAGAGCAAACCCATTAACTCTAGCCAATATACAGATCCCATGTGTGTCATATCAAATATCTTCAACCCATTAACTCTAGCCAATATACAGATCCCATGTGTGTCATATCAAATATCTTCAACGGATAATGTTACGAACAACTATTTTTTCTGTCTCAATTCCAATCTATATGTGTTCAGAATTTTTATAAAATAATATATTTTATTTAATAAAGTATATGTTCTTATAAAAAATAAAACACACTCCAATGAATTGTATGTGTGCATTTATAAAAAAATATGAAATATTATTATTGAAACATGTACCTCGTTAATGTGAGTATATGTTCTGGTGATTTTTTATCGACGCATATGAGAATGAAATTGGAGCTAAAAAGAAACCTTTGTGTAACAACATTCATTTTCAATACTAATTTTTTTTTTTTTTGCGAAGTATCTATAATAAAAATAAGATTTGAAGGCGATTCCTAGCTAGATGGGGGGGGGGGGGGGGGGAGATCAGGGTCACCATTTGTTTTGACAAATTTTAAGAATCCATGCGGATTTCAAAAAGATGTCAATGGATCATTAGTGTGAGATGCATGATTACATAATAATACTAATTATAAACTATGGTCGGGGATCCTTGTTATAAAAAAAACTATGTAATCTCTAGTTGACGTGAGTAAAAGTATACATTCATACTTTTAATATGATAATAACAATAAGAGATTTAATCTTGTGATTTAAAATTGGATCAATTTTTTTTAATCAAATACATTTTAATTAAGCTAATCACAAGAGTTTGGGTGGGGTATTGGAAAGACTAATTGTCATTTTTTTTTATTGATTGTGATCAAATCTTAGATCAAATATTTTATTACTGATTAGGGAAAAATCCAAATAACCCCTCGTAAACTGTCTGAAATCCATATAACCTCTGACTTTTTCTAAAATTCATATAACTCCCTAAAAACATCTATATACATTAAGGCTGCAACTCGGGCGGGTTGGGTTCGGGTTGACCCCAACCTGAACCTAACCTGAATTTTAACTACTCAACTCTAACATGACTGAACCCGATTTTCAACCCGAATTGGACCAACCCGAAATTAAATAAACCAACCCGACCTAACCCGAATTGAACTAACCCGACCCCAACCTGATTTTCAACCCGAATTGGACCAACTCGACCCAACCCAAATTTTCAAACATGATGTGTAAATTAAATAAATCAACCCGACCCAATCCATAAGATTAGCTAGGTTTATCTAAAATTTAGACTACCCATATTAGAAGCTACAGAATGAACGGCCATAATATTTTTTTATCTATTAGTTTACGGGTTTGGTTGGGTCGGGTTGAGAGTGAGGCCAACCCGAACCCAACCCGATTTGGTCAACCCAACCCATGTAAAAATCGGGTTCAACTCGCCCGACCCAAGTTGCAGCCCTAATATACATCCAAATAACCCCATAAGTTAAACTTCCGTTGATAGATGAAAAATATTATGTGAATATTCTGTCTGGTTAACTCTTGTTAAAATTATAGTATACCAAAAATCTCCTACAGTGTGTTAAAATGTGAAAAATCTTCTTTAAATGATGATTTTACCCCTCCAAATAGACTTTTAATTTATCCGGATGAATAAAATCATCACGTATAGAAGATTTTCTGCATTGTTAACCAATTGTATGAGTTTTTTGGTGTATTATATTTTCAATCAGGATTAACATAATGGAATATTCACAGAATATTCATCATCTGTCAACGGAAGTTTGACTCACAGGGTTATTTGGATTTACATAGGTGTTTTCATGGGGTTATATAGACTTTAGAAAAATTCAGGGCATTATATAGATTTTAGGTTGTTTACAAGGGGTTATTTGGATTTTTCCCTACTAATTATTTACCCGGCCACTAAAGGTGTTGAAGTGGAAGAGCGCTGATACACGTGGTCCATTTTGCAGCCCGTTTTGCATCCTCATACGCAATGATAACACAATATATACTACATTATCATAGTGTATAGTGTTCTATCGTAGTATATGACCATTTTTTTTCATTTTTTCATCATGAAAAAAATATACTAATGTATTTAATAGATGTTTTATTTTATATAACAATATGCACTTCAAATGGTGAGTATAATTAAAAAAATAGGATGGATTGCAATTGAGGCTGCAATGGGGTTGCGTGTATCTTTTTTCCGTGCATTAAATATCAACCCAATAAATCACCAGAGTGCAGATGACTCCAGGGTCGTCTTTCTTAAGATAACATTATCCATTTTTTTTACAGGAAAATAACATGTAAAGCCTCCATTGCTGCCCAATTGTAGTCAACACCAATTTTTTTTTAAATCATACACTCTCCAAATAAAGTGTATGTTATTATATGAAATAAAGTATATATATATTGAGATACATTAGTATATTTTTTTTCAAGTTTAAAAATTAAAAGAATAATTTATATTGTAGATAAAACTCCATATACACTAGCACAGTATATATTACGTTATCATAGTATATAATGTCATAAAACGGACTACACAACAAATTGAGTGTATCAACACTCAATGAAACCAAAACCCATGGCCCAACCCAATATTTGCAAATTTGCAGCCTAGCAAAAAAATGGCTCCCCAATCAGAAAAGGGCATTTAGGTAAAAAATGATAAATATTGGCCCTCGGTATAAATAATCCAGTTAGAGCGATTTTATATACTATTTTAAAGCTCCAATTACATCTCATGTATCACATTAGCCACTTGCACTCACGGTAACGAAACATATATTATGTTAATTTTTGTTTCACATTTTATAAATGAGTCTATACAATTAATTGAAATATATATATATATATATATATATATATATATATATAATATATATATATATATATATATATATAGTCGAGTGATAATATACGGCGTGCAGCAGCGTGCGGACGCGACGTCGTTCTTCCGATCGCGGGTTCATCGCATCCAACGGTCGATGTGAATCGCACCTGACCGTCCGATGCGATGGACCCGTGATCGATGGCCCGTGGTCGACGCCGCACGAGTCTGCACGCCGCATAATATCATTCATATATATATATATAACCGATTAGGTATGGCGAACGGCGGGTGCGGCAGCGATCACGGCCGTCGATCACGGGTCCATCGTATCGGACGGTCGGGTGCGATTCATGTCGACCGTTGGATGCGATGGACCCGTGATCGGACGGCCCACATCGCGGCCGCACCTGCCGTTCGCCGCACCTAATCGCGAGCGTGTATATATATATATATATCACATTAGGTGATGTCTATTATTTAAAAAATAAAAAAATGTGAACTACATTTGAGACTACAAATTGCGATGAGTCTTAGAGTGTTGTTACATGCAGTTATTTTTTAGCCCTAATTCCAGTTCTATATGCATCGATAGAATATTAATAAAGCATATACTCACATTAACGGGGTATATGCGCCAATAAATATTTTTAACATTTTCTATAAATGCATATCTGCAATTCATTAGAGCATATGTGTCATATTTCATAAAAGTATATACCTCGTTAGATGAAGTATATTATTTTTAAAAAATTTAAAACATATGTAGACTGAAATTAGGGTTGGAAACAAAGCTGTACGTAGCATTATCCTTAGCGTTAACATTTTCCATTGGGTCTTGCTACATGGGTGTTATGCCTATGTCATTTGAAGTCATATTTTTTTATCAGAGCCGCTGAAATTTCAGCTTTTAGCTACCTGCGGGAGTTGAGGTGCCCTGATTGAAAATCTGATTATATAATTGTTCTCCTGGTATTGGCATTGGCCTACCTGTTAATTTTCGTCGCATTCGGACGTCTCTGTAGAAGTTATGCATTCCGATTGGTATTCGGATTTAATTTTGTTAATATCCAAGATGAAAATGTTTAAATCTGATTTTATCATAAGATGTTCAATTTTGAGTTAGCTTTCATACAAAAGTGAAATTATATCAACTGGATTCATGTAGTAAAAGTTATGGGTATTTTTTCGATTATACTCTGGGGATGAGAAATTCCTGACAGCATCATTGTTTGATGTTTAGCTTATATTTTGAAATAGCTAGAAAGGTTATTTGATCTGAGTATAAAAATAAAAGTTGTAGATACGCTTCTTGCTTTCAATGGATTTTGAATTGTGCAATTTAGAGCTATATTGGGGAAGTTATGGCTGTTCTAGTGAAGTCTATCTAGAATTTCTGATCAGGGACGATTTGGTCATTTGAACCCCCACTTTTGGCTATTTAATGCCCCCCCCCCCCCCAAATGTCTCTTCTCTCTTTTGGTCCAACCCTCTTGAGTGTGTTTGGTGGAGTTTTAGAAGGGAAAGATGATGGAGAAGTGCTTGGAAGAGCAAAGAAGAGAAGGTATATGCCATTGTTGTTGTCTCTTCCCTCTCCTCCTCCTATAGCTCTCCCTCATGATTCCATGGATCCCCCTCCCCTCTGGTTCAACAAGAAGAAGAGAAATGAAGGCTGAGGTGGTGGTAGTGGTGGTGGTGATCGTGGGTGTACTTGCGAGCCTGCACATCTCCCCCTTCCCTCCCCCTCTCTTGGTAAGTTTTTTCCTCTTCTTTTTCTAGTTTTTCAGCACATTTGGTGTGTTGGGAGGTCGTGCATGTCATGTGTTTGTGTTTATGTTTGGGTTGTGTGTGTATGCATGGTTGCTTGGGTACAGGGGGTGTCGTCGTGCTCGCGTGCGTGCTGTCCTATGTGTGCTGCATATGCCCAGCATTATCCTGCCAGCATCAACGCTCATGCCCAGTATGCCCTGCCAGCACCTACGTCTGTGCCAGCATTTTCTACGGTGTGCCCAGCGTCTGTGCCCAGCGTTCTATAAGGCGTGCCCAACGCTTGTGGCCAACGTTCCCTACGGCGTGTCCAACGCCTGTGCCCAGCGTTCCCTGGGGTGTGCCTAGCGTTCCCTGCGGCATGCACAATGTTCCTTGCGGCATGCCCAGCGCCTATACCCAGTGCGCTTTGCAACATGCCTAGCACCTGTTTCCAGCACGCCTTGCCAGCGTGCCTAGCGTCTGTACCCAACGTAACTTGCCCCTGTGCCCAGCGCGCCCAGCATGCCCTGCAGCGTGCCCAGCGCACCTTGCCTTGCCTGTGCATCCCGGGTGCTGCCCCGTGTGTGCGTGCTTCCCCGTGCATGCGTGTTGCACGTGTGCATGCTGTCCTACCTGTTCCGCATGCATGCCATTCCACGTGCGTGCTGCCCCGCTTGCCCTGCTCACGTACTGCCTCGCGATGCGCGTGACACGGGTATCGACGAATGGTTTGATCCAACCCCTTCGGGATGCGCTGGATGCACGTAGTCGTGCATCTCGCATCCATGGGGTACCTTTGCACCCTAAATATGCTAGATATCATGCATGCTAGGCTTGTATAGCTCGTATATTGCGTATAACCCCCCTTTTCTACCATATACTTGCCTATGTTTTGTATTCATGTTTCAATAATCGTGTTTTGCATGCGCCCTTCTTGTATGGGCATGTGTTCTGTGTGGTTATATGGATGTATAGAATATGAGATTACTTAGATAATCCTTGTTTGAAACACTACTTCTATATTAGTAATGTCTAGCATGATTAATCCTAAGTTAATAATTGAATGCATACTTAATATTCCCTAGTCATAAGACTTGAGTGCGTGATATAGTTGTTGCACCCATATTGTTAGCACAAAGCTATGATTAGCTTCTAGATATGATGAGCTCTCTCTCTCGCCTTCACTCTCTGTGCGAATTGTGTCAGTAGATATGGTTTCTACTTGACTCAGGTTCGCTTGGGAATATCGGCATGCACCTGTTAGTGCACGAGATCGCGCTTGACCCTTCCCTTTTAAGTTGGTGATATCCAACGCATGTTAGGGTACACTTATATGCTTGTATGATTAATAGCTTTGTATGTGTATTATGTAGGCCATACCTGATATATATGTTCCATACTTATTGTTTATGCTTTTATCCATGTTAGGGAGTATCCCCATAATTAATTATTAGGTTATCGTGCATGTAGTTAATGTACACAACTATGATATAATTCTCCTGTATATATATATATATATGTGCATGTTAAAATTGATTGGGCATATTTGAAATAGGCGTGGGTATGAACTGTCAGGTTGTACCTTATTAATTAGAGCGCTAGCGATGTAATCGTCCCCTTGCATCCAAGTGATGCACTCGATTGGAATTCAGAAAAATTCATTATCATATCGGTTTTGTTAAGCCTGTAGTTATGGCATTAAGCTAGGCCTGCCCATGTTAGGTGAGTGTATGAACCGCATGTTGGGTCATGCCTTACGACTTATCTCTGTGCAAGAGTAGAGGTGACTCCCAGCGTTCGAGCGACGCATCTCTATGGGAGTTCAAACGTATTTCAATAGCATCGGTAGATGATTACCGAGAGTAATTGTCTTTCCATTGGGTTCACTTTGTGGACATGGAGGGTTTCCTCCCAATATCGTCCGTGTTGAAGCGGCCCGGGTGGTAGATGTCCTAACAGAGGGCCCCCACCTGTAGGTACTATCAATGCATGCGGCAAGATGTGATGGTCATGGGAGTATACCAGGTAGAGGCTACCCGGGAGAGGGCTAACGAATGATATTGCGAGCGTGGAATCGTTCTCCCTTTTATCGGATCCATGTCGATGTTGCCCGGCATTGTAGCTGTCCTGATAGAGGGTCTCCACCTATAGGTGCTATTGATGCATGTGGCAAGATGTACTAATCATGTGAGTATATCAGGTAGAGGCTACCCGGGAGAGGGTTACCGGATGACGAAGGGTGTAGAGCAATCAAATTTATCCCAAAAGTCCCTAGGGCCACCCCTTAAGGGGCTAGGGTGAGGATGAGTTGAAGTCATGTAGTCATGTGACTCTTATACCTATCGAGTATACTCTGGGTAGGTTACTGTTAACGCTTGAGGTATGATAGTGTATCACTATCTCGTAGCGGATGGACTCGTTATATCTTGCTATCCAGTAACACTAAGTGTTGTGGTTAACAGTTGTTTCTCCCCAAGTGTCTCAAGAGCCTCCCTCCGGGAGTGAGGGCGAGGGCGAGGTATGGTAGTGCCGATGCGTGACCTTGTTATCCTCTGGGTTTCTACCCATGTTTTTTCTTGAAAAGAAATTGCCTTAGTATTGAATTGTTGTAATAGTGTTTGGTTTTCAACCACTCACTGAATTTGTAGCTCACCCCTCGCGTACTGTTTCTTTTACATGGTCGGTATTGGGTGTGGAGCTGGAGCTTTCCTATGATGTGGTCTTACGTGCGTGGAGCGTTTCGTCCGGCGGGTGACGAGTGTGAGGCTGTCAGCAGTCCTATAGTCATGTATTGTAAATCGTGCATGTTGCACATGTTGTATTTTATTTGGACAAGACTTGGATTTCACAGGACATTGATTGTGTATTCGAATCTGTAATAATATTTTTGGTTTACTGACTTATTGATATTTTTATGCTTCCGCTTTTCAGTTGAGTTATCAGTTATCATTGTTTTGCCAACTTGTGTGTTATTTATTGGAGTCATTGTTGACCTCTCGGGGACGGCCGCCCTAGGGCGTGACAAAAGTTGGTATCAGAGCCTGGTCCTGTCAGAGCGTAAATCGAGTCGTATAGATGAGTCGTAGGATTGTCATCCGAGTGCTCTGGCTTAGTAGTTTATCTTAGGTTGCTGACATGCCTCCTTGCATTCGTGGACGTGGACACGGCCACCCTTGGACCCCCCTTAAGTTGTCGACTGGGTCGACTGAATAGGGTTAGTTGTTGGGTCTCTTGTTGTGAGACTATGGTTTGGGCAGGAGATTCCAGCCCAGTTGTATCGTATTGATGGATTTGTTACGATTTCTAATGTATGGATCGCATATCGGTAATAGAGTTTCGTTCCCATGCATCGGTATTGCTGGTTACCATGGAGTTTGCGTACGGCACTGGCTTTCAGTTTTGAGGATGTGGTGTTTTATCATTAACGGGCGATGTCTTCTTCCATTTTCTTGTTCGGAATTAACGAACCTTGTGGGGTCATCGTTGAGACCCGAGGTAGGGTGCTCCATGATCCTTGTTTGGTTGTTGGGATATCCTATATCAGGACCTCAAGGTGCCCTCCCAAAGGTTTCTTTTCCCCAGTCAAGGTATATCTTTGAAACATTTATTTGATGATTTCCTTTCCCTCTCACTTGGAAGGTGTTGTAGCGAGTGGTGATGCGTACGATCGGGATTGGGTGCGTCCTTTTGCAGCTTGGTGGGCGATTGCTTATGGACTGAGTTCCATAGCCACATCTGGAGTTGCTTTGATATATCATTGTGTGTTGAAGCTGCCCGGTGTAGTAGAGTCCAATGAGACACTCTCAGGTACTACTCATGACGCGTGTTAGTGTGCCCATACAGCCGAGGTAGTGGACGTGGAGGCTACCCGGTAGAGGCCAGAGCCCTGTGGAACAAAGCAAATTGGGCTGGATAATTCATTTAGATACACGTGTATCTGAAATTGTCATTAGCAACTTTACATTAGACAGATGTAAATGAGTTGAAAAATGATTATGCAAAGCTAAAATATGTTGAATGACTCAATAATATGCATAATTATACACATGCACAACAACGATTATACAAATCGTACCTACACACAAAGTACATATAAAATCCAAATACAGTTGTCATGTATCTGAATTTAAATTAAAGAATCCGATCTCAAAAATGTATATGAGGATTCAAAAATGAATGTAAAAGATCAAACATTCTCGACTCAGATCAATATGTTTTATTCAGAAATAAAAAAATAAATCGAGTAATTGTTTTGTTCTCCTCTAATCCCCACAAAACTGAAATTTGAGTTTTTATTTTCTTTTTCACTAATCAATCTAAATCGAAATTTGTAATTCGGGTAAATAATGGCATCCAATTGAATTGATTCTCTTAAAAAAAGAAAGAATAAACCAAATTGTAACCACCTCGTGATTTAAGGGATTTGTTATGGAAAAAATCGCTCGAATTACATGAGATAATGGGAAGGGTAAAGTGGGGAATTCAGTGTTGCCACCTCATAGGGCTTGGGATATAGTCTACTAATTGGGGTCCAAAAAATTAGAGTGTTGCTACACTCGGTCATGATTATCAACCAAAACACAGACCATATATACCTCGTTACAGATTTAATTAAGTATATACATCGTTAGATGATGTATATACCTAAATGGAACGATATGCACTTTTTGTGAAAGCATATATCTCATTAGATGATGTTTACTATTTTAAAAAAAATGAAAATACTTCAGGTCTGACTTTTAGTCGATAATCGTGACTGATTGTATCTTTTTCCAAAAAATATTATTGTTTCCCATTAGGTAATTGTTTGGACCAGCTGACGCCTAAGCCCAACTCTATGAAAGCAAAGATAGGCCCAAAACTTGTATGCCCATGAAAGCCGAATGAATGCTTGTTTTTGTTCATAAATACTTGGATAACAGCATTACTTTATTTTTTATGTTTTTTTTATTTATTTATTGATTCATCATGATAAGATTAGAATAGAATTAAAATCATTATATTATATAAGCAAAGTACTCTAGTCAGGGTTATACGATA
Organism: Acorus calamus; assembly: GCA_030737845.1. Lineage (NCBI taxonomy): Eukaryota > Viridiplantae > Streptophyta > Magnoliopsida > Acorales > Acoraceae > Acorus > Acorus calamus. Next base: position 7,164,386 of record CM060860.1, read on the forward strand.
CATAAATTTATTTAATATGTTGATTTTCAAATAAATTATTTATTATTATATTATATGGGTAATGTAATTGCCAATATAAATGTTTGTTACAAAATATTTATATAAAGTGATCCATTATAGAAGTTAATGTTTTTTTTATGGAACTAGTAGACAATTGCTACCACCATTGCATTGTAGAAGTTAATATTAAAACATCTCTCTCTCAATACCTGACCCATCTCCGGGTCTATTTCAATATTCAATCAAATCAAATATAAAAAAATTAATTTTGATGTATATTTGGTCAATATCTGTATTCGTATTCATTGATGAAAAATAAATACAGACATGAAAATTGCATATCAACCCAGTATGACATCCCTATTACAAACCAACAAAAAAGAAAAACTTTATCTAAGTGAAGTAGGGAGTCTTTTTTGTGGCAGACCCCCTTAACGAAGTGGTCGAGACACACCCTCTTCCAAAGAGAGGTCAAATGTTTGATTCTTACCAAACAAAAAAAAATGAAAAAAGTAGGGAGTTTGAATATCCTTTTCAGGTCCAAATGTCATTCATCATCAACCTAATCAGAAAACTCCTCTTCTATTGTTTCTCACCATAGAATGTGATGAGAAACCACTATTTCTGTCATGGCTTTCACTCACCCATATCACATTATGTCACAGTGAATATCCCAACTGTTTTTCCAACCATCTGATGTTTTCCACATAGCAGCCCAGTGGCACCAAACTCAATGTCCTTTGGATTTGCAAACATTTCATGGTTTTGGCAAGTTTTTATACCAATCCGGATTGGTTAGTTTGGCTCCCCACATAAAAGATAAACACATACAGTGGCATTGCATTTATAGATCAGTTGGTAATGAGTCTAAACATGTCTTAATATGATGATTTGTGTCACTCCAGTGAAGGCATACCAACTCAGAAAAAAAAAGACATTTCTCGAGAATGATACATATATAGATGTGAAGGAAATAAAACTATAAGCTTTCTTAGTTCCGTGTTCTGCACGAGAAAAAGAAAGATGATGGATATATATGGTTCTATTTGTTCAAACATTGTGTGCATATTTTTTTTTTTTAAAAAAAATTATTTTTATTTTTGTTTTAGTCATTTTTTAGACCGTACATAGTTTATATTTATATATTTTTTATTTTTTGAGGCAAAGATTGACCATTTATAACCAACATAGAATGGTTACAATTGGGCTGAATACATGAAAAGAAAAGTGGGTGTAAGCATGTCAATCGGATGGATACAGATCAGATATGTCAATATTCATTTCCTAACTTTTATATTTGGATATTAATTTTTAGAGTCGGATCCCTTTGGATACTATATGATACAAATATTTTTTAGATAATTGACATGTTTAAATATAAACATTAATTTGGATAATCAAGTGATATTTTAGAGAGATGTGAAAACTAAAATTGAGATTTTAAAGCTTATTCTTTTTTTCAGATATCATATATTAAAATTTTAATAATATTATAATATATTATCATTATGATTAAACATACAAGATAACAATATATGCATTATATAATACATATATATATATTTTTATAATATATGTCAGATATAAATATTTTTCGGGTCAGATACACTGATATTCATGTCCGCACTCTAGATTTTCGAATATCGGATATTTCTGATTTTTCATATACGGATTCAGATTTTTTGGGATAATTGACAGGCTTAAGTGGGACCGGAGGTAGACCATCTATAACCATTATATATATGTTTGTTAAATTAAACATATTTTTTACAATCCGGATTGGTTAATGCGGCTCCCCAAATAACAAATAAACACATTTGCATTGTATTTATAAATCAGTTGCTTATAAGCCTAACCATGTCTTACTGTCATGATTTGTGTATCTCCATTGAAGGCATACCAACTCACCCAAATTTTTTTCTTTCTAAAAGGGACATTTTTTGAGAATGATACATAGATGTGAAGGAAAATAAAACATAAGCTTTCTTTTTCTGCGCGAGAAAAAGATAGATGATGAATATGTATGGTTCTATTTATTCAAATATTTTGTGCATATTTTTAAAGAAAAAAATATTATATATAGTTTTTTGCAGTCATTTTTATAGATCGTACATATATAGTTTATATTTTTTAAATATATATATTTTTGTTAAATTAAACATATTTTTACGATCCAGATTGGTTAATGAGATCCCCAAATAAAAAATTAACACAGTTGCATTGTATTTATAGATTAGTTGGTTATAAATTTAATCATGTCTTAATATGATGATTTGTGTCACTCCATTGAAGGCATACCGACTCAGAAATTTTATTTATTAAAAAGGACATTTTTTTCTCTAAAAAATGACATTTTTTTATAATGATACATAGATGTGAAGGGAAATAAAACTATAAGCTTTCTTTTTCTGTGCGGGAAAATGAAAGATGATGGATATGTATGGTTTTATTTGTTCAAACATTTTGTGCGTATTTTTAAAGAAAAAAATATTATATATATTTTTCTTGCAGTCATTTTTATAGACCGTACGTATATAGTTTATATTTAAAAATTTTTTTTTTGTTAAATTAAACAAATTTTTACAATCCGGATTGGTTAATGCGGGTCCTCAAATAACAAATAAGCACATATGCATTGTATTTATAAATCAGTTAGTTATAAGTCTAATCATGTCTTAATATGATGCTTTGTGTCACAATATTGAAGGCATACCAACTCTGGAAATTTTATTTCATAAAAAGGACATTTTTTAAGAATGATACATCCATGTGAAGAAATAAAACTATAAGCTTTCTTAGCTTTCATTTTCCGCGCGGGAAAAAGAAAGATGATGGATACAGGGGCGGAGGCAAGGAGGGCCGGGCTGGGCTTGGGGGCCCCCAAGCCATAGATAAAACTTACATTTAATCCTCTTAGCAATTCTATTAGCAGGCCTCACATGTTTTTCTATTTTTTAAAAATTATTTACTAGGCCAATTAAGTATATTCACTTATAAAAATGAAATACAAACTTATAGGAATTGAAAGCATATATTTTTTTTCCTTATAGTACAAAATATATTGAGATATTAAACCATATATATATATTTAGCTAATTTTATATATTGGGTTATTGACGTGTTTGCAAATGAGATTGTTCAATGGAAAAATGACCAAAAAAATCTTTCAAAAGTTAGAAATATCAAAATCAATCACTTTTTGAAAATTATACCTAAAAAAAGTCTTATTTCATAATTTTGGAAACACAAAAGACTAATTTATCCTTATGCAATTAGATCTTTAATATATTTCATACCTTATTAACTTTGTTAAAATATTTCACACTTTTAATTTTGTTAATGTATTTCACACATTTTCATATAGACCAACTTTTTTTTATTCTAAAATTTTTGTGTTATGTGGACTTTGTGAAATATGTATCAATATAATTTAAATTTTTTATGGATAGACCTAATAAACGTTGATGCTTCTTTAAAATGATCGATTTGTATTAATGATGTCATAAAAATATGTGAATAACAAAAAAAATGTAAATAAGAATTTAGAATATTAATAGATTATCTTTTGCATTGAGGCACAACACTGATTTAGATTACATATTATGATTATACACAATGAAAAATAATAAATAACATCATGTAAGATATATATAAGGAACATACAATATAACATATAACAACAAAACCTTTAAGATAATTGATTTTGGTCATGTATAGAGAGATTGATGTTTTATAGGAAAAATAGATTTTTGGTGTGGAATAACCTAATAGGGTTAAAAGAATGTTAAGGATAAATTGCATAAGGGTAAATTGTTATTTTGTGTATCTAAAATGGTAAAATGAGACTTTTTAAGGTATAATTTTTAAAAATGACTGATATGGGTATTTCTAAGTTTTAAAATATTTTTTTGGTTATTTTCCCTTGTTCAATTCCATTGAAATTTGTGAAAAGTCTCTATTTTATGAAAATTTTGAGAAAAACTTCATTTTTAAGGGGTGTTCTATTTCTAGTTTTCGGGGTTGAAAATCACAAATTGGATTATTTTAGTAATTAATATTTTTTTATGTTTTCCATGATTGCTATTTTCAGCCTCTCCGGTTTTTTTTGAAGTTAGGTATTAAATTTTGCCTCTTAAAATGCTTACAATGCATCCTTATATAATTGTTTAACAATTATTTCCGTCATTATTTTTATTTTTTTCAAAAATATATCCTTTTTTGTGATAAAAATAATGAGATTTCAAATAATTAAATTAGATTTTTATTTAAATTTTGGGTTTTTTTTTTAATTTTTAGTCCATGTAAACTATATGATTTAATGATCGATCCCTCACTTTTTTATATTTCAGTTTTAGTCCCTAGATTTAAAGGTTATGTTTCTTATTAGTCCCTATGAGGAACCTATTACTAAATTATTTGGTTTTGTTTTTAGTCCATCGGAGGGATTAAAAGGAACATATCCTTTAAATCTGGGGACTTAAACTAAAATATGAAGAAGTGAGGGATCGATCACTAAATCATGTAGTTTATGAGGACTTAAAAATAAAAACCCTTAAATTTTTTGTCAGATCTCTACATATTAAAAAGGATATAAAAAGAAATTTTTTTTTAATCTCAATGGTCCATTAATTCAAATGTACAATTTTAATTGCTTTAAATTATCATACATTTATTTTATTTTATAAGTACTATCTTCTTTAATTTAAATATTTTGGTCCCCTTGGCCCTCTTTTTATAATTTTTTACTCCACCCCTAAATGGATATGTATGGTTCTATTTGTTCAAATATTTTGTGCACATTTTTTAAGAAAAGGATATTTTTTGAAGCGGGTGTGGCGTCGATCACGGGTCCATCGTATCGAACGGTCAGGTGTGATTCATGTCGACCGTTGGATGCAATGGACCCACGATCGAACGGCCCACGTCGCGGCTGCACCCGCCGTTCGCCGCACGTAATCGCTCGCATATATATATATGGAAGTGATTCGGTGCGGGAATGCGGTCGTGCGGGAAGCGATCACGGGCCGTCGATCACGGGTCCATCGGATCGGACGGTCGGGTGCGATTCACATCGACCGTTGGATGCGATGGACCCGTGATCGAACGACCGACGTCGCTTCCCGCACGACCGCATTCCCGCACTGAATCACTCGACTATATATATATATATATATATATATATATATATATATATATATATATATATATATACACACACTTGTTTGTTAAATTAAGCATATTTTTACAAAAAATTAAAGTACATGATCAAATAAATTATATATATATATGGTTTGTGTAGAGTATATATTTTATTAGAGATTTCATATATTGTCTTAAATAACATAGCATTCTTAGTATATATTTCAATGAATTGTAAAAATCAATTTATAAAAAATGTAAAAAATTTCTAATAAAGAATATACCTCATGATTGCCAATATATGGCTCTAATGATGTATATAGGATTAGAATTTGGCCTGAAAAAGAGAGTGTCTATAACATCACTTTTATGATAAATATTTAGGTGATTGAATGGACCACATTAGGTATTTTCAGGTAGAAAATTGTTTTTCATTTTTTGTGTACTAGAAAATCTTTTTAGAAAAGAATGTAGATGCATTGTCATTTAATTATTTGTTATTTTTTAAGTCTTCACTAATGCCTAGTATTTATTAGACTAAAAAAATATAAAAATATATGGATTTAACTCATTCAAATATTTTTTCATAAAATTATGTATTTCACTCGCAAATATATTCTTTCGAAAACATTTTAAAATGCATTGAAAACGATAAAAAGGACCATAAAATAACATTTTCATTTAGAAAATAGTCATCCTTAATTTTGAGGAGGAGTGACTCAAGAGACAAGAGACATGATTTCTCATTTACTAAAATCAAATCATAAGGCAATTTTTTTTCTAGCAAGCCAATCGATGTAAACAAAATTACAAAAGTGGGCAAAGTAGTTTTTTTTCACTTATGAAGATTTCATCTTGATTAAAATAAAATATTTAGTGTTTCAAGAAATTATAGAGTTATTTTTAGTTCATTCATCAGTGAAATTATTGTTGAATCTCATCTATGAAAATCAAGCAACTCTTGAAAAAATATCTTTAATGACTTTAGGAGTAAGACTTGAACTTTTAAATGTAGCATTTTAATAACTCTATCATATATGGAATTTTTACAGACTATGCCAAACTGTCACACAATATTTTAGTCAGCATAGCATGGTATCATCATTTTGAAATTTATTTTTGGAGGTGTTAATAACATTTTAACATAGCATGAAAAACTATATTAAATTACATGATCAAATGATCTTTAAAATAAAGATACATTCCTCTTTATTATTTTTAATTAGTCTTTGGGAGATATATTCTTATTTGAAATATATACTGCAATAAATGGATTTTTTCATACACGTATACACTTATATATAAAAAAAATGTAAAGGATTAGAAGTATGATTGAAAATTAGAGCTGGGTATATCAAAGTTTAAAACTTTAATATATATATTTAACATTATCTATGAAGTCAAAGTGTTCCAAGTGAAAGATAATGTAATTAAGATATATTCTATTATTTTATTAAGTCACAGATGCGATCTAAAAAATAGTAAGCTGAGTAGGCAAACATATAAAGAAATAATTAATTATTTCCAAAGAACTTTTAATTTAAGTAAGTTTACCAAAAAAATTAAACAAAAAAAAGGAGAAACTACGCATTCGATTCATTCACAGAAAAGTCCTTCCCACAACCCTTTTTTTTTTGTAAAATAATACACTCTCCTATTAAAATACATAAATTAAAAAATATATATACAACTATGATTTTTTCTTTGAAAAATTAAAAAATAATTTTCATACAATGTAGTAGTACGTCGTATACACACCATTTTTGTATGCTATACTATCCCACTGTATACAAAAAGTTTGAATATGCTTTCTAAAGGATCTTATTTAATTTTTAATGATGTAGTTCAACTACAGTACTTTTATGTTATTAATTAATTTTGATTGGTGACTAAGGTAACGTTTGGAAAACACAGTTTAAAAAACTGTTTTTAGCTTTTACAGCTTTATGCACACCTTTTGAGGATGTAATGATAATGATTTGAAAGCATAATGATGGTGACTGCTTTATAAAACACAGATTTTTTGTATAGTTTAGAAATTAAATCTAATAATAATGATGTATTCAAATTGATCTATTTAGTAACGACTTTTAACTTTTAAATGATAATATATTTAATTTAATTTAATGTGATTCTAAAAATTAAAAGCTACTTTTAAAATTAGTGACCAAAAACATACACTAAGAAATGAAACCCTACCAAAACCACGCATGTATTGGGTTTTGAAATAAAGAAGACACGGAAAGACTTGATGTTGAAGTAACGTACGGTGGATTGGACGTTGAACCTCCAAAATAAAAGCCTTCATCAAGAAAGACATTTAATTATAGACCAATAATAAAGCCTACTCTTTATATCCACCCAATTGACAATTTAAAAAAAAAAAAAAAAAGGGATAAATTCAAATAATCCATTGACTTTTCTTAAAGTTTATATAACCCCTGAAAAAATCTATATAAATTCAAATAACCTCCTGACTAGTTAAACTTCCATAAACAGATGATGAATCCCTACAAATATTCTGTTTGATTAACCCTGACTGGAAATACAGTATACCAAAAACCACTACAAATTATTAAAAATACGACTCTCAATGAATAGTGATTTTATCCCTTCAGATAGATTATAAAATCATATCTGGAGCATTTTTAACGCACTGTAAGGGTTTTTGATATATTGTATTTTCAACTAGAGTTAACCAAATGAAATATTTGTAGAATAATCCGTGGGGCTATTTAGATTAACATAGCTGTTTTTTGAGGGGGGTTATGAATTTCAGAAAAAAGTAAGTGTATTATATGGATTTCAGATAGTTTATAGGAAGTTATATGGATCTTTCCGAAAAGAAAATCGATATATGTACCGTCTACATGACTTATATCTAACAAAATGTCTGAATATCTTGCATTTATTTGGGTTGTCATAACTTGTTCATGTTTCTTTACTGAAACATAATAACAAAAAGAAATGTCCCTTGAGTGAAAAATAATGCATGACGACTCTTTACCAGCTAGTTTGATAAGTGATTAAGGTTTTGAGGATAAATTGTTTTTATTTTAAATATAAAAAAAAAAAGACCATCAATTTTCTTCTTATTCAAATTTATCAAAATTATGATAACGAATAAATGTTATTCTAGCTTTTACGTGTAACACAATCCACATTTTCATTTCAAAATTAGAATAACTATCTGCTCAAAATTCAACTCAATTTGAATCAAACTCGAAGATAACCTGAGCTCGAAACAAAAATCAACAACTGGGTTTGAGTTGATTTCCTTTGATTTAAGAGTTGAATAAAGTTAAGCTCATTTTAGGCTCCAACATGTTCCAACCCATCGGAATCGGTAGCCCTACCAATTTGATAGTTTGACTTTTTCTAAATTATTTTTTTATTAATTTTTTAGACAAAAACAAAAGCCCAGGATGGAGAAATCAATACGTGGATGAATGGTTGAAAATGTATTCTAATGTGACGATGAAATGCAATTAAAAAAAATGAAAAAGAGTTATTGTATATAATTTTTTGGGTGAAAATATTATTTGGATTTTTTTTTAAATGTATACCATCGAAAAACATTTTATTTATTTTTATACTATTATAAAAAGGCAAAGAAAAAATGTGCCACCATATTATCTTTTATAGCAAAAATCAAATTTAACCACAGTTAATTTCTAACTAGACAAAGAAAATGACCAAAATAACTTTATTATATTTTTTTTCATAATGTAAAGAATAATAAATTTTTCTATATATACTCTTCAAAAACTTGTTATTTATGTTTATACCATAAAAATCTATATATTTATTTTTGTACAATTAAATTGTTTAGTAATTTTACATATTTATCACTTTAATTAGGTTTTGTCATATCTTTTAATATGTCAATTAATGCCTTTAAGACATACAAAATATTACAATAGCATTACTTTCTATATATATACATAGACACAATTACACACGCATACGTACACAAACTCTCCCAAATATTTATAAATTAAAAAATCTATATTTGTTTTATATCATAAAACAAGGATTTTAATATTTAAATAAAAATATAATTAAAGAAAAATATTTTAAAATACATTTTAAATGTCAAAATTGGGTTATTTTTTGTATACCATTATATCGTTCGCGTGGTAAAATTTAACACTTTTTTTTTCCATGGTATAAAATAAATATAATTTTTTGATGGTATAAAAAAAATATTATATTTTGTAAGGGAAAATATAAAAATAAAGGTATTTGAATCATTCTCAATGACTTTAACTGAGTTAGTAAAAAATTTGATGGAACTTAACTAGGGTAATAAAAATGCATAATTTTTAAATATTTTAATGATATAAAAGTAATTAAACTATCTCTGATAGTATAAAATAAATAATATATTTTTAAATGGTATACATGCAAAAAAAACCCATATTATTTTCATAAAATGACATAATGCATTTTGGGTGAGATTACATGTAAAAAAATGAAAAAAAATAGATTGAGATTTTGTGGAGATGGAAAGGGAGATGCATGTGAAAGCTGCTCAATATCTAATAAAAAGGATGGCAAGATAGTTTGGATCTAACTCCAATCCTGAGAATTCTTATTTCACATGTTAATTCCACTTGCAATTCTTAACATTCAGTATAAAGGATAACATTCTTAACTCAAAGGATGGCATCTTGGATAAGCTTTTTGTAAGTGGACCACATGACATTTGTATATGAGTCAGTGATTGTATACAAATTTTTGGTCTAATTGGAAATTAAAACTATTCTTCATTAATTGTACTTCCGAAAAAAATTGTAATTTAGCAACACATGAAAAATAAAGACCATTTAAAATTATGTAAACATGCATCTTCTTCTTAAACATATTATTAATATTGTATTTTTAATAGGTATACGTTGGAACTTGAACACATGGCCTCTTGGTTGTAAATTTCACATCTTTTAGAGCATCTTCAATACAAGCCTCCAAATATGAAGTTTAAAGTCTATATATTTGGAGGAGATTTTTTTTTTGAGGGAATTGCACTCCAACCATCCCCCTCCATTTTTTTCTTATCATTATAAATATTATTTTTAATATTAGATCAAAACTCATTAATAAATTATATTATTAATATTTATCCATCTTTATTAAAAAGTATACCATTGAAAATGTTTGGTTAAGACTTTTAAAATGAGTATAATATTAAATGGTGTAGGAGTTATTTTTAAATTAGTAATTTTTTAATTAAATAAAATAACATATCTTGAATAATCAAACATATTTGAATACTAAAATAACATCTTATGTATTTCAGTTAATGTAATTAATGTAGTTCTCCAAATATTAATTGTTCAAGAATAATATTTTATTTTAATTAAAAATTAAATCTAAAATAATTTAATAGGAGTCTCATTTTCAATGTCTCCTCGAGACCTTAATTTTCAATGTTACAATTTTTTTAAAAAACGGATTATTATTTAAATATATACAACATTGAACTAATTCGGAGGTGGCTTCTAAATTTGGAGGCTAAAATCCACATCTCTAAATTTGGAGGTTCATTCAATTTAGAGGGTGATTAGAGCAAACCACCCTCCAAATTTGGAGATTTGGAGGGTGTTGGAGATGCTCTTAATCAATGAGCTATAGGTCTAAACCCCAAATTATGAATATTGTGATGAATCCGGATCCAGTCAGGTTTGACTTTGATTAGTCCATCAATTTCGAATTGCACAGTCTATAAATCAAACTACATTGTCTATGAATCGAATTTCATAACCAATTATTGAGTACAAATGTCCACTCTTATATTGGATGTTGTTGTTACTTACTAAACTCAAGCTTGACTATATCTAATAGAAAAAGGACATTTGTACTCAACAATTGATTGTACAGTTCGATTCATATGCTGTGTAATTTTGTACAGTTTGACATTGACTGGAATGATTGAAGCCAGTCTTTCCCGAATCCGGACCCCAATATTGTTGTTTTTAATTTTGGTTTTGTTATAATATTTTAATAAGGATGATGAGATTCATTAAACCACAAGTTTTTAATTTTGTTTTTGTTATAATATTTTAATAAGGATGATGAGATTCATTAAACCACAACTATACAAATCAGATGGCTACGATGGAGACACATTGAGGTGTTATATAGTTAGATTTATTTTAATTTTTTAAATTAATTTTTTTTTTATATATATCTCAAGTTGTTATGGGCTTCTGTCATCTACGCACCATCAATTGATATAAAAGACTATGGTGACTAGACGATAAATGATAGCAATGTCACATCAAGTTGACATGGAGAAGAAACACAAATAATTATATGCAGTTATAAGAATGATTAATTCCATACTTATTATATTTAAAATTTTGCCGAACAGATATCAACCCTGTTAAAAATAACTGAACCTCAGATCTATTGAAAGCAACTTTAACTACAATATTAAAGGAGATAATCAACATGTATACGTTATAACTTATAAGATTATGTTCTAAATCATATACTTTTTATACAAAAGTGGTAATTCATGTGGGGAGTTGGCCCGAGTTGTTACAGGCAGTACTTATTTTTAGCCTCACATGCAGTATATATTCCAATAGAGTAGATATATGTTTTGTTATATGAAGCATGTAAATATTCACTCTTTTTATAAATACATACAATTCATTTGAGTATATATATATATTTCATTTTTATAAAGGTATGAAACATATATATTTCAGAAAAACAAAAATAAAAACACACGAGACTATCACTAATATTTTTTATTCATCATCTGTTGCATTATAATTTTGATTCCCTTTGCACAATCTATCTCACTAATTCTCTGCCTCTAACAATTCTTAGAAAATAGAAAAGTAGCTTATAAAAAGCTAATATCATGGGCATGTAGTGGCCATTGTTTTGTTTCCAATTCTCCAGTTGAATCCCTTCATATTATCTCACGGTGATCTGATTCACATGATTTGTGAGTAGGCCTGTCAACGGGTCGCGGGTCGACCCGGACCCGACCCGATAGAAGGCATAAATACTGATCGAAGGACCCGAATAAAACGGGTCGGGTCTGAGTCCACCCCGACCCGATCCTATGGACCCGATGGACCCGATTGACCCAACTAATACTTTGTGTTTTTTTTATTTATGATCCAACCCAACATTTAATCCAATCAAACATGTATAACAATATTGAATACTCATTTAAAATTTTAAGCATTGAAATTTTTTACAATTTTTGATTACGTAAAAGCTAATAATCTAAACCGCTAGACAATAAAAAGTTTCATAGAAGTTTATCAATCTCTCTTTGCGCATATTTTTGCTATATAATACCCCGACCCGACCCGGACCCGACCCGTTGAATATCCATAATTTGTCTATTTTATTATTACTTTCGATTGGCCGGATAAATTGCAATATAATTCACCACCCTTATATATTTTGACCATCTACCTAAAGATTTCAATCAAATTAATTAGATTTTGAGCCATCAGCATTTCTAAAACATTCCTTTATTTGAATCATCATTATACCTAGCTTCATATACCTACTCTTACTAATTTAAAGTATAATTGAAAGAAGATGAAGTTGTGGCATGCCCTATTGTTTAAAATGAACAAATCAAAACTCATAAACTCAAGTGGGTACGTTGCCACCAAACGCAAGGTTTAGAGGGAGTTTGGTAAACAATAGAGAAAAAGCTAGTTACACTTGTCAACAAAACACAAACCCACACTCATTTCTCAACATATTTAGTTTTTATAGGTGGAAAATATAAGGATTCTCAGTGAACAATGACATTTGAACTAAAAAAAAATTGATGATAAGTCAAAACGAGTCCCCATTTTCCAAGAAGGTTTGCTTTCCCCCCTCTCTCTTCTCTCTTGCCATCACAACCCTTTTAACATTCAAAACGGTTCACCAACAATACAACATTACAACCTACCTCTGATGGGGAGATGGTGAAAAATAAAACACAAGAAATAAAAACGCGTTTTTAAGTAATGCATATCATGTGGTTGTCATTTAATACAAGCGAGCTAGCATATGCAGAGAGACCCTCAGATGGTCAACCTTCACCTCCTCTCAACTTTTACTATATATACATGATACATCTCCACACCCCTCCACAACAGCACCATTACTTCCCCTTCACTGCAACACAAACCCACTCAAGAAATCCAACCAAAACTTCAAAAAAAGAAACACAATAGTCTCTAGTGTTTGAAAAGAGAGATGTTTTTGTCAATGATCTTGATCAGGCTTGCCCATTTGATCATATCATGTTATAGGGCAGCTTGGAAGATCAGAAACCATGGCAAGACCTCCCCGACAAGGCCACCACCACCACTTCCACACCAACAACCTTTCATGCACCCCTCCATAACAAAATGGCCCATTGAAGGGAGATCAACAAAAACCATTGTCTGTGACATCCATGGAACCCTATTGAGAACCCCTTCCTTCTTCCCATATTTCATGTTGGTGGCCTTTGAGGGTGGTAACCTCTTGAGGGCACTTTTGCTCCTCCTCTCATATCCATTGCTGTGTGTGTTAGACCATGAACGAGAGCTCAAGGTCATGTGCTTCATCACCTTCTGTGGGCTGAGGTTGAAGGACATGGAGATTGTTGAGAGAGCAGTTCTTCCAAAGTTCTACCTTGAAAACCTCAACCTCCATGCCTATGAAGCCTTTGCCTCAGCTGGCAAAAGGGTTGTCATCACAAGTGTTCCAAGGGTCATGGTGAAGTGGTTCTTGAAGGAGTATCTAAGTGTGGACACCATCATTGGGACTGAGCTTCAAATGCTTTGTTGCTTCTTCACAGGTCTCACAGCCCCATCAGGGGTGGTTGTGAAGCACAAAGCACTCAAGGAAGCCTTTGGAGACATCAAGCCTGATGTGGGTTTTACATCATCATCATCTCTCCATGACCCATTTTTCATCTCCCTTTGCAAGGTATGTACATACATACATCAAATATATGTTTTTGTCCTTTTGTTTGTTTTCACTGTTGGTTTTTCACACGTGTGTCTATCGAAACTCTGTTACACTCAGTCATTTTTACAATAAAAATACAGTACTCGTATATATATTTTTTAGTCTTTTTTACATACACTTTATACAAAATATATACTTTTTTAGATGAAGTAAAAAATTAATGCCAAGGGAGAGGTACCCAACATGTGACTGTAAAATAAATTAATTGGAACATTTTCTCGTGTCCATCACAGGAATCATACATGGTGACCAAAAGCACGACAATGCCAAGGGAGAGGTACCCAAAGCCATTAATCTTCCATGATGGAAGGCTAGCCTTCCTCCCAACCCCAACCTCCACACTAGCCCTATTCATATGGCTCCCATTAGGGTTCCCACTAGCCATCTTCAGACTCCTTGCAGGCATCCTCCTCCCCTACAAACTCTCCATCTTCCTATGCACCCTCACAGGCATAAGACTAAGACTCAAACTCCCCCCCAATCACCACCAAAACCCACCCACCCCCCAAAAAAAGGTGTCCTCTACGTCTGCACCCACCGAACCCTCTTAGACCCAATCTTCCTCAGCACCGCCTTAGGCAAGCCACTGACCGCCGTGACTTACAGTCTTAGCAAGTTGTCCGAGGTCCTGGCCCCGATAAAGACGGTCCGCCTGACGCGTGACCGGGCCATCGATGGAGAGACCATGCAGAGGCTGCTAATGGAAGGTGACCTCGTGGTGTGCCCGGAAGGGACGACGTGTCGGGAGCCGTACCTGCTGAGGTTCAGTTCGCTGTTCGCGGAGCTGACGGACGACATCGTCCCGGTGGCGGTGGACGCGAAGGTGAGCATGTTTTACGGGACGACTGCGAGCGGTTTGAAGTGGCTTGATCCGATCTTCTTCTTGATGAATCCGTGGTCGAGGTATGAAGTGGAGGTGCTTGAGAAGGTGGAGAAGGAGATGAGTTGTGGTGGTGGAGGGAGGAGGAGCTGTGATGTTGCTAATTATATACAGGGGTTGTTAGGGGGGTGTTGGGGTTTGAGTGTACTGATTTGACTAGGAAGGATAAGTATTTGATGCTTGCTGGGAATGAAGGGATTGTCAAGGGTGATAAGGATTAGCTCAGCTGGGAATGAAGGGATTACTCCGCCACCACCTCCTCTCTCTGTAAAATTGATCCGACACCAATGGTATAGATATATGGGAAATTTTTTTTTTTTTACGGTTATTGATTCATGATTTTTGGTTTTGGTTTATTGGATGGTTTTTTTTGGACATGATATGATTCACCTAGATACAGGGGTGGTGAACGAGCCGAGCTTTGACATGTTTAAGTTCGGCTCGTTTATAAACGAGTCGAGCCGAGCTCACGAGTCTCAACGAGCCTAGCGTTCTTCTTCATTTTAGGGTTTTTAGGGGTTAAAAATAAATTTTAACATAAATGAGTCAAGTACACGAGCTTAAACGAACATAACTTTCTATTGATTTAATGTTATGATTTTACAAAAAAGATTAGTCAAGCTTCAACTAAGTTTTTTATAACACAAACAGTTGAGTTTGAACAAAACATGAAGCTCGATCCGGGTCCCGAGCCTAACCGAGCTTTAAAAATTGTTCAAGCTCGCTCATTTGTCTAATTGAACGAGTCTGAGAGCTCAAACTGAGTCAAGCCCGAGCCGAGCCTGAGTGGTTTGGTTCGTTTACCAGCCCTACCTAGATATAGTTTTGGTTTTTTTTTTTTTTTTGACATCGAATAGACCCCGTGGCTGACCTCATGGTCGAGCTGGGAAGGCTACCTCCGCCTGTCTGTCTTGGTCCACGGTTTTAATTGATTTTTTTTTAATTGTGCTTAATGTGATTATGACATTTTTTATTATTGTTATTTTCTTTTCTTGATTGTTACTTTGTTAGGGTTTAGATTATTGTAAGTGAAAGTATTATAATATGTAAAATATATAATGGAGGGAAAGTTAGACAATTTGTAATTTATTTTTCTGAGGCGCTGTTACAAGTGATCTTTATGCAGTTTCATTGTTAATTTCATTGTATATCTAAGATCAAATTTTAGGTTACTGAATCTTTTCAGGTGACTAGACAATTTGTAATTTATTGTTCACTGAACACAATTACACGTGATCTTAATTTATATGTAGTCTTTGTGCAGCTCCTCTTCATTAATGTGAATAATGTATATTTTGAATTTTTGGTTTTTTTTACTGAGTGGTGTATTATTAAGATACATATTTTGTTGCATGAAGCATAAAATTGAAAAACTGATCCATTATGTTGAACTGTTTCCCCTAACATTTATTGATGAAATAGGTGTCTTCTCATGTTCGGTGTGCCTTGAAATGATTCTAATTTTAAAAAATAAAAACAAAAAAAATTATATCCGATTAGTTAATATTATCTAACTCTAAAACTAACTTTGATTAAAGTGAACCTTAGCTTTTAAAAAAACAAAGCAGAGTAGTGGTTCTAT
Source organism: Acorus calamus (assembly GCA_030737845.1). NCBI lineage: Eukaryota > Viridiplantae > Streptophyta > Magnoliopsida > Acorales > Acoraceae > Acorus > Acorus calamus. The sequence continues at coordinate 7,180,975 of CM060860.1, forward strand.
AGTACTAGTAGTCAACAGTTGACTTCATTAAGTAAATCCAATTAAATTTTGAAATCTAGATATTTTTTCAAACATCATCCGAATCAAGAAAACCATGAATTGAATGAATGACCAACAGTGGAACCCAGGAGAAAGGCAGCAAGGGCAAAATACAAGTGGGGGATATTAATGGTATCCACCAAATACTTTAACAGCAATAATATGCTGCATAGATCAAAGATTTGACATTTGAAATCTAAACTTATGGATCCAACTTCCACATGCAAAATTGAATGATTACTCTCAAAAAGGAATATGAATAGTTCTTAAATGCTATTCAGAGTTCATCCAGTGGTCATACTAAAAATTCTGAACTTAACATACAAAGAGTATTGTGGATCTTAGAGGTCTAGTTTGACATTGGGATAAGGGGTTAGGATAAAAAATAATTGAGTTAAATCACATATTATCCCATATGATAAAAAAGGATAAAACATGGACAATTGCTCATATTTGAGAGAAAAATAGGGATATTTTGTTATAGGTAAAATGTGTAACAAACTTTATCACTATTTTTTAACTTTATTTTGTAAAACATAGACAATATTTATGACTGTATTTCTCAAAAAAATAAAAACTTCGTGTAACCAAAACCTAACAGTATTAATGCCCCATTAATAGAAATGGTAGACTTGATATTTTTTTAAAAGAAATTTAAAGTTATCTCATATTTTAGATCATATGATCCAAATGCAAAATTAAGGATAAGAACAAAAAAAAAAAAAATAACAAAATACATTACCAAATATAAATTTAGATACAAATAATGATATTTTTATCCTCATAAATTAGACTAACTTAAACTAAATATTTATCATTTTAACAAACCAGGCCATAAAGTTCATGCAAGCTTCATGTCATGGTGAAGGAGGCCTGATAATAGCAATGGTTACCAAATGGAGACTCTACTGACAAAACAAAACTTCAAATAAACCTAGCGAATTGATTTTTTTATTTTTTTTCTTGAAATTCAAATTCTTTTACAAATGTATTTGAACACTATATGCATATTTTTTTTGTGGTTTTAAACAACATTTGTTTTTTCTTGGAATTCAGTTGCATTTCAAATGTATATCTGAACTGTATATGTATTATATTTTCTGAATTTTTTGTAATTTTAAATAGTATTTGTTTTTTAATTTTTAAATTCAAATATATTCTTTCATTGTCAGATACATTTAACAATTAATGAATGAATTTCATATATATTATGACACATACATTCAGTGGCGGAGTAAGAATTTTTATAAAGGGAGACATAATGTGATTTATATAAATATTTTTTAAAATTATATCATTATGTTTTTTATTTCAATAGCATAGATTAAAAATATATATAAAATGAAATACAGGCATTCATATGAAACATATCACTGAATAATTATAAAAAATAATTATCATATTTTAAAACGATATGTCATATTTCATATTGATAATTCTAAAAAAATGTCAAAACATAAATCTAACAAGCAATACATATCTTTAAATTTGACTTCGATGAGGTTTCATATTCTGAAAATGTTGAATGATTTGATTATTTTAGATATTTACACAAATATTTTAAACTTTAAATAAATTAGTAACAATAATAATAAGGTAAAAGGAAAAAATTATATATCTTCAAAGTATTGATGGATGAGATGAAATGATTATAGATTGTAGATTCTCAATTGTGAGACATTTAATAGAACAAAAAGTAAAAATTATTTAGAAATGAATATTGATATTAAGAACAGTTGAGATATAAAAAGAAAAAAGAAAAAAGAGATTCAAAAATTTATTTTTTCAAGATGGGTATCTAGGTGAAGACGCTGAGAAGTGGAATTCATGCTTCTATAGCTGTTTATGGGATATGGATAGAAGGAGAATTGGGGGTAAATGAAAAAGGAGAGTTAAAAATGACTTTTGTATTATATGGAGGGGAGAGGGTTAATTAAAAGAAGTGAGTGTACACCATACACATGGATGATCTAGATGGATAATAGATGGTTGTTTTAATTTTATTTTATTTAGTTGTAAGTGGTTGCTGTTTAGGAAATTCCATATGTAGGTGGGGCCTATGATCTATGGACCCTAATTAAAATTAACTTACCACAAAAAATTAAAAGGACCTAGAAAAAAATTACAAGGACATGTAAATAAATTAAAACAATCCAGGGGGGGCACATGCCCCCCCTGTCCTATGGTGGCTCCGCCACTACATACATTATATAGTTGAATTCAGATACAATGTTCCACAATATCCATAAACTATAATTCAGATACATTGTTACACATTTAGATACATTTCACATTCTATGGAATCTATATATTGAAACTCAGATACATTTTTTCTGCAATCAAAATATGAAATTCAGATATAATATCCCATATACATATATTATTCAGATACATTAGAATATTTTATTAAAATGTTACATTCAAGGAGCTTTACAAACGTTATTCAACATCAGATACATGTTCTTCCGATTATTCATCCAAAAAGTAATATAACCATCCAAAATACAATGTCTGTTGATTGAATTAAAAAAAACATCAAAATAAAAATGGTGACTCCAAAAAAAAAAATCGTTGCTTGTAAGAAACAAAATAATCATTCAATAAAAAAATTATATAAAATCACAAAAATATGTGAAAAAAAACTCACATAAACTAATGTAATTTGTTTGTCAGATATATTTGGAATATAACTAGATGTCAAAAAAAAAGAAGTGGAGGTGGAGATCATAGGAGAGCTGAAAAGATAATTAAATCACCTCTCATTTGATAGATGGCGATGAAAGGAACTCAATGGTGATGACACCAGTCACCGGAGATGAGCAGGTCGACCAGAATGAATTTTTAAAGTGACAGATTGCTTAGAACGGTATAAAAAGAATTTTAGTAGAGAAGATGTTAGATGAGAACGAAGAAGATGAAAAAGGGTTTCTCTTGTAAGAAGAAGTAGATTTTAAATGAAAAAGTAGTATTGTATTTTAATTTTTATCTTTTTTAAAAGTATGCAACCTATAAGAAAATGCTACATGATGGGTCTTACAAATAAGACCTAAACCTTGAGTCTTAGGTAGCAAGACTGTTTTTTTTTTTAATTAAATTTGGAGTGATTTTTTTTTTTTTGAATGAAATTTGCTGAGATTATTTAAACGGGGTCAGGAGCATGCATTGAAAGTGCAAACGAAAGACAATTTTTTACACATTCAATTTTTATTTTTATTTAAAGTATTTTATTTCCCATGTGGCCTGTATTATTATTGGAAGAGAGAAATAAATGCAAATATATCATTGATACAACTGAACGCGCGTTCAGTATTGAATGTCTCTCATACATTGAAAAGCGATCCGTTGGTGGACCCTTTTTTCTTTCATTTCTTATAATAAACATTTTTCATAATAGTCAAATTATTGACTTTCCACAATTGCTTTGACTTTAAAACTTTACTTAAAAACTTACATTGCACCAATGTAGATGCAAGTGACAAAAATTTCAGGAAAATGATAAGTACAGCTTGCAATTTAATTGCATATGTTTTTAGATGGTTTTAATTTTTTTAAGTATATATATGTTTAATGACATGCATATAAAATATGTCTAATTAAATTAGTATATATTTTTATTTTTATTTTAAATAAAAAAAATTAATCAAACATAAACTGTACTAATAGAATATATATTACATGAAGATCATATCTATTTCACTAATAGAGTGTGTAGTCGGATTTAAAAATTATCTCCGGACTGCAGACGAAACTGCAAATGAGACTGAGTAAAACATCACTCAAAATTTCATAATCCAGCATTCAAAAGTTGATCAATTTGATTACCAAATTAATGTTACATAGAAATAAAAAGACATATCACTTGTCACTTTTAAATGTGATTGGCTATCATCAGTTCACTTCATATATTGAAGCACCAAATTGGCCATGCTCGTGGTTGTTAGATTTATAATATTTACAATCCGCAAAATAGCACAAATTGAATTGAATAATTTTAATGCTTAAATCACAAATATAAATTAATGGAGGGCACAGAAAAGAAATGACATTTTTTTTTTTTTTTGGTAACAAACGGTATAGGAAATTTTCTATTAATATAAGAGTGCCAAAGGAAAATACAATAATGATTGGGCATAGTTGGAGAGGATCCAATTATAGCACCAATCAAAAGTCAAGCCAAATAAAAAAACGAATTTTTAGTTTACAAACTCTACCCTTCGAGCTCCTACAAAGAATACAATGTCCATATCCGATGCCATTCCCATCTTCCCCCAAATTAGTCATGTCAACAGGTCGGATCCGAGTCGGGTCAAGGTGGATCCGGACCCGACCCGTGGCAAGACTCGATGGGTCCGGATCCAATCTAGGACCCAGCGGGTCCGGGAAAATGTGGACCCGGACCCGGACCCGTCGGGTCCGGGTCCGACCCGACCCGGATGGTTGGCAAAAAAAACAAGAAAAAAAAGATGAGCTCATGTATTTGTTCGTTTTATCATTCTATTTGAAAATTTTTGTAATAAAATATTATTATTAATGAGACTATGTTTGAACATAATCTTATACAATTCAAAAGAAGTAAATGAATTATTAAACAATATCCAAAACAATAACCACTAACATAAAAAAACATATTAACCTAAACAATAAAGATAACTAATTATACAAACATTCAAAATAATATTAACTTAAACAACATTCAAAACAATAAACATTAACATATTAACTAAAAAAATAAACATAAATCATGCAACAAACTAATTAATTATACAAATTTAAAAGCTAATAAGTTAATTGTCCAAAACAAACCGATGACAATACATTACTAAGTTTATTACATATTAAACAATCAAGTTCTTGCAAGTTGCAACATCAACACAACGAAAAAAATATTATGATTATTATTTATGAACTTATGGATGCAAACATAAGTTAAGTAAGAAATAAAATTATGTATCAACTAATACTAATAGTCATATAATATATGAGTATATATTAATAAAACAATCGGGTCTCGGGTCCAACTCGGGTCGGATCCAAATTGGGTAGAGTATATTATACGTGTAATCGGGTCCGGGTCGGATCGACCCGTTGACAGGCTTACCCAAATAATCCTGATGAAAGGACAACTAACAAAGAGGGGAGATATGACAATGTTATAATTTTTTTTTTCATGTAATTTTACATATTTATATATTTATATAAGGAGGAGAGTTATCAGGGGATATTTCATTTTTTTTCTAATAGACAAACTCAAAAAAAATTTATTAGAATATTTTGCAGTCACAAATTAAAAAATGTCTTCTTACGTGGTTCAATCACAATGTCTTGTCCTTCTTCCTTTTTTTATTTTTTGTCAAGTATAAATATCAATACATCAAGTTACATTTTAGTTATATTTGTAGTCTTGTGCTTGAATGTAAGGATATATATGATATGGATACATATCCCTTCGTATCTGTATATTGATATAAAATATAATGATATATATATGACTTGATAGTTAAAATTAAAACCGGATGTATCTTTAATTTATTCATAAATATATTTTAATTTGCTTTTGGGATTGGTTGAAAGAGAGAGGGTCAAAATAAGGAGAAGTTATAACTCATTAAGCATAGATTTTGAAATCTTGAAGAGCTGACAATGGATATAGTTGTATTTTTCAAGATCTCTACCCGCGTTTGGATACAGAATATGATTTATTCTTGGGTATTTATTTATTCGAGCATAAGTAAGTATAAATAAAGATAAAGTGATTTTGTGTTTAGTTGTGTTTTGAATTATTCTCGTTGGAAATCGTAAGAATAAATGTTTTGTTGTTTGGGTAAAATGTGAATAAAGTATGGATAAGGATTTATAAAAGGTAAAAAAGTAATGATAGTTGATTAGACATGTGATTTATAAGAGGTGATGACAGTTAATTTGACAGTGGTCCCACTTATTCTTTGAGTGGAATAATCTAGGATAAATTTTATTCTAGGGGTTGATTGGAATTCATATACCACTTTATACCAGTTTATTCTGACATACTTTATCTTGGTTTATCCGGGCTTTCCAAACGGCTTTAAAAATTTATCCGGGGCTTATCCGACATCCAAACGGGGGCTAAGAGAATCACTCTCACTTATGTGTCATTGATAAATCTCTTTCCAAATAATGTAAATCTGTATCTCGATATTTCCATTATGGTGAGATTGTTTTCAAATTAAACTAGTTAGATCCTTACAAACCAACACTGTGGATTGTAAATGGGGATGTAATGGGAGTTGGATGTATCATTTTCTCTTAAACTATTATGCAACCCCATCTGCAGTCTAGAATCGCTCGTCCAACCGCATGTACAATGTGACTGTACAATAAATATTAAGATATCTCAGTAAATGAAAATTATTATTTGGGTGAATTGCTCAAATGCCCCTTGACCAACAATCCTTATTTTTTTCTATCGTGGACTCTTTTTTAATTTATTTTTTACCCTTGCAATCTAGTCTTTTTTTAACCCTAGACCAGTGCCATATTATACTTTGATACATACATTATTCTCAACTTAATTTTTTAATTTACAATCACATTATATGCTGTTACATAATATGTTCAACTAGTTACATACTTTATATATATATTTACAGATATATCATTTACTATACGTGTGAACTTATCTTTCAGTGTCTTACCATGCAAGTTGAGGATGATGAACTGTTTCTCATGTCTCGCTATGTGAGTGTAAAGATGAACTCATTAGTGAAGCGAACAACTATTTTCTTGTCTTCAACAATAATTGCATTATCACTTGGTGTATCTATTTTAATAACACTTTAGAAATGTGTTATTAATCATTTTGTGTTTAACCATGTTTTGTACATTGAATGCATTTACTGATGATAATTAATGACAGGACTTACAGTTCATGAATATATTGTAATGATACTACATTGTGAATGTATCTGTAACAATTTTGTGTTTAATCATCATTGTGTATGTTAAATGATCACATAATGAAACTATTAAATATTTGTAACAATATATAATTTATGTAAGTATCACATTATATTTCTATATTTATGTAATTCTGTCTGTAAGAGATAATTCAGGTACTATGGAAAGTCAGGGGTAAAAAAAAAAGAGATAACACTGTAGGGTAAAAAAAATTAAAAAAATGTACAAGGGCACAAAAATATTGAGCTATAGCAATAAAGGGCAAAATCATTTTGTGTATCTCTTTTCTATACTTCTTGTAAAATATTTTCATATAGCAATACAAAATTGATTATTAATAAAAAAAAAAGAACTATTGGTCCAAGCGCATTTGAGCAATTCACCCACACTTTTTCCATTTTTTAAATAAATAAAAAAACACACTAGTATATTTCAGTGTATATTTTATTTTTTATAACAGTATTTCAATGAGAAGTATATTTTTAAATAAAAAAAACTATGAGTAATGCAGACGAGGTTGCGCGCTAGACATTTCATTTTCCTTCCACTGAATCATGTCTCGATGAAAGCCTTAGGGCCCATTTGGAAATGAATTTGGGCAACTTTTGAGTTTGTAGGAAATTGTTTTTCCCAAACCCCTTTTCAAAAACCAAGGCAAAGAATTACAGACAGATTTATGTGAAAAAATGCTCAAAACTTGAGTTTTTCAGAAACTGTGGAAAAGACAACTTCCTGTAAAATCACTTTTAAATCCAGCTTTTACCTAAAATCATATTTGCAATTGTGCAACCAAACACAACCTTAATGATTGATCAGTAAATCAAACCTGCACGGATAAAACCTAGACCCTCTGATGAGTGGACCCATGTTATGTAGTCCCACGTCAAGGGAAAGGATAATGTTACATCTAGCCCCATTTCCAGCCTCAATTCAAGTCTACATGTGTTTTAAATTTTTTTAAAATAGTATACCTTATCTAATGAGTACATGTTTTTATAAAAAATGAAGCATATACTCTAGTGAATTGTATTGATGCATTTATAGAAAATACAAAAAAATTCTTTCGAAGCATATATTTTGTTAACGTGAGCATATGCGTTGATAGAAATCTATCGACGAATATAGGGCTGGAATTAGGACTGGAAATGGATCTGGTGTAATAGCGCCCGGAAAGGAAACATTAATGAATCAACATTAATTGGACGGTCTGGATCTACCCAACGAGTTGGCCTAATTTTCGAAGGGGCCCAGCCCATTTATGAGGCATTCGCATTCAGTATGCTTTTTCCAACGGTCCACTGTGGGCCCATAATCCAACAGTTACTGTCACCTAATTTGTACTAGATTGATTACCTCATATGGATTTGAATTTTTATTTAAGTTTTTCTTAAGTAGAATATGAATTTATAGATTTTTTTTAAATTAGATTTCTTGACTGGTTGAGATTATATGGAGTGATTTTTAGTTTTTTAATCAATTCTTATATAACAAAAAAAAAATGTATTAGTTTATGCATTCTTGTTTCAACCATTATAGCTTTTGGTTTATATTGATATGAAAATTAATAAATTAATATAATATGTTGTCATCAATGTCAGTTACAGGCTTATGTCAAGGGATGTTGTACTCACATCATGTCCCGATATAATATTTTGCCATTCACTATCAAAGTGACTGTTTTGATTTCTTTTACTTTTTTGTGATTTGATTAGACATTCTCTTTACCCCGTGTATTTTTTGGGGGTGAGGAATGCAATTATTTGTCCTAACATATTTATTTTAAAATGGAAAACCATCCTAATAAAATAAATAATTTTATATTTAATTTTTATATTTATTTTTATTAAAAAACGTAAAAATAAATTTCTTATTACTTGACTCCCGTAGATAAACTGAAAATGAGTGATGAATAAGCGATATAACAACAATTCATAATTTTTTAAATGATAATTTTACACAACATTTTTTAATTTATAATGATACAGAATAATATTTTTATTTATTAGCATAGATGAGCCTTAATAAGCAATTTCAATCGCCTATAGTAATTATCATTTTATCCCAATTTATTCAAGCATATATTTCTTTATGCATAACAAACAACTTTTTTCTTATTTTCTTTTATTCTTGATTTATTCTGCACCCCAAACGGTAGAGGCTAAAGTATAAGACTGTGCTTTTTTTAAGGTAGGAAACATATATAGACTGAAATCGAGAGTGAAAAAAGACTGGATGTAACATTATCCTATTTATATTGTTTACTTTTCTTCTCAATCTGCTGGAGGTACTTTGATAATACAATCATGTTTTTGTCATAGCTATTACATAGATCTATGAAAGATGGGCATGGGTGTATATAAATGTTATACAGTGATATAACAATTTGTGACAACTAATATACACAAATCGTCAACTTCAAATCCAGTGCACATAACCAATCAACCAGAGACTTCCAATTAAATCTCTCATATTTGAAAGTGACTCATGAAACCGCTTTTTTTGGTTTGATATGATTTTACAGAGTCAGTTTTTGCTTATTAATTATTCAATGGATGCCTAGCTATTTGAGGCCTTTATTTAATTATTCCACTCTGTTATACATCAAATATCTGGGCCATGTTAAGTCATTGATGAACATAAAACAATGGATTAACAAAATTCTCTTTAAAAAAATCCATGTTATTATTTTTTATTTAAACAATCATACTTCTTAACGGTCTCAATTAATTTCCTCCTTATTGATATTTTTTTCCTTTGTTCACATGAATTCATTATTCATGAATCTCTGTGTGGATAGAAAGAATAAATGTGAAAATATGATTGAATAAAAATGAATAAGTTCAAAAACATTTTTATTTGCTAAGAATAAGTGAGTATTGACATATAGCTATATTAGTTGGTGGTGATAAACTGCTATTGGTATTTTTAGGTCTCTTGAAATTGTATAATTTCATATGATCTCTGACCATTGCCAAATATCTGAAAAAATAATATGTTCCATAATAAGAGGAAAATTACAACAGATATGTTTGGAGTTTTACAATAGAATACCATGATTTATAATTTAACAGATTTTATAATGGAGGGCAAGCTGATATGTGATCCTATCAAAGAGATCATTGTAAGTAGCATGACATAGCCAAAAACTGAAAAATTAGTCACTACAGAGATAAATAAATAATGGAGGGCTCTATCATTTATAAATAAAGAGATCAAATTATTATTTTATCTTTTTCATAAGAAAAAAAAAAGATGGGCCATGTATTGCTAACCCCACAAAAAAAAAGGATATGAAATGTTCAAATAATTTCATACAATATATATATATATATAATCACATATACTAGCTAGGCTGCTAGAGCATGTGATACCTCAATGCATCATTGGCCTAATTAACTCTTTTTTTCCCCATCAAAGTCACAAAGTTTCGTGAATAACAAATGTGACAAGACCTCTCTTCAAATCAAGAAACATGCATCCATAAATCATATATACAGTACAATGCCGACACTGAAACTCACCTTTATAAACGAGGCCCTAGGCGACCTAACTTTAGTGAGCCCCTAATATATACTTAATTTTTATTTGATGATTTAAAAATTATCCAAAGAAATAAGAAAAATACAAAAAATACAAAAAATAAATAAATATTTTTTTTACTAAAAATGGGAGACACTCATTCTTGCAAAGAAAAACTAAAAATGAAATATTAATTTAAAAATATAAAAATATTAATACAATTTTTTTCATATTCTTCGAATTCCTTTTTGAGGTGGGACCCTAGGCATCTGCCTCCTTGTTTTTTTACTCCTACTTTTTCTTAATACCATTAATACCCCCTCATATAAGACAAACAAAAATGATTTTCCCTTTCTTGTTCTTCTTCTTCTTCTCCAAACCATCTCTTTTTCTTCTTCTTCCCCAACCGATATTTTCTTTTTCTTCCTCAAACGAGTGCATCCCGGTCCGTCATGAAGAGGCCAAGAACTAAAGGAGTGGCGATGATGGAGGTAGTGACAGTGGTGATGGCGGCAACAGAGAAGAGAAGAAGTGCTGAAGAGGTGATGTCGAAAAGGTGATGCATTCTCTTTGTGGGTTGTTCTAATTTCATTTTCTTTTGGGTTCTGTTAATCTTAGTTTTAGAAAAAATGGATTTTTAATGTGTATTGACCGACTTGGGGTCTTTTTTACTTTAAAACTTCTTTTATCCGCCGTCGCTTCCTCCTCCACTTCCGCTCCTTAATCTGCTCCTCCGCTTTCGCTCCGACCACACTTCTTTACGCTCCTACGCTCTTTCGTCGCTTCTATGCTTCGCACCTCCGCTTTCGCTCCGATGTTAAAAAACACCTTCGTCGCTTCGCACCACACCTTCGTCCGACCTCACTGGGTTTTCCTTTCTATACTATAAGCCAATCTCGAAATAAAAAACTGTAAGAAACACTGGACTGGGATAACTGTCAATGCTTGGCACCGTATTTCCGATTTTCTCTGCTAAAAACTCCACCCTTAATAAGTAGATGATATGTAGAATTAATTATTGAGTTTATATCAATCATTCAATAGAATCAACTTGAATGAGAGTTAAAAATAACAATGAAGTTCACATATGAGGATGGTTTAGAAAATCTATGAGATAGAGCAACTAATATATTTTCTTATTAGAGAATATGCTCCTTAGTTTCCTTTACATAATTTGTTAATGCTACTTGAATCAGTTTCTGTTGATTTTCTTTTTTTGAGTGTATGTCATTTGAGGATGATTTAGAAAATCTTTGAGAGAGGGCAACTAATATACTTTGTTGTTCAAGGTTTATACTCCTTGATTTGCTTTACATTCTATTTGTTAAGTGTCATTATGTGAATGATTTTTGTACATCAACAATTATAATTTGTAAGTGTTTATCATGATTTTGTAAATTGGCATTTTATATTTGTACTTGATTATTACATTTATATAAATTTGTGTAAATCTCTATTATTTACATATCTGTAAATGATTAGTTTAATTATGTAGTTGGATATTGATTGTAGTTGTTACATTGAGCATTACATTATGTAATTGTTATGTGAATGATAGATGGTATTGCATTAGTAGTTATTATGTTGTAATTGTTACATTGAGCATTACATTATGTAAGTAGTTTGAGCATTAGTTGAATTCCATAAACTGATATATCTTTGTTTTGTAGTTCTAGCATTACATGATGTCTTTAGTGTAACTGTGTTGTAGTTGCAATATTACATTATGTGAATGATAGTTTTCGTTGTAATTGAGCATTATATTGATAGTTATTATGTTGTAGTGGTTACATTGGAATATTGATATGTAATGTTAGTAGTTTTTGTAATTGATAGTTTAAGTTCTTGATAGTCTTTGTAATTGAATATGTTTCATTTATGTAAATGGTCATTTATGTTATGTAAATGGTAGTTTCTATAATTTATTTGTACTAATCTGATGTATATATAGTTTATGCAAAGGAGGTCAATAACATGTGTTACATAAAATATGGAATGGAGGGGGAAATTGTTTAAAATCAAGACTTATGTACCGACATATACATGTGGGGTTGGTTTATGAAGAGCAAGGCATCCCAAAGCCGATAAGAAATGAGTTAGTGAACTTGTTAGAAAAAAATTTTAAACTAATCCCCTATTCGCCACAAAGGACATGAAGATTCAACTCAATAGACAGTTTGGGATGAATGTTACATATGATCTGTCATGGCATGGAAAAGATATTGCAGATAAAGACTTACGTGTGATATGAATTATGTTATTTTGATCAATTGTGATGGTATGCAAATGTGGTTGAAGACGCTTCTAATTTCTAACTTCCCCTTATTGATTTACATAAATGTTATATATTAGTTACGTAAATATATGTACAAGTTATAGTACCTAACATATGCATTTACAGAAATAGTTACATAAATATATAAATATAATTCATACATACAGTTATGATACACATGGTTACAGATGTTTAATAATTACATATAGAGATGCATAAAAACAAAATGATTATACATACATTTCTAGAGTGTTTTTACAATAGATTCAAGAACTAAATATCATGTACACAAACATAGATATATCAAATGTTTGAATTACAATATTAGTACAAAAATGTAATGTCAAATCACATAAATATAACAACTTACAAAAATTTACTATGAAATTATAGAAAGTATCATTTAAGAAAATAAGCATATATAGAACATAAACTACAATTTACATAATAGAAACTACCATTTACTGAAGAAAAATAATATAATAACAAGACTACCAAGAACAGAAACCGGCAATTATAAAAAAAAAGACCAACATTACATATATGTAACAAATACAACATAACTACAACATGATAAACATATCCAATGTAACAACTACAACATAACTATAACATGATAAACATATCAAATGTAACAACTACAACATAATTACAATATAACTAATTAGGGTTTATTTAATGATGGTTAATTTAAGCTCCAAGTCTCCAACAATACTACATAATCATGTATCAAGTAGTTCTAATTAATTAACAACTTGAGTTATAGAGCATGTGTGAATAAGTTCAGAAACTACAATGTAAATGTCCATTTACACAATTAAATGAATCAAATAGACAAATTTATTAAACATGTACAGATATAAAATTTTCAATTACATAAACTCATCTATCAGATAATCAATTCAATTTATTTTATCGAATCGATAGCCGAACTATTCTATCTTTAAAAAACAATAATAGTAGCAACAATAATAATACAATTTCAATGAAGCAGAACAAAAATCAAAACAATTTCAATGCTCTGTACATGCCATGCCGTCGGATTCGGGTGGGAGGAGGCGCGGTGATGATCTCGATGAGGGCCTGGCGCTTGATGTAGGCGGCAATGGCGCTCTTCAGGGAGGTTTCATTCGACGGGTGGTGGTCGTCATCAGAGAGCCACTTTGAAGCATAGTGCGCAATCATCGAGCCGATGAGTTCCACACATAGACCTTTTGATCGGACGGCGGAGAGGGTCTCGATGAAGCGGCCGATGTCGTCTCGACCGACGTTGGGTTCAGGTTGATTGGATTTGGTGGGCTCATTGAGGTGGTGAGGATGCTATAGAGATGGTTATGAAAAGAAGGTGAGAGGCTTTGGGGGAGTTGGATTGATTTGGGGAAAAATGAGAGGGAATGGTAAAAGTGGAAGGAAAATGTGAGGTGGCAACTGCAGGGTACAGAAAAAAATTCTCAAGTCAAGGGACAGAGAAAAAATAGAGGGTTTTGGTTCAGGGGTATTTGGACAATTTACCTAAAAAAACATTGAAGATTAATTTTAAAAACTATTCAAAATGTTTTACTAATACTAAGGGGGCATGTGGATGTGAGTTTGGAAAAATTATGGGTTTGTAGGAAATTGATTTCCCCAAACTTGTTACCAAACATCAAAATAAGCTGTGAATTTGGATGTGGCTTTGGAAATATTATTACCCCATTTGGATAGCGGAATAAGAGTGATTAAGGGTGGAATAAGGTGGGATAAGAATAGATAGCGGAAATTGGTGTTTGTTTAAAGAGTATACGATGGAATTACTATGCCAGTATAAATGAGTATAAGAGAGTATAACAATTCTAAATAACCCATAAGATAAGCTATACTCACCTTGTCTATTCTCATGGGCCCACATGTTAAACCAACTTTTTACATCTTATTACATCAAATCACCTATCAACACTTTTATACATCAAAGAGCTCACATGTCAAATCAACTTTTTCACACTTTAATCTTGTAGTTTCATAAGTTGATTGATTGTTACTGATTAATTGTCAAACATTCTATTGATTCTAACATTTCAAAATCAACATTTTCATAAATTACCAAACTTGATTTTGAAGTTTGATTGAAAACCCATGTAAGAAGGTGAAATTTTAAAAGCTATCAATAAATCAGCTTTATACAAAAAGTTGGATTTTCAAACTCACATTCAAACACACTAATTTAAACAACAAAAGAAAATTGTGTAAACACGTAGGGTCCACCAGGCCAGACTACTCTAGGCCGGCCCTACTCCCCACAACTAATAAATCTTTCTAAATTTTTGAACTCTTCAAAGAAGAAGAAGAAGAAGAAAATTCAGTCAAAGACTAACTGCGCGTACGCGTGTGCGTACGCATGGTGAATTGACAGATTTGCGTGTGTTCGATCGGCTCCGGTGGTTGAAGACTGGTTCTTTTTAAGTCCAGAACCTGACATGTAGAGGGTCCCTTCCTTTGGCCCAGGCTGCTGCTGCTGTTGCTGATGAGGGTGTCTTAATGGCCAATATTACATATAACATGGCTGTGTTGGCCATATAGGAACATAGGAGGTTGTCCAGATTTCCAACTTGAGCAGATCGATAGGGTTATAACTAAAGGTATTTATATTAATTTAAATATGAAAAGAGTATGGATTTGATGGGTAGGTATCTATCTAATAGCAAGTCGTGGTTGTATACTAGTATGGCTTAATGGCTGGAAATGGGTCAGTGGACAGCTCTCTTATCTATGTAGATATATATAAACTAACATAATATTGATACACTTTTATTAGTCTATGATAAGTGGTTTTGAGTTCCATGTGGATATCCTTAATTAGCCAGCCTGGTTGTATCTCAGGTAATGATTTCCAAGGGGTCAATTAAGAGCCTAAACCATAAAAAACGGCGTTCATACTATCATTCCTGTGGTCATTCTTGCCTAAACCATTGGTAAGAAACCATTACATGAAATCTCTTATAGAGTATACAGGACAATGTAAAAATATATATATTCGATTCATTATAGTTACTTCAGTTTTTGTTGTGCATTAAACAAGTGTGTACTTGAATAAAAAATAAAAGCATGTTCAGATTGTAAAAGTGACCGAAGGAATGACTGATTATTAACATTTTTCCAACCACATTCATTTGTTCTACGTTGACAAAACATAATAGTGTTAGTGACTCCGCCGAGGTCTAAGAAGAATGAGATGTAAAATGAAACTCAATAGCGCTCTGCCAATAATAACAATGTGGGCAATATAAAAGAATTTTGGGGTTTTTAGTTTTAAGTCCATGTAAACATATCTATTTAGGGATCGATTCCTCTCTTCTTCATATTTCTTTTTGAGACCCCAACTTCAATAGCATGTTTCATTTTTAGTTTTTTTCATCAAACATCCTTTCATATACCGTTAATTTATGAAAAATGATTTTTATTTTTAAATTCCTATAAATTATGTTATTAAGTTATCAATCCCTCCCTTCTTCAATAATAATTTCAGTGTTATTCATCCTGCATGTGCCCACCAAATTTGGTATTGTATTCTCTTTATAGTATTAGCTATCTAACTAGAATTGATTACATAAGAAGAAGATGAATTATTGGATAAGCAAATTTTGAGGATTTTTTAATTATTGAAAAATTTGTTTGTAGTCGATGAAAAATTTATTTTGCATGGTTTTAAACTTTTATTTATTAAACTTTTATTTTACATGAAAAATTAGAACCATGCAAAATAAAAATCATACAGATATTTTATATATAAGTTTCAAATATCAAAATACTTTGAAATTTTGATCAGGGACTAATAAGAAAAAGACATTTGAAGTTGGAGACTTAAAATGAAATATGAAGAAAGTAGTGACTAATCAGTAAATAACATAGTTTATAGAGAGTTAAAAATTAAAAAATCACAAACTAACGGTACACGGACCAACATTTGATGGAGAGACTAAAAACAAAATAGACGGTTGAAGTTGGGGATTTAAAAAGAAATATGAAAAAGGAATGGATCAATCCCTAAATAGACATATTTACAGGGACTTAAAACTAAAATTCCCAATAATTTTTTTGTTATGCTATTTTTCTATGTTCATTAAAAGCTTAAAAATCCTTTTTTTTTTCTTTTTTTACTACTGGATTCATCTTAAATAAATTAAAGATAATCAGTCAAATTGGGTTTTTTTTTTAAACTGTAACTGTGTGTGAGAGGTCCACAAATGTGACACATTATCAAATTATATACTGACAAAACAAACATTTATTTATTTTTAGTTTGGACTACCGGGTCCTATCCAAGCATATCATTTTCAGGCTCCGTTTGGAAACACATATTGAAAAGTAGATTTTAGAATAAAGCTGCTTTTTAAGATGATTTTAGACCTTGACTTTTTTAGGATGTTTTTTTTTAATTTAGGAATCAATATTTGAAAGGGGTTTAATGTTTGGTAGAGAAAGTTGCTTTTCAATTCAAAAAATCGATTTCAACCGAAAATCACAGCTTCTGAGCTTTTTAAAACACGGATTTCGAGAGAGAAATTAAAAGGAATTCGACTTTTGATTCCACCGGAATCCAACCCGTTTGGCTGCACGATTTTGAGATTTTAGCTTTTTAAAAAGTGGAATCGCCCAAATCGTGTAACCAAATGGACCCTCAAAGAATTAATGACCAGAATGCTTATTGTCAGTGGAAAAAACAGAAGTCTTTGAAGTTAAAAAAAATGAGTTTTTTATTTTTTAAGTCCCCATAAACCATATGATTTAGTGATCGATCTCTAACTTCTTGGTATTTTGATTTTAGTCATCAGATTCATAGGATATATTCCTTTTTAGTCCCTCATAGGGACTAAAAAGAAAAGAAAATAATTTAAGGATAGGTCCCTCTGAGGGGCTAAAAAGAAACATATCCTATAAATCTGGAGATTAAAACCAAAATACCAAGAAGTGAGGAATCGATCACTAAATTATATGGTTTATAGGGAATTAAAAATAAAAAACCCAAAAAAAACCTCATCTTTCAGGGTAGTGAAGTTTGTCTACCTTGCAAAGGAAGGGAGGACATCCGGATGGACGTTATTCAGGTCCCGACGAAACGCAAGCAAACTCGACAACTCTGATTTCATTTCACGTGCTTTCAAGGGCTGGACGTTGTACGACGTAGAGCCGGCTCTAAGAATTGACTTGTTTTTAATGGGCTCTGGACGAAATTTTAAATCAGACTCCATCCATTATTATAAATAAATAAAATTTAGATTGCTTTAATCTTATACGCTATCAATATTACTAAAGAAATACAAAATATTATATATATAATCATTTAAATTAAAAACATTACACGATATCATATGCATTTAATAAAATAAAAACATTAAATTTTAAAAATTGAAATGTCTATTGGAATATGATTGGAGAGATTTAGGAAAAAGAGAAATTTTAAGCTTGATTTAAGGAATATCAAATAGATTGATAAAGTTTGTTGTTGGAGAGATTAATTAAAGTAACATATCCCACCTTACATTTTGCTAAGTCTAATGGGGGTAGTCGATACGGACTTTGATGGATTTCTGTAAACATTATTTAAGTGATGAACTTTTGTAGACTTTGTAAATTTTCACAGATTTTTGTAGACTTTAACTACAGGCTTTCACATATTGACTCTCACGGACTTTCACAGACTTTCACAGACTTTTGTAAACTTTCTCATGGGCTTTCACATACTTTTGTAAATTTTTACATATTGACTCTCATGGACTTTCACATATTGACTCTCATTTCATGGACATTTACAGACTTTTGTAGACTTTCACATATTGACTCTATATAAGTGATAGGATAAAGATAAAACTAATGAAATAAAACATGTGTATAGACTTTCACTTTATCCTATCACTTATCTAGATGTCCTATCACATATTACATCACTTCAAATATAATGAAATAAATCATAAATTATATTACTTAAAATAAAATAAAATAAAAATAGTCATTATATTACTTAAAATAAAATGAAATAAAAGCAATAATTATATTTAGACATATATGTATATATTCTTAAATATATATTTTTATTTTTATATATGTCTGAACATTAAAAAAAAATATATGGGCATGTGTATTGTATAGTAATAAAAACATCTTAAGGGCAAATCAAATCAAACTTTATAGAGTTATTGTACATGTAATCAAATATATGATAAAATATAAATCTATATTTTAGAAAATAATATATAAGTAATTGTGGATGATCTAGGCATAAATTATATAACATATAATAATGAAATGATTGATTGCAACACAAGAAAATCCATCATTCTCATATATTCATCAAACATATGAGGTGATTTCAATATTTCATACATCTGGACATTCATAAAAAAAAATGATAAATAGAGAAAAAAAACTAGGAATAAAAACATGAAAGACATGAGATAACCATCATCTATAAAAGAAAGGAGTTCTGTTAAAAGAAAAAAAAAGATATTTACAATGCTTGAATAAAAGTCAATGAGAATCCCACCAATTTAGGTGGGATTTTGAAATAATTTTTTCCTTTATATTTCTCTTTCTAAAGTACACAAAAATCCATGACTTATGAAAATTTTCACAAATCCTATTTAAATTGAATAACACATGACAAAATGTCTACTATGAAGAGTCTCAATTGAATAACGCTGAACTTTTATCCATTAAATAATGTCTCAATTGAATAACACTAGAATTTTTATCTATGGAATAATGTCTCAATCGAATAACACTAGACTTTATGTCAATGAAATAATATCTCAGTTGAATAACGCTGGACTTTTTATCCACAAAATAATGTCTCAATTGAATAACGCTGAATTTTTTGTTCATAAAATAATGTATCAATTGAATAACGTTGAACTTTTTGTTCATGAATCAATGTCCTAATTGAATAACACAAGATTTATAGATCCATGGACATAGACATTTTGTCTATGAAAATTCTAATTGACTACCCCCATAAAAATCTACTGAATAGATGGTTCTTAGGGGCCCTTGTTGGGTAGGCAATTGCCTTGATCTAGTGTCGACTCTGGTACGACAACGTCATCCCCCATCCAATATACTCTAAACCAACACCCTCAATTCTTTTCAATTTATCTATATGCGATATAATATATCATGTTATATATCCCAATGATCCCAACATTGGGATCCTCATAGGCATAACAATAGATAATCCATGTGACAACCAATAAATGACTGTTACGTATGGTTTTCTGTGTGGTTGAAAAAATGAAAAAAAAATCATGAACCCTTATCGGTTAGAGTTGAAAAAAAATGTAAAAAAATTACACTGCTTATGTGGCAACCTCTGATTGGTTGCCACATAATTTCTCTGTGGTCTCGCCACAGAGAATCTAGACTCCACTCCAACCTACCCCCCTACCCCCATTTCTACCTCCATTTTTATTTAAAGTTAAAATATTAACTTAATTAATATAATAATATAATAATAAATATAAAATTGATTAAGTTAATATCATTTTTTTTAAAATTTTAATATATAAATAATTAATATAATATAATATTATTAAATTTAGCTATAGGAGACTTGGTGGAGTTTACCCATTTCTCAGCATCTTTGATTCGACCAAACAAGATCAATTAGAACCCTTTTTTCTCTTCTATATCTCCTCCAAATAAGATTTAGGCACGATCGAGCTATCAAAATAAGAAAAAAATTACTATGATAAAGCTTTAGAGTAATAGAATGATTATATAAAATATAACCCAAATACTTACAATGTTGAGATCTGAAGCACCACTTGGGTTAAGGCACTCGACTTGTTGAATGCATCTTCAAAATTCATTTGTGACCCTCATAATTAATTAAAGCCATATGACATGCGAAATATTTTGAACTCCTACATTCATCATAATAGTTGGGTCTCTGCTCATGTAATACTGTTGAAATTCTCTCCCACAACTTGTCCTTCTTTGGATTAGTTCCCAATATTGGGTCTTGAGATATCTCAAGCCAGCATGGTACAAGACTTGATCTTCGTGTTATAAGAAAGATTTTCCTCTACTGGAAACCATAACAGAAAGGAAAGAGTTGTAGAAGGGGAAAGAGTGGATAAAGTTTTGTGGAGAGGGAGTGTTAGACAATAATTCTTATATATAGAGCAAGGCATTGATGTTCAGGATGGAAATCCGGTGTTGGAGAGAAATGGCAAGTGCATTAATATTCGGGATAGAAATTTGAGGGTGAAGGGAAAATACAAGCACTTTGATATTCGAGATGGGAATCCGATGCTAAAGATAAAAGAAAAGCATATTGATATTTGAGATGGAAATCTAATGTTGGAGAGAATTTTCTATTAAAGCAATACATCCATCTTTCAGGTGCTCCATCTCCATGTTTATCTTTCTCATTTCTTCCTCATCCCCTCTTGAACAATGAACTTTGCAGCTGAGCCATCGCATCTATATCATCTTCTTCTTCCGATGACAAATTTTTTACTCTTTACTATTAAGAGTGAGAGAAGCAAATGATAGAATGGGAGGGGTAGGAGGAGGGTGAAATCATAACTCGTGTATATGTCAACAAGGCCATTATGGCTTATCACCTTGAAGAAGATGAGCAACAAAAATATAGAGACTCAATTCCTGGTCATTTGGTGATCAACCGTGGAAGGGAATAAGTTAATTGTTGACTCTAAAATGACTACTTTTCTGAAAACCCCACATACGGGGAAAGTCTATTCTGCATAAGATGTCAAATGTGTAGTAGTTTATTCCTTCGCATTGTCGATACAGTACAAGAGCATGATAAATTATTTGTGCAAAAAAAGGACAGTGTCGATAAGATTGATCTGTCCACTTTACAAAAAGTAACAGCAGCATTTTATATGCGTATGAAACATCAGCGGATAATACTGATGAACATTAAAGGGTTGGTGAGTGAGTCAACTGTAATTGTATTCTTAAAGAGATTTTATCAAGCAATTGTAGAGATTTGGATATGAAGGTATCCCAATGCCAACGATATTGCAAGATTATTACAAAAGGGTGAACAATAAGGTTTTCCAGGAATGTTAGGAAGTCTAGATTGTATGCATTGTGCATGAAAAAATTACCCAACGGCTTGGGCAGGACAATACTAGGGACATCATGGAGGCCCGACAATTATTCTCGAGGCAACAGCATCTAATGACCTATGGGTATGGGCCATATGGCATGCATACTTTGGTTGACCAGGCTCCATCAATGATAATAATGTATTGCAATCGTCTAATTTGTTCGACAACCTAGAACAAATATTGCTCCTCCTGCTCATTACACAATTGAGGAAAAATTCTGATGTTGGTTACTACTTGACCGATGGCATATACCCGAAATGGTCAACTCTTATCCAAACCATTTCTGAACCCCAAGATCAAAAGAAATGATATTGTGCGATGACGGGAATTTGGAGTTCTTCAATCACGATTTGCTATCATCAAAGGGCCAGCATGTTTTAGGATAAATGTGTGTTGCGGACTATTATGTCTTTTGTGTTGTAATGCACAATATGTTTGTTGATGATGAACACGATGAGCATGTAGAGGTTGTCATTACTACTCCACCACATACTTTGAATGTTAAAGAGATGGATGGAAATGAAATTAAACGATTCTAACAATTTCTTTCTTAACATAAGAGGATCAAAGATAAAGATGCTCACTTTACACTTTGAAATGAATTGATTGAACATTTGTGGAAAAGACATGGTAATGAACTGATGTAATGTTTTTATTTTAAGTTCGGTGATCAAACCAAACTTAATATATTTCAATTTCAGTGTGCTTTCAATTAATCTTTGAATATCGTTATGTGAGTTAATTAAAATTATAAAGTTTTAAAATTTTAATGGCATGATTTACTATAATGCCGAGTAGAAAATTATAAAATTAATTAATATGAAATAATTAATTAAAAACAATTGTGTAAATTAATCAATATTTGACTCATTTTAAAGGTCTCGACGAAACCTTTCCAGTGATATTATTTTATAAGTAAATAAAGAGTAGATTAAAAAATAATTTAAATTAAGTTAACAATTTAATTTATGGAGAATGATACAAATGGAATAATAGAAAAATTGTATGCATTGAGAAGGATAAGATTGACTATTTTTTTTTAAATGAATAGTGAAATGGAGGGGGATGCAATTTTCCCCTCCACCTGCAAATATGCAGGTGCTCCATCTCCTGCCAAAGTGGCAAAAGGAAAGAGGCCACCTGCCCCTACATGGGGGGCCCACGGAAGCCTCTTAATTTATAGGGGGGAAGATATGCCCCCCTCAATTTGTTAGACATTTGTTAACCCATATTTATTATTAACTTTTTAGACAACTCAACAAATCTAATTATAATATGAATTAATAAATTAAAAGATTTTTTAAAATACTAATAATAACCCTAATAAATTCACCATTTTTTTTCTTCTTCCCTCCCATATCCAAATTTTTTCCCCCCCTTCTCCCACAAAAGTATCATCCAAAAATGTAAAAATACATATCCTCTTTCATTTTTGTTCTTATTTGATATCTCATATTATTGTGTTACTTGTTTTAGTATTGTTTATGTGAAGATATTTTTTTGCGGTATATATAAGGTAATTTATTTTTATTCTTTGTTCGATTTAATCTTTTATTTTAAATATTATATATGCACCTCCATTCTTTATTGGTTTTGTTATCATTTGAATTTATTTCAATATAGGGTTAAAGACATCTAAATTCCTGCAAACATGAAAAAACTTATATAAGTTCATACTAAAATTGGGACAGATGTATGAGTCCTTGAAAACTTACAAAAACCCAATTATCATCCTTAAGTTAAATTTTCATCCAAACTTAACAAAATATTCACATAATATTCCATCACATATAATTATGTAGACATTGAAGTCCTTATATACAATCATAAAGATAAATTAGTCCCTGCAAAAGATAAAATATCCTTTAAAATATTTTTACATTAAATTGTGTACATATTGCAGTCCCTATAAACAATCATAAAGACAAATTAGTCCATGCAAAAGATAAAATTACCCCTGACAGACTTTTACATTTAATTGGATAGACATTACAGTCATTATAAACAATCGTAAAGACAAATTGGTCCCTATAAAAGACAAAAATACTCCTGAAGGATTTTTCCATTTAATTGTGTAGACATTACAGTCCTTATAAACAATCTTAAAAACAAATAATATAATATAATTTATTTATTTTTTTTTCATCTTCTATCCTATCGCTCACACTCTACCTGAAGATCTCAATTTGGATGTAAAAAAATATTTTAACCGATAGAATGCATTCTTTTACTTTTTTGTTTGTAGGGAAGTCAAAAAAGTGGCATGGGTTTATTAAAATTCTCTCTGCTGGGAATGTAAATAAACAAATTTTGTGGAAAATCTTGTATCTAGGAAGGTATTTCAAAGCACGCAAACACCTTAAAGAAAATAGCATTATTTATTACTTGTTCAGGTGGAGTGTGAGAGAGAGGATAGAAAACGAAAAAAAAAAAATTTATATTATTTGTTTTTATAATTGTTTATAAGGACTGCAATGTCTACACAATTAAATGTAAAAATCCTTCAGGAGCATTTTTGTCTTTAACATGGACCAATTTGTCCGTACAATTGTTTATAAAGACTATAATGTTTATCAATTAAATGTAAAAATCTTTTAGGGGTAATTTTATCTTTTGCATAGACTAATTTGTCTTTATGATTATTTATATGACTGCAATGTGTACACAATTTAATGTAAGTCTTTCAGGGGCAATTTTATTTTTGCAGAGACTAATTTATCTTTATGACTTTTTATAAAGACTTCAATGTATACACAATTATATGTGATGGAATATTCTATGAATATTCCATTAAGTTTGGATGGAAATTTAACTCAGGAATGATAATTGGGTTTTTGTAAGTTTTCAGTAACTCGTACATTTGTCCCAATTTTAGTGTGGACATATATGGGGACTTAGATGTCGTTAACCCTTCAATATATAATGAATAAATAGTTTTGCATGCTTTTGGCCGGTGCTTCACGTCAAATCGTTATAGATGGATTCGTTATAAATTAAAAATGAGAGGTGCTTTGTAATTTTGTTTATAAAGTAAATGCTAAAATTTAACTTTTATGTATTTCATTATACAGGGTTGGTATTGTAGATTGTGCATTGAAAAACATATTCATAAAAATTAAATTACAGGAAACACATGTAAAAAAAAATGTTTATTTAATAAAAAAAATTTGGGTATGATATGAGAGGAAAAATTGGGTATGGGAGGAAGAATAAAAAAGGGTGCTGAATTTATTAGGGGTTGGTATTATTGATATTTTAAAAAATCTTTACATTTATTGATTTAATATCATAATTAGATTTGGAGTTGTCTAAAAATTTAACAATAATGGTGGGTAAACAAGTGTCTGGTATTGTTGGTATTTTAAAAAAAATCAATTTATTGATTTTATATCATAATTAGATTTGTTGAGTTGCCTCTAAATTTAACAATAATTATGGATTAACAAATGCCCTAAGGACCCTCGTTAGCCAAACTTTTTAAAAAAAAAGTGCCCCCGTTTTCTAACAAAATGGGGACAATTGCCCCCATTTTTTCAAAATTCCCAACGGACCCGGGCCTACGGACCAGCCCGAATATAACCAATTTGGGCTGGCCCATGGGCCAGGCCAAGCCTCCAGAAGCAGGCCTGAGCCCGGCCCTCCCTAAGCCTGGTTTTCGGGCTTCGGGCCAAATGACCCCTTGTTAAGATGTTCTTATAAACTTGTTTCATCCACACACAGGGTATAGTGTAAATAAAAAAAATATTTTAAGAAGGCTACTCTAAGCCAACACAGCAAATTCTTTTCAACTCATTTATATAATATATCATATTATATATGCATAAAATAATATAATGAATTTTTAATAATTATTATATAAATCGTTTATAAAATTTATTATAAAGTTACAAATAAAAGAGATATATGAGTTTTTTTTGCATATATACCATCAATCAATCTTATATTGTCAAAATCCTCAATTTGAAACTCTAAAACCATCAATTTATTATCAATTTATTATAGAATTTAGTTATATAAATTTTTTCTTAAATCTAATTATCTATTTCAAATCTTAAGATAAAATTAGAAGAAAAAATATTGGTTCTGCATAATAATGGATTTTAATAAATTTGTTAGAAGGTACAGATGTAAAATTATGTTACATACAATTGAAAACTCTTTCCGATTAGCATATAGATAGATGGATAAATAGATTTCATTGCGCCAAAGATCCAAAAACCCTAGGGCTATTTGGGTAATGGAATAAGAGGAGAAAATGAAAGAATAGGTAAGTACCTCTAAAAAAACTATTTGTTCGAGAGGAATAGATGAGTATAGTTATGTCTAAATAGATGTGAAAAAAATTGATATTTGTATTTCAGATCCCTCTAAAATTGTGTTATTTCATCCAATTTATTCCATTATAAATCAAAAGATCAAATGGTCAAATCAATTTCATGTTTTAAAAATCTTTGTTCACGTCATATTCACATTTTATCCATAACCTATTCACGGTCAAACAAACAATAAAAACTTCATTATTTCATTTTTCAATGAGAATGACTACACAATCAAACAAAAAATTATTTATTCCACTATAACACTAGTATAGTTATGTATTTCTAAAATAGTCATGGACCCTAGAATACTTTATCTATATTCAAATGGCATCTTTATGATGCTTACCTAGTGATGAGACAGTCCAGTTTGCTCCCATAAGAATATAAGATTCATAACAATATAATATATAGTTGCATTCTTTCATTGAAAAGGGAAAAATAATCAACTTGCTAAATATCAAATCACCTCAAGTAAATTACATGCAAGGAATGACAAATGAGAAATGTTGGGGATGATATTCAAGATAATAACAAATGCTGCATCTTATAAAAATTAAGGATCCATGCTTATACAATGCAAAGCTTACAAAACAGTGCCACAACCAAACTAGTTTCTTATGGGCTTTCCCAGAAATTGTAGTAAATTTTTTCTTTTTAAAAAAAAAGGGTTTAAGGAACACACAGCACCACCCCACATGAAAAAATGCTCATCTGATCAGTATATTTGCTCTGGAAAATCACTATCTATGGACAGCTGAAGATATCAATCCATCTGTCCCAGTTATGTGCATGTCGACGATGAAATAAACCTATAAGACATCATCATAATCTCCTTGGAGACTCAAAAAAAAAAACTCCCGGAAGTTACCTTCGCCGAGGAAAACCTGATTTTCTTGCTGACTGGATCTCCAAATTCTTGAGCAAAAATAATAATCACATCTCAACCCATTATGCCTATTCATCCAATACTACATTAAGGAGAAGAAACAGAACTGACCAGTTACAGATGCAAGAGACAATTAGCTTAACATCAATTGAGGAACGCGAAGAAGAAATGATGATAGAAAATACAAGAACACAGAAATAGCTGCTCCAGTGATGACATTGCTTAACAAGCGTCTGTCATTTCTGGAGGGGATAAAGGCCACCTTCAACGTATTTGTCAGCTTAAACAGTTCATATGATACCTGCAAACCCAATAATGGTTGCATGTCCAAAGGACAAATATGAGTTAGTTTTTTTATACAAAAAAAAAAAACCCTTAAAATCAAGGTGTTCACATATACTTACGGCAAGATAGATTGTAGTCGCAAACATAAAGTTGAGTAACGGATAGTTTGGAAAATAAGAAAGGAGCCACTTAGGCTGTCCATTTGGAATATCTGATCTGCAAGTTAACATGAAAAAAATTAAATTAGCCTTCCTCTCTTGACAACCCATGTCAAATGGACTGAAAAGTTGGGCTATTCTGACTCTGATAATTAGCTAGACGACAAATACAATAACACTCGGGAAATGACGTGAAGGTTGGAAAAGATTAAAGAAATGCAACAAAAATTCTAATATGGCAACAAGTCCACACAAATTAAATTTTTATATTCAGGATACCTTCTAGTAATACTCAACATGGTTCATTAGCATGCTGCTCAATGACTATCCATGTCACACGGTATGCAACTATGACATTTTGAATAGTGAAATATGATTTGATGTGCCCGTAAGTTCTGGAGATGTATATATTTTTTAATAGTTTGGAAGAACCACCAGGGTCATGTCATGCTAAATTTACTAGTTTCAGACCTGCTTATCCAATTTGTAACTAGCAAATGCATATCCTTTTGATCAGTAAATACAAACAAAACTAAAGTACAGGAATAAATGTAGTATTACATCTGCTGCAAAAGCCTAATGAATGATAATTGAGGTGCAAAAATTTGGAGTTCTCAAACAATTCTTTGGGAGTTCTCATAAAATTTTGCTAGTTAATCAGTGGTAGAGTGCCCCACCATGACTGACTCAGGTGGTGAAACATATGACTAGACACTAGTTCAAACTCAGGTGGTGCAATATATGACTAGGTGAACTTATTCAAAAAAAGGATCAATAGGTGACTGGGAATGGAGAAGAATAATGAAGAACATACTAAAAGACCAAAATAAGACAATAAGAGGTGACAACACAGAGGGTATTCAAAGGGATAGATAGATCCATAAAAAATGGTGGGAATTCAAAGTGACAGTATATCTATCTGTCCGAAATGATGTATTGCAAATATAATTCAAAGGATATATTTCTTCCTCCCAAATCCGTATATTAGGATCTCAAGACATTTCAACATTAAATAGAACAAGTTTCAACATGAATGAGAAAAAGGAAAGAAGTCAGAGCATTTAAAGAAATATTGAACAGCTCTTGCAACCAGATGAATAGACATTTGTGATAATGCCTTCTAATTTTGTCATATAAATGCTATATATATTAGAATAAACTGATAATATGCATCAAGAATATTAAAAATAAAAATAAAAATTATGTAAGGAAATGCAAAATTATGCTATTCTTCAATGTCGGGTCTACCAATGTTAAGCACCTCTAAATTAAGCATGTCCAATAGAATAGGCTGAATAAGTTACGCAAAAACAGTGGAAGTATCATCACCTGAGCCATATATGGATCTGAGAAATATACGTCTCCAAAGTCACCTTCCCAAGCCAACTGAATACACATAATTCAAGACACTGATGAAGTAAACAGGAATACAACATAATTAAAAATGAAAAGATAAAGGCCAGAACTTACGCAAAAAGAGTTAAGCTGGATTCACGGAGTTGTTGTGTGAAATTCCTTAAGCAAATATAGACACTAAAGCAAAATAAACACAATCAGGCTTTAAGATTGTGATGCGAAAAGAATGTTGTTTTACTATAATAGTCCATATTGAAGACAATGGTAGAGATTGGCAATACTCACGTGATAGGGATCCACGATGTGTAAGGATGAATCTTGTTGTATGAAAGCTTATCCAGCTTGTAGATATATTCATACCAACAAAAACCAACCTAAAGAAGTACACAAGAGATTATTGGTTACTAGGCATTGATCAAAGACACTCATCTTTATACATTCATGCAACTCACAATTGAAGCAATTGCCACAATGCTAGCTTTGATCGAATATCTCCTTTTTGTGTCAGATTCCTCAAGTTTGTCCATCCATTTCTCAACCTACACAATTAAAATATTAGAAAATAATCAAAAGAAGAAAAAAAATGCAGGCCCCCAACAATATGGTGACTATGGTCTACGAGAATCCCCCATGCCCCTTTCAGGCATTAATTGAAACAATGGATCAAAAGATCTTACAGTTGGGTGGTAATATGCATATAGCATTCCAATGATCCAGATATATCTATCCAGCCCAGATCTAAAATGCCATTCGTGCAAGAGATGTAAATTTCTTTTCGATGGATCTGCATCTCTATACCCTGAAGTGCAATAAACATAATAAATTACTAAAAAACAGGAAAAGAAAGTAACTAGATGATGCACAATCATTCTACATGTTCTACAAACCTAGGAGAAATGTCAAAGGACTCCAGATAAGTTCAAAAACTCCAGGGACTTCCCAAACCAGTATAACCGCCAGAAAGCAAGCAATAAATTTCACAGCCATCACAGATCCAATTTCATTGTATTTGTTGCCAATCCCAAGAACTCCATACACCATGAGAGTGAACAGTGTATGCATGGGACAAATATAATACAACATGTAGTCGTTGTTCAGAACAATACAACAAAATGTCACCAAGAAATTTAACCTCCACATCATCTGCATTAGGAAAAGACAAGATATGCATCTAGTAAAAAAAAGATAAAAAAACAGGAACATAAAAATGTCACATTAATTTTGAAAACAAAATAAGTCATGAACATACCTGCACAAAGCGAGCAACACTAAAATCCTTCCGAACATAGTAATATGAAAAGTTGCCAAAACCTGTCATCCATACATATGCAGCAATGAAGACACGAATGGCGTTGTATATCTCTGTGGCAGCGAAGTAGTGGTACATTAAAAATAAGACCTGTGGAAATGCAGATCCATGTTAATTGGAATGTGTGAAAATTTTCAATGTGCATTTCTAACTACAAAATAAAGGAATGTCACACTCAAGTGATAACATAGAAAGCCCCTATAAAAGAATTTCAGAAGGGAGGACTAGGAAAACTGCATAGATATGGGAATGCTCAAAAGGATACCTTAATATTATATATTATATATAGCCACGATCACTCATGAGGGAAATATTCACTGCTCTTTAAGACAGATTTTGCGTGACAGGCCACAGATGGCTGCACTGCATCTGGAATTCTGGATGTACTCATATGATCATATCAAGAAACGGAAAGCAGAGCAGTATTGATACACAAGCAAAGATATGTGGAAGGAAATTATCAATAAAATAGAAAGCTGGATAACCTTCTTCCCTGATACAACCAGTGGCGGAGCCACATTTATGAGCAGAGAAGAAGAAGCCCAAGATGTTCTTCAAAACCCATCAAAAAAAAGAAAAAAGATGGTTCTTCAAAAAATCCAGAATAGCCATTAGATTGTCCCCACAACTCATTAAATTGTCACCCATGAAAAATGATTTATCTCCACATAACAAAGAAATCACGTACATAAGACACTTGAAGTCCTAATTAAATACAAATTAAATCTAAAAAATAACATTTAAAATTAAAATAAAATAACAAAAAAAGTCAAGAGACCAACTCTCAAAAAGAACCAAAAGAAACCAAAACTTGGACAAAATACAAGTTCATGATCAATCAATAGAAAACACAACCTGGAATTGTGTAAATAAAAATTTTTGGGGATTGCTTATCCAATAGTCACCTTTGCAATGCCTGCAACAAATTGTGGTCTACCATTGATCATACAACATGGTAAACAAGGATTTGTCTGAGAATGCAGAAATGACCTTATCTATATATATCTAACCCCTTGTATCAATTACCCAAATGTGAAAGACGAAAGTTGGAGAAAGCCAGAAACCGGAATCCAGAAATCTATTGCCAATTTGTACATTAATTATGAATAAACTATCAAAAGATTATCCAATTATCCTACATCATGATACATATCAAATACCAGGAACTAATTAGAATAATTATTTATCTATAAATCACTTGTATCATAAAATTCATAAAAGTTTGGAAGGGATAACTCTAGGAATGTACTTTTATTACACAATGCTTTAAATATCTCAACATTTTTTAACTCTAAAAGAAAATATGAAAAATATTCAAATCAAGCTCACTTTGGCTAAACAAACAGTAGGAGAAGGGTAGGACAAACAAACTCTATAGTGAAAAGGCATATGCAAATTCAATATCGACTACTCAAAACTGATTAGACATATCAAATGTCAGATTATATATTTACGAAGAGTATGTCTATTACTTAGTATCTTAAACAAACAGAATTTCAGATATGTTCTTTGTTTTCATATTTCAATGGATACAAACGAGATATATAATTTGTAAAATTTCAGCTTCAGCAGACACTTTAAAATACTGAAAGTTCTGTTCATACTCATCCAAGTTCCCAAAACCTTGAATGTACTATCATTAAGTGTACAAAGATGTAAACATAGGGGAAAATCTTTAATATATTTGGTAAATGATGATTGCTAAAGAAATCACACTATCTGTTATATCAGAGAGAGATAAAAAAGTAACATGGAACATAACCTGCATCCACCCTTTCCATTCCTCAGTTTGATGCCGATTAAGATACATGGTGGTTTTGCCAGATACTGGTGAGATTTCATGGTGCTTTGTGCAAGAAGTCTTGGCTGAAACTACAATGAGAAGAATGTACAGAAAGAGGAAAAGGTCGCGGCTGTAGCTCTGTAACAGAAAAATTACAAATGGAAAAACAGATAAAATATATCAATATAGAATTTTAAACCCGGTTACTGTCACAGAGCAAATATCTGAAGCAAGTTTTCAACTGTTGCAGAAGAGTATATTCTATCACAGACAAATACCGTATTTCACATGAGAAAACAAGATCAACAAGTCATTTTACATGGAGAGCAACAACTTATATAAAACAGACAAGAATACTATTAAAAAATGTGACCTCAGTGCACCCATATATGTGTTGAGGGATTTTAAAATTAACCAAAAATGGCGCCAGGAGAAAACATAAATGGAAAAATGGTTTTTTTTTAATGGAAACGGTAGGCCTTCATATGTATAGAATATAATGCCAAGATTGACTTAGAGTGAAACAACCATATAATAATGACGTGAACATGTTATTTGACAAGGAAACTAAGTCATAATTGGTGATACTAGGAGTCTAGGATGTAATACAGGACATATCCAAGACTCCAAGTTAAACCTGAACTGAGATCAAGACAGTGTGTCCAACAAACTCATAAGTAATAACCTTAACATGGAGAACATTTGTTACATGGGATGAAGTCTGTTCAACAAAACAGCAGGCCTAGTCAAATTTGCTACAAGGGAAAATAGCCACACCAAGAAATCCAAGATCCATAAATTTATGCAGAAGGAACTGTTTCTGCTCTTGGTCAATGGTGAGATGATCAACAAAACAGCAGGCCTATTTGGGTTTCATAGTTCAAAAGCAATCCATGAAAAAAATCGGTTTGAAAAATATCAGATAAAAGAACATAGAAAGTTGCAAAAGATATAGATTTTATCTAGTAATTTTTTTAGTGAAAATAGAATTTTGATTAACATATTAAATAAAATGATTCCCCATGACCAAAAGGATAAGAGGGATCTCCGAAAAAGGAAGAAACAAAGAAAATCATCAAAGTCTAAAAGCAAGCCCCAAAGATAAGAACCTTGTTAGATTCTCCAATCAGTTCTGTTCGATCACATATATAAACCAAATCAGCAGTGCTCCAAATGCAGACCTTCACAACACATTATATAACCATTAAACAGTTGAAAAGAAAATGCTCGATAAATGTGTTTCAATATACTGCATACTCAGAATTCTTACATGGCTCTCAAGCCTAGTCGATTTTCAAGCAAGAATGGCTCATCCATTGTTATGAACCTACAAACAATTTCAAAACATTACAGCAATAAGTAGTGCAATTGACATGTAAAAAAGCACAGATTGTATTTCTCTGTCTTGTGTTAACCTAATTAAATTTTCTCTGCTTGACGAAATATGTAACTTTGCTGAAGCTGATCTTGGTAGGGCTCCTGCCTCGAGCAAAACAACTCGAGCATCTTCCTTAATCGTCTCACTTCCCAATTCAGAAAGATTAACATCCGAATGACTGTATCAAAAGAAAATTGTCAAAACATGTAAATGGTTGTTAAGAAGCATAGAAAATGCTACAACTGAATGAGGAGCGAGAACTGTATCAAAAAGAAAATTGTCAATAACATGAAGGGCATGAACATAACATAGTAAAAGAACAAAGCACATAGACAGAGAGCTAATAGATAATGGTCAATTGATTATATATATTATGCTTCAATAAAAGGATATACACAGAAAAGTCACCAATGAAATGAATTGATGGAAATTTATGATGCACATGTGTTCGTGAAACTTGTATGATATTTAGAAGCTATAATTCCCTATGAAAATTGTGACCTCCTGGGAAGACCTTATGTCGTATCCCATAAATCTTTTTCAGTGTTATATTTCTTTATCCCTCGTCTCCTTTTGTATGAGGGCATTATCTTGATAATGTAATTGTTGCAACCTTTTGTCAAAAGAAATTCCCTCTGAAACACTATCCATATTTTGTCCCTTACAATTTTGTCACATGTTTGGGGAACAAAAAAACACCTCAATTTCTTAAAAATAAAATAAAAAAATAAATTAAAGAAAGAAAGAAAGACAATCAATATGACTTGATGAAAATACCGTATATATAATCACTATCATGTGGCATCAAGCAAAACCATTAAGGACTCACGAGGCCACCAATTCACTCAAATTGACTTAATATGATTGCTCCATCAATTACAGCTTCAGTTGCTTTATCAGATACAGTTATGGACATTCATTTTGAGTTATGTTAAGTCACAAATGACATATTAATATAAAAAAATATCTGCAAATTAGTCCAAACCAACTATGACCATGTCATCTACTAACAATTTTAAAGAGATTTGGAAATGACATTGTGACCATGGTTTAGCGAGGTTGATATCAACCATGCTATTTTTTATATAAAAAAAAAGGACACAGAGGTTTCAGACATAAGATACATTGTTGGTGTTAAATTGTAAATTAGCTAATTGTTGATGTTATTGTAAATTATAAAATTGTTAAATGGTTATAAAGAATTAGTTGTTAACTACATAAGTGTAAGATGTTTTCCTTTAGTAAAATTTCTGACGTAGAGGCAAAAATGGCCACCCATTGAAATTTAGTCAGAAGGTTCACTGCCTTCTGTAGAGATTTGAACGAGATACAATCATAAGGATGATCGGTCCTTATTTCAGACAATAAATGTTTTAATTATCAATAAAATCATATGAGTTTGTGGTCACTGCACTTTTTAACTGATAACTTACACTTTTGGAGGAGAGGAAGATCTTTTATGTTCCAGATATTCAGAATATACCCATGCAGCAAACACAGGAAAGATTCCAAGCAAAAAAGAAACCTACAAAGTAGAGAGAAAGAAACCATTAGCATATTACATGCAAAAACAAAATCTTCAGACAATCATTTAATAATATATGCATAATTATAAATTAAAAAAAATCACATGCAAGAAAGCTCAGAAACAGTAATTAGCATGCCAACTGACTTAAGTTTATTAATAAATATATTATATTATGAAAATTCCATTATCATACTCAGAAACCCATGAGTAGCAACCAATAATGAATAGAATCTGTTGCTAACATATGCTGCCTAACTCCCACTTTCTAATTGCTCTTTTTTTCAACTAATGAAAATAAACTTTATTTCAACTCTACACGCATTTGCTTCCAAATTGACATTTAGCCTCCTGTCAAAATACAGACAAAGTAAAAAAATAAAAATAAATAAAAGAACATGTCATATACCCAGTATTCCCACGCATGATATATTATGGTTTGTACAATGCACATTTCATTAGATTCTTTACAAATAGAGCTCTAAAGATGAATTTCGTGTTCAAAGATTATGTACAAATTATGTCTATTTATTGTTGTCCTTGTTTGGTTTATTGGGTGGAACAATACCAAGACATCCAGGGTCTCTCCACTGTGCCAATAAGCTGATAATAGTAACATATAAGCATCATATGACTCATAGTGCAGATAAGGCACGATGACATTGGAAATCACACATCAAATTACATGCACATAGTTAGTGACACGTACCAGCACAGCACACATTTAAACTAACCAGTGCAACATATCTTAAGGAAGCTCAAATAAATAACACAGAAGGAAAATAATACACACTTTGACATTATGCTACAGGTGACATTATGCTACAGATGACACGATGACATTATGCTACAAATAAATAACACGATGACATTATGCTACAGATGATTGAAGCATAATGATCTTAGTGTTGCATCAGAAATAATAAACACTTTCATTGGACCATGACAGAAAAACATCACTGAAGTCAGAAACCTAAATTTCAGGCTGAATCATGACAAGGAGTCCAAAGAAATGATTTAAACCAACAACATCAATGATCAAGGGAGATTGGAGGTAAACTATACTAGATTTTTCCAACTTGTGTGGTTATCAAACGATATAATTTTTTCTTGATTTTCTTACTAGATTATCTCGGACCCCACAACTCTAAATCAAATCATACACAAATGCATTAAAAACATTGGCTAATAAAGTGACGAGTGTCATAATCCAATATATTAGTGCATGTCCACTAGTGCTCAAAATAGGTGGATTATCTTGCAAATAAATATGTTCACTGATTGTAATCTTCATAGGTCAGAAGAACAAACATCTGCTAGCTGGTCTAGAAAGATTTCTGAACACCACCAAGAAAGCATATGTAAAATGGTGCATAAAGGCTTCCTTTCAGCACAGAACAGCTAAATCCATTTGCCATGTTCAAATTGTCAATTAATCATCATAATACAACGGAAGTTATCATTGTAGCAAGAAAGCTTCCCATCTTCCATAACCTAGAAAATTTTGACCTGCTTGCAAATTTTCCTCTAATCACGTTGCGCAATGAAGCCAACCCTTCGAGTGTTTACAAAAACAACAATTAAAAAACAATGAACATCAAGTGGTGTGTACCTTCTACTAAGCAAATGGTTTGATTTCATCCAGGACAACAATCAGTCTAGCAACAAATCTCTCAACATAATCCACTTTATGTTTGGACACTTCTGTCCAAGTTCATCCTACCATTCCCTTGAAAGATAATGCCAATATCATTAAATATATTTGAATGAAAACAATATCTCCTGAATAGTGACCTACCACATTCAACAACCAACCCCAAAAAACCTCGCCAAACCAACTCTAGTCAAATATGATCGCTTGTAAAGATGTCATCATGGATCCTGGGTCACCACTAGGATGATATAGCATTCACCACACTCTTGTACTTCCTTTTCATTTGGTATGCATCTAGGAGGAAAAAGAATGTCTCCATAAAGATCTCATGCAGGAGGAACAATTTAAGAAGCATGACATATTAGTCCGGCTCTCTTTTGAAACTAAAACTGTAGCTCAGTCAAGGGAAAACATGATCCTTATACATTTCTTTCCAAACCAGTGAATCAATC
This sequence comes from Acorus calamus, assembly GCA_030737845.1. NCBI lineage: Eukaryota > Viridiplantae > Streptophyta > Magnoliopsida > Acorales > Acoraceae > Acorus > Acorus calamus. Next base: position 7,217,956 of record CM060860.1, read on the forward strand.
AACCCTTCTTATCTACCCATCCATGTTTAATCGTTCGCCATTACCTTAGAATTTTCATGTTATGATTCACATAAATACATTACCTTCTCAACATCAAGTATAAAAACCAATCCCTTTCCCACATAAGTAACAACAACCTAATAAAGGAAGACCAATTCGCCTTCAAATAACATCTAAATAAACCAAATTTCACTGAACCAACAGAAAAATCCATGCAAAAATTCAATAGCACATTCAAGGATCCGCAAACAGAAAGCATAAAAATCATCCAAACAATTCTAATTTCATGATATTCAGCAATAACAACACATATAAATAACATCCAATCAATATCTGTTTCTCTAGCCAAAACAGAACCAGAGGAAATCCCAAAATAAATAAATAAAAAAGAGCTCTCACATACCTGGCCAGGCGCCAGAGGACCGGAGACCACCATTGCTATCAAAAGATCACAACTTTCCTTCTTCCCCACTCTCCAGAGACCAAAATCTCACAAACCCAAATTAAAATCTCTCATGAAAAGCACAAAAAACCAATCACCCGACGATCAAAACAGGAAAAGAGAGAGAGACATGTGAAGGCGATGGAATACAAGGTATAGAAGCAGAAATGGTTGGAGAGAAAGAGAGAGAGAGAGAGTGGAGTGAATCAATTAAAGTGGTAGTGGTGGTTAGGGAAGAGAAGGGGATCTGAAGCAACGTTTTGGCTTCAAAGGAGGGCAAAATGTCGGAAGAGAAGTCCTTCTCTTTCTCTCTTTCTCTCTCACATGGAGGGAGCGGTTGAATTGGTTTTGTTTGTTTGTTTTTCCCCTGGTTCTCTCTTCTCTTCCACCTGTGTATTATTATTATTATTATTATTATTATTGATGTTAATGCACTACATTGCAGTCCCTTTTATCATCATAGGGTCACTAACTTAATCATCTAATACAATATATATTTTACTATCTTATTATAAAAAATATAAATTAATATGCAATTATATGTATAAATATGTATATTAATTTATTATAAAGAAGGAAAAATGACAAAACAAATCTCTCAAAAGTTAAAAATACATAAATCAGCTACTTTTTAAAATTATAATTAAAAAAGTCTCTTTTCACAATTTTGAAAATACAAAAGATTAACCTACTCTTATGTAATTAAATCCTTAACATATTATATACCTCTTAATTTTATTAAAATATTTCACCATCTTAATTTTATTAATGTATTTCACACATTTTCATGAAGAATTTTTTTTACTCTAAATTTTTTGTGATTAGATGAATTTTATAAGATATGTGCTAATATAATATGAGTTTTTTATTATAAACCCCATTAAATGTTAATGTTTTTTTTTAAAATGGATATATCAATTAATTTAAATTTTTTTATGATAAATTAATGACGCCATAAAAATATGTGAATAGTCAAATAAAAAAATGTGAATAAGGATTTAGACTACTAAAATATTATCAGCTATACTGAGACACAACACGGATTTAAATTATATATTATGATTATACATAATGAAAAATGATAAACAACATCAGGTAAGATATGTATAAAAAACATACAATAAGATATATAATAACAAAATATCTGAGAAAATTGATTTGGGTCAGATAAAGAGAGATTTTTGTTTTGTAAAAAAACAATTTTTTTGTGTGAAATAACTTTGATAAGGAATGTTAAAAGATCTAATTACATAAGGATAAATTAGTCTATTGTGTTTTCAAAATTGTGAAATGAGACCCTTTTAAATATAATTTTAAAAAGTTTCTGATTAGGTATTTTGAACTTTTTAGAAGATTTTTTTTGTTATTTTCCCTATAAAAAATATATTATATTAATTAAATATATATTTTAGAGAAAAAAATCAAAAGACATGCAAATTATTAAAGGTGCTTGAATGGGACCGAAGGTATCATTTTTCCTTTGATTATTAATTCATTGCTTTGTGGTGGGCTTTGACTTTATTTTGTCCTTTAATTTCTGAATATTTCTGAATATGAAAATTTTAGGGAGATATTTGTTGTTGTTTAATACGTTTTAAATAGTCAATGTTAGATTCAGTTCTATTTTTAATTTCAAATGTTATTTTTTAAAAAAAATATTTAAATATTTATGGAAGATTACATAGTGGGATTTATATTTAGGATTCTAGTAATGATTGGATTCTTTTGATTATGTTTCTATTTTTTTATTATTAGGAAAAAATGGATGTAGCTTGAAAACTTATAAAAATTAAAAAAGTATCTGTAAAATTGATAAATCCTCTCAGGTTCCTATCTTATTAGATAATATTTATTTTAGTCTCAATAACTAATCAGATGTGTGGTTAACCATAACCATGTGTGGTAAATTATTGTTATACCCTTTTAACATTTATTTTCTTTGTCAGAAAAAATCGATATAACTTCCTGAAAATTTATGAAAATAAAAAAAAATACCTGTGAAATTTAAAAATCGCCTTAACTCCCTGAAATCTTCTAAAAATCATAAAAAATTAATGTGATTATCTAAAACTATATACTGATTTATTTAAATTTTATTAAACAAATTATAGTTTTATAGTCAATGTGTTATGATTTTTATTGCTAGTAATTTTGAGTTAAGAATGTATTATAGAATTTTGATTTGGTTTTTAAATTGTTTTCTCTACTGATTTTGTAATGGAGTTGATGAAGCTGTAATTTTTTTTTGTCCAGTCTCTGTAATGAGATTGAGGAGGAAAAAATGTTGAAAAATGATTCGATTTTGTAGATCAATTGAGGTTTGAGAGATTTTTATTTATAGATGAGAATAACATTTCAGGAGATGGAGATATTGAAAAATAATGGGGATATTTTTGTCTTATAAAATAACTACATATGATTTTAAAAAATTGTAGGGACTGAATCCAATTTTAGTAGGTTTCTGAAAACTTATTCCAATATACTCTTGATCGAGGGACTAAATTCGTTAACTCATATACGTTTTATGAGGACCTTTAGGATAGTTTTTTGATTTTAGAATGACTTTTTGTGATTTCAAGAAGATTTCAGAGAGTTAAATAATTTTTTCCTTATTATTATTATTTATTTGGGAGGTGTGGCTGGTTTCGCGCGGTCATGTTGGAGCTCAAAAAATCGGAGCCGTCCATTTGTGTTACGAGTGGTTGATGTGAGAAATTGAAAAAGTGGGGCCCACTGCTGCACCACTATTTCGTGGTGTTTTTTTATTTCGATTATTTCTATGTTCATTATTTCTCTGTTTTTGTTTTGGTAGCCGTTACAGTCACGCATGAGTTATTCAACCCAGTTTGTTTATTTAAATTTAAAAAATTGTATCTAATTCATTCTATGACTTCAACATAGACGTTATTTTCTATATTTTAGATGATTCGACATATATCATGTCGATCGAAAACTGTAAACTTTATTTCCGGTTCAATATAGATCTTATTTTTTATGTTAAGTAGATTTGACATGGATCATGTTGATCAGGAACCTAGTGGACCAGAGACAAATAAAATATTGATTGATTATCGACATCACATCGCATATTGTGTATGGAATGATAATGTACATATGATGTAACAAAGATACGTCTTGTATATGATAATCTATATCCATTTGGATATAGGACGATCATTCTTTGTTGTGTTGCCAACTGATAAAAACATTAGAGGGTCGGAATGTGTTGGACGAATCATTGACTTTCATGAACAAAATTAAGCAAATTGATTTCTGGCAATTGATTGTAATATATCAACAATGTGTATCACTTTTATTTTTTAGATTCATGAGATACGCATGTTGTTGATTGGATCACAAACATTATAATTTAATCAGATTTGATTACATCAAAAGTTCTAATACTTTATCATAAAAATAAGTTCAGGTCGTCAATGTAAGAGTCGACCTGATATAAATTTATCGACAGTAAGTCGGATCACATATAAGAAATTGAAGCACAACCTTCTAGTCCCAGTTCAACATAATCCACGTCGAACCAATTTAAACACAAAAAGACATCGTCTATGTTGAATAAAAATGGACTAAAGTTTCTGGTTCCCGATCAACATAATCCATGTCGAACTATGTTAAACACAGAAGACATCATCAATGTCAAACTAGAATCAGAATGTGACTAAGGTTATATTTCTTATTGCTGATCAATATAATCCATGTTGAGCAATCTTAAATACATGTAACATTCTTTCACGCTGGTCGAACCTGATGGTCAAAGCACCTCAAACCTGGAGAGGTAGGAATTCTACCTCCAGGTACTCGGGTCTTATCAGAGATCCGACTTGAGGCACTACTCGGCCTGAGTTGAGGTGAAGATCTGCTTCTGAGGTGATGTCACATGCCAAGGAGAGCTTATTCCTAGTGCTTATTCCTCTTATTGTAGACATATTTTGGTATTCTTATTCCTTATTCAAGTGGGACATATTTTATGCGATAGATTAATTTTATTAAAATAACATATTAATTTTAAATGATATAAATAATTTAAACATGATATAACATGATAAGATTTTATGCTTGAATATCAAATCATCTCATATCTTTATCAGGCTAGAATGAGTCTTACTATCATGATACTTGTTTCAATAGGATCATGGCCACTTTCCCATTTATCTTATTCCACTATCACATCTCTACGTTTAGGAAAAAGATACACTCAGTCACGATTACCGACTAAAACTCAGATTTGAAGTGTTTTCATTTTTTTTAAATAGTAAACATCATTTAATGAGATATATGCTTTCATAAAAAGTGCATATCGCTCCATTTCAAATTGAATGAACATATTTTTAACAAGTGTAAAAAAAATTTAATAAGATATATACATCATTTAACGAGGTATATATTTAATTAAATATGTAACAAGGTATATATGGTCTGTGTTTTGGTAGGTAATCGTGACTGAGTGTAGCAGCACTCTCCATATATTTAACTCCCCATAATTAAAAAGTAACGCCTCCTTCCCTTCTCCAAACCCTAACCCCCTCCCCTTCCAAAACTCCGATCCAATCCTTCTCCGATGGCCTTCGAAATCGGAGCCGTCCCTTTCAATCCGGACGGCTGGGGCCCTCTCGACACCTCATCCCCTCCTCCCCTCTCCAACCACCTCTCCAATGTCCCCTTCGCCCCCTTCTCCCGCTCCGACAAGCTCGGCCGCATCGCCGACTGGACCCGCAACTACAACCCCTCATCCGCCTCCCGCAACCACCCCCACCACTCCGTCTTCGATTTCGCCCTCGACGACCCCTCCTCCGCCTCCCCCGCCCTCACCGCCGACGAAGACCCCTCCTTCCGCCTCGTCGACGGCAAACCCCCTCCCCGCCCCCGCTTCGGCCCTAGGTGGCGCTTCAACCCCAACCACAACCGCTCCAACCTCCCCCAACGCCGCGACGACAACCCCTCCCAATCCGACAAGGACTCCCGCGGCGGAGGCGGAGGCGGCGCCGGAGGCCAGCGCTCCGGCCCTCCCGATCGCCGCCCCTTCCGCCCCTACGGCCCCAACTTCCATCCCCGCCGCGAGGCGGCCGTCCTCAAGTCCTCGGTCGACATCCAGCCCGAGTGGACCATGCTCGAGCAGATCCCCTTCTCGACCTTCACGAAGCTGTCGTACTCGGTCCCCGATCCCCCCGAGGACCTCCTCGTCTGCGGCGCTCTCGAGTTCTACGACCGTGGCTATGACCGTGTGAACCCGAGGAGCGGCGAGCGCCGCCTTGAGCGCTTCAAGTCCCGCAACTTCTTCAAGGTCACCACCACCGACGACCCGGTCGTCCGCCGCCTCGCGAACGAGGACCGAGCCACCGTCTTCGCCACCGACACCATCCTCTCCGCGCTCATGTGCGCGCCCCGCTCGGCCTACTCGTGGGACGTCGTTGTCCAGCGCGTCGGGAACAAGCTCTTCTTCGACAAGCGCGATGGATCTCAACTCGATCTCCTGTCGGTCAATGAGACCTCGCAGGAGCAGCTCCCCGATTCGAAGGACGACATCAATTCGGCGCACTCGCTGTCCGTCGAGGCTGCGTACATCAACCAGAACTTCTCGCAGCAGGTGCTCGTGAGGGATGGGAACAAGGTCACGTTCGACGAGCCCAACCCGTTCGCGTCTGAGGGCGAGGAGGTCGCCTCGGTTGCCTATCGGTACCGAAGATGGAAGCTTGACGACGACCTCTACCTTGTCTCGAGGTGCGAGGTCCACGCGATCTCCGACAACAAGGGGCAGCGGTCGTTCTTGACTCTGAACGCGTTGAATGAATTCGACCCGAAGTACACCGGGGTTGATTGGAGGCAGAAGCTGGAGACGCAGAGGGGGGCAGTGCTTGCCACGGAGCTGAAGAATAATGCGAACAAGCTGGCGAAGTGGACGGCTCAGGCGATGCTGGGTGGGGCGGATTTGATGAAGATTGGGTATGTGTCGAGGACCCACCCGAGGGACCACTACAACCATGCTATACTGAGCGTTGTTGGGTACAAACCGAGGGAGTTTGCGGCGCAGATCAATCTTAACCCGGCGAATATGTGGGGGATCGTGAAATCGGTGGTGGATCTCTGCATGAAGCTCAATGAGGGGAAGTATGTGATTGTGAAGGACCCCATGAAGCCGCAGGTGAGGATCTATGAGGTGCCCCCGGATGCGTTTGAGAATGAGTATGTGGAGGAGCCGCTGCCCGAAGAGGAGCAGGTTCAACCGCCTGCAGAGGACCAGACTGATGGCGCTGCGGAAGAGGTTGCTGTTGGTGATGCTGTGGCCATCGCCGCTTCTGTGGAGGGGGGAGGAGAAAAGAATGAAGTTGTTTCTGAGGCTTGATTCTGCAGGGGTAAAAGTTCTGATTTTCCTCTCTCAGATTTTTGGTTGGGAAAATGGGGTTACATTTTTCAGGTCTGTTTTGGAGCCTTCTGTGTTTTCATTTTTTGAGTCTTTCTTTAAGGGTTAGTTTGGCAAGGGGATAAATGGAGAACAATTTATCATGTTTGTTATAAAAATAATTGGAAAAAAGGAGATCTTGTGATTTTAAAATGAAAATGAAGATATTTTGTTCTGCCTAAAGCGAGAATAAATGTAAACACAGACAAAATTAAAGACTTTATTTATCTAAAATTAGGAAAACTTATCCGCAATTTTTTTCCCCTTGCGGCCTTGCCAAATAGCCCTAGTTGTTTGTGAGTGGCATATCACCCTTGAGGGATAGGCATTTCCTTATTTGTTTTTTTTAGTTTGGTACGAGGTTTTGGGCTTTGTAGTGGTTGAAATTTTGCTTTGCTCAAGAATGAGAACTCTGTTTATTCTTGTTTATTTTGTGCTGCGTGGGATGATGAGATCTTTTTATTATATTTTCTTGTGTTTGATCTTTTCCGTGTTATAATTGATATGCCCTTGTTCAATGGTTTTTTTTTTTTTAATAAGTTTGTTTTCTTTGGCGATGGTTTACACTGATAAGGTAAGTTTCCCTACCCATCACCATGGTGGGTTTTTTTTTTTTTTTCTGACGGTTGGCATTTATACTGGTTCAAAATGAAAGTAAGTACAAAGCCATGAACAAAACAAAAAAGGAAAAGGGGAATGCAAGAAGACAAGTTGTCTACAAAGCCAAATCCCAATCCATAATTCCAACCCAACCAACTCAAACCTTATTCCTCAATTACAAGTTTTCCTCACTCGAACCGGATGAAAGAGGCCCCAATACAAGTTTACCCATGTGGTGTTAGCCAAGGACTTCATAGATGGTGATCTCTTGCCCACCTACTAGCATCTTCAAAAGCATTTGTGGAGGGTTGATAGCAGGTGGACAGGTTGTCAGGTGCCATGCAGTTATTTCAATCATGTTGTGATGTCTGTTGAATTTATCTGGGATGTGATTTACAGTTGACCCAATTTTGATGGGCTATGATTTGCATGCTCAACTTCATTTCAGGCATTAAAACAGAGACTTATAAGAAGTTATTATAATCACCAGGAACAAGGTTTTTGTAAATTCTTTTGTGATACCATACATGTGCATGTGATGGATTTCAAATGAGTGGCCAAAATATGTCTTTGAAGTCACAACTATAGTGCTAGTTTTTCTCATCCATTGCTTCTAGGAGAAACTTGATCCTGGCTCAGGTGGATGTGGGTTCATGCTACAATTCTTTGTGGTGCAACCATCTAAATGTTGTACTTTGATGCTCCCCAAGGCCTAAGTTATGTCACAACCTTTTTTAAAAAAAACTTCATAAATGCCTCTGGAAGCCATCTTACGAAAGGCTTTACCGCTGTTGTCCCTTTAATTTTTTCAAATTCAAGTGCTTTATATTTCCTAGTCTATATTGGACAGTTATTTATATGTCAATCAACTTACTCTATTCGTTATTGAGACTGCATTAGCATGCTTTCTTTATTATTGGAGGAAATATGGGAGCGCTCCCAAAATCAAAATCAGGAATAGTATACAGACGATTCGCAAATCAGAATAAAAAGGAGAGAAGCCCTCACAAAAAGAAGCAACCTATCTACTCTAGTTACACAAAGACATGACCAGGTGTAATGCCCCTTTAGATGTTCACTTGCTCAGCTTCATCTTTTCTTCAAAGCATCTATCCTTCCTTTCCCAAAATACCTATCAAAGGGCAAATGAACACAAAGTCGTCTTGCCATGAGCCACTCTTTACAGTTAATTTTACAACTACCCAGTAGGTTAGTAACTCGATTCAATGTTTTGTTGTGCTAATCAATTGAGTATTCTTATTTTTATCATGCTTTTTGACAAAAAAAGAGATGTCTTCGGTGCGTTCATGTCATGCCCTGTTATAGGTGTAACAATCTGTCCAATAATGTGTAGTGATTGTGATTTGGTGAAAGGTAAAGAAAATACGATTGAATGTTAAGAAGTTTGTGACCTTGTGATGGAGGTCATGCATTGCTTTTTATAGGAAGTTAACAGTGAAGAGTTGAACCTTGGGTGTTGATACCCGAATGATTCATGTGGGATGCTATTCCTCATGATGGAGTCACATGGAAATTATCTATGAATCAACGGTAGTAATTTGGTTTGTAAAGTATACCATAGTAAATGATCGATTGCATATTGAAGTAAATGAAAATTTTATCAAATAGTTTGAACTGATGCAGTAATGAGAATAATCTACTAAGATAAAAATCTCCCTGTGTTCTTGTTCATAGTTTGATGATTGGTATTGCGCCAGAATTTTTCATGTGATTCCTTGAAAATGATAACGGAAACTTGCTATGTGGAGAAATTTATTGATCCTGCATCGGCTTATTAGTTCTCATGGAATTTCATTTTACGGGGGCCAAGAGTTGTCGATAAAGGAAGGGTAGGTGGTTTACTTGACGAGTGAGTCTCCTCTTTATGGTTTGATGAGAGAACAAACAGGTGATTTGAACCGATTTGATCCAGGTTGCAAGCAGTGAATGGGAGAGACATCTTATATCACAATCATTCTTGATGTTTAGCAGTGATTCTCTCTTCTTCTTCTTCTTCTTCACTTTTTTTTTTTTTTTGGGGGGGGGGGGGGGTGTTGGGGGGGATAAAAAATGGTGATGGATGTTCGTTATGGTCAGATATGGTTGAATTGAGGGAGATGAATTTTGGCAAGACATGATTCTAATTAGGCTTACCTTAAAATAGATTTTTTTTTTTTTTGCCGGGGGGGGGATGGATGTTCGTTATGGTCAGATATGGTTGAATTGAGGGAGATGAATTTTGGCAAGACATGATTCTAATTAGGCTTACCTTAAAATAGATTTTAAGCGTACATGCTGGAATGTGCATCATATGATAATGAAATCTTGTATCAAAAATGTTGGTAAGGCATGGTTCTAATTAGGCTTACCTTAAAATAGATTTAAGCCTACATGCTGGAATATGCAGCATAAGATAGTGAAATCTTGTATCAGAATGCACTGCATTTCCCCAGTCTTTTCTATACATTTGCGTCCTATGATTTTTATCTTCTTTTTTTATGGTTAATATATTTCCCAATTCAATTGTCACTTTCATGCCCAGATCTTCATACAATTGTGTCCATCAAATGTCAGTGAAATATCAATGCTTTTTCCATTTGTTTTAGTTGCAAGTTTCCGTTGATGGGTTTAATTATAGTCACTTTTATGTCTTAGCATCTTTACTAGTTGGATATATCTATATTTTCGTGCACTTCTCATTTTCTTATCATAGTTTGATCCCCCCCCTGCATCTGTGCAGGTTCCCTAACATCAGCAGGCCGCAAGTATGAAACTTTGGCTGAGCTGATTGCCTGATATTGAGGTAGAACATTGAGCAAGAGTATTTTTTTTAATCAAGTGAATGCCTAATGTATTTTGGTCTTGCAGTACTACTACTACTACCATCATCATCAGATGTAATATTGAACCATCAACATATTAGGTTGTTAAATGCAGATTAAAGTCTTTGAGTTCATAATGTTTTAAGTTTCACTCATAGTACATACTATTAACATATTAGGTTGCGCAATCCATTTGTAGTTCACACTATTTTTTATTTTTTTAAAAAGTATACACTCTTATTGAAGTACGTACTATTACGTGAAACAAAATATATACTGTGATGCAATGGGGTGTGTGTGTATTTTTTATTCCATATAGTATGATAAAATTTCATACATTATGATAATGCAGTATATACTATGTTATCATAATATATAAGATTGTAAAGTTGATTGAGTTTAAACGCTCTTTTGAGCATACGTGTTCCTTTCTTTCTTCTTGGGAAACAAACAAGGGAACTGAGCATCCATAAATTGATTGGTACAGGAATTCAAACAAGAATCAGCAATAGTAGGACAAACAAGTGAGTGTTCGTGATTGAATATGACCCAACTCAAAATTGGAGGACCTCAAATCTATGGTGCTAAGCCAAGCATATTCCTTTTCAAAAACATAACCTGTAAGTGATCTTCAGAAGCTTCCACATTCCATTATTAGCCACTCAAATCAACACCACTTCACATCCACATGTGTGTGTTTTTTTTCAATGGAAGGTTCATGAAACTCCTGTCCTCTTATAAATCAATCAATTTTCATCGTATCTGTATCTGCGTTGATTTGATTCCACCACGCAATGGGTTTAAAATGGAGAGTTCCATCCTTTGCCCCATGTGATGATGTGATCTCTGGTTTTTGAAAAAATGGTTCACAAGGGTGCGTTTAATTGCGTGATTGCAATGCTTGTGCGTTTGTAAGAAGTTGTTTTTATAATCTTATAACCAAATAGTTTTTTTGTAATAGCTTCATGCGAACAGATTTTAGATAAATTGTGTCTAAAAATTGTAATTTTCAAAAGCTGGGGGAATGAATTTTCTGCAGAATCAATTTTAAAACCTAGATTCCAGCAGAATCAGTTTTACAATCACACAAATCTTTTATTATTATTCCAAACCCCAACTTCACCGAGGCCTCTATAAAATTTTTGGAAAATGTTAGGTATAATTCTATTTTTAGTCCATGCGTGTGAAACAAATACTCTAATGAATTGTATTTATAAAAAATGTAAAAGTTTCTAATGATGCATATATCTCGTTAATGTAAATATACGTTACCAACAAAACATATGTGACTAAAATTGCGGTTTGAAAAGGACTGTAAAAAGCTCAAAATTTTTATATGGGATTCACACATGGTGTCACTCATCCAATGATAAATTAGTACATACTGATATAAAAAAATTTCTCCGACCTTGTATCTCTGGTTCATTGAGGAGTCTTAAATAAAATAATAAGAAAAAAAATTGTCAAAGTGGTTACGTATTTTTCCTGAGCCAAATTTGTCATTAAAAAAGATCTAGGTCAGCAATTTGTCATTAAAAAAGATCTAGGTCAGTTTGACAAATTGCTCTAATAAAGAGATTTGAGACACCCACTGTAAGTGTTGATACATTTAGATAAAGATTTAAAAGTGATGCTAAATATCCAAATGCATGCATCTTTATTCTTAAGAGAAACACTTATCATAAATAAATCATACATATTTTTTTTTAATAATTATTGGAATTATATTAAAAAAAGGGTAAATATATTATCAATTTATTTAATCCATAAAGTTCTATCCTTCCATTTATATTTTCTTTAGGTCTTATCTTTAGACTTTCATAAACTGGTAATCTATAGTCGGGTAGATTTTCTTGTGGGTTAATTATAACCATAATCACATGTGACTGTAGGACTTAAAATTTAAAAAAGAAAAAAAAGATTAACAGGTGTTCTAAAAAATAAAAAATAAAAAAATCCCATCTTCTGGTATATCCTTTTCATAAAAAAAAAACAAAAAAAAAAAAACCCTAAAAGGCCCTCACACGTGGCATCATCTGAACCCTCAAACAAACTCAATAAAAAGACTTCCCCACGTCACAGTTCGAACATCTAACGGTTTCAATCTCCCTTTCTCAATCTAGAATCTCAACCAATCAAATCAAATCAAAAAATGAAAAGAAAAAAATTATATGGACCTCCTCGAACCACCTCAAGACCCGCCTCAATCACTACCATTCATAACAAGTTTCTATATAAAAAAGCACTCTTTTGAGCTCAACTTCATCCGGGTCTATCAAAAACCCTTCGTTTCCCTCTTCAGAACACTCGTTCTGTTGTGGGTTGTCGGCGAAACTTGTTTTTAGAATGGTTTCAGGGATTTTAAATGTTGGGTTTGTCTCATGCGGGTCATTTGGGGGGAGGTCTGGGGTTTCCCTTGATGGGTTCTCTGGCAGAAGGTTTTTGAGATGTGGGTCGAGTGGGTTTAGGAGTAAGAGACAGAGCAATGTCACGCGTTGTGGGGTTTTGGCTGATGCCACTGTGAATGGTAAGTGTTTTTTGATTGTATGGTTGTTTGGAATGTGTGGGGATTGGAAAGTTTTTGATTTTTTTTTTTGTGTTTTTGTTGTGGGTTTTGCAGTGGATGTTCGAGATTTGGGTCCGAAGACGCTGGAGACTAACGGTGGCCCTGTTTCGGTCTCATCTTTGTTGGCAACTGTTGCGGATGATCTCCAGATGCTGAACAAGAACCTCAAATCAGTGAGTTTAGAGCAGCCCAACCTATATAAGCTTTATTTAACTCCTTTTGGATTAAAAATTGGGGAATTTTGGAGATTCTGTTTTGGAATTGTACTTAATTCAAACTCGTTTTCTAACACTCCTTGTGGTCCCAGATTTTGAAGAAAGTACCTCACAAAAGTATGTTTCCTGAAAAGCTATTTTCAAATACTTATTTAAGTAAAAAGATGTTTCTCAAAAGCTATGTAATTCTTTTTTGGTTAGAAGTTTTGGGACAAGTTTGAGTAGCTTTTGAAGATTCTACTTTCACAGGAATCAAATGTAATCCAAACTCGTTTCCTAATACTCCCAGTGGTCCCAGATTTTGAAGAAAGTGAAAAACATTTTCTAGTTATAAAAAATAGCTTTTCAGGAATTTCACAAAAGTATGCTTCTTGAAAAGCTTTTTCAAAAGCAGCTTTGAGTAAAAAAATGTTTTTTGGATCTATTTTCACCTTAGTCACCCTGTGTTTTATCGTGGGAGGAAGTCAATGCCCAATATTTAGTTTATCGTACGTCTCGTTGACAAAAAAATTTTTGCTTAGAAGAGCAATGAATGCACTTTTTAAGTCAAAGGCACGACAATTTGTATTTAATCAGAAGAAAAATAGTTGTATACATCGTTATGTAATATGAACAAATTGTGACCTGCATAGAAATTCAGTGCAAACATAGGATCCTTTGTTTTAAGAATATCTTCTCTTGCGGTGAATGATTGTTAGTTTTAGGTTCATTTGACATGTGACCTTAGTTTCACTTGGAGATATTGATCAATGATCAATCTTTGGGTTCTCTGTCATAAGCACAAAGGTAATAGGACATTATAATTAGAATTTCAATTCCTGCATGAGTTTTTTTGTGAAAGCATCATAAATCCTTGCAGACTCTTATGGCCCTCGATTACTTGGAGGTTATATACTGCCAAACAAAAAAAAGATACCAAAATTTCCAATATGTATGGTACCAAATTTTAAATTTGAGATTCCATACCCAACATATAGTTCATGCAGAGTGTATCACATCACACGTCATATATGGATATATGAATTCATAATTGTTTTTTTGAGCTTACTATCATGAAACAATTTATAGCCCTTAAACATTCTGATGATCGTTTATGATGGATAACCATGGACAATCATTTAATGCTAATAGATAACGAACAGAATATGATGCTAAAAGATCGTAATATAAGTTTTCTTACATATATTTCCATAAAAAGGAACTGTTCCTCTCCATGTTACATGGCATATGGAGTTGCAATTGACAGTCATTCACACTAACGGTAAAGCTCTTCTGTGAACACTGAGTTATATCTGCATCTGCTTTAATATGTTTAGCAATGAACATGATAACCTTGTCTTACACGTCTCATCTCTTTTATTTTTGTCATCTTTATGAATTGAAGAATGATCCATCATAATTTGAAATTACGTCCAGCAAGACTTTCAACCTGGTCTTAACCCCCTATGAACGGGCATGGAATTTAATTAGCACTGACATGGTCTAATGATCCACATTAGAGTTGTGGTGTAATGATCCATGGGAATATCAACATTATAAACTTCAATACTTCAATTTTCAAGATCTCGTTTGCACAATGTATTGCTGGAAGTATATGCAACATTCTTTCTACTGGCTCATAGAAGCATTCTTTAATTGATGAACTTGATGGTGGCTTTCCCAAGTCACCATAATAAAATTAAGTAAACATAGTGAGGATGAGTGGCAATTGGAAACAAAGAAATGTGAACTTTTTAAGGTACCTGTGACTAGTCATGTTGTTTGAGGAGGCATTTAGTGTTACTTTGCAGATGATTGGATGTGTTGAGGGGTATTTCTTTTTTATTTTGACTCATATTTATAACTTGTTAAATTAGAAACAAAGAAATGTGAACTCTTTTGAGGCATCTGAACGTCTAATCATGTTGTGTTTGAGGAGGCACTTTCACTTCGCTGATGAGTGGATGTGTTTATTTTATTATTATTATTATTTTGATTCAGGTTCATATTTTTTTCCTCACTGATTTTATTCATGATTGGATTAGGTAAATAACTCATCGAAATTTACATCCTCTATAATTTTTGTACTAATAGACGAAATAATTAATCAGGAATTTCCACCAGCTAAAAACATATGCTGCTTTACTTTTTTGAGATATACAAAGGGCTTATGTCTAGTCTAGAAACATTGTTATAGTGAGTAAAGGTAACACAGTTATGGAAAAACGTGCAGAAAAATTGTAAAGGCAACACAGTTGTGGAGGATCTTCATGGTTTTATTTGAGGAATAAACTGCCTTCAGTGATGAGATATAATTATTAATAGGTTGATATATCATCAACATTAAATGAAATGTGAATTTTCAAATAAACAAAGTCTTTTACTCATGATGAATACAGACGATATGCATCAATTTTTCCTTGCATGCTATCAAAACTCTTTCAAGTTGTTCTATTGTTTGTAAGTGGCATGAGTGTTGGTACATCTTTCACTTAGATATGTCATAGCCTGACTGTTGGAATGATTACTATGCATCACAAAAGTCTAGTCAATAATTGAAGATTTATGAAGAATGTTGTCAGTCAGATTTAATTTTATTTTTCCTTGTCCATATATATATATATATATATATGAATTTATATCACTTTTTTTTATTTATTAAGAATGAACTATCCCTTTTCTCATGTCACTTGCCTGATACATATTTTAAAAAAGATTGTTGGTGCAGAAAATCCGGTGTTAGTTTCAGCAGCAGACCAAATATTTGGTGCTGGTGGAAAGAGGTTGAGGCCAGCAATGGTGTTTCTAGTAGCAAGAGCCACAGCACCAATTGGAGGTTTAAAGTAAGTTCTTGCTTTCTCTGATAATAGTTTCACACCAGCAACGTACTAGGTGGACATGTGTTCATACATTTTCTGAATACAGGGACCTGACTGTGGAACACCGACGCTTAGCAGAGATCATTGAAATGATTCATACTGCAAGTTTAATACATGATGATGTATTGGATGACAGTGGGATGCGTAGAGGTAAAATGATGCTCACATGACCTGTGCAATATTTTCCCCCTATTATACAATGCAAATTGTTGATCTATTTCCTTGTTACCTATAGAATAAACTGTAGTACTTATCACAAATGGAAAATATTAACTAATGGATTGAATATTTTTTATTTTCATTTTTTTTTAAATGAATGGTAGGCATTCGGCCTCAATTATATTTCAAAGAAAGGAAATACCCAAAGCATACAAAATGGCCATAAAATATAGCCTCTGACAAGGATCAAAGTTTTTCAGTGAAATGAAAATTGGAAGGAATTTGCTTTCATTCATCACATGGTTCTTTCTCTGGTATGGAATTACACATTAGTGTGTAGCCATATTATTAGAGCTCGTTTGAAACCTAAAAACTCCCTTGAGACTATTTTTATGTGAAGAAATTTCCTATAGACTATTGGCATATAGTATTTAACTGTTTCATTCAAGTCTCCACGAAATGTCATGTTGTTATTTGGTCCACAAAATGGCCTCTGATTACAATATGGACTGAACTTTGTTGTAATTCTCATTCTTAGAATATCTGCATATTGTCTCTAGAACACAATTCTAGGCATGGAGGACCGATGTAGAGTTTGTTTTAGTTTGAGATCTGGTTGCAAAAATAAACCCAAATCATGTTATTATATAATTTGATCAACAAGTCAACCCCAGACAGATGGGAATGAGGCTTGTTGTTACTTAGTATGGTTGTATACTTGTATATATATTATGTAAATGAGCATCCTTTATTGGTTCATCTGCAATGTTCTGGCAAAGGCAGACCTCACCTTTGTCAACTACTGAAGACTGAATCTTCACATCCAACAAAACTCGCCAAAATTCTTTCCTCTGTTTGTTACACATCTTGTTTGTCAAAATTTTTCATTTGAACAGATCATTCATTGTTTTATAACTTGAAAGCTTATATATTGCAGGAAAGGAAACGATTCATCAAATATATGGAACCCGAGTGGCTGTACTAGCAGGAGACTTCATGTTTGCACAGTCATCCTGGTACCTAGCAAATCTTGAAAACCTTGAAGTCATAAAGCTCATCAGTCAAGTATGCATCAACGAAAAATGTAGCATCCATCCACACTTTCTAAAACACAATCATAATCTCTCCAGCTTTTGCCTCATGTTCTGCATCTTCCGATTGTCGCAGGTCATTAAAGATTTTGCCAGTGGTGAAATAAAGCAAGCATCAAGCCTTTTCGACTGTGATATAACGCTGGAAGACTACTTGCTTAAAAGCTACTACAAGACAGCCTCCTTAGTTGCATCAAGCATAAAATCTGCTGCCATATTTAGCAATGTTGACAAGAGCATATGTGATCAGATGTTTGAGTATGGGAAAAACCTCGGTCTGTCTTTTCAAGTTGTCGATGACATACTTGATTTCACTCAGTCAGCAGAGCAACTAGGCAAGCCAGCTGCAAGTGACCTCGCAAAAGGAAATCTTACAGCACCAGTTATTTTTGCACTCCAAAACGAGCCGAAGTTAAGGGAGATTATAGACTCAGAATTCAATGAACCCGGTTCGTTGGACAGTGCGATTGAATTGGTATTCAAGAGTCGGGGGATTGAGAGGGCAAGAAATCTAGCTAAAGAGAAGGCTGACCGGGCAATCCAAAACCTTCAGTGCCTTCCTCAGAGTGAGTTCAGATCTGCACTTGAGGGAATGGTCAAGTACAATCTCGAGCGGATTGATTAAGAAAGAACCAAGTATTGAATTGAAGATTGTCTAATTATATGGCATGCGTTTTCACGAAAATCCAAGCCAATGCGACATTAGAAGATGGCAGAGATACTGTATACTCATACTCACAAGCCCTCAATGGGAATGCCAGGTTTTGGCTTTATTCTCAACATCCTAGTGGTATACCATGATTGATGTAACAGTAATTACAACTTTCTTACATATTTGTGAGAGGAAATTAGATGTATAAATATAGAAATTAAGATATCCATTTTATTACTTTATATTATTTAAAATGAGGTATTTGGAAGAGGAGTTGGAGAGCTTATAGACTTTGATGACCATGAATATGAACCTATAATGTATAATTCCACGTACTTATTATAAAAAAAACTGTTAACATAGTAAGGTTCATTAGAATAAACCCATTATGGACCAACTCTGTGGCCATTGTCTTATTAGTATCCAAACAATAGTATAATGGTTTATAGAACTATGCATTGAGAAACATGAAATGCTTTTATACAGCTTTATACATTCTCTTGGTTGATTAGCCTAAAGATGATATTTACTTTGTGTTTTAGTTTTGGTTTTCTTTAATTGTTTGGTGAATCCTATAAAAGATATGATTGCAGTGCCTATATAAAATTCTCATGGCTTTCTTGGACCCTTCCTTGATAAAGGGGATTTAGAACCACTCTTGCTGCATGAACCTCAAAATTTAAGCCCCGTTGAGAAGTCCCAATAAGTGTCATTACCATATTAGTTCACTATTTAATTTTTTTAGAAGGTAAAAAGAGCAAATACAATACTATTCTTCATTTATATTTGAATTTTTAATTATAAAAAACAATTTCTATTGGGATTGTATAAACGCCTCTAGCATTCCCTTTTTGAAAAATTTTCTTTTTACCCTCATAAGACATCCGCCACTTTAAAATTCATTTCGGCCGACCTTCTCATCTCCGGCGACCGGCATCACCACCCTTAGATTGCTCTCATCGCTCTTCATTATATGAGGGGTTGATCGGCTACCTTTCGAGCTCTCCAATGACCTCCACCTCCTCCTACCTCTATCTCCATTTTTTTCAGATACAACTACAGACACAGATGAATATATCAGAATTCCAGATACAGATGAATATATCAGAATTTTTATATACATATACAGATTTGGATACAGTTCTATATTAGTTTTTTTAGATACACATGTATCTAAAAAATTTCAGATACAATATTAATATGAAATTCATATGAAACAATTATGGTCTACATGCTAATGAGGTATTGCTTAGATGATTAAAAAATCTTTAAATATACATGACAAAAATAATTAAATATTATTCAGATACACATTAATCAAATCCATCGGAACAAACATAACAAATAACAAATTGGATTGGATAAATTATTTAGATACACGTATATCTGGAATCTGAATGAGTTTAAAAATGTAACAATTATGGTTTACATGCTAATAAGGCATTGCATAGATAATTAATAAAAGTATTTAAATATAGATGATAAAAAAATAATTAAATATTATTCAGATATACATTAATCAAATCCATTAAAACAAAAATAACAAACAACAAATTGGGCTGGGTAAATAATTCAAATATAGTATATCTGGAATTTGAATTAACAACCTTACATTAGATACAAGTGTATCTAGAATCTGAATAAGTCTAAAAATGAAACAATTATAATTTACATGCTAACAAGGCATTGCATAGATAATTAATAAAAATATTTAAATATAGATGACAAAAAACAATTAAATATTATTGAGATACACATTAATCAAATCCATCAAAACAAAAATAACAAATAACAAATTGGGCTGGGTAGATAATTCAAATACATGTGTATCTGGAATCTGAATTAGCAACTTTACATTAGATAAAAGTGTATTTTAAATCTGAATGAGTTGAATAATAGTCATGCAAGACTCAAAATATACTGAATGACTCAATATGTATAATTATAAGCATACATAACAACAAAAACAATTATACAAATCGTACTTATTCAGATCTAAAAAATCGTATTGAATAATGATCATGCAAGGCAAAATTCAGATACAGTGGCCATGTATCTGAATTTAAATTAAATCCGATATAAAAAATGTATATGATGATTCAAAGATGAATGTAAAATCAGAATAATATGTTTTATTCATATTGAAAATCTTAACATGAATGGATCGTCATTGTTTGCACCACAATCAGTCGCAAATAAAAAAAATTACTCGAATATTTATAATTGTCTCTTCCAATCCCCACCAAAACTGAATTCGATATTTGTTTTCGTTTCCACATATCAATCTAAATAAAAAAAATTTAAATCTTAATTTTTTTGGCATTCAATTGAATTGATTGCTTCAAAAAGAGAGAATATCCCAAATCGTAACCACCTCGAGACTTAAAGAATCGCTTATGAAAAAAACCTCTCCATTTAGATAGGAATGGTAAAGTGGGTAATTCAATCTTGCCACCTCATGGGGCTTGGGATGGGGTCTACCAATTGGGGCACAAAAATCATTATTGTTAAAGGATATATTGTAAGGTTAACGTTTTGAGTCCTTATAAACATCTATAAATCGATATGAGTCCTTATAAACTTGGGGTATCACAGTTACATCCTTAGAAACACAAAAGTTATCTAATACATCATTACTATTAAATAATTATTAACCTATCATGGTTAAAATTATTAATGAGTA
The DNA here is from genome assembly GCA_030737845.1 of Acorus calamus. NCBI lineage: Eukaryota > Viridiplantae > Streptophyta > Magnoliopsida > Acorales > Acoraceae > Acorus > Acorus calamus. The sequence continues at coordinate 7,238,459 of CM060860.1, forward strand.
CAATTTTACTATTATACCCTCTACAGTGCATAACATGATGATTCACATGAATTTTTTAACTAGTGTAACCACCTCATCAAAATGTAAAATAAAAATCTAAGTAATATCTATAGTATGTTAAATATTTACATAAATAAAATCATCATCACAATTACACTTGTATGAAATAGAAGAAAAAAAAAGGTAATTTAAAAGGATATATATGTTTTTTTCCGTTAATTCATATGAGGGTTAATTTCACATAGATTGAATATCATGAGGATATACCGTTAATTGGATAAAAAGTTAACTTAAGAACTAAATTAACTAACCATAACAATTTAAAAGACTTGTATGCCCGAATCAAAGTTTGTAAGGACTTATATTATATAGGTTTATGGATGTTTACGGGACCAAACGTCTTTTAACCCTATATTGTATTACTCACCAATTGGTCCTATCCAGTGACATTTATATAAGAGGGTCCTCTCCTATCCATAAGTTAAAATTTTCAGATTTACTGTACCATCTACGAGGGGTTGGCATCTTGTTATCCCTCGTGTTGTCCCATTCAAAAGCCTATACTTAATAATCACCATGAATGAATCCAATTTGGATTTTAAGTAGCATGTTGTCAAATGAGGACTTTGTATGTTTCGCCCAAAACAGCTGATCTGAAACCTGGACAATGTCTCCTGTTGGAGAGGTCCCCACTTTGATTATTCAACATCAATCTAGTGATCACTCCCTTGAAATAAAACTGCAAGATCACATCTTTCATATGTGGTGGTTGCATACAAAAAAGAATAGGAGATCAAAGAATACCGTCATACGAGAAGAAGATAAATCACCAAAACATGAAGCTAAATACAAGATGTCATCCAATCAGGGTTGGATTCCTTCAGCTCAAAAGACTGATATGCGATCATATGATCATGTTAACGGTAAGAAGATGAGAATATTGTTGAATCACTCTTACCCATATTGTTGGGTTAGTGTTTGTATTTATAATATAATTCAAAAAACGTTTCCTCAATTAGAGGATTACAAAGATAGTAAGAGACATATCATCAATTACAGGATTACAAGCATAATGACTGATTGCTATAAAATATGTAACTGAAATATTTATGTTGGAGATGTTTCCTCAATTGGAGGATTGCTAGCTGGCTCGTGGATCACATCCTTGGGTCCATGAGAACTTGCTTCAATACGCCCCCGCAAGTTGAGCGGGTCATTGTGAACGGTCAACTTGTCGCGAAGAAAAGCAAAGCGTGCAACACTTAAGCCCTTCGTGAAAACATCCGCAACTTGATCCTTGGAGGAGATGAACCGTACATCAAGTCCCTTTTTAGCAACCTTTTCACGCACAAAGTGATAGTCAATTTCGATATGCTTTGTGCGAGCATGAAAGATGGGATTAGCAGTAAGATAGGTTGCTCCTAGATTATCACACCATAGGGTAGGGGGCGAGGCAGATGGAAGGCCAAGCTCATTGAGTAGAGATTGGATCCAAATAAGTTCAGCTGTAGTAATGGCTAATCCTCTATATTCAGCCTCCGTGCTAGAGCGGGAAACGGTCTTCTGTTTTCGAGCACTCCAAGAGATAAGATTCGGTCCAAGGAAGATGCAATATCCACTAGTAGAGCGGCGATCATCAGGACAACCAGCCCAGTCAGAGTCTGAAAAGGCACTTAGGTGGGTAGAGGGTGATGCTCTAAGCTGAAGACCATATGATATAGTATGTTTGAGGTAGCGAAGAATCCGTTTAACAGCATGCCAATGAGTATCTGTTGGAGCTTGCATGAACTGGCAGACCTTATTGACTGCATAGGCAAGGTCAGGACGTGTTAGAGTGAGGTACTGAAGAGAGCCAACCACACTTCTATATAGGGAGGGATCACTGAAGGCAGATCCATTAAACTTGGAAAGGGTCTCAGTACTGCTGATAGGAGTAGAGGAAGGTTTGGCACCATCCATTTTAGCCTTCTTCAAGAGATCGACAATGTACTTTCGCTGTGAGAGAAATAAACCGGTGGAGGAGCGTTGTGCTTGTATCCCCAAAAAATAATTCAAAGCACCCAAGTCCTTGATAGCAAAGGAAGTCCGTAGCTGAGAAATAAGCTCTTGGATGCAATCCATGTGAGGTCCAGTAACAATGATATCATCAACATAAACAAGGATAAACATAAGAGATTGGGACGTGCGCTTGATGAAGAGGGAAGTGTCAGTTTTGGACCCCATAAAACCAACATCATGAAGAAAGAGGCTAAGACGATGATACCATGCACGGGGTGCTTGCTTGAGACCATAGAGTGACTTATGGAGGCGACACACATGAGTGGGAAATCGAGCGTCGATGAATCCTGGGGGTTGCTTCATGTAGACCTCTTCATCAAGGACACCATGTAGAAATGCATTTTGAACATCAAGTTGATGAAGTGGCCAGCCATTGGAGATGGCAATGCTAAGGACAACTCGAATGGTACAAGGTTTGACCACCGGACTGAAGGTTTCTCCATAGTCAATCCCTTCTTGTTGATTGAAGCCTTTTGCCACAAGTCTTGCTTTGTAGCGATCAACTGACCCATCAAATTTTCTTTTTACTTTGAAGACCCATTTGCAGCCGACCACGTTCATATGACCTGTTGAAGGAACTAAACTCCAAGTCCCATTAGTAATAAGAGCATTAATCTCATCATCCATAGCTTTCCGCCAAAGAGGGTCCATATTGGCTTGAGAAAAACATGTTGGTTCGGCAATGTCATCTTCGGAAAGGGGGTGTTTGGTAGCGGAATAGGCTTTGGGTTTGAAGACACCAATCTTGGAGCGGGTGAGCATGTGATGAGTATTTTGAGTGGGAGGGATAGGTACGGCTGATGGTGGAGAGGAATGTGATGGTGGTTCAATAGGTGAGAGAGGAGTAGTGGGAGCTGGTATAGGGAGAGTTGTGGAAGGGAGGACATGTGGAGGTGTTGGGTGGGTTTGAGGTGGTAAGAGAGTACTGGTGGTAGAGAGTAGTGGGAGGGTGGAGGAAGGTGTTGGTAATGGAAGAGATGTTGGGGTGGAGGATGGTGGGGTTAAGGAACCATTGTGTAGTGATGAGTGGTGATGAGCCGTAATAAAGGGGAAAGTCTCCTCGTCAAATAACACGTGTCGAGAAATATAGAGGCGCTTGGTAGGTAGATGAAGACATTTATAGCCCTTATGAGATGTACTATATCCTAAGAATAGACACGGAAGGGAACGCGGAACAAACTTGTGAGCATTGTAAGGCCGGAGGTGAGGATAGCATATGCATCCAAAAACACGAAGTGAGGTGTAGTCCGGTGAGCGATTGAAGAGAACCTCAAGTGGAGTTTTATTTTGGAGAAGAGGAGTGGGTAAGCGATTGACCAAATAACAAGCGGTTAAAAAAGCATCCGACCAATAGATATGTGGAAGGGAGGCATTGGCCATGAGTGTGAGACCGGTTTCAACAATGTGTTGATGGCGACGTTCGGCGAGACCATTTTGTTCCGGTGTATGGGGGCAAGAGAAACGATGAGTTATCCCATGAGTAGATAAGAAGGATTTAAATTTGAGGTACTCACCCCCATTATCAGATTGAAATATTTTTATTTTTCGACCAACAAGGTTCTCAATATTTTGCTTAAAGGCAATGAATGTGGGTAGAGCATCGGAGCGGGAACTAATTGGAAACACCCATGTGTAACGACTATAAGCGTCCATGAATAGCAAGTAATACCGAAATCCATTGTGAGACACAGACGGAGCAGGGCCCCAAATGTCAGAAACAATCAACTCCAAAGGATTTTTATAAATGGTAGAACTCAAATGAAATGGCAATTTATGACTTTTGCTAACATGACATGCATTACAGAGACTACTCTGATGCTTGGAGACTGGAAGAGAAAAACGAGAAATAACATGCTTGACCGTCTTCATCATGGGATGTCCTAGGCGCCGATGCCAAGAGTCCATAGAAGTGCGTTCACCAATAAACGCCGAAAAGGAGGACATGGATTTGGGATTTGCACGTGTATGGGTGAGACAATAGAGACCCCCTTTATTCGGTCCGTGAAGAACCACCATCCCCGTACGTCGGTCCTTAACAACAAAAAAAGTGGGATGAAATTCAAAATAAACATTATTATCATGGGCAAATTTTGAAACAGAAAGTAGATTGGCAGAAACATTAGGGACATGGAGGATATTCTTTAGATGGAAGTCTCTATTTTTATGTGTAAAAGTGGACATACCAGTATGAGAGATGGGGAGTCCAGAGCCATTACCAACACGTAGTTTTTCAGGACCATCATATTCAGAATGAAGTTGAAGGTTGCTCAAGTCATGAGTCACGTGGCTGGTTGCTCCACTATCTGGGTACCAATTGAGCTCGGAGGATGGTTGAGTGGATGCCACATATGCAGTAGAGTGGGCTGGAGAAGTTGTAGCCATGGGTTGGTAGGTTTGATCATACCTATACCAACACGTTCCTGCGGAGTGGTTCTTGCGACCACAAAGTTGGCAAGGACCCATTGAGGATGGGACCATAGAGGAGCGATAGCCCGACCGAGTATTGTTGTTGTTGCGCCCACGATGATTGAAGGATCGACCCCTATGAGGTTGGACCGATTGTCGTGGAGCCGATGGAGGGTATTGGATTGGGCGGTTGCGATTGGTAACAGATGCAACATTGGCCACCGGTTGGAGGAGGGCTTGTTGTGCCTCAAGGCGCATCTCGAAGGCAAGGAGATGAGCTTGGAAGTCATCCATAGAGAAATCATCAATGGTGGCTGTGAGGGTGGTGACAATGGCATCATATGCCGATTCAAGACCACTCAGCATAATTTGTTGGAGATCAGAGTCCAACATTGGTTGACCGGAGGCGGCAAGGTTGTCCGCTAGTTTCTTTGCTCGATCAAAATATTCGGCCATGGAGAGGGATCCCTTGCGCATGGTTTGAATCTCACGCCGGATTTGCATGATCCGTGCCCGTGAGCGAGAGGCATAATGCTTCTCAAGAGTTTGCCAAACGGCTTTTGTGGTAGTGAGACCCACAACTTGAGCAAGAACGGTCTCGGAGAGCGATGAAAGTAACCATCCAAGAAGGACCTGATCTTGTGTTTCCCATGCGGTGAAAGCCGGATTAATTGTTGGATCCGTGGCGGAGAGGGTACGAGGAGGACACGGGATCGTCCCATCAACGTATCCTTCAAGATGATATCCCTTCAAGAGGGGAATGAATTGGGTGCGCCATAGTAAGTAATTGTGACGATCAAGTTTCACAGATATCAAGTGGTGAATATGGGTGGTTTGAAGAGTATGAGGTGTGGTGGATAGTAGTGATGAGGAGGTTTGGTTGGTTGCCATTGATGGACACGGGAAAAGGTGATACTCAAACAATTTGTGGAAGATGATTAGACTATGCTTGGATCAATAATGGCTCTGATACCATAAGAAGATGAGAATATTGTTGAATCACTCTTACCCATATTGTTGGGTTAATGTTTGTATTTATAATATAATTCAAAAAACGTTTCCTCAATTAGAGGATTACAAAGATAGTAAGAGACATATCATCAATTACAGGATTACAAGCATAATGACTGATTGCTATAAAATATGTAACTGAAATATTTATGTTGGAGATGTTTCCTCAATTGGAGGATTGCTAGCTGGCTCGTGGATCACATCCTTGGGTCCATGAGAACTTGCTTCAATAAACGGGACATGTGATATGTTGTGATATGTGACGACATCCAAACAAAACATGTGCTGCAATATACTGTGACGGAGATGTAAGATGGAATCTAGTCAGTGCTAGATTCCTTCAGATCTTGTCAATCTTTGATAAGTGACTGATACGTGAATAAAAATCATGTTAATAATATATATGATGTGTTGAGATGCTCAATAACATCCATACAAAATGTGATGCAAAATACTTATGATATCTAATCAGTGTTAGATATCTTTAAATCTCATCAATCTCTAATGAGAGACTGATTATATTTAACATGTAAATTTTGTGACAATTTTAACCACGTGTAAGGGAGCTAAAAATAAAAATAATGATGATAGAATAAGACAACTTAACCAAAGGGATCTTTTCCAATATTTTATCCTCATAATACTAATCTATTTCGGATAAGTTTACGTCACACCCTAAACATTGACTCAAAGAATTGCTCAAACCCCAATTTTCAGTGACAACCCCAAAATTTTATAATGTTTTCAGATGGACCTAAGCATTTCCCAAGTGGAAACTAGTAAGGATAAGGTTAATAAAGAAGCCCTTATTTGAGTTTAGCTTGTCCAATTGAGGTTGATGGAGTGTCATAGTTAGAACATGCATGGTTGGACTTCATACAAAGAAAAAAAAACAAGATGCATATGATGAGTTACAACTATGTGACAACAGTTTGTTGTATTATCAAGGGGTGTGATAATTGATGAGAGAACATAATGCATACCCAATGCAATGTCAGAGAGGTCACAAAACCTGAACAGTAGTAATTGGACTTGCATAGATTTTTTAGACTGCTTATTTTCTCAATGAATTGTATGTAAGGTTAATATATCATGATATTCAGTGAAAAATACTGAGTTTCTTAGACATTTATTTATTAAAAAAATAGGTATGCTAATTGAAGTAAAGAAGAAGAAAAAATAAACACCATAATCATGAGAGAATGGATTTACGTGGTTCAATATTTAGGTGAAAAAGAGAATCTTATATATATATAGAGGGCCGATTACATGCGGCGAACGGCGGGTGCGGCAGCGATTACGGGCCGTCGATCACGGGTCCATCGCATCCGACGGTCGGGTGCGATTCACATCGACCGTCGGATGCGATGGACCCGCGATCGGACGGCTCACGTCGCGGCCGCACCTGCCGTTCGCCGCACCTAATCGCGAGCGTCTATATATATAGTGTCTGGGGACAAGTTTCTCAGTTTCAAAACACCAAGAGTCCAAGACTGCCTTTATCAATATGAAAAGAGCTTTGCTACACATGCCCCATGATATAAGCCCCTCCCATAGGTCCCTTGAGGTGTCAAAATGTGACTGGCTGCCTGGTTTTTTTTCAAAAGGGCAAGAAAGAAAAATACATATCTACCCCTTATTTAAAACACAGATTCTCTCACCCCATTTCCCCCGTTTTGCGTTTTTTCCGTTCGTATTCCCCATCCCTCGCGCGAGCCAAAAACCCATTTCATTTGAATGATTTTAGGGTTTCCAAAAAAAAAAAATTGCACCATCAAAAGTAATCCTATTCGTCTAAACAGGAGATGAAAACCGAAAATTTCATTGTGGCTTCGATTTGAAGGTCTTTTGGGTCTTCCAAAGATTCAAAACCATCCAAAAATGGGTAAGCAACCCTTTTTTGGTTTTTGCTCAAAAGATTTTCTATTTTGTGACGAATAGATGAATTCAAAAACCAAAAATTCTGTTATTTGATGTTTTTGTGTGAATGTTCGATTTTTATTTGAGATTTTTATTATAATCTTGAAAATGTTGGACTTTTTTTTTTATTTTAGGAATTTGTTGAAAAGTAATTGATTTTATTTGACAAAAATGATTATAGATATATCATTAGAGGTGACTATATGTTACCATGTTTTCTTGTTTTTTGCAGGACAATGTAACTAACTATTAGAAAATATGAATACGTATTTTCAGTGTTTTAAGAAAGTTACAAAATGTAACTTTCTTTGAATGACTAACTTTGTGTCTTCATAACTATGCACAATATTTGTAATCTATTATAGATGTATGTGCAGTCATACATTATGCTGTTTGTATGTTTACATTTGTATGAGATGTAAAACCAATTTCTTTAGCTTGGAAAAAATGGATAACTTTCTCCTAACCGCATTTTGGGAAAATGTAACTAACTATTGGATGAATGTGAACACATGTGAAGTAATGTGTTATTTAGTTTCTTTAGAAGTTGAAGTTATAGTGAATGTAACTATCTTTAATTTGTAACTAACTTTGATTCAATGATCTTAAATTTTAACATGTTTGTGAGTTTGTTTGTATTGGTCTTTTTGTTTCATTATATGTTATTTGTTGATAATGTTGCACTAAATATAATTAATTTTAGTCCAATGTAACTAATTTATGTTCAATGTAAATTGCTTTTAAATTATTTGTTGTTGTTTATATGCAGAAAATGTAACTAACTATTAGTCAATGTAACTAACTTACGGTGTAGGAAAATGTTGTATGAGTGTGTTCTATGATATGTAATAAGACATTCAATATTGCAATGCATTGTAGTGGTTGTATGTGTCAAGGTGTATGGAATGTAATAACAATTGCTGCAGGAAAAAAAGGATAGAGAAACCAAAAGAAATGAGAGGAAAGAATTATTATCCACAGTTTAAATCTTCATTGCAGAAAATCTGAGACATTTTCAAAACTAACACTTAAACAAAGACATGTGGATTTGTTGAGGAAAACACCATTTTGAAACCTTTTCAATTACTTATTAAACAAGACATGATTTCCGTTAAACCAAAAAAGGGATGATGATCTACTCTGGATCATTTCTACATATGACCAGAAAACTCAGTCTTTCATGGTTTGTGGGAAGCCTCCAAAGATAACATCCGATGAAATCGATCTTATTATGGGCATTCAACCTGGAAAAAAAGATGTTAAAGGTAAATAGAATATTTTTCACTTATATATACTAAACTTTTTCTATTAGTTTTTAAATGTAACTTCCAAATAATAAGTTAGTTACATTCAGAAAATGATGAAGCTACTTACAAAAAATAATACAAAACATCAATATAATTGTTAGTTACATTCAAAAAACGATGAAGCTAGTTACGAAAAATAATATAAAACATCAATGTAATCGTTAGTTACATTTTCTGTAACATGGTATGCATATGTAATTGACATTCACATGCCAAACAACATATTAGTCAATGTATTGAAAAATCACACTTGACAACATAAAACAACCAAATTAACATTAAAAAAACAGAAGAAAAAATGAAACAATTGAAAACAGTACAATATAAACAAAAACCAAGCCTGAATTGGCAGACATTTCAATGGTATCCAAACTTTTCAAAAAAATTTTATAAGATCAAATGCGAAAAAGGTCTTCCAAACAATCAAATCAAATTGCAGTTTCAGAAGAAAAAAATTATGCAAATTCACAATGAAAATGATGAGGTTGATTCAATTAGGATCAATTCAAATGTGAGAAAGTAAAAAAAAAAGAAAAAAAAAGGTTAATTAATGCTCCCCACACGTGGTTCCAGAGAAGGAAATATTAACCAATTGCATTTATTTCGTTTGAAGTGGTTAGAAAACACAATTGAGGGTATAAACGGAAATTCAAACAATACTATATCATGGGGTTTATATAGAGCCTATGAATTGAGGCTTGTCAATTATTTTTCATATGCAAACCATTATTGCATAAATAAATATATATATAATATGGATATATTACCAAAAAGCCCCCACACATAATACAAAGAATTCTAGGACATTTATTATACATGAACTAGCCGCATTGACATTCATGATGCCAAACAATTTTTCATATGGAGAGCCTCTTATGTCATAGTTCTTCATTGATACTGAAAAGCAAAACATAAATCCAACGCCATTAGGCACATTTTTCTTGCACAACATTGTTAAGGCAGCCTATTTGTTTGAATAAGTGTTGTTTCATAATAAAAAGAATTATTTGAAAAAACAGTGTCACTGCATCTCATTAAACACTTGTACTGTAAAAAAACATGGTTGACAGAAACTACTGCAACTCCAAGAAATAAGGATAGTCTTGAACACTTTTTAAAAAGTTTTTATTATTATTTATTTTGCATATATCATCCTAAAGAAATAAACATATCTACAAAACCCCCTATCTTAAAGGTATACAAAGAACCCATATAATTTAGCATATATTTCTACTTAGATTTAATTTTTGGTTAATTAGGATAGAACATTCTTGAAATATTCTTTTAAATGTATTCAGTTTATCAATAAATACCAAAGATAGCTTGATTTTATTTTTGGAACCATCCAAAAACCTTAGTGTTTCTTTAAATATTTTATTTTTTTGGTGAATGGTATTTTCATAAATGCATACTCAAGTTTAAGTTTTATGCATGTAAGGTTAGAGCAGTCAATAATAAGTTTGCCAATCAAGTTAAACTCAAATTTATTTAAATTCAATTAATATACATTGGTAGAAATCAAACAATATCATGCTTGATTTAATTTATCTGGGTTATCTTCGACAAGAAATAACATAGCAATTAGTATATTTATTTTATTAATATGGTCTTATATATATAAAGTTAGACATTTTAAATTAATTGTAATTAAATGATTTTAAGTCGAGAGCTCTTACAAGTCGACTTGAACAATGTAGTTAGTTGAACTTATGGAGTAAATCTCCAACAATCTATTATCAAGCATGACAAATATTTAAAAAATATCCATATATATCCTTTTTTTTTATGAAAAATGAAAAAAAAGGTTTTTATTTTTATTTTTAAGTCTCCATAAACCATAGGATTTAGTGATTGATCTCTCCTTCGTGTATTTTGGTTTTAGTCTCCAGATTTAAATGATATGTTCTTTTTTAATCACTCTTAGATACTAAAAAGAAAATCAAATAATTTATGGATAGGTCCCTCTCAGAGACTAAAAAAGAACATATCCTTTAAGTCTGGGAACTAAAATCAAAATACAAAGAAGTGAGGGATCTATCACTAAATCTTATGGTTTATGGGGACTTAAAAACAAAAAACCCAAAAAAATTTCATTTTATGTTCAAATTCGACCTATTTGTGTTATTAAAACTTAGTTGAAACTTGACTAAACTCCTTTATAAAATCAGAATATTAAATTAATATAAAGTTACGCTCGTTTAAGCTCATGAACATGATTCATTTAGGCTAAAATTTTATTTTCAATCCCTAAAAACCCTAAAATGAAGAAGAACGCTAGGCTCGTTGAGGCTCGTGAGCTCGACTCGACTCGGCTCGGGAGCTCGACTCGACTCGGCTCGGCTCGACTTGTTTATAAACGAGCCGAGCTTCAACATGTCAAAGCTCGGCTCGTTCGGCTCGTTTAATACCCCTATCTAGGGGTGGCAAATGAGTCGATGTTTGACATGTTCAAGCTCGGCTCGTTTATACTTGGGTTCAGCTCAGGATCGATCGAGATTAATTTTGTGTTTAAGCTTGACTCTTTTATAAAATGAGTCAAGTGCAAGAATAAACCAAGGCTCGAGCTCAGACTCTTTTAACTATAAAAAAAAACTCGTTTAGCAATTAAAACATGCAGAAAACAGATAATATGTAAAAAAAATAGATAATCTTATTAAAAAATCATCACTAAACAATCATATTTAAAACGAACTCATCTAGGCTCAGGTTCAACTCGTTTACAATCGAGTTTTAAAAATTATTCAAACTCGGCTCATTTATTTAATCAAACGACCCCGAACGAGCTTCAACCGAATCAAGCCTGAGCCGAGCCTGAGCGGCTCAGACTCGTTTACCACCCCTATGCAAACCCCGCTCAATAGATAAGATTATCACCAAGGAGGCCGGAGAAAAACAAAACAAACTACTACTCGTGGATGCACAGTCTACCCTTCAGCACTTTCTTGAAATCCAAATTGACCAAACAACTTGATTGTTTGATTGGGTGTTAAAGTCAAGTTTCACACATTTTATTCACAAATTGGCTGCATTTCAAAACCTCCCAAAACAGAACTATATCAATGTATCCACTCTGAATATACCTGAATGTGATGTAATGTATATATGCACACACGACTACATGTTTGTGTTTCTTTAAAACTAAATGATTAATCATATATCTGAATTGTCACTTGAATTTCAATTAATAACCAAATAGTTTTCATATTATCCATCACATATAAACAAAAAAATAGATACAAATATAAATATACATTTTCTTTTAGGGAAAAATGCATCTGGTATTTGACTGTCAAGATCCAAAACCATGGTCCTTGCCTTTTCTATTAAAAAAATAAAAATAAATTGAGTAACTCCAATCACCTTCTAATCCAAGCCATCTAATAATAATACTAATTCTTTTTAAAGATAACAAACATTCCCCACCCACCTCACCATCACCCAAAAATAAAATAAAATACATAAACAAACAAAAATAATAAAGAACATGTCAAAGCAGAAGCAGCCATTACTTGAAAAAAAAAAAAAAAGTGTGTGAAAACAGTGGTCCCTACCGAGCACTCACATAAACCATGGTGGAGGTCCCCAAAAATAAATAACAACAACAACAAGGTCTTAAACATAAAAAACACACACACACTGCTTTAGCATGTGATCCCTCCAAATCCGTCCCCATCACCATCCATTCTCTCTCTCTCTCTTCCTTTCCTTTTATTTCCCTCATCAAATTCACAAACCCTTTCATATTCTCTTCTCCTCTCTCTCTCTCTCTCTAAAGCTATGCCAGTCGAGGTCCATCTCCGAAACGCCGCCTCTTCATCGGAGGCGGCGGTGGCGCGGAAGCGGAAGACGGCGGCGTCGACGCCCCCTCCCGCGGCTGGGAACCGGTGGAGGACCGGCGCTCAGCAGAGGATCTACGGACGGCGCCTCCTGGAGGCGATCCGGTCGGCGAGGGGCGAATCCTCGGCGGCGGCGACGAGGCCGACGCCTCCGTCGCGGATCAAGGAGGCGGCGGACTCGGCGCTGGCGCTGACGGCGCAGGGGAGGAGCCGGTGGAGTCGGGCGATCCTTTCTAGGCGGTGGAGGCGGCGGAGGCTGGTCGTGAAGGCGACGGCGAAGGCGGCCGGGGGGAAGATCCGGAGGCGGAGGTGGGCGGAGAAGAGGCGGCTGAAGGGGAAGGGGGAAGCGGCGGCGACGAAGCCGAGGAAGGTGAAGGAGAGGCTTCGCGTGCTCTCGCGGTTGGTGCCCGGATGCAGGAAGGCTTCGACGCCGAGCCTTCTCGAAGAAGCCGCCGATTACGTGGCGGCGCTGGAGATGCAGGTGAGGGCGATGCGTGCCTTGGCCGACGCGCTCTCGTCGGCGGCGGTGGCGGCTTCGACTTCGACTCCGGCTTCTTCGGCTAGCGCCGATTGAGGTGAATTTGTTTCGATGTTGTCATTGGGGGGAGGGGGGTATGATTTGGAATTGCGTTCTGTTTGTTGGGGTTTACTGTAAATTCTCCAACGCTTTGTATATCTCGTCTTACTTTAACTGCTCTTTTGATTTTGATTTTTTTTTTTGGAGGTTTTCGTTGATGTTTAATTTTCCGAACATTCTTATTATTTATCATCGTGTCATAAAAATATCACTTTTTGGTTTTGATTCTGTGTTTTGTGTTTCAATTTGGGTTAGTCAGAACATTATCCCCTTTTTTGTTTTATTTTCGTTAATATAATATATACATTCATCTGAAAAGTATATGTTGTATTAATTTGACAGCTATACAAGTATATACAAAAAATAACGACAATTATATGTATTAGGGATTCGAATCCATAGCTCAATAGTTGATAACAGAATTACGATTGCAAAACTTAGGGTACGTTTAGTTGCGTGATTGCGCAGCTTTTGCGATCTCAGAAAACTGTTTCTGTAACTATACAACCAAACAACAATTTTACTGTAGCAATTTCCTCCATATAAATTTCAAACAAGTAATGCTCAAATGTTGTGATTTTCAAAAGTTGGGGGAGGTGAGTTTCTTGTCGAATCAGTTTTAAAAACACAGATTTCTGCAGAATCAGTTTTACAAACACGCAACCAAAACACACCCTTAAAAAGAGGAAAAAAGGTCACGGTAACCTTTGCACTAACTTATTTGGATCGGACTCAAATATTTTTCAGATAATTGATAGGCTTATATATCCAAGGTTACGACTGAAATCCGCGTCCAATATTCGACACTTCCATCGACAAACACATATACCCGATCCAAAGAGTGGGTGGATCTGGGTTCAAGTTGAATTGATAATTTTGTTGGAACACTTGAAAATCATATTAATGGTGTGTTGGATTTGTTTGAGAAAACATAATATGCTTTTAGTAGAAGTTCCTTCAATGCATTGACATCTCTATATTAATTTTGGAGGGCATTGATCCAACTCAGCCATGAAAAATGATGTCCATTTTTGTGAGTAAGCATTATTTTATTTTTTTGGGTTGATGAGTAAGCATTATTGATGTTATGCATTTCCAATTGGGGATGGGCACTGTGCATTTTTTTTTCTACTTTTCTGATCATCCCATACTCACATAATTCAAAAATAATTGATGGAAGTGATGAATGCATGTGTTTCTTCTTTTTCCACTGGTGAAGATACAGTGCCAAGGCATTGCCTTGGAAGGGAAACTGTGTTTGTCTTTTGGTAACTATTTATTTTCAAGGTTGATTCCAGGTGTGTTTTCGTGTCGTTTTGTGGCAGATTGTTTTCATCTCATCCATTCAACAGCACCACCAAAATAGTAATAACAGCATAAATGAAAAACAACCCATACATGATTTTTTATTTTATTTTTTTCAATTCCTATTTTGCTGGTGGCTGGTGAGTGATGAGTCAGATCATCCTCACCCAGGTGGTCTCACAAACTTTACTTTATGTTTCTGTTTTTGCTTTTGCTCAAAAGACATCATACATGGATAATTCCATACATACTATTATCAAAGTTTTTTTTTTTGAATAAAAAATCCTTATCAAAGTTGGAGTGGACATCAAATCTTTGAAAACTCAGAAAAGAAAATACCAAATACATTTCATGGTAAAAAAATTGGACATTATTTAATTTAGCATAGTTAACCCTAATCCAGACCATGAAATGACTGGACTATCTTAATTTTTCTACCCTCTCTATGGTGAAGAAAATATAAAATACTGATAAGGAACAATTTGATCTTTTATAAGAATTAACGTGACTTTATAATTATATGGATATTGAATGTATAGGATTTTTTAAGTTTTCATGTACTTGTATGTTTGTCTCAACTTCCATATGGGCTTGTGTGGATTTACTTATATTTATATTTGCAGAAACATAGTTTTGGATGTACAAGTTGAGTTTTGGATGAAGTACGACAATATTTTTATTTTGGCATATTGAAAATAACAAATTATTCGATTGAATTTCCATAAAAAACTGACTAAATATGTTGAAGTGGTTTCTTTACAAAATGTGATATAGAGAGGTTCGAGTTAGTTAAACAGTCACAGAGAGAAAAATTAAAAAGTCCAATCACTTCTACATGAGCTCTTTTGTCCAAATCCTTTTATGTCTTCAACAAGAGCATGTAAATGACAAAAAAAAAACAAATATGAATAAACTGTCCAGTATTGAGAATTATTTCTCAAAAAAATATTGGGTGCACATTCAACTTAAATAATTGGTGGGGGAGCGGATTCAAACCCGCGACATCCCCTTCGGGGAGTATGCGTCTCGACCACTCACTAGGGGGCCTTCTACAAAAAAAGAAAAAAAAAACTTAAATAATTTTACAACTTAAAATCATTTTATGTTGCCTAAATTTCTACATATAAACCTATATATGAGCCAAAAACACAAGGGGATCCCAACTCTTTTTTAAAGGCTATTGATGTTTTTTAGAATTTTAGTTCAATTTGATTTTCACGTGCAACGCTAATAACTCAATTCAAATATTTGGAAAAAAAATTACACTTTGCACATGCCAACCAAATGTATTATGATTGATGATATATAAGTGAACCATAATGAAAATAAATAGATAAATATTAGAAGATTAAATTAATATAAAAATGAATTTTTTTTGTGTTGATTAATTATGTGTTTTTGACAATGTTTAAGTGTCCGTTTGGGAGTGCATCTAAGATCAATGCTCAAGAGAAACAAGCGGTATTTTAAAAAGCGTCGTTATAATGCGTCGAAGATGAAAAAAATACATGTAGGACGAACAGGTTAATCGTCTAACCCAGAAGTCGTTTTTATGTTTGTTTCCAAGATTGCGTCCTCTAACGTCTACGCAAACTCGGGAACGCACTTTCAAAGGGCCCTTAAAAACTTGACATGTGCAATCAGTTAAATAGCTTAATTGATAATAAAAAAAAATCATCTTAAAATTTAAAAACAGCTAAAACTTTTCATATTTTTAATTTTATTTATTATTAATAAACAAATACTATATTTATTACACCACGATGACATTTCACTTAATCCAAATATGGAAGTGGAACACATGATCATTTTTTTCTATTTAAAGAACATATTTTTTAATCAATTAAAATAAAAAAATTATCATGACATGACTTCCATATAGTCCTACCATTGAAATATTACACTTGACGGCTGTGATAGTGTGATATAATAAAGGGAACAATTCAAATAACCCCCTTTAAACTGTCCCAAATCCAGGTAACCCCTTTATTTTTTCTAAAATCCATATAACCCCCTCAAAAGATCCATGTAAATCTAAATAGCCTCATAAATTAAAGTTTTGTTGACAGATGAGAAATATTCTACAGGTGTTTCGTTTGGTTAACCCTAGCTAAAAACACATTATACCTAAAATCTTCTATAAATGTTAATAATATGTGAAAACTCTCTATAAATGATGATTTTACTCTTCCAAATAAATTATAAAATCGTATCTGGAGGTGTAAAATCATCAATAACAGAGGATTTTTTTACATTTTTAACACATTGTAAGAGATTTTTGATATATTGTGTTTTTAGTCAAAGTTAATCAAACGAAATATTATTCATCTGTCAATAAAAATTAAACTCAAATAGTTATTTAGATTTATATAAATATTTTTAGAGGGTTATATAGACTTCAGGAAAAATCAGGAAGTTATATGGATTTCGAGCAGTTTATAGGGGGCTATATGGATTTTTCCCTATACTAAAACTTAAAAAAAAAAAACTGTTTGAGATAACCAAATTGTCCTTTGATTTTCACACATGAAAAAAATGTAGAAATGTTAATTATGGGTGGCCTATTATAAGCCGCACTTGGTTATTAGAGATGAAGGTCACCATCACTTTGAGCTTAGGCTTTGCTTTTTATATATTGGGGAAATGCTGTGGCTTTTGTCAAAATATATTCAAAAAAGAGAGAAGGGCTTCACGTGGGAGGATGGATGTTAACACATCCCCTACCAATTATTCTCTCTCCCACTCTCCCTTTTTATTTTATCTTTTTTAATTAAAAACACTTAACTTATGTTTATATATATGCCTTTCTTTTTCTCTCTTTTTCTTTACTTCCATTGTCTAGCTCTCTTTCCACTCCTTATAAACCTAAAATTAATAAATCTTAAGTGGGGTTAGGTGAATATGGATGATAGAACGCTCAAGCTACACGTAACCTATTTTATGGTTTGGTACTTTATGACTTAGTTATTTTGAGAGAACTCCCTAGCTCCTTAATTTTTTTTTGGTGTAACCCTAGGTCATTTTTAATTATCTTCTATGGTATTGGCACATTCAGTACATTGAGATTAAGATAGCGTTTGATAGCAAGATTGTAAAATTAATTTTATGTAAATGCTAGATTTAAAAGTGATTTTGCACAACGATTGCCGACGATTAAAGCCATTTAATGAATTTTTTTGTGGGCTTAGGCCATGTAGGTTCTCTTTCGAGGTTGTCGGGAATAGGATGACGTGGCAAACGACATCGCTGTTAGTACACGTGGCGGGCCACAGCTTGGACTGGTCTTTCTTCTTTCTATTGCACCACGTGGCATGGATGGTTTGCCACTTTAGGGATGGAAGGTCCATTTGTAATGGACATTGCACCAATTGTGTGTTATATATGACACTGCACCAATTGTGTTAGTTCAAAGACACTGTTTCACATGGTCTCCCTGGTTCTCTCTCTCTCTATGTATATATATAATTTTATAAATCTTTATAGTTATCCAATGAGATATTTGATATATGTACATTGTTAAGTCTTTTTTAATTTTTAAAAGTAGATTCATAGAATATTATTTTTTCTTCTTCTGTAAAAATATGTAATGTAGAAAAATCAAATGGTTGTAAAGAGCGTATGAAGCTGTAAATAAGTTTATCTAATATTTTCTGATTCAAATAATAGATAAAGTCATGTTTGTAATTCGAATTCAACAATGAAATTGTATAACAAATATCTACCTTTCATTCAAAAAAATGACTTAGAGTAGTGACACAATGTAGGGCAGAAAGGGTTCAAGTTGTGCTAAGCTTGAACCCTACCCGCTCCATTGTATTTCTACTCACGGGTAACCATAGATTATCTTCGATAGTTAAATGATGTAGGATTAAATTGTGACAATTACCAGGTTGATCATTCAATAACCAAAATAATTTGTTTTTAGGGGAAGTAGAAATATCAGTCTACACTTGTTGGTTAATTAAGATAACCCTAAATATATTATCTAAGAAAGTTTTTCTTCCAGTGGTCTGTTCATGCATGCATCATCCTCTAATGAGCATAATAAGCTTAGTTGTTGCTGTGTCGGAGATTATATTAATTAATATTAACATTGCTCTAAATTTGTCTGGATCAAAATAATACCACTATTACCACATAATGCATGCATAATCATATTCTTGCATCCACTCAGCCGACATGCCCATGGCCATTGTTAGGCGGCATGCTTGGTATTATACAACAAGTGGGAAGATTTTATGATTATTATTATTATATACAGCTTGAGGTGGATTGGTCCATGCTTCAACAAAAAAAATTAAGAAACAAAAAAATAAAATAATGCTATCTTCTTTTGTACATGCAAGAGCTCTTGGGTAATTATCCTCCTCCAGTTTGTATTTTCAAAAAAAATTGTACTGCAATCTATTGATTTATTATTGAATTACATAATATTTTTCATTGTTTGCATGCTATATATGGTGGCTCTCTCTACCAAGAGGGTGAATACATGGATGTGATAGAGGTTTTGTGACTTGAATGCCTTGTTGGTTTAGTTTATCATGAGAAGATTGAAGTCTAATGTAACAGTTAAAGTGTTCATTGAGCAAAGAATGAAATTTACCATGCCACATCAATGTACAGTATCACTTTGTACGCACGATAGTTATTATAGAATGAGATATTTCTGTAAAGATCGAAGACATGTACAAAGGACAATACGGCTGATATATTGATCAAGGTGGTTCAGAGGTCAAAGTTTAAACATTGCTTGAACTTGATCAATGCTCTACATGTTTGAGTAGGGGGAGGCAGCCATGATTTAGATTGAAATAAAAAATGAAGTTGTATGACTTTAAACTTTAGTGCTAAGTGCATAATTGTTGAAATATGTCCCAAATCATCAAGTCACGATGAAATAATTCAAGTAGATCGGTTATCGGAGGAGATATGTAGATGGTTAAAATGTTCAGAGGGGTTGGCAGACGTTCAGGTGGATTGGATGTGACATCCCCTAATAGCTATACATGGATAGATAGCAATCCATGTTAAAAAAATAAATTTTTGTTTAGTTATTATTTTTTGCTATTCTGATTGAGAAACGTAAAAGTAATTATGTATCAATGAGCAAAAGTTTAGAAAAATATAAGTGGAATTGTAAAAACAATCATATTTGCTTATCTTTTCTTCTTGAACATCATTGTAACATGTGGACCTCTTTGATTTATAAGAGATGATGAAAAATAATTTGACATGTAAGTCACATTTGCATCGATGGAATAGATTGGATGTAACAACATAATTCTTGGAGGGGGTGTTAGAGGTTTTTTCAAAATGTATTTCATGTGTCTTGTAACTTGGGTTTTTTGTTTGTAACTTTAAGTTGGGTTTTAGTCCCACATCGGTTAAAGAGGAAAAAGTTTGGCACTATATAAAGTGAGGTGTGTATAAAGTAATGTTTACTTTAGGAATGGTAAAGTGTTATGCACACGGTGCTTTAGCACCGTCCGCACACGCGCACGCGTGCGCGTGCGCGTGCGCGTGCGCGTGCGCGTGCGCGTGTGCGATGGGCGCAATGTGGCGCTTTGTTGGCGCACTTGGCGCTTCGCACGTGCGCATCGTCGCTAGGAGCTGGAGCCTTTTCTTTTTGGCTAATCAAACGATGGAGATCGTTCCATCAGATGCGATCTGGACCGTCCAGATGGTGGACCTGTCCGATGCAACGTACACCGTTGGATCGATCAAGAATCGGTTACATTGATCGAAGGGGTGCAATCGAAAAGGGTGCATCGGATGGTGATCGATCTGGACCGTCGATCTTGTAACTGAAGATCTAACGGTCCAGATTGGAGGTGGTTAAGCCTCATGGGATGCCTTGAAAGGGTGCTCCTGTGTCTATTAATAGACATGAAATCCAACCATTCAAATCACTTCGAATTCATCAAACAAGCTTCCTCTTTTTCTTTAAAAGTTTCTTGTGTTAGGTTTCTGCAGAACTTAATACAGAGGCCTTGATTTACTTGGGTTCTTCTTCAGTATTTGATCCATCATCGTTGGTGCAAACGCTGGTGGAATAACACTTCGAGTTATCCTAGAGACGAATTTGCAGCAACCCTTTGCACACTGTTTGGGGGCAAATATTGTCTTAAGGAGAGCGACTCTGTAACGCGACTCGAAGTTCTATTGAAGTCTCAGTCTTTTTCAACAGGGGGGAGGGAGGAGGGGATGAAATACTAATATCCATTTATTTTCACATTTTCTGACATTATTTATATTCCATGCAAGGAAACACCTGTTCGAGCATATTATTCACCTCTATGCCAACCTATTCCAATGTTATTCCTCTACAAAACAGGCCATTATATTAGTCTTGCATAGATGGGCTTAAGTGGTCTTGATGTACTGTCCATCTATTCTTCTTGGTTAAGACATCATAAAGATATTATCCAAGACAGTGTTTCCAATGATTTGTTCATGCTGTACATCATCCTTTAATAAGCATAAGCTTAGCTGTTGTTTTGTCGGAGATTATCTTATTATAAAGATCTTAATCTTGTCTGGATCAATATAATACCACGTAATGCACCACATAATGCGTCCATAATCATATCCTTGCATCCACTCAGCCGACATGTCCATGACCATCTGTTGGGCATTTTTGACATTATAAAACAAGTGGGAGAAAATATAATTTTATATATAGAGCTTTTTTTTTTGTTTATATTTTATATATAGAGCTTAAGGTGGAATGGTCCATGCTTCAACAAACGAGAAATAAAAAATAAAATTGCTATCTTCTTTTGTGCAAGATGTTAGAACATAATCAGCCTATAGCTTGGGAAATTAATATCCTCCGGATTTTATTTTCAAAATATTGTACTGTAAATTTATTATGAATTACAATTTTTTTTATTAATCCATTTTCATGATGTGACACATTATAAATAGAAATAATTTTATTTTTCATCAGATGTTGGTGCATTGAATTAGAGACATAACCTAAACAATCCATACTCAAAAGGTGGTGGCCACCATGTGGCTATTAAGGAAGAAAAGCTAAATCAAAAGTTGAACCCACATGTGAAAAAATCATGGTGGTGGTGGTTTGCTTGACACTATATCAAATGTGTGGTTCAATTTTTGGGTGGGGAAAGTGGAGCTTTCTTATCATCTAATCTCAATGGTTTGGTGAGGAGGGAATTCACATAGACACCTCAGTTGCTAGATAAAAAAAGGGAGTCAATCTAAAAACCAATATAAATTTCTAGCCAATCCAAAGATAAACCTAAACTTGGATTCCAAATTTTCGAACCCAACCCACCTAAGTAGGCCTGTGAACGGGTCGGGTCTAGACCTGGATCCGACTCAACTCGGATCCGAGTACACGTGTAATATACCCGATCCGATTTGGACCCGACCCGACTTGGATCCGACCCGGTGGGCCCGAACATACAAACGGGCAGGTCCGTGTCCACCTCGTCCCGACCCGTTGGACCCGAGACTCGACTGTTTTATTAGCATATGCTCATATATTATAAGACTATTAATATTACAAGTATAAGTTTTAACTCATTTTTGTATCTATAAGTCCATAACCAAATCCATAAATCATAACCCATACCCAAAACCCACCCATTGACAAGCCTTATCAGTTTATTAGCTTTTGAATTTGTATAATTAATTGGTTTGTTGCATGATTTATGTTCATTGTTTAGGTTAATATGTTAGTGTTTATTGTTTTGAATGTTGTTTAGATTAATATGTATTGTCTATTAACCATATTCAAATAGAATGATAAGACAAAAAAATTCATAAGCTTTTTTTTATTAATAATATTCGGGTCGGGTCGAACCCGGACCCGGACCCGACCCAGATCCGGCGGGTCCGGGTCTGGGTCCACATTTCCAAGGATCCGCCGGGTCTTACCACGAGTCGGGTCTGGATTCACCTCGACCCGTCCAAGACCCGACCCGTTGACAGACCTACACCTAAGGGTATCCGTTTGGGCATGCGTTTCATACGCGGTGGAGACAGCGGACAATGAAACAAACGAGTTTTCTTCTACATGCATTGATAATCCAATAACCCCTTGTTTATTGTTTTCGGTCAGTTTTTCTTGTGTTCCCTGACTGACTCTGCAAAACGACGACTCCCTCTTGGCACCGCGGACGCCCGCGGACACATAAACAAACGGACCATAAGAATCAAATTCAATCTGTCGAGTTCAAGTTGGACCAACCTAAGTTGCAACCCTATACACACAATAGTCTTTCAATAGATCTCATACAAATCCTTTAACAGTTAACATGCACTCTTAACTTATGTTGTACCATACAGGGGCGGAGCTACAGCTCGGCTTGCCTGGGTTGTAGCCCCACCCACTTTTTTTTTAATTTTTGTTTAGGTTGGCTATGATTATTCCTACTATTATTCAGCCATAATTACCCCAAATTACTACCCCTAATCATGGTTGATTATCCTCTATCACACCAGTTTGTACACGGTTGATTATTGCTTTGTATAGGGTAGTTAATCCACCTGTACAGACAACCATCACTTACCTTGTATTGAATAGATGTAACACAATTTCTATCAATCAAATAGTTAATACACATTTCTTATACAATAATACAAGATGAGAAACGAACTCTCCCTTACTATCAATTTTATCATGGTTTTCATATTTCTTTTACAAAAATATGGTTATAAAAATTTTAAATCTTTGTTAGAATGATTTTTTCTTAATCTTTACCAGCCTAGATATATTGAGATCAATTATATTTTTTCAGTTATGAAATTTGTTAATACAACACTTCACACTAAGATGAAAGATGACTTTCTTGTAGATTCTATATATGATTATTTACATTGAAATTTTATTTTGCTGAAAATATCGACTCAAATCAGAAAAAAGATTATTTATATTCTTTAAAGGATTGTAAATACAGTTTTAATAACATATTTATGAAAAAACTTAATCTTTTGCCTATTTTTGTATTTTTGTATATCTATGACAAAATTTATTATAAATGAAGTATAAACTCGTTTGGTTTATATAAAATTTAAATTGTTTATTAGATTTCAAGTTCATCTCGACCCCTCCCAATATAGAATCCTTGTCATCCATTCGAGGCTCTATTTGTCAATCTAATACACAAGTTTATAATTACTACATTCACGCTGTAGATATATTTTATAGATCAATGCTCTAATAAACATTAGGTATTTAGGTGTCAATCAGACAGTTATTGTCACTTAGGGATTAATCAGCTAGAATGTGATTAAGCGGAATTGATCAACCATTTATAATAAAAATTATAATATACATACATACATACATACATATATCTATTACATTACTTATAAAAAAGAATAAAGTCTAATTTCCATTCTCAATTTATTCCTTAAAAAAAAATCTATTATTTGTATATTAAAAGGAATGACTATCTATACGTTCACCTTATCTATATTTCTATAGGAGTTCTAATCTTACATTTACCCTTCAACAATGACTTGTATCAATGATATTAACTTTATCTACCACCTTTTACATTTTTTTTTTTACATATTAAAGGTATTTAAGGGAAGGACTTCAAATTTTATAATCAAATTTAATCCTATAAGATTTTTTTTTTTGTATTTTTCTTAGGCGAAAACTTGTAATTGATTTTTATTTTTTTATTTAATTATATATATATATATATATATATATATGTATCTTTGTATTACATTTATATGTATTATAAAATTACATATATCTATATATTTTGTTCTTTAGTATTCACAAAACATATTTCATGCATGATATATTACATGATTTTACATGCTTTATCATAAAACATATATATGGAATAATGGAATACTTATTTAACATGTTTTTTTTTACCACACACACACGACATGTTTTTAGCACATTCATTTTAACAATGTGTGTACATGCATCAATGTCTACATATACATAATGTATATGCATATATAATAGTTAAAAATATATATAAAATAAATAAATAAATGCGCATAAAAAATCAAATTAATCAAATAAAATTCTGTTATTTCATCTTAATCACCGCTTGATCACACGACCACTTGTTATGAAACAATATCTGGATTAAGTGATGAAAACTATCATAATTTTGAAACACAAAATAAAGACATTTTGTTCCCTTCAAAGGCTAGAAAAACATTTATTTTTCAAACTCTAAAATTAAAAATTCTAACAACTTATTCTCAAAATTTTAACTTCTTACCAAACTAATCCTAAAATTTTAGAATTGACCAAGACCAGCAACAAGTAGCTGAAATGAATTTGCAGGTTTTACATGGACTTGCACTTATATCATAGGAGCCACCTTTTGAGAGCCTAGGCTAGTCACAAGCACTAAGATCCCAAGATTTTATGAATTAGGGTTTGGCATTGACATGGAATTTCTACATGGATGTGAAGTTGAGACGCTAAGATTATTAAACTCTAGTGCTTTAAACTCAGCTTTCAAAAAACATTGTTTTATTTTTATTAGATTTTCAACCGTAAGATTTTTTAATATAAAAAGGAAATATAGTGATTTAAAAAACTAAAAATATATTTGAATATGAGTTTAAAATTTTTCAACTTTTCAAACACAGAATCTACCTAAAGTCGTATCCAAACGGACTCTAAAACTCTATTTTTAGGGATAATGAATCAGGGTTGATTCTTTGAAAGTGAGTTCAATTACTTACACTACCTTTTCTCCTAAAATCCAATAGTTCAATGCTTTTTATTTTTATTTCTTAAAAAAAATGCATGAATAACTTTCCTCTAATTGAAAGCATGGCTGCTATACTTCACTTGTGTATTTTTCATAGGACTTCTCACTCACTCCTATATTCATACTAACTCACAGGAACAGCATCAGATCATTAGATAATGGTTCTAATAATTCTCTAATTAAATTTTCCACATTTAAAAAGAGATAGAATGCATAATGCATGATAATAACAGCACATAAACCAAACAAAATCAGCTACTTTGTTTTCATGCAACGAAAATAACAGATACGTCCAAGGTGAGGGTTTTCTTAAATAGAAGTACCAAAACTCAACAGCCTTCCTAAGCAAGTGCAAATCAAAGTTCTGAAGCCAACAGAGAGCACAATGCCTAAGAGAACTCATGCTCATTCGTCCTCCTGGCTGCGCAACCTGGCCAGTTTGTTGGTGACGACAATGTCCAACTGCGCCGCACGCTCCACAATCTCTTTCCTTTTCTTCGTTGAGACATTGTGTGCGATTTCAGCACAGTAGGTCCTAGAGAGCATCAATAGGTAAGAATTTATGAATATATAAAAGTACATTAGCAAGTGGGGGAAAACTATTTAAAAACACTCCAAAGTATATCAATCTTTACAAGTCTCCATTGATTGCAAGTTGGCCCATTTGAATTCAACCAACAAGAAAAAGGCATTTAAACTTCTACGTCTAAATATATTTATATCATCCAAATCCGATAAGAAGTGCATTGGCCATCAGACAGATTACTTCAGATGGGGTCCAAGTGTTGAAGGTAGGTTGCAATCATGCCTGAGATCAAGGGATTTAAATCTCATCTCAACTTTGAAAAAATTATAAATACCATGTAACCTTTGTAAATCATTAATCTAAAGATTTTTAAATTGGCCCAGGTTCAAGGAAGTTCAATGTGATCCCATCCACCCATTTTTAAAATTAGATTAGCATGTAACTGGTTTGGTCCATTTTCATGTGAACCAGATCCACCAGCCAACTTTAATTATGTATTTTCTACCAATATTATAATTTCTATTCCTTTCAATGTTCATCTTCCATTTTACTTTCACTAGATTTGGTGATAAATAATCTAGCCAAAGAGAAAATGGAGGATGATATAAATGTTGGGACTGCATTCATCCCTGAGGCATGATTTCAGAGAAGCCAGAGAGCCAAATTTCAGTCCCAAACCATCAAGGATTAGAATCCCTGACAAAAATATCCTTTCTGATTAATAAAAATTGAAAAATAGTTCTAACCCCAACCCATGCGTCAGGAAATTGTCCAGTTCTGTTACTTCCCAATGAAACAAACCATAAATCACTATCGGTAATGTTGCATAATTCAGCATGTTCCCCATCCAATACAATGTATTTTACCCATTTATTGTACTTCACTTGATTTGATGTACTAAAGTGTAGTGGAAAGGGGGTGTTATTAATGAAGGAAACAGTATTCATTTCTAAAGCTTATGCGGCGTTTAGTTGCATGATTGCAAAACTGATTTTAGTAAAAACTGAGTTTAAAACTGATTTTTCTTCTGGAAAACTTAGGTTTTGGGCATTTTTTTACAGAAATCTGTCTGCAGCTTTTGGCCTCAGTTTTTCTGTTTGAAAGCAAGTTTGGGAAAAACAGTTTCCTACAAACCAAAAAGCTACTCAAACCCGTTTCCAAACATGGCCTTAGTCTCAGTGTTGCCAGAGCCAAACTTCAGTACTGAACTCACTCCTAAGTATAACTACATTTGCATTTGATAGTCTAGTAAATAAATTCTTCAGAATAAAAAAGAAGAGATAATTAACCGCTATGCTAATCGAAACCCTCAATATTGAGCAAAGAAGATATTCCTACACCCACTTCCAAGCCCAAAGCTAATCTAGATTCACACCAGGAACTCTGTGCATTACAAGTGTGCCAGACATTCTTGCGCTTCCACTAAACAAGGGTGAACACATAATCAAAGAGAAGCGGGAGGAGGGTGTAGATGATGTTGGGAAATGCTTACATCCATGTCACACAATTTGTATACTACAATGCCAAACTAGAGTTCCAAATCCACTTCAATAAACCTAGAGAATAAATCCTCATCAGCCAAAGAGAGGAGACAACTAATCTCATAATAAATCCATTCTACATCCTGAGCCAAGAAAATAACCTATAATTAACCTACTTTAGGTGTAACCATGTAAGCTAGGTTCAAAGATCAAACCAAGATCCCTTAACTGCAAGTACACTTATCAACTTCTGGACAATAAATCTAAACTTAAAAAAAGAAGAATTATAACAGTTACAGCAAATCCTAATGATGAGTCAATTTGAAGGGGCGTATAATGACCAAACTATGTAATCCAACTACAGGTCAGCTTTAACGATGTGCTCATAGCCAACAATCATCTGAAGCATGCTTATTAGATAGGTTTTTCGGTAAGGACAGCCCGGGCCACATCCATATGGGAAATCTTAATGGTTTATCTCACCTAGACAATCCTGTCAGGGGACCATGAAATAACTATGCACCCAATATGTGTTATGTTTCTTATGTGGCATGAATGCGTGATGACAATTTAAGAAATATTTAATGAAAAAAGCAGATCAAATGGATATACAAGAGAAATTCAACCCATGCCAGGAAAACATAAAATGATGGAGATGCAGATAGGAAAACAGAAAGATGCAAGACAAGAAATATGTGCACCCATTATGTGTTGTGCATTTCCTTGTTCTTTTTTCGGAGAAAGGATAAGCATCCAGCCCCATTTCCTCAAATTATTAAGGTGGTGTGAAAACAATTCAGGAGTATTATCTTCAGATCAGAGAAAGGGCGATCAGACATGCATCTCACATTCATAATGAAATCCCAATCAATAGGTATCACATTGAATCTAGTCCAGATCAAAGGCAAAAGAAGTTAAATCTCATGTGAACTTGTGAAAATGTCTTCACATTAAAGTGAAAGCAGTTAAATAAAAGAAATTGTGACCTCAGTATATTGGCTCTTGAATAAGATTCTACACATTCATATGAAAGAAAACAAACCTGTTGTGCATCATCAGAAGTTCAAGCTCTTTGACGTTATGAACCAGAAACTTCTTGAAACCATTTGGGAGATAATGGCGGGTCTTCTTGTCTGATCCATACCCGATATTGGGCATCAAAGTGCATCCCTTGAACTTCCTTCTAACACGGGAATCAATACCCTTGGGCCTCCGCCAGTTTGGCTATTCAAAAAAAGATGAGAATATAGTAATATTTAAAATCCTTTAGCTGGTATATGGCAGAAATTTAAACATCTTCCAACTTATGAATTTTGAAATGCAAAATACTATTTTTCATGATATTTACAATTAAGTGTTTTAAAACTTTTTTATGACTAGCAATAGAGTATCTATTTTAACAAAATATAAGGTCAACACTACATGAAAACTTAAAAGCTAAAGCATGGTTTAGTCAGAATGTCTACATTGCACAATTATCCACATAAATTCATAGCAGAGGGAGTTCCATGAAATATAACCATAACCATGAACTTGAACCCAAATTCATTTATGACAAAAAACTCAAAGCACTTGAACCACTAGCAGAAGAGGTTGGATAGTGTTACATGACATGTAAAATGCCATGTCAAATTCCAAAACCGTATTGTCTGCTACACAACTGATTATTGTTTTGAATAACTAAAAATTTATATAAACCCAACAAATAGGGAATCCATTAAAAGTCAACTCAACATCCCTCTCTTGCATGCATACGTGCACTCCATTTCAAGCACGACATCGAGAGAAAGTAAAGAAATAGAAAAGAATACAAAAAATGGGGAAAAAAGGGAAGCTCCGTTTTCTCCCCCTTATATTTTTTCCCCCTTAAAATAACACTACGCAAAACAATCCATAAAACCCAAAGTCCCCCCAAACACAAATTTTTCAGTGAATAAAAAGCATTACTCATACAGCAATAGCCATTCATATTTTTACAACTAGTAATCATAGGAAACGCCATGTCAACATTAAAAAACCTAACCAACCATACCCATTTAAAATTACCATTTTGAAGATATATCTCTCCATAACAAAAACTTGAAAATTATTGTTCAAAAACCTTCAACCTCTAAATCTAAGTTCAAATCAATCAGCCAAGCACTGAATCTATTAGATCTCAAACCCAATACATAGAAATCTTCCTACATGCAACACAAAAAAAATCTATGGAGACAATGATTCATCAGATGCTTCATGCCCTATAAAACCCTAACAGCCATCCAGATTCACAAATCAGTTTCAAAAGAGAACCTTTGAGCTTCTAATGAAGAAACGATTACAGATCTACAATAATAAAAAGAAATGAAGTATTTGAACAAGTTTTCAATGAGATTTACTTTGACCGAGACCCATCGATCGCTCTGGGGCCTCTTGAACTTCTTGACCCTCTTCTTCACGATCTTCTTCGAAAGCAGAGGAACCGCCATCTCTTCTGCTTTCTCTCCCTCTCTGGGCCTCCCTTTGAAGCTTTGTGTTAAGAGAGGAGAGTTTTTAGGGTTTCTAGGGTTTCATTTTAAAGGCCGCCATCTCGGTTGCTGTTAATGTGCTCCGCAGGAATAAGTCCGTTCCCGTGCATTATATTGTTTGAATGGTTCCGATCAATGGATCAAGGAAGCAGAAGAGAGAAGGCAAGTGCACTCTGAGATTACGTGGTTGGTCCTCAGAAACACGTGACCAGTGGTAAGGATTTGATGTCTTTTTACCATAGTGACCCCAGAAAAAGCGTTTTCACACTCGGCTCTTAATAGACTAAGGGTGCGTTTGGTTGCGCGATTGCAAAACTGATTCTGCAGGAATCTGCGATTGCAAACCTGATTCTGCAGGAAGCTCACTTTCTCAGCTTTTTGAAATCGCAGCTTTTGGGCACTATTTGTCTGCAATCGCTGGGTTTAAAACTGCGATTATAAAACTGTTTGGTTGCGCGATTGCAAACGCAGCTTCCTGTAATCGCAATCGCAGCGCAATCGCGCAACCAAACGCACCCTAAGGTACCGTTTGGGAGAGCGGTTTGAGCGCGTTCGCATCGGCCGACTCGGTGCACCGCCACCGCCCAAACAAACACAATATGAGTCATATGTGTTTGAAATGAAAATATGCGTTCGACGCCTATTTTTTCTCGCGGATCAGACGCATGGAAACAAGATTCGACAAACGCGGAGCAATTCCTCGGACGCAGAGGTGCCCAACCCAAAGCCAAACGGTATCTAATTTAGGGTTTCATATACCATTAGCTACTTGTACTCGCTGTAACGGGATTTATATATTTATTGTTAAAAAAATATTTTAAATATTTTCAATTCATTTGAGTATATATTCACTTTTTATAAAATTAAATATTAGATGATGTGTACAATTTAAAAATGAGCTTTATATAAGCTCTCTTTTTTATAGTCCCAAATACAATCTCATATATCTTATTCGTTATTCAGCGAAGTATATACCTCGATAAATATATTTTTATTTGTTAAAAATGAGTTCATCTAATTCAAAATTGAGCTATTTACATTTTTCATCAAAACATATATATCATTAGACGATATTTACTATTTTTGAAAAAAATAAACATGTGAAGAGTGTCTGTGGGATTGTCCGCGACATTGTCCACTTTACAAAACAAAATGGATGGGAGCTGCATTTGGGGCTTAGAAATGGGGGTAAGTTTAACATTCTCCATTAAAAATATGTAGAGCATTTATTAGTCGATGAACTTAATCTAGGGGCACTATTATACTCAGGCAATTTTACAATCATTTTTACAAACAACATGTAGTTTGGGTTAATAGTTTTAAGGTTTAATTTGTGTATGGATTGAAAAATTAATTAACGATCTACATTGATTTATGTTTGATTTTAAAAAAAAAACCAAAATAACCGGACCGAATAAAATTTAAACCCATGATTATTTATAATAAATATTCATTTAGATAATTCTTTTTATATTAAAAATTATATTGTTGTCATATCACTAATATTCATGAAAATATGAATATTATAATTTATACAATGAATTTTAGCATTTTAATATCAGTGCTGCTACATGGGCCCCAGAAATTAAGCCTCATTTGAAAACCCCAATAGGTGACACTTTCCTATTGGTTCCTTATTTGATTTTTTCTAACTACCAAAATGACAATGACAAGACCACCCTTCTTATAATTTTAAAAAGTGGCTTCAACTTAACTTAACATCCTCATTAAGCCTGTAACTGAATCCGTGGCACATTAAATCGTCTCCTCACGTAACATATTTTGACAAAAAATTGAATTTTAGGGTTCCAACGTAACATATACAAAGATTACAGAAGGACAATTCATGTATCTTAATCAACTGTACTTGTATCTGAAAATCTGATATGAAAATAAATATGAATATGACGCAATTATGTAGCCATAGAGATCCCATTAATAAAATTACATGCTATTAGGAAGTAGTCTAGTGTATTAAAAACTTCAATCTTATATTTTGGAATACACAACTGTTTTTTTAAATCATTTGATGAAAATAGATTAATGTTTTTATAAACATTGTATGTATCTTAATCAACTGTATATGAAATTATTGTATAAAACATGTTTAAATCTTTGACTGTATCTGAAATAACAAATATCTGGTAGCATTTATTGATGTGGAATTTGGCTGTTTATATGTATCTGAAATATAGATGATATATATGGTTTTGATTTCTCTTATATTTGTTTAGAAACTCTTGATTTAATTTTTAAGATACACATGTATCTTAATAAACAAAATGCACATTTCATTCAAGTGAATATGCACTATATTTGAAAATCTTGAATATGAATAAGTCGAATAATGTTGATACGAAACTAAAAAAATATGATGAATGACACAATATGCATAATTATATACAAGCACACAATCATAAACGATTATACAGATCATACTTGGTACACAACAATGCATGTAAATCAAGATACAAGTCATGTATCTGAATTTAAAATAAAATTCAGATTCAATACATGTATATGATGATTCAAATGAATGATGAAAAATCAAAATCAACATAATATATTCAGATCAAAAAAAGATTAGCATGTTTATATGTATTTAAAATATAGATGGTATATATGGTTTAGATTTCTTTTATATTTGTTTAAAAACTTTTAATTTAATTTTTAAGATACACATGTATCTTAAAAAACAAAATGCACATTTCATACAAGTGAATATGCATTATATTTGAAAATCTTGAATCTGAATGAGTCGAATAATGTTGATACAAAGCTAAAAAAATATGATGAATAACGCAATATGCCTAATTATATACAAGCACACAATCATAAACGATTGTACAGATCATACTTGGTACACAACAATGCATGTAAATCAAGATACAAGCCATGTATCTGAATTTAAAATAAAATTCAGATTCAATACGTGTATATGATGATTCAAATGAATGACGAAAAATCAAAATCAACATAATATATTCAGATCAAAAAAATATTAGCCTGAATGGATAGTCATTGTTTACATCACAAACTGGTCACAAATAAAATTAAATGAATCAAAATTCTTCTTCTCTTCTCCACCGATCGAACTGAAACAAAAAAATAAAATTCAATGTTTGTTTTCAAATCCACCGTTCCATCTGAAAACTAAAAAAAAAAAAATGCAAACTCTTGTAATTTTTGGGATCCGAAAAACCTAACCTGGATGTATCAATTTCGGATATGATCAATTGAAAAAAAGGTAGATATTTTATTTTCTTCTCTGATTTATATCGATTTGATAGCCATTGAAGAATGAATAAATGGCTGTTGATGATTGATCTTGACGAGATCTTCGGGCCAATGATCTGATCTTGTTGTTACACACTGAAGTCGCTGATTTTGTGATTCTTAAAAAAACCTGGTAAAAAATGGTAGATTGGATTGATTAATAAAAAAAGGAACAAAAAGATTAATATATATTGTAACCGCTCCTACATTAAAGGAAAAAGATCGGTTATCAAATAAATAAATAAAACAAATCGTAACTAACTCAGGATTAATTGGGACGGTTATGCAAAAAGGGTAATATTAGTTGGGGGGTAATATAGGTATTTCAAACATGGAGCTTGTGTTGGGGTCTAGCAATTGTGGCCCAAAAATCATTATTGTTTTAATATTCATGTAAAGTTTTAAACCAACCAATTAAAAAAAACTCTAACCAACCTATCAATCTTTAACCATTCGGTTCGGTTCGTTCGGGTTAACCAAACAAAATATGGTTCGGCTCAGTTTGGTTTTTGGATTATATGTGAATATAATTTTATTCAATATAAGTTTACAAAAAACTAAACCAAAATGACCGAATTGCACCCCTAATTGTTTATGCCCTTAAAGAAGAACAGGCAACACCAGTACGATAATCAGGCTTGTTAAATCAAGGATTGTTGTGGTCTGATCAGATTATTTGGAGAACTAGTGCCCATTGTCTTTTATTCCTTCCATAATGTGTTGAACCTCTTAAGAAGTTTATGATTCAGTTGTTTCCTTTTTGGCTTTGAAGCTAATTGTATTGAGAAACCAAATGGTTGGTTAGCCTGATAATAGATTCTATTTTTTTGGTGATGATGAAACCTCGGATGCACACATCTACCCACAACCCAAATGGCTTGAGTAGACCTGGGGATTTGAACTCGAGACATATAGGAGCAAACCCATGGCACTGGCCAAAAAGCTAACCCTAAATTCTATTAGAAAATGGTGACCTCTCTCCCTCCCCTGGCCCAGCATACTCGCTTTGAAGCGAGTACATCAAATGCGATTTTTGCCACCTTACCCATAGAAGTAACTCCTAAGATTCTGCTAAAAAAAACTCATTTGCAATTGTTATCCTTGGTTTTATTTGTAGGAATCCATTTTGAAATCCCCATTTCCACCATAAAACCTATGAGACAAAAGGAGAAACAAGAAGAGTTATCCCCTTAAATGTTGTTGGTTACAGTTGTTGGTTACAGAGGAAATCCTGAAGAAACAAAGAAGAATCCAAAAAAAAAATTGATTTAGTTTTTCAACCGGTCAAAAAGTTATACACAAATCACTTCTAATGCCAAATATGGTAATCAAATTCACACATTTAGCGCGATCACAAAATATTTGTACAGTAGTTATTCCAAATATTCCATAAATCATACAATAAACAACTATACAGAAAATTTTGAAGAATGTAAGAGTGTTTTGTTAACAAACAATCATTCATAGATCACAACCTTTGAAATGAAAAGGAACATTGGTATGGACAAAAAGGACATCTTTTTTCCCTTATAAAACGATGACTCAATACATACATGCAGTTTTTTTACCACTCCATCCTTCTGTGACATGATATTTTGCATATTGTTGTCATTGATGGGGAGCATTTGGGTATGTACAGAGATGGGGAACATAGAGCCATGTCACTGCAAGTGCAGGACAGTTCGTTGCATCATATCAGGGAGTAATTTCTCAGGCTACCATTGAAGATGAGGTCTTGGTAAACAGCTTGTTTGGTGATGAACAAAACAAGGTACCGATTTGCAAAGATCATACAGGAAGGTTATTTAAAGTCTTGGCAAAAATAGGTCTAGTTTGACATGGGGATAATGAGTTGGGATAAGGAAAAAATTGGATTAAATCACTTGTTATCCCATATGGCATAAAAAAATGAGGATAAAACATGAACAATTGTCCACATTTTGACATAAAAATGAGGATAGTTTGTTCTAGATAAAACGTAAAATACACTTTGTCCCAATTTTTTATCCATATTTTGTAAAATTGGGATAACATTTATGATTACCCTTAAAAAAAAAATGTGTTCCACCGAACAATATTAATACATCATTAATAGGAATGACATTGACATATTTTTAAATAAATTAAAAATTATCTCATATTTGATTCAAATGCAAAATTGAGAATAAGAACACAAAAATAAGGATAATAAAAAGCATTACCAAATGCAAATATGGATAAAAATAGTGGTTTTTTATCCCCACAAATTAGGCTAACTTATCAAAAAAATTTATCATTTTACCAAACTAGGCCATAGAGTCACCGGTATAGCCATGCATAGTATATTCATGTTCTATGTTGCTTTTTTGAGAAAAATGTAGTCATTTTCTATTCCCATAATAAGAAAGAACATGATTGAGTGAAATGAGAAGAGTAGAAAAGTAAGCAAATAAAGCAAAACCAAAAGGAAATACACACACTCATGGTGCCAAGAAATGTAGCCCGTATCAACCCAATTGTACCCGCCGAGGGTAGGTAGAAAAGACTTCGACCCCTTCCCCGTATGACCCCACTACTTAATGATATGAAATGCAGTTTCATCTATGTGAATGCTCGAGACCCCACCCATCCAAGTGTGGGCTCGGATCCGGTCAGTGCTCGACTACGGTCAGTTCGGTCAGTACTGAACTGCACCACGTTCAAATCGAACTGCACCACGTTCAAATCGAACTGCACAACAAATTGTTGGGTATATTTTTTTACTTTCTTATTGGATTCAATCAACTATTGGAGAAAATATAAATTCCTAAGTATCATCAGTATTCAATAAGAAAGTAAAAAATATACCCAACAATTTGTTGTGCAGTTCGATTTGAACGTGATGCAGTTCGATTTGAACGTGGTGCAGTTCGGTACTGACCGAACTGACCGAAACGGGGCCTGACCGAATCC
This sequence comes from Acorus calamus, assembly GCA_030737845.1. Taxonomy (NCBI): domain Eukaryota; kingdom Viridiplantae; phylum Streptophyta; class Magnoliopsida; order Acorales; family Acoraceae; genus Acorus; species Acorus calamus. Next base: position 7,274,327 of record CM060860.1, read on the forward strand.
CGTCTCTGCAAGTGTCCCAGTCTCTGATGCTTTGGATCATCGTCTCCCACAAGTTCTCGAAATAGAAAACCATTCCCTTGAAGATAGCAGCATTTCTCGAACTCCATATCGCCCATGCTCCCTCCGGAATAACCGAGAGCCATATCCGCCCCGCTTTGCTCTGGTCGTTCTTCTTTCTCATGCGACGCGTCGCCTCCCATAGTTCCTCAAGTGAACTAAACCGCAATAGTTTGCTGGAGGTGTCTGCAAGCAAAGCCCAAAATCTGGACGCCACTGGGCAATGGCAAAACAAATGCTCGATGGTCTCCTCCTCCCATGGCAAAGTGCACGCAATCAGTCGCCTTCATGGGTCGCTAGTGCACTCGGAACGTCTTGGTCACAAGACGATTCTGCAGCAAGAACCAGGAGAAGCATTTCACCTTTACTGGGATTTTCGCCCTCCATATTACCGCCGCCCGTGTTGCAACAGTGTTGTCTGTTGCTTCCCCTCGGTTCTACCATGCATATCCGAGCTTGACCGAAAAATTCTGATCCGGCTTCCCTGCCCACGACACCACATCCTCCAACCCTTGATAGATAGATAAAATGAAGCACAAACTAGTACTCCGAGATAGATAGATAATCTGCACAAGCCACAAGGTGATCATATAAAATCAGTATTCTCCATCATTATCAAAATCTACTAAATGCATTTTTTTAATAGATATTAGTCAGGAAACTCAAGAAAGCTTTTAACTCGCATATATGATATTAAAAGTTTAGTAGTACTGCAACAGGAAATTTCCTTCTGGTAATGCATTATACCTTTGAAAAATCCTACCTTGTTATAATCATCTTTATTTTTGACTTGGTATAAATTCAAAGAATTCGAGTTAAGTGCTTCTTGTGAAAATTCACTTGTAACAAAATTCATATTCTCCTGTTGCTGGTTGGCATCATGAGAAGGTTTTCATTAACATTCCTGCATAAGATATCCATATCTCCAGCTGAGGTGTATCACATCCGAGGAGGAGGTCGAAGACATCGCACTGCTGATGGCACAGCTTCAAACAGTGTGCTTGTCCTGTTGGTGGACGATGAGCTCCTATTGAACTGCAACGCGTCTAAAGCTTTCATGGTGAAGGAAGGCTATAAATGGTGGAGAAGGGACACGTCCGAGGTGCCAGGCATGGCTAGAAAGACTATTCGGTTGTGGAAGCAAAAGCTGCCATTAAAGGTAAAGATTTTCCTTTGGTTAGCCTTGCAAGATCGGATCCTTACAAAGTCATATCATGCCAAATGGAGGCCGGAGTCTCCAGTAGTTTGCGAGTTGTGTGATACACATGAGGAGACAGAAGATCACTTATTCTGTGGCTGTCCTGCGCTGATCTCCTTTTGGGATATGTTGTGCACAACGTCGGGGTGGCATTGCGGTTCCAAAAAAAGGAAGGGCAAATGTTGTGAACCAACCACCCTGGGGACTCGCGGACGCAGGCGCAAGTGAGGAAAATCATGATTCCAACAGCTTTGTGGGCCATATGGTTGTGCCAGAACAAAAAGCCATTTCAAATCCGACGTTTTTATATGGATAATGTTTGGGATGATACGCTTCATTTCCTTGCCGATTGGGGATGTGGGTTGGCGGGGGCTGGTGCAGTTCAGCTTAGGGGTGACTCCTTACAAATAGACCCGGGCTGAGTTAGTATGCAAGGGCTGGTGGGTTCGGCTTCTTTGATTTTTGGCCAGGGGACTGGGTTGGGATGCATACACACAGTGTATTCCACTGTTTTTATCGCTCTATATGTCTTCCCTTTCTTTCTTTCATTTCTTTTCTCCCCCTTTCCTTGCTATACTTTTGGGGCAAGTTTCGAACTTTGTAACCTATTTCATATGTTATAAAGACTACCTTTTACCTCCAAAAAAAAAGAAGATATCCATATCTCCAATCCTGGTTCTGTTGTTTCTTCACATCCCAAAGTACTTGGTGGCCATTAGTACAAAAAAATGCAGCCAATCTTAATGCATCATTACCATCAGTGTTGACTATTTGATACAAGGAACACAGGTAAACTGATAGTATTAATTATCCCCCAACAGATCTTGGTTCCTTCTGTCATATGGTGTTTCTAAGAATTTTCAATTGGAGATCATTGTCTAGAATTGAATCTGTACACATCATACTAACTTCTTTTTGACCTTCGAAGCTCCCATCAATCTCCATATCAAAGATCTCATCAGGAAAATCTACCATCCAATAGAATTTGTCTAAATAGAAAACAGAAATATTTGAGATTCCAATTCTAAATGGTCTGGATTTTATCCACCAATTTTCCCTCGTCGGGCGGTAAACTTGCCTCAGACCATCCACATGCACTCATTAATGATGTCTGAAAGATGAAACAGAACCCCTCCAAATGTCTTTGTGGTATTATGTTTAAGTTTATTATCCTAAGAACATTAAGTTTTGCTATCCTATACAGAAATTATTTGGGTTATTTTTGTTACCCTAGAGTTTTGGTTATGATGTTTAGGATAATCTTTATGTTTAGTTATCCTATCGGACTTTAAAGCGGTCTACAAGAGGAGTTCCTTTGAAGCCTAGGATAGGCTTAGAGTGTGTTAGGATGCATTGCACATAGGGTTGCATTCTAATAGTTTGTTTGTTTTGTTATAGCGAAATTTTGGCGGAGCGAGCACACATTGGGAGTGCACCAAGGTGGTTATGATTTGTTTTCAGAGTGTTCGATGTGGCTGAGCATTCGCGACCTTCGAAAATATTATTCATGTTTGATGGTGATGTGAAGGGTACACAAAAAAAATTTTGAATGTGCAAGGCGGTAAATTAAATTTGTTTCCTTGTGCTAGAAATGTCATTAGGGTTGTTGTCATCATAATTGTCCCTTTTGTGTTGTACAAGTTGGACCATTTATGGTATGTGACGTAAATGGACCTAACTTATACAATTTGGATGAAAAATTTGTTTGTCTTGATTTGTTTTCTTGTCATTATTTGTATGGTATAAGTTGGACTATCTGTGGAATGGGACATATGTATGCCTGACTTATACAAATGATTGTGTGTAATTATGTGTATTGTTGCTTTTGTTTGTACTATATAAGTTAAGACACCTATAGTGTGGGGCGTAGGTGGGTTTGACCTATATAGTAATTGTTGTGATTTGAGAATGTCTTGTTGCTTTTGTTTGCGTCATATAAGTTAATCCACTTGTGGTTTGGGTCACTATGTATCAGAGTGGCGCAACGGAAGTATTGTGGATCAAGCCTATATCATTGTTCGTTGTTATGTCATTGTATGATTGTTTACTTGATATAAGTTGAAGTTTCAATACGGAGCATTGGTGGTTTGACTTGTACGTTTGTTATTTGTTTGTGGCGTTTAAGTTGACTACTTATATCGTTGTTTGTTGTGCTTGGGTGGTATGAGTCAGACACATGAGCCGATTCATACTATCGTTGTTGAATGATTATTTTGTTGGCATTGGATATCATATGTCCTTTATTTTTTTGTTCTCCCTTGAATTTTGAGGATAAAATTCCTTAAGGGGGAAATGATGTAACGACTATGATTTTTCCTAGTCGTTTTTTCATTTTGTGCATTGGATCTTATTCCTAGCAGGTTTTGGAGGACTTATATATCTCCAAATTCGGAAGTTAAGGTATGGTTGGAATCCTTATTCTGTTAGCTTTCCATGCTTTTTACAGATCATGAATCAGATGAGTATCGACCAAGTTATGGTCCAAATTGTGCTGAGAGGTCGGGCAGAGGAAAATAATGATCATGTAAGGCTAAAAATCTAGATACAATGACCATGTATTTGAATTTAAATTAAATTCAATCTCAAAAATGTATATGATGATTCAAAGATGAATGTAAAATTAGAATAATATGTTTTATTCAGATGAAAAAGCCTAACCTGAATGAATCGTCATTGTTTGCATCACAATCAGGTCACAAATAAAAAAAATTACTCGAGTAATTATAATCTTCTCCTCCAATCCCCACCAAAACTGAATTCGATATTCGTTTTCATTTCCATAGATCAATCTGAATAAAAAAATATATAAATCTTGTTTTTTTTTCATCCAATTGAATTGATTGCTTCAAAAAGAGAGAATATCCCAAATCATAACCACCTCGGTATTTAAAGAATCTCTACATTTAGATAAGAAGGTTAAGGTGGGTAATTCAATCTTGCCACCCCATGAGGCTTAGGATGGAGTCTACCAATTAGGACCCAAAAATCATTATTGTTTTGAAAACTTGTGGGAGTCCATGATCCATTTGATTCAAGACTGGGAGAGACATCTCGTCGGGTTGAAGAACGTCTACACAGGGGGGACCCTGTGCATAGAGGAGCAGCAGGGACCAGACGGCGAGTAAGTGTGCATGACCGATGCATGGGTGATTTTTGGGTGTTGGTGGAGTCAATCATTGTGTGTTGGTTATTGGTTTTATTTTCTTATTTTCCTTATTTTGTTGTTGCCTCTCCCCTAACCTTTGTCTACTCCTATTCGCAGGAGCACTACTCGGGTGTAACCATGGAGGGAGTTTCTCTCTTGACCCATCCAATATTCGGACCACTTGTAATATTTATTTAAGATATGAAAAGTCTAAAGTATTTTTTTTATAAAAAGAATGGCACAAGTTAATCAGATCAACAAAGTATTTGATCATGCTTCGGTGATATGTTTTTTTAGGTAACTTAGACTATATAACCATGCTTCCGTAAATTGTAATTTTTAATGATATAAAAACCATGAATTGTTTATAAAATGTAATCTTAAATAACATAAGGATCACTGTTCTAATCTAAACTGTGATTAGTTTTAGGAAATGATCAATATTTGATTAAAAATAAGAATTTATTTATTTATTTATCAAATCAAGTTTTATTATGAAAGCATAACCTTTTCCTCTATAATGACCACAATTTATTTTGAAATTGTGAGAGTGAATGGATTGGAGCTCCACCTCTGGGATGATCTGGATCCTCCTGCCGAAGATCCTGCGCTCAAAGAGTCTGGAACACCAGTGTGGTGCCGGCCAAAGGGATTCTAACGCTCAAGTCAGTGGAGTGACAAAAATGAAGATGAAGATAATCAGAACTAGAAGACTGGGTGAATTTTTTTTGTGCTTACTTGTGAATGTCCTTTCTCTCCTCATTTTCATTCCCTTTTATCCGAGTGGCCACTTCTTTCTCGCCTAAACGTCATTCTCTCTTGATGAATATCTCCTAACTTGAAAGATTCCTCGAGTTACAGGACTAAAGGTTTCTTATGACACCGTGGCAACGTGGCCAAGGGCGGAACCAAGATTTTATGTGGGGGGAGGGGTTAACAAGAATTCAAAATTTAATAAACAATTTAAGTTTAATATAAACTAAACGAATTCATAAGTTAATTATAATAAACTTTGACATACATAAGCAAAAATTCAAAATCAGACAAAAGTATTAGAGAATAAATAAAAAATGAGTTTTCTAGTTTTCAGTCTCTGTAAACAAACCTATTTAGGGATCAATCCCTCACTTATTCGTCTTTTAGTTTTAGTCCTCAGATTTAAAGAATATGTTCATTTTTAGTCCTTCAAAGGAACTAAAAAGAAAACAAAATAATTTAGGGATAGGTCCCGCCCAGAGACTAAAAAAGAACATATCCTTTAAACCTAGGGGACTAAAACCTACGAAGAAGTAAGGGATCGATCCCTAAATAAGTATGTTTACAGGGACTGAAAATTAAAAAACCCATAAAATATTTAAAAGGAAGATGTCTCTCTCTCTCGGTCCCCACTTAATATATATTTTATCTCATAATCTCAAACATTGATCTAGATAAGTCATTTTTTACTTGGACTACTTATAAATTATATATATATATATAGAGGCTTGAAGGGGGGTGCAGTGGCCGCACCGTGCACCCCATAGTGCGGCAATGGAAATCAACTGTTAGATCTGTATATCCAGATCTGACAGTGTGTAATGTTTTAACCAAATGAAGAGTAACCTGTTAACCAGGTAAACCAGTCAACATATATAACCCCTTTTTTCACCCCCCCCTTAGTGTCTCTCTCCTCAGTTTTTCACCCCAAAAAACAACCACCGAAAACAAAGAAAAATATTGCCAAGAACGTGAAGAAGTTGAAGGCCACCTCTCGCGCCAGTCCTGTTAGCCGTCCTACCGCGCCTCCTCCCTTGCCGGTCAGGCCCCGCCGGTCAGCCACCTCCCCTCCCGCGACGGCCACCCCCGTCTCCCCCGTCAGTCAACCCCAAATCTGGTATTTTCTAACCTAAAATTCTTGAAATGCATTGTTTCTTAAGATACAGGGCTTATTTTACAGGTTTATCTTCAAATCTAGCCTTCTTTTCTCTAGGGTGCAACTCGGGCGGGTTGGGTTGGGTTGAACAAATTTTTATCTTCAAATCTACCATGTTTTATATAATTTTTTTTTTAAAAAGAAACCCTAGATCTGAAAAAAAATCATATATTTGCAAAAAAAATGAGAAAAGAAGGCTAGATTTGAAGATAAACCTGTAAAATAAGCCCTAGATCTTAAGAAACAATGTATTTCAAGCATTTTAGGTTAGAAAATACCAGATTTGGGGCTGACTGACGGGGGGGAAACGGGATTGACCGTCGTGGGAGGAGAGGTGGCTGACCGGCGGGGTCTGACCGGCAAGGGAGGAGGCACGACAGGAGGGCTGATTGGACTGGCGCGAGAGGTGGCCTTCACCTTCTTCACGTTCTTGGCAATTTTTTTCTTTGTTTTCAGTGGTTATTTTTGGGGTGAAAAACTGAGAGAGAGACTAGGGGGGGTGAAAAAAGGGGTTATATATGTTGACTGGTTTACCTGGTTAACAGGTTAATCTTCATTTGGTTAAAACATTACACACCGTCAGATCTGGAAACACAGATCTAACGGTTGATGATCCACTGCCGCACGATGGGGTGCACGGTGTGGCCGCTGCACCCTATCAGGCCTATATATATATATTATACGCCACACAAATTGACATTTGAATACACTTTAAATAAATTGTCAATTTATCATTACACTTTAATTTTTTTAATCTAAAACATGGAGGTCAATCAAGTCATTTTACTGTTTCTACGCATTCTAGAAGTAGAAGAACTAGAATTAAAAAAATGAAGGGATCAACTATTCAAATATATTCAATAATATAACTTAATAAGCCACTACTTGTCTACTTCCCACAAGGATACCAGTCACACTGCTCACAAGTCACACATGTGACATGACACACTCACACTACCTTTACAAAAGCCCCAAACCCCCAATAAACAAAACTGTGAAATTGCTGGTGGCGCTAGATGCAGCAGGGACATAATACTCCCGCGTGCGCAAATGTTGAAGTCCTAGTAGCTATCCAGTGTAAAGTCCCCCCTCCCTCCTGAGTTGGGCTGTTTTGAGATAGGATCTTTTGATCCTTTTCAATTTTAATTTTGCTGTAATTATTTTGGTCCGATGAACTATTCTCAGTTATAGCTGTAATTACTGAAGAAAACAATGACATGAAATTTTTTTTACCCTAAAACAAAATAAAAATAAACAAAAAAAGTTCTCAAATATGAATAAACACAGTCCTCTGTTTTTCCAAGACCCCAGTCATCTGTCGATGACCCCGATTGATGATCACAGTCCGTCTCGTCAATGGGGGAGAGATGAACACCAACTCGCTGTCCATCTTGTCAAGGGAGGGAGAGATGAACGCCGACTCGCCGTCCGTCTCGTTAGAGGGGTGGGGAGAGGAAGTGAGACGGGAGAAAGAGAAGGATCGTCACTGAAGAAATTCAAATATGGTACGTGGTCCGCGTCCCTCATCATCGCCCGATGCCCCGATCGCCGTCCGTTAGCGCAGGTTTGCAACAGAAATTGTGGGAGCCTTGGATGAAGGAGAAACCAAGAAGGGTTTTTAGGTTTTATTCGATTTTTTTTATTCGGTAATTGGTGCGATTAGGGTTGTCTTTGGACATTGGTTAGGCTGGTTGGGCCGGGCTGGGATTTTTAGTTGAGGTTCTGAGATTGAGCATCATTTTAGCGGGGCAGAATAGCACTGACCCTATTTTATGGTGTCAGTGGACCTCCTCCTCTTGTGGCCAGAGCTAGGTCTAGACTTAGGTTCAACTAGCTTGACTTGGGGGTGCTTCAATGGTTGTGTTTCAGAGGGAGTTAGACTGGACGACTAACCCCAATCCTAGCTCCTCGGGCTATTGGTCTGGTTGCCCGTCAGCTGATTTTCAGTGATATGCTTTTGATGGGAACTTGCAATCCGAGTTGTCCTCCTCGGGTGAGGGGTCAATCACCGGAGCTATCCTCCCGACTGTGGAGTCAATTATGCGAATTGGACTCCTCGAGCGAAGAGGCAATCATCTCCTTGGCTGATTGATATTTGGTTGTAATCTTCTCGCTCGGCTAAGCTATCCGTTTACCTGACTCATAAAGACACATGACACCTTTAGAAAGAGCGCGAGATTTTTGCTCCACAGTGATCATTTCTCTCTAAATTACACACATTAGTTTCAGTTTTGATCATATATTTCACTTATGATCACGTTTAAAAACTATGATAAAAAAAAAACATCAAATGAAAGATCACACTCTCAGAGATCATGGTTTTAAACCATGAAGAAAGACATTTAATCATGATTATAAACCGTAATCAATATCAAATATTGTAGTAGTGACGGTTTGAGATGTTTAAAATATATTTGCAATAAGTATGATTGTTGCATAAATATATAAAATTATAGAAGTGTTTCCTTGAAATGACCAACATGGACCTAGAACAGACGATGGCCTATACCCTATAGTAGTCACGAGAAGATCCTGGATCTCTAGACATCATGTTGAGCTACAATCACAGAAGTATTGTTTCCCTCATTTGTCTTTATCTACTTGTTATATATACTTAGTTAATCTTGCAATGTCATTCTTGTAGATTTAAATGCAATATGAAAATCTGGAATAGAGTTTATTCTCTATCACACAAGTATATATACATCAAGTTTCCCTTTGAGTGTGTATATATTATTTTTATAAAAATATATACTTTATTAGATATATATATTCTTAATTAATTGTTTTTAAAATATGTTCGGTAGTACAAATAAAACCGTAAAATGGACTGATAATAATACACGTTATGGGCTCGGGACTTTGATTTTTTTGGGTCTGTCCATAGGCCCACGAGATTCACACATTTTGATATGTTACATGCTTACATAATGACATTTTTTATATAAAAAATGATATAGATACTCGTATGAATGAAATACATGTATTTTTTTTTATTGTACAAATATATTGTATTAGATGATATTAACATTGTGTTAGTCATGTAGAGATTGTAAACATACCGTAAAAATGATTTATGTAACACAATAGTGTTTGGAAACCCTTTTGAACGAGATTTTATTTAAAAAAAAATGAAAAGAGCAAAAATATTTTCAAATGACTCCAAAAAATAAATTTAATTAAAAAATTTGTTTAAACTTTTACTATAAAAATATATATTTTTTAAAAAAAGTGCTTTCTAATAATTAAATTTTATTAAGCTATTGTATACAAAATCATATCATACTTTTTAAACGCCTAAAAGTGCACGAGTACCATGAATCACTACATTGTGCCATGAATCACTATATTTAAATATGGACCAAACATAAAATTATAATTTTATATGCTTTCGCCACCACTACAAGTTTAAAGTGGTGAGCATGATCTAGAAGGTTAAAATTCCTGATGTGACAGATGATCTCATCTGGATTTAATCTTCTCACATGTTTTATGAAGCTTGAATTTGACATTCAAGGTGTCGTCTATTTTATTTTGTTCCCCAAAATGAGAAAATTATATTTTATATGTACATTTTTTGTGCGTTCAGAGTCCGGTCATGTTGATGCTGAATCACACCATTGATATTATATATTTTATAAGAGAGGATAATAAATCTTGTTAGAGATTTATATTATTTGCGGTTCCAACTTCCAAGGAAGCCTAACATATTACTTCTAATGCAAACCAAACTGTATCTTTATGTTGATGTGATGTGAACCTTGTAACACACACTATCATATATGCATCATCAAATTAACTATGTCAATTTAATGAGTTGTGTTGTAAATACATGCATATGAATATGCATGTAATTATAGGTGCATGTAATTGTGCATGATCGCTTGATACATGTATAAATTAGTGTGTGATATTAATTGTAAATTCATGTATATTGTAAATACATGAATAAAATATTATGGTTGTTATCCCCCTATAAATATAGGATGTAAAATGAAATGAGAAATTCTTGAATAATACTTTCTCTACCCCTCTTGTACTCCAAATTATTTTGTGTTTCGATCTCTTTCTCTTTTATTTTATAACAAGTTGCATTGAATACAATAATATGTAGTGAAAAATAAAAGAGTTTCCCGTTTGGATCCGCGATGAAGCGGATTCAACAGCGGTGAATTCCGTCTAACGCCACCACAGATTCAAATAGAATTCTCGTGTCCGCATTTGAACAGTAAAAGTAATATTTATAGACCAAAATTCTCTGTGTTTGAGATGCTAAAAAACGAATGCTTCTCTATTGCCCTTGCTTTTTCAAATGTTGAGTTCTCCGCCGCACTCCCAAGCACCCCCTTAATCAAATTGGTGAGTTGGACACATTTAGAGAAGTTATATTTTCAATGATTGGCCCACATTAACTTGAATCCGAAAATTGATCAATTTTTTTTATAGAAAAATCGAACTAGCTCCTTGAAAACTTATGAAAATCAGAAAAAATCCCTGTAAAATTGATAAATCTCCTCGGGTACCTATTTTATTGAATAATATTTATTTTAGTCCATATAACTAACCATGTGTGGTTAACCCTAACCATGCGTGGTAAATTACTGTTATACCATTTTAAAACTTATTTTCTTTGTTGAAAAAAATCGATATAACTCCCTCAAAACTTATAAAAATTAAAAAAAGTCCCTATAAAATATAAAAATCATCTTTAACTCCCCGAAATCTTCTAAAAATCACAAAAAATCCATGTGATTATCTAAAAATATATACTGATTTATTTAAATTTTATTAAATAAATTATAGTTTTATAATCAAGGTGCTATGCTTTTTATTGCTAATAATTTTAAGTTAAGAATGTATTATAGAATTTTGATTTTGTTTTTAAATTATTTTCTCTACTGATTTTATTATGGAGTTGATGAAACTGTAATTTTTTTGTTCAGTCTCTGTAATGAGATTGAGGTGAAAATGTTGAAAAATGACTCAATTTTGTAGATCAAATGAGGTTCAATGAATATTTTTTTTACATGTGAGGATGACATATCAGTATAATGGGGGTATTTTTTGTCTTATAAAAGAACTAAATCTGATTTTATAAAGTTTGTAGGGACTGAATCCAATTTTAGTAAGTTTTTGAAGACTTATTTCAATATATTTTTTGACCGGGGGACTAAATTCGTTAACCATATACACTTTATAGGACCTATGATGATTTTGTGATTTTAGAGGGACTTTTTGTGATTTCAAGAAGATTTTAGGGAGTTAATAAGATTTTTCCTTTTTTTTAATGTATCATTTTTAATATATATATATATATATATATATATATATTAATTAAGCTATAGATTATGTTACACATAAAAGTGGCTTCCAGCTAGCTTATTGTATATTTTGAAGAAAATATAAGCTATGAAAAAAATATTTTTCAGGAAAATATATTTGATCTTCTTTAAACTGAAAACTCAAATGGATGTACCACATTTACCCAACATTCATAAAATTTTAAAATTACAAATAGATTATTTATCAAATGACAAATAGATTTACAAGATAGATTTTTGGTTTTTATATTTAAGCAAAAACAGCCATCAAGCACATGTATCAATAAATTTATCAAATATAAAAAATTAACATAATTAAAATAACATGAAAGCATCCCCATGTGTTGTTGCTTCCATTAATTTCCAGTTGATTGGATGTTTTTAAAATATTAAAATGGAGGATAAAGAAAATATTTTGCTCAGTCCCTCGTGTAATGCCTTTTCTAACCCGCATATGTTTTAAATTTGTTTGAAGTATACATCTATTCAACTAATGAAATGTGATTTTTTTTAATTTATAAAAACAAACTAGATATGGATATGATTCGAGTGTATATTCTTTTATATTTTTCATAATAGAATATATATTAACATAATAAAATATATATTTATACTATATTGATTATATAACAATTGCAATTGAAGATGCAAAAATGATTGCGTCCAATTTTTTAAACACTATCAAAAATTGTAAAAGGTGTCACTGACAGTCAAACTTATAAAATATACAACATTCAACAATACATAAAAAGTAGATTTTTTAAGTTTTATTATAAGTTTTCGTTCATAAACATTCAAACATAGTTTCAAGAATTGTTTTTACAAAAAGTCTTAACATGCTATAAAATCCCCAACATAGAGTAATAGAGAGTGTTGGACCAACATGGATCCGAAACAAACTGTGAATCAAAGTCCATGTGAACTAACCCATAAGATGTCCAAACTTTTTCTTACTTTTTTTCATGTGTCTAGGTTTTGAATTATAGGTGTCCCAGCAGGGTCTCTCTCTTACCATTAGACCATAAGCCTATGAGACAAACATATTTTAATTTTAGATGACAAAAAGTTTGCTTCAAAACAAATATATTAAGCCAAGACCATACCCATTTCATCCGTGGTAAAAACATTAATTATGTGTATCTTGTTTTTTTACTTTTTTTTTAATTATTTTTTGGTTAAAAAGGCTCCTAATGAAATTCAAGACATAAGATTACATGCATCTTATCTATAGTTAATTTTTCTGAGCTCACATACATATGAAACCAATACTTTTATGCCCCGTTTGTGTAGCAGAATAAGAGTGGCTTAATGGTGGAATAAGGTGGGATAAGAATAGATAGGGGAAATTGGTGTTTGTTTAAAGAGTATATGATAGAATTACTATGCTAGTTTAAACGAGTATAAGAGAGTATAACAATTTTAAGTAACCCTAGGATAAACTATACTCACTTTATCTATTCCCATGGGCCCACATGTCAAATCAACTTTTTATATCTTATCACATCAAATCACCTATCCATACCTCTTATACATCAAAGGGCCCACATGTCAAATCAACTTTTTTACACTTTATTTATATTTTATTCTTTATCAACCAAACAACTCAATCTTTATTCTTACGTTTTCCAATAAGAATAAAAAAAACACAATCAAACTGAAAATCTCTTATTCATGTAGATTTGTTATCTATGCTAGCATAGTTATCTATCCAGAATAACTCAATTCCGCTATCCAAACGGGGACTTAAAAACTATATATGGATATTCCATAGTTCCATTTGATTAGTATAACTGCCCGTTGGGGCTACTGTAATGCATCAATGTATATCTTATGCTTATAAAACATGTTTTGAATAGATTGATATAAGTAGGCTAATTAATTAAATGCACTTCACTAACATGAATTATCATTTCATATTTATTTCATCCAAAATGTTAATTTGTTTATAAGCCATCCCAAGCCTTTGATTTTTTAAGCATCTTTGATTGATTTATAAAATACACACTCAGCTGTGAGGGTTTTGAAATCATGTGTGATATCCTTGTCATTCTATCTAACAAGGATGACAACATACATTTATTTATAAATTAAAAGGAGAAATTAATTAGAGGTCCTCCTAGCCTCTCCTCATTATTTTTAGGTCTTTGAAGTCTTTTTAGTTTTTTTTAGATCCTAAAATCTAAAATCTATTATTTGTAGGTCCATTCCATCCACTATCGTTTCAACCCCCTTGTGAAATGTAATTCCTACCCCTCACACTTAATCTCCCTCTCTCTCCCCAAAATCCTCCCCCCCCCCCCCAAAGCCCCTCATTCTCCTCGAAACCCCTCGTTTTTCGCCTGAAACCCTAACTGAACCTCATGAAACCCTCAAAAAATCCTCACGAAATCATCCGATCGGACTGCCTCCATTGAAGGAACAGTGCATCGATGACGACATCAACAAATCGAGAAGCCCTTGGCGATCCTCCACGGCCGCGAGGTCATTCACCAAGCTCAATCGATACTTCCTACATAGAGTAGATCAATGAACCCTTTCATCCCTAATTGAAATAAATGTTGTTCATATTTTAAGGATCTGCTGATATGGGTTTCAAATATGGGTACTTTGTAAATATAAACAAGTACATTGTTATCTTCTTTGTATATGACCTAATTTATGCTTTGATAAACAATAAATATATTTGATGCACATGTCTTGGGTTGATTTTCTGGTTATGCTATGCAAATGCATAATATAAAATTATACCATCTACAAATCTTTTCCAAAGAAGCCATCGTTGCTATGCACTGGCCTTGGGTGGATTTGATGCTTATGCTATGCATAAGTGGTTGTGTCATTAGTACGCAGTAATGTCTTCACAGTACATTATTAAACGTAATAGTATACTAGTAAATCTTTTGAGTACACTGTTAAACTAATGATAACATGTGTCGAAGTAAATTTACTTTATCAATTTAACGCCAATTTCAAAGATTTACATGTTATTTTGGTTTGCCATTTGAATTTTATGTGTTTACATGTTTGTTACCTTCTAATTTATATTATTTATGTTTTTGCACAATGTATATGATTTTAAAAATGGTTCAAACAGAGGGTTTGACACCAAGAAGAAGTCCAAGGTTCAATACAAAATCCCCTACTATAAACCCACCCACAGAAGCTCCTTCAAACCCATCCATAGAAGCTTCTTCAAATCCATTCACCGAATCACCTGTACAAAACCCATCCACATAAGATCCTCCCAGGCCATCCACCGAACCCCCTACTGAAGAGCCATCCACATAAGCTCCTTCAAACCCATCCACTGAATCCCCTGTACAAAACCCATCCATAGAAGCTCCTCCTAGGCCATCAACCGAACCCCCTACTGAAGAGCCATCCACCGAACCCCTACTGAAGAGCCATCCTCTGAAACCCCTACTGAAAAGTCATCTACCGAATCCCCTACTAAAAAGCCATCGACAAAAGGTCATGCCTAGCCTTCCACCAAATGCTCTGCTAGAAAGCCATCCATAAAAGTTTCTTTGAGGCCTGCTACTATATCACAAGCTCCTTCCAAGCCTTCCATCAAATCTCCCGCATCAAAGCCTTCCAAAATAACTCCTTCCAAGACTTCCATCAAATCCCCCGCTTCAAAGCCGTTCAAAAAAGCTCTTGTCAAGCCTTCGACCAAATCCCCTACTCAGAAGCCATCTACAACAACCCTGTCTAAGCCATCCCCCAAAGCTCCCAAGGAATCAACCAAACCCCCTCCGAACAAAAAAGTTACAAAAGAATCAGTGAAGAAGTCCAATGTTTGTCTGGAAGAAAATCGAGATAAACAATTCTTTGTGTCCTACTTATTGGTTGATTGAAATGTATATTGTTATGTGCTATGTGCTTTTTAATATAATTTGGGTGTACTACTAATCTTTATGATAGGTACACCTTGTTGAAGGAAAAACACGATATAAATCTAAATGGTTGTATGACATTTAAGTGATATTTAATTCTTAGTACATTGTTATATGGTATGGGTACACTGTTAGATTTGAGAAGTACATTTTTATAATTGATGAGCACATTGTTAGTACTCAATTACTTATGTTTGTCATATGTTATTATTCATCTCAATAATTTATGTTTGTCCTATCATTCCATTTTTACAGGAACGATCCAGTTGCCTTTCATTACTAACCAGTTGATGGAATCACTTAGGAAGGTGTGGCTAAGCGTTAAGAACCACAATGAGGGCAAATACCTAAAAAGTTTAATTGGGTACTTGTTTGGATGCACGACCATTTTATGTGTAAGTTTATCTTTATCTTCATTATTATATATAATTGTTTGTTATATTGCTTCGTATATTAATGAATAAATTTTTGTATAGGTTGGTTTTACGAGCATGTTAAAGGAGATCAGTGGAAACCAGTGGAACATTACGTGTGCCCACGGTTGTTCAAGTGGGTTCTGAAGATGAAGAGAAGAGGTGAGAAGAATGTCAACCCCTCTAATGTGAGGGCAGATGAGGTATATGTCATTTACTTTCAGTTTACAAACTCAATTATATTAAATTTATATAGTACACTGTTAAAGCTCCCAGTACACTATTATATCAAAATTGTACACTATTAATTGTATACATGTTATTTATTTTAGGTTGTTAGAAGCCTCACTCCTGATGATGGTGAAAGGTGGCTCCTTTTTGGAGGTTCAAGAAAGAAATCAAGGAAAAGAACATTCCATTGAATTACTGGAAGGGTGATGAGACAGTTGAGGAAGAACCTGCCCCCGTCGAACCCAAGAAGAGTTTGAAATATCATGTGTCCATTGGTTCGAAGAAGAGGAAGCTCCCACTCATTAGACAATATCAACAGATGAGATTGATGAAAAGATGCAAGAGGCTGGAGATAGAAGTTCATGCTTTAAAGGCCGAGAATGCTTTTTCGGATGCCCTGGGAGCTAAAGTGGGAGTCCTTCAGGCTGCGAAAGCCTGCCTGTTGGCTGAGGAAGCAGTGAATCAGGACAATATAAAAAAAATAAAGGAGGAAAGTGTTCATGATGATGATGATGATGAGAATATAATGTATGATCCTTATGGTGATCTTGAGATCGAGGATGAAGATGAACATAAAATCCTTGAGGAGCATGCCCAATTTTGCTCTCAGTCATGCTCCCATGCAATGGAGATGTTCCCATCCTCCCAGGAAATGGACATGTCCAGATCCATCATGCCATTTAGTCAAGATCCTACTAAAGGAGTGATTGAGGATGGTCTGAAGTTTGCATTCTACGTTGAGCTTGTGAAGAGGAGATCGAGGACTATATCAAACTTACTCCGTTCCCCATACATAACATGCCCGTGGGCAATAAATTAGCTAAGAAGATGGAGGAAACAATGATTACAATTTCATCACAATCACTGGAAGAAGTTCTTTCTATTTATTCATCACCTAAAAAGCGCAAGAAGCCGGTAGCAAAGGGAGGCAAGAATGTACATGTAAACATGCTTGTATGACTGCATTGTTCATTTTTATGGTTAGTTCATATCTAGTACACTATGACGCATTCACGATACACTCTTATTCTATTATAGTACACGGTTAATTCCTAATTGTAGATTACACATCTCAGTTCGTTGATTATGCAGTACCTAGAGAAGAGAATGAACTATTAGGGAAAGTTTTTACTCTCAGATGAAGATAAGGGACTCATCGATGAGTTTCTTTCACTACTGATAACAGGGTATACTTTAGTTAGGTGCAATATTTTTATACATTGTGAATATGCACCTATTTTACTAATTCCATGTTGTTTTTTTCTAGTGACTCCATTGTTCAGGCTAGTCGAACTTTTATTACTAGGGTTTGCTTGCGTGAAGTGCTATTCAAGGATAAGCTACAAGATTATGTGAGTATTTGTTATTACTCATGTGATGATACGGTTATTTAAAATATTAACAAGAATTATGACAGATGTATAACCATTTGGTTTCAACATGCTCATCTTCTAATAAATATTGCAAATCAAATGTCTATTGTCTAACAAACAGGTGAAATTTATCATTGCTGACACCTTCATGATAACATGAATCATATAATTGTTCATCTTCTGATTGTGGTTATTTTTGTAAATTATAGAAAAACTTGAACAACACAAACCCTTGCAACGTCGATGGAGTTTCAGCTGAGCAATATATGTCCAAATTTTCTTTTTGCAAAGGACGCACCAAGGGATCTTGACATGATCTTAATGCCAGTAAATTCAAACGTGAAAGAGTGTATCATTGACATCTTTTGAAGGTTGACTTGAAGCAACATCAATTCGTATAGTATAACTGCATGAAGAATGTCCCAGATTTTATGAAAAGTAAAGATAATTTGATAAGTTCATATCTTCTGCGTTACGGTTTTCTCTTAACTTTTCTTTGGGACACACATCGTCATGATTGATTGTATTGCTAACAAATAGTACATTGTTAGGCTATAAGGGTGTACATTGTTAGCAATATGGGTACATTGTTAGGTATTTTGGGTACTTTACTAATGTTAACTATGCATGTCATGTGGCTGAAATTGTATCTGAGAAGGTATCATTCCATAGAAGCTGTGAACTGGCCATGTTAGACCTGTGTCATTTAGAGTCCTAATTTCGATCGGAGTCGCTAAAATTTTGATTTTTAGCTACCTTCTGGGGTTTAAGGACTCTGATTGAAGATATAACTGCATATTATGGGTCCTGGTATTGTTTAATACTGCCCATAAAATTTTCATTTAATTCCGATAACATTTTTGGAATTATGCAGTTTTGAATTGGTATTTGGATTTGATTTTGTTAAAATCCAAGATGATGAGGTAAAAATCCGATATTATTACGAGATGTCCAGTTTTGATATAGCTTCCATATAGAAGTGGAATTGGATCAACTGGATTCGTATATTAAAAGTTATGGGTATTTTTCCATGTATACCCCGAAGTTGAGGAAATCCAGGCTGCAGCCCTGTAAGATGTATAGCCTAGATTTAGAAATAGCTCGAGGGGTTATTTGATCTAGATGTAAACATGAAAGTTGTAGATAATCGTCTTATCTTTCCAATGCCACTGGAATCATGCAATTCGGAGCTGTATTGAGTAAGTTATGGTCGTTTAAGTGAAGGCTGCGCAGAGTTTTTAGTCCGAGGACGACTTAGTCTTCAGCCCGAATTTGCCTATAAATACCACCCCGAAATGTTACGACTTCAGCTCTTCAGCTCGGGTTGGCCTCTCTTTTTCCCTCTTTTGGTGTGTATTTGGAGGAGGAGAAGGAGATGGAGCAAGAAGAAGTTGAAGCTTAAAGTGGAAGGGTTAGTGAAGGTGATTAAGGGTTTTGGACTTGTTGTTGTTGTTGTTGATGATTCTTTCTTCTCTTCCCCTCTCTAATCAGTCCCCCCCCCCTAGGTGTTTGTTGAAATGCCCAAGTGAAGAAGAAGAAGGATGGGAAGCAAGATGGAGGTGGTGGAAGCGGTGGTGGCGGACGAGGTGGCCAAGGGTGCGCTTGCGAGCCCCTACACCTCCCCCTACACTCCCCCTCTCATTTGGGTGAGTTTTCCCTCTTCTTTATTTGGTTTTCATGCTTGTATGGGTGCTTGGGAGGGCATGCATGAGTAGTGTTTGGGTTTGGGTGCATGTGGGGGACATGGGAGAGTGTTTTGGAGGCTGGGCGCGCGGGTCTGCACGCGCGAGCGCGCGCGCGGGCGCGCGCGGAGGTGTATCGCGCGGGTGAAGCGCGCGGGCGCGCGCGGGTACGCGCGCGGGTCGTGCGCGCTGGTGCGGGCGCGCGGGAGCGCTCGGTAGCGCGCGGTGGTGTGCGCGGGGGGTCGCGCGAGGTGCGCGCGGGGTCGCGCGCGAGCGCGCGCGTGTCTGCGCGCGGAGGGCGCGCGTCTGCGCGCGTCTGGGCGCGCTGCGCGCGGGGCGCGCGGCGTGCGCGCGCAGGGGGTGCCCGGGGCTGCGCCCGGGGCTCCCCGGGGTGCGTATGGTGCTGCCCGAGGCCGGTTTGGCCGTGCTGAGGGTCGGCACCCTCGGGTGGGTGTCCGGGGGGCTCGGGCACGCGTGCGGGCGTGCATTCTTGCGTGCGTTCGAGCCCGTTTGCGTGCATGTCTAGCCTTAGGCGTGCCTAGTTAATTCTATGTGCTTGATGTGTTATACTCACCCTTTTGATACCCTTGACTTGCAGACCTCGTCGGTTGGGATGCGCGTCACCCGGGTATCGGTGAGTGGTTTGATTCCAACCCTTCCGGGAGCGTTCGATGCACGTAGTCGTGCTTCGCGCTTCCATGGGGCTTTAT
This sequence comes from Acorus calamus, assembly GCA_030737845.1. Taxonomy (NCBI): domain Eukaryota; kingdom Viridiplantae; phylum Streptophyta; class Magnoliopsida; order Acorales; family Acoraceae; genus Acorus; species Acorus calamus. Next base: position 7,294,265 of record CM060860.1, read on the forward strand.
TTGCACCCTAAATATGCTAGATATTATGCATGCTAGGTTGTATAGCTCGTATATTGTGTAGAACCCCTATTCTACCTTATACTTGCCTATGTATTGTATAGAATATGGCATGACTTAGGTAATTATGATTGAATGACTACCCCTATTTATCAAGCATGTTAACTTGGGTTAATAACGGGTGTATGCGTAATATTCCTCCGATTTAGGACTCGAGGGTGTGGTATAGTTGTTGCACCCATCTGTTGGGGCAAAACTATGACCAGCTCGAGAGAGGATGAGGCATTCCCTCTCCCTCGCCCTCCTTCTCTTCGCGAACCGAGTGAGTAGATGTAGTTCCTACTTGACTCGGGTTTGCTTGGAATTATTGGCATGCACCTGTTGTTGCGCAGATCGCGCTTAACCCTTCCCTTCTAGGTTGGTTTTATCCAACGTATAATAGGTTGTAATTTGTGTGTGTTTATCTGTTTGATGCCATGTATGCATGTTTAAGTAGGCCATCATTGGGTAGTTAATTGCATATATATATATATATGCCGATATGGCCATGATTCTTGTCTAATGTATTAGACAAGTGTATGACCTCTTGTGGGTCATACCATGGTTTTGACACTTATAATTAATGTCTTCCCCGCATCTGAGTTATGCGCCCTGGAGGGAATTCATGAGAATTCATTGCGCCTATCGGTGTTTGATAACCGATGATGACGGATCCAAGAGGATCGTATCCGCGAGCGTAGATTGTTTTCCCCTTCGTTGGATCCGTGTAGGAACTTCCCGGCGTTGGAAACGCTGTCCTGGCACCGGGCTCCCATTCGTGGGAGTATGTCAGGTAGAGGCTACCCGGGGAAAGGGCTACCGGTGGACCAAGGGCTTAGAACAATCGACCTCTTCCCCAAGATCCTATGTCACCCGTCGGGGTGAGGGTGAGGGTGTTGGCGTGAGTAGGGTGGGGTCGCGTTGATACTCGACCCGTCAGTTTGTATAGATGGTTTTCCCGTGGGGTTTGCGCTGCGAGCATGAGTTATCGTTTTTCCCCTTCGTTGGATCCGTGTAGGAACTTCTCGGCGTACCATTGCTGTCTTGGCACCGGGCTCCCATCTGTAGGTACCATCGCTGTGGTCGACAGTGTACTGATCGTGGGAGTATGTCAGGCAGAGGCTACCCGGGGAAAGGGCTACCGGTGGACCAAGGGCTTAGAAACGATCTAGTCTCTTCCCAAGAGACTGGGTCACCCCTTTTGGGGTGAAGGTGAGGGATTGGTACAGTTACTTCCGACAACCTAGGTCACCCTTCGGAGGTGAGGGTGTTGGTGTGAGTGTTGTGGGCTCGAGTTGATACTTGACCCACCAGCTTGAGTGATTGGCTTTCCATAGGGTTCGCGCTGCGAACAAGTAGTGTTTCCTCCCAATATCATCGTATACCGGGGTCCCGACGTAGAAGCTGCCCTGACAGAGGACTCCCACTTGTAGGTACTCCCGATGCGTTCGGCAGATGTACTGATCAGGGGAGTGTACCAGGTGAGGCTACACGAGGGTGGACCACCGGACGATGTTGCAAGCCTGAATTATCGTTCTCCTCTTCGCCGGATCCGTGTGGATGCTTCCTAGGTACGAGCCGCCCTGGGTGGACCCCCACCTGTAGTACCATCGATGCGCTCGACAGTGTACTGACCGTGGCCGGCTCCAGGTAGAGGCTGCCTGGGAGAGCGCTACCGGATGACGAACAGTGTAGAATAGCAAGTTGTCCTTCGAGTCCCTAGACTCACCCCTGTGGGGGCTAGGGCAGGGCAGGGTAGGGTCGCACCGCCGTGTGACCTTGTTAACCGTTGGGTTTCTACCCATGGTTTCCTTGATAGGTGATTGCCTTAGGATCGAATGTTGGTGTTGGTGTTTGGTTTCTGACCACTCACTGAGCTTGTAGCTCACCCCTCGCTTATGTTTTTCCCCAGTTGACGCTGAGTCGGATCCAAGAGAAGAGCTCCCCTGGCGCCATCCGAGTAGGAGACCTGCGTTCGCGTTGGATGTCTTGCGAGTCGGAGGCTATCAGCATTCCCTTTTCATTGTATGTATTATACTTGTGCTTGTGCACGGTATGTAGACTGTTGATGTCAGTTATTGTATATATTGGCTCTCACAGGACAGTTGATTGTGTACTCTAGTCTGTAATATGTCTTTGAATTACAGACTTAGTCATTTGAGCTTCCGCTTTTTGTATATATTTGATGTCAGTTACTTGTGTATTGCCTTTTCTATTGTGGAGTATTTATTTGACCTCGTGTATGGATTACTGATATCATTTATATATTTGCCACGTCTCGGGGACGGCCGCCCTGGGGCGTGACAAAAGTTGGTATCAGAGCCATGTCCTGTCAGAGCCAATTGTTTTCTTTGAGATGAGTCCTAGGATTTCGAGACGAGTATTCTGATCCTAGTGCTGGTTCCTTAGTTGCTGATATGCCTCCTCGGAGACGGGCGCGTGGACGTGGTCACCCTTGGGCTTCGGAGGTTTTCGAACCTACCGGAGGCGAGGAGTCTACTTGAGAGTTCTCGGCTGTTGGGCCAGGACTTGCGCGGGATGCCTCCAGCGTTGGCGCGAGCTAACGCTGAGATGGAAGATCTTCTGGACACTCAGACTAGAGCACTGGAGGCATAGACTGGAGCGTTGGCTGAGCAGGCGCGAGAGATCCAGGAGCTGCGGGCGGCCCGCGTGGCGATCCCGTAGATACCCTTAGCGGTAGGTCCACTAGTGGTGCCAGGATACCCCATGTACCGGTTGGAGACCGTAGTCTCCTCCGTTCTGTTTATCAGGGGTATACCATAGAGTTTGCGTGCGGCACCAGTTTCAAGCGTTGAGGATGTGGTGTAGTATTCATTAAGGGGTGATGTCTTCTTCTAGCCTTCCTACTCAGGATAAGGGGCCTTGCAGGGTCAGCGTTGAGACCCGGGCTAGGGTACTCCGTGTTCCTTGTTTGGTTGTCGGGATATCCTATATCGGGACCTCATGAGGCCCTCCCGAGGTTCTTTTCCCAGTCAAGGAATACCTTTGAAGCATCAATTGATGATTGATTTTTCTTTCCTCACTTGGGAGGTGCGATAGCGGGTGGTGATGCATATGATCGGGATTGGTGCATCCTATTGCAGCTTGGTGGGCGATCGCTTATGGACTAGGGTTCCATAGCCATATCTGGAGTCGCTTCGATATATCATCGTGCATAGTAGCTACCCGGTAGAGGCAAGAGTCCTGTGAGGTGCTCCCTGGGACTATCCACGACGCTTGTTGGTGTGCCCATATAGCAGAGATAGTGGACATGGGAGGCTATCAGGTAGGGCCACACCGGAGAGTGCTACTGGATGACGTCGAGAGCTTGGACTCCCCGTGATGAATCTGCCCATTGAGTGCATGATGCTGGAGTTCCAACGGTTATAGTTGGGCGACCTGTAGGTGGCGGCATGTGAAGCACAGTTTGAGGTACTGTCGCGTTTTGCCCCCACATGGGTCGTAAATGAGGAGACGTGACGCTAAGCGTTCGTGATGGGACTCAACCGCCATATCAGGTAGATGACGTCGCTTAGGTGTTGTCGGGAATCGACGACCTCCTATTGCGTGTCTTGCGGATTAAGTGCGGTCGAGCGGCTTACCCAGCGTAAGGTCATCATGAGCGTCAGCCTTGCTCGAGGAGCAGATTTGGACTTAATCGTCCCAGGAATTATTTTGATCTCCCCATAGGGGTTGAAGATCAAGTACCCTTGTCGCGAATTGATGATCTGTTTTGACCAGCTTTGGGAGCAGCGTCTTTCTGTTGATCGATCTTCGCGCAGGTACCCTATTTGGAGATCCGGGAGTTGGGCATTCTTTAGTTGGCCTTTCGTGACCGTTTCGGGCACTACGAATTTTGGTACTGCCGTCGGGGTAGACGAATACGCCAGATGCCTACAATGATCTCAAATATGTTATTGGCCTCCGTGGGCTGTTCTGAGGTAGCCTTCGTTGAGGATGTTGGTTGGCATGCCCTCAGGCGAAGTTGGATCGTCGCGTTAGAATGCGTTCGTCCATCGAGATTCCTCAGTGGACGTGGGAGTGAGTTATCATGGATTTCGTTGTGGGCTCGCTAAAGTCACGTTCGGGTCACGATGCCGTCTGGGTGATCATTGACCGATTGACTAGGTCCGCACTTTCCTCCCTATCCAACTGACTGAGTCTCTGGACGCTTTCGACGCGGGTTTGAGCCTTCGCGATTGTTCGTCTTCATGGCACTCCGGTCGGTGCTATTTCGGGCTGAGACGCGTGGGTTACTTCGAGGTTCTGGCGCAGCCTTTGGCAGGCTTTTCGCGCGAGCCTCCCTTTTAAGTACAGCGTTTCGATACCGACGGACAGCTAGGCAAGAGGACAATTTAGGCCTTGGAGGACATGCTATTTGCCTGCGTACTCGACTTGGGGCAGTTGGATGAGGCACCACCCTTTGGGTAGAGGTCTGCCTGTGAGACGACTGCCATTCGAGCATCCAGATGAAATGGAAAAAGGGGCACTCTACGGGCGCAGTTTTATACCTCCCTTATGTGGGGACGATTGTGGAGCGCCTGTTGGAAGGGCATAAGTTATTTTATTGACCTTGCGGTGGCCGAGATGGTTCGTGCGTGCCTCTGCACCACCTAGAACCGTCTGAAGGGCTACCAGGTCATCGTCGCCAGGAGCCTACCTTCGGGTTCGGCGACCATGTTGGCATATGGTGTCCCGGTTTAAGGGCATCCTCTGTTTCGACGTTCGGGGCGTGTTGAGTCGGCCTTCCATTGGACCGGTTTTCGTCCTTGAGTGGATTAGGGGAGGTGGCTGTCATGAAGCCTTGCCCCATGGTCGACTCGTGCCTGTGACGTCATCCGATGTCTCAGCTGAGACATTATGTCCACGATCCTGCTCATGTCATTCCGTTCGAGCCGCTCATCCTCGAGCAGGATTTGTCGTTCGGGGAGCAGTTGATCGAGACATGGACCAATGTGAAGAGAGGCTCCGTACCCAGACCGTTCCTTCGGTTAAAGTGCGTGGTAGCACCAGTTTGGTGTCCGGACCACTCGGGAGCCAAGGGACTCTATGGGCGACACTTCTATGTTCGGTCTTCCCTTTGGGTTTCCTTAAATTTCGAGGACTAAATTTCCTAAGGGGGGGAGAATGTTAGACCTGTGTCATTTAGAGTCCTAATTTCGATCGGAGTCGCTAAAATTTTGATTTTTAGCTACCTTCTGGGGTTTAAGGACTCTGATTGAAGATATAACTGCATATTATGGGTCCTGGTACTGTTTAGTACTGCCCATAAAATTTTCGTTTAATTCCGATAACGTTTTTGGAATTATGCAGTTTTGGATTGGTATTCGGATTTGATTTTGTTAAAATCCAAGATGAGAGTAAAAATCCGATATTATTACGAGATGTAAGTTTGATATAGCTTCCATATAGAAGTGGAATTGGATCAACTGGATTCGTATATTAAAAGTTATGGGTATTTTTCCATGTATACCCCGAAGTTGAGAAAATCCAGGCTGCAGCCCTGTAAGATGTTTAGCCTAGATTTCGGAATAGCTCGAGGGGTTATTTGATCTAGGTGTAAACATGAAAGTTGTAGATAATCGTCTTATCTTTCCAATGCCACTGGAATCATGCAATTTGGAGCTGCATTGAGGAAGTTATGGCCGTTTAAGTGAAGGCTGCGCAGAGTTTTAGTCCGAGGACGACTTAGTCTTTCAGCCCGACTTTGCCTATAAATACCACCCCGAAATGTTACGACTTCAGCTCTTCAGCTCGGTTTGGCCTCTCTTTTTCCCTCTTTTGGTGTGTATTTGGAGGAGGAGAAGGAGATGGAGCAAGAAGAAGTTGAAGCTTAAAGTGGAAGGGTTAGTGAAGGTGATTAAGGGTTTTGGACTTGTTGTTGTTGTTGTTGATGATTCTTTCTTCTCTTCCCCTCTCTAATCAGTCCCCCCCCTAGGTGTTTGTTGAAATGCCCAAGTGAAGAAGAAGAAGGATGGGAAGCAAGATGGAGGTGGTGGAAGCGGTGGTGGCGGACGAGGTGGCCAAGGGTGCGCTTGCGAGCCCCTACACCTCCCCCTACGCTCCCCCTCTCATTTGGGTGAGTTTTCCCTCTTCTTTATTTGGTTTTCATGCTTGTATGGGTGCTTGGGAGGGCATGCATGGTAGTGTTTGGGTTTGGGTGCATGTGGGGGACATGGGAGAGTGTTTTGGAGGCTGGGCGCGCGGGTCTGCACGCGCGAGCGCGCGCGCGGGCGCGCGCGGAGGTGTATCGCGCGGGTGAAGCGCGCGGGCGCGCGCGGGTACGCGCGCGGGTCGTGCGCGCTGGTGCGGGCGCGCGGGAGCGCTCGGTAGCGCGCGGTGGTGTGCGCGGGGGGTCGCGCGAGGTGCGCGCGGGGTCGCGCGCGAGCGCGCGCGTGTCTGCGCGCGGAGGCGCGCGTCTGCGCGCGTCTGGGCGCGCTGCGCGCGGGGCGCGCGGCGTGCGCGCGCAGGGGTGCCCGGGGCTGCGCCCGGGGCTCCCCGGGGTGCGTATGGTGCTGCCCGAGGCCGGTTTGGCCGTGCTGAGGGTCGGCACCCTCGGTGGGTGTCCGGGGGGCTCGGGCACGCGTGCGGGCGTGCATTCTTGCGTGCGTTCGAGCCCGTTTGCGTGCATGTCTAGCCTTAGGCGTGCCTAGTTAATTCTATGTGCTTGATGTGCTTATACTCACCCTTTGATACCCTTGACTTACAGATCTCGTCGGATGGGATGCGCGACACCCGGGTATCGGTGAGTGGTTTGATTCCAACCCTTCCGGGAGCGTTCGATGCACGTAGTCGTGCTTCGCGCTTCCATGGGGCTTTATTTGCACCCTAAATATGCTAGATATTATGCATGCTAGGTTGTATAGCTCGTATATTGTGTAGAACCCCTATTCTACCTTATACTTGCCTATGTATTGTATAGAATATGGCATGACTTAGGTAATTATGATTGAATGACTACCCCTATTTATCAAGCATGCTTAACTTGGGTTAATAACGGGTGTATGCGTAATATTCCTCCGATTTAGGACTCGAGGGTGTGGTATAGTTGTTGCACCCATCTGTTGGGGCAAAACTATGACCAGCTCGAGAGAGGATGAGGCATTCCCTCTCCCTCGCCCTCCTTCTCTTCGCGAACCGAGTGAGTAGATGTAGTTCCTACTTGACTCGGGTTTGCTTGGAATTATTGGCATGCACCTGTTGTTGCGCAGATCGCGCTTAACCCTTCCCTTCTAGGTTGGTTTTATCCAACGTATAATAGGTTGTAATTTGTGTGTGTTTATCTGTTTGATGCCATGTATGCATGTTTAAGTAGGCCATCATTGGGTAGTTAATTGCATATATATATATATATATGCCGATATGACCATGATTCTTGTCTAATGTATTAGACAAGTGTATGACCTCTTGTGGGTTCATACCATGGTTTTGACACTTATAATTAATGTCTTCCCCGCATCTGAGTTATGCGCCCTGGAGGGAATTCATGAGAATTCATTGCGCCTATCGGTGTTTGATAACCGATGATGACGGATCCAAGAGGATCGTATCCGCGAGCGTAGATTGTTTCTCCCCTTCGTTGGATCCGTGTAGGAACTTCCCGGCGTTGGAAACGCTGTCCTGGCACCGGGCTCCCATTCGTGGGAGTATGTCAGGTAGAGGCTACCCGGGGAAAGGGCTACCGGTGGACCAAGGGCTTAGAACAATCGACCTCTTCCCCAAGATCCTATGTCACCCGTCGGGGTGAGGGTGAGGGTGTTGGCGTGAGTAGGGTGGGGTCGCGTTGATACTCGACCCGTCAGTTTGTATAGATGGTTTTCCCGTGGGGTTTGCGCTGCGAGCATGAGTTATCGTTTTTCCCCTTCGTTGGATCCGTGTAGGAACTTTCGGCGTACCATTGCTGTCTTGGCACCGGGCTCCCATCTGTAGGTACCATCGCTGTGGTCGACAGTGTACTGATCGTGGGAGTATGTCAGGCAGAGGCTACCCGGGGAAAGGGCTACCGGTGGACCAAGGGCTTAGAAACGATCTAGTCTCTTCCCAAGAGACTGGGTCACCCCTTTTGGGGTGAAGGTGAGGGATTGGTACAGTTACTTCCGACAACCTAGGTCACCCTTCGGAGGTGAGGGTGTTGGTGTGAGTGTTGTGGGCTCGAGTTGATACTTGACCCACCAGCTTGAGTGATTGGCTTTCCATAGGGTTCGCGCTGCGAACAAGTAGTGTTTCCTCCCAATATCATCGTATACCGGGGTCCCGACGTAGAAGCTGCCCTGACAGAGGACTCCCACTTGTAGGTACTCCCGATGCGTTCGGCAGATGTACTGATCAGGGGAGTGTACCAGGTGAGGCTACACGAGGGTGGACCACCGGACGATGTTGCAAGCCTGAATTATCGTTCTCCTCTTCGCCGGATCCGTGTGGATGCTTCCTAGGTACGAGCTGCCCTGGGTGGACCCCCACCTGTAAGTACCATCGATGCGCTCGACAGTGTACTGACCGTGGCCGCTCCAGGTAGAGGCTGCCTGGGAGAGCGCTACCGGATGACGAACAGTGTAGAATATAGCAAGTTGTCCTTCGAGTCCCTAGACTCACCCCTGTGGGGGCTAGGGCAAGGGCAGGGTAGGGTCGCACCGCCGTGTGACCTTGTTAACCGTTGGGTTTCTACCCATGGTTTCCTTGATAGGTGATTGCCTTAGGATCGAATGTTGGTGTTGGTGTTTGGTTTTTGACCACTCACTGAGCTTGTAGCTCACCCCTCGCTTATGTTTTTCCCCAGTTGACGCTGAGTCGGATCCAAGAGAAGAGCTCCCCTGGCGCCATCCGAGTAGGAGACCTGCGTTCGCGTTGGATGTCTTGCGAGTCGGAGGCTATCAGCATTCCCTTTTCATTGTATGTATTATACTTGTGCTTGTGCACGGTATGTAGACTGTTGATGTCAGTTATTGTATATATTGGCTCTCACAGGACAGTTGATTGTGTACTCTAGTCTGTAATATGTCTTTGAATTACAGACTTAGTCATTTGAGCTTCCGCTTTTTGTATATATTTGATGTCAGTTACTTGTGTATTGCCTTTTTTTTTGTGGAGTATTTATTTGACCTCGTGTACGGATTACTGATATCATTTATATATTTGCCACGTCTCGGGGACGGCCGCCCTGGGGCGTGACAGGCCAACCATCATGGATGAAGAATGCGCCGATCAAACGAATGGGTAAATGTACTTTTATTCCTCATTCAATAATTCTCTAAAAGTATGATATAATATAATTGTGTTTTCTCTTAGGATGGACTGCGGAACACGTCATAAAATTTGGTGATTATGTTATCAAGCGGATGCCATGGAATTTCGAACAGAGTGACATCTCAAGGTTCACAGGTGAATATGCTGTGAAGATCCTTAGACAATGGAAAGGAAGAGTGCTATGAATTGACATGAATATTTGTTTTGTATGTATTTTAAATGAATGGATAGGAAGAGTGTTTTGAATGAACAAAAGTGTTATGATTGATATAGTTGGGTTATGAATGAAATTGTCTATGATATAATTATTTAATAGTTGATGTTAGTTGAATGAATTTGTGAATGATATATAGTTTCGGTATATTCAACACACTTTTAGTCCAATTAGGTACACTGTTGATTACTAGCAGTACACTATTTGCTCATCGGGGTACACCATTAGATAATACTCATTGCACATTCATAATAGTTTAAGTACAAAATAATTCAAAACACACAAAATAATATCAATAAAACAGAATAAAACATATGCTCATACAAATAAAGTAGGATAATTTGATTTAATACTTCATACAAATAAAGCTGGATAATAATAGTTCAAGCAACTAGATTTCTGCAAGTCTCCCTATTATGTCTAAAGCCCTTGCATCTCGAACAATGATACAATGAAACTGAGTCCGAATCTGCTTGTGATTCGATCCAATTTTTCTTCTTTCTCCCCGACCTTATCTTGGTTAATGGAGGTATGATGAGTATGTCGCCTTCTTCCCCTCCTTCCTCTGAACACCAACTACTGGTATGATTGCTGCGGCATAAGCTTGATGGTACAAATCTGTTCTAAAATAATGTGAACAATATTCATGTATAGTGTCATTTATCTTCCACACCACGGCACATGCATGAACACATGGCAACCCATATACCTGCCATCCTCTAAATGTACAGGTACACTCACTAAGATTTACTGCTTTGTTTCGCCTCCCATGAACCTCAAAATGTACTTCATCAGAACACCGTACCTGCAACTCACGGCTATCGGCTTGGATCTTCTGTAATTTTTTCCTGATAGATGGGCATAAAAAGTTTCCCAATTGCTAGATTCAATGCGTATCCGATACATCATCTCTATCATCTGAACATGTATATGATCAACTATTTGGACTATTGGAATATTGTGTGCTTCAAGTATCCATGAATTGAATGACTCGACACAGTTGGAGTACATTTTTCCCTATCTTTCTCTTGAAAACAATGCATTATCCCAATGATTTGGATCAGAATACTCAACCCACTTCACTGCTTGTTCAGAGTATCCACGCATGTGTGCTAGGGACCTTGTATAGTCTTCCATCCTGAGTCCATAAGCTGCAACATCTAAAAGTTGTAGCAATTTTTTTTGAATGGTTATAATAAACTTACTAGCGATAGCTTCTCTAAAGTTCATCTTCAGGTGTCGTAGACAATAGGAATGATGCGACGTATGGAAGACTCCAGGGACAGATGACATCAATCCCTTACCCCTATTAGAAATGAAAGTGATTGTTCGATCCACGGATATGATTTTTTGGAAGCATGTCAGTGTCCACGTCCAATTATCTTCGGTCTCTTGATCCACGACTGAAAATGATAATGGAAATAAACATTCATCACCATTCTTAGCAATGATAGCTAGCAAAATACCTTGATATTTTGATTTCAGAAATGTTTCATTTAGGAATAACAAAGGCCTACAACATATCTCAAAACCAATTAGGGAAGCATCAAAGCATACACAAAATCCTCTAAATCTATGGTCATTAGGAGTGCATTCAAGCTCCACATAACTTTCAAGATTTGTAGCCATCACCGCATCAGCATAACACCGAAGATTATCGAATGAGAGGGATTCATCTCCATGTAAGTCTTTGCAAGCCACCTCTTTCCCGTGCCAAGCCTTGTGATATGGTAATTGGATTCCATAATCCCTAAACACATCCTTTACTATATCTATGTGTCGATACAATGAGGTGTCAATAAGCTTAGTTCTTGTAATCTCACCCACCCATCTTCGCGATGCTCTTACATGACCGTTTATTGATATTCCACCACCACATGAATGAATATTGTTCAACGATTTTATTTGGAAGAAATGGCCTAACCCGATTCTCGAGCAATGAACGCGATGCACTTGCATGACCGTTTGTTGATATTCCACCACCACATGAATGAATATTGTTCAACGATTTTATTTGGAAGAAAGGGCCTAACCCGATTCTCGAGCAATGAACTCGTCATCACAAGAAGAGTTTTTGCACTTCGCAGTTACCCATACCTTATCATTCTTCATGTATTTAAAATTAGTCAACTGGATGCGAAAATCTTTAACATTTTCAAATTGTTGATTGACCGAATGAATGATATTATATTCTCCTAAAATCTTGTCATCATCCCACCGCTTGAACTCCCACAAATGGCTTCCCTTTGAAAACATGCTACAAGATGTAGGTACTGAAGATATTAGTACAATTGTGCCTAAGTTCAGGTGGACACTGTTGGACGTCCTACAATTCATTCCTATTGTAGCATTAGAAGTCATACAATAAAACATATGAATCATTCTCATACAGTAGTAAAAATGATTATGTAGTACACTGTTAATTAGTATGAGTGCAATGTTAAACCATACGAGTACACTATTAGTGTATAAATAAATCATTGGATCATGACAACAAGTAGTAAAAAATTTACCTTTGTCATGCATCTCCAACATTAATCTGGATAAAATTGTACCCACACATTTTGTGAATGTCATACATTGTCTCGACATCTTTACTGTTCACAAGAGTCGTTCGCATATTAGTTTGAACGGGAATGTCATACTTCAAATTGACTTTTGGCGCATCGAACTTCCATCTTTCACATAATTTACTTAGAATATCTGAAAGTGTTATAGTCCTACCAACATGAACTACTCGTGTTTCTCCATTGTAGGAACAAAATGCCATTAGAGTATCCATGTTTAACTGAAATATTATGCAAAAATGAATCATGTGTTCAGCCTATGAACAATATGAAATACATTACGTACAATATTAATGTCACATACACGGTGTATCTACTAAACGTAAAACAATAAATAACATTAAGTACATTGTTAATTGATCTGGGCACACTGTAATCGTATCACTGTATAACCATGAAATTAAATGAATAGTATCAGTTTAAATGAAGGCTAATCTAATCTTCTTTACATACTGTAAAATAAATTAGAACAAAAAACAACGATATTCTTTGATCACTTTTTCTATATTAACCATATAGTAATTGTTTTTCTCTTTGGATAGAGCATTATGATTCTCCATAACTATTTGTAACGCGTGGTTCCTTCACCGCCGTCATGACATTTCTTGTGCTTCGTATACTATTTAAACTTTTATGTGGAAAAGAAGAAGAGTGGATGGTTCAAACGCTGTCATTGTCGAGCTCTAGGTGCGATTTAGGGTGTCGGAGACTCGATTTTAGGGTTTTGAATGGTTAGCCATGGGAGGGTTGTTTAGGGTTTTGAATGTTGGCTCGGTGGATTGGGGAAGAAGAAAGGCAGGGCAAATATGTTTGTTTCAGGGATATTTCAGGTAGGAAAATGTTGTACAAGCCCCATTTCATAGGCTCCTCATAAGCCCCATGACATGGTAGTGTTCATATTACCCAAAATGCCATTTGAATGTGTTTGTTAATGACTCCCGTAATTAAAGGGACGGTTAAGATAATGAGAAGGCAAGTAATTAATGGGGTAATTAATTCTATTTTTTTTTTGAATTTGAACATTTGAACCATCCCATTCATTCTCTTGAAAAAAAATTGTTTTTTTTCCAGACCGTTTAGAGCAGGTTATAAGCTTTTTTTATCTGATCCTGATTAAATAATTGAATAATTTTGGACACCTGTTGAATTGTCTGCCGATTCAGGTTTGATGCATGTTTATTGTATTTTTTTCAATTATTTCATTGTTTTTTAAGTTTATATATGTTAATTTTTTTTTGAACAATATGTGAAATGTGGTTCTCAATATGGTATATCAGTTGCTTAACATTCTGAATGTCAGTTACATATTTAACCCATTATTTGGTTTTTATATTTCCACTTATTTTTTGGTTTGACTGCTTTTTTGTAAAATGTTACTAAATTATTAAATGTTTTTCTAAGTAATATTAGCTACATTGACAAATACAACTACCTTGCGGGACAAAGTAATTGTGAAACAAAATTTCATTCCAATATATGAACGACTCTTAATATGATATTTAGTGGGACTATGGGTTTTATTATTCCATTTTTTGTTTTTATGTTTTTCTTTTTTTCAAGTGATTATAACAGTACATTAGTTTTATTTGATAATTATTTGCATTTTAATATAAGAAATATTGTGGAATCAGTTACATTTTGAAGTTGTTGAAGTTCATTGTTGAAGTTGTGAACAATGTGCATAAGCATTTGTGAAGTTGTGAACAATGTGCATAAGCATTTGCTCCAATTGTTGGAATGACATTTGATACAGAAGAAGATGCGCAGAAGCATTTGCTCCAAGTGTTGGAATGAAGTTTTTGAATAGTTATATACAAATGATTACGAAGATATTTCCTTCATAACATAAAATAGTTACATAGTATATAAGTTAGTTACATTTACTTAACAGCAACAACAACAAACACGTAATGATTAAAGGAATATAAATTATGAGATAGATAGGTACAAACTAAACAAATGTAGAAGATAATGTCACATTGTCAATCAAGTTACATTTAGGATGTCATTATCATTATACAACTCAATATACATAATTCTTTCTACTACTTAGTTACATTCTTTCTAATATGGTTTGTTACATTTTAAATAAAATTACATTTTCAATACATTGTAATAGTTAGTTACATTTGCTGAATATTTATATATACCGGTAACAACTTATAGTTAGTTATATTTACTATAAGGTCTCATTACGCATAGCAATATTGTTAAGAAAAATCAAAATACATGTTGCTGATGAAATCAGAAAACACTCATCTGATTTTGTCAGCTACATTTTAATGGCAAACATAAAAAAATGTAATCATACATTTCAGATTTTTGTAAAAAAAAAAGTTACTTTTGTTAATATTAAAAAAAAATCTAAAAAAAACAAATCCATGTAATCAACACCATCATCAAATACAACAGACAGGTTCTGTGAAATACAAAAAAAAAGGTTTCATACCCATTTTTTGGCGGTAGAAGAACCTTCAGATGAAATGTTTTGTTTCAAATCGATTCATCAATGATATAATAGGTATTTAGGTCTTCTTCAACGTTTTACACGAGAGGGGTTTTTTTTCCACTGATTTTTTCAATTCAAATTTGATATTTGAAAACCAATAAATCTTTTAATCCAATTTGAAAGAGAGACGATTGTGAGTGGGAAAAAAACCGGAGAAAAAAAACATGAAAACTAGGGTAGGTATTAATTAAGGGTATTTTAGTATTTAGCTTTTTTACTCTTTTGTAAAAAGTAACTACACAGCCAATAAAATGTTGACACATTAAGGGGCCTGTGGGAGGGGCCTATATATTGGGGCCTGTGTAGCAAAGCTCTTTCAGGTATGCTAACGGAGGAATGGGACGAAAGCTGTTAGTTTGGACTTAAACATAATCCCATGTGATGTTAGAGACCTAGAAATATCTCCAAAATGTTCAGGGACCTAAAAATAATAAGGGAGAGTCTAGGAGGACCTCTAATTAATTTCCCCAAATTAAAACAATGTTTCTTGTAGGTTCAATTTTGATGTAAATGGGGACATTCGTGATAGTGTTTAATTTGATGAAAGGTAAAAAGTGGAACACTGCTTCAACCAGTCTTGGATGTTAATATGTTTTCTCGCTCTAAATCATATATTTTCACTAATATATAGTAAATGGTATTCATGTATCTTTAACATAAGATATATATATACCAAGCAAAAAAAAAAATATAAGATATATACGTGTGTGTGTGCGCGCGCGCACACACACACATTCAATCTGAGAAAGAAGACTAAAATTAGAACTGGTTAGAACAATCCAAACTAAAGTTAAGTTGCTGGAACGCAAGTTATAGTAACATCGACGTGGCATACTATCTCCATGAATCTGGTCCTCTTGTTAATAACGTGAAACTCACCTAAAATGGCACCCAAAAGAGTGGAAAAAAAGACAATCTTCAGCCATTCATTCACATAGTAGATGACAGACATATATAGAGTAGTGATCTCTTCATCAACAGATGCATTTTCAATTTATTTAGTATTAGGAGACCAAATCAAAGAGATCAAAAGCCACACATTAAAAAAAAGAGAGAGAAATTGCACACCAAATGCAAGCTCATTTGGTGCTTTCTGATGTCTCATCTTCACCTAATCAACACATAAACCTCTTAAATATAATAAACCATTTCAAAAAACAAATATATATAATATGTATAAATATTTCTCCCACACGTAACGCTGTAAGTCTGTAACGTTCCTTGCATGCCAATATTCCTTCATCACTCATTTTTGAAGGACTTAGCTTCCCCTATATATAAAGCAAGGAAACTGTAGGTCTTCTTCATATTTACTTCAGTGGATTTCCATCAACTTTACAAACTTTGTGGGAGAGTTTAGTGAACATTTGAGTGATGGAGGGCCACTACATGAGTGGCTATAGAGTGTTCATGGTGATTTTATTTTTGCATGTATGGCTTGCAACTTCAGTGGTTTTGGCTAGGTCTTCACCCACCAAACGCTTCAATTTTACAGTAAGTAAACTCTCCTCAATATAGCAAACTTATTTTCTTGTGCTACGTATATCTTTTTGTTTGAGATCATATGTATTTATAGGAGATTTTCTTGTCCGGTTAAAATGTATATGACCTCTAAATAAGTGTATATAACTTGGAGGTTATTTTTATGATTTTTTAGATTGGGTGTATCAAAGCTCTAACAAGGAAACAAGTTTTGTTAACAATGGACTAGTGAGTGCAGGTACAATGGAGGGAAGTGACGCGCCTCTGTCACACGAAGCGTCTTCTCACGGTGAACGGAGAGTACCCAGGCCCCACAATTGACGTTCGCGAGGGAGATCGGGTGGAGGTGGTCGTCTTCAATAACGTCGAGCATAACACCACCATCCATTGGTTCGTCCTCCCCATCCTCCTCACTGGTTTATAAGAATGTGAAGCATTTCTGTACAACGCATTAAAATTTAGGACAAAATTTAATAATTTTGATATAAAAGAAGTACTACTTTTTCAAGAATCCAATTCTAATGAATTCCGTGAGAAAGATGAATCAAAAAAATATGATGAAACTGATCAAGCAATGCTATTTGTTACTAGGTATCAAACCGAAGACATCTTGTTTTTAAATATCTCATGTGTAATTTGTTACCAAACACCAAAAATTGTATATCATGATGAAATGTTGTGCTCGAGTTTGTGGACTCAACTATTTTTGTGAATCCTTATCACAACAGGATTTGTATAATTAATCATCCCCAAAAAGGGGCCTTTAGACTGAAAAAAGAAAAGAAAAAGAAAATGCATGTTTCCTATTGTCTATTGCCTACTTTATTTTCACACACTAAACTTGGTTTGAACTGAAGACCTCTTCACTTTAAGCATTTTTACCAAACATCATAAATTAAAGCATAATGATGAAATTTTGTGCTTGAGTTTGTGGATGATTCTCTCCTCAGTTGTTTTTCCAAATTTTAGGATTCCATATCACAAAAAAGTTTTTAATAAATAATCATCCCCCCAAAAAAGGTTAGCTTTTATGCACCTCCCATTTTTTATTAACATTTTGGTGTTCGACCATGGCCTGTCAACTATGAATTTTTTAATGGTTAATAACATAAATTGAACTTAGAAAACATCTTTGAATTTTTTATTTGAAAACATAAGTTGAATTCACGTATTTACTATTCGTAAAAGTTTTTGAAAAAAGAACTGCAATACTACAAAATAAGTTCAATAACTTTTTAAATTGTATCAGGACATTTAATTAAAGATGTAAATTGAACTTATGTCTTCATTGTAAATTGAAAAAGATAGTCTTCAGGAGATGATTCAGTATAAAATTTGTCTAAATTAATATTGTGCCATGTTTTCTCCCCCTAACTCTAGGTTTGTCTCACAAGTAAAACAATTAAACAGAGAGATGAGGCTTCCCTTAGAAAAAGCTCCCACCTGCAGAAGCAAACATGGAAAACATCCAAAGATTTGCTTGCAACTGGTTATGCTGCCTAAACCCCAACTACAACATTCCTTCATATATGTGCAACTCTTTTGGTTCTTTAATTTTTTTACCAACAAGAAATAGAACATTATAAAATAATAGAATAAAAATTCTCATGCCACTTAACTGCGCATATCATGCACCACAACCATCACAATAAAATAAGCTTGCTCAATTTTATGAACTACCTTTCATTAATCATGGTAAATCTTCGTCGACAGGGCATTTGGAGATGATTTTATTTTTTCAGAAATTGAAAATCCTCGAAGGTGCTTTTAAACTCCCATGAATTACTAAAAGTTGGGTCCTGGAAACCAACTTTTCAAAACCGAAAAATATATGATTCTTGGAATCAAACCGTGTTCCAAAAGGCTATCTCAAACCCCGCTTGGAATCAATTGTTAGACTGATTGTGCTTATGCAAAATTTGTTTTCAGAATAGTTTCAAATGAATGTTTTTAAATTTTAACTTTTGTGTTCATAATTTTTTTTTTTTGTGTACAAAAAATCAATAAAATAACTTTTATGAAAAATCTTGTTGATAAAAAATTATTAAAAATTGTGTAGGCATGGAATCAAACAGTATCAGACAGGGTGGGCAGATGGACCAGCTTACATAACGCAATGCCCCATCCGTGCCAATCACTCCTACACCTACAGGTTCAGGGTCACCGGTCAGAGGGGCACCCTCTTCTGGCATGCCCATCTCGGCTGGCAGAGAGCCTCCGTTCATGGAGCCTTCATCGTCCGCCCCCGCTCCTCCTCCTCCTATCCCTTCCCCCCGGTCCATGCCGAGGTCCCCATCATATTAGGTATATTAATGTATACTTGAATTCGTATAATAATACGTACTTCAACGTAAAATATAGTGCACAGCTGAGAATATCATTTTCCAATAAATATTGTTCCAGGCGAATGGTGGAACGCAGACACAGAAGCAATTGAATCGGACACTATACGATATGGGAGCGGCCCAAATGTCTCGAATGCTTACACCATCAACGGGATGCCAGGGCCATACTATCCATGCTCCAACCAAGGTACGCGCTATTTTCAAAAGCAACTTTAAGTGAAAAGCTATTTTTCAAATGCATAAGATTAAATGACATGACACGAGTGCAGACACGTTCACCCACATTGTCGAGCACGGGAAGACGTACATGCTCCGGATCATCAACGCTGCGCTCAACCATGAGCTCTTCTTCGCCGTCGAAAACCACACCCTAACCGTTGTCGAGATCGACGCCACATACGTAAATCCCTTCGTGACAAGCGCGATCATGATTGCGCCTGGGCAAACCACAAGCGCGCTAGTCACCACAAACACAAAACCTGGGACATTCATGCTCGCAGCGAGGCCGTACGTCTCGGCCACCATCCCAATCAACCCGACCACCGCCATCGGTTTCATAAGCTATTCTACTAATCAAGTGCCAGCATCGCGCGAGCATGGTGACCTCACATTCCTTCCCCCGATGCGAGACACCGCCTTCGCCACCCAGTTCTCGAACAACCTCCGCAGCCTCGACTCGACTGAGCACCCATGCAAGGTTCCAAAAGAGGTCGACAAGAGGCTCTTCATAACCATTAGTCTGAACCTCCAGGACTGCTGTTTGAACTGCATTTGCAAAGGCTTTGCGGGCAAGCGTTTCTCAGCATCAATGAACAATCAGTCATTCACCAGACCTGCTACATCCATACTGGAGTCCTATTTCAAGAACACAATGGATGCCAAGCTGATCAACAGTTTCCCCGAGAGACCGCCACACCCGTTCAACTACACGGGGCCATCAACACTGGACATGAAGCTCAACACCGAGTTCGGGATGAGGCTCGTCGTCGTCCCACACGGGACGAGGCTGGAGTTCGTGCTGCAGGACACGAGCCTCGTGAATGCGGAGAACCACCCAATCCATGTCCACGGGCACAACTTCTTCGTGGTGGGAAGGGGGTTCGGGAACTTCGAGGAGGGGCGAGACCGGGCAGGTTTCAACCTGGTGGACCCGCCGGAGAGGAACACGGTGGCGGTGCCAAGCGGGGGGTGGGCGGCGATCAGGTTCAAGGCCGATAATCCGGGGATGTGGTTCGTGCATTGTCACCTGGAGACGCACACGACGTGGGGGCTGGCAATGGGGTTCATTGTCCGGGACGGTCCCAAGGCTTCGCAGCAGCTCCTCCCACCACCGGAGGACCTTCCGCCGTGTTGATCACCCACCACAATTGAATTCATTGACTGTCAGAAAGTAATGCATGGAGTTGAACAAACAT
The DNA here is from genome assembly GCA_030737845.1 of Acorus calamus. NCBI lineage: Eukaryota > Viridiplantae > Streptophyta > Magnoliopsida > Acorales > Acoraceae > Acorus > Acorus calamus. The sequence goes on from CM060860.1 coordinate 7,314,076, forward strand.
TCATCTACTTCAGAAGGTGAAGTGTGTGATTCACATTCATAATCTAAGCCTGAAAAACTCAGGTTAAAACACATGGACCACTTTGGTAATCATTCTCTTTCCTACATACTACAGAATCTATTAGAATTGTATTTCACCACAAGAGAGCAACGAGAGAAGAATATCACAACAGATTTCTTCAAAAAAGAAAAAAAGGGACAAAAAAATTAAAACAACACTGAGAAAAAAGGCCTTTCCATGGAAGTGGTACCATAAAATTATTATTGAAAACAAGAGCTACAATAGAGGGAAAAAATGCATTATTGATATAGGCAAATCAAAGAGTATAAATGTTTATTGTACTATAAGATTGTTCATCTATATACACCAATATGGTGATACAGAAATCCTAATCTGCACAGAGGAAGAAAAGAATAGATTTCTCTACGATGATCTAGTGACCCCAAGCTAAGAATTCCGCATTTAGCTTCTCTGAGAGGTATGCTGGTTGAAGAAGATGTCATGAAGAATATACAGAAGACTTGGATAATTAATCTCAAATTCAATGGAAAGGATCAAAGTTGATGCCATTGGATGGAATAGATAAAAGAAATCACTCTTTATCGCCACCGAACCTCTTTGCAATTAGAGGGCGAACATCATCAGCATCAACCAATGTCTCCAAGAATGGAATAAGAGAGATCAATTCATGATCTGACTGATCATCGAACCAGCTTTTAATGGGTATTCCGTTATTCACTTGCAACCGGAAAACCTGATATCATAAAAAGGCAAAGAATTAAATGGCACATAAAGATATGGAAATGCAAATGGTTAACACACTCTGATGTTCCAAGTAGATAAGACTTCTTACAAAATGGCAGAGCCAATGGCACTTGAATTTGTTGAGTATGATGCATTGGATACTAAATTTGAAATGGTAATAGATGCTACTGCATTTCTAAAGGATAACTATAATACGCATGCTAAACTACATAGAAGGATGTCATACATATATAATACCTGTGGTGAATTATCAATCATGGCAACTTTTGATAAATCAAGACCCAAAACAGTCAAATCTTTTGTACAGCCACCATCTGAAAAGTGGCATGATTCACGGTACATGCGTTGGGATATGAGCTTCTTTTCTGGATCCAGTGTGTTTAGCAACTGATCTGCATAGTTACTCTGGCTCGCCGTGAAGATCATGACATCAAACATCTGGGCAACCCTCTCTAGAAATACATGGAGATGAGGTCTCTGCTTTACGTATACTGTTTGCTCCCCCATGTCGAGGAGGAACACTGGAAAGGTGAAGTCTGCATCATCACAATGACCAAAAGAAGAGTGCACGAGCGTTTCTGGAAAGACAATCAACAATGACAATTTAGGAGCTCTCTCAATGACAATTATATGCTCAAGTCAAAAGTTCTCATTAACAAGATAAAAAATCCGCATAAAATTGTACACATATACTTGATTTGGTAAAATATTTCATTTAATGTTCTCATATTTTCATTGTTTAGTTATTAGCTTTAGCCCTGTTTAGTACTTGTTTAGTTATCCGCATAAAATAGTACTGATTTGGTATCAGTACTTGTTTAAATATGCAAGCAACTTCGCGGCTTGTCACTATTAGCTTTAGCCCTGTTTAGTTATTCTCTTTAGAACAACGATAAATAAAGAAATTAGCACTCGTCAAAACGTACTGATTAAATGGAACAATTGAGAAATAGTGATCACAAGTTTGTGGTCAAAGAGGACTTCGGCATTCCAAATTTTACTTACTCCACATTTTACTTCATTTACCACTATGATACATGTCATGCATCATTGCCTACTAGATATGTTTTTTCCCCTATTCTACCTTATTTTATATGACATGAATAGCTGACACAAAATTGAACAGCATTTGGAGAATCATATTTCCATTGGAATTTGGGATAGTGAAACAGGCCACAGGAAAGAGGGGATTTTAGAATCCTGGTGCGCTAGGGTCTCCAAGTCCTAAAAGGTGAGGCATGCACATAGAGACATAATCTTTGATACTAGGTAGAGAGATTGGAGGAGAAAAGGAGGAATAACTCTAGAGCAGGAGAGTTTTCCCGACTCACAAATACGTTGTATTAGTTCCCTCATTTGATTTAGTTGTTTCTAGAGTTTAAAGTAAGTAGTGTCTCTTCTCCAATTTGGATTGCATATTCACAGCCGAAAGGAATTAAATGCTTATTGGTCACAGAAGCCACAGATCGACCCATAAACATCGATGCAACCAAAATAATATAGCATGCAAGATGCATAATTTAGAATTTGGCCAACAAAGAAAACAGGAGAAAATTAGATGAGTTTGTATGAAGAATATTGATAAAATAAATGAAAAGAAAATTAACATGAAAGATGGAATTGAGTATATAAAAAAGACTTGCACATCTGAACATGCATAAATAAGCCTCTCGTGTCAGACACACCACCTACAGAGGTATTGACAAGATGTAATGAGAACATGAAGATGGGCATTGGTGACAGCCAGCAATTTGGATCTTCGACATGGCTCTAAAACTGGACACTAATGTCTTTGTTGCACATATCCAAGTGAAAATCAAGATCTACCATCCAAACCAAAACTATGCTAACATTCTTCTTTTTGAAAGGTGGGAGCACGTCAAAACAAAGAGTAGGCATAGAGCCAATCCTCGTTGAAACAAAAAGAAGTCAAGATGTAAAACAAATCTTCAAAAAAGACCGGGTCACATTACTTAAGACCAAGTCATGAACAAGAAAATACCCGTCCTGGCCTGACGATAGGGTAAGATCCCTGCCCCATGAGTGCCTTGTTTGGAGTTCTTATCCGTTCAACATATTACTAGGAGAGTTCATTACATAAATGAAAAAAATACAAGACTATCAACAATAGGGTAAGATCCCTGCCCCATGAGTGCCTCGTTTCGAGTTCTTATCCATTCAACATATTACTAGGAGAGTTCATTACATAAATGAAAAAAATACAAGGACTATCGAGTTCAAAGATACTGGCATGCATTGAGAGATATTCTAATACAACTGACAGGTGATGGCCATGAATATTTCAAAAGTAAAGATATAATGACAGCATTGAGATAGCTTACCATCCAAATCAAGAACCAGCGTCACATTTTTCTTTTCATCTGTTTCCTTTGGCAACCACACAGGGAGAATGGATTGAAATTGAGCCACCTCAGAAAGATCATGAAAGCTTTGTACAAATAAATGTGGATCAAAGTCAATTTCCTGACCATTAGAGGGATCAGTGATCACATTTTCCTGGCTGAGAGAATTCATATGATGAAGGGCAGGATAGTGGCACACATTCCCAGGGTTTATCGTGGACTTGTTAGTTGATTCTTCATCGAGAATATTTTTTTTATCTATAGTTTCTTCGAGAACAGGAAGTTCCATGCAACTCTCCTCTGTGTCAAAAATCTTATCTAGATCCATAGAATCATAGGGGAAATAATCAGCTGTTGATAAATAATTAAATCCATTGTTTTCATCAAAGGATGTGGTGGCGAGCATGGACCCTAGAGAGGGGCCACGAAACTTAAATTCCGTGTCATCTACATGAGAAACGAATGATTTTGATTCATTGCATGTTTGGTAATCATGTGAAGTTGAGCTTCCAACATCGCTTTCATTGGCAGCAGTGAGTTCATCATCTCCACCTGCAAAGGAAGGATATTTTATAACAGAAACAAAAACATTTTTAAAAAAGAGAAAGCAATATTCATATATTCCCCATCATATATTATATGATTTCGTGAGGCAGTGTTCAAATAACAGAGTATAGAGCCAAGTGGTGAACCATTCATTTTGGATAGTGTTCCAGATGACTGATTTCGACAATTTGTCACAGGAAATCCGAATTCATGAAAAAGAGCGGCGAACCATGATAAAAAAAACTTCACACTTATTCATAATGGTGGGAGTAAAATTGGATGACCAGGCACTAATATCATTCATATTAATACCACAATAACACTATTCAGAGAAAATGTAATAGAGAATACTTGTAGAAAAAGATAAAAAATAATAATAAATACTTGTAAGCATTTTGATTAGTGAGGAAAAAACCAAATGTTAATTGAATTGGCACTTGCAACAGAATTTGAGCTTTCTATGACTAAAAACCAAAAGGATAAAAAAGGAACAAGCAGTTACCAAGGGGTCCCAAGTCTTGTGACATTGTCATAAATTGATCAACACCGACCAAGTTACAAAAATTAGATGAGAAGTAAATACATCAGAAACTCAGAAGAAATTTGCCAAGTGACAAAACAACTCCAGGTAAAAACTATCCTGAAAATGTGTCTTGTGGCAGTGCAACACGTTTATTAATAATAAAATAAAAAATAAATTGCACGTATAATCATCTTCATTTTGTAAGAAAAAAAATCCAATAGTCAAGATGATGAAGATACTTGTGAATTGTGTCAGAGCATATATAGGTTCACTAATGGACGAGGGCAAATGACTAGCATCTATGATGGATTTTCACGTTATGTATGAACTCTGTTCATATATAGTAATGTGGAGAAAAGGGAAATAAAGTTTTCATAACACTGCATAGTAAGATCCTAAAGGTGACCTTTTACCTGGACCAATAGGATTCATCTCTTTGGACTGGGTTTCATCAGATTCAAGAATGAGTGAAAATGTTTCTTCCATGAGAGACAAGCAAGCATTGGCTTGAGAAACCTGCAAGATGAAATCAAGCCCGCCAAAAGTAATCAAACTATCTTATTTAGTTGTTCCATCTGAGAAAATACATCATATCAATTTTAGTACCGCTTGCCAGACTCTTATCAAATTAGACCCTCATTCTAAGATTAAAAATATATAAATTATGCAACCAATGGTGGCGAGCACAAGGATTTTCTCACCTGTGTGTGTGTTTACTAAGATGGTAAGTACATAATAAATATTTTTCAAACATCATCTCTTTTCAAGTAGACACATGTTTTAGAAGAAAGACATGGAGGATTGCGATGAGACTGGCAGACCACATACATGTACCTCAGATAAACAAGGAATTAAAAATGATACATGTTATCACAATCACCGACGGTTATAGTTTCCTAATTCAACTTTTCTAGCATTTTTGTACTGTAGATAAAAGATTAAACCAGAATGATCAATCTAATGCATCTCTACATGTTGAAAGGCATTTTGGCTTACAATAAATGATAGGGAAAAATGCATATAGCCTCCTCAAAGATTGCGAATATCCATATCGACCTCTCATTTTTATAAAAATCCATATAACCCCTTGATTATTATCATGGTTAAGCATATAGCCCCTTGAGTTAAAACACCATCTATTTTTGAAGAATATTCTTAAATGTTCCATGACTTAACGGTTGCATGAAAATACATATTCATATAACCCCCTGAAATTTACAAAATATTAGAAAAGATCCCTCCAAATGACCAAAATATCCCTGCTTACATAAAACCACCGAATCTAAGTTTTCTTCCTCCAAACAATCATTTCAACCACTAGGGTTGTGGAGGACTGTATAGGAGAGCATTCAACTTGTTTTGATGAAAAAAAGATTAGTTTGGGTGAAAGAGTCAGGTGATTTGGGGTGAAATAGACGGGGGTAATATGATAATTTAACCATATGTGGTTAACTTAAGTACACCCTAGTTTCAGACTGCTAGCCATAGGGTAATCAATTGAAGTCATAAAATCAGAGGGTTATATGGATTTTCAGAAAAATAAGGGGTCAATATGGATATTCACAATCTTTGAGGGGGTATATGCATTTTCCCCTAAATGATAATATTTAAAGGGAAGGCATGCTAATGTTGAGAATGATTGGGGAAGCATGATTGGGTTCACTTCATCCACTCCGCATATGTAACAATCTTTGAGGGGGTATATGGATAGTTTGAAATGCGGCCGCACGTACCGGTACGTGCGGCCGCACATGCTGATGTGTGCCCCCGGGCGCACATTATACCCAATATGCGGCGCACGTTCGAATTCCGTTCGAACGGAATTCAAACGGTCTCTTACCGTTCGAATTCCGTTCGAACGGACGGTCTCTTACCGTTCGAATTCCGTTCGAACGGACTTCGAACGGTAAGAGGGCGTTCGAAGTTCAGTTCGAACAGACTTCAAACGATAAAACCTACCTCTGAGTTCGAACTTCCGTTCGAACGGAATTCGAACGGTCTCTTACCGTTCGAAATCCGTTCGAACGCAATTCAAACGGTAAGAGACGTTCGAACGGAGGTTCGAACGGGGGTTCGAACGGTTACCTTACCTTATGTGCGACCGCATGTTCGGTACATGCGGCCGCATATGCCATGTGCGGACCCCACCGCACATGCGGTCCGCACATGGTTTTCAACTATGCATACTACATCCCATCATTGGCCCATTTTGCTTTATTTGTCTTTTGGAGCAACTTATCTTATGAAAGCAATTACATGAAGCACCTAATTTTCTAAGAAGAAGAAATGATTCCCCAAATTTGGTGCGCATATCTAGAAGGCGAGATTGTTCGTGAAGGATCCAAATTGTCTAATGTAATATTTACAACTGTTTATCTTATTACAATTATTGTGTCGTTTCACATATTGTATGAGCATCTAGTTTTTCGAACTCCAGAAGACCACAGAAGTAACATTTTGTGCTTAAAACCTCCATGACCCATGTTACAAGACGAGTGGGGTTCATTTTCTTGAGATTTAACACTTCCATGCAACCAGCTTCCTCATTAGAAATGCACCACAGGCTCCCTCTCCTTCCATCTTTCTTCACACACCAGACAAGCCTTCACCTAATTGATTCAGCTCTGCTCAGAATGATATTAAGGAATAGAGAAGATGGAGAGAACAAAATGGGCAGGTCAGTGAGATGTGCCTCAAATAAACTACCCTCCTCCCAAAACTGAATACTATCAAAGTTTATTGTTTGGAAGATGTATGGGACAGCATTTTAGGATGTTTAAGAGCACGGCGATAGGCATTATGGCAGCTCTACTAGGATATTCTACAAAAAATAAAGGAATTTTTTTTTTTTTGGTTATCAATTCTGATAAGGAAGCAAGTCTAAAAACTTGATGTCAAGATAAAATGTGAGGAACACTCTGAAATCCTTTCATTTTGAAACAAAGACCTTGAAAGAGTTCACAGTAGGCAGAATTAACCATAAAATCTACTATTTACAATATTTTTTCCTGTCTGCTCACGTGTAATACCTTGAAAATCTAACGGAAAGACTATCCATTGTCGAGGGCCCCTATACTAATAGTAAAAGCAACGAGGTACTCGATCAATTATTCACCCATGAGCTGCCATTGGCCCACATAAGGTGAGATGGAAGTTTGTTTGTATAACAAAGAAAATCACTCGTAAAAGATGCATTTTCACGTTTTCGAGCAGCTACAAGAGAAAACAGCATTCCATACTAAGTTTGGAAGGGGGTAGAACATATTGCCAATTTTTAAGCCAAATCAATTTACAAAGCACTCAACAGAATGGGTGACCATAATTTTTCAAAACAGAATTCAACAGAAGGAAACAGAGAATATGGGATTATAATGAATTGATTAATATCCACAAAAACATAATACTCAAACTTATTATATCAATGTTAAAAGAGCCACCCCACACATTATTAAGCGGTAGTTACCTATAACTAAATGAAGAGTGAACAATCTGCCCATCATCATGATCATTTATATGGGGCTCTGCTATATTGAAATGGGGAGGGGGGGGGGGGTGTTTATAATACATCACTTGGCCGTAAAAATGACATGGTAAATACATTACCTTTTCCCCAACAGATGCAAAATCAGATGATGATAACAGAAATTTTAGAGATTGCGGATCAGCCCCAAGTGATTCATCATGATCAGCAGATTCAAAATAGTCACAATCCTGAAATGAGATTTCAGCATCCAAAAGAACTGCAATGGCAGAAGAAAGGCATTTTTAAGCTTTGACACTATTACCCACTTTATTTATTTACTTATTAAACACTTCCTCAATTCATATTCTCAGATTATCATTTGATTTTGTATTTCAAGTATTTTAGTATGGAATAAACGAATCATAAATGGCAAACATATAAAATAATTTTCTTACTTTCTAGTTTAATAATTCATATGTTTTGATAAAACTTTTAGAGCTCTTAATCCTGTAAAAAAGCAGTTTGAATAAAGGAAATGTGTTTTCTACTCACCATCTTGACGAACTTCAACAAATGGATCTAAGACCAGTGCCTGCTGAGATAATTTGACTCGACAACGTGAATTTTTAGAGATTTTAGCTGACTTTCCCCATATATGGTGATTTTTATTTTCCTGTAAACCATCAGAGGCCGATTGGGTCTTCATTTTTGGTGCTGAAGTATAAGAATCCCCTGTGACAGATATGAGAAAGCTACTTGCGTATTATCAAGGGCAAGAAGACCTCCCCAGACATCAAACCAAGCTGCAATGGAATATTCATAATAGTTAAGTACTTCAACAAAGTAATGATGTTAAAAGTTAAACATGCGCTATTCATATATTCACAAAAACTAGAGGATTTCTAGGCCTCAAAAAAAGTGAACGAACAAAAAAATAGTAAATAGCTAAAAATAATTTTAAAAATTTATAGCGATTCAGAAAACTAACTAGAGTAGTATTGCATCTGGAAAAATAAAAGTGTCACTTTCAAATATATAAGAGAAGGAATATACTTGGGTACATAAATAGAAGAGAGCTTATGATTGCAAGAAATAAAGAAAGATGGAAAGGCCTTAGGCACATGTAAATGAGGAATGTTGGTTTATGTAAGAGAAACTTATGCACCGATATACTATCTAATGTTCCCTCCCTCTGTCCCTTGTTTTTTTTCATCATTTATCAATTTTAGTATAATCTAGTGAACACAACCTTTCTCAAGGGAAATAAAAAACGGAAATCCTTGGGGTTTTCTATTCTACTTCTCTTTATGCCTAGTCTAATGTTAGATGGGACAGGGTATGGTTGGTCATTGGTAAATTAGTTTGAGACTATCTAAAAAACCAATCATCTTTGCAAAGCACAAAGAGATTGAGGGATTATATAATGTCAAAATGTACAATTAACATGCAACAGTTTTTCTTTTTTTCTTTTTAGATAAACATGCAACGGCGTTTTGACAATCGGATTTTATAGATCATGAGTAATATCATTCCTGAGTGCACTACAAATAAGTCAATAGTTACAACCAATAAATAAAAAGTTACATCAACAGGATAGGTATAACTTGGCTCAAAAATAGAACTTAGAGTTATAATCCATAACTCAAGGGAAGTGTTTGATTTTGTTTCACTTTTGGATGCGTATTACAAATACCAGAGTTAGAGATCCAATCTATGTAAGCACCACTTGCTTATTTTAAACTCTATAGAAATCTCATTCATTCTATTACAAACTTTCTTACAACAGAAAATTTCAGATTTCATCCACCTTGGTCATCCACTAACTGCCTTTTTCCTTATTTAATTACAGTCTCCAACACATCCCTTCAGAAAGAAGACACCTTCACTGGTTCAAATACCGAAACACCTGAATTTTTTTTAACCAATGGGACTTGCTTTAAAATCTGATTTTAAAGCAAAATAATCAGTACAGGCCATCTAATTTAAGCAATATTTTGAATCTCAAAATCATAGGTTTTACCAAAAAAAAAACTCAAAATCATATTGTTCATGGCAGATTCTTATCATCTTGATATGTATTTAACCACGATTCTTATCACCATATTGTTCATGGAGATTCTTTCTGATATTGATATGTATCAGACAGTACTTATAGTGATATTCTTATCAAATAGTTTTTTTATGTATTTTTTTATTAAATATGGAAAATGTATGAAGAAAAGAAAAAAAACACATATAAGGAAATTGATGATGTTGCACACTTCAAAGATATTCTTCTCAAATTGAAAGAGTTGCTTTTTTTTCAATTTGTTTAAATTATGAGCCCAAGTTTAGGCCTTTGGAGTTTGGACCCTGGAATCTACCTAGTGAAACCTATTTAGGAATTTTTAAGCATTACATAAGGTTTTTTAAAAAGAAAAGTTGGGAATTCTCCACCTATAATTTATTATCAGCAAACGAAATCTCCTAATGGAAGAGAAGATGAAGGCATATCCTTCAAAAAAGAAGAGACAATATGTTTTTCAATAAAAGAAAACAAAGACTCAAGAAGATAGAATTGCATCTAGCCCCTATTGGACCTGTATCTTTCCTCTCCTGTGCAGAATTAATGTATGCATTAACTCTATTAAAATCAATTGTTTGAAGATTTTCTTTTTTCTTCAGGACTGAAAATCAGTGCACATAGTTGTTATCGTTCACATCATCAAATTTGCAACCTTTCTGTTTTCCGGAATTTTTGGAAGAAATTGCAATTTCAAAAGAAAAAAAACAGATCATGCTGTTTTAAACTTTTTATTGGAATTAAAAAAGAAAAGAAAGAGTATTTATATGGGAATAGAAATTTACTTCAAGTTCATGGGTTATAGTACACATCATTTACATTTACTTATTAATGAAGTTTATTAGACTCTACTTATTAGATACGTTCAACCGCTTATTCATCATATTCTTCAGATGTGCAAGTAATGTAACATGTTTCTATTATCATTCATCACAAATTTCATAACAAACTTATATGGCACAACTATGTAATTTCACAGTGTATGTTAAACTCTAAAATTTGAACATCAAACTAGTTTGATACACGGATTTACACTTCTGAACCTAGGGAAGTATTATTAGCATGACTTTGCATTTGGAAAACCACCAGATACAAATCAATAAATACATTGGCGTCAGGTTATACCAATTGGCTTATGTTTTCGTACCGTTTTTCTATAATCCAATAAATATCACTATAAGTACCGTCTGATACATATCAATATTGACCCAATGTTCAACCTACAAAAGGAAAAATGGGCCGGTGTCTGACATGGAGTGACGCACAAAAAAGAAGTCAGGGGTGATGATCACCCTCAGCCTCCGGTCAATGATGCATTCAAATCCACGAACAACAAACATAAATAGAAATGGGGATCATGTTCCTTCTCCGGCTGATGGAGAAGAGTGGACGGCACTCCATCAAAAACACTATCAAGTCAATAAAAGCTCAATCCCATATCTACAAAAAATTATTCAAAAAAAATAAAAAAAACCATATCTACATTGGTTACAAGTTCTCTTCTTAGGTCAAGTTGGATTAGGCAATCAGGCTCCAAGCTGTTAAGTGTACAAGAGATGGCGACCAAATTCAAGCTTCCCTCAAAGAGGGTCGACAGGTTGATGTTTAACCGTTCGGCCTCGCCCGGGATTGGGTTTTAACACATGGCATCCTCTCCTTGGTGTGAAAACTTCTACCCCAACAATTTTTTTTTATCGAACACCCATCCAAAACTCACCCAAAATTGTCAATCACAAGAGAAGAACCCCCCCCCCCCCCCTCACACCCAATAATCTTACAATAACATGTATCCAAAGAAAAAAAAAAACTTTTTGGATGGAAGTACAGTAATGTATCAACATAATAACCAAAACCCACATCACAAAACCAGACATAAATCAAAACAAAGCAGAACCCACAAAAACCCAAAGACACCAAACCATACATATCAACATAGCCATGAAAGTAAACTTCAGATCACCAAGAGAGAGAGAGAGAGAGAGACCATTAACGACTCGGGAGGTGCCTCTAACAAAGCTTCCTCATTTTGTTGTTTCTTCTTCTGTCGTCCTTTTTTTTCTCTTTTTATTTTGGGGACTCGATTGGGGAAAATATAACGAAGGGAGGCGAAAAGAGTCCACGAACGGAATCAAGAGATACTGACGGTCCTGATTCGATCGCAGCTAAATTGGTTTTGGCCTTTCTCGAGTCGCCATGGAAAATAGAAGTCCGAGTCAGCTTTCGGCACGGGGACTGTGCCGAGCTGGCGTGTTGTGATTGGCCACACGGGGTGTTACGTTTAAAGCTTTTCCTGACTTGCGGGAACTCGTCCTCGGCCCTAGATAACTCATTGGGGTTATTAAAAAGAGCTTTGCTACACATGCCCTAGGATATAAGCCCTTCCATAAGCCTTTAAGGTGTCAAAATGTGATTAGATGGCTGATTGTTTTTTTAAAAGATAAAAAAGTAAAATACATATCTACCCCTCATTTAAAACACACATTCTCTCACTCCATATCCCTCGTTTTACGTTTTTTTCTCGTAATCCCCCACCCTCTCCACCCAAAATCCATTTCATTTGTTACATTGGAGGGTTTCCAAAAAAAGAAAAATTTTCAAATCGATGTAATCCCCTTCGTCTAAACGGGAGATGAAAACCTAAAATTTCATTTCGGCTTCGATTTGAGAATTTTTTGGTTCATCCGAATATTGAAAAACATTCAAAAATGGGTATGCAACCTTTTTTGGTTTTTGCTCAAAAAGTTTTTCTATATTGTGACGATTAGATGAATCTAATAACCTAAAATCATGCTCTTTGATGTTTATATGCGAATGTTTTGATTTTTTTTAAAGACTATTATTATACTTTTGAAAATGTTGGCTGATAGTTTTTTTTTTTTGGAGTTTGTTGAATAATAACTGACTTTGTTTTGATAAATTTTATTTATGTATATTGTTTAGAAGTGATTATTTGTGACCAATTCCTTTTTTATTGCAGGACAATGTAACTGACTATTAGAAAAACAAGAATATGTTTTTTCAGTCTTTTAAGCCAATCACAAAAAAAAATTTCCTGTTTTTAATTTATTATTGTGATATAAGAATGTTTGATCATTATTTTTTTTATTTGTGTAAAAGTAACTGACTATTATTTGACTGAAATTATTTATTAGGTATACGTTTGCGGATGATTGATTATATGTGACTGATTTCTTCTTTTTGTCAGGCAAAATGTAACTAAATATTAGAAATCGAATTATGTATGTTCAGTGTTTTATGAAATTTACAGAAAATGTAACTTACTTTCAATGTAACTAATTTTATGTATGCATAACAGAGCACTCATACATTAAGGTGTGTTGTATATTTACATTTGTATGAAATGTAATACCAATTTCTTCAATCCGAAAAATTTGTGTAAGAAAAGTGGTTTATGTGGATTTTGAAGTATTGTAGAATGTAACTATGTTTAGAGAAACGTAATTATCTATTTGCCGAATGTGAACAAATACAAATAATGTATATTCATATTCAATTTGTTTAGATTTTGATGTTATATGGAATGTAACTATGTTTAATTTGTAACTAACTTTCATTAACATAAGTAAATATGAACATTTATTTAAGTTCGTTTGTCATTATTTGTCTTTATGCTATCATTATATTATCATTATATGTTTTTTTAATGTAATTAATTTTTCTAAAATGTAACTAAATTCTTTCAACATGTGAGCTGCTTTTTTATTTTGATTGATCTGTAAATGCAGTAATTGTAATTAACTTCATACAATGTAACTAGCATATGTATATTCTATGATATGTAATAATTCATTCATTATTATTGGAATGCATTATAGTGAATGTATGTCTCAATGCGTATGAAAATATAATGTATGAATGTAACGAACTTTGAGTCTTCAACTTTACTTTTCATTTTCTGCAACTTTATTTTTCATTCAAAATACAGTTTTCATGAATTATACAGATAATGTGACTGGCATCATACAAATGTAACTTACATGTAAGTTTTCTGCAATTTACAAATGTAACTAGAAATAATTACAACTATGCATGTGAAAAAGTTAGTTACAATGTCAACAAACATGAAACTAATTACACAATAGTTTAAAACAGAACATCAATGTAATAGTTAGTTACATTATCTGTAACGCGGAATGCATATGTAACTCACAACCACATATCAAAAAGCAACAGATATTCTAATAACTAAGTTACATTCACATGACACAACCGTATTGAAACATTTTAATAAGTTAGTTACACTCACAAAGTTAAATGAAAACCTAGTAACAAAATAGTCTAAACGAAACATCAATGCAAAATTTAGTTACATTAAATCCGAAACATGATATGCATATGTAACTCAGATCCACATATCAAAAACAACATATACGTCAAATTAAAAAAAAATCATTTTGACAATAGATGACAACAACAAAAAAACATTAAAAAAGAAGACAAAATTAAAACAATTGAAAACATACAAGCATAACAAAAAATAAACCTGAATTGCAGACATTGCAATGGAATCCCAACAGTTCAATCTTATCTTTCGATAAGAACAATCTCTTAAAAAAATTCCTAAAATTCAAATGCAAAGGAAATCTCAGGAAAAAAAAATCAAATATGATTTGCAATTTGAAACAAAAAAAATGTGATATTCGAATGAGAGAAAAGGTAAAAAAAAAAAACAAACAAAGAGAGAATTAATGAGAAAAAAGGTTAAAAAATCAAATATTCGAATGTGATTACATTTATTACTAATGAGCGAATTAAGGAATTAATGCACGTCCCGTTTCAAAAATAGAAATGCTAACTGAATGCATTAAATTCGTTTACAAAAAAAACAGAACAAACAATTAAAGGGTAAAAAGGGTAAAACACACCATGCCATGTCATGGGGCTTACTTGGGGCCTATAAATTGGGGCTTGTCAATCATTTTCCTATTAAAAAGGGAGCTACTACCCATGCCCCAGAAATTAGGCTCTATTAGTAAGCCTCAATAAGTGGTATAATATTATTGATTTCTTAATTAACTTTTTCAAACAATCAAAAAGTCAATGACATAACTACCCTTATCAGAATTTTAAAAATTCACTCCACTACATTAAATCGTCAGTTCGGAATCCCAAAACATGCGGGGTCATTATTCCTTCCACCGAACCTAATATTTGAAAGAAAAAAAACTAGGGTTTGCAAGCGATTTGAGGGTTTGCGATTTGGGTTTATCAGGCGATTTCGGAGACGGCAGAGATAGGCGAACGAAAAACGAACAAAAAGAAACGTCGATCATCTTCACCAAAACAAAAATCTTCAACAATGGTGAAATTCAAAGGTTACATTTCTTGCAAATTGTCCATACCTGCTCGTGCTTTTTTTTTTCTTATTTTGTGTGACAAAAACATAAACATTAGATTAATTTTTTGTCTTTCTTGCAAAGATGAATCAAATCAAGAATCTGACTCATTATCGATATTTCCTTCCGTGCATCTGAAATTAATATGTTAATACTTTGTGTCTGAAAATCATAATCTGAGTTTTTCAATTACATGTGCAGAGTTAAGCACATAAATCAAATTGGTAATCTGAGAGTTTAAGATTAATGTATCTGAAAATCTATTATAGAAAGGTTATTTGTTATATGGAAATATTGTGTATGATACTTTTTCTTCGTTTACTAGTGCATCTTGATTTGAGAAATCACAAATTTGATATTCTTCATTTGTTTTATGTTTTTCTATGCACGCCATTCAATTTCTGCATAAATTGATAGAATCAGAGTATAATATCATACACTTGTATCTGAAAATTAATTAATGTGTAATATTTTATTATCAAATATTAAGATTAATGTTATTGGAAAAAAAATAATTTAGTTTAAATCTCATTGGTGTATCTGAAATAGCAAACATCTGATAGCACCTTTTGATGTGGGATTTGGCTGATATGCGTGTTTAAACAAATACACTTGTTGATTTGCCTTTTTGCCTGTCTACTCATTTGTTTAGGAATTGCTGAATAGAATTTTTAGATACACTTGTATCTTAAAAACAAAAGGTGCATTAATATGACAACATATTAGGCATTTTAGAGTATATTGAATATTGATGAATTGTTTTGCATCTAAGAAATCAATATGTGTGTGATACTGTAGTTCCAAAAGAAAGAGTTGCTGAACTCAGAAGAAACAAAGCATACTATCTCCAATATCGATCTACAATCCACAGAATTTTTGAAACATTCGCAATAATGAAGTTGAGCAAAAAGCATTTGGACATGCTCCAGGGAACCCCATTTTGGAACCTCTTCAAGTCCTTCATTGACAAGTCCTATGATTATAGCAAACAAAGAAAAATGATGATGATGTGTTGTCCATCATCCAGTCATTTGACCACCGGTCTGAGAGCTTCAATATTGGTGGGAAAAGAA
Source organism: Acorus calamus (assembly GCA_030737845.1). Lineage (NCBI taxonomy): Eukaryota > Viridiplantae > Streptophyta > Magnoliopsida > Acorales > Acoraceae > Acorus > Acorus calamus. Next base: position 7,330,228 of record CM060860.1, read on the forward strand.
TAAAAATCACAATAGAGGAAGTGGATTTGATATTTGGGATACGACATGCCATGCTTATGAGGCATCTAGACTAATTTTCCATGTTAACGAACTACAACTCCAATCGTTTTCCCACCTTGCTCTTGGTTGTTTTACATCTCAATGCTTAAAGATCATGGAACTTTAGAGGAACATCTATGCCACTGAATAAAATACCATAGAAGGGGGCATATATATGTGTGTAATATGGTTATCACTTGTGATAATATCACAGTTATTTATATTTACAATTCACATACAGAATCCCAATTGCATGTCACTTCCTTTACTTGATTGGTAACTTTGTAACTGATAAAAGAGATGTCCCAGCAGATTATGGGTGGAATTTTATATTAAAATTTAATTTGAACCATGAATGCCCAAAATATTATTTAAATCATCGAATGTGAAATCTTTAGAGCTTAAATTTGCCAAATGTAGAACTTCTGAAAGATCAGTACCATGAAAGCAATAATGTTTGGGATGTGACTATATGGTGTAGTGTTTTAAGCTCACATGCATGAACCCTTGAATTTGTAGGACCCATATGTGGCAATCAAAACTATATTTTTCTCCTGAAAAATGATTTTTTTGCTGATCAATGCATCACTTCACTGGGACTGAATGAACCCAAAGCATAGATAAATTGAGTAAAATAGGAGAACTCATAATTTAATAAATAAAAACTAAAAATGAAAAAAATTTATTTTGCACTACAAATCACTGTCTTATAGCCGTGTATTATTCCTTTATCAGATGACTAATTTCTCTATGTTGGATCCAAGTTCAATAAATTGGGACTTAGACCCACATTAAGTGGGTAGTACCTACATTTTGGCAGCAAACTTATGGTTCTCATAATGACCATGTTGGCATGGCAACCTTATAGATCATTCTCATTTTTTGGAAAAAAATCAAAGCTATATGTGGATTGTACCTCCATTTCGACAACAAAACTTGTAGTTTCCACAATGGTCATGCTGGAATGGCAACCATATAGATCATTCTCTTAGGAAATGTAATAGTTCATTATCTTAGTATTTGCTATCGAATGTCTTTCCTGTTAGCAAACTGTAGGGCTCGCTATATCCAAGATAATGTTACCAAATAATTTTATGTCTGTTGCAGTCCTATAATATTTTTAAACTATATTGTGTTTTGATAATTGAAGCTCCTCAAATGCATGACTAAGGGACTAATTATCCTGCTGGATTTTTAATAAAGAGATTGGTCGATGAATATAATCTCTTTGTCCTAGTAAGTTTTTCAAAAGACCTCCCGCCATAAGGTTTTAAGTTAGTACATAATAGAAGAATTGTAGGTGTGTCAAAGGCCATACAAATAGTATGTTTTGTCTAAACAATGTAATTGCAAGGCTTTACCGTGTCGAAGATGTAGACAATGGATATTTTGTGAAAAAAATGTACAACCTGTGTATACTACAGAATTACTAGCTCAAGCAATTGTTGATCTTTTATGAACTGTTATATGTAGACATGAAGAACGCTCATCTGCATTTTACTTAGGATATTTTTAATGTCACTTTGATATTTTTAATCTCATAAGTGATTATAACAGTTACTGCTCTGGATTTCTATGAAACGGTAGTTACCAACCCATGCTCCCCGTCGATTCTGAAATGACATGAGATCAATTGAAAACATCCATCTAGTCAAAACAAAGAATACATACAAGCATAATTGAAAGAACAATTTTGCATAGATAATTTGTAACAAAATTCAACGTCAAAATGAAATACATTTTCTTCCACCAACTTTTTACTGCTAATGTGCAACTTCTGAAGACACAAAAGAACAGCACACAAGCCATATAATTGAAGAAAAAAATACATGTTTTTTTAAATAATTAAAAATTTCAACATAAAAATTATGTGAGAGAGAGTAAGAATGGGCTAGAAAAATTATGTGTTTGTTTCAATGAAAATAACAGTAAGTGAAGCATAAACCTAAAAAACTATGAAAACCCATATGAGTAGGCTAGAAAAACATAACCAAATAACATCCACAACACACTTCAGAAAAAATATAATAGACAAATGGAACAGTGTGCGATTTTGTTGGGGTGGACCAAAATAAGTAATAACATTTTAAAAATAACATGAACAAATCTAAAACTTAAAAAAAAAAATTAGCCTCACTGAAGAACATCTTAAAGTGCACCCCAAAAATTATTAGAGAAGAAGGGAACTGAGAATGGAGTGATTGGTTTGGGACAAAATCCAAAATTATAAAAATCTATAGGACAAGAAAACAAATTCCACACCTAAAACACATGAGAAGATCGACAAACCACCCACTTTAAAACTCAAGTGGCAACAATTGAAGGTAACAATTCCAAAAAGCAAATAAATAAGAATCCATAACACAAAATAGAACACACTTTCGAAGATCTGAGCAGCAAAGGAAGAGGAACAACAACAAAATAAGACTAGTCGGAGCAACTGGTCAGCATTTTGGCGAAAATGAGGGAATTGGTTCCGGGAGGAGGACGAAGGGTCGCAGCGGTTCAACGGTTTTGTTTGGGATATAAAAACAAGCCGGGCAATATGAAATGTAATGTTATTTATATATTTATATATGTTATATCCGAAATCAAATGTAATGGATGTTTTTTTAGGATATTATATTATATTATATGTGAAGTAAGCATCATTTGGGGATTGGGTATCTAAAATAAGCATACGGGGAATGGATAGAAATTGCAGATTTGATAAGAGTATCTAAAATACGCATAATTTGGAGCATGGATGGAAATTGCAGATTTGATAAGGGTATCTAAAATAAGTATCATTTGGGGCATGGATAGAAATTGAAAGATTTGATAAGAGTATTTCTATCAACTGAATGTTTTTTTAGGATCGGTGCTTTTATATATATAAGATAAGATAAGATAAGATCTGAGCAACAACAAAAAGTAAGACTGGTCAGAGCAACTGTTCGGCATTTTGGCGAAGACGAGGGAGTTGGTTCCGAGAGGAGGACGAAGGGTCGCAGCGGTTCAGTTAGGGATATAAAAACAAGCCAAGGCAATATGAAATGTAATGTTATTTATATATTTATATTTGTTATATCTAAAATCAAATGCAATGGATGTTTTTTTAGGATATTATATTATATTATATGTGAAATAAGCATCATTTGGGGATTGGGGTACTAAAATGAGCATCATTTGGGGCATGGATAGAAATTGAAAGATTTAATAAGGGTATTTCTATCAACTGAATGCTTTTTCAGGATTGTGCTTTTATATACAGATAGAGAGCAGCAAAGGATGAGGGACAACAACTAAAAAGTAAGACTGGTTGAAACAATTGTTCGGAATTTTGGCGAAGACGAGGGAGTTGGTTCCGAGAGGAGGACGAAGGGTCGCAGCGGTTTAGTTTGGGATATAAAAACAAGCCAAGGCAATATGAAATGTAATGCTATTTATATTTGTTATATCTAAAATCAAATGCAATGGATGTTTTTTTAGGATATTATATTATATTATATGTGAAATAAGCATCATTTGGGGATTGGGGTATCTAAAATTAACATCATTTGGGGCATGGATAGAAATTGAAAGATTTGATAAGGGTATTTATGTCAACTGAATGCTTTTTCAGGATTGATGCTTTTATATATAGATAGAAGATAGAAGATCTGAGCAGCAAAGGATGATGGACAACAATAAAAAAGTAAGACTGGTCGGAGCAACTGTTCAAATTTTGGTGAAGACGAGGGAGTTGGTTCCGAGAGGAGGATGAAGGGTCGCAGCGGTTCAGCAGTTCTGTTTGGGATATAAAAACAAGTCGAGGCAATATGAAATGTAATGTTATTTATATATTTATATATGTTATATCTGAAATCAAATGTAATTGATGTTTCTTCAGAATATTATATTATAGGGTTTTGTTAACGAGTGCCCTCAGGGCACTAGTTAAATTACATTTATTGCTGTCTTTTTAGATAACCCAATAAATTAATTATGATATGAGTATTAAAAAATGAAAGATTTTTTAAAATACCAACAACACCCCTAATAAATTCACCACTTTTTTTCTTCTTCCCTCCCACACCCAATTTTTTGCCTCCCATACACAATATTTTAAAATGAAATAAAAAAGTGTCATAGGCATAAATAAGATATTTTCAGAAAAAATGTCCTATTTATGTAAAAAAATGTACATATACCAAACAATTGAACAATATTTTTTTATATAAATTCAATTTTTTTATATATTATTTAAGAGATTACTTGTGAACATTGTAATCTCTTGTTACTCATAAAATATATAAAAAATTGACTTTATATAAAAAGAATATTGTTCAATTGTTTGGTATATGTACATTTTTTTTTACATAAATAGGGCATTTTTCCTGAAAATATCTTATTTATGCATGTAACACTTTTTATTTCATTTTAAATATTGTCTATGGGAGGGGAAAAAATGGGTGTGGGAGGGAAGAAGAAAAAAAGGTGATGATTTTATTAGGGATGGTGTTGGTGTTTTAAAAAATTATTCATTTTTTTATACTCATATCATAATTAATTTATTGGGTTGCCTAAAAAAGTAGCAATAAATGTGGTTTAACCAATACCCTGAGGGCACTCATTAACAAAACCCTATATTACATTATATGTGAAATAAGCATCATTTGGGGATTGGAGTATCTAAAATAAGCATCATTTGGGGAATGGATGAAAATTACAGATTTGATAAGAGTATCTAAAATAAGCATCATTTGGGGCATGAATGAAAATTGCATATTTAATAAGGGTATATAAAATAAGCATCATTTGGGGGCAATGATAGAAATTGAAAGATTTGATAAGGGTATTTCTATCAACTGAATGTTTTTTCAGGATTGGTGTTTTTATTTATAGTATACATATAGATATAGAGTATAGATATAGATTAAAGTTCTGTTTGGGTGTGCGGTCTGCACCGACCGCTTTTGTAAACACTGTGTTGGGAGGGCATTGCTTGAATATGCAGAGTTTGAAAAGCGTTTTTTTACACATTTCACAATATGAGTTTTTAACACATTAAACGTCCACTGCGATATATCAAGTATGGAACGCCGAAAGATGGTTTGGATGGGCGTTTTGACTTTCTTGGCTTCCTGACGCAGAAGAGGGCTGAACCTCAATGTCAAAAAGAACCTTAGAGTTTTGATAACACTTGGTTCCATATGTCTTCCATGAGTTAGTTCACAAGATCCTACTACAGTACAAATCAATCCCAATGGAATATTTACTAATCGGATGGTTACAACTTATAACAAAAATTCAATCACAATAAATTTATGTGGCTAAGACCAAGGGAGAATGTACAATGCGAACATCAAAATATTGCGTATACAGGAAACTTAAATGTATATAATTGTCTATCAGTTCAAGACAAACATACCTGTTTACATTGCTTTATAAATAAACAAACCACCTGTGTATAATTCTAAATTCATGACTTTAACATCAGTACAACTGTACAAGTAATAGAGAATCATAATCAAAGCCTACGTAGTAAAATTTGAGCACCATGTTGTGGTTGAAGAGTAAGAACAGTGTGAGGGGCGTGAGTATATGTTGGGGAGAGTTCAAAAGAGAAATTCTGCAATATCATAGCCAAGGCCAACTTAGCTTCTATCAGAGCAAAGCTTTGTCCAATGCATATGCGCGGACCCCCTCCAAACGGGTAGAAAGCAATGTGATTCCTTGATGCCTTGGCAATGCCTTCAGAAAATCTCTTAGGTTTGAATTCATTGGCATCGTCGCCCCAATATTCAGGATCATGATGAATGGATAGCATGGGAATTACCAGCTGAACTTCCGGTGGAAAGGTTACCTTTCCAAGTTTCATTTCCTTGTAGGTGCGACGAACAATGAAGACTGCTGGTGGGTATAGTCTGAGGACCTCATAAAAAATCATTGTTACCTGCAAATGTTAGATATCTTGTGTTAATTATGAAATGAACAACAACAATTGATTATGGGTACCATTAATACACTCACAATCTTTAAGTGGTGTAAGCCATCATAGTCTGGTTTGTTATCTCCAAATACTTCCAAGACCTCTTGTCGTGCAAGTGACTGCCAGTCTGGATGGATACTCAAGAGAATGACTGTCCATGTGAGTAGGTTAGTTGTGGTCTCCTGTCCGGCTAAGTAAAACAATTTGCACTCGTCAATGACTTCGTCAATTGTCATGGCGAGACTTTTGGAGTCCTTCTGTTCTTGACCCAGCTTGAAATTGGATTCTATTAGTATTCCCAACAAGTCGTCGTTATAGACATCTCCCATTTTCATTGCCTTTATTCTCTTATTAACAAGATCGCCTAGGATTCTCCGAATCTCTTTAGCAATTTTTTTCAATTTAATATTTCTTTTGGTGGGCAGAAACCTGCAAAGGCAAAGAAAGAGATAAGCCAATTTTAGTAGTGATATGATGAAAACATGATAGAAAAAGTAAACTGGTTATATATTATAACATCCTATCCTGTTCATCCAACACTTGAAACAATAAACCTATGAACAAGAAAACCAATGGTGTTCAATTCCAAGAAACAATATTTTTTGCATAGGAATTCATCACTTACTTTGACTTTCTCAAATTTTCAAATATCTTTACTGTCAGATAAATACATACGTTAAGAGAATACATTTTCCCCAAAAGAACTCATGAATGTCTTGTATTGTTGCATATGTCAACTTGATGGGGTGCCATATTATGTTTTTTAAAGATATCATTGAGAGTTTATAAATGCCCAAATTTATTTGTCACCAGCTTCAAAGTACTAAAAGTTCCATCTCAATTGTCTTTATAGATTTTCCATGTGACTACTTCAGCATTAGAAGCTCATCTCCTATGCATATATGTTTTTTCTTTCATTATTGTTGAACTCCAAAGGAATAAACCTTTTCTCAGAGAAACTCGATTGCGAACTAACCCATTTTTGAAAATTAAATACTCTGGCACGACAATGAACACCGACAAGCTTAGAAATGAATTTAAGAGAACTTCAGCTCAATGACCAGATGATGCATGAAATCCATGAAATTATGCTGTTGGCTTTTATAATTTACCAACACTGATCCTGTTAGTTTTTTCCATTCAGATACACAGATAGTCGAAAAGGATATAGAAAGGGAGAAAGCCAACCTATAACCTGGAATTGGTAGGAACTGAATGGTCTCCATAATAAGCTCAGCAAGCTCATGTTGGAGTTGGAAAATTCTCCTCCCTTCTTCATAGCTGCTGCCAAAGGCAGTCCGGGAGATTACATCCCCCGTGAGGTTCCGTAGTTCCGGCCACACGTCCAATTCACAATGTTCTTCGCTAGATGAATCCACCAATTTCTTCCATCTGTTGATCAGCTCAACACAACTAGTAGAAAACGCGGGCATCATTAACTGAAATAAAGAAAGAACAATCAGACTGGGCACAGTCCATATCATTTGTTGCATTACAAGTCTAATTTAAAGTAAAAATATTTGTACTTTAAGCGGGACATGACCTTCAACTTCTCTTGATGGAAGGCGGGATTTATGATCCTCCGATGCTTTGCCCACTTCTCACCATCGTAGCCTATAAGACCTGAGCCCAACAACCGCATAACAGGGTTGCTTTTTGGCCTCGCAAAATGACCAAACTTGTTTGATAGAATCTCTTTAACCAGCTCTGGATCATTGATGATCACTCTGGGTATGGGTCCAAACCATGTAAAACACATTTTGCCTACATCATATCGAAGAATCACAGCCAGGTCAATTAGGTGAAGATTGAGCATCAAATCCAATTGGAGATAAAGAATTAGGTGGGCATAATGAAGGGCTGTGTGGGTATATTTAATGAAAATGCAATTGGGTAAATCTTGGTGTAGTACTTTAACAATCCTTAATTTATCAGAGTAATTTAGTGATCAAGCATCCTCAAATAATAAGTATGATTGAGTAGTATAAATCCACAAGACCTCCAGAACAAGATAACATAATCCAGGATCTGAACAACAATCATAAAAGGAAATACAATATTCTAATACATTGAAATTAAGGCCCATTAAAGCAACTGTATAGGTTCTCAAAACTAACAGCTTGAATGAGAACACATATTTGAATGAAACATAAGAACTGGAACTCCGTGTCACCATGAACTAGACACAAACTAACAGCATGATAGAATCTCCAATGGCACTACTAATTAAATCAACAATGATCCATCCAAACCATTTTTCCATTTCATAACAACTGCCAGCATGATAGGAGAAAGATATTACAATCACACTTTTAAGTCCTAATCCACTTGAATACTAACCAAATAAAGGGAAAATTTCCTTGCAATGCATAGGAAAGAAAAATAACGCAGTGTGCAGTAGAAGGATTCATTCTGCATCAAGGTCCCCAAAATACACCTTGAATCAACAAGGTACTCCTCGAAATCACAATGAAGAAACCACGAAAATGATCATTTTTACTGATTCAAAAGTTCTTCTCATACAGAAGTAGTGACACCCTTTTTATAGGCCGCAAATACCAACGCCATACTCCCCTAAAAATTGTAAACACAAACTTTCGAATGGAAATAGTTTCAAGTCATTAAATACAAACTATGTTAAGATGGTAAAATGCACTCTTATTGTCAATTATATGAAATCTACTACAAATAAAAACACCCTAATAAAATCTTAAGAATCATAAATTCACATATCACTAATAAAAAATGAATCTTATAACTCTAAATAAAGAAAATTTTGTCAAAATAATACATTAAAAAAAAACCTCTTCGATATGATATTGAAGAAAGTTTGGCTTTTCTCTCCAGCAAATTATTGGAAACTTATCTTACATCCAGAAAACATATAAGAAAATGAATCATGTCAAATCAATGAGAATTAAAACTGGTTAGCTTCGATACAATCAAATAGAAAAACCCACCCAACATATCAATAATAGCAATAATCATAGAACATCAACCAAACAGAACAGAAAAACAAACAGAGATGATGGGTGTGCTCATATTACCATGGGTCTTCACGAGTTGATCAACGAGAGGGGTGACGCGTGGCACGATGTCGTGCGTCAAAGGGATGGGCCTCGACCTGGCCTCTCTCATCAGACGGGCGTTGTCCCTCAGGTCCCCCATCAGGAACTTGTAAGGAGAGCCTTTGATGCCTTGGTCGTTGAGGAGCCTCTCCAGCTTCTTTGGCTCTAACCATACCCACTTCACATACTTCAGTAGCCATGACAAGATCACAACAACACATGAAACATAAACAAGAGCAGCAAATGGAGCTCCCATCTCTCCTCCCAACTCCAGCTTTTACTTCCACGATGTGTTTTCTTGTTATAAAGGGGATGGACTCTTGGGAGATTGGAGACAACCCACTTATTACTTTTAGGTTCCTGTCATTTTTTAAATTATTTTCAAGTCCTTAATTAGTGAGTGTTTTTTTCGAGTCCTTCCATTCGTTTAACTTTTTTCCATTTCATTCATTTCTAACCCTCAGCGCTCTTTGTACTTTCCTTTTATCCCCCTTACTTTTCACTCATCCACATGAATGAGAGATATTCTTACTCGGATAAACCTCCTATCACGGTAAAAACCATCACACGAAGAGGTTGTTTGTTCTCTCTCTCTGATCTTATCAGGACAACAACCACCACACGAATTTAACAATGTAATTAGACATTAACCGTATATCAAAAAAACATTAACAATGTACTCAGAGAGCATAACAATGTACATTGTATCATGAATTGCAGAGGTAAAATGATCATATTTAACGAGTTACGAACGGAAAGCATGAGTAAGACCTAGAAAAAATGTCTTACCAAATTAGGGACTCAAAAATAATAAGTGGGTGCTATGAAAAACAATGCTATAAACAGGCCTTCAGCAAAAAAATTTGGACTTGCATGCCTAATGCTATAATTAGGATGGTTGTCTTCTCCTGTCTATCTTGGCAAAATATGGAAATCAAGGAATTTATTGCTCTTTCAAGGAAGCAAGGTGTCTCCATTGGTCACAGTTAATAAAGCTTTGGCAGTGACAAAATAATGTGTTACAAATTTAATTAGAAAAAATATTATGTGCCCAAGATTCTCTTTGGAGATCATAGGAAATGCTCCAACTACCCCAATCCAGTCTCACAGTGGGGCGCTCAAATGAGGATCAATTTTTTGTTCTTTCATATGGGAGTGTTGATCGAATCTCTCGCGTGGCAGGAGCTGCATATATCATTGCTCGCGAGACACCTTGGTAAATTCTTGCTGCTGGTTGTGTGAGTCGAATGTGGTCCTCTCCAGTTGGAAGGCTGAAGGCATGTGTATGGGGTTTGCTCATGCGAGGAAGATACGATTATAGAGGCCATTCTAACAGTTTTGCAAGGTGATGGAATGGGACCCCCGCAGTTGTAGGAAAATTTATCTCGTTTCAAGTCTTTAAATCTGGATAGAGAGGCGATCTATTTTCTTAAGGTTTTCAGAGAAACAGTTGCAGCACTAAAAAATCTTGCAAAGCAGGCTGCTAGGTCTCATGTTTATTTACTAATGGAATGAAGAGTGATTAAATACGTAGGTGGATTAACTCATACATAACCTCCTTACATAGATGTATACAAGAGGTCAATCATGTTTATCCTTGTTTTCATGATGTTAATAATGTAGATAAACCGTTTTGGCCTCTTAAAAAAAAAAAAAAAAAAAAAAAAAAAAAAAAAAAAAAAACAACTACGTAACTAATTTTTCCTTTAATTTCTTATAATATGATATTTTTCAACATCCAGTATTAGATACGACTAACTCAGTCCCTAATAAAAATTGGCATATAACATATTAATCATGTGGAATTTTTAAATAATTTTGATCAAATATCTAGTATGAGACAACCAAGAATCTTATCCTGACTTTTGTATGAGGTGTTAATACAAATGTCAGGAACTAAATATTAAAAAATGTTTTATTTATTTATTTATTATTAATACAAATGTCAGGAACTAAATGTCAAGAACTAAATATTAAATATTAAAAAATGAGGTGTTAATCACATCATTGTCAGACAAATATCGGGACGATTGTTGAAATGAATATGGGACCATTGTTGAAATAAATAATGCAACAAAACATTACAATCACATATTTGGGGTATCGTATAATCCTTCAAATTTCCTTGTTCGAAACGTGGGCACCAAAAAATTCTTTTTTTCTTCATTGAAAAAGATGTATGGGCACCAAGAAATATTTTTTTCTTCATTGAAAAGGATGTATGGGAACCAAGAAATTTTTTTTTTCTTCATTGAAAAAGATGTATAGCAAGATTAATTCTATGATGGCAGACTTAAAAGAAAGGAATGATCAACATTTTTTTAAATTTTTTTTTATACGAAAATGTGTTTTTTAAGTGATCACTCTTTTTTCATGGGTCATTTATTTAATATTTAAAGTTTTGATAACGCTTAATTCCATGTGTCTTCCATGAGTTAGTTTATAAGATCCTACTACAATACAAATCAATCACAATCAAATCCTTGCCATTCGATGGTTACAATTTACAACACAAATTCAATCACAATAAATTTATATGGCTAAGATTAAGGGAGAACATACATGCGAATATCAAAATATCGTGTATACTTGAAACTTAAATGTATATAAATTATATATCAATTCAAGACGAACATACCTGATTACATTGCTTTGTAAATATATAGACCAACTGTACGTGTATAATTTTAAATTCATGACTTTAACATCAATATAAGTAATAGAGAATCATAATCAAAGCTTACGTGATAATATTTGAGCACCATGTTGGAGTTGAAGAGTAACAATAGGGCAAGGGGCATGTGAATATATTGGGGAGAGTTCAAAAGAGAAATTCTATAATATCATAGTTAAAGCCAACTTAACTTCTATGAAAGCAAAGTTTTGTCCAATGCATATTCGTAGACCCCCTCCGGATGGGTAGAATGCAATATGATTCATCGACGCCTTGACAATGCCTTCAGAAAATATTTCAAGTTTGAATTCAATGACATCGTCACCCCCAATATTCATGATCATGGTGAATGAATAGTATAGGAATTGTCAGTTGAACTTCTGGTGGGAATGTTACCTTTCCAAGTTTCATTTCATTGTAGGTGCGACAAAGGCAAATTGTGGGTATAATTTGAGGACCTCATACAAAATTAATTTTACCTGTAAATGCTAGATATCTCCATCAAATTATTGGAAACTTGTCTTACCACCAGAAAACATATAAGAAAATGAATCAAAACACAGGTTCAATGAGAATTAAAATTGGTTAGCTTTAATACAATCATATAGAAAAACCCACCCAACATATAAATAATAGCAATATTCAGATAACATCAACCAAACAGAACAGAAAAACAAACAGAGATGATGGGTGTGCTCATATTACCATGGGTCTTCACGAGTTGGTCAAAGAGAGGGGTGACGCGTGGCACGATGTCGTGCGTCAAAGGGATGGGCCTCGACCTGGCCTCGCTCATCAGACGGGTGTTGTCCCTCAGGTCCCCCATCAGGAACGGAAAATGATTGACAAATCTCAATTCGTATGCCCCTCACAAGTCCCATCACATGGCATTGTTTGAAATACCTTTAATACTCCTAGAGTATTTTATTAGTGCTGACCGTAAATAATGAGGCGGTGAGAAAAAATAGCATGGTAATTACTTTTGGGAAATCAAACTAGGGCATTAAATTCTGTTTTTTTTCCTTTTTTGTAGAACCACTTTTGAATCATCAATTCATAGTCAGTGGGTTTTTTTTTTCAAGCCGTTCAGAATATTCATTTCATACTTTAATTGTGATAATATCATTGAAATATTTAGGATATCATTTGAAATGTATTTTTTGTTTGTATTTTTTAAATTTTTTTGAATTTTTTTAGATTTATATGTTAATTACTATTTTTTTACGTGAAATGTGTCTCTGAACGTGGTACATGAGTTGTTTAACTTGTGGAATGTCAATTACATATATATCTCTTTTTGGTCTTTCCCTTATGTATTTTTTTTCACATTTTTTTGCAAATGTAACTACCTTATTAAATGTTTTTTAATATAAGCAAAATTAGTTACATTGACAATGTAACTAACTTTCTAAACAATCTAATTGTGAAACAAAGCTGCACTCCAAAATATGAACGACTTTTAATATGATCTTTAGTGGAACTATTAGTCTTATAATTCGTTTTTAAATTTTTATATTTATCTGATTTCTTGTCATTATAACAGTATTTTATTTTTATTTTATAATTTTTTGCATTTCAATGTAGGAAATACAGTGGACTCAGTTACATTGCCAATCAAGTTATATTATGAAAGTGACAGTATCGTTACACAACTCAACACATATAGTTCTTTGTAATAGTTAGTTACATTTGCTGAAGAGTTCATGTCAGTCTTTTACATTAGAAATACAGTCACCTCAACATAGTAGTAATAATAACAAACTGAAAAAAAACATATACATTGAGCAATACGTTGTTATAGTTAGTTACATTTTATGATCACCATTACACATCACTAACTCTTTCAAGTTAGTTACATTCATTAGATGTTTACATTAACCATATGAACTATTAACCAAAATGGAAGTACATGTAATTGAAATAAAGAAACATGTTAATATACTTGCCTTGACCCTACAAAAATAATATATCGGGTGTGATATGGACTATGATCACCATCAGTAACCATCAGTGGTATGAGGGGAAAAAAGTTACATTGTCATTATTAGTTACATTTGCTGATAGTTACATTTACCGATATCAAATATTAACCAAAATCAGAAATTTGTTTACAGTAATTTTTTTTCTCATATACATTTCAATAACAAACAAAAACAAAATGCAGTCTTACATTTCAGTTTTGTGCAAAAAAAAATTAGTTACATTATGTATCGATTCAAACAAAAAAAAACCTAGAAAAAAAATCATACGATCTTCAAAAACAACATAGACGGTTTCCGAAATAATAAAAAAAAATGAATGCATACCCATTTTTTTGCTGGAGTTAAAATCTCCACAAGAAATATTAGGTTTTCAAGCCGATTCTTCAAGTTTCATTGTGGATTTGTTCAACGTTTCACAAAAAAGGGGATCTTTTGGTGCTGATTTTAGATTCATTTTTTTTTCTAAACCCTTAATCTGCTGAAAGTGTTTGAATGGGAGAGAGGGATCGGCATGAGTGGAAAAAAAACGGAAAATAAGGGAAAACGTGAAATGAAGGGTTGGATTTAATTAGGGGTAATAACGTATTTTTCATTTTTATTATTTTGTAAAAGTGGACTACACAACCAATCAAATATGTCCACATCAAGGGGCCTCTGGGAGGGTTGTCCATGAAAATCATAATTGACTACCCCCTATAAAGTGACATACCGAGATTTACTAAATTACTTCTTAATTAAGTATACCCACGTTACGCCTACTTGATTCTTGATCTCCAATTGGATTTGATGCTCAATCTTCACCCAAAAGGGGGGGGGGGATTGGATATGATGCTCAAACACAAACAGTAGATTAAAAAAATTGACCTGACTGGCTCTTCAATATTATGCAAGAAAAAAATTGTCTTACATGGTATGAATCCATACCCAGAATGATCATCAATAATCCAGAGCTGGTTAGAATAGATTCTATCAAACAAGTTTGGTCACTTTGGGAAGACAAGTTTGGTCTTACATGGTATGAACCCATAGGGCCTATCTATCCCACCGAGCAGTTTTCTTATCCAACCACCGACCAAAACAAAACACCCAAAACTCACATTTGATTTTTAAGTGGTTAACCTCACCAAGGACATCTCTCCCCACCAACAAGAACCACATAGTATTGTTGTTCCCACCTCCCAAGTGAGAATAAAACACTCAAACCCGCGCCTATTCTCTCTCCCACCGATTTCTTCCACGGTCGACTGTGATGTCCATCCTCGACTTGTCGGCCGGAACCACGAACACCCTCTAGCAACCACCTCGACAACATCACAGGCCGATCCCGATGATATTTCAATCGAACCAAAAAATAAACCTATCTGACCCCTGTTCAACCCGAATGAGTCGTACATTTAGGTTATGGGCGACTGAAACCGATCGAACATGTTCGACCCGAATGAGTCGTATGTTTAGGTTATGGGCGACGAAACCTGTCAAACATGTCCCAAAACCATGTGAACCTATCAACCTATCTGACCCCGTTCGACCCAAATGAGTTGTACATTTAGGTCATGGGCGACTGAAACCGGTCGAACAAGGTTCAACCCGAATGAGTCGTACATTTAGGTTATGGGTGACCGAAATTTGTCGAACATTTTCCAGAACCATGTGAATCTATCAATCTATCTGACCCCGTTCGACCCGAATGCGTCATAAGCTTTGGTTATGGGTGACCGAAACCTATCACAAATACTTCTCTTCTTCCTATCAGCGGCGGAGCTGACGCTCATCATCTGGACCATCGTCGCTGCCAACTCGACTCGCCCCCTCTCCAAAGCAGCCGAACCGCCAATGTGCGGCCTCCACTCTGCCCGCAACCTCACCTAGACCGAGCTCGTCCGCCGCGCCGCCGCACATGACAGGCACCGTATATCGAGGCAGCGATCCTTCGACCTAACCACAGACGACGACAACGACGACGGAATCCACCAATACTATATGGGGATCTCCATCGGCTCCCCACCGATAACCTTCACCATCGCCATCAACACGGGGAGAGAACTCTTTTGGACCCACTGCTTCAACTGCTCCTTCGCCACCTCCACCCACCCGGGCTACAACTCTCTGAAGGAACCGCGTCGTCCGCCTTGCCCGCGCAGTGAAGAGGGAAAAGAAAGGCTGAGGAGAGAGAGTGTGTAAGAGAAATGTGATTTGGTGGGTTTAGGTATTATGTAAACATATATTTATAGATTGGTGGGATTAGTAAAAATCTAAATAGTTTGTGGTGGCTAAAGTATGGTGGTTGGTTAAGGAAAATGGTTGGCGGGAATAGACGCCCCGAACCCATATGCATTGGACAAAACTTTGCTTTGATAGAAGCTAAGTTGACTTTGGTTATGATATGGTAGAATTTCTCTTTTAAACTCTCCCCAACATATTCTCATGCCCCTCGCTCTATTGTTACTCTTCAACCCCAACACGGTGCTCAAATATTACGACATAAGCTTTTATTATGATTCTCAATTACTTATACCGATGTTAAAGTCATGAATTTAAAATTATACACATACAGTTGGTTTATATATTTATAAAGCAATGTAATTAGTTATGTTTGTCTTCAATTGATAGACAATTATATATATTTAAGTTCTTAGTATATCAATGTTTTGATGTTCGCATGTATGTTCTCCCTTAGTCTTAGCCACATAAATTTATTGTGATTGAATTTGTGTTGTAAATTGTGACCATTGAATGACAAAGATTTCATTGTGATTGATTTATACTGTAGTAAGATCTTATAAACTAACTCATGAAAGACGCATGGGATTAAGTATTATCAAAACTTTAAATATTAAATAGATGACCCATGAAAAATGAGTGATCACTTAAAAAACACATTTTTCCTATAAAAAGATTATCATTCTTTTTTTACTCATATGTTTAATAAGTCCGCCATCATCAAATTAATCTTGATGTACATCTTTTTCAATGAAGAAAAAAATGAATTTCTTGGTGCACACTCAACCGAGGAAATTTGAAGGATATCAAATATTTAGTATACGTCAAATATGTGATTGTAATGTCTCGTTTCATTATTCATTTCAACAATGGGCGTGGTGCGTCATTTTTTAATATTTATCTCTATAGGTCCTGCCATTTGTCTCACACCCATACAAATACAAAAGTCAGGAGAGATCCTTTAATTATTTTATATTGTACGGTGCGTTTGTACCACATCAAAAGTGAGGAAAAGTAAAAAAAAAAAAAAAAAACTTTGATCACATAAAAACCAACTGTTTGTGTTAAATAAAAAAGTAAAAAATTTGCACTCTTTGATGACCTCTTCGATTGTCAGTTGTGTTGTTCTGTTCCTAAGAACATCACTCATTCGCATCACCTCTATTTTATTACTTATAATGCCATTCAGAATCTGGCAACCTCTTTATCGATTTCTCTCATTCCGAGGTTCCTCTTTGTAGGCACAAACCTAAACATGAGAACAAATGTCACATTATATAGGATCAGTTTAATGACCCTTGTTATTCACCTTTTGTTGGAGCTTCCACATGAATGACAGACACACATGATGAATTTTAATTTCTTCCCTCTACCACACAATCTTGGGAAAAAAAGTAAGTGCTAAAATATTATTGGGTGAATCGTCACACAAGAAACACATAATTTACAATCAGAGCTGGCCTGGGGTAAGCAACTAAGGCAATAGCCTAGGGCCCCTACCCCAAACAGACCCTGAATCCCTAAAACTAATATTGCATTAAAACTGTTTGAATATTTTAGGATTAGGATTTAATATTTTTTTTAAAAAAATCATTCATATATTTGTTTTTATCTTTTTTAGTTTTCGATAACTTATTTAAATTTTTCCATTTTTACAGGAATTTAGTTCTGCATTTGAATTTATAAATAATGTAATCTTTTCATTACTAAATCCCATATTTCAATGAGTTTGTTTTTGCTTTTTTATTATTCATTTAAAAGGAAAACTTCATTAATAATTGTTTTTCTTATCTGATAACGTGATTTTTTTAATTTTTTTATTTTTAGGGTTTTTTTATTTTTAAGTCCCCAGAAACTATCGTATTTTTGTTTTAGTTCCCAGATTTAAAGGATAATTCCTTTTTAGTCTCTATCAGAAACTAAAAAGAAAAATAAATAATTTATGGATTGGTCCCTCTTAGGGACTAAAAAGGAATTATCATTTAAATTGGGGACTAAAACCCAAATATGAAGAAGTGAGGGATCGATCACTAAATATGATGGTTTGTGGAGACTTAAAAATAAAAAAACCCTTATTTTTTTTATTTTTTTAAGATTATTTGTTGTTTTACTGACTATATTTTTTATTTGGACGCTAATAAACGCAGTCATTTTTGCAGTCCGTTTTGCAGTCTCATGTGTTAAGATAACGTAGTATATACTACGTTATCATAGTTGTGGGAGGTGAAAATGTCCTCCTCCTTGGATGGGCCGGACTCGATGACGGTCCGGGCTTGGTTTGGGTAGATCGGCAAAGAGACGGCAACAGTGGAAGAGGCGACGACAATGGACCGATTTGGTGGATGTTTATCTGGACTGAACCTGATGTAAATCAGGCTATACGTAGTTCCTTTTTGGCGAGAACCTACGTACCCTTTTTGAGGGATCAAACCACATGTAGTTCCTTTTTGGCGAGAACCTCCAATGATGAAGCTCAATCTCTATTAAAATGAGATTTAAAGCTTGGGTCTAGGATTCTCTTTGTTTTTTTTTTGGAAGAAGAAAGAGTCTCTCTCACTCTGCCCCTCCTCCATCCCCCCTTTTGTGAAGGGGATACCCTTCTATTTATTGTGGGAGGGGTGTGCCTATTTCCATGGAGGTGTGAGCATATCATGGGATGAAATCTTCCATGTGACTCTTGGATCGATCGACATGTGGGATCTACTTTTTTACAGTTTGTTACAGTCATTGTGTCAGGGAAAATTCCTTGGGATCTCTAATATCTCGCCGATGCGGACTCCGTGATTTTGATTCAAGTCAGACAAGAGCTATGCCCCATTCACCTAGGTCTGGTAGGGAGTCCGACCAGACTGCTTATTGGCCCAACCTGAGGTGGTGGTGTGTTATGACGGAATCAGATGGGCCGGGACGGTATGACATTTTAAACGGATCCTAAGATGTGACAGATTTTGGCTTCTACAATAGCATATGAGTCCTATCATAGTATATGATCCAATTATTTTTTATTATTTCATTATGAAAAAAATATACTAACGTATCTTAGTATATATTTCATTTCATATAATAGCATGCACTTGAAAAGATGAGTGTATGATTTTTAAAAATCATGGACTGCAAAACGGACTGCAATTGGGGCTGTGTGTATCTTTTTCCTTTTTATTTTTAGGGCCCCTTTTTTACTTTACCTAGGGCCCAAACCCATTAGACGAATCATAGGGCCGGCCCACTCTACAATTAAAGCGCCATAAATTGGACTGCTTGTTCCACAAATCCATACACTAAGAAAAAGATCCACACGTGTTTGTGGAAAGATCTGCAATAGCTCGGCTATTAAATAAATCAACATCGTTCAAAACCTTCAAAAAAATCAATCAAAACATGACCATCCGAAACGATGAACAAATCACAAAGACTTAAAATTGAGGAACCCTCAAAACTTTGGATCAGAGATCAGTTAGAAAGAAAGAAAGAAAAAGTATATTATAACAACGAAAGAAGGCGCTCCTCTTCCATCCTCACTGTCACTGGTTTGAAGGGAGAGGGGGGAAGGGTTTAAAGTTTTTCTTCAATCCTCATTGTCACTGTTTTGCAGGGAGAGGGGGAAGGGTTTAAAGTTTTCATACAGGGTAAAATTGAGATTTTACATATGAGGTTAAAAGTTACTCAATCAATGGTTAGGTTAACTAATAGATGGGTTATTTGGGTTTCCATGTGTTTTTAGGGGTTATATAGATATTTGAAAAATAATGGGGTTTCGTGTGCGAAGGGAAAATCTCGCACTCTTCCTGAGGGTATCACGTATCTTTATAAGTCGGATAAATGGGTAGCATGACCTGGCCCAGATTAAGATCGAAAATATCTATTAATTGGGGAGAACAGCTCAGTTCTCTGCTCGAAGGGTCCTGCTTGGGAGGTTCTGCTCAGGAGGCTCCTCCTCACCCGAGCTGGACAGCTCGGATCACCGTCTCCTCATTAAAGGCACTATACCAAGGAGTGACCAAAGATGACCAGACCAACAATGGTGTAGGGTGGATCAGGACTAGCCAACCAGTCTAACCACCTCTACATAATATGACCATTAGAGTGTCCCCAAGTCCAACTAGCCTAACCTGGGTTGGGATCTGGTCTTAATTGTAGGAGGAGGGGAGCCGTTGACATTGCAAGGTGGGGTCAAGGCTGCTCTGCCCTGCCTAAGTGGTAGAGACATGCCTTGGCCCCGACAAGCCGTTTGCCATTGCTCATCGTAGTCACAGTTGTAGATAACCCAATTTTGACCGTTCAAAAAAAAAACTTTATCTCAAGTGATACTTAAAATGGATGACTTTTGGACATTAAAGAAAACTGTTTAAAGAAATTAGAGGGAGAAAAGAATAAAAAAAACCTAGTCCAACACTTAGAAAAATCAAAAGGCCAGAAACCAGGCGGTAACCCTAACCTAGTTGTCTCCCTCAGACGGCTCAATTGGACATGCCGCCCCCCAACCGCTTCCCCCTTATGGGTCATAAAGTTCGCTTTTAATGCTGATCATTATGGTTGTTTGTTCCTGTTAGCCGCCCCTCTCTGACGGCCCAAACCTAATAGTCACCTTATTCCACCGCTTGTTAGAGATGGGACATGACAGGTCATGATGGAAGGTGGATTCTTGAATCTAGCCGTCCAAGCCCGCTCAATCCAAGTAGTCGCACCCTCTCTAGACAAAATATCTAGACTAAATCATGGGGGTCAGATTCAAACCCACCCTATTACCCAATTCAATCTATTATCCAATGATAATTCCCTTGCATCATTTTTACAACAAAACCTTTTTCATTCATATTCAAGTTTAAAGCATCATTCAATTCCACTACTACACTCACTTAATCACCCCCACCACAAAGAGACTTTGAGAAAGAGAGAGAAAGCCATAGTTGAGAGAGAAAGAAGCTCATTCCAATCAAAATTCACTCTCCAAAAACCTTCGATAAACCCCTTGTTAAACCCCTTTCAACTCTAGCCAAACAAACCCAAATCCACAACTAAATGCTCCCCAATTCTACAAAACCATAAACCCAGGAACCAGGTGGCTAACTTCAAGTAGTTGGCCCACCCCTTCCTCCCCCCCCCCCCTTTTTAGTAGCCTTCTTGTGTGAAATTCCAACCATACAGAAAGGATTCCCCGTTTTCATCTCTACCTGCGGCCGACCATATCTCAGAGAGGAGAACCCTACAATCTACTCTGACAAGGCGATCAACCTAGACATCAACTTTTCCTGCTTTTTGATAAAGTAGATGGTGATCACACCAACCCCAATCTTTCAGAGAGGTTGTTGGGCAGCTTAGGACAGACCCTCCAAGTGGTGATCCGATCAGTCATAAGATTGCACCAAAACCAAGCTTGTAGAGAAATCTCCCACATCTCTGAATTCTGATACCGACAACAATCAGAGCCAATGAGGCTACGCCACGTGGCCACGACATCAAAACAAACACCAATCATGTACCTCGCAAAATCTTCCATGTCGAGAGATGCTAGCCGAGACAGGGGGACGTTTGAACGAAAAATGATGGCCACTCACTCAGCTAAAAGGGCAAAACAAGGAGAGAAGAGGGGCATTCACATTCACAAGCTTTAAAAAATATCATAGTCTTCTGGTTCTTAGAGTCATCTTCTTTTTCATTCACTCCATTGACTTGAGCATCAGAGTCCCTTTGACCGACACCACATCGATGTCTCGATCAGGCTCTCTTCGTGTAGGATCTCAGGCATGAGGACCTGCAGGATCTTCACTTAGAGGCAGACCTCCAACCCGACAACATTTATTGAGGGAAAACACCTCTTTCAACGTAGATATCAAATAGATTACATGGGGTTATATGGATTTTTTTCCTTTTAAGCAACACTTTTTTGTTGGATTCTTGAAAAAAAATTAATGATTAAAATATGCTTTTTCATTTTCTTCTAAAAACAGAGATTGTTCTTGTTTGGAAGCGAGTTCAAGCAAAGTATATATGTTCTGGTAAAATGGAATATTAAAAATTGTATAAACTCATTTTCAAATGAAATCTCAAGATACCATTTGGAAACTAATTTGAATATGTTTTTGCAGATATCAAAAAACAAAACATGTTTTCAAAACATTGTGAAAAAACATCCTAAATTTAAAAATTTGTTTCAAATGAACATTTTAAGTTATTTTATATAAAATCATATTTTTTATATTCAAAACTATCCCATTTGTAGAAGGAATGGAGACATGAATGGAGACAATGCCTTTATGTGTGTATTTATGTTTTTTTTTTTTTATTCCGAGAAGTGACAAATTGTATGACCTTGGCTGGTATGAAACGCATGATGGCTCCAACATCACTTGTTTGTGGGTGGATAGTTACATGATCGGGCTATATCGATTTGTGATGGAAAAGGAGAGCTCTCTTTCCACCCCTCCAATACTTTAACCCGCCCTAAAAAAATTTGGGGTGTGTTGGAGAACCAATGGAAAAGAGAGATAGAGAGAGAAAGAGAGGAAAAGAGAGAGAGCAGTTGGCCTAGGGAGAGGCGGCGTGGAAGAGGATGGCGGTGGCGGACTTGATCTGATCAGAGGAGATGTTGGGGAGGCCGACGTGCAATGCATCGTACCCGGCAGTAAATATGCCTGTCTTATCCACTTAAGGGTCGTGGGGTGAGGGCGCATACGAGAGCAGTAAATTTTCTATCTATGGCATTTATTTCTTGATTGCTCTGCATGCGATATGTGCTTCTCCTTTTGTCTTTTCTTCTTTTATTCTCTAATATCTCACATCTTCAATTCATTTATGCAATCATACTTCTCTAATGAAAGTAGTGATGATATGATTCTATTTTTTTTTTCAAAAAAAAAAATATTTCGCTGCCCGTCGCACCGACACTTTCACATCGTGTAGTGTTAATGTCAACGCCTTCATTGTCCCGGCCCCACCTGAAGATGAAGGGCTGGTTGTCATCGTGGGAAGGGGGAGCAGGGGCCTTGGGGGTAAGTTATTTGTAGGGACTTTGAAGTGGATACGACGTTGTTTTAGCCTCGTCGGCATCCCTCCGATCGGATCGAGTCCGCCGCCGCCCCTACACTTCCTCCCCCGCACTATACAACACCAAATATCTCTCTCTACCACTCATTTCCCCTGTTTTTTCAACTCACTAATTTTTTTAGTTTCTTTAGTGGGTTAGAGAACTAGAGGGGTGGAAAAAAGAGCTCCCCGATCAAAAAATTCAATTGGTGTGCATGAATTTTTTATTTAATTAAATTTTTATAATTGATTAAATTTGAATGGTGAGTGGTTGATGGTTTGATATACACACTAGATAGACTATTACTATTACTTAGAAAATCACTAGCCAAAACTTATTGTGGACCAAAAGCCCACAGGAACCCAACCTATTAGACTATTAGGTCCGCACAAGTTTTAACATTTTTCAAATATAGTAAAATACGAATATCAGTGTATTCTCACTTATTCTAATATAGTGTGGAATAATATAATTCTAAAGGACTTTTAATACAAATATTAACTTATTTTTACTTATTTTGGCATAGTTATACACATCTATTCATTACTAACAAACAGGTTTTTAAACTTATTCTTCTCTGTTCCACACTATTCTTCCCTTACATCTCTATCCAATGTTTGAAACAAGTTTTACAATAGAGCATTACAAGTTTGAATATTCAATCAAGGTGAACTGCTTGAGAAATGCAGAGAGGAAGAAAATCAAACACATGACGAACAACACTAAAAGTAACATATGAATAACTCAGAGAGGAAGAAGATCAAAGCCTATGTAGTAAAACTTGAGCACCATGTTGAGGCTGAATAGTAACAACATTGTGGGGAGCATGAGAATACATCGGCGAGAGCTCAAATGAGAAATTTTGTAACATCATAGCCAATGCTAACTTAGCTTCCATCAACGCAAAGCTTTGACCGATGCAAATGCGTGGTCCCCATCCGAATGGGAAGAAAGCGACTCGATCCCTTGACGCTTTGGCAATGCCTTCAGAGAACCTCTCAGGTTTGAATTCACTGGCATCTTCACCCCAAATCTCCGGATCACTGTGAATGAAGAGAATGGGAAGGCACAACTGAACTCCCGGTGGGAAGGTCGTCTCTCCGAGTTTCATTTCCTTGTAAGTGCGACGAACAAGGAAGACTACCGGTGGGTATAATCTGAGGACCTCGTACAGAATCATTGTTACCTGCAAATGCAATGTTCAGTACTAATTATAAAACAAAATCCAAGTATTGTAAGTATTAGAATCATTGTTCACTCACAATCTTTAAGCGGTTTAAACCATCAAAGAATGGCTTCCCATCCCCAAAAACTTGAAAAACTTCTTGTCGTGCGCGTGATTGCCAATCTTGATTCACGCTCAAGAGGATGATTGTCCATGTGAGGAGGACAGATGTGGTCTCCTGTCCGGCGAAGTAGAACAATTTACACTCTTCGATGACCTCTTTGATTGTTAGTGCGAGGTTTTTGGAGTTGTTCAGTTCTTCACTCAGTTTGAAATTGGATTCCATCAAAATTCCCAACAAGTCATCGTTACAAACATCACCTCTTTGCATCACTTCTATTTTATTATTGATGATGCCATTCAGAATCTTGCGCACCTCTTTATCGATTTCCCTCATTCTAAGGTTCCTCTTTGTAGGCAGAAACCTACATGTACATGCAAATAGATGTAAATTTAGGATTAGTTTAGTGATCCTTCTGGACCGTCCACTTGAATGACACCAATATAAAATGTTTCTCATTCCTCTTTCTCACCAAATCTATGAGAATTCGATTAATGAGGAAGAAAGAATTCTCTTCATGAACTAGGGTAACCAAATAGGTCCCTAGATTACCTTGTTTTCGCACATATATAGAGAATTTGAAGAAATGAAAAGGCAAAAGACCAACCTGAGACCTGGGATGGGTATTGAATTTATGACCTCCATAATATTCTTAGCTTGCTCCCGTTGAAGGTGAAAAATTCTTCTCCCTTCTTCAAAACTGCTACCGAAAGCAGTTCGAGATATGACATCCCCTGTGAAGTTCTGCAACTCTGGCCAAATGTCTAGTTCGCAAGGATCGCCAGATGAATCAACCAACTTCTTCCATCTATTGATCAAGTCAGCACAACTAGCAGAAAATGCAGGTAACATTAACTGAAAAAAAATTACTAATTAATTCAAAATATATATAAAAAAGAATAAATCATCCAATTAGAGAAGAATTTTGAAGTGACCTTCAACTTCTCTTGATGGAAGGCGGGATTGATGATCCTTCGATGCTTCGCCCACTTTTCACCTTCATAGTTCGCAAGACCCGTCGCCAATAACTCCACCATGGGGTTGTTTCTCGGCTTTTCAAAGTGACCAAACTTGTTGGATAGGATCTCTCTCACCATCTCCGGATCCATGATGTTCACTCTGGGTATTGGTCCAAACCATGTGAGACTCATTTTGCCTACATTACATTGAGCATCACAGTAAGTCCTATTTGTTTACTCTTACAATTGGTAATTGCTATTGCAATGTTGATGTTTGAGTTTAAGATCCAAAAATTTTGACGATCAGATACCTTTGTACCTGTCGATGATCATAATCATGTTTATCGAATTGTTTGTTTAGTATCTTTAGAATCTGGGTATCCATTTACTTTAGATGGTTCATCTGGCTATTCCTAGTTGTAAAAGTCTATTACATTGATCATCAACTTAACGAAAGCACATCCAAACTGTTTTTTATTATTTATAATTAGACAGTTTTAAAGAGCTACCAAGCTAATGCAAAAAAATTATTGCCTCTTACATCCTGATCTCACTTGACTATAGCTAAATAAATGGTAGATACTTATCAATTACTATGGAAATTTTTAAGAAAATTAGAGGAGACAAAAAAAATATATCCTAATTTACTCCGGTGTATCAGGGGCACTGCATCTTATGAGATAGGGTTAGTCTATGCATTCACAATGTTGTATGATACATATTCTGTCTTCTTTTGTTTTAAATTTTTCTAATACGAGACTAATTAATACAATAGTCCCTTCCTACATGCCTTTTTTGGATTGAATTTTAAAAAAATTCAAGCTGATCTCTCAATGTAAACGAAATAGAAGATTCATTGTAATGATTAAAGAAAAAAAATATAAAAAACAGATGAGAAATCAAAATGCATCAAATCAAATCAAATGGAGCCTCCTTCAGTACCCGACAATGCACGACCTTCTTTTTTTTCCTCTTAGTAAATTAAAAAAACTACTCGGGTACTAAAGAAGGCTTAATTTATGCATGGCGTCTTCAGGTTAAAAAAATTTAAAATTCCTAATTAACTCTACCGGTGGCAGCGCTGACCGGATCTAATACTATTTTTTGCAAATATTCAAATAATAGGTTTATTGTTGCTAATATTGAAATTCATGAGATTATTTTTACCATTTTCCTTTAATTAAACACAAGCTAATCTCTCAATGTAAACCGATTCACTGTAATGATTTAAGGAAGAAAAAAAAAAAGATGAGAATCAAAATCATCAAATCAAATCACAAACCCGAGATATCGAAAAGCCAAATCAAAATATCAAGTAACGAACAAAACTTTAACAAAAAGGATCAACACACGGGTTGACACTTTGGTTAGAGTGAGTCATGTGTTGGGTCAGGTTCAAATTCTCCTGGGTTTATCCGATACACAAGATTTGTAGGTGATATTGTGTATTTAGATTTTCCCAACATTAAGAGAGAATAATAATAATGATGATGATGATGATGATGATGATGATGTTATGTGCACATATACCATAGCTTTTCATGGTGCGGAAGAGGAGTGGAGCAACACGTGGCGCAATATCTTGTGTCAGAGAGATGGGCCTAGACCTAGCCTCTCTAATCAGACGGTTGCTATCCACCAAGTCCCCCACCAGGAGCTTGTAAGGGGAGCCCCTGAAACCTTGGTCCCTTAGGATTCTCTCCAACTTCTTTGGCTCCAACCACATCCACTTCATATACTTCACCACCCATGACAAGATCACAATAACACATGAAGCCAAAACCAGGGCAGCAATGATGGAAGCCCTCATCATTCACTCTTCTAGCTTCCCCTCACAAAACAGCCACTGTATGAAAATAAAACAAAACCAGAGCAGCAATGATGGAAGCTCTCTTCATTCACTCTTCTAGCTTCCCCTCACAACAACCACTGTATGAAAATAAAGTGTGCACTTAAATTGGATCCGTATATATATGGATATGTAGAAGAGGTAGAGATTGTTTGCATGTGGTGCTTGCATATTGATATAAATGAAAGAAAACGATGTGAAACTGTAGACACCTTGTTATGAGATGGTCCTGACGTCTAGCTAGATTCCATCAATACATGTATTAAACACGTGTAGTGTCGCGTGTCGTTATCCGATTGGAAACATATGAGATCAAATTTTTTTAGTTGAGAATTCCAAGAGAATACTCACGATTGATGTGACGTTATTCATATGTAGTTTTTGGAATTGAGATTTACTCTTTTTTTTTAAATAATTTTTTAAAGAAGCATATTTTTTTAGATTCATGAAAGAAAAAAAATTTATAATTAAGTAAATGTTTTGCGCCTTCTTCTAAAACTGAGATCTATGGTGTTTGGGATTGAGTTCGGGCTAGGGTGGTCCGTATGAATACTTGATTGAAAAAATACGATTTATTTTTTATTGATTATCATGGAGCTCATTGTCGTTTTTCTTTTCTTTTTTTTTTATCATATTTGTTGTCTTAAAAGTTAAAACAAACTTTTAAAATAAGCATGTTTTTTCAAAACCATTTGATAGCACATTTAATTTTTTTTTTCTCATTCTTAAATGTTAGTTGTAGGAACCATTTAAATAATATGATTTTATATCAAGTAGAGATTACTGGAAACTCATTTTCTTTCAATTTTAAAAAGCAACATTTTTGTATCATAATAGAAAATATAATAATAAAAGATGTAATTGCATGATTTTAAACTATAAGAGGTGGCTCAGTATGTTTAGAGTGGAGTTCAAACACAATTTATCCTATTTTAATTAAGCATTAATTCTCATAACCGTTTGGAAAGACTTTCGATTCCTCCAAAAGCAAAAACCCCAAATGGAGTGGATGCATCTGTATGGAAACATTGGTTTTATTATGTGTGTGTATTTTTGTTTTTCTTATAGAAGTGACAAACTGTATGATCTCAGCTATTACGAAACGCTTGATGACAAACGGTAGGATCATTTATATGTATTTTGAAAAAACAAGCAGGAGACACGCAGAGGGGTGGTTGAAATATTTCGGTGAATTGTTCAAATGCCCCTAATCAAGGATCTAATTTTTTTTCTATCCCTAGAATTTTTTGTATCTTTTATTTATCCCTAAAATCTGATCCTATTTTTTTTTTTACCTCAGACTAGTGTCACTTTATTTTTTATAACTAAACTACTGTCATATGTACATTAGTATTACATTTCTGTAATTCATCGTTAAATTTTTATATTTGGTTATTACATTTCTGTAATTTATATGTCTTTAATTTAGTTCCATATATGATATTATATATCTATTTTGTAAATTATAGTTTTTATAATTTCTGTTGTAATTGTTATAAGAATGATAGATGATACTATTTGTAAATGGTAGATTATGTCATTAGGCATTACATTTAGAGTTTTTGTTGTAGTTGTTATATTAATGTTAGTTAATATAATTCTTTTGTACATGGATCAAGAAGTAATTCTATTAAAATATTTCAATTGTTCATAAATTTTCACTTTGGATTCATGCTATTATTAATTTTGTTCATATTACTAAATGAAAATTTATTTAGGTGTTGGCTATTTGATGTAGCTTGGAAAGCCCGTTCTTCGTTATGAAGTACATTGAATGTCTAGTTCAATGGTCTTTCAGTGGGTTTCATTTCACCCAAGAGGACATGAAGAGGATTAAGGGGGAAACAACAATTGATAATTAAGATATGAAGAAGTTGAATGCACTTATAGATGATTGTGTAATGACAGACACTGAGAATGTATATATGACCATTTTGTGTTTAAACATCTTTGCGTACTTTAATAGTTTTTATAGATAACCAATAAATATCTGCAACTATTTGTACAATTTATATATGTATCATATTAACTTTGTCTATAGGAGGTAGTTCAGGTATTATCAAAAGTCAGGGACAAAAAAAAATAGGAACAGATTTTAAGGGTAAATAAAAAAAAATGTCAGGGATAGAAAAACAATTAGACCCTTCGTCAAGGGACATTTGAATAATTCACCTAAGATTTTATCGGTACCGTGCCTCTTTATGATATATATAGAGTTTAAAAAGGGGAAAATTGTATATAACCCCCCAAAAATCAGCGAAATACATATAGGCCCCTCAAAAATTGATATATCCATATAACACCCTAATATTTGATTAAATTCAAAATACCCCCTACAGTTACACTCCATCACCCAATGTATGGTTAACTTAAACCAC
This sequence comes from Acorus calamus, assembly GCA_030737845.1. Classification (NCBI taxonomy): domain Eukaryota; kingdom Viridiplantae; phylum Streptophyta; class Magnoliopsida; order Acorales; family Acoraceae; genus Acorus; species Acorus calamus. Next base: position 7,359,660 of record CM060860.1, read on the forward strand.
ACATGTAATATTCCAAATATACCCCCAACTATAACAAATGTTATGCATTCCATCACATGCGACCCCCCCCACCTGAGATCAGCCATGGAGAGGCAGACATGCAGGCCGAAGTTGGAGACCTTGAGGTCGCCATTTCATTTTGGAGGAGGTTATATGTTGTTTAAAATATATATATATATATATATATATATATATATATATATATATATAAAGTATACCTGGGACTTGTCTCTTTCTCTTCTATTTTTAACAATAGGGTCAAAAAAAGAAGAAAAGGTAATGTCTCCCTATAAACGGGCCGAAGGCCTGCTGCTGGACATCATTTTATTAATTGAGTTAGGTATCTTGTTTTTGTTTGATTTGATATCTCTATGTATCATTGAATTGACCTCTTGTTTGAAATCAATGTCGGCTTCTATTGGTTATTATTATGTGGATGAGAACCTTAATAAACACGGCATTTCATGGATTACTATAAAGATAACCAATAAAATATCAATGGGGACACCCCACCTTGAATAATTATTTTATCCCCCGTTTGGTTCGAGAATAAAGCCTGAAATAAGTGAGAATTAGTAAGAATAACTTTCAAAATAGGTGTTAGGATGGTTGGAATAATTAAGAATTTATATGTCAAAATTAATTGGTGTAAAGTGGTATATAGATTCCAGCCAACCCTTAGAATTAAATTATTTCAGATTATTCAACTTAAAAGAATATGTGGGTCTATTGTTAAAACCAATTGTCATCACATCTTATAAATCAACTGTCATCATTTTTTCACCTTTTATAAAACTTTATTCACACATTATTCACATTTTATCTAAACAAGAAAAACTTTATTATTACGTTTTTTAACGAGAATAATTCAAAACACAATCAAACAAAATATCATTTTTTTCTTACTTATATTAGAAAAGTCATAAATCTCAGAATAACTTAATCTCTATCCAAACGGGGGGATTAATCGGAAACTAATGCAGTCTTTTTTTTTCATTCAACGTTCAAGTACATATTTGTTTTCATATAATATAGATTTTACTAGACATATATATTTTAAAATTTTAAAAACTATTTGTGATCTGTAAAAATGGTTGTAGAATGATTATGGCTCCATTTGTATATCGGATATTTCACGGTGAAAAAATCAAATGTAGATCAAAACGATTTTCAACAAACATAGCCTTTAATTTTGTTTGTTGTTTTTTATCTTTATTACTTTTCTGTGTTTCTGGATATCCTGAAACAATATTGTTTTTAAAAAATAAAGATGAATTTTTTGAATTTGGTGGTGTATCACACATTCTAACGAGACCTAATTATAATATTTTTTGTTATTTTAGGTTAATGTAAGTTAAAATATAATTGTTGTGTTATTCTTATTCCCGGTTTATTCTCGCACCAATTAAGCATGCTTTTCTAGACAATAGTTGAAACGAATATAGATACTATCACATATAAAAAAAATGGCATATTCTATCTATCCTTTAATTCAATAAAGTCAAGTTTTCCTCATTAATGAGTGGGGACCAAGAGATCAATTTTGCACTTTTTCTTAAGACATCAACGTAGTTTTCTTTGTCAACAAGAAACTTGAAAGCAACTAGTTCCAAATCAACTTCCTCCAACCCTTTTTATCTGTTGGGATAAATCGAATTAATTGTTTGGTATATATTTCACTCTCTTATTGGATTCAATCAACTATTGAAAGAAATATGAATTTCTAAATATCATCAGTATCCAATAGGAGAGTGAAATATATACCCAATAATTGATTGTGCAGTTCGATTTATATGTGGTGCACTTCAATTTTCACGTCGTCCAGTTCAATCTTGACTGGATCCGGTCTCTTTATTTTCTTGAAGCTTCATGTTCAATTATAACCTCCATCAAGGCTGATTCCACCTGCAATTATGGTTCTATTTAAATTACCTTCAGTTGATCATATTTTTCAGTTTTATCCAATATGGAGCACAGGATGACTTTTAATTTTGTTAAATCACAGCTTTTTGAACATTATGTGTCTAAAATCTGTCTGTATAAAACTGTTACAATAAAACTGTTTGATTGTACTATTAGAGAAGTAGCTTTCTACGAACGCAAAAACTGTACAATCGTGCAACAAAATACTGCCTAAAGACCTTCTCAGCCTCCTCGATCTTTGGAGATATATATGAAGCATTCTTCCTAACTTCTTTCACATCTCGCCTGTCATTGAAGCACTTAGGTTTCGACAACTTGACTGTGTGACTATGGTACTCCCACCACCAAAGACCATTCATTACCTTCTTTAAGGATGGCCACCCACATGGACTGGAGCCCAAAATCTTCTCTTGACATAACACCTGTATCAAGTTAGGCATACAACACTCTTCTATAAACAGAGAAGGTTGGTACACTGGTCATCACTTCAATCTCCACCACCTTCCCCAAATTAAATCTATACAGACATGTATATATCAAGTATTGCTACCTCGAAAGTTAGATGATTATGATTCATGAATCCAACAAAAATTGAAGACCACAATTTGCTAAAATGGATCTATACATATAGGATAATATGCAATGTTATGGATAAAAATTATTGACCACAATTTGAAAATATGGATCCAAAGAAACATGCGACCCTTCTGGAATCATAATATGTAGGTCTTTAAATCAATAAATGAGAACATTGATGATCCAACACCTTACATACAGTATTTTTTTATCTATAACACCTTTACACCAACATGAGTCTCTCAATAAATTCTGTACAACGGGCCCAACACTGTGTAGACCATTGGCCATCCAAAGACTGGTGGTTTGCCTGTAAAGAATCAAATAAAATGAACATGATCACACCCAAAAAACAAAATGAACATGAAATTATACCTTAACAGAATCCAAAATTATTCAATAGTACCACAGGGTCTTTCACAAAAAAGAAAGACAAAGAAAGAGTAAAAAAGGATAATGTTACAACCCAATTTCCAGCCCCAATTCCAGTTTTCACACGTTTTGAATTTTTTTTAAAATAGTATACATTATCTAATGAAGTATATGCTTCTATAAAAAAAAATGAAGCATGTACTCCAATGAATTACGTAGATGCATTTACAGAAAATGTAAAAAAATTATATCAAAGCATATACCACATTAATATGAGTATATGGTGCTAACGAAGCATATGAGACTAAAATTGAGGCTGGAAAATGAACTCTGTGTAAACACCCATAAAAAAAACAAAAAAAAAAACATATTCATGGATCGTAGCCGAAAAAAGCAGTTATGCTGAATCTTTTTATGTGAACCATTTCTTCATGACAATAAAAGATAAGATTTCCATGATGGATGGCTATGAGTCACGGAAAAAGAATAGCATGCTCAATCAAAAGAGAGAATGTAATAAACATAACTTTTGTCAAAGCATACGGAGTTTTTAAGGCATGCCTGAGACTATCAATCATTTACGATTCAATGCACAATAAGTATAGTGAATAAAGGCCATTATCCAGAGCAGTCTTGGATATATCAGGGTGTTGGGATGGGAGGACTGGATAAGGGCCTTCAACTTTTTTCCCCTTTTTTTCATGAAACGATCTCTGTCCAAGACTCAACTCAGGACTGCATCCCAAACACTTCACAATTGCTCCAAGCAAAGTATAAGCAGCAAAAAAAAAAAAAAAAAATGTATATAATCCAAGGCCCCAGACTTAATCAGTCTGAAGATTTCTAATCAATAGCTCCCACCGCGTAGAGTACTGGCCAACTAGAGCTAGTGGCAAGACTATTGTGTAAAAAAGGTTCACTCATGCACAATAGAGGGGTGAACAAGTGTGATACAACCTACAAGCTAGGATTAAACTTAAGTATTTGACACGTTCATATCAGAGATATCAAGGAATGAGACTGAAATGAAACTCGCATAGCCATGAGTATTTCATTACAAGAGAAAGAACAAACATCATTGCCAAAATATTGAGGAAAATTTGATGGCCATTTTTTCATCATGGAATTCTAGGCATTTAAAATTAATCAAATATACTCTCATGATATTTCATAAGCATCCTACATATGATATGTGAGCTTTGCGAATAGAATTGCCAGAAAATGATCTGATCATATGACTAGAATGACAAGATGAAAGGACCTATAATTTTCAGCAATTGACAGACCTGTATATTTCTCGTAGATCACCAGGCGATGTTCCCCTTTGATGTCCCAAATATTATGGTAATTGCCATCAGAATAGCCTGCAAGTAAAATGGTTCTCCATTATTTTAAAACACATAGGTCAATGTAAATATGAGTTTTAATCTTGCTAACCAAGCAAATAAAGATGCAGAGGCTGAAATATATCTTACACAGTAATTTTTGTAGCATAATGTCTTTTACCAAAAAAAATGATAATTGAAAAGTTGAATGGAAGGCTTGAAAGCAGGCTAGATCAATGTACAATTCTAGCTGCAACGTAAGATTTTTTATACTTACAAAAAAATTATGAATTTTTATCTAGGATTCATCATACAGCATTGGAAAATGATGGAGATGAAATCATGAAAATAATAATTTCTTCAATTCCTCACCACTTAAAACAAGAGAGAGACTTATTTGACAATGGGAAGTTATCTTCCTACACACCTTTATATCAAATTTTACAGGAAAGAGGCTTATCAAGGCAACCAGCAACATCTGAGACCTCCATAACCCTTGAGATTAGCCTAGAAAGAATTAAATGGAGCCCAGAGATAACTGGAAATGTACTTATAGAACTACTTCTCAAAGAATTCCTTAAACCCAATATAAAATTATCAATTTATGACAATTTCTTTATGTCCAACTTCACAGTCCTTTTATGTTATAGATTTATAGTCATTTTGTATTACAGATTTACAGGCCCCAATCTTGTCAATACACACAAGAAGATCCCGAATATAAACTCTATTATTTCCAGGAGAGTTCAGTTTGATAAAATGGATTGAATCACAACTGACCAACTGAAAATCAGGCATATGAAACTGTTCAAAACAACCAGAAACAGCAAACCTTGACCATATAAAAATGGGGTCGGTAAGTAGCATATCCTAAAACAATCAGAAAGCATTGACTTGGTTATTTGCTTCTCTATCATGGCTTTAGGCAAGGAAATCAACAAGATAAGATTAAGAACTCGATAGGGTCAGTTTAACTCCAAATGTATACAAAAATATGAGTCTAATTTAAATAGTCAGAATTTCCTATTCATGATATTGAAGCCTCAACAAATTTTGGGGATCCTAATGCATTCTTGGTAATTTTTCTATTATGAAAGAAGGCCATAAAAGTCAAACACAAGTGAAATACTTTTATTGATGTAATAAAAATTATTACAACAACAATCTCACTCACTTGAGATAATAAAAACAACATAGCTCATGCACAACATACCCTTGTTTGGAAGGAGTTTCTAACCCTTTTATTCTCAAATGGGTGCCTAAGTGATGCAACGTAGGTTACGCTCTTCTGCTGACCCGATCAACCTTCAAGGATGCAAGATCTGCAGGCTCCAACAACACTATTGATTCGCAAAGAATACCAAGACGATGGACTTTAACAAGTCTGTTGATTTCTCAGAATACCAGAAACGATGAAAATCTATGATTTGTTAATCCTCCTAAGATAATAAGAAAATAAAATTGTATTATCATTACAAAGTCTATTTATAGAGCAAAGAATCCTAACAAACTAGAATCTCAACAACTCTCTCTAAATCTAAAGCTGGATTTGTGAGCATTGGTCCGATTGGATGGATGTGATGCAGCACCCTAAGAGATTCGTTGTTCGTAAGAAATCCATATCTGAAGTTCAGAGTGACAATTCTATTGATGAGGATCTGAATATGAGGATGAATTCTCTTCAACCTGGGGAGAATTATGCAGCACAGTCATGGACTGTTCGATTGGCATTAAGGACCATCAAATGGACGATTATAGATGATTTACAATTTTTAATATTTTTGTTTTATTTGTTAGATTTATCATATTAAGCTGGATAATTAAGATTATTAATATTTTAGATATCATTCAAATATGGTTTGTTTTTAGTTTTTTTAGCTAGGATTTGAATTTAAATTCGAATTTGGAGTTAGTTGGGAATTGGTCAAATAAATTTGTGATTTGAGAGATTTGGAGAGATTTATTTTGAGATTCTAGTTTGTTAGGATTCTCTGCTCTATAAATAGGCTTTTGTAATCACATAATTGATGAAGACTTTGATAATAAAATTTTATTTTCTCTATTGTATTTTTGTTATCTTAAGAGGATTAGCAAATACATAGATTTTCATCGTTTTTTATATTCTCAGGAATTATCAGACTTGTTGAAGCCAATCGTACTGGTCTTCTTCACAAATCAATAGTGTCATTAGAGCCTGTAGATCTACATCCCTAAAGGTTAATCAGATCAATAGAATAGTGTAAACCTTACATTGCATCAGTTGATATCAAAGCTTCATCGATTCATTGAGGTAATTCATAACCTATATCCCATTTATCTATTCCTTTCCCATATTAAAAAAAATCATTACCCATTCCCTTCATTTACCTTCTCTACAACCCCCTGTACCCGTCCATATTTTGGGGAAAAAAATCACCCTTCCACAAAATCCATCACCCCACACCCAAATTTTCATTCCCCCACATTAATCTTTTCATTCTAGCCCACCGCAGACCCTCCCCCCCAAGAGAGAGAGAGAGAGTGCCGTGTTGAAGACGTCCCCTTAGTTGTTGGGCCTATTCCCGGAGGCCCGGGGGTTGGGGGGCAAGGGGGGAATAGGCCCAACAACAGGCCCATGTGGGGGATCGCCGATTGGGTGTACGGGAGTTCGGGGGCAGCGCCACCGACTCAAATTTTTGTCATGGGTATTTTGGTCATTTTCTTATTCTAGGGCTTGAACGTGCTTCTTAATGGACGAAATTATCCATCATGGTCGCGTTCCGTTCGATTGTATTTGGGTAGTTGAGGCATGTCAGGCCTTCTTCTTGGCACCATTAAAAAGCCGGCTGAAATTGATGCAACCTTCAATTAGTGGGAGATCAACAACTGCATGGTTCTTGGGTGGCTTTACAACTCCATGGAGACCCGGATCTATAATATGTTCATGTATCATGATACAGTCGACTCTCTATGGGCTGCGTTGAAGAAGACCTATGGTTATGCCAGGAATGACTCTCGGATCTATGAGTTGTACAAGGATATTGCTCAGGCCACCCAAGGTACCCAATCTGTTACAGGTTATTTTGGATTTCTTCAGGCTCGTTGGGAGGAACTTGCCCATTATGAGCCTCTCAGAGTTGTCTAAGGAGGCTGCCACGATTGTGGTTGGCCGACTACAACGCCAATAGACGTATGCATTTCTTATGGCCTTCGACCGGAGTTCGAATATCTTCGTGTTCAGATCTTGAATATCAGACCACTTCCTTCTCTATTTGAAGCATTTGCTATTATTGAGGGTGATGAGCATCGCCGTCAGATCTTTGCCTCAGCACCCACTAGAACCCTCGGCGATCAGATGGCATTGGTGGCCACCTCTGGATATGACTCTCGCGGCCACGGGGATAGTAGTCGCGGTCGCGGTAGTGGACGTGGACGCGGCAATATTGTGACTTGTGGCCACTGTGAAAAAATAGGGCATGAAAAAGTCAGATGCTTTCTTCTGTACCCACGATTGATGCGATCCCGCAATGTTGGAGCTCCTTCATCTGCCCCTCGTGCTGCTGTTGCTGATGCCTCGGTTCCGGGTGATGCCCCCACTGCTCCATTTGGGTCCTTTGATATGCGTACTATTCAGAATCATATTGATGCCGTGGTTCGGGAGAGCCTTGCCTCTCATGCTGGTCTCTCTCATGCTGGTCCAACATCCTCTGCTGCTACCTCAAGTATCCCCCCCCCCCATCATGTTAACCAATCAAGGTCTCCTACTTGGGTCATTGATTCAGGCGCTACTGAACATATGTCTGGTAAGTCTCGATTATTTCCATCCTTGACATCACCTTCTATGCACAGAGAGGCACGTCTTGCTGATGGCTCACTTACCCTTGTCATCAGTAAGGGTACCGTTCCTTTATCTTCCTCATTATCATTACACTATGTGTTACATGTTCCCAACCTTACTCTTTATTGGAGTCATGGAATAGGCCTGTTGTCGGGCCTATTCCCGGAGGCACGGGGGTTAGGGGGCAACACCCCCCATGGGCCGCAGGCCCCCCACGGGCCGGATCCAGAACACCTCGGTTGGTATCACCGCTATTCCGTTAGGGCATAACTCTTATGCTCAACGGATTACCAACGTGCTTCTTGATGGACGAAATTATCCATCATGGTCGCGTTCCGTTCGATTGTATTTGGGTAGTCGAGGCATGTTAGGCCTTCTTCTTGGCACCATTAAAAAGCCGGCTGAAACTGATGCAATCATCAATCAGTGCGAGATCAACAACTGCACGGTTCTCGGGTGGCTTTACAACTCCATGGAGACCCGGATCTATAATATGTTCATGTATCATGATACGGTCGACTCTCTATGGGCTGCGTTGAAGAAGACCTACGATCATGCCAGGAATGACTCACGGATCTATGAGTTGTACAAGGATATTGCTCAGGCCTATTCCATGACTCCAATATAGATGCTATGATCCTATTTCTCGGAGATTGTTTCATTCCCTTGATGTCACATTTTTTGAAGATGTGCCATATTTTTCTGACACGGTTCTGCAACATTCATCTTTACCAGTTCGACCGACTTCATTTTTTCCATCATTGCCTTTGCCACAGCCACAGTCACAGTCGCTGCAGCCATCGTCGTCACCTCCTCCATCGTCACCACCGCAGCCGTCTCCACCAGTCTCCTCTAATTGTATACACTCGTAGACCTCGGCCACCTCTCTCTCCTGCTCACTTGTCGACATCCTCGGACTCAGGTATACCTTCTTCCTTGATCACTCCACATTCTGTTCCTGATTTGCCTGCATCTGACTCTGATGTGCTTATTGCTCTTCACAAAGGTCGTCGGAGTTGTGTCACTGCTCATCCTCTTGCCCAGTTTGTTTCTTATCAGGGACTTTCCGATTCCTATAGAGCTTACCTGGCTGCTACATCGTCTATTCGTATTCCTCGTACTGTTACCGAGGCATTACAGGATTCTCTATGGACCGCCGCTATGACCGTTGAGATGGATGCCCTGCAGAAAAATCATACGTGGGAGTTGGTTGATCTTCCACCAGGGGAGAGGACCGTTGGTTGTCGATGGGTCTTCACAGTAAAATACAAGGCTGATGGGACTGTTGAGCGATATAAGGCGCGCCTTGTTGCAAAAGGCTTTACTCAGACTCCAGGGAAGGATTTTCATGCTACATTTGCTCCTGTTGCCAAGCTGACTACTGTTCGGCTTCTTGTCTCTCTTGCTGCTTGCCACAACTGGCCTCTTTATCAGATGGATGTGAAGAATGCTTTTCTTCACGGCGACTTGACAGAGAAAATTTATATGGATCCGCCGCCTGGTTTTCGTCTTCAGGGGGAGTATTCCGGAAAGGTATGCCTTCTTCTCAAATCTCTATATGGACTGAAGCAGTCACCGAGAGCATGGTTTCAGAGATTCAGCGTAATCATTCTCTCTCTTGGATTTACTCGCTGTCATGCTGATCATACTTGCTTCATTCGTCGGAGTAATGGACGGTGCACCATTGTTCTAGTTTACGTGGATGATATTATTATCACAGGAGATGATGCTGATTACATTGTCAGAGTGAAGACTGAGCTTGGACAAGCATTTGATGTGAAGGATCTAGGTCCTCTTCGGTATTTTTTGGGGATTGAGATTGCTCGCTCACGCCATGGTATTTCGCTCTCCCAACGAAAATACACTCTTGACCTACTTGAGGACATCGGTATGCTTGGATGTCGCCCTGCCACTTCTCCCATGGACCAGAACCATCGCCTTCATGTTGAATCAGGCGACCTTCTGTCAGATCCTTCTTTGTATCAGCGTCTAGTGGGTCGTTTGATCTACTTGACAAACACTAGACCTGATTTGACTTTCGCTGTCAGTGTAGTGAGTCAATTCATGCATGCCCCACGAACTTCACCTAGATGCTGTTTACAGGATTCTTCGATACTTGAAGTCATGCCCAGGTCTTGGCTTATTCTATGCTACTAGTGCTCAGCCTACCATTTCTTGCTACACTGATGCGGATTATGCTGGTTCGCTCACTGATCGACGATCCACTTCTGGTTTCTGTACTTTCCATGGGGGCAACCTTATTTCCTGGAAAAGTAAGAAACAGAGTGTTGTCTCTCGTTCTTCTGCTGAGGCAGAATATCGTGCCATGGCCCAAGGCACATGTGAGATCATTTGGTTGCGCTCTCTTCTGACAGAGTTGGGGTTCCCTGTAGCTGGTTCATCTACTTTGTTTTGTGATAACCGATCTGTCATTATGTTTGCCTCGGACTCGGTTCTTCATGAGCGGACCAAACACATTGAGGTTGATATTCACTTTATTCGAGAGAAAGTACAGTCAGGCGCCATTGACACGTTTTTTGTCTCTTCGAATGAGCAGCTTGCCGATATGTTCAACAAGTCTGTTGGTCCCTCTATTCTCCATTCTAGTTTGACCAAGTTGGGCTTGATTGATATCTTCGCTCCAACTTGAGGGGGAGTATTGGAGTCATGGAATAGGCCTGTTGTCGGGCCTATTCCCGGAGGCCCGGGGGTTGGGGGGCAATGCCCCCCATGGGCCGCATGTGGGAGATCAGCCTTGTATTTCTCGGAGATTGTTTCATTCCCTTGATATCACATTTTTTGAAGATGTGTCATATTTTTCTGACACGGTTCTGCAACATTCGTCTTCACCGGTTCGACCGACTTCATTTTTCCCATCATTGCCTTTGCCACAGCCACAGTCACAGTCACAGTCGTAGCAGCCACCGTCGTCATCACCACCGTCGTCACCACCGTAGCCGCCTCCACCACACTCTCCTCTAATTGTATATACTCGTAGACCTCGGCCACCTCTCTCTCTTGCTCATTTGTCGACATCCTCCTCGGGCTCAGGTATACCTTCTTCCTTGATCACTCCACATTCTATTCCTGATTTGCCTCCATCTGACTCAGATGTGCCTATTGCTCTTCGCAAAGGTCGTCGGAGTTGTGTCACTGCTCATCCTCTTGCCCAGTTTGTTTCTTATCGGGGACTTTCCGATTCCTATAGAGCTTATCTGGTTGTTACATCGTCTATTCGTATTCCTCGTACTGTTACTGAGACATTACAGGATTCTCTATGGACCGCCGCTATGACCGCTGAGATGGATGCTCTGCAGAAAAATCATACGTGGGAATTGGTTGATCTTCCACCAAGGGAGAGGACCGTTGGTTGTCGATGGATTTTCACAGTAAAATACAAGGCTGATGGGGCTGTTAAGCGATATAAGGCACGCCTTATTGCGAAAGGCTTTACTCAGACTCCAGGGAAGGATTTTCATGCTACATTTGCTCCTGTTGCCAAGCTGACTACTGTTCGGCTTCTTGTCTCTCTTGCTGCTTGCCACAACTGGTCTCTTCATCAGATGGATGTGAAGAATGCTTTTCTTCACGGCGACTTGACAGAGAAAATTTATATGGATCCACCGCCTGGTTTTCGTCTTCAAGGGGAGTATTCTGAAAAGGTGTGCCTCCTTCTCAAATCTCTATATGGACTGAAGCAGTCACCGAGAGCATGGTTTCAGAGATTCAACGTAATCATTCTCTCTCTTGGATTTACTCGTCATGCTGATCATACTTGCTTCATTCATCGAAATAATGGACGGTGCACCATTGTTCTAGTTTACGTGGATGATATTATTATCATAGGAGATGATGCTGATTACATTGTCAGAGTGAAGACTGAGCTTGGACATGCATTTGATGTGAAGGATCTAAGTCCTCTTCGGTATTTTTTGGGGATTGAGATCGCTCGCTCACGCCATGGTATTTCGCTCTCCCAGCGAAAATACACTCTTGACCTACTTGAGGACACCGGTATGCTTGGATGTCGCCCTGCCACTTCTCCCATGGACCAGAACCATCGCCTTCATGTTGAATCAGGCGAACTTCTGCCAGATTCTTCTTTGTATCAGCGTCTAGTGGGTCATTTGATCTACTTGACAAACATTGGACCTGATTTGACTTTCGCTGTCAGTGTAGTGAGTCAATTCATGCATGCCCCACGGACTCCTCACCTAGATGCTGTTTACAGGATTCTTCAATACTTGAAGTCATACCCAGGTCTTGGCTTATTCTATGCTACTAGTGCTCAGCCTACCATTTCTTGCTACACTGATGCGGATTATGCTGGTTCGCTCACTGATCGACGATCCACTTCTGGTTTCTGTACTTTCCATGGGGGCAACCTTATTTCCTGGAAAAGTAAGAAACAGAGTATTGTCACTCGTTTTTTTGCTGAGGCAGAATATCGTGCCATGGCCCAAGGCACATGTGAAATCATTTGGTTGCGCTCTCTTCTGACAGAGTTGGGATTCCCTGTAGCTAGTTCATCTACTTTGTTTTGTGATAACCGATCTGTCATTATGTTTGCCTCGGACTCAGTTCTTCATGAGCGGACGAAACACATTGAGGTTGATATTCACTTTCTTCGAGAGAAAGTACAGTCGGGCGCCATTGACACAGTTTTTGTCTCTTTCAATGAGCAGCTTGCCGATATATTCACCAAGTCTTATTGGTCCCTCTATTCTTCATTCTAGCTTGAACAAGTTGGGCTTGATTGATATCTTCGCTCCAACTTGAGGGAGAGTATTGGAAATGGAGTCATGGAATAGGCCTGTTGTTGGGCCTATTCCCGGAGGCCCGGGGGTTGGGGGGCAACGCCCCCCATGGGCCGCAGGGCTTGTACATGGGCCACAGGGCCGAATTTTTGTCATGGGTATTTTGGTCATTTTTCTATTCTAGGGCTTGTACATCTTGTAACTATAAAAGGCACTTTTCGGTCAGCATTACAAAAAATAATATTATTCCATCTATTTCTTCTAGTCATAGCAAAGTTCAACAGTTTTTTAGTAACATTATTAACGCACGACTAGAGTCGTTAACACGACAAATGAATACGGTGATGGCGTTTATGAGACGTCGGGAACAACCGCCAACTCCACACTATGTGGAGGAGTTTATTAATGGTGATTTCGATAACCTGTTCGAAGAGGCGAACCTTCCACCTATCTTCGATGAAGATGAAGAGATTGAAGAGGAGAACCCTCCACTTACCTTCGATGAAGGGATTGAAGATGTGAGCCTTCCACAAATCTTCTATGAAGAGATTGAGGAAACAAACTTTCCACCTATTTTTGATGAAGAGATGGAGGAGACCGAGCCCAAGAGTTCCCCTCAAATATTTGGTAACAAGGATCACATCCAATCTCTCTACTACTTCTCATCCTAGCCTTTCCACAACCATAATCATTAACACTGCCGTATTTTATGTGACTGAAGTTTCATCCAAATCTTTCTCGCTAGACTCCTTTCAAGTCACTCATACCTCTTCACCATTGAAAAAACCATCATAAGAAGCCTTTCACCCACCCTACCATCATTTTGTGGATCCATTTTTTCCCTCCATTTTGTCTCATGCACCACCCCTTCTCAAGAACTTATTACTCAAAAGCTGGATTTGTGAGCATTAGTCCAATTGGATGGATGTGATGCAACACCCTAAGAGATTCATTGTTCATAAGAAATTCACATATGAAGTTCATGGTGACAGTTCGACCGATGAGGATTTGAATTTGATGACGAATTCTCTTCAACCTGGGGAGAATGATGCAGCATGATTATGGACCGTTCGATCGGCATTGAGGACCTTCAAATGGACAATTATAGATAAATGTTTTATTTGTTAGGTTTATCATATTTTTCTAGATAACTAGGATTGGTTAATGTTTAGATATCATTCAGATAAGATTTTTTGTTTTTTAAGTTAGGATCTGAATTTTGAATTTAAATTCGAATTTGGAGTTAGTTAGAATTTGGTCAAATAAATTTGTGATTTGAGAGATTTGTTGAGATCCTAATTTGTTAAGATTCACTGATGTACAAATAGACTTTATAATCACATAATTCATTAAGACTTTGATAATAGAATTTTATTTTCCCTACTTTATTTTTGTTATCCTAGGAGGATTACCAAATATTTGAGAACTCCTCGCTCGATCTCCTCCATCTCCTCATTGAAGATGGGTAGAAGGTATGTTTCCTCGATCTTTTCATAAAAAATTTGTGGAAGGCTCACATCTTCAATCTCTTCATCTTCATCGAAAATAGGTGAAAGGACCGCCGCTTCGAACAAGTTATCGAAATCACTATCAATAAACTCCCTTCTCCATAGATTGTGGAGTTAGCAATTGTTCCCGACGTCAAATAAATGCCATCATCGCATCCATCTGCTGTGTTAATGCCTCTAGTCGTGCATCAATAATTTTACTAAAGAATTGTTGAGCTTCGTAGCGACCGTACGCTTTGTGAAGGGGGTGTCTTCTCGACGGCATCTTCTCTCTCTCTCTCTTTTTCTTTTTTTTGGGTCACGGTTTGGGGTCTAAATGAGTGGGAATCTAGGTTTGGCATTGTTTTCGTTACAATCAACCTAGGGGTTTGGTTTGGTGTGGCAAAACCATAAATAAAAAGGATTTGGTGGACTTGGGGATGTTGGATGTTCTAGAAGGAAAACTTGGATTTGGGGTTAAATGTAAATTCTTTTTTTATGAAGGGAGAGGCCCATGTGTGGTGGTTGAGGAGATGGGTTCCATGGAGTGATGATTTTTTTTTTCATTTAAAATATGGACAAGTATAGGGGAAGATGGTTTTATTTTTTATTTTTATTTTTTTAGGAAGGATATAGATAAATGGGATATGAGTTGTAGATTACCTCGACAAATCGAGAAGGCTCTGATACCAACTGATGCAACGTAGGGATTACACTCTTCAGCTGACCCGATCAACCATCAGGGATGCAAGATCTGCATGCTAATCATGATGCTATCACTAGGGCACCTAATTATAGTTGTGGAAGGTTGGTGGTGCATTCCTTCCATTAAGAAAGTGGTAGAAGATTCTAAAGAGAGGAAGGAAAGTGTAAAGGACTAGGAAGATACATAAGAATATGGAAAAAGATGATGTAAAGAATAGTGAGAAAGGTGGAAGATTAGAGAGAGAGAGAGAGAGAGAGAGAGAGAGAGAGATGGAAAGTTCGAGAAAAAGAGGGGAATGAAAATAGAGAGAAGATGACCTTTCAATAGACTGGGTTATTGATGGGAAAGCCAAACCAAATTCAATAACATCCAATTGAGAATTTATAAATTCTGATTCAAAACATCACCCATTCAGTTTCAATATTGTCGAAATACAAGTTAAAATACGAAATTTAGATGATTTAAGATACCATAAAGCATAAGTAAATTCATATAATGATATGATCAACTTTGCTTATGCATAACTTCTTATTGTGCAATAATGCAACACATCATCAATTTACTCGGTTGTTGAATTCACACCATTTTAATTTTTTAATTTCAGGTTCATATTTAAGGCTCCGTTTGGAAACACAGATTGAAAAGTAGTTTTGGAATAAAGCTGCTTTTTAAGATGATTTTAGACATTGACTTTTTTGAGATGCTTTTTTTTAATTCAGGAATCAATATTTGGAAGGAGTTTAATGTTTGATAGAAAAAGTTGTTTTTCAATTCAAAAAATCGATTCTGACCAAAAATCGTTGTTTTTGAGATTTTAAAAACACGGATTTCGAGAGAGAAATTAAAAGGAATCCAGCTTTTGATTCCGTCAAAAGCTGTCCCGTTTGGTTGCGCGTTTGGGGATTTTTCGCTTTTTAAAAAGCGGGATCGCCCCAAATGCGCAACCAAACGGAGCCTGAGTGTTATTATGTTCCCTTTTCTTCAGAAATAACAAGCTGAAATATTTAAAGACGAATGGTCTATATTCTACAATATCTTATCCCAGGATCCATTACTAATGATATGGTATTTATGCAGACCAGGGTTTTTTTCAATAAGAGGAACTCCTGGCAAAAGAGGTTTTGAGTTTTTTTTTTTTTTTATTGGCAAGTATTTTTCCGAGTCAAATCTTCCCTCTATCGGGGACAAGATTCAAACTCAGATCCCCTCACTAAAGAGGGGGTACCTCTACCAAGAAGAAATAGATGGAATAATAATGTTGTATTGTGTAATGGTGACCGAAAGGTCCCTTTTATAGTTACAAGATGTATAAACCCTAAAATAGAAAAAATGACCAAAATACCCATTACAAAAATACCCTCCGGCCCGGGGGGGGCCTGCGGCCCATGGGGGGCGTTGCCCCCCAACCCCCGGGCCTCCGGGAATAGGCCCGACAACAGCCTATTCCATGACTCCAATATACCATTCTATGAGGAAATAGTTTAGTAGTTTTTTTTTCCTGAGTGTTTAGTACGCACAAATGCTGGCCCTAAACAGCTCAACATTCACCATACTTTAGCTTGCATGAAAGGGAGAAAGCATTAGCAAGAAGTGAATATCCTAAACACCAAACTTTCATAGAATTCAAGTTAAATGAGAAAAAAAGCAAAAGATCAATCACAATGACATATGAGAACAAACCAAAAAAAAGGGGAAATAAAAGTGGACATATAAGAGTGTATATATCCAGAATTCAAAATACAATCAGAATTGAATGCCATATTAAGGAAAAGAAATTAAACATGCATGCAAAACAGTATTATACAAGGCAAGGTGAAGATTTCATATTTGGACAAAGTGTTGTTACTTACTGCAACTGTGCATGCAACAAGCCCCACCTTCTCTCTGTGGTCCATGGTAACAAAAAGTAGAATGAATGCACCAACATACCATGGAACAGCAGCAAAAAAGAAGCCAAAAACAAACCTTTCATGCAACAAAAAAGTAAACTTTCAGCATAAAAATTAAAAAATTAAACTTAAAATAAAATTTGATGCTGCATGTTGAGGAACAAATATTCAAAATATCCATTGCAAACTGTTCAAGCAATAATTGCATGCTTATGTGTTTGAAAGAAGGTAAAAAATCCAGTACAATTACCTACCATACCGGTTACAATAAAGCATTTCAATGTGATCAAATTTACTTCTTTATAAACTTAAATGATCACCATTTTCAAATTACAGAATTCTATTGAACTTCAGCAACCAAATGTTCTTAATGGAAGCAGTTATGTGCAAATTGATTAGGAGCTATGAAGCGCGGACACTTCTCCTTGGCTGCCGTACCCGTGTCCGACACGCCCCCGACACATGTCGGAGCGCCCCAAATGTGTCCTGTGAAGAAGGCTGGGTTTCCAGGCCGGACATGGTCCAAGACACGGCCCCAGACATGGGGTACTCATTTTACCCTGTTAACCATTTCTACTAGCAAAAAAAAAAATAGAAACAAAAAACTGAACACTCACGCAACCCTAGCCGCCGCCATCTCCTCTATCTCTCACATAGATATCTCTTTTGAGATCACTTTCTCTCTATCTATGATATCTCTCTCCCTCTGATCTCTCTCTCTGCGGATCAGTTAATCTGCCCTCTCTCTCTCTCCCCGACTATCTTATGTGTTCTTCTTTTCAGATTATATAACATTATATAATATGTTTTGTTCAGATTATTATATTCTATTCAGAGTATATAACATTATAATATGTTTTCTTCAATATTCTGTTCAGATTATATAATATGTTTTTTTTTTTGCTTGGTATTGTTGCCTTCGATCTTCAACATTATGTTCAGATTATGTAACGGGTTGATTATTTGTTGTTTTCCATTTTATTTTATTTTTTTTTCATTTTTACTTGACAATATTATGTTATATATTATATGTTTCTGTGTCCTAGCCCCGTGTCCTATTTTTCCAAAAATTGTCATGTTGTCGTGTCCGTTTCCATGCTTCATAGATTAGGAGATTATCTGATAGTAAACATTTGTCTAAATTCACTAGGAATTGACTGACAAGAATCATATTAAATGAATGTGAAAAGTATCATATAATAGAGTTTATGAGTAAATATTAGGTTAAAAGCAAGTAAACAAACAAAGTTCTTTTGCGCATAACTTCTAACCATGCCATAATCACCAAATAAAGGCAAAGGCATTGCATATTAACAACTTGAATAAGTTGACAACTTTAATAATATGGAAATTAGCATTTCAACAAACAAGAACCTAATGAAAGGACAACAAGAATGCAAAATTTGAAAGAAAAAAAAACTCAAGATGCGGTGAAAAATTCAAGGATTTAAGTTAACTTTAAGAAATAAAGGAAGGAAATTTTTGGAGAACCAAATAATTCAGAAATTCTTAATGAACTACAACATTAGATAAGAAATAAAATTAAACGAATGGAGGATGTATAAATCACAATTCGTTTTATCATTGACGACATCATCTATCAGCTTCCACTTCACATTGTGCAAGACTAACTCTATATGGTTGTCTGGTCCTTGATGGAATATATTTCCATGATACAATCTAGCCTCAAAAAATTCTAACTGATTTCTTTTTGTTTTTGATAATTGAGGGACCCCCATAGCTGGCATTACAGCGGAGCTGGATAAACTACATTCACCTGTGTATCCCCAAACCCACATAAATGCACAAACTGATTTCTTTTTTACGTGACATGAAAACCATTCTTATATCTAATCACCATCCCGTCCCCTCCTTTTACCCAACACCTGAATTTGTTAACTGGTACTCCTGGACAATCTGCTGATGTCACCAGTTGGCCTTTTAACCTTCTGTCATACATAAATTCCATGGAAAAAGCATGGCCAGTATCTACAACATGATCTCCAAATTAGACTTCCAAAAATAAAAATAACCCATCCCAATCTATCAAAATCCATGAAGATCACAAATACCCACAACACCGTCTCCCCGACACAATATATCAAGATAAGCACAATCAAGAGACAACCAAAGCAGCAACAACAAAAAGAGTAAAGGTGTCATAGTGTAGTTGGTTGTCACGTCAGTCTAACACAATGAAGGTCTCAGATTCGAACCCGGGCGACGCCATATTTGCTAAATTCAATTAAATTTTTCTTTACCAATAAAAAAAACAAAAACAAAAAGAAGAAAAAAAAACTCAACATGGCACAAACCAAACCAACCCATTGAAGATTCCAACATATGTCAAATGATAACTAAATCAAACCAACATTATAAGCAAACAATCCTGATTAACAACATAATCCAAGCACAAAGAAAGGGTTTTCAATACTCACAGGGCCCATCCGATGCCAATACCGCAAAGGGGGAGAGGGAGCTCCCTCAAAGGGACGCCTTCCACCACCACCGTCGGATATGATTGATACCCAACTGAATCCACAACAATTTTTTACATGTAAAAAAAGAATACCCAATAGACAGAATTTAAAATAAAATAAAAAATTGTGATACCTGGGATTGCATGATGAGGGCAGTAGGGGTTTTGGGGGATATTCTGCTGCTGGAAGGGAGGGGCGGAGGGGAATGTCCCGTACTGATGAACGGCGATGGGAGGGTTTGATGGGTCTCCTCTTTGTTGGGTCATTTTTTTGTTTGGTTTTGTCTCTGATTTTTTTTTTATTATTAATCTGGGATTTATTAAAATTGTAGAAGAGAGAGAGGCTTGAATGTGAATTGAAAGCTAGCTAAGGTTGTGAGCGGAAAATACGCGGTTTATTAACTATTTTAAGAAGCTGGCATTTGGAATGATTTATTTTATAAAACAAAAAAGAAAGATTTATATATTGTTGCCTTAAGGGAGAAGTATCCTGTAGGTTGTGAAAATAAATAGATTCCGATATAAAATATGAAAATAAAAAATTAAGGAAAAATTAATTAGAGGTACCTATAGATATTATTGTAATAACAATAGTCCCTTGATTATTTTTATTTTTCTTTAAGTCCCTCTATCCATCCATCTATTTTATTTAGGTCCTTCCATTCATCCACAGTTAACCCTACCCTTTTTTCTTTCCTTTTTAACCCCAGCACCTGTCAAATTGATAACAGTGTACGCATATAGAATAACAGTGTACTTCATCTTTTTATGTGTGTAACAATGTTTTATATGTGTGTAATTGTGTACACACTGTGCATAACGGTGTATACGGAATAGTCAATATAAACATGTTTAACTTGTAATCACGAACAAACATTTTAAACATCATTTGAAATTGATATATCAAACATTTAAATTGATAACAATGCACACATCTGCTGTTTAAATCACCACCATCGAATTACAAAATAACCACGAAGTAATATTTAAATTTGTTGTTTATACATTTCACAATCTTCTTGAATTTCCTTTATCTGAGTCTCACTCTCTTTTGTTATTCGAATAGCTTTGGCTACATACACTCCTTGGAATCTTGGAATTCCCTTGTTGCCCAAATTCCATGCCGATTCCCTTTATCAGGTGTTCGCCTTATTTGATCACAAACATACCACAGTCAACCTTGAAAATGTCGTAAATGAATATCGTATCACGTACATGGGGACATCGAGCTATGACAATATAAATTTGTTGTAGGCATTGGTCATCCCTTGTGATTGACCAGTTAACAACATCGTGCATAAAATAGTACAAATTAAAATACATTTTGAGCCACTGAACTTGCACATTGCAATTTTACACTATCAATAAAGGATGGATGTATACATCATCAGAAACAAAATAACAATGTTCTCAATGTTCCCAAATATGATTAATAATGTACATATACTTATAACAATGTACAAGATGAACATAATATAGAAAATATATTGACCAATATGTATAAGATAACCATAACAGAGAAAAAATAGCAGTGTACATGATGAGCATAATAGTGTACAAGAAGAACATAACAGTGAATTATAGAGCTCTATTACCATGTGGATACCCCTATAACTACAAAGAGTATAAGCAAAACAAACAAGTTAGATAACAAGCAATTTTTATATATGTCTAACAGCTTAAGTAACCTTTTTTCCATAGGCCATAGTTGAGTACTAAGATGAACTCGCAAGTCCTGGAGAACACAGCTCCAACTATGAACCTATGTCAAACTGTCTAAGTAACTCCTTGAACATATAGGTCAAAATAAATAATGCAAAAAAAAAAATCAATATTAAGTTAGTTTCTATATCATATTCGATTTTTGCACTTTAAATATATAATATACACACCAATCTGTACAAGAAGAGCATAACAAAAAAAATACAAAGTTGTACAGGAGGAGCGTAATAGTGTACATGAGGAGTATAACAATGTACAAGAAAAACATAACAGTGTAAAGAGCCTATAGATTTAGAGAAGAGTGTACTAATGACAATGTACAAGAGCCTAAAGGCCGTTGATGCATAAGAGTGTACTAATGACAATGTAAACATCAAACCAACACTTTCCATTGAAAATCAAACCTCCAAAAGTAAATTGGCATATAATATAGGTTTAGAGATCATTGCATAGTCACCTAGGGTTAGAGATACACAACATGATGATATGTCACTAAATTATTTGAACAAGCTGGATCACAATAGCAATAAGATTTCAATATAACCAAGAGCCTATAGTGTACACATATAGGTTAAGGGTGTACACAATCAATTTAATAGCGCTCAAAGAATTTACATTGTCTCTCATGGTGGATGGCTTGGGTTTAGACTTGGCCTGGATCTTAGTGGATGACTTGGTTTTGAACTTTTCCTGGATATTGGTGGATGACCTCGGAAGGATTTTGGTGGAGGGGGGGGGGGGAGAGAGTCTTGGTGGAAGACTTGGGATTTGGAGGATCTCTAAATGATGATGCTCAGGTTTTCCTGGTGTATGTAAAAGGATCATCCTCATCAAAAAATATATGATTTTCTGGTTTGGAGGACTTCGTCGTGCTGTCATTTTTTGTAGGAGAGCCATTATGTTTTCAGGCTGACAATGTGCAAAAAACTATGTTAGAATCAGTGGTGAATAATCCCCCAGACCAATGAAAAGTCTTGAATGATATTAATATACTACATAATCAGAAGAAGGATTTACCGGTGCACATATATAGTTCAATGTATTAATGATAATGTAAATCATATTTTCAAGAGGTTAATAATATACGAATGAAACATAACAGTGTACTCATAATATTGTTAACATGAAACATGTATCCCATTGTTAGGTGCAATTCTTTATTATTGGGATGATAATTCAAATCAATGACTAAGAATAATTTAATGTTGTACATACAATATTTATTAAGCAATGCATTCCAACCAATCATGTATTTAAGTGGTAAAACACAACATAAAAGGGTTAAAAAAATTGCAAAGTCACTTAGGGCTAGGGATATAGAATCAAAAGAGGTTAAGAGTATGCACAATAAAAAAGGGTTTATCTTGGTTATTTTAAAATCAAGAAACAATGAAGTGTAGTGTTTTTTTTTCATTTTTACCAACTCGTGTTTCTTATCTATTTAAAAAAATATTTTGTCATGTGGATACCCTTATAACTACAAAGAGTATATGCAAAACTAGCGGTTTAGAGTCATGGATACTAAGATGTTCAATGTTAAGTTAGTTTCTATGTCATATTAAGAGCATAACAATATACATGGGTAGCATAATAGTGTACATGAGAACCTGCTTAAAGAAGAAATGGCTAGTTATGTATGCTATTTTCTAACAATAAACTCAATCAAATTTAAATACTTTGGTTATATATTCAACATGTTATAAGGATCTGTGGATCTTATTAACTTGTGTCGATGTAGTCCATTATTATATAGTTACTCTGTTTAGTTGCATAAATTTATATCTATTGAGTTGACTATGTATTCTTTCAATCAAATATTGGATACCCTCTTTGTCTTGTACATATGTGAATTATGAAGCTAGAGCATATTATGAATAGTGGCCATTTACTTGTTTGCTTACAAGAGTACATCCATCTTGATGACAATTACACAATATCACAAGCATATTCTTCCTGACTCACAAACACAACATTATATACACACACCATGCACAACCTTGCTTTCATGCTTTTCATGTTGCTTCCCTCTAGACATTTTCCCTTGACCCTATCAGATAGAGTTTCATATCAATTTCCCCAACCAACAACAGTGCACACATTGGCTCCCTCAACCTTTCATATTCAATTAAATCAGACTGGGGAAGCTATATAACTTACTCAAATACTCAACATCACCAAATTAAAATAACAACAAAATTTAATTATTATAATCTGCATAAATTGTTAATATATATGGGCCATGTCTGAGTGTGTGTTATTCTTCTAAAACATTAACAACACCTAAAGATAGGCAGACATCCAAATAATATGTATATCGCAGGAGTTCAACATATAATCTCAAAATTAGCAAGTCATGCAAACACTATCTTCAACCTATAATCAAACTCTTATGCCCTAATTTAACAATTCCCTCAAATTTCTCAAAATCAAAGTCATATGAAGCAAAACCTAACTTGTAATTCCTCAATCGAACACCAGTTTGATCAATTCATCACATCGAACAACTTCAAAAGATGAAATACCAGTAGAGATAGATAGAGATAGGAGGGAGATCTGCCTTGGAAGGGATGCAACCGACGTTGAGGTAGGTGCCGCCGAGGGTGCATAGCGTTTTTCGATGCACGTGGTCTTGAGTCCCAGCTGCGCCGCCTTGAAAGCCGCCATGTACGCTCCCGGGCCGCCGTCGATGACGAGCACGTCGTTCTCCTTCGATTTGGAGGAGGTGAGTGTCAAGATTTGGGGAAGAGAGGAGTAGAGTGGATGAGTTTTTTTTGGGGGATATTGTTTTAAATAGAAGGGTATTAAATGTATTTTAAACGGCTGTTAAGTAGTCTGTTAGTTAGAGGGACATAAAGAAAATATGATTTGAGTTTAGGGATTTTTTGTTAAGGTAAAACAATCCAGAGACTAATGATTAATAGATAGGTATGCTCAGGGACCTTTAATTAATTTTTCCTTAATAAAATTACGAGGGTGAAATATTTTAATAAAGTTAAAAAATATAGAATATGTTAAAAATTTAATTATATAAGGGTATGTTAGTCTTTTGTGTTTTCAAAATATTGAAATAAGTCTTGTTTTATATAATTTTAAAAAATGATTGATTTAAGTATTTCTAACTTTTAATAGATTTTTTTATCATTTTTCTTAAAATATATATACTATTGAATTATACACTGCGATACACTAGTATATATTTATAAATAAAATAGAAAAAATTTAATTTTTTTTTTAAATTACACAAATATACTTGAGCAGATTTTTTATTTTAGATGCAAAAGGGTTTATACTTTTTTTTTTATATATATAATCTTTATATTATCCATTCTAAATTCTTACAAAATCCAGCTCATTTTCAGGTTCAAAGTACCTTCAAAGAGTGCTGGATTGTAAGCACGCGTCCATGTCTAATAAAATCTCCACTCAAACCATGTCACGTGCTCTCGACACGAGGCCCTCACACGTTCCCACATGCGCGTGCCATCATCTTTTCCATTATGACCACTCTCATTTTCTTTGTTCACATTAATGCTGTGACTGTTTTTTTATTTATTTTTCTGATATTCATTCATTATATATTATATATATATAAATATATATATAAAAAAAAAACTAAAGAAAGGAACCATAAACCCAAACCACACCACAAAGCAACAAATGAAAGAAATTAAAAAAAGAGTGAAGAGAGAGAGAAAGAGCATGCGCGGTCGGATGACAGAGGAACAACCGAAGCCGCGGGCCCCACCTCCCACCAATCCACCATCTACGTCGATTCGGTGGACCTTTCCACGCTCGGGGACACCATAAACACTCCCCCCCCCCCCCACCTCTCTCTCGTTCACGCTTTTCCCGCACGCGCATCACCTCCACCGTCCGATGACGGACTCCTTGCTAACACGTTTAATCAAACCCTCCAACCCCGACAAAGGCAATCCTGTCACCGAATCACGACCCGACACGTGCCAGACCCCGCAAAATTAGATGTCCCCAACGGACGGGCGTGATTCATTGGATTCCAAGATCCGACGGTATTCGTCGATTTCGCCCTTTTTGGGGGGCGTGTCGAAAAACATGAGTGACTTAACCATGGTTAAGTGGGAGTGGTCGGGTTCGAACCCGAGCACCACCACCCGGGGTTAAAGAGGCTGGACCCTCCAACGACAACATTTCACGCGTTTTTCAAACAAAACACTCGCTTCGATTGCACTTTCGATTGATTCGATCGATCGATTTATTTTTTTTCGGATTGCGGGAACAAGAAAAAATCTCCATTTTTTGAGATTTGAAGATCTACAAATATATACACACACACACAAGGTTCTGGTGATTTGTTTACGATCTGTTGTTGATCTTGAATTGGTGATCTGACACCCGTTTTGTAGGTTTTTGGGTATCTGATTCTATTTCGGTTTTTGAATTGATGATATGATCTGTTCAGATCTGTGGAGGGGGAGGGGGGCGGGGATTTTTGTTTGCTTTGATGGTCACAATGCAATTGTCGTTTGTATGAAATGGGTTTAGGGTTTATGTGCATGTGTAATTTGTTGTTTTTGAGATGGGTGGTTTTTGTTTGTTTCGAATTTGTGTTGTTTGGTGAAAACAAAATGCTTCTTTTTTTGTTTTTTGTGCATATTTTAATTGTGATGCGTGTTTCTTTCCATTATGTGTTTCTATTTTTGGAACTGGATCATATATTCACATGTTTAAGTACGAGAAATGAGTGCTGGTTTTCCTTCATGCCTCGAATTGTGATGAAATTGAAATGGATCAAAGTGCATGATGTTTGAGATCGTGAATTTTGGTGAGATATGTGTTTTGGTTGGTAAAGTTTATATTGTGTAGCAACGGATTTGATGATTATTCAGTATTCTGGTAATTTTTTGAATTTCATATGGATATGATAATCAAATGCTTGTCTTGTTGGGCATCTTCTTGTGGATTTTCTATTGGGATCTTTTGATTTTTACCATTGATATGATTGTCTTAGGACTCCCAGAGTTGCTTATTATGCTTAAGAGTCTTTGTAGGAGGTATCTGGGGAGACCTCTTGTTTTTTTAACCCTCCCAATGGGTGTGTTTATATGAAATTTGTTGAAGGTTTTACTCATAGATTTACATTTTGTTTTTTGTAATGCAGTCAAGAGATAAATCTCAACAGCATGCCGTGGACATCTTCATCTTTTGTTATTTACAGCAAGAAGTGTGCTTTCTTTGTGGTGTTCATCCGATTTATTCTGTAAGGCTTGATTTCCTTTTTTTTGTTGGTAACTTTTGTTCCATAGGTTTTTTTTTATAGAAATATATATATTTATAACCAAATTAACTTGTTAGATTTATTGATGCCTGTAGGACATAGATATGTATTATATATTTATATGGGTTTTTTTTTGTTGATCTGCGAAAAATTATAAATCTGATTACCTTTTATATTTAACCCATTTCTTGTGCTTGTTGTGATGGCACAGGTAAGGTAGCTTTGTGTTGTTGGAGGGGCCTCTGTTTCTTTTATTGGTTTATTGTGGATTTGGAGGATAGATGATGTTTATTGCAGTCAATTTGAAGAGGTATCAAGCAGTGAAAGAAGTTGGGGAGATCACAATGAATGTTAGAATCATCACACACTACCAATTGATGCAAATCTGTCAGGTAAAACAATCTAGATATTTTAAGTGCATAGAAACTGATTACAATTGAGCTGTTTAATTTTTTATGGTTTGACATGATTAGATGAATTCCTGAGTTTCATGCTTTTCTTTTTCCTTTTTGCACATATAAGTTGTGGTAAAATGTTGACATTTTATGTATCATTGTGTCACTGTATGTTGTTTCATCCTCATGTGAACAGGACAAAGAAACTGATAACTTACAAGTCTCTTATCCTTTTTGGGCTTCACCTAATGTACACATATTCATTTTCCACAAAAAAAAAGATACACGTTGTGTCATAATTACATTTTCAGAAAGAGGATTTGATGGTTGTTTTTGGGTGACGGAATTACTCTTTGTATCTTCTCATTGGTATATAAGATTTAATATTGTTTGGTCTCTTATTCAAACTTCAAATGAATTTGGTTGATATGTTAATGCTTTTCCTGAAATTTTATTTGCTTTATCTTCTGAATGTTATGCACAATGCTGGACGCTGGCATTTGTACTTCAGGTACAAACCAGATTGCGGATATAGTGTGCATGTGGGGTTTTAAGTCTTAAACCTAGTTCATTGTTCTGTTGTAGTGCGTTTGTTGCGTATGCATTTAATTTGAAGGATTCTTCTGTTATAGTTCTGTGTTTTACTGACCTCATCTCCCTTACTATTACAGGCCGAGTATTTTCGCCAGCTGCTCAAGCCTGTCACGTAGAGTTTCGTAATCAAGCATCACTTTTCTTACTATGTTTTATTGGTTCAACAAATTAAAAGTAATGAATGACAAAGATGATCACAATCTCTAGATAAGGTTCTGTGTCATTCAATAGCACAAATTTGTTAGAAAGTGTGACTAAGGAGACAACAGCCAACAACGGGAAAAAAGGTGCAAAAAGTGCACGTTAGCTTCTCATCAGGCCCTATGCAAAGAGACCCAGGTTTCTATTACGGTGAGGCTGGCTCTTCTCATGCCTATGGAGCTGGTGGTGGCTATAATGCCCCTACGGGAGGAGGTTACAATTATAATACTTCCCTTCCACCTGCTGCTGTTGCAGCCCCAGCTGGCATGGAGCACATGGACTTCTTAAGTGGTGTTAATTTTCAAGCTTCTGAGGTCTGCCCCAAGAATTTCATCATTTTTGACCAGGCTGACGATGGGAACCGGGTTATGTTCCACCCAGCTTTTGCTCAGAAATTCAATGGTTCCTCATCCTTTGGTTTTGGTGAAAAATTTTCCCTAGAGAGTGGCAGAGGTCGGGACAAAGACAAGGAGTACGGTTCATCATCAATTAAGGAAATAGAGGACCCAGAGGACATTGATGCATTACTTAGCATTGAAGATGAGGATGAAGATGAAGATGATGATGACATACTCAGCACTGGTCGGACACCTGGTTATAATATGGGAAGCTCGCCAGATACATATTCGACTGATGAATCAAATTCCAAATGCAAGTCGAAATCTAAATCAGAAAAGCAAAGACTGTCGTCAAACCCCAGGTCATCCTCCAGTAGCACCAACAGTAACAGAGGCAGCGAGAGGAAGAGGGAGAGGATGAAAAAGATGGTTCATGCACTGAGGGGGATCGTACCTGGCGGAGAACAAATGGATACTCCAGCCATCCTTGATGAGGCTGTGCGGTACTTGAAATCTCTCAAAGTGGAAGTGAAGAAGCTTGGTATAGGCAACTTCAACAACTGAATGGCACTTCAACTAATATGGCATGGCTAGTATTTGCCAAAGAAGAAATAACAAGTATGGGTCAGTTTGCATGAATTACTTCATGTAGTATTAGTTTATTATTGTCTAAGCTGAAGATAAGTTTGTGTTTTTTGCACTATTGGATGGGGTGGGGGGTATCCCCACTCTAGACCTTTTCATGTTGTGCTATGTAACGTGTTATTGTGGTGGGTGGAGGCAGTTGATGAATGTATCATGTATCATGTCATGGTAGTGTTGTGTGCTGTCAAGACCTCTTATTATGTTGGACACAACACTTGCCTTTGTTTCTGCCCTGCCAGTTTTATTAAAAGAATATGCTCTGTTGTCCCTTTCTGCTTCTCACACAGTTCTTAATGCTTCCTTGTTTTCTACTGGCAAAGATATAGGAATCCTTTTGCCATAATAGAAATCAGTTTTAACTGCATCGTGTTGATGAAAATGTTAAATCACATGATCAGAGAAACTTATTGAAGTCGAGTTAGAGATAAAAAAAACTTGAACACCATATATTATGAATTGTTAGATAGTGAAATGAACGACAGCTGATTGACATGTATGTCATGTGATTTGTCACATCCCCAAGTTTTCTACATTGAAGATGACAGCCCAACTAACAGCAGTGAAAGAGATTGGGGTCTTTATTTGATGCTTCTCATGAAAAGAAGATTCATGTTCAAAGGGGTGAACATTTAACATGACTGTCTTCTTTTCAGAATATCTAAAGATGATGGAAATAAACATGTACTATTCATACTAGAGTGGCTTCCTTGCATCATCCACAATCCTTGCACTAACCTCTTGTTTGGAATTACATTGATCATAACATTATGCCTTTCTAGACCCTTGATTGTGTATTTTAGTTGCTTGTAGTCCATGAGAAGTGGTTATGTATTTGATTAGAGTTCCTTGTGGTGTGGGGGGAAAAACAACCTCTTTTGTGAAATTGGGATTTTTTAAAAAAGTTTGGAATCATTTGATACATGATTGTTAAAGCATATTTGAGCATGATAAGTCAATGTTAACATTTCATATTGATTGAAAATGAGCCACTGTCAGCAAAGTACTGATAGAGTCATTGGTATCATTGGTATACATCAAATTCAAAGCTGTACCTCCATTTGGTGCTTATTTTGTGGATAAGTCATGTAGGTACTTTAGGATATATAATTAAATTATCAGTAAGTGCCATCTTACCAACCCTATGAGGTATATCTAGTCATCATTTCAATTGCCTGCAAATTCAAATGAAGGATTAGATAGTGGTTTAGATGGACTTTTTCACCAAATTGAAATGAAACAAAGCCTACTCAAATTAATGGAAGCACTGATCCTTACGTTTTTTGTCAACGCCTTCATTTTTTTGCTGCTTTATATGTGTGTGTGTGTGGGGGGGGGGGGGGGGGGGGGGGGGGACTCGTGGCTGATTTTATGGTCAAGTTGAAAATGTTATATCCGTCCATTTGTCGCGATCCATAGAAAATTCTTTTGAATAATTGTTTTTATATTGCTTACCTTATATGAAAATCTATAGAATTGCTACAACTGATTCATTCAAGTTAATTAGATGGTCTTTGATAATATTTTGACTCCTTTTGCTCTTGTTTTTCCATATTTCTTGACCAAATATTAGTGTTGAAGTTATTTTACTAACATGAGGAAATAATTGGTTTAATGTAGAGATTTTTATAGTATGCTTCACTATAAAAACTTGTCAGATGTCATTCTTATAATCATAAAGAATAAATAACTTTATGCAAATGTTATTTATAAGGGGGACATATTATTGAATAACAGAGGTGTGCCAGTCATTCTCAAGCTTTTAAGGATCTGTTAATAATAGCCATGATACTTATGTTTAACTGTTCAAGTATAGTTTTTATTAGGCAAACCAAATTAAAGTCTAACCATGTGGATTTATCTTGCAAGCATGAACTGCTGCTATCAAATTTCACAAAGTGAAATCATCATGATGAGCTAGTTTAATTTACCTGTCAGTTCATTTTCTTCTAGCTAGATGAAAAAAAAGGCGCATTATCGAGCTTAATGTCCACATCCGATCGATGTTTACTTAATTTATCTTTGGAAATTAGCGATACGTCTACATGACATGATTGTGTTTAATTATTTTTTGGAAGACAATGAACTAATCTCATCAGTGTACCCTGTTTAGGAGGCAAAATCAATAGACCATATATACTTTTATTATTAATTATTATATGGTCTTAGCATCATATAATCTTTCTAACATGGCTGCTTTGTGTTAATCCAACAAACACATCGTCTCTCATTATACATGTAAAATGTTGGAAAAAGAATAAACCAGTCCCCAGGTTTTCAGGTGTTCTTTCTCTCATTTACAGGACAAGGAGAAGCTTAAAAAATGGCCTTCTGTGTACTAATATAGATGTGCTAAGCCTTTAAAACTGTCAGAGAGAAATGGCAAACATATCATGTCTTCTGAATGGGTCCAATGTAAAGCCTATAAAATGGGTGATTATATGTACTTTTTGTCCAAAGCTTCTACTCATAGAGCGTAGGTAGAGTTAGATTTTTAGATTAAATTCATTGGTCATTTCTGCAGTACTTACCTAATAATACTATTTCTAATCAAGTATATACTATGTTGGATTAGTATATACTGGGCTAAAAAAATGTAAAAAGTTATATTTTAAAATTCGATCATTTGAGACTTTTCAGTAGATGTGATGTGTGTGTTTATATACATTGAAAACGAAATTAAATATATTGTCGCTGTAAAAGTTAATGCATGAATGATTGGATGTAACATTTTTATTTGATCTACTATATATATGACTCAATACTCTATTCTTTTTTACAGGGCCGGCTCTGAGATGGATGATTTTAAAGGGGGCCTTAAGCTAATTGTTTATTGGGAAAATGACTAAAAAAGTCTTTCAAAAGTTAGAAATACCCAAATTAGTCACTTTTAAAATTATACATAAAAAAGTCTCATTTTAGAATTTTAGAAATACAAAAGACTAATATACCCTTATGCAATTAAATCCTTAATACATTCCATATCTCTTAACTTTGTTAAAATATTTCACCATATTATTTTTATTAATATATTTTACATATTTTCATGTAGATCAATTTTTTTATTGTAAATTTTTTGTGATTAGGTGTGGATTTTGTGAAATATGTACCAATATAATTTGAGTTTTTTATGATGAATTCCATTAAATTTTGATGTTTTTTAAAAAAATGGATATTTACTAACGATATCATAAAAATATGTAAATTGTCAAAAAAAATAAAAAATGTGAATAAAGATTTAGAATACTAAAATATCATCTGCTGCATTGAGGCACAATGCAGATTTAAATTACATATTATGATTATACATAATGAAAAATGATAAACAATATTATGTAAAATATATATAAGAAGTACACAGTATGATATATAATAACAAAACTTTTAGTCCCCGTTTGGACAGCAGGATTGAGTTATTATGGATAGATAACTATGCCAATATATATAACAAATCTACATGAATAAAATATTTTCTGTTTGGTTGTGTTTTTTTTATGCTCATTGGAAAACGTAAGAATAAGGTTGAGTTCTTTGGTTGATAAATAATAAAATATAAATAAAGTGTAAAAACGTTGATTTGACAAATGGACCATTTGATGTATAAGAAGTGTTGATAGGTGATTTGATGTGATAAGATGTAAAAAATTGATTTGACATGTGGGTGGGCCCATGAGAATAGA
Organism: Acorus calamus; assembly: GCA_030737845.1. Lineage (NCBI taxonomy): Eukaryota > Viridiplantae > Streptophyta > Magnoliopsida > Acorales > Acoraceae > Acorus > Acorus calamus. The sequence goes on from CM060860.1 coordinate 7,391,817, forward strand.
TAAACTGAGTATGGCTTATTCTAGGGGTTACTTAGAATTGTTATAATCTCTTATACTCGTTTAAACTGACTTAGTAATACAAAGTTATACTCTGCAAACAAACAATCATTTTCCCTATCCATTCTTATACCACCCATATACTACCCTTATACTCGCTTATTCCGTTTCCCAAACGGGGGCTTAGAGGATTGATTTTCATCATGTACAAAGAGATTGTTGTTTTGTAGGAAAAATAGGTTTTTAGTGTGGAATAAAGATAGATACTAAATATTTAATTACATAAGGGCAGATTAGTCTTTTGTGTTTCCAAAACTATGAAATGAGATTTTTTTATGTATAATTTTTAAAAATGACTGATTTGGGTATTTCAAACTCTTATGAGATTTTTTTGGTCATTTTCCCTTATTTATTTGGGGCCCTAATATATTTAGATAAAAACTATTAGTGTGCATTACAAAATTTTAAAAAATATTTCAAATAAATTCTCAAAATTTTGACAACTAATCATTTTTTTTCCAGACATGGTCAATTTTGAGTCACATGATATTTTAATGCTCAATCTTTTGTATTTTTGAAATAAAAAGTTTGTTTTCTACAATAGTCACAAAGGCCAAAAAAAAAAAAAGCAAATGAAAAAATACAAAGAAAAAACCGGTTTCATAAAAATTAAAAATTAGAAGAAAGAAAAAAAATCAAAAACAAAAATAAAAAAATAAAAGCTTACTGAAAAACATAATATGAAATCAAATTTTTTGTTTTAAGAAAGTATAAATATAAACCAAAAATTCCTTAAATATTGGGATTCATTTAATTTATTGATTTGTTTAAAACATTCTTATAATATTAACAAAGAATCCTATAAATAGGAACAAAATAAATTAATATTATTAAATATAAAGGGAAATCATAATAAATCAATGTAAAAGTTTTTTTAAAAACGTATATCTCATCTAATGAGATGCATGCTTTATAAAAAATGAAGTATATATTTAATGAATTGCATATATGCATTTATATAAAATATGAAAAATTTCTATCAATACATATATATACCTCGTTAATGTGAGTATGTACTTCAATGATTTTTTATGGATGCATATGAGACTGCAATTGGGGCTGAAGAAAAAACTGTGTAACAACACTCTTTATAAAATATTACTCTCAATTCTTTTTCAGACCCATTTGTAGCCATACACATTTTTTAAAAGTATATATTTGATTAAAGAAAAAAAATGAAGTAATTATTTATATGAATTAAATGCATATATTTTTAGTTTTTCATATTAGCATATATATACTATATTAGTTGTTTTCATATTCCACGTCAGTGATACGATGACTGTATACATGATAGTAAAAAAGCATGCCGCCCAGGCATAGGCCAAGTAGGCCCCCACCTCATTTAGGGCCCGGGGGGGAATCCAAAAAAAGACTATATTTTTTAAATTAATATTTAAATTATTATTTACAAAATTTATCATATCTTTGTTTTAATAATTTTCTTTAAAAATATTTTTATTTTATTAATATGCATCCCACATCTTCAACTTAAATCAACTTAAATTTAATTGAATTTTTTTTTTGTGGATAAATTTTTTTCTTGATCAAATCTTCTCCTATCAGTAGACAGAGAGACTCGAACCAAGCCTCCTCATTAAATAGGGGGTATCTCTCCCATCCGATCAGGAGAAAGTTTGATTATTTAAAAAAATTTAAAACAATTGTAGATTGGTAATTGGGCCTTGGAAAAAATGCAATAGGTAACATTATACTTTTCCAAATCAAATAATAATTAACTTAGAAACAACTGTCAATACGATCTCATCTTATGTACCACATTATCAATGTATTGATATACAAACACGATCTGTTTTGTTTTGTTTTGATTTGATTTATCATATTAACAAAGAATTAAAAAAATGTTATAACTCTCTAGGACCCATATATAATGATGATTAAGTTAAAATGCCTATAATGATATCAAACAAAATACAAAATTCATAAATAAAAAGGGTGCCATAATACACACACTATTTTATGCGGTCTTTTTTTAAATAAATAAATAAATAAATTTTTCATAAGATAAACTAACGCAGCGAAAAACAAATAAAAAGACTCAACCACTGTTGAGATCTCACAAGTACCTTGAATACACAAGGAATCATTGAATCTACAAGGAAGAAACCCCAAACAGAGGAAATTCGAAATATTATTCCAAGATCGTGACCAATGATTTGAATTTATTTGGTAAACCACTTGTGATGGCCCCATCTACATAATCTGTGTTCTACATTAGATTCCTCTTTTTCAAAAGAACTCGTCCTCGAGTTCTTCTGCTCTTCATTTGATGTGTCCTTGTATTTCACCTTTGACAAGAGAAGAGATGTTTTCTTGACTTCAAATTTCTGCTGAATCAAATCGATCATGCAGAAAATCGAATGTATATCGATTTGTAGCCCAAACTTCTTTACCATTTTAGTAGTCGCAAAGTCTTCAACATTTTCATTGTTGATGATGACATCGAAAACACTTTTGTTGATAGTGCACATATCTTGCAACATGAGCTTCTGTAAGGGCTCTTCCATCTTGGGGATCACCGCTAAGGACCGGGAAAACAATTCCTCTTGTTCTCCTCCAATATTATCTTCAGAATCACCAGAGAAAACAATATCCTCTGCTTCTTTATTGCTCATGTCCTCATCGATCTCTGGTTCAACAATGAAGTTGACCCGCTCTCCTTCTTCGTTTGCGAACTCAACACCATCATATATATCATCATCGTCAGTTGTGTTGTTACTTTTTTCCTCATCAATATCTAATTCAACTAGATGTTGATCATAGAGTTCCATCTTCGGACACTTTTGAATTTTTGAAGGACTTTCTTTGGTCGCCTCCATCAATCCATTAATCATAATCAGCACGCTTGATCTCTCTAATTGTGATTCCACCATTGCGGCTTGATGACAATTTTGATACAATTGGGGCACATATTGTACATAATTTAATGGTAGAAATTGATACATGAAGAGTTGTTTCATCTTCCTCCACGTACAAACAAGTGCTCTTCCTCGCCGTTGTCGGGTTCTCTGAAGTTGGTCCCACCAAGCGGTGGCACTACTTTTTAATCGAAATGTCACCAATTTGACCATCTTCTCCTCTGGAACCTCCATCATCTCAAAGAATCCCTCGATCTCTGAGATACAATCAAGGAAATTCTCGATCTGCATATTATCATTGAAATACGGAATATCCGCCTTCAATCGGTAATCATTGTATTTCATACGCCGCCTCCCTTGCTGATATCTGTGAAGTCCATCATCTTCATCATTTGAATCTTTCTCATCATCAAATTGATAATGAAGAGGACGTCGAATCACGTTTGGTGCAATAGGTCGGCCTTGGGAAAATCCCTCAGCGCGTCTCCTATCACCTTCATGATGCTTGTTGTTGGTGTTGAGGTTCAGGCCAGCAATCATCTCGTGGATCTCTCGCATCTGATCGCGGTTTTCCTCGAACGCTTTTCACAGGTCCTCCAACCCATGACTACCGTCAATAGGTTGATTGTCTCTCACTTTGTTATTTGTCATCAAAGCCAGGCAAATCCTCGCTCTGATACCACCTAACGCACCGAAAAATGGATAAAAAGACCCAACCAGCGTTGAGATCTCATAAGCATTTTGAATCCATAAGGAAGAAGCCCAAAATAGAGAAAATTCAAAATATTATTGATAAAAACTGTTAACCCTATATTACAAGTCTGATATTTATACTAATAACATAAAATTAAAAAACTTACTAAAAATAGTAAAATTCGAAAACTAATTTTTCTGATTCTATGAGATCCTAAATAATCATATGAATTGATAAAGATCAATTCCGATTTGTTATGATTGAGATATTACAGATCTAAAAATTACTAAAAATTAAAAAACCGCTAATTTAAAGGTCTAATTTAAATCACTAAATCGCTAATAGTAAAATTAAAAATTAAAAAATCGTTAAAAATTAAAAAATACCTAATTTAAATGAATTAATTTAAAAAATAATAAGAATTGTTAGTTGTATAATAACTAATCCAGAAGATCTCTACGATATATTTCACCATGTCAAATTTCGTACGATTCCGAGATCGTGACCATTGATTTGAATTTATTTAATGAACCACTTTTGATGACCCCATCTGCGTAATCTGTCTTACATCATAAACAATGTAATAATATTGAAAAGCATGAAAACCTTTATGACTTTACAAGTTACGACGCAGCTTATCAAGACTTATTAGACTTGGGGATGTCATCTGGTCGGGGTGTAAAGCATTGGCTGGTCCGGCGGGAGACTGAATATAGTTGAGTAAAGAGCGGATCAAATGGAGGTCCTACCGGCGATCCACACCCCTCGTATGTATCAACCCACCCCATCTATTTGGCCACCATTTGTAACTATATTGCTCTAGTTATAAAAAATCTGTTTTTATTAAAAAATAATATAATATTTTTTTAGTTTTTAATAAAAGGTAATGTATTTAATTTAAAAAAAATTATATTTATATTACAGGAATTGAAGTTTACACCGTACCATGAAAGAACACTCTCTAGACCAGGTCATCTTACTGTTAGATTGAACACAACCTATTAATCAAATTCTAATCAACCCATCTTGATAACTTGTAAAACAAGGAAACAAAAAGACAAAAAAAAAGTAAAAGAATATATTAATTGGGTCCTTATATATAAAGAGCCGACAAATAATGGTGAGTGATCCTCAATAATAATCCAATGTCATGTCAGCTGAAAAAATCAGGTTGGCATGCGGAGAGGGAATATAATTATATATATATATATAGCTTGAAATAACAGTAAATTAAGGATGTGACTCACTTGATGCATGTGTGCACCCGATTCACTAGGTGTATGATTTCCCATAAAGTCACTTTTGTAAAAACATGCATGTTTAGTTAATTACATTCTATTCTTATTTTTAGAGTGATCTTTTAACACACTTGTGAATTGTTTGGGTAGTCTGACCTTTGGCCAAAGTTTTGGAACTCTTGTTTAATAATATAAAATAAATACAGTTTGGATTGTCATATGAGTTTTTAGGGTGTATTTGACAACTTGATTGTGGTTACTTTTAGCTTCTTTAAAAGCTAGAAAGGTGAAATAAATTACCAAATAAGCCTATTTAATTAAAAAGATGCATTCATCATTACATCAAAAAATATGTCTAAACAATTGTATTTATTTCAACAAAAATAGCATATGTTATCAACAACAAACATACATGATTATTTGATTAATTAAAAAACAGCCAACACTTAAAACTGTTTTTCAAACTATGTTTTCAAATACACACTACATGGGACAGACTTTGAATAACTAAATCATCAATTATTTGAAAAAATATTTGTATTTTCTCTTGATTTATTTTAGAAAAAATTTAAATTATCTATTATTGAATATCTAAAATGATTTAAAGTGGATATGTATGTTCTTATGTTAAAGTATATGTTCTAAAAAATATCTTAATATATTATATTATAAAAAATTTAAATTCGATGATTACTATTTGTATACCAATTTATTTTAGAAAAAAATTTTAAATTGTATTATTGAATATCTAAAATGATTTAAAGTGGATATGTATGTTCTTATGTTAAAGTATATGTTCTAAAATATATCTTAATATGTTATATTATAAAATTGTCATATTTGTATACCCGATTTAGATATTAAAGTATACGATCCATATATATTTGATGGGTAATATATAATAACTCTTGACATACATTGTATAGTCTCTTATTCCCCCTAAATCAAACTTAATTAGAGAAGGTATGACCAACTGCATGTACAACACTAAACAGCCTAGGTGTACATATTCATGGCATTTAATTTAAGACTAATATAAGTCTTTCATGGGGTCTATGAATTGGGGGTGCAATTTGGACGTTTATAATAAAAGATGACCCAAATATACTAGGGAGATATTGTATTTGAAAAAAAGTCCTCTTTAATACATTTTGATTAATAAAATGGACATATTATATCTCCAGCCTAATTTGTAATTGGAACCATTGATAATGATACAAATGTTGATTGAAACAACCAACTTTTCATGAGTACTAAATGTGACCAGCCAAATACTTAGTTTCCATTAGTAGCCTTGATCATTATATATAAATACAATAATGGGTAGTGCTAGCCCCACTACCCTACTTAACTTTCCCACTACCTTTAATTACGTTTATTTTTTAATTTTTGTCTCCCTTTCCCACTACCCAGCACCTACACACACACACCATAATAAGTGTCGACAGAGGCCTGCAGTGTGTTTCTTCATCAGTTCTGGATGTGTCTTCAAAACAACAACTTTATCTCAATTATACAATCATTTAAGTCATGAAAAACAAAAATATTATAAGTTTTTTTATATTTTTTTTATTTAAGTATAAGAAACAAAAATATCAAACAAAGAGTTATTTGAACATCAGAATAATAGAGGATAAAAGACCATTAGGAATTGTTTTTTTTCTATATGGTTTTGGAACAATAAAATTTTTAAATTTTCAAAAAACTTAAATAACTTAAATGAAAAAAAAAAGAGAGATCAAAAGGGGTAGGGGGGGGGGGGGGGGGATGCAACTACAGTTTGCCCAGGGGGGCCAAGCTATTAAGCTATCATTTCTTTAGAAGTTGTGTGTCACTGAGATCAGTCTGGTTTCTGTCATTGGAGATCACTTTAATGGAGAGAATAATATTTTTTAGTTTGGTAGATGGAAGTCAAAATTCTCTTGTGGTACTGTTAGATTAGGTAGGTGTGGGCCTAACCCTAACTTGCCTAACCTTTATTCACAAACAAACTCATATAATATTCAGTTGGTAACGTCTGATTTGCGCAACCAATGTATTAAGAAGCATTCATGCATGCATTATACAAGAGACAATTAGGACTTCTATATCATCCTTGTCCATTCACACACACAAGAATAAATGAATATTCACAATATGAGATGACTAACTTGGAAAAGAACATGAGAAAAAATGAGCTAAAATCATTTTCTTGGTTCATATATATTCAAAACTATTGGCAAAATTAATCTTATGGAAGGTATTGCGGATTAATTGTTCATAACTTACATACTGTTGATTCTAACATGTAGTTTGTACAGTATAATCTTCAACAGTCTTGAATAATAATAAAAAACAGTCTTGAATAAAATCAGCCCAAGAAACATTGAAACAAATAGGGAAAGATAAATAAGAAGTACTACTGTTGTAGGCAGCTTCAATTGGAATACCATGCATTCATAACATTGACAATGAACCACTTCATGTTCAATGCATCAGGTTTTGGTTTCAGTGGGCTACACTAATTTCCAAGTAAACTTCCTTTGGGGCAAGTCTAACCTAACACAGTCTATCTGTCAATTAAAATCCATTGCTTGCAGTGATGGGAGGGGAGAAAAAATAAAAATCACACTTTCCAGCTACACAATCAATTACCTAATTATATATGCTAGCTTCTTTATGATTTGTCTGCATGTGAAGCTGAATCCATCTATGCCAAGCTTACAAGAATCAAAGTTTCTCCTCCAAAAATCATAAACAAACGTAAACACACAAACAAAGATCACACACTGACACACACACACACAAACACAAAATAAGTAGAACGAGAGACATAAATGCATATGGTTTTCTCATTTACCCATAACCATTCAATCCCCCACACACCCTAGGTCCTCCAAAAAGGAAACCCTAGCTTTCCAAACATGAGAAAGACCAAGCATGATATACACATCCCACAATCAAATCCTTCTAAACACCAACTCACTTTTCTCACACGTGCACCAAACCAATAAAAGATGAGATGACTGTACCCCACAACATATTAAATGCATTGAATAGCAAAAAATCATGCAAATCTCTAATGGAAACCACTGTTGGACAAGAGAAAAAAAAAACACAATTGGGGGTGTTTGTGTGAACTCATCAACAAGAATCATATGAATTTAATGCCCCCCACTAATGGTATAGCATTCCATACTAGTGTCTCATATCAGTGCATATATGTCAAAATTAATATTACATGTACATAGTAAAGAAAGAGAGATAGATGGAGAGAGAGAGAGCTAGCTAGTTGCGTAGTCATGGATGTTTGGGAAGGAAAGAAGGAACAATGTCTTGTAAGAGGCCATAGTCACGGAGATGGAGCTGCTGATGATGAAAGGAAGGTTGAAAGCCTTGGTTGATGTTGTTGTTGTTTGTTGTTGTTGTAGTTGTAGTTGTAGCAGTTATAGGGACCTGCATCAACAGCTCGGTCGCATTGAATCCTTGCAAACTCGGATGATGATGATGATGGTGGTGGTGGTGAGGGGCTAGTTGAATCGATTGTCCGATAAACCCGGACATGGTGCTCCCCCGAAGCGTGGCGGGGCTCGGATGCGTGTGTTGTCCTTCGTAGGTGGTGATGACAATCGATGGATCCTGGAACGACCTCTCAACCCTCTTCTTCACCGTGCATTTCTGGCTAGTGCATCGGTAGTAGCTTCTGCATCGATAGATCAAGTATATGAACAAATCAATCTAAATTGGATCTGAATTGATGAGAAGAAGGAATGGAATAACTAAACTAACCTTGGATAGGGGCTGTTCTTGACTGCCTTCTGACCGTACTTCCTCCAACGGTACCCGTCCTCGAGGTGGTCGACCTCGCTCTTCGTCATGAAGGCGAATCGAGGCTCCCTCTCCCTCTTCTCTCCCTTCTTCCTCGGCTTGTTCCTGTCCAATTCTTCTCATTATTAATCCAGTGATGGTGCCACTTAATTTAATCAAATTAACCCTAAAAATTGAACTGGACGTTCTTTATTTTCATCCATCTTTGTGTGTGAGGTTTCAATTTCAATAATCAGTTATCAAATCAATCTAATGAACAACAGCCACCATTTCAATAGCAAGTTCATCAAACACAGTAGACCCATAATCAGCAAAGCCAACTCACACAAAAAGTCACATTGTGAAGTTCAATCAGTCTTCAAAACCCTAATCCTAAAGTGATATTGCACCACAAAAAAATAAAAACACTGACTTTCAACTACACCCATCATCCTATAATCAAACCAAAGCAACCATAAAGAAGAAGCACATATGGTTTCATGTTAATGGATCTTCAACCTAACAACAAGAAATTGATTTCGGACATTGTCGGTTCTGAACTAATTGAAACAGATGTACCCACATTTTTTTTCAAGAAAAAAAAAACAAGAAATCAAAATCACACTAAAAATCATCAACCCTTATTGGATCATAAAATAAAAACTTACACTACTTTGATCTTAGACTTGTCGCTTCCATCTTCGCCGCCTCGCACCGCCCGATCCTTCCTACTCTTCCCCTCGTCCTCCTCGTTCGCCGCCTCCGTAGACGAAGACGACACCGAAGAATTTGGCGTCGTCACCGGAGTAGTACTACCCACCCCTCCTCCTCCTCCTTGGTGGCTAGACTCTGACATATCCGGGCTCTTCATCTTCTCCACCGGCGGCAACAAAACCTCCGATGACGGGGAACACGACATGTCGAAAGCCCTCGAAAGCGTGCCATAGTCAGCCGCCGATCCCCTCAAACAGTCGGTGAAGCTCATATATCCGGACAAGCCATCAAACCCATATAGATCCATCGCAGCCGCCTCCGACACCCGCTGTTGCTGCTGCTGTTGATGTTCATGGTGGTGGTGGGTGAAACCGAAATCAAACTGCCTCGGAAGTCGTGCATCCCTGTAGTGTTCATGGTGGCTGTGAAGCTCATCTTCTCTGTTATCAGACATAGATTGGTGGGTCGATTTGTAGGGACGGAGGGGAGGGTTTCTATAGATAGCGTGTGAAGACTTTTGTGTGTGTGTGTGTGAAAAAGAGAGAGAGAGAGAGAGAGAGAGAGATAGAAAGATAGGTTTTGCTTTGGTTGCATTTGATATTATTATTTATTTTTTTAGTTTTTGTTGTGTATTGAATGGTCGTCGAAGGGCACACATGGAAGGTGTGACCGTCTATTGCCGGTCAACAATAGAGAAAGGAAGACAAAATAAAAAGTTGGTCAAAGTTTCAAACTTTCGTTTGCACGGAAAATTCGGCGGAAATGTGACTTACGGCGACCACCGATCAAGTCGTAGAGTGACACGTGTATGGCTGTGATGTCGGATTCGTTAACACGTTTAATTAATCCGACATGTTCATGAAAAACGACTCTTTCAGAATCCGACCAAACTATAGGTATACATCAAATTTGTGTATGCATGACTTTCTCTTGTTTGAATGAATATATAAACCCATTGCGGTATGTAATTCTTTGATTGTTTTAAAATATATTACGACTTAATGAAGTATATATTTAGATATAATTATTTACTGCAAAATGAAACCCCCCTTTGTATAACGGAATAAGCAAGTATAAGGATGGTATAAGAATGGATAGGAAAATGGTTGTTTGTTTGCAGGGTATAACTTGGTATTACTAAGCCAGTTTAAACGAGTATAAGAGAGTATAACAATTCTAAGCAACCCCTAGGATAAGCTATACTCACTTAATCTATTCTCATGGGCTCACGTATCAAATCAACTTTTTACACCTCATCACATCAAATCACCTATCAACACCTCTTATACATCAATGGGCTCACATGTCAAATCAATATTTTTACACTTTATTTATATTTTATTCTTTATCAAACAAACAACCCAACCTTTATTCTTACGTTTTTCATTGAGAATTAAAAAAAACACAACCAAACAGAAAATCTCTTATTCTTGTAGATCTGTTATCTATATTGACATAGTTATCTATCTAGAATAACCCAATTCCGCTATCCAAACGAGGGTAAGTGTTTCACTGAGAAGATCATTGGCACATGATTGAGTTGATAAGATCCTTTGCTATGGTTCTAGATTGAGCACAGGATATTGAGTCAAAGACAAGAAAAAATAAAGAAAAATTTGTCGCACGTTTATGTTCTATATTTTATGTCAATATCGAATCAAATTGGATTGTTGATGAAGGAAAATAATGGGACATGGATTGTCTCGAGCAGGAATCCTAATGACCCACTTACCAAACTCGGATGTTTGTTTTTCTGACGTTTCCATATGGCCAATAATTTTATTCGTTTTGTTTTCTTGAAATAAAATCTAATATTTGAGAGAATTTCTATTTTTACAATAATTTTTTTTCCATATGTAGTAACACTCATGCAATGACTTGATGTAATTCTTCATTGTTTTCATTAATTAGGTTCAAACCCATATATGAAATTTATTTGGATTGATATTTTTTTGTTTTCTTTGAATTTATATTTTTTTATTAATGAAATTTTTTTATATTGAAAGTTGGACTAGACCGCTCAATAAAATGGGATATCTTTGTCAACCTGTGAGGAAGTAATTTGATAAAACAAATGAAATTAAACTATCTTTCCTTTTAATCTTATTATATGTAGAACTTTAAATTTTATTTTTAATGTTTGCATATTATTCTTTTTTTCTTATATTTTGGATAAAACCTCTAAATATATAATTAGACCAAAGTATGGCTCAACAAAATCACAATCTCATATAGGCCTTGTTTGTTGCAGCTTAAATTTACAGATTATATATATAACTTATAAATTATAGATTATAACTTTTCTGATAAATTATAGTAGTTAATGTTTATTTAATAAATTGTAAAACAATTTTTTACTGTACAATTGTCCAAAATACCCCTAAACCGTAAAAGTAAAAAATTGATTTATGTTTAGTAAAATAAATTAATTTTTACACAAAATTAATTTTATAAATATTTAAAAGAAAATCAAATTAACATAAATAATATTTCAAAATCACTACAATATTTTTCAAATATTACAATCTAGAATTTTAATAAATTAAGTAACAAATAAAATTATGTAAAAAAAAAATTTGATAATGTATTTTTTGTAATAGTAAAAAAATTGAGAAGATAAAAGTGGTTTAGTGATTTTTAGTGCAATAGTAAAAAAATAGATACGTATATTATTAGTAAAAAAGATTAAGGGCACAAGTGTCCAAAAGAAAAAAATTTAATGCATTTTATAAGCTATAATCTCATAAGCATCTCTTTCTCGGCTTAAATATTATGACTTTTTAAAATTATTTTTAACTTAAATAAGTTCTAATAAGTTTAAATAAACATGAAATAACTGCTTATTCAAAAGCTATAATTTGCAGCTTTTAAATTTTAATAAATATATAACTTTTCTCATTTATATTTTAACGGTTAGTTACATCGGATACACATGTATCAACTATATACATATGTAGATGGGCATATTCTAAAATAATAATAAATAAATAAAAAATGAAGATCATAGAGTGAAAGAAAAAAATGAAGCTATGTTAACATAGGTATATTCATATGCATGCAGTGATGATCATACGTGTACGTACGGATTTTTGGTGGGAACTGCTTTAGTGATATTGATGAGACTTCTTCATGATCCCTTCCTTTTATGTGTGTGTGTGTGATATACAAAGAAGTAGCATGAGATTGTTGACCATAACAACTGTGATCAGCATGACCACTTCTCCCAATCAATGCTGAGAGGAGGGATCAGTTTTTTTAATTTTTATTTTTCATTTATTTCTGTTTAGGTCTCTGCAACAAAGAAGAATCTCCATGACATGGACTTGTGCGACTCACAAAAATTAAGACACGAACAACAACAAACTTGTTAAAAAATAATCCACACCACCTGGGGAAAAGAATATGAGGAATATTTTTTTAAATTAGTTGTTGTTACAGCAATTTCATATATCGACTTGTCTTATTTTGTATATCTACAATTATCTTATTGAGTTATTTCACTTTTATGAAAAATATGATTTGTTAGATGGAGGATATACAACTTTAAAAAAATTAAAATATGTGCTGCACGTAGAACTAGATAAAAATTGTCTATAATATTTTTTCAATCTGAAAACAAAACAACTAAATATCGCACGTTCGTTAATTTTGTGAAGAAGTTGAATGATCTAGGTGGATTGGAAGAAATATTTGATGTGAGTATGTCATCTTTGATTATTGTTGCTTTATTGCCTACCAAACAAAGATGATGTATGTTATATAGAACATGTCGACATGGTTTTTTTTCAATGAGATTGGTGTTTTTATTTTATGGTATATATCAAGCCAAGAATCCTTGCTTAAGTCTGCCTACCAAACAACGATATCTATAGAACATGCCGACATGTTTTTTTTTTCCAATAAGATTGTTGTTTTTATTTCATGGTATACATTAAGCTAAGAATTAATCCCTGCTTAAGTCTACCTAATCAAGCAGACCATATGTATAGAATGGCATTATTTTCATGTTGTTAATTTTTGGTTTCATGGCACAAAGACATGAGAGCTGAGCTTGCAAAAGTTATGAGAAGACAATTTCTATATATAAAAGCGACTCAAACAGTTGGAGTCGATGAAAATGTTTTCAAAAGAGCATTCATACATTTAATTTGTTTTGCAGTTCTATTTAATTACAACGCTCGAAAATGGTCCGGCCCCAACCACCTATACATTGTAATAATGCAATATACATCGGGATATTATAAAGTATACTACATTATCGCAGTGTATGAAAATTGAATTTTTTCTCTATTTTTTCAATGAAAAATGTACACTATTAATTAATTGTATCTTAGTGAATACTTTAATTTTTATTACACAATGTATTACTGCACATAGGGTTGGGATATATCACTTTCCATTTCAAACAAGCCATTTGTGGGAATAAACAAAATGCATGACACTTAATTAAAATGTTAAAAATGTAACACCAATGCATCGGCACACTTTATATTAGCCTTTCCCAACAACTCATTCTTTCCAACCATGCCCTCCAAAATGGCCCATGACTTGGTCAAAGACACCAAAATTCTTCACTAAATCCTAAAACCATTCACACACATATTACATGTGAGCATTTGACTATCAATATGTGTGTGTAACACACACACACGCATATACATACATAAATACACACACCCACCCACCCCACCCCACCCCCACGCAAATATATATCCTTTTCAGCTGAAAGGAGATCAATAAAAATTGTGTAGCTCTCTATATATAACAAACCTACTAAATCAGTTAGTTGACCAAATCTTATACAAAAAACCAAATAACCAAGTCAAGTTCACCTGCGACCATGCACATCAAAGGCTCAAAGACACAAAATTTCAAGAGAGAAATTGCTAGCATGAATTCGACAGACAGGGATAGACAGAGAGATGCCTTGACTAGGTCTAAGAAACCATAGTGGAATATATAATGCATGGCTGTCTTTCATTGATTATCTGGATGAGTGAAGCAAGTTGCACCCCCATTTGTGAGTGTTCATGAATCACTCAATGCATCCAGAAGCACATCTATTCATGAGCACTGGGAGAGATGGAGAGGTCCCCCCCCTCTTTAATTTGTTTCCACTGATAAAAAGATGTTGATATTCAGTTGTTTATGGAGAACTAAAAAGTCAGAAACCCTGAAATGTCAAAAGGCAACCCTTTTTCCTCTTTATTGTTTAGGTTTCATGGTGTCCATAAAGATATCATATCAATTGACTGCTGTTTCAACAAACCTGACATTTGTTTTTAATTATAAGTAAATCTGTCTCTTCATTTATTGTATGACGCAGTATTTTATATGTTATACGTACATGTCAAAGGTCGTTGGAGGAGGTGCATGTCATGCATTTCTTTTTTACCCTTCTCTTCTTCAGAATAATATTATTTTAGTTGGTTTGGGATTATTATCCTTCTCAACTTCCTATACACATGCATATGTGTTTCTTTCAAGTTCTAGAACAAGAAGAATTCCATGCAATAAATTATTTTGGGGGGAATTGTTCAAATACCCCTTGACTAAGGGTTAAATTTTTTTTGTTACTGAACTTTTTTTTACTTACTCCTGAAATCTGGTCCTATTTTTTTTTTTGCCCCTGACTTTTCATAATACCCAAACTATCCCTTACAAACAGAGTTACAGAAATATAATGTGATACATACAGAAATTATACACATAGTTACAGATATTTAATAGTTATCTACAAAAATATTAGAATACGCAAAGATGTTTATATACAAAATGGTCATATATACATTCTCAATGTCATTATATTATCATATGTAAATGCATTCAGTGTACACAAAATTGTTGTAGAAATAATCTCAAAGTTTCGTTAAAATAGATACATCAATTGTTTGAATTACGATATTTTCTTCAAATCATAATGACTAATTATTATCTCTCCTTTAATCATCTTCATGTCCTCTTGGGTAAAATAAAACAAGATTATCGAACTAAACATTCAATGTACATTATAACGAAGAACGAGTTTTTCAAACTATATAAAAAATACAACAATCAAACATTTAAATAAATTTTTATTTAGCAATATGAACAAAATTAGTAATAACATGAATTTGAAAATTTATGAACAATTATAATTGTTAGACTTTTAATAAAATTACTTTTTCATCCATGTACTTAACATTTACATAACAACTACAATAAAAAAAACTACCAATGTGATGTTTAATGACATAATCTACTATTTACATGTAATAGAAATGTAATATCTTATACACATGTAATTTAACACCCCCGCTCAAACTCAAGGTGGATCATACAACGTGAGTTTGCGAATGAGAGACAAGAATCTGGGAACTGGATGAGACTTAGTAAAGAAGTCTGCGATCTGCTCAGCAGAGGAAATGTGCGGAAGCGTCAGTGTCTGAGCAAGGAAGTGCTGACGAACGAAATGACAATCGATCTCAATATGCTTAGTCCTCTCATGAAAAACTGGATTGCTAGCAATCTGAATAGCACACCGATTATCACAGTGAAGTGGAGTAGGACCTGTAACATCAACTCCAAGATCGACCAAGAGACGTCTAAGATGGACGATCTCTTTGGTCGTGATGGCCATAGCTCGATACTCGGCTTCTGTGCTGGAAAGAGAAACAACATCTTGTTTCTTGCTGCGCCAGGAAATAAGAGAGTCTCCAACAAATATGCAAAAACCAGTGGTGGATCGACTAGTAGTCGGATCTCCTGCCCAATCAGCGTCAATGTACGCTCGAAGAACCATAGATGACGATGATGACAAATAGAGTGATCTGGTAATAGTCCCACGTAGTATCAAAGGATCCTCATGAGAGCACTGTAGTGAACTGAACGAGGAGCAGAGACGAACTGACTAACTATGCTGACTGCATGAGCAATATCAGGTCTGGTAATGCAGAGATACACTAGCTGACCCACAATTTGTCTGTATCGTGTAGGATCTGGAAGGAGCTCACCATCAGTAGGACGTAGCTTTACATGAAGCTCAAGTGGTGTGTCAGCACGGCGAGTGTCAGATATAGCAGCACGATCAATGATATCTGCCGTGTACTTCTGCTGAGAGAGAAGAATCCCCCGCTTACTCTGAGCAATCTCTAGCCCTAAAAGTAGCGAAGAGTACCGAGATCCTTCATCTGAAACTGACTACTGAGGTGGCACTGAACAAGAGCAATACCAGCTGAGTCATCACCAGTGATAATCATATAATCCACATATAGAATCACCCGACCTTGCGATGATGATCGCACAAACAAAGAGTGATCCTGAGAGCTCTCAACAAATCCAGCTGATAAAATAACACTGCGAAAACGCTCAAACCATGCACGAGGAGCCTGCTTGAGACCATATATAGCACGCCGGAGACGACAGACATGCTGAGGAGGAGTGCGAAGACCAGGAGGTGGTTGCATTTAGACCACCTCTGATAAATCCCCATGAAGAAAGGCATTCTTCACATCCATCTGAAATAGTGGCCAATGACGAGTCGCTGCAACAGCAAGAAGAGTGCGAACGATGGTCATCTGTGCAACAGGGGCGAAAGTCTCCTCATAATCAATCCCATACTCCTGTGTGAAACCGCGAGCAACTAAACGAGCCTTGTGTCGTTCAATGGATCCATCAGGTCGATGTTTGACGTTAAAAATCTATTTACAACTGATAGGCTCAACATCGGTGGGAAGAGGACAATATCCCACGTATGAGTCTCCTGAAACGCCTGAAACTCCTCATCCATGGCCTGTCGCCACTCAGGGTGCTGAACTGCCTCTTGATAAGATTTAGGCTCCCGATGTGTGTGAATAGCTGCAAGAAAGGCCTGAAGTTGTGGAGAATAAGAGTTGACTGTGGCAAACCCAAACTGATCAGGGGGTCCATTATCAAAACTGAAACGGGCAGGCGGACGACGCTCGCGTTGAGGATAGCGAGCGACACTGCTCGGATCCACAACCGGGAGAGGGGCGACAGACGCAGTAGGCGATGCACCAGTAGAAGTATCTGCAGTAGGATTGGAAGAGGAAGGCAAAGAGTCACACTCTATCGGAGAAGGCTCAACCAGGGAAGGACTAGGTGGTAATTCAGGAAGAGGAAAAGACTCAATAACAGGGCAAGGCTGAACCGAAGGAGACGTAGGAGAAGTGGACTCACGGGACGTAGGTCGAAAAATAGGGAACATCCTCAACAAATGAAACATGACGAGCAAACCAGAAACGATGACCCACAGGATCATAACAACGATACCCCTTATGCTCGAAACTTATCCCTAAGAAAACACACCGAACAGACCGAGCAGAGAGCTTATCACGAGCATGAGGAGGAAGAAGAACATAACACGTACAACCGAAAACTCGAAGACGACTGTAGTTGGGACGTGAAGAATAGAGGCGTTCGTGAGGGGACATGCCAGAGAGAACGGTAGAGGGAGTGATATTTATGAGATGAACAGAAAGAAGGGCAGCCTCAGCCCAGAAATGCTGTGGAACAGACGATGACAGTAGAAGAGAGCGAGTGGTCTCAAGAATGTGACGATGTTTACGTTCGGCAACACCATTCTGTTCATGAGTGTAGGGACAAGACTGCTGAAAGATTGTGCCATGCGATTGAATCAGAGAGCGCATTGTAGAAGAAATATATTCCTTGGCACAATCAGAGCGAAATGGTTTTAATGCGAGTCTGAAATTGGGTGTGAATCATGGTGGTAAAAACATCATAAATGTGAGCAACCTCAGAGCGATTACGTAGTAAATAAATCCACGTAAAGCGAGAATAATCATCAATGAAGCTAATATAATAAGAAAAACCACTCAGAGAATGTACGGGAGCAGGACCCCAAATGTCAGAATGCACTAACTCAAAAGGACTAGTGGACTGATTAGTACTAGGATTAAAAGGTAAGGCCACATGTTTGGTCAATTTACAGCCCTCACACATAGACAAAGGAGAAAAAGAAGTAGATCCTAACACACCAGACTCAAAAAGGCCTTTAAGGCGAGACTCAGAGACATGACCTAACCTTCTATGCCACAAATCGGCATTAGAAGTGACACTACCACAGAAGATAGAGGGATCTGGAACAGGGAGATGCAGATACTCCACGAAGTACAATCCGCCGACTCTACGACCAACGCCAATCCTCCGCCCCGAGTGTGGATCCTGCACAAAACAACCGGAGGAAGTGAAAGAAACGGTCAGACCGGAATCACAAAGCCTACTAATGGAAATAAGGTTCATGCATAGATCCGGCGCATGTAAAACAAATGGAATGGAAAGACGACCAGTGGGATCTGAGGTGGTGGTGATAGATCCACACTGGGTGATAACTAAAGCGGAACCATCAGCAGTATGAATCGGAGGCAAATGAGCAGGTGCAGGTGAACATGCAGTAAGTATAGAACTATTTGGTGTCATATGATGGGATGCACCAGAATCAAAAATCCAAGAGACAGAGGTACCCGGAGTGGAAGAAAATGCTGAGGGAGCAGTAGACTCGGACCGAGGTGGATGTTGTAAAAGCTGCTCAAGACGCTGATTGATCAAGGTGTCAAGATGATCAGAAGCAGACAAACCTGATGCAGTGGCGGTAGCAACAGCAGCAGTATGATGACGGTGAGTCGGACCACGACCCCGACCACGTCCTTGAGAGGCTTGCTGTGGCATACGAGAAACCGGACGTTTCTCTGGATGAAGATCCCAGCAATTATTAACAGCATGTCCTGACCTTTTGCAGTGCGCACACAGAATTGTAGACCATGACGAGATTGCAGAAGGAACAGCAGGAGAGGTAGCAGCCAGAACTCCAGAATATATGGTCGAGGAAGTAGTCTGTCGAGATGCGACAGTGCGAAGACGGGTCTCCTCGGCAACAATTTCCGCTAGGACCACCTCTAAGCGTGGTAAAGGATCTCGATGAATCAACTGTCCAGCTAACGTGGAATATTCAGGACGAAGAGCCATAAGGAACTGATAGAGTTCACGACGTTCACGAAAGGCAGCTCTCTCGGCTAGAGATGCACGTGGACCCGGCTCAAGATTGCGTAGTTCACGAAAACAGGTGCGCATGCGATTGTATAAATCGGTGACAGATAGATCGCCCTGAACAATTGTCTGAACCTCAGCAAGTAACTGATAATTTCGAGCACCACTTTTCTCCACAAAGCGTTCAAGAAGAGACGCCCAAATCTCCGCTGCTGTATCGAATACACTGAGATCGGCCCGAAGAGACCGATCAACAGAGTTGATCACATAAGAAGAGGCACGCTGATCACGTCTCCGCCACAAGAGATATGCTGCAGAGTCAGACGGTGGCATAGCGATAGTACCATCAAGATGACTGAATAAATCACGTGGACTGAGGGTGCTCTTCACAGTGGCGCGCCAAGACGGCCAATCTTCGACGGAGCTAAAAAGAAAGTCAGTCGAATTTGGGAGGACATCACAAAGAGGCTCAAATGAGTCCACGGGGACAGTTGGTTGAAGAGCAGTGGTGACCGGCAACGGGAGATTCGGATCAGTTGGATTTTATGACGAAGACATGATCGAAATATCTCAAAAGAAACCGAAATGAACACGAATGTGTAGACAACGAAAAACTGAGCAAAATGAGTACCTGGATGACTAGATTTGGAGTCCGAACGAAGATGTAACGATCCAGGAAAGAAAAGGGACAGAAATGGCCGGCGACGAGCTTACGGCGGCCGGCGGCGATCGGACGGCGACCGGCGGCGGACAGACGGCGGCTGACGGACGGCGACCGGCGGTTGACGGACGGCTACCGGCGTCGGACGGACGGCGGCCGACGGCTGGGGGACGGCGGCCGGCGGCTGGCGGACGGCTAGCCGGGCAGATTGGCCGGGCGGATGGGCCGGGCAGATGGGCCGGGCAGCTGGGCTCGGGCAGATGGGCCGGGCAGAGGCGAACGATAGCAGAAAACTCAGCGCACGATAGCGCAAATCTGCGCTCGTCGGGATCTGCCGGGCACGGGCGCGCCGAATCCGGGATCTGTCGGGCGTGAGCGCGTGTCTGGGGCTTGATCTGCCGGGCACGGGCAGGGACGCGTCCGGGGATCTGCCGGACTACACGAGCTGGATCTGCCGGGCACGGACGGCTCCCGCGCGGACGGGACAGCAGCGCGGACGGGCGCGGGCGGGGCTGCAGCGCGGACGGGGCTGCAGCACAGACGGGTGGACGGCGGCGCGGACAGCGCGGACGGGCACAGACGGTGATGACGATGACGACGACGTCGCGAACAACGACGCAAACTCGAATCTCAACAAAGATCCGAAGAAAAAAAAAATATTATTTGAGGTCTTAAAGGGGCTCTGACACCATGTTAGACTTTTGAGAAAAGAATAATATGACCTCTTTTTATTAAGAGAGGGACAAAGCCCTTTATATAATGATACATGACCTAATACACGTGGAACACATAATTACACATGTAACACAATAGTAATATTACACACATGAATTTGAAAATTTATGACAATAATATTTTAATAAAATTACTTTTTCATCCATGTACTTAACATTTACATAACAACTACAATAAAAAAAACTACCATGTGATATTTAATGACATAATCTACTATTTACATAATAGAAATGTAATATCTTATATTATTCTTATAACAATTACAACAGAAATTACAAAAACTATAATTTACACAACAAATATGTAATATCATACATAGAACTAAACTAAGGATATGTAAATTATAGAAATATAATACTATATTACAGATGAGAGTGATTTAGGTATAAAAATGAGGTGGCGCAGGTTTAGGGGCAAAAAAAAAAGATCAGATTTTAGGGGTAAATAAAAAATAAAAAAAGGTTAAGGGCTGGAAAAAAAATTAAACCCTTTGTCAAGGAGCATTTGAACAAATTTCCCATTATTTTTTAGGAAGGTTGTAGGTGGTAGTCTTTGGACTCGTTTGAGAACAATTATCAAGCTGAATTAGCTTTTGCAAAATCAATTTTGTATATGATTTATTTTAAATGGATTTCAAATTTTAATTTTTATATTAAAAATCAACAAAATAGTTTTTATGGAAAAAAATGCTTAATATTGACTTCCACGAGAAATTATCTTACAACCTTGAGCATTTTAGAATTTGTTTTGTAAGACAAATTTTATTGTTTATATATAGCGCAAAAAAGAAGATTTTGTAAAGATGAGAAAATCATGTTTTTCGTAAGCTCGATTTGAAACAAAGCTCCAAGTCAATAACAATCATACAACCAAACGCTGCTGAAGGCTAAAATCTTCCTCCTTGAAGATAGGACTTTTGACTGACAAAATAAAATTGAATACATCTGCATGAGTTAGGCTTCGAGAGGTTTTGCCTTGGTATTTCTATCATCTTTTTTTTGAGTTTTTAAATTTGCAAGCATCCCATGTGTGAATTAGATCATACAATTCACATCTAAATCCCCAACACATTCCATGAAATAATCAAATCTCCCTAGTAGTGGATAACTAATTAATAGGATAGCTTGAGTTGATAATAAAATTTTAATTTTGATGTCAGATTGATTTGCATTAATTTTTTAGGCTCCTGTTGGAATTAACTTCTATAAAAACTATTTTTTCCTAAAATCTACTCTAAATCATGCATAATATCTACTTTAACCAGTTTTTTTTGTCATAAAAGATGTTTTTGTTGACTTTTGACATATAAAAACTAAAATCTGATAACAAACACTACTACAAAAAAAGGTTAAAGATCACCGTGATCGTATATTATACAAACCGTGATCAAATATGGTGATTTGATCACGGTCCATAAAAATCGTGATAATAGAATAGATTTAATCACGCTTTTTGTTGTAACCGTGATCAAATGTTACTGTCAAAAAATTTAAAATTGGTTTTAGGCTGGAAAATATTACGGTTTAACGCGAACCGTGATCTTTGGTAGCTATTATCATGGTTTAACGCGAACCGTGATCTTTAGTACCGTGATCTTTGATCTTTTTTGTAGTAGTGAAAAGCTCATATTTCATGTTCCCTATACATTTCTTCTTGACTATCTGGCATGTAGTAGGTATATCTAATGTACTACTTTAGGAATACTATGGCATTCATCCTAAACGGTTTCAATTTCAAGCAATCCGAAGTTGAAAGTAAAGGTCGTATTCTTATCACTGATATCATCAACTATATATGCATGCTAACCTTGTATATATGGAAGTAATGCATGAATATAATGCTTACAACCATCCTCTGGTTCAAAATTGATAATATAAAAATTGATTTTACCGAAGAAGAATCAATTTCACATTTGATTTTTCAAACAGACCCTTAAGATATATGAGTAATTATATGCCATAAACACTTTAAACCGAATAGTGCAGTTGTCCCTGGTCGGAACATGAGTCAAAAAGCACTAAGATCAAGACACTGGAGAAACCCTGGTCGGAACGCCTCTCGATGGCGGAGACGGAGGTGGGTACTCTCCTAGGACCCAGCCCGTCTCCTCATGGAGCCCTCCCTGCTTCATCTGCTGGAACAGAGGTACCTCCTAAGGGCTCTGTCGTGGATATTGGTGGTCCGCTCAACTCGTCTGCTATTCAGGCTGGCTCCAGGCATCCTCGTGTTCCTTCCCCTCCATTGGACAGAACCATTGAAAGCATTTTTAATGCTTTCAGGTTGAAATCCTTTAATGGTCCCTCTCCTATTTCCTCCATTTCCCCTTCACCTTCATCAAAACCCCCTTTGTTACCTAATCCTCCCCACCCACTCTCTCCCTCCAATTCCAATCCTAATCCACCAATACCCCTTTCACCAAAAGAACCCTCTTTCATCTAAACCCCCTTTGATACCTAACACTTCTCTCCCACTCTCCTCCTCTAAGATTGACCCTCTTCTCTCTGCAGGAGGGTCTCTCCCTCCCCTTCTCCCTAATCCTACCAACCCTCCCCCTCCTCCTGCACCCTTACCCTCCCTCTACTGTGAACCCCTCCCCACCCTCACATCCCTGGACGTGACTTCCATTCTCATGGGTCTGCTGTTTCTGGGTCTGCACTTTAAGGTTCCCCCTGCTGTGTTAGGGGAATCTGTTTCCTCCTGGAAAGAACTCTTCTCCAACTCTCTCCCCAACCCCCCTGGAGAGCGTTCATTGTCTTTTGTCCCTCCTCGTGTGGACGAGACTGAATCAGTGGCGGTCCTCAACCCGAGTTCATATGCTCCTTTCATTCAAATATGGGATAATGCGGTGGTTGGCTATATTATCGGTAAGACTCCGGTTTACACCCCTTTGTTCAATTTCTACGTAAACTATGAAAACCAAAAGGGGACTTCTCCCATTTTCTTCATGGCAATGGCTTCTTCACCGCAAAGTTTAATCTAGCGGAGGACTGCATTTCGATTCTAGAAGGGGGCCCTTGGACAATGGAACACCGTCAAGTTATCCTTAAGAAATGTCTCCGGATGTATGAATGGAACAGGAGCGGTTGAGTAGCATCCCTATCTGAGCTTGCATACCCAGCCTCCCCCTCCATCTATGGAACTGACTTTTTGAGTCGTATTGGCAGTCTTATTGGGACCCCACTTTTCATGGACTCATCTACTCTGAGATGTAGTCTCACCACATTTGCTTGACTCTACATTGAGGTTGAACCAGCCAAATCACTGCCGGATTTCGTCTCTGTTGAAATCTCTCCTGGACTCAAGGAAGGATTTCAAGTTGAGTATGACTGGAAACCGCGGGCCTGTCAGTTCTGCAGGACATTTGGACATGATGAAAATCGATGCTACAAGAAATCTCCTAATTCCACTTTGGCTCCTAATCTTACCTTGGATCCTAAGCTTACTATGGCAGAGCAGCTCCCACCTATTCATGCTTCCACTGTCAGTGAGGAAAATTCCACAGGCCCTGCTATTATTCCTCAAGTCCCTTCCGTTCTCAAGGGAAAAGAGAAGGCAAATGAGCTCTCGTCGGGTATAACACTTTCTACCTCACCATAGATGGCTACAAAGAAGCTCATGTCTGATGCTCAGAAAGCCCTTCCTAGGCTTATGTATGTCCCTAAGAAGGCCATCACTCAACTCTCAAATAAATTCAGTGCGATAATGGAGCCTGAGTATGTGAAAAGTCTAGTTGGTGAATCTTCTTCCTCTGCACCACCAAACTTGCATTGCCCGTCTATGGTCCCGACTGTCCTTGCTTCACTTGTCAAGCTACCCACTTCGGACCTAGTCTCCAATGAAAGTATCTTTGCAAAAACACAGGCCTCCCTTGCCATGAGGGCCCCCTTACTTCTTGCACTATCTTCTCCTGATGAAACCCTTGACCCTTTGGTGGATATCAATTTGGAGATCCTTTACCAATTGAATCGGTCACTGATTGCCATGTGACTTTGCACGAAGCCAGTACTTTACCACCTAAAGGTAATTTAGAGGTCCAAGGCAGTAACAAAGGCAGTGGGTCATCCCAAAACACTTTATCAGATGTCATGGTGGTAAAGAACAAACAACGAGAGAGGAAAAAAAGTCAAAGCACACAAGACTTGAGCCCCAGTTGGGTATCCCGCTAATTGCCACATTGAAAGCCACTAAACAGTCCAAAACTATAAAGAATCATTAGGCTCTGCTCTCTGAGAAGGGTCATCAACGCCAATATGTGTTGCTTATGCTTTCCACCCCCCTTTTGGTTTGTTTATGGATTGCATATTTTGGAATGTACATGGGCTTAACAGCAAAGAAAAGAAGTTGGATGTCCACAAGTTTTTGTCCTGTAACCTGGTTCCTATTATCAGTCTGATAGAAACTAAAGTCCAGCCCTCCCTAGCAAGCAAAGTTCATCACAAAGTGCTTCCTCACCACAGGATACTCAACCCTCTTTCCTCTGGCCGTATCTGGTTCTTTGGCAAGATAATCTTATGGACCTGATGCTTATCTCATTCACTGAATAGTTTGTGCATTGCAAAGTCTCTCCAGCAGATGGGAGTTCCCCTATTTTCTCACATCAATCTTTGTTTCTAATAGCTTCTCAGATAGAATGACTCTATGGAAGGATCTTGAGGAATTTGCTGCCCAAACTATTAACTCCTCTGGACTCCTCGTGGATTTTTTCACTTTATGGTCAAGGCCAGAATAGCTCGAAACTCGATTCGCACAGTGCAACTTTAGGACAGATCTTTCTCTTCTGATCCAACAACTATTAAGACTCTTGTGGTGGAGTACTTCAAGGCGTTACTCAACAAACAGTGCTCATATTCGATTCCCCAACTGCCCTCCATGGTTTCGCTTTCAGCAACCGACCAATTGGAGGTCTCTACTTCAGTCTCTGATGAGGAAATCAATCAGCATTGTTTGCATTCAAGCTTTAAGTAGCCTGGGCCAAACGATTCTTTGCCCGTTTTTTCAGCTATTCTGGACTCTCATAAAAGAAGACTTTTTTGCTGCAATTCATTCTTTCTTTACTTCAAGTCACTTACTCAAATTGATCAACCACTCTTTTATTGCTCTTTCCCCAAAACCAAGCTAGCTAATTCCTTTGGGAATTTCCGCCCCTTATCACTTTGCAATGTGGTATTCAAAACAATTACTAAGATTATGGCCACTAGACTCCAGTGTGTTCTTCCTAATCTCATCAGCTCTAATCAATCTGCATTCATCAAAGGTGGCAACATTGTTCACAGCATCCTCTTGGCTCATGACTATCTCGCTATCTTCACACCCCGACTACTTCCAGAAGGGCTTGTATTAAGGTGGACTTGCGTAAGGCTTTTGATAGTGTCCGCTAGGAATTCCTTATGGCAACTTTGAAGAATATGGGCTTCTCGAATATTTGGTTGCAGTGGATACACCAGTGTATTTCAACTGCCTCTTTCTCGGTTTTACTTAATAGCAGCCCACATGGCTTTTTTTGCTCTTCATGTGGCCTTTGTCAAGGTGATCCTCTCTCCCCTTTGTTGTTTGTCATTGTCATGCAGGTCTTCTCTTCTATTATAGAGTGTGAAGTGGCCAATGGAAGGGTGGGAAAATACATCAGCTCCTCCCTTAATGTCTCTCACCTTTGCTTCACCGATGACCTCATCCTATTCTCTGATACCACTGATGAGACAGCTTATCCACTCCGATCTATGTTCCAGAACTTCTCCAACTTCTCTAGCCTGCACCTTAACCCAGAAAAGAGCCAAGTTTTCACTGATGAGAAATCCTCTGGCTTTGCATCCATCATGGGAATTTCTATCCACAATCTCCCTGTGCGCTACCTTGGAGTACCACTTTTCACAAAGGCCCTCACATACTCTATGTGCATGCCTCTTATTGAGAAAGTCCGAAGAAAGGTTAATTCTTGGACTGGTTTCTTGCTCTCTAAAGCAGGAAGAGTTGAATTTATTCAGAAACAACACCAGGTGGCATGGTCCTCCATTTGCTCTCCTCCCTGAGGGAGGTTTGGATATTAAACGCATTGTCGAGTGGAACAAAGCAGCTCTTGGTACCCGTTTTTGGAATTAGTTACATATAATCCTTCCCAATGGTCTCTTTGGATGCATAGGAGATACCTAGCCAGAGGTAACATCTGATCTATCCAACCCCCCTCTTCTAGTTCATGGTCTTGGCGTAGAATTTTACGGGCACGACAGTGGATACAAAAAGATGTCATTTACATTATTTTTGAGGGCCTCTATAAATCTTTGGGATGACCCATGGTTGAATGGGTTCGGTCTCAAACACCATTTTAATGGTTCTACATCCGTCCTTTGGGGTCCACCTAGTATTGTGACTGTTCACACACTAATTTTCAATGGGGAATGGAAGAAACTCACCCCCCTGGTGGCCTGCTGCCCTTGACCATGTATGGGACCTCATCTCTGATAGAAGTGGGGGGCTCTGGACTGGATATTCTAGCCTGGAAAGGTCATAAATTTGGTCAGGTCACACCTCTGCAGCTTGGAATGACTTTAGACAAAGGGGGACTGCTTGCTCCTGGTCCCAACACTTCTGGTAGCCTATTCAAGTGCAAAAGCACCCCTTTCTTTGCTGGCTCGCTTTATTGAATAAGCTGCCAATTTGTGCCCATCTTCAAGCTCATGGTCTTTCCCTATCTAACTTGTGCGACCTATGTCTTATTGAGAAGGAAACGGTAGAGCACCTCTTCCTACATTGTTCCTTTTCTGCTTATGTTTGGTCGGTTGTACTAAAGTCATTGGGGCTGCGTAGATCTCGGCATTCTAACTTAGCAGACCATGTAAACTGGTTTATTGCTCTGGCCAAATCTCCCTCGGAAAGGAAGGTTCTTCTATTCTTGCTCACTCAGACCTTTTGGTCAGTTTGGTTGGCACGTAACTCTTGAATTTTCAGAGCCAAGAAGTGCAGTAAAGTTACTACGGTTAGATGGATACTCCAAGCTACTAAATCCAGGTTGCAGAGATGTACTCTGGAAAACTCTAATACTCCTCTTGCTCCTCGCATCTCACTTATATTTGGAGTTAGCTTCATTGACAAGCCTACTGTCCAAATCCCTATAACCTGGACTCATCCTCCACTGGGTTGGCTCAAAGCAAACTCTGATGGTTCCCGTTCGGAGGACAGGTTTGGTTTTGGTGCTTTGCTTCGTAACTCTGCAGGCGAATGTGTCCCAGCTACTGTGGCTAGAGTTCGAGCTTGCTCAATCAACCTGCTTGAACTCAAAGGAGTGGTTGTGGGTGTCCAATTGGCAAAAAGTTTGAATGCTCAACAGGTTTGGAGCAAAACTTACTCTACCACTGTAGTCGTGTGGGCTTGTGGTAAAGGAACCATATCTTGGACAGCATTTAGAGATCTCTGATCACTGCATAACTTCACTTCTTCATCCAAGAGTGGAAGATATCCCATATATACCATGAAGGAAACAGAGTTGTTGATCTTCTTGCTGCACATCAATCCCCCATGGGACAGTCAACCTTCAGTACCTCCTCCTTATGGGAGTCATTGAAGTTACTCATTCGAGAGGATCATGACGGATGTGTGCAATTTCGAATAAGTTAGCTATATGTTATGATCCTGAAAATCTCCTCATGTAATTTTTTAAAAGGGAGTTGGCTGGACTACCCTTTCCCCCCTTCCCCTCCTCTCTCTAACCTCTCAAAGTACTCTTGTACAGTTGCATTTGTTGCTAGGAAATACAAATTTATTTACCAAGCAAAAAAAAAACACTTTAAACCGATAATTTGAAGCTTGTGGGGAATTTTAAAATAAACGCGATGAATATATTGAGAGACTATCATTCTTAAACAAGACACATTTCAATGGCCTAACATACACCTAAAAAGCAAAAACAAAGTATGAAACTAATAATTTTGCTTGTATGAGGTAAATGTTAAGCATAAATTAGAAAAAATTTGGCCACGATCTCTTTTACAGTTCTGCCTACAGTCCACATTATATATATAACACAATGAATTATATTGGCCCATTTATAAAAAATGTAAATAATTTCAAATGAGGCATATAGATCATTTAATGATCATTTGTCTTGTTGGACGGTGTATTGTGACAATGCCCAATAAATTAAGAGATTTCCTGTACTAATTGTAACATGCTCTAAAACCAATTTTTGGTGATGTTTCATTGTCTTTCATTTTCATTTTGGAAAATTCCACATGGTAGTTGTGACACCCAAACTGGCAAATTAGTGAGGTGGTTTTAGAAAGGCCCCATTTGGAAATTCTGATGAATTAAACATATATGCTAACTAAAGTATCATAATTCATGATTAAAGCATCATGACATTGGAAATGGTTAGATTTAAAAAAAAATTATTACATTGTGTACTCAAATATGTTCCTTCAAATCCTAAAATCACACCACCGAGTTTATGTTGAATACATGGCTCATCAATAATAATAATAATAATAATAATAATAATAATAATAATAATAATAATAATAATAATATAAAGATAGTTTTGTAAAAAATTTATTTGAATTATTAATAAAAGTCTCTAAATTTACTTATGCATGGCTGGCTCTTTGGCCAAATTCATGAGTTTGTTCTATCAATCTGGAATTCGAATCCTTGGCATCATGATGATGTGCATGATTTGTGTTTTTTTTTTTTTTGTTGCAGCCAAATTATTTTGAAAGAAAAATGTTATGTTCACTCTTCTTGCAGTCTCATTCACAATCCACACATGTTTTTATTTTTTAAAAATATGTACTTAACTAATTAAATATGTTTTATATATAACAATAAATAAAGTACATACTCGTATGAATTGAATGCACATATATATTTTTTATTTTTCATAATATAATATATACTGTATTAAATAATTTCATATATTTATTATGTTCACATGTGTAATTATCTATAAAACGAGATCTAAAAATGATTGAGTCTATCAGCACCATTTTTCAAATGATGTTAAATATTTCATTATAAAAAAATGAATGATCTTTCTCGATTTTGTAAACTAAAAATTGAACATTTTTTTAATTAAACACATTTTAAATCAATAACAAAATGGCATGTCATCTCATCATTTTCCATTTTCCAACAGGGTATTATGAAAAAGATTAGTCACTATTCCTTATTGATTGGGTCAAATTTAAATCATTTTTTTATTATTAAATTTTTACCCAAAAGTTATAAGAGGCCCCCGACAAGTTAGGAGGTTGTCTAAATCAAACTTTTTTTTTTTTTTGGTAAGGTTTCTGTGACCTATGCACATATATGCAGCAGTGGACCCCAAACTTCCCTGCAAAACATAAAAAAATAAAAATAAATAAAAAATAAAAGAAGAACAACAGGAGCAAGAAAGGCATAATATCTATTGGAGGTTTCACCCAAACAGCACAGAACCCATTGATTTGATCGTTTGATTGATCCCTCCCACCCTTCAATCCTTGCCAGATCCAACTTTATAAAGGAAAAAAACTGAAATATCTCTTCATAATAATAAAAATAAAAACAAAAACATACAAGCGGTGGGGATAAGGGTATCCATAAAAGTGAAAATATGCTATCAGTCACTCATTTCATGTCACTGTGACCGTATTCGTTACATGTTAAGTGTACCCAACTTTTTGTGTAAGGTACAATCTGTATATCATGAGAGGAATTTGGATCCTACACCATGTGTCATCTCCATCAATGTGAAGCTATCTATGCACAATAATTGATTGCACTCTAGTTTATAACATCAATATATATTGTATCAAAAATCTTCTCTAATAGTTTATGAAAAGCCAATTAATAATGGGAAAAAAAAAAACAAAGGTCTTTTCGTTGCATGAGTGGTTACATCTATCTCTCTCTCTTTTGAACATGGTCATCTTCAAATGCTGATGGATTTAGTAGGTGATGTAGTAGGGGTGATATTTAGCTTGGCGTGGGCCAAGTTTTTAATATCAATATCAATATCATATATATCGACTATTATGTATGTATGTGCACAATTCCTAATTAACATGAAACTTTTCATTTTTTAGTTGATATTATGTTCTTGTTTTGATTATGGGTTCTTTCCATGTGTTCCCCTGATACATCCATTGAATCAAATCAGAATAGATCATGAAAGTTGGTTAACTTTGTGTTTTAATATTCAAAACATCTTGTTATAGTGTGGATGCATGAAAGTTCACCTCTGATGGGATGTTGTAGAGGCAGTTACCATTTGTTAATCTCTAGTACTAATTTAATAATTTAAGAGTCAATCGGTGTTGATCGGAGTCTCCATCAACTGAGAATCACATTCTCTATGAGACTTCCATACATATAGTTTTAAACTAATTAATTAATGATTATTAACTTTTTGATAGATGCATGCTATCGATCCAATTTCCAAACACACGAACATTTTCTGTATGATGGACTATAAAAATGATTACAAAAATATTATTAACATCCCTCTTTTTTAACTCAAATAAAATTTGAGACACAGTACTCTTTATAAACATGTTCATAATTCATACATATTTTGACTTTTTAAAATATGTAATTGACTAATAAATATATTTTCTAATAAAAATGAATTATATACTTTTATGTACTTAATATATGCATATATTTTTATAATTTTCATAAATTAACATGATTAAATATATACTACATTACTGACATGACTAAAAATAGAGTTGTAGGAAAAAAAATTGAGGTCCCTTTTAGAATAGTGGTAGGGACGACCATGTTCGTGATAACCCCCTATAATCTGCCTTATATCTATATAACCCCCTGACTTTTGTAAAAATCTAAGAGTATGTTTGTGCACAATTTTAAAGAGAAAATGAGTGAAAGTGAAGGAATTTTTGTCAAATGGAAAGTAATGGAAAATAAAAACTGTTGTTTGTGCTTGTAATAAAAAATGACGAAAAATGAAAACTGTTGTTTGTGCTTGGGATGAATATGACAGAAAATACAAATGCATTGTTTGTGTTTTAAAGAAAGTGATACAAAATAACAAAAAACATATATTTTGACAATTACTTTAAATAAAATATAAAATTACCCTAAAATAAATTGTAAAATATTACAAATCTATTTTTATCAAATGAAAAAAAATTAATGAAATATACCCTCCACTCAAGGAGGTATACAATTCGCGTGGACTGTGTAACATCGCTCTTTTATAAATAGAATGTATGATTTTAATTAACATATCCAACTATTGGAATGATCTCATATCTCTAATCAATAAACTCCAATAAAAATCCAAACTATACAATCATTTAATCAAAGATATCAACTTACTCATCAATCTAGGGTTAAATGTTATTCAACTTTTGGTTAACTAACTGACAGAAGAGAGTATCTGAATATTTTTATTGTGTTTGCAAGGGGTTATATGGACTTTTGCAAAAGTCAATATAGGATATATTACAGGGAGTTAATATAGATTCTTCCCTAAAACAAATACCCAGCCCGTAAAAACATGTGGACTATGGCCCGGCCCGGCCCAACTTTCATTTCTTGCAATGCCAATGTAGAAAACTCAAATTTCTCATGAGAATTCATGTAATACAAATCAATGTTCAATGAAGCCTAAAACAAACATATTATGCCACTTATGCTAAGATTCAATTTCTCCCGCCTCAAACTCAAGCCCACAATCAGCCCACTATGTTTCGCTTCCCAATATTCAAATTTTGGCGGGTACAATCAGTTCTTCGACTTGGAGAAAAACTACTCCCACCGCCTCCGAATCTGTGCCAACAATGGTGACACCAACACAGGAAGGTCCCTCCATTCAAGCATCATCAAAACCATACCCAGACCACCAGTCTTTCTCCACAACAGCCTTGCCAACATGTACTCCAAATGGGGTCTCATGGACCACGCTCGCCGGGTCTTCGACGAAATTCCCCAACCGGATGTCGTCTCTTGGAACACTATGATCAATGGGTACTTCTCATCTGGCTCTGATTCTCTTGCTTTTGATTGGTTTTTGAAGATGGTTTCTTGTGGAGTCGTACCCGATGAGTTTGGATCCTCGGCCGTTCTTAAGGCTTGCTCTGGTTTGGATGATGTTGTGGAGGAGCCCGGGTTCATTGCATTGCGATTAAGTCGGGGATTTGTGGTAGCGCGTTTGTCGGATGTGGACTTGTTGATTTTTATGCGGGTTTTGGTTTTTATGAGGATTCAATGAGAATTTTCGATGAAATGGAGTTTAAGGATGTCGTGTTGGTTAATGCAGTTATTGGGGTGCAAGCGAAAATCGGGCATATTGGGGAAGCTTTCTTGAATTTTCGCTGGATGCTGTCTTCTTCGATGGCGCCTGCAAGGGCTAGTTTTGTTAATTTGATGATGGCTGTGATCAATGGGAGTTGTGGGGATTTGAGACCAGGAGAGCAAGTGCATGGTTTTGTGGTTAAATCCGGATTCGAGGGTGATGGAGTTATAGAGAACTCTATGGTGAGGATGTATACAAGTTGTGGTTCCTTGGATGGGGGGTTTGATCTATTGGTTCACTCTGGTAGCAATAATTTGATATCTTGGACGACTTTGATTAGTGGGTGCGCTGATCATGGTTGCTTTCGCATGGCTATGGAGGCATTCTGTTGGATCTTTGGTGAGGCTTTTTCATTAGATAGTGTCCTTATATCTTGCATTCTTGGAGTTTCCGTTGTGGCCGGGTGCATAGGCTTTGGGACGCAGAGTCATTCCATCGTTCTCAAGAATGGATATGAAAGAGATGTGTTATGAATTATTTGATGGATATGTATGCAAAGTGTTCATCTATGATGGATGCAATGTAATTATTTCAGCAGATTAGCAATTATCGTGATTTGTTCTCGTGGACCATTGTGATCTCAGGCAATGTTCGGAATGGGTTCCAAATGGAAGCTTTGTTGAGTTTTCAATGTGTGTTGCAGCGTTTTGATGGGATGCACAGATATGCAACCTATAAGAAATGGTGAACAAATACATTGTTATGTGATTAAGTCTGGATGTCAGGCTGAAGTCGCGGTTCAGACTGCTCTTCTTTCTTTATATGCCAACCATGGAAATTTAGACTGCGCGTATGAATTGTTCCAAAAGATGAATGATGTTGTTTCATGGACTGCCTTGATTTCAGGTTCCTCAAAAGTTGGGTGTGATGAGATTGCTCTGCTATGGCTTCTAGAGATGCTTTGGGAGGGTGTAATGCCTAATCAATTTACTTTGACAAGTGCATTAGCATCCTCAGCAAGGCTCACAGCTACTGAATTGGGTAGATCCCTTCATAGCTGTATCATCAAAGCAGGTTTCGAGGAAGATAAGTTCATCGGTTGTGCTCTAATTGACATGTATTCCAAATGTGGGATCATCGAAGATGCAGTTGCTCATTTCAATGAGACACCCAAACAAGATGTGGCATTGTGGAATTCTGTGCTCGCTGGGCATGCCTACCATGGAAATGTCTTAGAACTGTTAAACACCTTTGAAGATATGCAGCTTCACAAGCTGAATCCCGATGAGCTCTCCTTTCTTGCACTTCTCTCTGGTTGCAGTCATGGTGATCATGTTGATATGGCAGTCCAATATTATATGCTGATGAAAGATGAATATGGGATCATTCCAAAGAAGGAACATCATTCTTGCATAATAGATGCTCTTGGGAGGGCCGGACTCTTCAGAGATGCGGTATTAATCATCGAAACATTGGGATTTGATCCTGGGCCAGAGGTCTTAAGGACTTTAATCAATTCTTGCATTGTTCACAGACATATACGTCTTGGCTTATCCATTGCAGCGAAGATGGTGGTATTGCGTGCCACTGATGCGTCAAGCTATGTGTTGTTATCTAAATTATATGCTGTCAATGGAAGGTGGAATGATGCGAGGAACACTAGAGAATCAATGGAGAGGAGTTGCTTGAGGGGGAAGAAAGTTGGAAGGATGGATTGAAAATAAAGGTTACTAATTCAACAGAACAAAGCTTCTTGATATAGAGAAATATCATATCATATATCAATTACAGTTTGAGCAACTGACTTAGATGGACTTCATGGTGTAGTTCAAATGTTAATACATTATTTATTATTTATTGATATATACACCTGCTTGGGCTTCAATAGCTTGTTTTTCTTCAATTTGTAGAAAGATAAAAATATGGTTCAGGAGCTGATAATCGAAATCGCCTTATGGAGCTCCACTTGAATGTGTTCTTTTGTTCCCAGTGGATCAAGTGTTGTGGTGTGTTGATGCAGCATGTAATCACGCATTTCTACGGATCCGTTCAAAAGAACGAAATTAATAGGCTCCAACGGCGCTGTTGATTCTTCAAAAAGAATGTCAGGGGGTTGGGCTTCAATAATCTGCTATTTCGGATGAAATACCAGAGAATTGGAAGGTCTTTGCAATAGTTAGTACTCCTAACAATATACAAGAGATAAATAAACTAAATTTCAAATATCAATAATCTGAATAATCAATTGGGTTCATAAGCTTATTTATAGAAGAGAATCTCAACAAATTAGGATCTCAACTAATTATCTAAATTTAACAAACAAATCTAAAAGATCTTTATCTAATCCTAACTAAAATTCAAATTTGAATTCAAATAATGATTTGGAATTCAAATATAAATATAGTAAATCCTAACAAAGAAATAATGACTTGGAATTCAAATATAAAAATAGTAAAAATAACTTTGAACCGTCGATTTGACCCCCAAGATGATCTCAGAACGCTCTGAAAAATGGTGTAATGGCATAGCGACTACTCCTGTAGGGCTCGTCGATACGAACACGTGGACATATTATAATAGCGATTCTGATCTACGGTTCAAAAGTTATGACTGTTTGAAATCACGGTACTCCTTATTCATCAAGATGTCCCTTCTTCTTGTGTTCCATTTGATCTCGGTCGTCCATGTATTGTACGGCTATGATGTCTGCATCATGTGTACAAGGCTTAGAGACTCAAAAAATGGTTCAGATGGATAAATTTTCATTGATCTGTTATGATTCTAAACTGTTTGGATAAATCTTCAACTGATTTGAGTTGAGCCTCAGAATCTTTTCTTGAATAAAATTAACCTGCTCATAAAAGTTCTGAAGGTATGCAACATTTTTGTTCTCCTTTGCTGTTAAAACACTGTATAAGAACTAACATATTCTTAGATGCTCAACTGCTATTAAGATAACGATACAATTATCTTCCAAAAGAAAAAAGATAATATCATGCGATGATCTGAATATTTTAAACAGGTATAAAAGGTGTCAATAAAACTTATGGAGGTCTCACAAAATACCTTAGTTTTGGTGTGTGTGTGTGTGACCCTAGGTCCAAGGGCATGTGGAGGTTTAAATATTTTATAAAGAATGTTGTTACACACAGTCCTTATACATAGCTTGCTTGCATCTCCATTTCACTAAGGAGATATATGTTTCTTTAAATAAAATATGCGCTTTTTTGTTTTTTTGGTAAATGATAATATACAAATTAAACGGTCAAATTACAATAACCCATATAACTGATTTCAGTTCATCATCCAGTCACCATGTTAGGTCTTACAGGTTGATGGCTTAGAGGTAAACTGGACGCCCCTCTCATGGCCAGAGGATCCTACATCAAGTCTTGTCAGTAACAAACTAAATTCTATGTGTAAAAAAAAATCGCATTGGACTGGTTTAGTTTGACTTCTGTTTCTACAGTTTGTTATAGGCCCCTATGACTCAAATTTTTATAGGACTGGTAATAGTATGATCCATTGGAATGCTTACTACATCCAAACCTCTTTTACTTAATAATAAAAGATGTACTATTACAAATACAATGCTTGTCAATGCTGGGTCTACGAGTTTCATGTGTATATTGGGAGACTTTACTAAAAAGTTGGGGTATATACACTCTAGAGACTAAAAGCAGGATTAAAAGTGGCTAATTCGTGTTTAATATTCACCATTAAAGATGGTTCTTTCCCTTTAGGAACAACTCGAATGTGAAAAGAAGAATGAAAACAAAGCAATTAAAGATCCTCATGTGGAAGTTTAAAGATCACCGCAATATATGAAATCTGTAATAAAATATATACATCTATGTCAGTATATATCGTTGATACATACACACGCATATATATATATGCATTTAACTCATTAAAATTGTAAAAGCAAGTAATTCATTATGTAAGTATACATTTTTAAATAATTCAAAAAAATGTGTTCCATCTACAAAAAAAAAAAAATAACAATGACTACGTGTAACATTTTGCTAAAAGGTTAAAAAGAATAAATAAATAAATAAAAGGAAAGCCTACTAAAGAAAATGAAATGTAAAACAAGTGGAAGATGTTAGGGAACCCTGTCGGGTTCATGATCATTAGTTTGTTATAATTAATACTTTCATACTTAAATCAAATAACAAGAAAGCTTGTGTAAAGCATGCCAATCAATGAAAGTGCTGTCTTTTTTTCTTTTTCTTTTTTTTTATTTGCACAAAAAAAATATGAAAGGGCTGTCTTAGCTTTCCAAAGCACGCTAATAAAAAAAATGGAATCCATCATTGTGCACTGCAGGATGGATCAAAAGCATGGCATTCAAGCTAATTATTTATGTAAGAAAAATTAATGTTACATGCAGTTTTTCCAACCTCCTTTTCATTCTATATTCTTATTGCTTTTCTAAAAATAACAATCTCATCTAATAAGTTATATTTTTTTTATAAAAGATGAAATATGTACTTCAATAAATTATATGGACTTATTTATAATATATAAAAATTATAAAAAAATTCTAATAATAAATATATCTCTTAAATTGAGCATAGGCTCCTAACAAAGCATATGAGGAACTGGAAAAATATTGTCTGTAACAACACTCGTTTGAATAACATTTAATCAGTTTTACTTGTAACTTTATTTCCATTCTAATTAGTATGTACTAACTCACATGGAAAATAGAGTAAAAAATGGATATGATTCTATCTAAGAGTTCTGGTGATTTATGCACCCAAAATTGTCATGAAAATCCAAAGACAGTTATTTTAAAAATTCAATAGGCATGGGATTTTTACTAATAAACTTGATCTGAAAAAACTTGCAAAAAAAAATGTGGGTCATTTGTCTATTCATGCCAAATTGTAATCTGACTCCCAAAAATATTGGTATCTAAATTATCAAATTGCAATCAGTGCATTGATTTATGTTTTACGTTCACAGTAGTATGCATCTTTGACAAGTCAAAGATTAA
This sequence comes from Acorus calamus, assembly GCA_030737845.1. NCBI lineage: Eukaryota > Viridiplantae > Streptophyta > Magnoliopsida > Acorales > Acoraceae > Acorus > Acorus calamus. Next base: position 7,429,817 of record CM060860.1, read on the forward strand.
AATTCTTCAATGTTTTTTAGGGCAAAGTTAAATTTCATGTTGTTGTGGGTTGAGTTGTTAGAGAATGTAGATTTTATTTAGAGGGACATTCGAGTAAAAATTTGATAGTCGAATTGCATTGCAGGTGGTGATAATAATGTGTGATGTTGATATATTCAGACATTTCTGTAAGGCACTATTTTAGACACTAATTATATACTTAACTTATCATCTCATCTCATAGAGAGTTTATGTTGAATATTTCTTTAAGCCCTTCACATACTCTTTTTCCTTAATTTACAAGCCATTCTGTCTTCTTTTTCGTCAATAAAATAAGATTATAAGAACCTTATCTGTTTTTACTCTTCAAATTCAAAGGCCCTAGATGGTGGCCTAGAGAAATTAAAATCCAGAGAGATAGAGATGTAAGTGATAATAGTCTTTGGGAGAAACGCAGAGAGATTTAACATCTTTCTTTACTGTTAACCAATGAAGATGGAGTGGTTTCTTAATCACTTCCCACTTGTTTCTCTCCTCTTCTTTTCCAATGTGAACGCTGGGATATTAATCGGGTCAACCAGATTTAATATTCAACATGTACATACCATAGAAAAATGCATTCAATATATTTGAGTATCATATAACTTTTTGTGAAAACATGTATTTTCTTAGATAAGTATATATTTTAGAAAGAAATTCATAAAACGTTTCTAAGTAATATTTTTTTTCTAATATACACTTTTATTTGGTTTATGTTTAAATATTAGAATTTTTTTTTTGGCTACACATGTAGATAGTCTGAAAGATCTGTATAGCAGAGGTAGCTTTATAGATGGCTTCCTGTATGGTGTAGATAACATTTTTTGATATACAAGTAAACTATGCTCCAATCTGGGGGCTTTAAAAAAATGTTTAAGAGAGGTCATCGTGAAGTAAGGCATTAGGTTTTGTTTCTCTAGGACAAGTGGACATAATCTTAACATATAACAACCAGACTTGTTTTTTTAAGTGGAGGTTTGAATAAGCACAAAACAATTCCTCCCCAGCTGGATGTCCATTTCACTATGACATGTCACAACAGTTGTTCTCCAAACTTTATTTTTTGGTGGGTTGTTCTCCACAACTTTGTAAACGCGTTTGGACTGCTTTTTTTCCCCAAAATTGTTGCTTTTTCAAGCTGTGATTCGTGGAGCAATAGATTCCTAGAGCTTAGCAAATGAGTTTGAAAAGTATCAAGGCACCTTTTAGTATAGGAAAAGCTTTTACTCCACTAATAAAAAGAGATACATCCACCTTTACACACTCCACGTCGAGTTTAGTGTTGTTAAATAAAGTCTTTTTTTCAACCCTAATTTCAATCATACATACTCATATAACTCATTGGTGTACACACTTATATAGACGATGTATATTCCTTGTTATAAATTTTTCACATGTTCTATAAATTGATCATACAATTCGTAAGAATATATATATATTTCATTTTATATAAAAGCACACATACATATCATCAGATGAGGTATACTATTTTTTTTAAAAGAATTTAAATAAAAAGTTAAACGTGAGTATGGATTGCAATTAAGGCTAAATGTAACATTAATTATCCTTTGTTTTTAGAGAGAGAGAGATATTTCACCTCATTACATAATGCTTCTATTTTTGTGTAATAATGTATATATATAATTAGAGTACAAAGTTTATTTTTTAAATGTACATGTTTTTCTGTTGTGTGTGCTAGGGTTTTGGCCCCAATTGAACAAGAGAAATAAAGGAAAATGAAGAAAGTTCAATATAATATACAATTCATGCAAAATTGTATGAATTTGTACCAATTTGTACGAAATCATAGCAGTTGGTACAAAATTGTATGGTACAAATTGATATGAATTAATACAAAATCGTAAATTGGCATCATTTATTACAAAAACATTCTACTGTTTCTTTAAAGTTTGAATAATTAGATACCGATGTCTCTATTTGCAGCCATAGAATCTGTTTATATGCCCCTCGAATTACATTTCCGCTTCTGTGGCTGTGGAACACAATTTAATGACCCCCTAAGGGGTTCATCTCAAAAAATAATAATAATAATAATAATAATGATCCACCTAGTGGTTCACTGCTCCTTATTCTAATAGTCAATTCCAGTCTACATGTTTACAAAAAATCTCATCTAATAAGGTATATATTTTTATTAAAAAAATAAAATATATATTTCAATAAATTACATGGATACATTTATAAAAATTGTAAAAATTTTTTATTAAAACATATATTTTATTAATGTGAGATATGCTTCATTGATTTTCTATCTATGCATATTAGAATTGAGACTAAAAAAAAAATACATGTAACAACATTGCGAGTGTAAATTTTATGTAAATATTATGAAAAGAGGTGCAAATTAAAGGATGCACAAATCAGACAAATATAAATAAACTTTGGGTTCTGGGCCGGACTCGAACCCTCCCTCCATTGAGAGGGGCCTATCTTTAGCACGATCTATAACGTGGGGGTAGGACGCGATGAAAACGTGGACCCCACTAGAAGCATCGAATTAGGTAAAATGACAAAGAACCCCTTCAAGAAACTCAAAAAACAAAACCCACCACCTCGGCCAGCTTAACCAAAAAAAAGCCTCGTCGATGAAGAAACCAAAGGCAAGATCAGCTGATATAAGTCATTGTTCATCCCTCTTTGAAAACAAAAAACAAAAAAAATAATAAAGAAGAAGAAGAAGAGATGTTGAAGGGTTTGTTCAATAAGAAGAAGAATAAGGAAGAGAAGAGCCACTGGGGGTGGTGGAGGCTGAAATTCTTGACGTCGATCAGGTGGAGGAGACTCGACTTCCACGTCTCCTTCTTCGACGAGGTCCTCTTCAGGATCCTCTCTGTTCTTGAGCTCGTCTTCCTCCTCTCCACACTCTGCTTCTTCTTCCTCTGCTTCGGCTGCCACTTCTAATCTTTTCAGTGTAACACCCATTTATAAACATTTCATTTCATTCCATTCATGTTTGGGGCTTGATGTTCATGTCACTGTTGGAAGGATGGATTGTCTCTTTTGATTCTCTCTATAGAGACTAATTCGATTTTTTTAATCTATTGCTTTATTTTGTATAAGTTGTTTTTGCTTGTGGATGTAAACTATTCTAATATAAATTATTATTCAAATATAGATAGATGTGCAGTGAAATAAGTCATTTGTCTGCTTGGTTATGTATCAAGGCTCTGTTTGAAAACACAGTTATTTTTAAAATAAAACTCTTTTTAATATGTTGGATTTTTTTGATGTTTTTTTTTAATACAGTAGTAAAGTTTTTATAAAATATGAAAAAAGCGTTCTTTTTTAGCTTTTAAAAACACGGATAGAGAGAAATGTTGATTCCGTCAAATGACCCGTTCGGCTGCAGATTTTAAGATTTTAGCTTTTTAAAAAACACCCCAAACCTCATTACCAAACGGAGCCTAAGTTATTCTCGTTGAAAATACAGTAGTAAAGTTTTTATAAAATATGAATAATATGTTGATAAATGTAGGCCACCCTTATGAAAGCAGAATAGATTCAATGAAAATACTCAATTCACTGTACATGAAAGATTATTTTAAACTATTTTGGCATATAGTTATACTCTTTTATTCCATGCAAACAAGAACATGTTTTGTTTATTCACCCATATTCAAACAAGCCAGTAAGGAACTGGGGGAAAAAATGATTTCTACTTTCAAAGGATTAGTTAGAGATGGAAACAGGACACAACAGCTGCAGTTAGGAAAACTTGGACGAGGCTGTCTTACATGATCCGTTTTGGGTAAAACACACAACAAAAATGCCAGTCTTATATTTACATTCTTCTGCAGGGGAAACCCTTCTGAAGGTACATCAATTTTTTTTTCGTGGTCACCGACCTGATTATCTCATTCGATTACGTGGGACTCAGCAGTCATAGCAGGATTTTCCGCTGGCACTGATGTTCGAGCGTCATGAATGAGAGTAGATGGTTGCACATGTATATTATGTTCGGCACTGTTATTTGTTGATGAGCAAATCCATCATATAGGGCTTCCTCTGGAAGCCTGCAACCACGGTTAAGACTGAATGCTTAAAAAAACATTGAATATAAAGAAACTCATATATAAACCAAGCTGACACTTACATCTATCACAACCTCCAATTAGGGTGTCCTAGCAAGATGTGCAGAAGCAAGAAGTACGTTGGAAATCTAGTGCCATTGTCTACAAGACTTTGAAACCTAGTAGACCATTTAGTGCAGTTATTAACATGTAGTTTGAGAAATATGGATTCATCAATTAGCACAATTTTAATAGATTGGATGCATGTCACAATTAGATGTTGAAATGTCACATTTATTGGTTAACTAAATTTTATAACACACATATCATAGGAATGGTTCACTGTGCTGCAAATAATGGGAATAGGTGTGGATAAAACAGGATATCAGACTACACAACAGACTCTTGATTGCAATCATACTAATTTTGTGGAATGAAGCTAGTGGACACACTTCAAATTTAACTACTTGACAATTCAATAACTACTATAGTCAGCTACCATGATATCTTGAATTCAACTGATCGTGAGTGGCTATATCCAAACAAGCAAAGAAAAAATGCACTTTAGAGAAGTAATCATTTTTTTTTGCTAAAGTATTTAACCGCGAATCAGATGAATAAATTGCATATGATTTAGATTGGAGAAATGAATGCTTGTTGGAAAAGAAGGCAGGAGAATATGGTTCAAACCTGGTTCTGCGAGCTTGCAAAATTTGTCCATCGCTGAGGACAATGCGTGTCTGCTGGCCTATCCCTGACATATGCCGCGATGCTAGATTGTGGGTCACTAACTGGCACTGGGGGAGGACTTTCTCTCATCTCCCACAAGACAAATGCTAAGGGCACTGATGCACCTAGTCAAGAAAGAGAAGGAAATGCACTCATGAAGAGCAAGTAGTTTGCTATTGTTCAACAGATCTACTGGTTATGCACATTCAAATTGTAGAAAGATGGAAAATAGTTTCATTGCTGCTGCTATGGTCTACGTTTTTAGTGGTTGCCACCACTGTTCATGCAGCTGGCGTCTCGTCTCAGTGCAACTTTTGAATGATCAGAAAAGGAACAAAAACGATGCTGATTATGCATGCTTTTTTTCTTCTGCTTGGTATTATGCGTGTCTATAAGATGATAAGAATTTATTGTTGGATCACCGAAAAAAATTCCTCAAATGTGGGGTTTTCTGTAAGTATGAACTTGAGTAAAATTGTTGCAGACATAATTGTGAAAACGATCATAAATGTTACATTGATATCCTCCACATGGTAGATTAGATCCTCACAAACAATTTTATACTAAAATAACACAATTTAATGTTGTTGGGGGGGGGAGCCTTTGTGAATTGCTATGACGTATTATTCCCACAAATCTCCCTATTGGGTGTGTGACCTGTCATGTGGCCATTGAGGTTTTCTCATGTATGTGTCCGCAGTCGTCATACCAACAATTTAAGCATATTCATGAATGCATTGTCTGCGCGAACTGCTCAAAACTGAACTTTTATTCCACCAACCACCTAATTTGTAGGATAGTGTTAGAGCTCCTAGAATAACTTTTTTCCCTGTCAACATAGAATAATGAACTGTCTGACTCCTAGCCTGAGAAAATAACCCAATATGCAATGCCACCTATATGCCTAGACTGGGTAAAATGATGTACAATAAATAGTTTGTAGGGTAGTGTCTTTTAGCTGAAAGGCAAGATTAACACAATGGAGGGGCAAAGCATTCATTCTAGATTTGACATCCTGAATTTCTCAGAATAATCTGTTGCAAATAGCTCCCCGTTCAGATAATGTGATTGGCTGATTGGCCAGATGTAAACTAACAGTCAATTGATGCAGCTACTATATTCTGATGGAAGCAAGCATACTTAAAATACACCTAGGAGAAATTTGACCATCTAAAGAGTTACAGTTCCAAAAATCCACCAGGGAGTCTTTATAACATGAGAGGAACACTGACACAAACCCTGGGCATGATGTAAGTAGTGAACTAAGATATGGTGACGCTTAAATGCCCGAATTAGAGCTACAGGGATTTACTAAATAGACTAGTCTAATTATGGATAGGACCATAGCATTAGGACTAAAAGATGAAGACGTGGCAGAGACGATCAAGAGATTCTCTTTTTTGCCGGGATTGCCCGATGTTTATAGAGATCAGGTGGCAATGAATTACCTGGTATAGTGGTATGTAATTCAATTTAATCACAACTGTCAAACATTTCTGGAAAAAAAATTGAATTTCAATTGCCTCTGTGACTCTATTTTAGCATCATCATATGTAGTCATGGTATTTGATTAGGTTTCAACTAAATATTTCTTTAATCATGACCGTATCATCGGATCACTATAGCCTACAAGTATTTCAGTATCATGGACCACAAAATTCAGTTAGTTTGGGACTTTAAGCAAATTTACATAATAACAACAGAATACCCATAGTTCAATGTTTCAACCAAGAGATCTTGGGTTCAATCAAGCTTATTCATCCAAAAAAAAAACACAGAGCCAAATAAATGTTCCCCCTTGTTTTGAAGAATTAGTCTTTCATAAAATGCCACAAAATTTACCATAGTAAAAAAAAAACATCCCATACTGTAAAAACAATTCTGATCCCATTCATTCTGCTACTTGACACATTTGAGCTTTTTATAACTGAAATAATATTCCAACCCCATTTTCTTCACTATTAACATTATAACTGAAAATTAATTTTTCTTTATACATCTGTTGGAAATTATTCTTGATAAATATTCTAAAGATGACCAATAAGTTACTGAATAATAAATATGGTTCATTTCAACTATTAATGAAGAGTGAAAAGATGAAGGAAAAGTACATTACCTACAAAATAATACAAGAACAGCCAAATTGAATTCTTTTTCCAATCTCTAAATTCAGGATCTGGATAATATATCTGAAACTGGAAGCAACAAGTGTTCATTAGTAAGAAAGTGTCACTACGGATTACAATTCTTGCAAAAAGAAACTGAACAGGATGAAATTAGTGAGAACGTACAGGTATGTTAGTCAAAAAAGCTACCAAAGCAGAAGATGTGAAACATACAACAGAAACACCTGCCAACCCCGCAACCTGCACATACAACAAATATATTAAGGGATAAAGGGTGATAAACAGGTCCATAATAAGAACGGCATGAATAAACCATCTCTTGCAAGTTCTGAGGCATTGGAATATGAGTTAACACAGACATGACAAAAGAACCAATTACAGAAGGTGGTAGAATCAGCCAATTTAGGTGAATCTTAATTATCGAACTGGCACCTTCTGCATCTCAGCTGAATCATTATCAGAACGGACTTTGCTCATTTTGTAGGACAGCAAAGCACCTGAACTTAACAAGCAACAAAAAAAAAGAATTAGATTTGAAATGGGATGAGAAAAGGCACCATGATAATTCCAAATTCATTAGTAATAAAGTATCATTTTACATGAGGGAAACTACATTTGTATGATAAACAATGAAGACTTGCACGAAGAGATGTATGTGTTGTGCATTCAAGTAACCCAGGAAGAGGAGAAAAAGAATCCATCAATTCACATGATAATAGAACTTTAACTTTGGCATAGCTTTGTGATTTGCAAATTGGAATTTTCTTATAAGTTTCATTTTAGTATTTTACAGTAATTTTTGTACATCTATTCATCCTCCTTCTCCTGTTGTTGGTCAAGAAGAATATTAAGTTCCCTTGAAGATTAAGTTCTTTTTATGGTTGGTCTACCACAACAAACTCCTCACAAAGGCATACCGTTTGAAGTGGACACCGTCGGCGGACCCATCCTGTCCCATCTGCAGCGGTGGGGAGGAGACTACTGTGCATCTCATGCTCGAGTGCCCGATGGCTCAAAGGTTTTGGAGGCGTCTGGAGGTTGCTTCAGATTTGTGGGGGGCAGCCAATCTCTCGATGAGATTTGGAAGGCTGGCCAATGTCTTCGAGCGAGGGGAGATAAAAAGTGTCAAAATGAAGATCTCCCAATCACTTGTTCCGGCGATGATGTGGGCAATGTGGATCGCTAGAAACCATTTAGTGTTCCGCGGGACTGCAGTTTATGAAGAAAATATATGGGACATGGCCACGCAGCTGATTCGGGATTAGGGGGTGCATTGTGCGGGAGCACGGTAGGTTTCTTTTGTGGGTGGTACACTGTACTCAGGAGTAGTTTTACATTGAGCAGTTTGTCAAGCTCGGGGCTGCCAGTAGACACCTCTTCTACCTTGGCACTCTGGGCTTGGACTATCTTTCAATTATGTATGTTTCATTGGGGCGTTCCCTTTCTTTGAATAAAACTAAGGCGAGCGCCTATCATTAACCTTAAAAAAAAAAAGAATATTAATTTCTTCTGCTCCTTTTTCTTATTTGTTCTTGAAACATATCGGTTTTAAATCTGTACAATCCTTTTCTTTGCACTATCTGACCTATTTAATTCTTTCTTCTCTTTATCATCATAATTCTAGTTTCTCACAACCACAAATTGGAATATTTGAAAATCCACCTAAAGTTTGAGCACTATGCTCACTGATGACCACACCATTCAACCTCCTAAACTAGATCCCTAACCGCCAACCACTCTTTTTCTACCAACTCAATTTTTACAGGTAAGAGTAACATCATTCCTTGTTTACCTAACATTAATCAGAATTTCAGATCCCACACGCAGATTGTTGGGCACTTTGGCTTACTTATAATGAAAGTTGCTTGAAGGGAAAAACTGTTACCCTAAAAATACTAGGGCATTTGTAATCTGCATTTTGAAATATTGACATCAACATAATTAATTCTGAATGATTCCATGGTTTGGGGATGGAAAACGATGTATTAAGAGAGTGTATTGTGAGTGTGACTGATGGGTGGGGAACTGGGGATAATTCTGATGTCACCTGATTTGTCTTCCCCTTTTGTTTACCTATTAACACAATGGTGAACACCATCTTTTTTTAGAAAAATATATATTGCATAGGCTTCTTTTATTCAAGATGAATAGATCTTACAATTCACAATTGCTATATATTCCTTTATTCATCCATTTTCATTTCTTCCCAAAATCAGGAATACTTATTCTCCTCATGAATGTGAGCTCAGCCACCTTTGTTTCTCCTAATCCTACACTTCTACCTCATAAAAAAATAAAAAAAAACCATCCCACACTCCCGCTACATCATAGTCTTGTACGATTGCTCATATATTCCGGCCTATAAAGAATTAATAACAATCCTGTACGGCTGTACCAACTGAAAGACTATAAAGAATGACAATCAAAGAATAACACATCTTGACAATATTCCAGCCTATATTATTTTGATTGAAAATATTAAACAACCATCGTATGGTCTCAATCCACTCTCCGAAGGGATGCTCTTCCTCTTTATAGTTCTACAACTTCTCATTCTTTTTTTATATCTCTTCACGACTACATGGTCCCAAGTACTGGTGTCTCAACTGATGCGGAACCACATAGGCATGCAAAAACACAAGGGAACTATTCTCTAAGATCACTTGAAAAGTTGGAAGGATGATTTGATCAGTGGCAACAATTAGCAATCCAATGATTATGAAGTATTGTTATGTGTTTGGTGGTCTGCGTGACAATTATGAAATGTTTATGAGACATTGTCCCCCGGGTTTTAATTATTATATCTAAAACATGGAGAATTAGTCTTAGAAAAACAAGAATGTATATGTGCCTTCCACTCATTCGTCAGGAGAGGTTCCTCATCCTATGCAAGAGAAGTGAACTTGATGAAGGACATGGATGTGCAAGCATCAATAAAGAGGACTTTGTGTTCTAGGAACAAAGAAATTCCTCAATCATCTTCGATTGTCAAACGCCAATAAAAAAGGATTATGCACACTCATTTGCACTTCAAACCAATTACAGCGTGAGAGCTCTCCACTCCTTTAAATTCATAACACAAACAACAATCCAATAATCTTCAGCCACACCCATGTCAGACATAAGCAGATGTGCCTGATGTGTGGGCTGATGAATCACAAAACTAGAGAATGCGACCAACTATGCACATGATGTCCAACATATCTCTTAATGGTCAATCTGAATCATCAAAGGTTGCTGACACAAGTCACATCCTGGGGATCCGTATACTTTCACGCATCCATATAAATGAGTACTAGAATTTTCAGAAATGGTTATTTTCAGATAAATCATGTAGAATTTTTTATTTTGGTCATTTTATATTACAGGCCCTTCACCCTTGTCGTATTCTTAGCATGTAATAGTTTTTATTTCCCACTTACAACTATTTTAGCTCTCTATCTTTGCTCTTAAAGGTTTGTCAACAGGAAGGGCATTGACTAATGGAAGACCTCTTTTCTGTAACAAAATAAATCCCCCTTGTTTTAACATATTCATGCTAACATAAAGGGATCTTTTCTATTTTCTTCAATTTTTTAATTCAATATAATATATATTTTTATCATTGATATAGTGATATATTCATTTTACTCTTTTTTTTTCATTTGTTTCAATTGTTTTCTCAATCATAAGTCTATTCCCAAGTTCAATAATTTTATACACTTGTCAAATTGTTATACCAAAATTATTACATTCAAGGGTGACGCTACTAGTTAATAATAAGTACATTGCTAGGCAACAGTATCACAGTGTTTTCACACTATAAGTTTATGCGAAATTCCTGCAACTCATCCATATGCTTCAGACTGTCCATCAAAATGTTGAGGATTCAGATATGGTTGTTTGAAGCTCTAATCCTAAAGAGGGTTTCTCTGTAAATGTTTGCTACAGTTGGTGGACAAAAAAGTGCTTCATTTGTTCGTCAATTGCAGCAAAAAATTAAAAAATAATGTGTGGGGGATCAAATCTCCACTAAAGATGCAAAGCCTTTTTATGTTGGTGCATCAGGAAAGACTGCTGAAAAAAAGTAGAGAATGAAATGGTTTCCAGGAGAAAACAATGTTATAAAGGCATCACTCCTCATCCCGAGAACAATTGGGAGTCTACCAAATGTTTCATCAAGGATTGGGCCAATTGGGCATTGTTGCATGCAGGGGGCTGAGAGAGTTACTTTTGTGAGTGGAAAAACGAAATTGAAGAATAGTGAGATGTTAAAGTGAGGGCCATTTTGAGTCAACTGGTTCTTTCTTTTTTTTTGCTTCCCTTCCTCTTTTTAAGACATTGTACCCAAATATGGATATTAATGGAATTTGGTGGTAGGATGTCTACCAGTTTTGTTAAAAACAAAAAATCATTTCATTTATTTATTTATTTTGAAGAAAGGTTAGGAATAGGCTTGTCAACGGGTCGGGTTGGGTCGAGTCAGGATAGACCCAAACCTGACCCATTTTGATTGTCGGGTCCTTCGGGTCAGATCCATATCAGGTCTTTCGGGTGGGGCATTTCACGCCTTTTATCGGGTCCGGGTCTAGACCCGGCCCATTGGCATGCCTAGGTCGGACCAAGAAAAGCTAGACTTGAGAGGCCGAGGGACTTCTTGAGGACCTGCATTGGGGAGGGGGGGGGTGTTACGGTGTTGAGGATGAAGAGGAGGAATGTGAAGACCCTCGAAAGGTATGGTTTCTTCGTCACCTTCGGATTTTCTTCTGTGAGAGCTACAATGACTTTATTTTATTTTATTGTCTCTTGCTGTAATTTTTGGGGGAAAAAATATAGGGTTTGAGAAAAGGGAGACGAGGAGGAGAAGGTGATGAGGGTTTGGATCATAAACAAAAAAAAAATCACAGTGTTTTGGTTTGGATCAATCGGGTCCATAGGATCAGGTCGAGGGTGGACTTGGACCCCACTCATTTTGATTGTCAGGTCGGGTCTATATCGGGTCCCGGATCCTTCGGGTCCGATATTTTACGCCTTTTATTGGGTCGGGTCCGGGAGTAGACCCGACCCATGACAGGCCTAGTTATGAGCAAACTTATTAGATTGAGACCCTCGAACAAAAGGAGACGAGGAATCTCCGTACAAATTTTTTAAAACAAATATTTCCTAGAAAGATGTAGTTTTCACCATATGACCTTGCATTGATTACCTCTTTGCCATCCTCCTCCATCTCGTTGCCCGTGTTCTTTCCTACATTATGAGAAACGTGTTGCCCTTTTTCAAAAAAATTCAAATCACCCAATTCTAGACTTTGGCAATCTTTAATCTTGCTGAGGTCATTCAGTTCCAGTATTAATAATGTCATACATGACTTTGACAGTTAGTAACAATATATGAGAGTAATTGTTATTGATCTTTACCTAAAAGTTTACTAAGTGATTACAGATTATTGTGGGATAAATAATTAGAGGAGAATTCTATGTCTAGAGTAGATGGCACCCTATATCTAAATAAAAGTATAACAAAATATCAAGTCTGAATTTAATTGTAGTTCCAAAGTAAAAATTGGTAGCATATAAGTAATAAAGACACCTGAACAGAAATTAGTTCCTATAAATGGATCATAGATACCAGTTCGCACCATAGCAAGCTAAAGCTCCCCCAAGAAGAAAGATGGCTATTGAAAATATATCAACATAGACCTGCAAGAATGTTCAACTTACAATTACTGACATTTATGCAAAAAGTCATTCATAAAATTAATTTAAGGATTAATTATTTCAAACATTCCCTGTGCCAATGATATTTATAAGAAAAATGGAACAGGAGAATTACCAAAACCTTTTATAGTCTTCCAGATCTAAAGTTTACAAGTCAAGAAGGTTCTTCCACACTAGGATTCACATCAAACACAAAGCATAGTAGGTTCCATTGTTTACAAAATATTTGTTGGGACCTGCATGCTTGAATTAAGTAAAAAAACTGTTGGGTTTTAATTTTTTCAGATTATTTATTTCATTAACACGTCATGTGCATGCTATATTATGGGTTATTATGGTATTCAGATCTAACATCTCAAGAAAATAAGCTGGAGACTACTAGCATCGCATGCCAGATGTGATTTTTTATTCTTTGTACGCGTTTGAATCTTTTATTGCTGCAGCTGGGACTGGGAAACTCACACATAGGCTTGATAGAGACAATAACTGTACAAATAGTAATGGTGTATGTTCAACCATCAGAATATGACCCACTACATCAATATGATGCACTTAACACAATGAAGATGAGAGAATATACTTTGATACTATAAAAAAATTCTACAAAGGTATTTGTCTCTCACATGAGATACATTGCATTTTTAAGGTTGTGCCAAACACATTATATGTGACATCAGAAAACCCTGAGATGGTCTCCACCAATGATACATTTATTTATTTATTGAGAATAATATAGGAGAATCTCATTTCAAGAAACCCCCGAAAGAAAGGAGACAGGTCTCCTTACATTTAAAAAAAAAAAAAGGAAAAGAAAATACAAAGCTAATAATCAATCTCGGATGATGCCTATCCTCTACCCCATTCAACACCCATTAATGAAGATGGCAAAGGTTCCTCTAGAATGTATTTGACCCAATCCAACAACATCGAGAATAGAGCGATCCAAATATTTTCCAAATACACTCTTTTTTTCATGAAGACTCCCTCATTGCGTGCTAACCAAATGGATCAATGATACATTAATACATATAAACTCACAAGTCCTTAATTTTAAATAGCTTAATGGAAGAATGATATCACAAAAAAAATCTTGATCCCATAATTTTAACAAAGTTGTTCTCTCACAACTTTCCAGCACTATTTTTTATTTATTTGTAATATAAGGTCGCTTCATATCAGAAGAAAATATTCTTCCATGTTTAAATGGAACTCATGAATCTCAGTGAAGATAACAATAGAGAATTGAGTATATAAGAATGGGATGATTTTTCCTCCAAATAAAGAAAAGAAGATAATTTTTTTGTTCTACTAATTTTCACTGACTACAAGAGAGGTCCCATTAAAAATAAGAATTTCCAAATTGGTCATAGAATGATGCCTATCCAGCATTAGGACAAGGTTTTAAAGCAACTAGAAGACTGACAGTTTGAATTGTAGATGCAACCTGGTAAAGATGAGTATTAAGTCAAATTTAAGATGCAGCAGGTAAATCCAAGAGGACCATGATATAGATAAGTATAACTGTTCACAAAAAACGCACCTGCTCTTGCAGAAAATTAGAGAAGGTTTACAAATATTACAGTGTAATAAACAAATGAGGAAAATGTTGGAGTTGCACCTAATATCTTAAATGTATGTCTCATTAATGACCCACTTGATCATCTCACAGGCCAAACGCATAACAGGGTAAATAAAAGTTGAAAAAGCATCATGGGGAAGAGAAGAGGGAAAGACAAGAGCATAATTAGCATCAATCACTACAGATCAAACAAAAGAGATGCATTCAAGTACTCAAGTAATATGGATAACTGAATCAATATCCAAATCAAAAGTTTTCTCTGGAGAGGGGCAAAGGAGGTTCGGAGGAGGGTACATCTTGTGAAATGGGAAGTGGTGTGTCAATATAAAAAAGATTGGGGTGCGGGCATCACTAATCTTGAAGACATGAATCGCGCTCTCCTCAACAAATGGTTGTGGCGGTGGCTAGACAACCAACAGCTCCCTTGGAGTCGGATAGTGAAGGAAAGATATAGATGTGGGGTGTCTCTTGTGGATAGATCCCTCGTGATTCAAGCAGACTCTCTAGGATATGACGTGGCATCATTTCGGGTTTGGCTGATTTCATCGCAGCAGTGCGGTGGGTGTTAGGAGCTGGGGACAGGATCTCTTTTTGGCACGATGTTTGGGTGGGAGGCACTGCTCTACAGGAGCAATTCCCTCGCATCTTTCAAATCGCAACGAATATGGAAGGCGTGGTCCGTCAATTCTGGTGCGCTAGAGGGGAGACTGGATACTGGGAGGTTCTGGTTTGTCATAACCTACACGATGAAGAGGTGGATGAATATCTAAGGATCCTGGAGTTACTCCAAAGTGTGGCGCCTGATCAGTCCAACAGGTATAGGATTTCATGGGCTCCTAAACCAACGGATGGCTTTCAGTTCGGAGCTGCTATGCATGGGTGTAGAGATTTCGTCCGACGGGATTGGTGGTGGGTCGCATGCACAAGGAGGACTGGGGCTGCAAGTCTCCACTGAAGGTCAGGGCTTTTCTTTGGCTTATGTACCAGCAGAAACTCTTAACCAAGGTGACTATCGCTCGTTGGGCACCTGTATTGGATAGGACTTGTGTGTTGTGTGGTTTGGAAGAGTCGTCGGTGAATCATTTGTTTGTCCATTGTCCGATGGCACAGAAGGTGCGGAATTGGATGTGCGCTGCATTGGGTTTGGCAGGTCCTCTTTCCTCTCTCGAGAAGATTTGGGAAGCAAGTAGAAGGCTCTGTGGGCAGGGGGATCGTAATCCTTACGACAAGGTGACATAGCTGTTCATCCATGAGGTGATATGGGCAAAATCTAGCTGATAAGGAACCATGCCATTTTTTGAGGCGGCCGTCCTTATGTTGAGAATATTAGGGACTCGGTGGTTCGCTTCGGTCTGGATTGGGGAAGATGTTGTGTGGGGGCGACCTCCTTGGGTTTTTTGGGTGGTAATTTTGTAATGCATGTTTAACTAGAGTTTTGTGGGGTACATTTTAGTTTGAGACCTCATCTGCTTAAGATGTAATTGCGTGACATTTTACGCAGGACTTGCTTGTATTTCCTTTGTGTTTTCACCCTCTTATTTATATGAGTGCGGAAACCTACCATTTACCATAAAAAAAAATCAACTTACCGGGAAAAAGGTAACATGGAGAACAAACATTAGAGAAAAAGGTGGCAGACCCCCTTAGCGGGGTGGTCAAGACACACCCTCCCCAAAGGGGAGGTCACGGGGTCGAACCCGCCTTTACCCACCAAAAAAATAAATAAATAGAGAGAACTTCAACACGTATATGGCAAGCAACCTTGAAATTTTCTTCAATAATTTCAGTGAATTTTGTAACTAAAGTATGGAAACATAAGTTACATAACTTATGTCTCCTTGCTTATGCCAAATACAAGCGTATAAACAAATCCAAAGCAACAAGGAATCGTCTTGTTCTTTTCTTATAAAGCACCTTACAAACAAAAAAATAACAGTGCAATGGTATTGCATACTTGTATTACATTTACAGATAAGCATTGGTTGTGATCCTTGACATATCAGGATTAATGTTGATGTGATGATTAGTTAGTGCCTATTTAAGATACATACAAAACATCACTGTACTAGTAACTAAGAAAACATAAATTAAGTACTATACAAACTAAAACAAAATACCATTCCAACTGGACATGTTAAAAAAAACAAATAAATACCTGAGCCACAACTGAAGAATTAATAGGGTTTTTGCCCCTACCGACCCATATTAGCACCGCCAATGTAATCATTAGAAGAAAGGTCAAAACAACCGCCTAAAAGACACAGTGAAAATGAGTCTGCAATCGGAATAGCCAAGAGGGGGAAAAAATGTTCCAAAATTACAAAATTTATACTCTTTCTTAGCATGAATGATATCAAGATATGTTCAATGTCCTAATAAAATGTATCATTTATTAACACACAATTGAGTGTGAGAGTGGTACAACTGAAACCAGCAGAAATGTGGCAGTTTGGGGAAACATAAGATTAGTTATCTAGAGTGTTTCTTCTATCTTGGAACATATTAGTCTCCCATCAACTAACTCCTTGGAAGGTTTGGCACCTATGTCTCACCCCTGTTGAGCTCTCCACTATTTTTAAATAAAAGTACAATAAACCTCATCAAAACAACCACCACAAATATGAAAATAAATTAAATTTGGTCTTCTAGATTCCATACCAAAATCACAAACTTCTGTCGGCTCCCAACATGAATGTTTTGGAAAGGGAAACAACTTCTGTGAACATCCACTTGCAGTGGACGTGATTTGGGCTTCATCTTTTCCAACAAAGCTTCATTATAGCTAATGTCTTCATCATCTTCATCAGTTGCCTGATGGCAAAGGTCAACCCTGTTAAAACATTGCTCGGAGGCATGTAAAATGTCAGACCATTGTGGTTCAAAAATAATAATGGATAGAAATTTTAGCTTCTAGACAAAATGTTAATTATTTCATACAAATTAAATTCTTCAACGATGTTTCTTGCCACACCAAAAGTAAAATCTCATTTGTTGTTAGCTGTCCTATGAAGTTTTATTTAATAGGACATCAAAATTGAATACTTTACATGGCTGGATGTTCCAGGTGAAATCTAAATGACTTACAAAAATCAGTTGGCAGCAATTTTAGTAAAACAAAAGTGTGCAGGAAAACAACTGATTCAAATTTTGGATCTAAATAATGATGCAAGAAGAACAAACAAAAATAACTACCTTGGAAATCTACTTATATTTTTCACTGATGAAATAAAGAAATGGCATATTTGAAAAGAAATTGATGTGGATGATGCATTCATTAGGAACGATATAATATTTTCATAACATCCTTACCGACATCATCAGCCTTATGATTATAAATATATACTCAACTATAAGAATCTCAGTTGGCCACATGTTCCGATATGCCTCCACTTACTATCTCGCTACATCCATCCCTCTGTGGACCATAGACCCTCATGCAACGAGCCTGCTTACCAGGGAACTTTTTATTTTGAGGATACTGAGATATAGATTATGGGCCATAGCATAGCATTAAGCTCACTAGGGGGTATTTGTGGGATTTCAGAAGGCATCCATTTATATCCTACCCAGCCTCACAATATTTTTATATTATCATCTCCATTTCAGTATTGCACAATCTACCACGATTTTGAAGTTTGATGTATACAAGTATCTGACAATACATATTGGTAATGACCACAATGAAACACATGTTCATAGTGAGACTAATCCAAATGAATGTAATATCAAAAGATGAAAATTGAAAATTACAAGTACAATATGTGTTCAATTAAGAACTCTTGGCCACATGAAAGTACTGGGATGGGTAATTAAAATTATATGGCTTCACCTCACATGTAAGCCAATAGAAAAAAAATTCGAGTGCCCCCCATCCAAAAAGAATTTTCTTTCAAAAATACTTGTAAATTCAACATTTTGTTTTTTTGGTTGATACTAATGAATTAATGAACCATATCAAAAGCTGTTATGCCATACATGACTCATTAGATTTTCTTTTCAAGAATCTTAATGTTTCAGAAAAAAACAGTGAAAGAGAAGTTTAGGGATCTCATCTCATATGCCATGTGTTGGAGTATATGGTTATCCAGAAATGACAAGATTTCCAAAGAAGGACAGCATATGTGGAGAACACTTGAGACAGTTTAATTGGGTGCATTAGATTTTGGAGGTTTCCCATTACTAAAATATCCACTTTAATTTTAAATCGGGACAGAGTGCTTTTCATGTCATAGGCCGGGCAATCAAGTTCAACCTGTGCCACCTTGTTTTGTGAATGATTTTTTTTCTCCTTTGTGTTTTCAGCGTTGGAAGAATGCTGGACTCCCTTGTTATTTTTTCCTTTTATATTGGGCTCTTTGTGCCACCTCCTGCACTGAGAGAGTACCTTTCTACTTCCTTTAATAGAATCAAGGTGGTGCAGTCCTCCCATTTGGAAAAAAAAAATCTTTCAGGAAAAGAAAAGAACATACCAGAATGATAAAAGCAGAAGAAATGCAGCCAGGAACAGAATCTGGGGGCAAGCTGCAGAGTGATGTTTATTAAAATTAAAACATATAGTCATGCTCTAATACATTGATGAAGTCAACTATAAGGATTGAAGAAATTTCAGAGGCTGATTATCACAAAACTTACCCATGAGAATAAATCCACAACCATGCAACCAGAATAGCCACCCCTCGCAGCTAGCAATAACGGTGGATATCAAATAAATGACATAACCTGACAGTCAATCAGCAATAATGATTAGTGAGCCGCCACGATTCACATGTCAATTTTTGGGATACACCCAATCATTTTTGGGTTTGTTAGCTGAGCAAAAGATTATAATAAATAACAAAGTTCTGAATCTCAACCCAATGACAGTAAAAGAACATTAATATTTTTTGGCTCAGTGGAAAAGCACACGGTTACAACAGAAAAGGTGATCCAGGAAATTGTGAACAATATAGATTTAATTTGTCAGGTGGGCATCTTCCTGATGTAGTTCATTATGCATTTGGAAATCTGGTAAAACATTTCATCACCTATGAATTCACATAGGCATATATAGGTTCCACTGTCTTTGGTCTGCCTGATGACATTGACTTTGGTCATAATGCCTGCTAAGGCTCGTCCTTCTTTGCCCCTTGATTAGGGAGGACATTAGGATAAGAATAGTTAAGAATAGTTCAGAGTCCGATATTTCCATTTCTTTTTCTCCTCAAGCTATCTCACCATCATCTCACTATAACTCTGAAATTCTAAGGATAAATACAAAACAAGTAAAAAAGGGATATACTAAATGATGACAAAAGTGTAACAAGAGAAGGAAGATGGGAAAAAGGTTAGCAGGTTATTACGGTAATGCGATTAAAATCATCAATGTGGATAGTGAAGTGCTACATCAAGGTCAAATATTTCATGTCTTTTGCTCCTCAACCTCTCTAAATAGTAAACACCATTTTAATATAACTCCAGAGAGAAATTTATAAGGATAAATTTAAAAAAATAGCCAAATAGGTCAAAAAAGAATAAATTTAATGATGAAAAAAAAAAGTGCAATAACAATAGAAAAAGGAAGATGAAGAAAGTCAGCAGGTTTATTACAGTGATATGATTTAAATCATCAATGTGGATTGTGAAGTGCTATAATAAGGTTTATCCTATAAAAGCATAGTTGCAGAGAAGAGTCATTCCCATATTTTGTGTATTCCAGAAAACATATAATGCAATGACAAGAGGAAAAGGAAGATGGAAAAACCAGCAGCTTAGGCTTGAGAAGCTCATGCAAATTATAGATTACAGCAGATTCATGAAACTAATATGCCAGGACTTAGCGACCGAAGGTCAACAAGCATTGACATAAAATTTCTGAAAAGATCAAATGTTATTATCATATTACAAACTAATGGATTTCTGTAGGACAGCGGTATAGCACTATCAATCACAATGCATAACTTCTCAAACCTATGCTTGAAGATCCAATCATCAAGTGCAAGATCTGCAAAAGACAATATAGTTGCATCAGAAATCACATCAATAGTCTTACAATATAAATGTTTGCAGTAAATGAAGCAATGAGTTATCAATAAAAGAATTGGTTTCTACTTCTACACAGGCAAACAGAAAACCAAAAAATCAGCAAAGTCTGGGTTCAGATTGTTTTCTTATGCCTCCAACCAAAAATTCAGATATGCAGTACTCCTCATTTCTACTCAAATCCTGAAAATACTGATGATGAGAAATCGTGCACATATTCATTATGTTGCATCCATGAATGTACCTCCATGAAGGTTTATGCAGTTGTAGAGATTTGGCTCAGAATAATTCAATCAGGTTGACGATTCAATCAGTGACTGAGTTCATGGGAAATGTTCTGGTGACTCAAGAACAAAAGGGTGTCGCAGTACAAAGGCTTTATGCAGATTATTCTTCAGCAGTTGTTGGCAATTTGGCTGTCAAGAAATAATATAATTTTTCAAGGGAAAGCTTGAGTTATATAGAATGTTTTGGAAAGCATGAACTCTTTTCTCAAGAAGTGGAGTCTTTCCATCAACGGAACTCTCAAAGAGAGGTAATTTTTTGTGAACAGGGGTTAGCCATATGCCCATACGAGCTGATCTTTGCAGTTTTCTGGTTTTATTCTATTATCCTCTTTTTCATTTTTCTCCTTTCTTTAAAAGTTCTGTAGAATCCTCATTTATAGATTGTAGTTGCATTTTCTTTATCATGGTTTTTATCTCATATATATATATATATATAGTTTAATTCAGGTGTTGAGCTCCCACCATTCCTCAAAATAGAAAGTAGAAGCAGATGTAGACATGTGATCATGCAATACCTGTATATTTTTATATATCAATAAGTTTGCACATTTGCATGGGTTTTTGATGTCCTAACTCCTAAGCATCATTCAGATTTTAGCAGCCTCGATATTCTGAACAAGAATTGTTGACAGCGTCATACATGTCATTTGCCAGTAGAGACTTTGGTGATATTTATAATTTATTTTTGACAACCTTTATTTCAGGAAGAAAAAAAAAGTGGACATCTTTTAATAGTGTGGGGAACAAACTTGCAATCCCCCCCCCCCCCCCACCCCACTTGCACATAGGTGTTTCTCTAAAAGATTGATTTAAAAAATGTCCAGCAAAATAAGGACTTATTTAGCAAAAATGAGCTCCACAAAGAGACGATTGGTCTGTCTAGAGCTCATTCTAAATGCTAAAAGGTGCCTTTTGGTAAATATTTTGGGAACTTTTTTGTAAACTTTGATTGTTTAGGAGGCAAAATATAATTGCACTGAAAGATAAAACACAAGGGGTATACTACAGACGGGTGTGCATGATAATAGGGACTCTCCTTTTTGTATATATAAAGAGAGAGATATGGAGAAGATTATTAGAAACAGTCAACTCAAATAATCAAGTAAATAGGAGAAAAAATTATCAAAACAACAATCCATGGAAGATGATTGCTGAACTGCAAATATCGAACTAAATACGCTTCCAATGTATCAACCTCCTAACTAAATGGTTTAAATTAAGTCATCAAAATCAGAAGTAGATGACATGTGACACAAAGGAAATTGAGAGCAGAAGAAGTTTGAGAAAGGAGAAGGATGGCCCTCTAGAGGAGCCTAATAATAAATTAAAAATGAAAAAATTGCATCGTATTGGGGAATATTGTGTGGGGAAACTTTAATACAAACAACGTATGCTCATTTATTTAGGAAAAAAATATAATATTAATGAGAAATGGGGGGTACTAACATAAAAGTAGAATGCTCATTGTTCAAAAATGCAGTGGTTACGGAATGAGTCATTTAGAAGAGATAGAATGCCAAGAGGCAACATGATGTAGATCAGGTCAAGGCGGTACAGCAGTGGAATCAATCCACATAGGCACCAAAGACGAAAAGATGAAGGGATCAAAACCAAGAAATGCATAAAATAGGTTGATATCCTCAAAATGTTGCCTGAATAGATGACACTTAAGGTTGGAAATCTTTCAACTCACACAACGGGAGGAAGGAATTTCAACGGCTTATTTATTTCTCAAAATATTCAAAGGTCCTCAAACATGCCATGAGGATAGGCTTTAAACATTAGAGACATTTTTCATAGATAAAAACCTAATCATTAATACATCAATAGATGATTACATGGATTGAAACACAACATAAATAAATAAATAAATAAAAACAAGCATGCATATATAGGTTTAGAGTGTCAGACTCAACAGCACACAAAATAGAGCCCCATTGATGGGCCCTAATGGGTGACCCATTGGGCTACATCACAGCATTTTACCTTTGAAGATAGAAAAACTGAGAGAAGATAAAATAATGTTGTGCATATTTCAAAGGATTGCTGATGTATTAAATTGTTGATACAAAGATGTGCCCCCACCGAATATCATTTCTACAATGTCAGAACTGACCCTGATAAGCTTATCATTTATAATAATGTGAGTCACAATTACCCACAAAAAAACTCAGAGGGTCATTTTTTAAGTTGGGCAATTTATCTTTTAGTACCCTATTTGATCCTAATTAAACAAAAAGCCCCTCATGTGTTTTAGATCAGTGAGAAAAACCATAACCCAAATTTTACCCCTTTGTTGGTGAGAAAAACTGTCTTTGCCAACAAAATCAGAATCAGTGAAAGTTCCAAATAGCATCATAGTTGCTTGCAAATTAAATTTAAACATTACTCATAGAATTGAATAAAATGATAAATTTTGTATCCATCACTCACCATTTGACGGGTCCAACCAAGTTGGCCGCGCCGTTGGATCCTCAACAACTGACATAAAAGAAAGAAAGAAAGTCATTGTGGTTGTCTTCAGGAAATTGAAAAATGAACATGTCCAGTTGGATAATATAGAATAACTTTATTGTTCAGTGTATCACTTCAATACCAAATGGCACATTTCCTCCCTTGAACTAAAATGTAGTGCATGTATGATATGAAACAATATGATGAAAAGGAGCACAGGTGTCAGTATCAGACATAGTAGTTCTATGCTTCACTTTCAGATTATAGGTGTCAAGTATGGCTCTAACCCGGATACGAGTATCCTTGTTAGTTAATACATAAATTGAAACTTATCAGGAAACTATATAGTCAAATGCCATTGTAGATTCATTTTAAAGGTCCTATTTGCAAATACTATGAATGTCAGAGCATAAGATTCTCAATTACATTATAATCTTGTAACCGTAGTTTAAAGTGCGGCCGCACTTGGCCATGTGCGCCGCACATGCGGCACATGGCCGCATATGCAGCGCACATGGCCAAGTGCACCTAAGACAACTCAAACATATCTCCAAACTCTCAAATTCTCTAAACTCTCAAATTTTCCAACTCTCAATTCTCAAAAACTCTTGATGTTCTTTCACATTTTCCACTTTAATTTGTTATTCCAGTGTGTGATTTATTTGGTTTTTTATTGTAAGGGTTGTTGAAGAAGGCTTAAAAGGATCTTGAAGGCATTTGGAGGAGACTCTTGAGGAGTTCATCATTTGTTTGAATCTTCTTATCTCAATCTCTTGTGTCTATTTATTTCACTAGTCACTAGGCTCACTAGACAACACAAATATGTCATCAGCCGCATCTACCCCTTCCGAATTTCCCCTTGGACCCGTTTCCAATTACCCTTGTTGGAAGTATGGCCAATAGGCTAGTGCAAACGACAAAAGTAGGATTAAATGCATCTTGTGTAATAATTATGTTGCCACTGGTGGTCTAGCTCGGTTTAGAATGCATTTGATTAGGATGCTCAATTCAAATGTTCGTCAATGCGTGAATGCCACCACTGAAATAAAAAAAGAAATCCGTGAATATTATGATTCTCAATCTAAGGCTTCTAGAGTTACTGCTAGGTACCAAGATCCCTACTTAAGACCAAACACCGAAAAAGATGATGAAGATAATGATGTTGCTACCCTTGAATCAAACCCCGGACCTAGTTCTTGCCCCGATCCATCCCAACCCAAAAAAAGAGTACGTGATCGTTCTAGAGGACCTCTTGATAGGATGTTTTCTAGAGATAGTGAAGTTAGTACTAGGAATCCATCCCAAACTCAATCATCCATAGAGAGCCACTTCAAAAAGGAGGAGATGCATGAGACCCATCGCCGAATGCATACCTTAATGGTGTTTGTAGGGGTGGTAAACGAGCCGAACGAGCCGAGCTTTGACATGTTCAAGATCGGCTCGTTTATAAACGGTCCGAGCCGAGTCGAGCCGAGCTGAGCCTCAACGAGCCTAGCGTTCTTCTTCATTTTAGGATTTTAGGGATTGAAAACAAATTTTAGCTTAAATAAACCAAGTTCATGAACCTAAACGAGCATAACTTTATATTAATTTAATATTCTGATTGTATAAAGGAGTTTAGTTAAGCTTCAACTAAGTTTTTATAACACAAACAAGTTGAGTTTGAACACAAAATGAAGCTCGATCCAGTTTACCAGCCCTAGGTGTTTGAAAGTATTTTGATGTGCTTTGGGAGGATTTGGGAGAGGGATTTGATGGGAAAAAAGGGTTTTCAAGGATTTGAGGGCTTTGGGTTCAAATGGAATGAAAGAGGAGAGGATGGGAAGGGTTTCGGGCTGAACCCGACTTAAAAGCCCGACCTGTGTATTTTTTGTTTAAAAAAAAATATAGGAAGGCATTCGAACGCCTTCCTAAACCAAAGTGCGGCCACATGTACAGTACATGCGGCTGCATATGCTGTGTGCAGACCCCACTGCACATGCGGTCCACACACAGTTTGAAACTATGCTTGTAACATTACCGTTACTGAACAATGAATTGTACATGAAGTTCACATTTCTCTTCTCATTTTTCAGGAGATATTAGAATTCAGTCTGGACTAGATTCAGTCCATATTTCAAAGCTTCTTGCAATCTTGTAAAAAACATGAAAGGAAAATCCAAAAGTTGAATGAAATAGTATTAAAAAAGGGATGCCATTTTATATGTATGCTTAAGTGGCTTATAAGCTTAAACAAACCCTTAAACATGTTACAGCTAGTCTAAAACCCAAAAGGCAAAAGTTTAGCATGATTTAGAGCTGTAATATTCATATCAATTAAACATACTATAGTGTACTCAGAGTTACCCATAGAAACGTGTTACAACTGATCTATAACCCAAAAGGCACAAGCTTAGCATGCTTGAGCTTCTAAGTAATATTCATATCGAATAAACATGTACCGTACTCAGAATTACTCATAGGTGCTGTACATGTTTATTGTTGGACTCTTCTTTTGAAGGCACAAGGCTAGGAAAAATAATCCAGTGTCCAAACAGCAATGATATCAAGTGCACAATACCAAAGTGAGTCCATGAAGAATGAAATAAGTTCCCAATAAGAGGCATTGTGGTCTTTCAAACTAAAATTGGCACATTCATAGAAGAAACATAAAAAATCAAAAGTTTTTTTAGTTTCTTATAAGAGTGGATCTCCTAGGAACAAACATCTAATACCATTAAGTTGGAGAACACACAAACAAGGAGTTTGCCAAAATTGAAATCCTCTTCAGAATTCTACACATTTCCATGAAAATTAGATATCTGTTGTTTAGAATCCATCAAATACTTTTCATGATCAGATCTCATAAACTATGCATCTAATTTTAGTGGAATATATATATAATTAAAAAAATCGGTTACTGTTACATTCAACTGGTTTTCAGAAGAAAAAAAAATCACGATTTCACTGAAAATTCTCATACAAAAAAAACATATTAAAAGTGATTTAAAACACTAAAATCTCATCTCAGCCATCCCAAAAACAAGATAACATGAAAACCTAAAAAAGGAGTACCAAACACACAACACAAAATTCAACAGAGAGAGGCCCCCGACCTGATAGAAGGCGATAGTAGCAATGGCCCCGTCGACACAGCAGATCAAGCCAATGGCGACAGTCGGCGCCGACGGCAAGCATCGGCCGCCCTCCATTCGGTGCACCATTTCTCTATCCATGGCGAAGCGAAACACAACATAGAAGTAGCTCAATCTCTCTCTCTCGTTCTCTGTGTGCGCGCTTTAAAGATGGTTTTTTTTGTTGCAGCTGATGCGAGAGAGGACGAGGAAGAAAGAGAGATGGACGGTCAAGAAAGAGAGATAGACGGTCAGCATCGCATCTTGATTGAACAGGGGAAGGCGGGGGTCTTTTGAAAATTAACTTCACCGGAGGAGAACTTGAATCGAAACCGTTTTTTGTCTTTTTCAAATAAAATAAATTTTTTTTAAATCACAAACCGAGAGTTCAGCGAGACTGTACATGTGGAATAGTTGTCGGGGTCTTTGACGGAATAAATAATTAAAGGCTTCCGGTGGTTTAGATATTCGGTTAACTCGGTCGTAAATGTTTTTTTAAAAAAAACAAAATTTATAAAAAATAAAATATATACTTTAATAAATTAAATAATGTCATCTATGAAAAAATGTAAATTTTTTTTAAAGAATATGTATATCTAGTTATTTTGAGTATACTCGACTAGCAGTATGTAAAACTGTATTTAAGAATGTAAGAAGAACTGAATATATAACAGTGCACACAAAAAATTGAGAATACAAAATTACATGTTGATCACCTGGATCCAGACATCTAAGCCAATATTTTATTTTAGAAAAAAATCCATGTAACTATATGTAAACTATACGAAATCAATATAACTCTCTTAATTTTCCTAATGTCCACATAACCCCCTGCAAACACAGGTAAATCCAAATAGCCCTATGAATTAAATTTTCATTGACAGATTAAGATTATTTTGTGAATATTCTGTCTGATTAACCCTAGTTGAAAATATGGTATACCCGTAACCCCTACAATGTGTTAAAAATGTGAAAAATCATCTATAAATGGCGATTTTAACTCTCCGGATAGGGTTTCTATTTATTATATTAATCAAAAGTGTTGAAATTTGATGTTTGTTCTTTTGTGTGTGAGTAAAATTTTAATTTTTCAATTTTACCCTTATTTTTTTATAATATTTAATTTTATATTAAAAAGTAGAAATGGAAAATACATATTTTAATATTTTAGTGGATAAGATGAAATATTCATCAAATCTATCTTGTAAATATTTATCTATGTATATTAATGATATATTGAATTACTGGTGGTGATCATGTCACATCATCATATATTTTTTTGTTATTATTTTTTATTTGATTTAGATTGAGATAATCATGGAATATAAATGATAAATAGCTAATATCAGGTGAAATATGAGTTTCAACATTTGATCTCACTTTTTATCATTCAATAGTCAACAAGCCATTGATCACCCCAATTAAAATTATACTTGAAAATTTATGAATTTTTAAAGAATTTTGAGAATTTGTGACACTTTCAATTCCGATTTTACCCTTAATTTGTTATGATCATTATTTTTGGATTAAGGAGTAAGAATAGAAAAATAAAATAAAGAATAAGGTGATATATTCACTAAATTTAACTTATTCAAATCCATAAATCTTTTTTATGGTATCGATATAATATTATATTAAAAAGAATATCTAAAGATAAAGTGAGATATTCACCAAACCTATCTTCTTCAAATCCACAAATTCTTCTAATAATGTGAATTAATATTATTAAAAATATAATATCAGCCTTTTTGTTCTTTTGGTTTTATTTTTATTTTTTAGTTTTGATTGCTTTGCTTCTAAGTCATGGGGTTTTTGCATTTTTTTTGTTTCTCATTTATGTTTTTTTTTTTTTGTTAGGATCTCACTCTAACCAATCTATCTATTTATCTATTATACTAATCAAAAGTGTTGAAGTTTTCATGTTTGTTCATTTGTGTGTGTGTAACATTTTCATTTTTTTATTTATCCTTATTTATTTATGATCATTGATTTTATATTAAAAGGTAAAAATGGAAAATACATATTTTAGTGGATAAGATGAGATATTCAACAAATCACTAACCAAAAGTGTTGAAGTTTTCATGTTTGTTCCTTTGTGTGCGTGTAACATTTTTATTTTTTAATTTTACCCTTATTTATTTAAGATATTTGATTTTATATTTATTAATATTTTAGTGGATAAGATGAGATATTCATCAAATCTATCTTTTTCAATTTTTATTTTTCAATTTTACCCTTATTTGATTTTATATTAAAGGGTAAAAATATACCTCTAATTCTAAATTATTTAAATTGTACATAAACGTTTTTTTTATCCATTTGAGTGATATTGTTGGTTTTAGAGTTTTAATGTATTTTTACAATATAAGGTTGGTAAAATGGTAGATATGCAAAAAAACTCATTTTTAATTGTAACACATCTCTTTTATATTTTATTTTAAATTTTAAAAATGATTTATTTAATCATTATTAAAAATTTTATTATATCATTTATGCATATATAACATGATATATTACATCACATATAAATTAATTAAAAAATTTTGAGGTATTAATTGTAAGCAGTTTTTCTAAAATACCTTTTTATTTGTATGGGGAAGACTAGTATAATCTATTCGAAAGGGTAAAACCATTATTTAGAGAGAGTTTTTCATATTTTTAACAAATTTTATGGGGTTTTTTTATACTATATTTTCAATCATTATTAATTAAATGGAATATTCATGTAATACTCCTCGTTTGTCAACAAAATTTTTAATTCAAGAGATTATTTGAATTTGCATAAGTATTTTTTAGAAAGTGATATGAATTTTAAAAAAACTCGGGAACTATATAGATTTCAGGGGGGTTATTTAGATTTTTTTTCCCCTTTATTTTATTTTTCAAAGAGCCATGTATCCTTTCATAATCTATTGATATTATTAATTACCCTGAATTTTAAAATAGGCGGCATAGATAATAGATTCCACCAAGTGCCGGTCATGGTCATAATGACCAATTTATGGCTAAATTGCACATCATTATTTCTTAAATTCCTTTTAATGATTTTTTTTTTCATATTACACATATATGTTGATGGAATAAGAATTTGATGTTGACAGAGATCCTGACTAGATCCCCTATCGGAACCCAAAATGATGAATATATAATATGATTTGTGGATGGAGACCCGGAAAGCTCTGGATCGTGGATGTTGAATGTTGATGATGGATTCTCCCTGAAGGGACTTTGATTGTCAAATCAGTAAATGAACATTTTTAAAAGAGTTTTGTAGATTTGAAATAAACGAGAATATGTATATCAGAATTAACTGATATAAGTGGTACATAAATATCATCCAATTCATGAAATTAAATTATTCTGAGTTATTCAATTCAAAAAAATATGCATATCCACTATTAAATCAAGGAAAGTGATTAACAAGCCCAAATTCATAGGTAACATGGCATGAGGTGAATTTTCATTTGTGTGTTTTCTAATTTTCTTAAACGAAATAAATGCAGTCGGTTAGTGTTGCCTTCTTTGGAACCCTGCGTGCATTAATTAGCGATTTTTTTTTCCTTTGTTGACTTTTTTCACATTTGAATTGATCATAATTAAATCAACTTCATCATTTTCATGGTTTTTTTTCAGAATTTTTTTTCTGAGATCGACTGCATTTTTATTTAATTTTTTGGAAGAATTTACAAGAGTTTAATCTTATCGAATGAAAAACTCAACAGTTTGGATATCATTGAAATGTCTGCCGATTCAGGTGTGGTGTTTGTTTATATTGTATGTTTTTCAATTGTTTCATTTTTTTGTTTTTTTAATGTTATTTTGGTTGTTTTCTATTATCTAATGTGATTTTTCATTGCGGCATGTATTTGTTTGCTTTGACACGTGGATGTGAGTTATATGTGCATACCATGGTAGATATAATATAACTAACTATTACATTGATGTTTGTATTTTTGTTAATGTAACTAACTTATTAAATGTTTCTGCAGACAAATGTAACTAATTTTAGAACAATATAATTGTGAAACAAAGTTTCATTTCAAAATATGAACGACTCTTAATATAATCTTAGTGGAACTATGAGTCATATTATTTCAGTTTTAGTTTTTTATGTTTATCTGATTTTTAGTGATTACTAACAGTATATTAGTTTTAATGATTTTTTTTGCATTTTAATGTAGGAAATACAGTGATCTTAGTTACATTTTCTGTGGAAAGCAGTCCACAGAAAGATTTCATTATTGAAGTTGAGCAACAATGTGCAAAAGTAATTACGTCAAGTGTTAGAATGACATTTGATACAAAAGAAAATATAATTATTTTATAACAATTTTGCTCGTAGACAAAGTTTTGACATTACAAAGATCCACGAAAAAAATATACATGCACGAAACCCAAATAATTAGTTACATTTGTTGTACAGTTATTTTCAGTTAGTCACATTACAAATATAGTTACAGCATAGCAGTAACATGAAACAAACTGAAAATACATACTAATTTAAAAAATGAATATAAAAAAATTTACATTAACATAACATAATTATTATGAAGGAATCTTAGGTACTTTGTGCATATCAATAACAACAAAATAACATATAATGATAAAGAAACACAAATCATGACATGCATACTTGCAAAACTTAAGAAAGTTTAGATTCCTCTAATAGTTAGTTAACTTTACAAAACACTTATATACACCAGTATTTACTTACAGTTAGTTACATTTAAATATAATTACATTGCGCATAGCAGTAACATTGAACAAACTGAAATACAAATTACTTAAATTTGATTACATTCATCTGATTGTCAGTTACATTTTATTGCAAATAAGAACAGAAATTAGACATACATTTCAGTTATTTGTATAAAAAAAAGTCAGGTACTTTTTTTATCCATTTAAAAAAAAAAGACAAAAAATAAAAACATCATATTCACATAATCGATCATGAAAAATAAGAGAGAGGTTTTTTTAAAAAAGAATGGGTTTTGAAATGATGAATAATAAATCATTTCCTTTTATAGAGTAGTGACGATGACAGTAAATCATTTTCATTTATAATTCACATTTCTTTTTTTGTTTTTGGATTCATTCCAATTGAATTATTTATACATCCATAATCAATAGTTCATTTTTTTTAAAACATCATAATTGTTTTTAAAAACATCTAGTAGAGAAAGTGTTTATTAATGAGGGGTACTTTAGTATTTAGTTTTTTTGCCCTTTTGTAAAAATCAACAAGAGAGTCAATAACATTTTGACAACTCATGGGACATGTGGGAGGCCTATATGATAGGGTATGTATAACAAAGCTCTTAAATCAATTGTCATCACATCTATCAGATCCACTAAAAAATTTGAGAATACAAAATTACATGTTGGTAACGTGGATTCAAAAATCTAAGCCAATATTTTATTTTATTTTTCAAATAGCCATGTATCTTTTCATAATCTATTGGTATTATTAATTACCCTTATTTGAATCAATAATGATTCGCAGGCTCTATTTTATAGGCCCCGTATAAACCTTATAAGGTGGCACAAGTATTAATACATATTTTACCCTTTCTGCCTTTTTTGATAATTACTCCCTATAATCAAGGAGTTAGTTATAATTGTTGCTAATGTGGCATAGTTTTTTGAATTTTTTTAGTATCAAATCCCATGATTTTTTAAAATTAATAGTCTTCTATCTTTTATTTTATAAGATGAAAAAAAATATATAATCTCTCTATCTGTCCGTTTGCGGCTTCTTTTTCTTTTCCACCTAAAACAGAATTTGTATTTGGGTCACATTCCTTGTTTTACATTTGTTACAATTTTTTATTATTGAATTTGGTGTTAGATGTTTAATCCATTTTTGGATCCATTCAATTTGCATTATTCCAATGATTTATTACTTGTTTGTCACACAAAAAAACTTTTTGACTGTCTGGTGGAAACTGATTTAGCTAAAGAAAAAGTTTTTACCATGGCAAAATATCCTTTTTTTCTTCCAAATTTTTTTACGAATACGTTTTTTTATATAGAAGTACGTTTCTTTGGAACCGTCATTAAAAAAATAAAGAATCAACTTTTGGTCCGGCCTTTATTATAATTTTTTCTTGGATGTGGTAAAATTATTATTTTACATTGGCATGTGTTGTGTAACATTCGAAAGTTAGTTATATTTTAAACTATTATTTTATACTTATATACATTATTTTTTAAAATTTAGTGACATGTTAATCTAATATAAACATGCATTGTATCTGGAAGTCAGTTACATTTGTGGAATGTAACTGACTTTTAATTGTTATTATAATAAAAGTTAGTTACATTGACAAATGTAATTGACTTTTAATGTAATTTATTGTTAAAATTAAGTTACATTTTATGAATGTAACTGACTTGTATTCTGAACTTTTGTTTTATACTGTGATTTGTTTTTTTATTTCTGCATTCATAAAAAAAATTGCATCAATCGCAGATACTTTATCTGACTATTGTAATTAAATAATCATCAAATTAACAACAACATTTCAAAAAAAATGTTGATTATTTATTGTCGCCACTATTTTCTGGTTGAATAAGAGGTCGCAAACAAAAGTTTCGTCTTTTTCGGTGTTTTTGAATAATTGTATTTTTTGAATGATTTCATTTTTTGTCAATTTTTTTAAAAGAAATCATATGATTTTAATTTCGGTCTTGTTTTTAATGGTTTTTTTTATTATTTTGAATTGGAATTAAAAAAAAAACTGGATTTCTCAAAATGGAATAGTTTGATTTGTTTTTTCAAAACAAGTGGGGGTGGGTTTAATGAGGAAGGAAAATGTGAGATTTACATGAGGGTAATATTGTATTTTGTATTTTTAATCTTTTTTAAAAAGTCAAACAAACAACCAATGAGGGAATAACACCTCATGAGGCTTGTCAATATGATCTAAATAGCGAAGCATATGTAGCAGGACTCAATTTGAATATAGGATTAAAGACATCTACATCCCTGCAAACTTAAGAAATATTATATAAGTCCTTGTGAAAGTTGGAGCAGACACATGAGTTCCTGAAAACTCACATATACCTAATTATCATTCTTGGGTTAAAATTTTATTCAAATTTAACAAAATATTTTATTATTATGTAATTGTGTAGATATTATAATCTCCATGAATAATCATAAAAACAAATTAGTCCATGCAAAGATCAAATTATCATTGTAAGACTTTTTATGTTTTTTTATTTTTAATTCATTTAGATATTGTTTGAAAATGATGAAAAATTTGAGGATAATTTAATCATTTTATGGTTATAAGTTAAAGTTAAGTAGAGCAGATTGAGTTATAATTATTTTTTGTTGAAAACAAGGATATATATGAGTTTCTGTGAGTTTTTAAGAATTTGTATGTCTGATCTCAATTTTAATGAAGACTTATATAAGACTAGTTGTTGTGTATGTGCAAATGCACATGAATAAAGTCTAAAATATTTTTGAGTAACATTCATGTCAATAATTTACTTACAATAACATCCTTGTAAATATGACTCTAAATGTAAGAAATTTAATATCTATTAATTAATCAATTTAACCAAAATATATGTCTTTGTCCTATAAAGATACCTAACCAGTTATTTATGTAATTATAAAACTAATTATATGTTACCCAATATATTATTTTAATTTTGATTGTCTAATGAAATATATACTTGAAGAGAAACTCAATAATGAATAGATTTTGTGATAATAAGTATATATATAATGTTTATCAATGACTACATATCTTTGATTATAGTAAATGGTGTTTCAACTCATATTTAGAATGAAACTATATATCATTGAACCTTAGGTCAAAAGTTCTTCCAAAATTTAAAATATGATGCCAAATATGTAAAAAAATATATTATAGTAGACAATTTCCCATATGCATTTTTTCAAAAACACTGATACACAGAACGAAACTTTAATAAAAAAATTAAGAAAAAATTAATCAGAAAGTAAACCATCATATGTAAGTATATTAAGCATAAATCATGATTGAAGCAAAATGAACTTATTGTTCATACATAATTGATCAAACCAAATAATCCAATCTTTAAATTCGAATTAAATGGTTTGTAAAATAATTCTTTCAGATTCATTACAGTGACCATCATAGGCAATTATTCCTATTGTATAAGATATTTTTTTTAAGGCATTCAATTTTTACATGACTTGTTTGAAATATATCAAATAGCTTAATATTTGGATAAAAAATTATGACATTTAAATATGATTTGTGAAGCTCAAATAACATTGAGAAATAATATATAATAGTAACATCTGGCTTTTAGATATATGCTCAAATGAAAATGTAAGCCTTCACATTTTTTTTCTTTTATAAAGTGACAACTTCAACCAAATCCAAATAATATTTTTTCTAAAAAAATTCAGATACAAATTCAAAATTTATTTTGAAACAAATATAAATTTATTTTTTAACATACATAAGTAATAGAATAATGACAGATGATCGAGAACATACCAGAAAAATAGAAGCAAATGTGGTAATGAGAATCTAGCCAACATAAGTAAACTTTAGCTTTTAAAAGTAATTTTTTGTTGAAGTTAATCTAGAATAGATTAGATATTGATAGAACACAATGCAATGCACTGCTCATATTATCCTCTATATTTCTGTGACATTGTTATGTATGTGCAAATGCACATGAAAAAGTCTTGATGCAAAGTAATTTAATAAGTTTGATTTTATTTTTAAGGTTTATTATTATATATATAATCAAAATACTAAATAGATTTAAATTATTTTTTATAGAAATATATGGCTTTTAATTCACATTTTAACTAATTCATTTGATAATAAATTTTATTCATAATAAATGAATTTATTTCTAAATTTTCTTTGGGTATATTTTAATTATAATGTATTTTATTTTAAATTAAAAATTAATAACAAGAACTGATCACTTAATTATGATATGTTTTTTATCATCACATTTAAATGTATATTTATATCATTATAATTAATTTATGTGCATAATATGAAATGTTGCACTGTATGTTTTAACATGTGTATTTAATTTATAATATGAAAAGCACATTAAAAAGTTTAATATATATTTCAGATGCACTCATATAAAGTAATTTAACTTAGTACAAAACAATTACCACTTACATTAATTAAGATATCCACTTTTTTCTGTTAGATACCCACCCTTCATTTTGATGTACCAAATTAAATCAAAGAAACAACAAATAAAAATCAGTAGTCATATGTGAGGTTCTCTGCCCACTATTCACAATAGTTTCATCTTGTTAAGGACATTTTGTTAAGGAATTTGCTAATAAATAATTGTGACTATTATATTGTTGAAATGTATTAAATAAGCATTAGTCATGATTAAGTGTATCATTTTGGTTGGTGAATGTGGCTGAGTGTATCATTTTCCATTAAATAAGCATTAGTCATGATTGTTGATTTCCTATGAACCATAGATCAATGATATGAAGCATGCCTCTGTCTTCTTTTTCAACAAAATTCTCTAGAGTCATGGCAAAGAATTCAAAGAGTTCATGCATATTATATAAATATAAATCTAATTTAATAATGTTACTTAATTCTGACTAATACTCCAAATAATATCATTAAAGTCACATAAAAACACCAAAATATCTATATATTACTTTTTAATATTTAATATCATAAAAGACATAAAATGAATTTGGTTCCAAAAAAATTAGGTGTTATACATTAAAAATCTATTATAGACGTCATAACTATTAGTTATTTTGAAGTTGAAGTTCTTATGCACTTCCAATAAAAACATCAAAACATAATCTAAAAAAAAAAGGATGTCACACATTTACACTCATGGTGTCCATCAAAATATAATTGATATATAAATTACCTAAGGAGGAAAGAGAAGCACAACAGTTATTGCAAAAGCGAACCGAGCTGTATGAAAGTTGGTTAGCACTCCCTTTCAATAAAGGATTATGAAGGATCAAATTATGGAAGCACCAATCTGAAAAAAGAATATATATATATATATATATATATATTTTCATGAGCCTTTGGAATGAAAAATTTAAAGAGATCACATATGTAAATAATGCATTCAATTATGGGAATGGAATTGAATGCATTCAATTCATTTGTTGCCTCTACATTATGAATCAGACCACTTATTGATGACATAGACCTAAATGCCTATCATAAATGTCTAATCAATCTAATTGTTTTGAAAATCCATTGAAAAAATTCATCTTCTTTCTTTAATGGTCCAATAAAAATAAATAAATTAATATTTTATATTTCTCATCAAATTATATCAAATTCATAAATTTAACCTTCAAATTCTCTTGTAACAACATGATTAATTTCATAACTGTGTCTTTTTTTTATCATTCAATGAGAAATTTGATTAATTCTAATTGATAAATGATTTTTATCCATCACCCTTTTAAATTACTCATCGATTACTGATCATTCTGTGTTTCTTGATTGAAAATTTTAATCTCATACCACAATTGTATTGTGTATGCCCCTCCCTCCATTAAAATTTTGCTTCTGACTGGAAAGCTCCCAAAGTAATTAAATAAAGTAATTAAATTTATACACTAATAGTAATCCTTAAAAATGAAAAATTCCTCAAAACTTAGATCTCTTAGTGGTAACACAAAAAAACTGAATGGATCAACATCAAACAATCATCATTCATCAAAGTAATTATTTATTATGAGGGGATGATTACATACCTTGAGTTGAATAAAATGCATGTAATGGCTGGATGGTCCAAAGAACGCCTCTTTCTGCCTTTCTTTTTCTATTTTAATTCCCTTGTGCAAGTAAAGGTTGTGCATTTAAAAAAGATAGAGACTGAATAGAGAGGATGAATCTTGAAAAGGGAAGGTGATGCGTCTGAGTCCCTTAAACAGAACAATAGAAAAAAATGTGATCTGAATTTGGAAAAAGAGAAAATGAGATGTATCTGGAACAATGATAAATCCCAATATTAAAAATGATAGATATGTTGTGTGCTGCATATATTTAAAAAAAATCTTAAAAGGATTAAAGTTAAAAATATGAAAAGGATAGGAAGCATGTTAGCAGCACATGCAGTGATTTAAAAAAAAAGATGATGAAGTTTTACCTCAATTGGAATGAAATGTATCCCAATCATAAGAAATAGTGATATTTTACCAGGGACGGCTTGACTCAAATTTTAAGAGGTATGTACTTATATCGTTGAAATTTAGCGTAAACATCATAACATTTCATTGATTTCACTCAAAAAACAAAACATGAAATAAAGATTAACAAAATCAATAACATGAGGCTCAATATACACAAGAAGCATTAAATACAAAGAATATAGCATGTAAATAACCTGATATCCAAAAATCATAAATGAAGAAAATGTAGCATAAACAAGGTTTCACTAATTCTTTAAAAAATCAAAACATCATGCTCCAAGTCTATAACAAACATTAAATCAAGAAAATGTAACATATAAATAACTTGTTATTTCATGGTTTCCTAAAACAAACTTGAAAAATAGAAAAATGAAGGATAAACAAACATAACAATCCGTGATTTTTGAAAACACATTTTTTTATCACTGGCTGCAACTCCTTACAGTTATTTTTTTATAAAAATAAACGGATTCAGCATCTGAGAAAACATTAAATTAAAAAAGATACTCTAATAGTCCAGAATTATAAGACAAATAAATAAGAAAAAAAACTTTAATCATCCAGAATTATAAGACAAATGAATAAGACTAATATAAATCACCTTTTGTTCGCTTGGTAGAATAAGAATCACTTATTATATGATGTAAGGTACTCAACATTGTTTCTCATATGTATAGATGATCAGACAAATAGATATTTATATTCTTTCTAGCAATCATCAATTCAACATATACACATAAAACTTAATTTAAAAAATTGTTATTTTTTTTAGATTTTCCAAAGAAAAAGGGAAACATAAGAACAAAATAACATTTAAAATATAAAAATATCCCCTTCCAACGGAAAAAAGTAGCAACCAAAACCATATATGATGAAAACCCACCTCAATACACACTAAATCTTTTTTTTCTATTGGTGGAAGCAAAACCAAAAAAAGCGGGGGGAGTGTAATCACAAAAAATCAAATTTCAGGAATTCTTAATAAACATAAAAAATAGTAACCCAACTAAATAAACCAAAGCCACTTCCAAAGGACCAAACTAACAAACACACCATCTAAATTTTAACGTTTTCCAAGAAGAGATTCAATCATGCAATTAGTAATATTTAAAGTAAGTCTTATTAATATATTACAGATAACCTTTATGATGGAATAATTTTCAGTATAAAATGATGATATCAGAAGAGGGAAGAAAGAATTTTATTTTGTGCAATGGTAAAAATTCAAACCTTTTTGCACACAAAGGTATTTGAAGACCATCATGTAATAATACCACCATATGTCATATACACAGGGGAGAAACAGTATCTCATCAAATCAAATTCATCTCCTCCTCGTGGTTGTGGTCGTATTAGATCCCCCGCCGGCGAAGCGGATATCGTTGTCGTCGGTGGATCGGTGAGCCTTGAACTTGGGTTCTTGAAGGGGAGGGTCGTCGGCCGTCATCGAAGGTGGAGGTGGAGGCGGCTGTCAGATTTTGAGAGAGAGAGAGACAGAGCATTAAAATGAGAAGATGAAAGAAGAGGGTTATTGTAAAAAGAAGAGAAGTTGAAACGAATGAAGTTATCGTAAAAGAAGGGTTATTGTAAAAGATGTGTAATTAACTTCAGGGATTGGGAATGGTAAAATTGTTAATTAAAAGTTAATATAACATTGAATTTGAGGATATGTGTGGAATAATTAATATAACAAAAATTTATGTGATTTTAATATGTAAGGTTTAAAGCGACAATGCATTGTATGTTGCAATGAATATAAATTAAAAGATGAATAGGAACTTATTCATATAAATGTTATAACATAATTTGATTATAATATTGCATGGAATGTAAATAAAAATATAAATAAGAATTTATTCATAGATATGTTATGACATAATTTGATTATGATATTTTCATCATCAAAATGGAATACAAATTATTTTCTAACAGCCAATTATATCTTCAACATACTTTCATTTTATAAGTATTCACTTGTCATGATAATATTATGATATTCGATTTAAATTATTAGTTAATAAATATATTAATCTAATTTTAGTCGGTATATATAAAATTATTCAAACATATATAATTTATGTAAAGTACTAATATAATTTTATGATATATGTAAATTTTTTGATGAAATGTATGCATTGGAATAAATTATGAATGTGATTAAAATGATATGAATGGATTGTCCTGAGATTTAATAAATTAGTAGGGGTAAAATGGGTGAGATTAAAGTGGTGTGAATGGATTGTCATGTGATTGAATAGAATGATAGGGGTAAAATGGTCAAATGGCAGTTTTTGAGGTTAAGAGACTTTTATATAGTAATATAGATTATCTGGAACCCACGAATATATTATGTAAAATTGGCATAGAAAACTTTAGCTGGCGGCTTCCACCAA
Source organism: Acorus calamus (assembly GCA_030737845.1). Classification (NCBI taxonomy): domain Eukaryota; kingdom Viridiplantae; phylum Streptophyta; class Magnoliopsida; order Acorales; family Acoraceae; genus Acorus; species Acorus calamus. Next base: position 7,469,437 of record CM060860.1, read on the forward strand.
GTGCCGGTCATGGTCATAATGACTAATTTATGGCTAAATTGCACACCATTGATTAATTCTTAAATTCCTCTTTATGATTTTTTTCATATTATATTATATACATGTTGATGGAATAAGAATTTGATGTTGACAAAGATCCTGGCTAGATCCCTAGTGGAGCCCGGAAAGATCTGGATCTTGGACTGATGATGGATTGATTCCCTGATGAGAGAAACGACTTTAAATATCAGTGTGAAGCCCTAACTACTGAAGGGATTTTGATTGTCAAATCAGTGAACATTTTTAAAGAATTTTTGCATGGTTTTAGTTTGAGAACATGGCATAAAAATAAATTAGAATTAGTTAAAATTAAATAACTTTAAAATAGGTGTTTGAAATGTTGAAATAAATAAAAATATGTATATCAGAATTAATTGATATAAAATGGTATATGAATTTTAGTTAACCCATTAAATTATATTATTTCAGGTTAAAAAACATGTGGGTCGACTATTATCATGATCTCTGTCAAATAAATTCTCATCATCTTTTCATCTTTCAAAATCATTATTCATATCTTATTCACATTTTATCTAAACAATAAACAATTTATTATTACTTAAAAAAATCCAAACATCATAATTGCTTAAGATGGATGACATTTATGGACAATTCTTAGCTTCCATATTACATTGTAGTGAGATCACATCATCTCCATTTTTTTGGATCATGCGGGTCATCAAATGTGACCTGATCATCCACTATACAGTGTTACTCATGTACTCATATACCAAGATGGTGTATAGGTTTTATCGGGTTCAGAACCTCTATTTTGTGATAACAATGACTCTGTGAATGACACGTGGACTAGTTGAACACGTGAGCTCATGTGATGGAACGGACAAAAACACGTCGAAACTTGATGTCGTTTGCCTCTTCGAAGCCCTAGCCCCCTTCGAAACCCTTCACCACCATCAATTGACTGCCACCACCTTAGGCCACCACCGGAGACGACTACACAGGCCCAGAACTCTGGCACCGGCCCCGCCAACAAGAAGCTCCCTCTCTGTCACACGTATTCATCCCCTCTTGCAACTCCCTCTTTTTATTGTGGATCCTCTATAACTATGTTTAAAAAAAAGTTGAGATGGCTCTGTCTGTATTGTGAAATTTTTGCTACTATGTTAAAAACAAAGTTGGGTTCAAATTAAAGTCAGGTGGAAATTTTTGCTACTATGCTATCTAATGTTATCTGGGTTTTTTTTTTCATTGCTTAATTAATCTTCGAGTGATGTTACACTCGGTTTTTTTACAATTCAAATTACAGTCATGTATACATCATTACGGATTCAGTGAAGCATATACCTGGTTAGATGATGTATATGCCTTGTTAAATTTTTTCTTACACTTACTAATAATGAGTTCATTCAACTCAAAATGGATCGATATATATTTTTTTATTAAAACATATATCTCATTAGGTGATGTTTACTATTTTTTTTAAAATGAAAATATGAGTGTGGTATGAGTTTTGATTGGTAAAAAAGACCGAGTCTAACATTTCCCTTAATCTTCTGATTCTGTTTGTAAGCTTACGTGAACAACATATATCATATATATGGTCCCTATCCACTATTCGGTGAGCACCTCAAAATAAATCCAGTATTTTTTTTATTCTTTTAATTGTGAATGATATATATTTTTTGTGGTTTTTAGATCTAATCTATTTTTTATTTTTTTTGTGGATGATATAGTTTTTTTGTGTATTTATTTTTATTTTTTATGGTTTCTAGATCTAATATGATATTAATTGTTTGAATACTAAATATATGGTATTTATTAATTTAATGTCAATGTATATTTATGTTTTAAATTATGTCTTTTTCTTAAAGGTGGACATTAGTATTAATATTGAAGGAGACGATGAGTTTGTTGATGAATGTAGTTATAATGGTATGCCTGAAGTTGGTATAGCATTCGAATATAAAGATAATGCCTATCACTTCTATGACCCATATGTAAGATCAGTTGGATTTAAAATTCGAAGAGTAACTTATTCAAGTTTAATGGTATAGTGAGAAAACAAAAATTTTGTTGTTCTAAAGAAGGAAGAAAATGGGTTGATAAGCGAAACATCTTGCACCCACAACCCAATACAAGATAGAATAGGATGTGAGGCACATATTGTACTGTTAAATGTTATGAGTTTTATTGTGTGGTTTGGCTAGAATTGTATTTTTAGATGTCATTATTTGAGATCTATTTTATATGTTTTTGTGGAAGGTGCAGAGTTAGTTGTCTTGTTGCAGGACTGAGTTTGAATACATGATCAACAAATTTGAACGCATGTGTATATTTTTTCATTGAAACAGATGACATTTTATTGATAAAAGTGTAAAACTATTGTTGTAGTGAAACTAAAGTAGATCACCTGTAGTGGCTGTAACAATCATATATGGTAAGCTTATAATTACCACATCAATAATATAAACATCAAATATATATTAAATCATGTATACTCTAAAATATATAATAAAAGCTGAAATAAAAGAGTTAGGGATTAGAAAGTGTATCGGAAATGTGGAAGCCTTTGCCTCACGCACAGGGTGCACATGAGCATGCTTTCGGGGTGCGAAAAGCTGGACTTAATAGAGAATAGTGTGGATGGAGAAATTCTATATTTGTAATTATATTCTCTCTTTCAAACATATCCATTGTAAAAACGCCAAGCCATTTGACTTAATGAAAAAAACCCCCTCACCAAACATAATAAAAAATAATTTATAAGTAGTGTAACAACAAATAGAGAAACAATAATATTGAATTATGTATTTTGGTCTCACACAAAATGGGCTGGCTCGCCTTTGCCTTGCAAACTGTTACTGTAATTATAAAACATTTTGTAAAATTTGACTTATACATACCATACATCCCCCACGTTTTATTTTTTCTTTGTAAGGTGCATGTTAGCAAACTATTGATGTGTGAGGTCCCAGTAGTGAATGAAACAGATAACATTTCATTGTGGTTGGGTTTTTTTTTTCATTCAAATAAATTTGAAGGCATGGCTGAGTATTTTTTGTTTTGAATAATTCATCAGAAGATCATCCCTTTTTCATCATTTTTATCATTCATATCACTAAAAAAAAAATTGCAGAATCACAACTATTAGAAAGACCATATGCAGACATAACCAAACTTCAAATATTAACATTTACAAACTAAAGTACGAGAATTATAAAGCATTACATGAAGTCTAAAGATAAATACTAAAAAATATGAAAATAGCACAAAACTCAACATTAACAATTACATCTTCAACAAAATGAGCATGATGCATATACACCTGGAATTCTTCCTTTGGTTACCACATAATACTGAAAATTGCTCATCAATTGTTACATGAAAACAACATTGATAAGAATTAATCAATCCAAATTATCCATTTCAGAATTTACTGAAAACTAAACAAAAATAAATAAATTTGGAGCAAGCTTTGATGGAACAATTGAGAACAAGCTTTGATGGAAAAATAGTGATTCCTTAAAATATTTAAACTAGAACCAACAAGAACAACAAAAAATATAAAAAATCAAGAGCATGCTCTTTAAACCCTTTAATGCATGAAAGCGCAAGGACTGGCCACACAAAGAAGACAAATGAATGAATAACTCATTGTTGTATTATGAACTATTAAATGCAGGAAGCAAAATAAATTAGTTATGTAATTTCCCATAATAGTACTATGAACTTCTTTTCGATGTCCAACATGTTAATTTCGTTATCCCTCCCCCTCTACCTCTAACAAAGAAAACACAAGAAAACAAAGTATATACAGTTGAGCACTAACCAAAAAAAAAATCTCCAAAGTTGTCTTGGTGGACAGATTTTTAAAGTTTAGTATTTGAAAAAATTATGTCGACAAGTGTGTTGGTAACACATGAAAAGTAAAGGAAAATGAGAAAAATAAAAACTTTCCATTTAAACGCCTAAAAATCTAGTGTTTGTGTCAAACAAAAAAAAAAAAAAAAAAAAGACCTAGGTTTATTTATTTATTTATTTATTTCAATATATCTAAATTTGAGTCTTAGATCTAGATTTTGGTGTTTTTTTCTTTTAATAGGCAATCCGTACGTGTATTTGTGTGTTTTTTTTTTCCTGAAAGTCTAATGAAACTATGAAAGTAATAATAAAAAAAAGGGAAGATGGGTTTATATGTGAGCATGAGAATAGATAACCACAAAACTTTGAGCCTCCGTTTGGGTAACAGGTTAAGTCCGGATAAGAGTGGTATAAGGTGATATAAGAGTGGATAGAGAAAATGGCTGTTTGTTTGCATAGTATAACTTGATATTACTAAGCTAGTTTAAACGAGTATAAGAGAGTATAACAATTCTAAGTAACCTCTAGAATAAGTTATACGCACTTTTCTATTCTCATGAGCCCACATGTCAAATCAACTTTTTACACTTTATCACATCAAATCACCTATTAACACCTCTTATACATCAAAGAGCCACATGTCAAATCAACTTTTTCACACTTTATTTATATTTTATTCTTTATCAATTAAACAACTCAATTTTTATTCTTACATTTTTCAATGAGAATAATAAAAAACCCAACCACATGTAGAATTCTTATTCAATCCATTCAATCCCATTACAATCCGTTCACACGATTTTAATCACAACCATTTTACTATTTACCCCTACATTTCTATTAAATCCCATGAAAATCATTCACATCATTTTAATCTCATTCAAAATTTATTCTAATACATTCATTTCATCATATAATATATTTATTAACTTATAATTAAAATTGGATATCATTATATTATTAGAATAAATGGATGCTTATAAAATGAAGGCATATTCAAAATATAATTCGTTATAACAAACTTTAATTATAATAGTATATTTATTAACTTATAATTAAAATCAGATATCATAATATTATCAGGATAATAGGATGCTTATAAAATAAAAAAATATTCAAAATATAGTTCACTATAACCAACTGAAATTAGATTTGTATATTTATTAATTTATAATTAAAATAAGATATTATAATATTATTAAGATAAGGGGATCCTTATAAAATGAAGGATATTCAAAATATAATTCACTATTAGAATATATTTTATACTATATTTAGATTATGAAAATTATGTTGTAACATATCTAAGAATAAATTCAATTCATATTTTTGAACATTCGTTGCAACATATGATGCATAGCCTATTCAAATTTTAAATAAAAGCCTTACAGTTACATGTAATGCATGGCATTCCTATTCATATTTTTTCTACACGTATGACACATGGTGTTAGTGTTCAATTTGTTTTACAAATAAATTTTTATCACTATAATTTATTAAAAATTATTATGCTTTTATTGTTCAATGCAGTTATAAGGCATGCCATCAGACATTATATGGGATTCAAACACATAAATGATATTCAGGTACATTTAATTTACAATAATTATTTTAATTAAATCACATTTTTGGGATTCAGATACATGTTTATAAATTATTTTTTCAAGATACACCACATACATTAAGAGCAAAAGATACATCTGATGATGGATATTAAAACATTTGAAGTCATATTCTCGAAGATTTTTTAGTGTTCATCAAATAGTGCAACTTAACCATCTTAATAAGACTGTTTTACGATCGTATACGAAAAACATAAAAATAAAAACGACGAGTATACGATTGCAGGAAGAAATTAGATGTGAAAATGGGGAAGAAATCAAGAAAAAACATTGATTACCTTTTTTTGCCGTTGTTGCAACGATTTGGGGAAGAAAAGGCTTAGAAATCACAAGCCCTAGTTTGTCGAGGGATTTTTTCCGAATTCTGCCATTTGTTTTCTTGATGCGGAAGTGTTGGAGGCGGGTACACAACAACGATTAATGAGGGATTGCTTTAATTGGGAGCGAATATTTCAAAATCAAATGAAGGCAGTACTGTCATTGTCTTTTTTTACCCTTTTGAAAAATCAAACAGCGAATCGATGAGGAAAAGACACCAATTGGGGCTTCTCAATAGAGCCTAAATTTTAGGGCCCAGGTACACAACTAAACAATATCAAGTGTGTGTGTGTGTATGTCAATGTTTAAAAATCTCTTGTAGGCCTTGATTAATCTCCTGCTTAGACCGCAATGCTTATCACCTAGTTATTTTTTCGATTAATCCCTAGTCAACTAATATGCTATTCAGTTACCTTATACATTATACTAAATTATTATATAAATAATATTTATATGTATATGCATTATATTTATTATTATATAAAATAATTTTACTTATCCTCGATTAATCCCCACCTAGACGATTAATCCCCAGTCCTTCCACAACCACCCGCGCTTAGTGTTTTTTACAACATTGGGTATATATATATTTTCAAATTTATAAGATCACATATTTCATTTTTCATAAAAGAATATAATTTATAAATTAAGTACATACTTTAAAAAATTAAAATTTTGAGACTTGGCTTGGACTAATCATTTTCCAATATTTTAAGTTTATTTAAACTATCAATTGATAAAATTTTAATTTTCATGAACATAAAATATAATATAAATATCCAAAAGCTAAATTTTATGATTTAGATTATAATTGAACTTATTTATGTAAAATAAATGTGTAAGATAAATTATAATGGCGTGGTTGCTTGCACACCATTTTTCACTATTACACCTTGCCCACCTCAACTGGTTTTCATAAAAGCTCACTCCCATTTACATTTATAAAAAAAGATACACTCAGTCACGTGTGCAGCCCCATTTGCAGTTCACATTGCATTTCATTTGTTAATAAACTATACTCTTACATTGAAGTACATATTGTAAAATGAGATGAAGTATATGCTAAGATACACTATTGTATTTTTTCTTTAAAAAATAAATAAATAAACCTTTAGACACTATGATAGTGCTCATATGCTGTGATAAAACAATGATAGTGCAGTATATACTTTATTATCATAGTGTATGGAGCTGTAGATAAAATTATAAAATGGACCGAGTCTATTAGCACTCTCACATTTATATTGAAACTTTAAGTCCACCCCAACCATTATCTCTCCTCCTTGCTCAATCCCTCCATATCCTCCAACAAATCACTACCATTCATATGCCCTCCTCTGTCCAACTTCAACCACAAATGAAGACATCATAATGTCCCCTAGTCTATGATCCATTATGTGGTGTGAAATCGGTGTGCTACTTTATAAAGCTCGAATATGAGAAATATAAAATTTTATAATTTTAAATAAAATCATAATCTATTTCATATATTAAAAATCATAATCTATTTATAACAATGAATAATATTTTATCTGACTTATGGATACAAACAGATAAATAAAAGAGAGAAGTACACATTACATCAATTAGTATAAGAGATAGACCAATTACATGCCAATCTAATGTTCTCGCACCTACGAAATCGCTCACAACTACAATGACATTCACCATGCATAGATTTACTCATTTACTCTATGAGGGGTGAGATCTAACATACTCAGCGAGTGCACCTTCATCATTTCGTTAATAAATTATATTTCAAATAATATAATCATAACATAATCACACAAACATATATCATAATTGAACATATAAGGATATCACTTAGACATGTAATAATACATATACATATTACCTAATGTGATGCATGCAAGGTCACAGACATGCATTAAATCCATGAACATCAGGCGCAATAAAAGCTGACAGAGCCACGAAAATGAGTCATGCTAATGTTCAGTGAACGACGTATGGAAACCTCAATTCTGACCAAGATTGAGCATGAGGAGCTTGCACGCATTGCTACTCATACCTTAGGAATTCCCTATCAATGTTCATCCTCGAGACCTAAAATACCTCAAGATTCGGGATCGCCGCAACCTTAGACAAGATTCTATAAACTAATACATTGAATTTTGTGGATTCATTGAACCGGTCATGTAGCACTAGAATGGAGAGCTTGATGCACCGGCCTAGGTTGTTCCGCGATGCATCCAACACCGGAGCCTCACCAGCCATCCCACCTCTGGGGGGATCCTCCCCTCGAGGATGTTTTTATACACTCAAATTGTTATTACAATTACATACTTCAATGAACGAGTTATATATATATTTCTTTAAAAAAAAAGTGAAGGCTGGGAACTGGGTTTGAACACAGAGCTCGACATATCATTTTCTTTATTAGAAGGAAAATGAGATACTCAAGCTTCGTGTGCAGCCTCGTTCACAATCCCTAACTATTTTGTTATCTCTAAAATATATACTCATATGTTGAAGTATATATCTTATTATATTGAAAGTCATTCATATTATTTTCTTTCTTGAAATTTAAGAATGTGTTTCATCCTTAGATCTCCAAAATTTTCTTGTATGAAAAAAATCTTGTTCGTAATCTCAAACATACAGAGTTGTCTTGTAAAACTTGCTGTAAACTATATTATTTATTGATTAATCTATCTTTTCTTTATATTTCTTTTTAAGTCCCAAACTTCAAATGCCTATTTTGTTATTTTTCCATGTGTCAAACATCTATCTGAATACCGTTAGTATGTGAAATGAGATTTTTGGTTTTAGGTCTCTGTAAACTATATTATTTAGTGATCAGTCTCTCATTTTTCCATATTTTTTAAGTCTCCAACTTATAAGACCTTTTTCTTATCAGTCCCTAGACAAAATAACAAAGCTGCATTTGCATTATTAGGCATTGAGTGTCAATTTCATCGTAATTCAAAATTGCATATATGTAACGCCCCCATACCAATTATCTTTAATTAAGGCATGCAATACTGTGCGTCATGTCAAACCATATCACAATACATCAAGTAACATAATTAAACTCATAATTTCCCAGCATTAAAACATAATCAATCACAGGATCCCAATAATTCATTCTTGAGTTGAATGATTTCACATGAGTTCTTTATTTAATACTAATGATAATTCTTCTGGTTTTGCTAGTAAAGCTAAGGACGTCTACTACATGCCAAAAGAAGGCTTATTCAACACCTACGATGCAACGAAGATAAAATGCGAACTAAATCGTCAACGCCTCACCATGAGCGACGATCACCAACAGCTACTCTGAAAGGTTGGGGAAAAGAGAGTGAGCTACAACACGCTCAGTGAATGGACCTATGGCGTCCCAATAATAATGACAATAATAATACAATAAAATATTGTGAAAATCCCAAGGAAATCCGAAATAGCGGAATATAGCATATACATATAATTTTTCACAAATGCAACGATAAAACATAATGCATCTCTTTAGAGGAATAGCCCCAAATCCATTCTAGCTATATGATGCGTATGATGCAACGGACACGCATTCCCGTATGGCGCGCAACAAAAGATACTCCATCTAGAGCCTGATCACGCAGACTGGTCGTCACGCAGACAAGGTCCAACTGAACTAGGTCACGCAGACCGGTCGTCACGCAGACGATGTCACACAGACAGGCGTCACGCAGATGGATGATATGCATGCAAGATTAATACGATTCATAGTTTGTATGCAAGAATAATAAATCCCCAGTATATATTTCATACGAAAATAATGTCTCAGCAAGTGATGTAATGCTCATGAATTCCATAATCAAAATAACAGTTGAATTCACAAGATAGGCATGATGCGGTATGATATACGATATAAATAATTTTAAAATTTACATAGAGACTAGACCAACTCACATTCGGTCTAACGATTCGCAACCCAAATCCAAGTCTTACAGTAAATCTAATCTGACAAGAAATGATACGAATCGATTACAATATGTGCAAACCATACGGAACTCGATGTATCTGTACACACAGAAACCGATGACTCCCACAGGGACCGTCACTCACCAACCCGACGGATCTCATAAGGACCGTCCGAAACAAAACCCGACGGCTCCTACTGGGGCCGTCCCTTACCAAACCGACGGCTCCTTGGAAGATGTCCCAAACATGCCCAACTGCTCTTACAGGAGCCGTCCCGAGGCAGAAACATGAATTCAAATTTTTATTTTTTGTAAAATACTTTAAACAGGCTACCATTGAAAATAAAACACGAGTCGTTTTAAAACATTTGTTAAACCAAAAGACTTGATACCGAATCAAATCATACATACGAAAATTCGATTAAAACGAAATCAAAATTTATTGAAGTCTCATCGAAAACCCTGAATCTATTATGGGTGTAAATACAAACATGGATCTACGTTCAACTCTTCAAAAATCATGAAAACACATAACTGGTTTGGACCTAAGCATACAAGATTTTAAAAACAAGGCTTCAAGGAACAAAACACGATTCTACTTCAAACGAATAACCCTAAACATGACATATACCTCGACATATTCTTTTCTTACATGAAAGGGCTTAAGAACATCTAAAAATAGCATAGTACCCTAGCTATAACATCAGATCCGAAAACTCAATTAAATTATCCAAAGTATCATACAAATCTAATAGGAACAACTAAGAAAATATTTAAATTTTGAGTATATACATGTAAGACCTAATATTATAATTAAAACTTGCAAAACACCACGAAATCCTCCTCATATCTTGTTAAAACATAAGGACCCGAAATCATGCGAGATCATTGAAGAAAAACCTTCTCTTTGTTTAAAAATTTTGAAAACAAAATTATAAAACGAGAAAACTCTTAAAGAAAGTTTATAAATAATAAAAACTCTGTATAAACAACAAGAAATACTTACAAGAACCCTTAGATCGAACCCTTCCCGAGCTCCTCAACAATGTGGCCGAAATCAAGAAGAAGAAGTTCTTTTAGGGTTTGAAAATTCTAGGGTTTCAAGGCAAGAGAGAGAAAAAGATGTTTATAAGACTCCGAGACACGTGGGGACACAATTACAACGCCAATGATTTGCATTAATCCCGATTAATGCACTTGTTTCTTTCCAAAAATGGACCAAATTTGAAATCGAATTTCACCCAGATGACGGCTCTTATTGTGCCCGTCACATGACTACCAGACGGATCTATCAAGAGCAGTCTCCCAGGTGCTCGATGGCAACTATAATATCCGTCACCCAGGTGCCTGACAACAATTATAATATCCGTCGCCCAGGTGTCCGACGGCACCTATAGGATCCGTCAGACACTGTCTGACACCTTGTTATGGTTTAGACCATAACTTGACCAATATGCATCCGATTTACGATCCGTACGAAACGTTGGAAAACCAACGAAACGAATAATCTAACCGTGTCAAATTATTAGAAATTTGGAATATTAACATACCATAAAAGCAGGTTAATTACGATAAAAAAAATTCAGAGTCGCTACTATATACCCTCCCAATCCTAGATTGCAAAATCCTTTCTATGAAACTTAAAATTAAGCTGCTTGTGTAATGACCTGAATTGTTTTAGTACTTTTGATTTTTTTAGTAGATTTTATACTTAAGGGTAAAGGCAATTATGTACAAATCATTTAATTTGAACCCCTTTGAACATGGCCCAAACCTGAATACAACCAATTTTTAAGAACTGGTGTTATGTGAATACATTTGGAGACAAGATTTAAAAAAAAATATATACTAATCTTTTTTTAGGCATAACACCTCATGGGTTGATGTTATTGCAACTGATGATAATGGTGGATGATGCTGGGGTATCATGCTTGCAATAAATAATTCAGCATGGAATGGTGTAACATTGGTAGATTTGTCATCCCTTTTTTTCTATTCATTGTTGTACATAATTATTTGCTGATGGAGATAAAATAAACATATCTTATAATAGTTTGAAGTACTTTGGACTATCTGGAATTATTTTGAAAGATTGGTGCCCCAGGATTAATCCTTGGTCATTTTTTTATGAAGAAGACAATGTTAGCCAACTTTTTCAAAACTCAGTTCGCATGAACTATTTAGAATTGACAAAACCAATTACCCATTAGAATGTAAGCATTTTGGAGGAGGAAAATATATTACACTCAATTATTCTTGCAATCTTGTTAAGAATTTTTATAGGTATATACTTGTTTAATGAAATACAAGCTTTCACAAAAAAAATGAAGTATATACTTAAATGAATTGTGTATATACATTTTCTTTTGTGTAATAGAGTATCTATTGATATAAAAGAGTGTATGATCTAGAGATAGATTTAATATATTAAGTTAGATGATATAATATCAGTAGAAGTGTCTGAGTGTACCAGCGCCATTGAGGACAAACACATACAATTGTTATTTACATATTAATGTTCAAGTAAACTGAGTTAAAGAAGCCTTTAATTACTTTTTTTCACTAATTACTATATGTTCTACCCGTAGAGAGTGTCTTTCAGAGCAACTGCCATAAGAAGGTTATACTTCAAACACTAAAACTATTAACATTAGGTCTTGTGCTTCAAGGTAAATATAATTATTAACTATATAAAATCATTTTGGTAATGTTTTTCTTCCCATCATATAAGGATGATGTATTAACCATGTGTCATTCCAGTTATTATTGAAATTATGTTGTTGTGTTGCAATTATTTGGTCTCTATTGTGCCCTCTGTCCGCAAACTTAGGTGGATACTTTCACGGCATTAAAACAACCTTATTTTTGGAGTTGATTTTACAAGTATTCGATGGATGGGTATGCTACGGGTATATATGTAGTCCAAATCTCCATCTTTTTGTTATTTTGATTTTATTCTAATTTACTATTTCATAATAATGTGTGATTCATTTTCATAATAGAGTATGCTGTATTATACAATGGCTAGGGGGAATTCAATAACAATACATCAAACACCTTGGATTATGTGGTCGGTGTATATGCTATTTTAAAAGATTATGTTGTTTAAAGGTATTTCTCAGTAGGAGTCATTTATTCATTTAAATATTGGAGGATAACTTTTGAATGATAATGGGTATGCACTGAGAGTCCGTTATGTTGTATTTTGTATTTGTACTGATATTTATTTTTGAGTTAAGAAGGAAAATGTTATCACATATATTAACTTTTATTATCATTTTTCTACTTTTTTTAATATTATAAATTTTTACGCATTCTGTAGATATGAAATAAAGGTAATCACAAATAAGTTGTGTTTTTTTTAAACAATGTGGTCATATCTATTTCAATAAAATTTCAAATAGGCAATGTTTGTGTTGTGTTTTTTTTTCTTTTTAACATCACGGTCATATCTATTACAGTAATTTGTGTTGTGTTGATGTCTTTGTTTAAAAAATAATTGTGAATAACTTAATGATTGAGTTGTCATTATCTTTAATATTATAATATTCACATATATAATATTTTTATGGCTCCTTCTCGGTAAATCAATAATCTCAATTAATATTCATTCATTATATTTTAACAAAACAAATTAATTAGTGTGCATATGTTTGATTCTTTTTTAATTTAATCCAGCTTAAAAAATAAAATTAATCTCATTAAATTATTTTACATTAGTTAAATAAATTATTTTGCATCAATTTTTTTAAAAATATGTAAGACTATGTGCATTAATTAATGGATATTTATTATGCCACAACATCACTTTTTATTATTATTAATTTTATATTAGGATAATTATGAACAATATTCGGATATGTGACCCGTGCGGTCTCACATGCTAAATGCCCGAATAATGCTGTATGAGCCCACACATGCAAGCTTTGTTGGTAAACGGGTCGGGAGACCCATTAGGCCCGCTCGACCTGTTTACCACTTAAAAAACAAAAAAAGGCAAATAAAAGCAAAACCCTGATCGACCCATTGTTCTCTTCTTCATAAGCAAATAAAACCCTCCCTTTCTTCTGTTCTTCATCGACTTCTTCTTGACCTTCTTCATCGAGTCGGCCCTGATCGACAACGACTTCTTCATCGCACCATCAGCTGTTCGGCTTCTTCTTCTTCTTCGCTCGGCTTCGTCTTCTTCAACTGGTATGCTATCTCTCTCCCTCTCTCTCTCTCTATATCTCTCAATCTCTCATTCCTCCCCCCTCTCTTTTAGTCGATCCATCTCTCATTCTCTGATTCTGTCTATCTCTTTATCTCTCTCTCAGTCCCTCTGTCTCTCTGTCCATCTCTGTCTATCTCTTTATCTCTCTGTGGCATTCTGTCTTTCTCAAATATTTATTTGATTGTGTCATTGTATATTTGTATGAAATAATGAATTGACTAATTGTATCATTGTATTTTTATATGAAATAATGAATTATGAAATTCTGATGGTTTGATATGATTACTTTTATATGTTGAAATTTATCTTATTATCTCAATATCTCTTGTACATATACTCGTGTATATCACATATACTCTGTGCAGTATTCCAATATGCAATTCAAACACTGATTATGAAACAAAAAATATATCTAAATACATAATACATATATATGTGTGCATATATATATAAATTGTATAAAATCATATTCATATTTTGTTAAAATATTTTTAAATGGGTTTTTTTTTGGCATATATACCTCTTAAAAATCACATTTTGTTAAAATATAAATGGTGATTTGTTATTTCAGCAATACCTTTCAAAATGATTTAAATTGTGCATAGATGATGTTTTTTTAACCCATTTGAGAGATATTAATGGTTTTAGAGTTTTAAATGATGAATTTTGACGTGGCATATAAACTCTTTTTTATTTTAGTTGTATCATATTCCTTCGTTTGTAACTCCATAGCAAATTTAACAAATAATTTATTTAATAATTATTATAAATTTTTATTATTATTTATTTAATAATTATTATAAATTTTTATTATTATTTAGTGCTGATTTATTATATATATTTTATTTATTTATACCCACTAAGCCTATTTATGCTAGTGAATAAAAATTAACCGAACGATTGAATATAATCCGAAAAAACAAACCCAACCATTTGATTTCATGAATCCTTGGTAATGGACGGTGATGATTAGATCCTGAGTTTTCTCTCTGGTGACCGATTTTCTGATATTCATAAACCCTAGCAACGAAAAATAACTTCATAAACCCTAATTTATGTTCTTCTGTTCGCTTCAGGCGACGCAATTCATTTTTGGTTGTGTGGAGGCGTGAAACCCTAGATTTCTATAAGGATGGCGCCGTCGAGATCTCAGCCGGTGAAGTGTCTGAACACTTTGTCGTCCAGTGGGAAGCGCTTTGTGGTATATTCTCTCTCTCCAATATGTCGTTCGTTTTTTTTCTTCTTAATTTATAATGAAGTTTATATATTTTTTTTGGTTTGTGATTTTCACTGTTTTTTCTTTTGGGGGGGGGGTGGGGTTTCAGTTCAAGACCTTCTCCCAGAGAGTGGAAGAGATAGAAATCGACGTGTACAGAAGCCTTGACCCTGTGAAATCCGAGCCGTCCAATGGGTCCTCTTTTTTTCGGGAGGAGCTTCTTCAATGGCGGGTAAAAACCTGTTTTTTTTTTTTTTTAAATTTGGTTGTTGGGTTATTGCCTGATGCGAGCTCTTGTTTATATAGCGAGCAAAAGCAAGTTTGAACCATCAAAATTGAGTTTTTTAATCTTAGAAAGGCCAGTTTTGAAGTTCATTGGATGGGCAAAAAAAGTATTGTAAAATTTAGGAATTTATGTATATGTGTTATCTCGTCAAAGGCAGTGAAATTTGAGGATATTTTTAATGTTTTTGCTCAAATGATGAAAAAGTTTTACCATATGAGTGATTTTTTTTTGAATGTTGATTGATCTTTTATTTAGATTTTAGGGCTGTTCCTCAACTTTTGTTTTTACCATCTGTTTCCATTTTGACAACAGGAGTTGAATACCACGGAGCATTTCATATCATTTTACGAAGAAATGTTGCCTTGGGTTCAAACACTACCGCAGATTTTGCTCCAAAAAGAGAAGATATTTGCTGAGCTTCTTTGTCGGGTGCAAATGAATGCACAACTCTCTCTCGAGCCAATATTAAGGTTTGTGTGAATCAGTTCAACTGTTACTTGGGCCTCAACATAGAACTTCAATCTGCAATTTTATTTTTTCAAATCAAATACGACGGTTGGGAATCTTACAGCAAGTATCAATTGTCACCATAGTTCAAAACCATGTGCGGACCGCATGTGCGGTGGGGTCCGCACATAGCATATGCGGCCGCATGTACCGAACATGCGGTCGCACATAGGGTAAGGCAACCGTTCGAACCCCCGTTCGAACCTCCGTTCGAAACCCCGTTCGAACCCCCGTTCAAACTGAATTCGAACGTCCTTTGGACGTTCGAATTGCGTTCGAACGGCCTTTGAACAGTATGTTGCCGTTCGAATTACCGTTCGAACGGCAATCCAAACTCAGAGGTAGAGTTTACCGTTCGAAGTCCGTTCGAACTGAACTTCGAACGCCCTCTTACCGTTCGAAGTCCGTTCGAACGTGCACCGCATATTGGGTATAATGTGCGCCCGGGGGCGCACATCAGCATGTGCGGCCGCATGTACCGGTACGTGCAGCCGCATTTCAAACTATGATTGTCACTATAAGTTGTATTTTCTGATTAAAAGTGACCATGTGTTCTTTTATTTATGCACTCTGTGTCTAATTATCAAAGGGACTTATTATTCACCACCAACTGATTCACTGATATTTTGTGAAGTCGTTTTGATGTGTGAGTTTCTTTTGTACAGGCTGGTTGCGGCTCTTTCTAGAGACATTCTAGAGGAATTTTTGCCGTGAGTTAACATTCTCTCTTGCAGTATATGTTACCATTGGTGTGCTTCATGCACTAACATTTATGCTCATTTGGGTGACTGCTTTACTATTATAGCATTTGATGACTGCATGCTTATGTTTGATGCCTCTTTATTGTTAAGATGCTCGCAGGGGAGCTATTGACCTGTTCTTTTAACTTCACAATTCTGGTTGATTTCAGTTTTTTCCCACGGCTTGCTGGTACTCTTGTGGATTTGCTCAAAGATGGTGGTGAACGGGAGCCAGAAATCCTTGAGCAGGTAAATGCATCAACTCAAGCGTGGACATTGAAATCTTTATTTTATTGTTTCTTTGACATGTTTCCTGTAGTTTGCTGATTATGATTATAGAAAGAAAAATGTGAAATTGTTTAATAAAGTAGTCATGGTTAGAAAACAACATGATGCTCACTGCTTCCCGATTTAATTATGTAAACTGTGTAAAAAAAAACATTGGATTTTCCTTACATGTCAATTTGTCTTGGTCATGGGATCACAACACTTGTTCATGCTCACCAACTAGATTCCCAAGTAGAAGCAGTAATAGAAATGAATTATGTCATGATCAGTTACACCTTGGTTTACGAATGTAAATCATGATGGATGGTGTAGGACTTGCTGGGTATGCTAAGATTACAGTTCAGAAATTAACACGAGTATGATTGGACTGTGGTTTTCAGGTTTTCACATCATGGTCTCTTATTATGATGCATTTACAGAAGTATCTCACAAGGGATGTCGTTCACATTCTCCGGTAAGTAGCCATCTGTTGATGTCAAGTGCAGTTCCATTTGTATGTTTTTTTACATTTTAATTTCTAGTAAAACAATTTTTGAGAAATGGACCAAAACATAAATTGAATCTATTTAAAGTTCTTACATTTACAGGAGTGTCATCTTTAAATTAATAAATAATCGTGTTTTCTGATTTCTGTTGAAGGATAACAATGCATTTGAGATATTACCACAAGGATTATGTGCAAGAATTTATGGCTGAATCAATCTCCTTTTTGTTGAGGAATACATCAGTTGAGCAACTTGAAAAGGGTAAGAGTATTTTTGGCTTTACAAGTATCAGTGGGAAAGTTTTGATGTCACTGTTTATTTGTTGCAAGAAATGGATGGTTACTGCAATCCCTTCGATTTTAGGATGTGCTAAATTACACTAGTGATTTAATATTGAGTGTTGACAGTATTCACTGTTTAAACACATGCATGTGTGTGTTTCAGTCATTTCATCATGTAAGCATTTAGTTCTCTGTTAAATTATTACTTCATCAGTGGATAAGGTTTCATGAACTCTCTTGGCACAAGGATACATAAATATCCGTCATGCTAGTTGGGTAATCAAATAATAAAGGAACCAGTAGATAGAGATAAATTATGAGATAGTGAAGACAAAATGACCATTACCACAGGGGGAGGGCATATTGACCTATTTATTCATCATCTCTGTTGTTGCTACCCACCTATGCCATTTCCCTTTTCATTTCCATTGTGGAGCATCAATGTGCATTTGAATACTGAAACTTGAACCATCTACTGATGAATTATTTAAGGGAAATATATGAAACAAAAAAAGCATGTGTAATTATGTGTGTAAAATACAAGTGCAGGAGTAAGAACTGACACTCTAGTATTATCCTTGTCCACACTATATTTTGATTAATAAAGTCGATGTCATTGTCTTTTGGATCATATCAAGATTTCTGTATCATCAATTATGGCAATGACCGGAGTTATCCTAAGATATTTCAGACTAGTTGAAGGAACACAACCAGACGACAATGACCAGACCGGTATTAAGATTTTACACTAATTTTTTAAATGAAAGATGGGAGGTAATATTATAAAGCCCCTCGAACAAAGGAGATGAGGAATCTCCGTAAAAGAAACACACAAGTAGGCTAAACAAAATGAAGATAAGGAGAGAAAAGGAGAGGCCAATAGGAAAAGAAAACCCCTATGCTAGCTATTAAACTCTTCACTAAGGGGTACCTTCATCCAATTCCGAAGAGAATTCGTAGTAGTCATCCAAATGCTCTCCACGTGGATGCGCTTCCTTCGGAAAATAGGTTAGTTCGGTGCAATCCAAATCCCCATCATAACTCACGAGGGATGATGCCTTGGAATTTGGCCTAGTTACTTTTGTTACCTCCTTGCCTCCTTTTTCAGAACCAATCCCACATACCTTCAAGGTTTGTGAAGGTCCAACATGATCCGAGAGCCCCTCTGGCCCTTATCCAAATTCTTTTGAAGGCGACACTCTCAAGTCTATGGATGATATTGATCATTAAGGAACTCAAAGCATCTATCCTGAACTGATGCACACATGAATGAGATTTTCGGCATGGCTTCATATTTTGTAGTAGAAATAGAAATGTTAGGCATGCATTAATTTGCTAGTCCTTTTTTTTTTTACTGAAGATTGGAACAATTCATTAGGAGAAAATTGCCCATTGAACTGGAGTCGAGGGATCTCTGATTATACAAAAAGAGTAGAAAATTTAAAAGAAGGAAAACAGCCAACGATTGGGTCACTGAAAGCCCTACCGCAGTTTCCCCCAAAAAAAGACACTTTAACTCAACTCTCCTTTCCAATTAAAACTCAAAATTCTTGAGGAAAATTACCCCTCGAACGACCAGATTGACTAGTCATTTTTAAGTATTTTAAGTGTCTAGCAAAGTTATAGGTTTTTTATTTATGCATTTGTTTTGGAAACTCATTCACTTTTGAAGGACAAGTAACACACACTGCACCTCGTAACTCAGTCTGAGCTATGTTTAAGAGTTATATCTGTCTTACATATAAAGCAATTATATATCGACCTTGTATATTTCTTGGAAGTCCTTGTGGTCTTAGGTGGTTGTGCATCATTCTTGTCATCTATTTTAGCATATACAAGTGATAATGCAGATAAGAGCATACTGAGCCGCTAATCTGTTTTAGCATGTATAGATGATAAAATGTAGATAAGAACATCCCGTGCTGGATTAAAATATTTGTTGCTCATTAATCAGAACTCCATATTGTCTGTTGAATTACATTATTCCTTGAATGTATACTACTTAAGTAAGCCCATTTATTCCTGTGACTTCTTAGTTCATTGTACCAAAACAAGAAGAGGTGGAACATTAAGGTTGGCTATATTGTAGGTGGTTTAAAACCATCAAGCTTGTGTTTTATTTTTTTCCAGTGTTGGGGGGTAGGGAGGAATTAGATGAAACATCCAAGTAAATATGAATAAGGTATTTCTTCAAGAAGGCATGCAAAATGAATTTAAGTCTTAAGAAGCCAATCTTCTAAAGAACAATTCACCAAAAATCCCTTTGTTGTGTCCCCAACGAGTTCTTTGCCATGAGTCCCAGAACGAGTCTCGAGTCACCTATTACCTTATGCCTTGTCAATTTTTATCTCCTTGAGCACATCTCTATTTATGAATATATTATATGGGAGATGATTTTATGTAAATGCATCTGTTTGGGCATGTGGAATCCACCTCTCTCTCTGTCTCTCTGTAACATAGGATTCCTACCACCATTGTATTGAATATAAGAATGCACCCTTTTTTTTTGAAATTTCCTTTTGTTATTTAAAGAAATGCATGCATTTCCTGATGTAAAATAGACTTGTGGAAATATCTATTTTCTTGATCAACAAAGGAGAAAAAGGGTAAAAATTGATAAGTGCTGTATAATGTCAACATCTTTTACTGTGTCCAGTGAGCCTTGCCTAGAAATTACACTTATTATTCACTAGAGTGTTACAGGTGTCAGAAAGGTTTTACTAGAGGCTGTAAAGAATCCTTCCCCTTCGAGAAAAACCGGAGCCAGTGCTTTATTGTGGTATACCATGAGAGGAACTTCATCAAGGCTTCACTCAAGGGCTGACAAAATACTGCAATTGCTGTTCAGTAAATGCATGCTTGGTTTGGGCGATAAGTTCATTCAAGGTAGCCAATTCTTTTATATATTTTGAGGACTTATTGCTACATCTTTTATTTTTTTTTGTTTATTGAGCCTCCTTTTAGCTTCTTTGAAAACCATTTTGCAAAACAAGCACCAAATTACTAGGTTCTTTTCATGAACTTCTTATATAAGGGTTTGGTCTGTAATGTCCATTTCTCACATTTTATTAATTTATAGTTTATGTTTAAGTAAAATTTAAGAAATGTCTCTGAAAACATCTCCTTGTATGATGTTTATTTGTGTGTGAACTTATAATTTCAGTGACGGAGGAAGAATGATCTCAATGTTTAAAAGCATCTTATATTTATATTTTTTTTGTGTAGAGGACACTTATTCAGTCATTCAATCCATTGTAGAAACTAAAATCCTTAAATGCTAAATTGAAACCCTATGATTGGTTCCATTTCACACCTTAAGTAACCCACGTTTTGGGAAAGTCGAAATATAATGAATTTTGTCCAAATTTATTATTTTGATGCACAATAAATTATTGTTGGCCGTATCAGTTCACGGTGGCCTAATGATAATCCTGTCAATATTAAGAGAGTAGTTCATTTATTGGTAAATTATTGAAAGGATGTTTGACATGTAATGAAGCAAAAACATACATTTGTCCAAATTAATTAAAATATACATAAATCACTTGTAATTAATATTTGTTGACCCGAATTGTGTATCCCTTTCCCATTCTCATTTCTGCCTCACCTGGTCTAAGTGTTATGTACATCACTTAAATACAATGTGGTAGCATTGCCTACCTTCTTTTCAAAAAAAAAAAAGTTTACATCTACAAAATTCAATAACATTTTAACGTATTTGATTATGATTTTACAAGTTGATCTGTTTAACTTCACATGTATCCTTATAGTACAATTCAATTTTACGACATCTAGTATAGCTGGTATTTTTGACCAATAATCAGGGCCTCTAATATTATTATAACTTATTTATAAGAATTGTTCTTATTGAGAGAAGTAGGAGTTTCTCTAGAAGTTCATGAGTTGTGTGGTTTTTTTTTGTAGGTGTGTTGTGTGGTTTAATATAAGAAAATCCAACATTTAGTTTCAGGTTGGAATAGAGGTTTATGGGGTGGTTAAAATTAGTTTTGGAATAATTATTGAATTTACTGTGAGGCTGTATTGATCCATTTTGGGATAGCTATGAAATGATCGCTTGGTCACATCTGTTTGATACTAATTTTAAGAATTTGGGGAAAAATGGATAAATAATATGAGTGGGATTGGTGTGTGATTGAGAGGGGGCAGATTTTGTAAATTTATGGCCTTTTTGTTGGATTTCTGGATATATAATATCTTAGCACCCCATCTGGAGAGATGTATCCACAACTCAAAATCAGCAAAAGAAGAATAATTATGTCGAATAGTTGATTCAGCTCTGATCCCATCGGGCCCTATATTTATATATGCAAATTTCCCAATCTACAAGACATGTGGGCTGCCACTGGGCTCCATGAGTTTGATCAGTCCTTACATGCCTGTTAATGAGTCTGCTTAATTGTTCCAGTCCAATGAGTGTTCTTTTTTAGTTTCTTATTGGCCTGGAATCATTTGAT
This sequence comes from Acorus calamus, assembly GCA_030737845.1. Taxonomy (NCBI): domain Eukaryota; kingdom Viridiplantae; phylum Streptophyta; class Magnoliopsida; order Acorales; family Acoraceae; genus Acorus; species Acorus calamus. The sequence continues at coordinate 7,491,646 of CM060860.1, forward strand.
GTTTATAATATATTTGGAGTGGATAGGGAAAATGTCCTTGGTGTTTAAATGAGTATAAGAGAGTATAACATGCATGGATAGTTTATCTATTCTCATGAAACCCATCACATCAAATCACCTATCAACACCTCTTATACATCAAATGTTCAAATCAACATTTTTACACTTTATTTATATTTTATTCTTTATCAACCAAACAACTCAACCTTTATTCTTACGAATAAATTAAAAAAATACAACCAAACATAAAATCTCTTATTCATGGGGGTCTTTGTGAGTGATGTTTATAATATATTTGGCTCTTGCAGATGGGAGAGAGGGGGTCTTTGTGATGAGGATAAATCAAGGAAGTTTGAGATATGAGCTCTTGAGTTGATCATTTTTAAGTTTACAGCACAGAGATATTTTGTAGACCAGTTCGTGATTATACTCTAAATGACATAAATGTTGCTGGCACAACTTTTTTGGATTTGAAGTTTTTCTTAGTTTTGTAATTATTTTAATATTTATACAAAATATTAATTTTTTCCTTGAGAATTTAATCTATTTGTTGATGTTGGTGTTTGCCTCTTCCATTAGCCATAATATTTATGGGCAGAACTTTTAAGCTTCTTGTCTTGTGTGTTTTTTCAGGATCTGATACGGCAGTTGAGGTTGCAACTGATGTTATCCAGAGATTGTGTGAAGCACTACCTAGCAAGCATTTGGATCTTCTGTGGGATCGGTTATCTACTGAAATTTATGCTTGTATCAAAGATGGGTGTTTGTTACACATGAGGCGCCTTCTGGCTCTACTTACCTTTTTTGTTCGTTTCAGTAGTGGTGGGAAGATTCCTGGTAAGATAAATGATCATATGGCATATTAATCTAAGTAGTTTATCGTGCAAGCACTTAATTCTCTTTTTTGGCTAACTTAAATTTTTTGCCTTTCATCTGATATTTCTGGCTATTTGCTCACATTCAGCTGATCTAACTTTATTTCAAATTCTCTTCCATAGATTGCCACTCTATACTCAAACTAGTCAATTTGCTCATAGAGATGTATATTATTCCTTTTGGAAATATGGAACCAGAGGATCAATCACTTAGAGTTATTGCTAAAATTTTGCAATTAATTCTCTGTCTTCTTGATTCACCTGTTATACAAGAGGATTTTCCAACAATTTTACAGCAGTGGGCTCCCATATTTCACCTGAAGAACTCCAGGTGATATGTCTGAAACATTGATTGAGTTGACAATTCTTATTATTGTTATGTTAACATTCATGAAATTTGAATATGTATATGTTTCTTAATGCATGATTATTACAGATTGATCACTTTTATAAGGGGACTACTTCTTAAGGATCCTGCGATTCCATATATCTTCCAAAGTCACATTACGAGGTATTTTGAAGTTTGTGTCATACTAGTCATGCTTCCTTTCTTGACGAATATTTTTTGTTAGGTAAGTGCTGGGACTCAAACCTCGTGGTTACAATTCTGTTGTTAACCATTGAGCTATGGGTCTCCTCTTGATGATTGTCTATGTTTATTCTTAGTAATTGTTTGGTGTTTCAGTGCCATGGATGATTTAATTGGAGCATCACCGTCTGAAGTTCTTTATGCGATGATGTCTTTCTTTGAGAAGTTGCAACAGAAACTGACATCTTCTAGTGGCCTTATGTGGACATTTGAAGATAAGCTTCCAAACACATGTAATTTTATTAAAGAGAGAATTTGCATTTGGATCGAATTGATAAATAAGATTGCCACAGAGGGGAAGCAGCCTAACATGCCAGTTTGTGAATCTGAATTGGCTATTCTTTGGGGATCTCTCCATTGCTACCCGCATGTATTTAGCACCAAAGCAGACCCGCCCTTAATTATCAAATTGTTGGAAGCACTTGATAAGCTTCTGGTAACTCAGGCTGGTAAGGAAATTTTCTTTTCTTTTGTAAAGGCTGTCAACTGCCCAGGTTGGTCGACAACTATTGACTGGAATGGGCATGGTTTGAAAAAAAAAAATAACGCTGAGACCTTGCATGCCATAAGTTCAGGCTTCTCAGACCTAGTCTGGCCCTGGACCTGGTGACTCGCTTGAATTTGCTTTGGTATTTTATGCCTTCTTGGTAACTGGTACTGAGCCAGATGGTTTGGCCTGTTAAATAATCGAGTCTCAGATAACCGGAAGCATGCTCAACCTACCTGGTCCATTAGCAGCCTTATTTATTTGTATGTGCATTTTGCTAATGAGGTGATCTGTATTCTCTTTTTTAGACAACATTGCTGGTGTTGCAACGTATACTTGGCAAAGCCTAATTGGTGCCGCATTAACTGCATACCATAAAGTGCTTCTGGATAAGAGAGAAGAACTTGCAGAAACGAGCAACTTTCTAACTCGCGCAAAAAAATATAAATCATCCTCACATGTTTTGGCTGCAGTGGCTGATTATTTGATTTCTGTGTCCAGGTAATGTGATTTACTTTTAAGTTGTATGGTTTGAGCACAATAGTTGGTATAACACTGCCATGTAAAGTGAATGACTCATTTCCACATAGTAGTTTGTATGGAAAGCAATCTGGAATTTCTTTCACGCTTTTGATGAGCCATATATGACTCTGATCAGATTCTCTTGGATGATTAAAAGCATGTGGTAGGTTAATCTTAGTGTTTAGTGAGACATGACTTGGTCTATAAATGCAGTGTGGATTAGTTGTCATCTAGATTGTTATATGGTTGCCAATGGTTGTTGGAGTCTCTTAGTATACAAGGTTTTACAGTAGTTTACTTCATCTTCAAGATATTCCATTGTTGGGAGGTGTTATTGAATAAAAGAAAAAGTATAATTATAAATGAACTTCTTGCATGCACAAGTTAAACTATTTTGTTTTCTTGCATATTACAGGCTTATTGGTCCGACAGATGACAATCTCAAATCATTTCATCCAGAGCTTGGAGAAGAAGAAGCTGTTGATCTAATAAACATATTTGCAGATAACTTGGCCCTCCCAGATAAGGCCATTCGTATATCAACCCTGAAGATATTATCTCATCATAAATTTCTAGATTATCAGCATTGCGAAAGTGATGAGCGTGCACAGAAAAGGCAGAAAACAGAAGGATCCCCGCCATGTTTTGAGAATGCTCAGTGCAGTAAGGTATGCATTGTTATGTGACCTTTGATAAAATATCTTGTTTTATTTCTTAATAAAGGGTTCATTTTTAATTTATTAAATCAAAGATTAATTTGGTGCATTTTCTACTTGAAATAATAGGTCATAGAGGAGCTTATTTCAATTGAAGAAACTCCTGTTGCACTTGAGACAAGTCGAAAGATTGTCAGATTGATCTCGAAGATACAGATGGATCTTGCAGCCGGAAGGATTCCTGAAGTTTATATACCCCTCTTGCTCAATGAAATTATTGGCATCTTTTATAACCGCTTTCTCCATCTATGGGAGCCAGCTATACAATGCCTTACAGTTTTGATAAGGAAATACACAAGGCTAGTCTATGACAGATTTCTTCAGTGTCTTGAAAGACACCAAACAGAATTTTTATTCCATCACAATCAACTTGAGAGCACAAAAGCTGAGCTACCTGAGCCAAATAGTACGTGTTAATACCTGTTAGTGTTAATTGATAGTCATATTTTCAGATGATGTAGGTTCTCTTCCAACTATAGCAGTGCTGGCATTTACATGCTGACTTGTAGCCAGACTACGAATTATTTATTATGTTATTCTGTATTACTTATGCTCTTGATGATTTCTCTGTGGTTCATGTTGGTTTAAATAAATTCTACTATTTTATTATATAAATAAAAAGGTAGAATTGGCAATCAATTCTTTTTTTCTGCTTTTACTTCAGTAATTCAGTATCCCGTCAAATTTATCACGTGGAAAAATTCAGTATAAGTGTTATTATTTTGAGAGGACCTATTCAACTCTCCCTTTGCTGGAATTTCTTACGTCATAAAATTAATCAAAGTTTCTGAAGATATGTGATTTGGTTATATTTTTCTGAATTTCATTGATGGCTATATTTATACACTGTTTATACATTAAGAAAAAACATTAATATTGGTTATTTTCTAGCCCTGGGGGATCTCTTTCACTTGTTTCTCGTACCCGATGTGGATGCTACACCATGTGCAACACTGTTCTCTTTGTTGCTGCAGTCCTTGCAAAAGATTCCTGACATTGCCGGATCTCATTCTCAACAGCTTATACCTTTGTTCTTTAAATTTTTGGGCTATTCCTTTGATGGTACACTGAGGTATGCTTTTATTCATTATGACTTGGACCATCTCAGAGAGTTAATGACCAGCTAATAGTAGGTGGTGAGCATAAACGTTAACTAGATTGTTTTGTTTTTTTCCCTGAGATCAGATTGGAATTATTGAAGTCAAATGCTTGTAAAGGAAAAGAATGGAGATTAGTTTTGAAAGAGTGGTTGAATCTATTGAGGCTAATGCGGCATCCTCAATCTTTGTATGGGAGTCAGAGTCTCAATGATGTTCTAGTGAACAGGTTTGCATATGCTAGTCTGGATTTTATCATCTTATATTGACCTATGGTTGGAATAGGTCCTTTGAGAGCTTGTGGTACTCGCGTTTGTTTTTTTACATATTACTATCGTAGCCAGCTGCATGCATTGAATTCTGGTAGCGATATCACTAACTAATGAGCTTCCATTGTAATGCTTTGTTATTTCAGGCTGCTTGATGACAGTGATCCTGATGTGCAGATGAAAGTTCTTGATTGCTTATTCAACTGGAAAGATGATTTTCTGGTTCCATATGAGCAGCATCTTAGGAATCTGATCACGCTAAACAATATGCGAGAGGAGCTCACAACGTGGACATTGTCCAGAGAATCTCGATCTATTCAGAATGAGCATAGAGCACATGTGATTCCTTTGGTTATCCGAATTTTGTTTCCAAAAATCAGAAAATTAAGGACCCAAGCCTTACGGAAGGTAGAACAAACTGATAATGCCACTCTTTAATAATTTGAAGTTTACATTCCATCTAGAATTTCAATCTAATATACTTTTTCTTTCTCAGCATGCAGGTGTTCATCACCGAAGGGCTGTACTTGGTTTCTTGGCTGACCTTGATGTTGATGAGCTTCCACTCTTATTCTCCTTGTTGTTAAAGCCCTTTTTTGCAGAAAATTTTGTCGCAGAAAAAAATGAATGCTCCTTCAGTAACTCCTCTGAAAGTTTTGAGGGAAAATTCCACTCGTCCTTTCTTGTAAAGTGTTCCACCTCAAGGGAGATATCAGACATTTCCTGGAAAAAGAGATGTGGGTTTTTGCATGTTGTTGAAGACATCTTAGGAACATTTGATAAGTTGCTCATGGAGCCTTTTATTAATACATTGATGACAATTGTTGTTCGGTTGCTAGAGAGCTCCATGTTGGTACTAAAGAAAGCTAAAGACAGTGAACCTTCTGTTGAGGGCTGTTCTAGTGGTGGCCCAACTGTGTGTGCTTCAGTTAGCGTGTCATTAAAGGCAGCAAATGTAAGATCTCATTTGCACTTGTATCAAATTTTATTGTGATCTAGCAATTATTAGCATTACTGTAACTATATCAGTATATGTGATATTTTTAAAATCCTCATCAGATAATGTCTTAGAATTCATTTTCCTGGGTGGTTAGAGAGCATAATACCATCAAAATGCAGTAAATTGTGTTCAAATGACCTACTTGAACAGTAACTGCAAGCTTCAAGGTCTAACAAGTCTTCCACTTTTATCACCTGGATGATTTCATGTCATGGCTTTATGATTTCATCTTGTCCAATTGTTGCATTGACCTTCTAATTAGGATGGGATGTGGGACTGACTTCTTTCTTTGACTCTTTGTTTCGACAAGCCTTCTTTACTCATTCTAGTTGTGGATTTCTCCATGTCCATGCACTTTACTCCTCCAGCTGGACTAGCTAGTCTGCTGGCACTTGTTTATCATTTTATATGAGAAATACTTTTTTTTTTACATCATAAACAGATTACTTGATACAGAATTCAGCTAACTTCTATTTTTCTGATTGTGCAGCCCAACACAGCTGTCAAACAGCTGAGAGAATTGAGATCATTATGTTTGAAGATTATTTATTTTGTCCTTAGCAAGTATAACAATCAAGAGTTCGGTTCTGAATTTTGGGACATCTTCTTTGCATCGGTTAGGCCTTTGATTGAAAATTTCAAGCAAGATGCTTCAAGTAGTGGAAAACCAGGCTTTTTATTATTATGCTTTGTGGCAATGAGTAGATGCCCCACAATGGTCCCACTCTTGGACAGGGAATCTGCACTTCTTCCGAATATATTTTCAATTTTAACTCTAAGGACTGCATCTGGTGCACTCATTTGTTCCGTCCTTGAATTCATTGAAAATCTCTTGAATTTAGAAGATGATTTGAATTGTCAAGAACGTGATACAATTAAAAAATTTCTTCTGCCGCACCTTCAAGCACTCACACTAAGCTTCCACAGTTTTTTCGAGCATCAGATGCGGAATAAAAGGTATTTTGTTGTTTTTCATTCATATTTATTATTTGAAAACAATTTTCCAATCTTTAAATCTGTTTTAACATTTTTGCTTGTTTGTGATTTTGCTCCATAATCTATTTGAGAGAAAATATTTCATAAATGCAACTGCAATTTGTTGTTTTAACACCTAGCTTTATACAATTTGCTATTATTACATAAAGATTCTTTTGGTGCATTTTTTTCCCCTTATAACAGGAAGTCCATCATGTCACCTGAAAAGGTAGGAATTAGGATTTTCAAAAGATTGGTAAAGTATATTGACGAACCTTTGGCGGCAAAGCAGTTTGTTCATATCATGCTTCTATTCTTTCAGAAGAAATCTCTAACCTCTGGTGAGTGACTTTGCCAAACTATCAATAACACAATTTCCATTTTGCCAATTCTATTAGGCTAACATTTTCAAACTGGCAGATGAGTGTATGGAAGTTTTGCATGTCATTAAGGGGATCTTGCCAGTCTTAGATAAAGAATGTAGTGGTGAAATCCTGAGCGCGGTGCACCCACTGCTTATATCTACTGTTCTTGATGTGCAATTGTTTGTCTGTGATATTCTTGATGGTCTGGCATTAATTGATCCTTCGTTAGCCTTTCTGGTAATGGTTATTCCTGTTGCAGTATTACTTTATTGTCCTTTGACTTTTCTTTATCAAACATGCATTGAATTTCAATCTGACGACTTCTTTTTTCTGGATTGGCTTGCAGGCCAAACTTCTTCGTGGACTGAATGCATCTTCTGCATTGGAAATGGGTGAAGTTGATTTTGATGCCAGAGTGAATACTTATGAAGCAATAACCAAAGAATTATTCATTTCGCTTAGAGAAGAACATGCATTGGTTATTTTGTCACATTGTGTACATGACATGTCATCAGAAGAACTGATTTTAAGACAATGTGCATCCAAGTCATTGCTTGCATTTGTTCGGTTTGCTACCATGCTTTTGGATAATGAGACAAAAAACAACCAAAATGAAGAACCCATTAGCACCGGTAGTTGGACTAAATCACGTGTTATGAATATCATTAAGAAAGTCCTTCTTCGCAATATTGGAAAAGCAATGGGCAAGGAGATCTCCGTTCAAAAGGTAGTCTATTCAGAAGGACAACTTTAGATGTCTATTTTATTGCTTTTTAGGCTAACTATTGTATTGGCTGTGGGTTCAGGAGTGGATTGCTTTTCTACGAGATATTGTTATGTACCTTCCAGGTGTGTCGATACTGAGAAATCTTATACCTTTGCATAGTGTTGATCCAGAAAAGGATTTTTTCATCAACATTCTTCATTTACAGGTATTAAAATAGTCCTCAATAACTTTTTCAAAGCAATTACTGTTTACTGTATAAGTAAGTTTGTTTCTCTGTGCAGAAACACAAAAGAGCAAAGGCATTATCCCGATTCAGAGATGTGGTCAGTAGTGGGAACATAGCTGAGGTAATTATTTTAGATCCTGAATGATTCTCCTAGATTGTTGTCTTTATATTTTATTGTTGGTTCTTTTTCACCATTAATATAAATTTGTTGTGGAAGGAAAATCACAAAATCATGAAAATGTTTTATTTATGGACTGCAAATTTTATTTCAATACCTAGAGTCATTGCAAAGCATGCAATATGTATTATACAGCTATGCCCATCATGCACTTGTTTTTAGTTGTGAAGTCTGACAATAACATTCTTAAAGACACTGCATCGTGTTACAGTATATATTATACAACTATGCTCATTATGCACTTTTTTTTAGTGGCAAAGTCTGACAATAAAATTCTTATCAACACTGCACCGTGTTATAAAATTTGTGAATAGTCTCATTTGTGTATTTGGATTCCATAGAAATGAGGGTCCTTAAACAATGATGAATGGTACATGTCATCCTTGGGTTCCAACATGAGTTTGCAGTGTAAACAACACATGGATGTATTGAGCTGGACACTGTGCCTAAGTCTTCCTAGAAGACCATAGTAGTGCAAGTGTAAAGCTCTCCTTTTATGTATTAATATGGTTTGGAAGACTCTTCGGAACTCAGTTTGGGAGGAGCTGAGTTCAGCCAAGGCGGACTGGAACACCATGGGCAGTTTTGGGAGACTTCAATGTGACTTATTTTGGTGAAGAACGAAATGGATACATGAATATTTTGATGCAGATGGAGAGATTTTTAAATTGAATCGCGGAGGTCTCATCAATCTGCCGTTATCAAACCATGCATTTATGTGGAGTAACATTTGGAAGACTCCAACTCTGGTGAGGCTGATGGAGTGCTAGTGGACTCCGAACGGGAGGATGCCTTCCCTTTGTGTAGTCTTTCTTGTCTTACTTGGTTTTTTTCAGACTACTTACCTTTGCTTTTCGGGGGGGGGGGGGGGGGGGGCAATCTGGTCTGTCTGTGCATCGTCAGTTTTGTTTTGAGATGTGGTGGTGCAGGTGGATGGCTTCTTGTCGATTGTTGTAGATTCTTGGAACCTGCCTGTTTTGGAGTTGTGGGGGGCTAAGAAGGTAGCCTTTAGTAGTGTTCTCTAAGCCCATGTTTGGATTGAGAATAGAAGGTGGAATAAATGGGTATAATGTGGAATAAGGGGTTTAAGGCTGTTTGGATGGCTGGAATAAATGAGAATCTGTATGCCAGAATAAATTGGTATATGAATTTTAACTAACCCCTAGAATTAAGTTATTTCAGGTTATTCAACCCAAAAGAATATGTGGGCTCACTGTTAAATCAATTGTCCCAACCTTTTATAAATCAACCATCATCATTTTCACATTTTATAAATTTTTATTCACACATTATTCACATTTTAACTAAACAACAAAATTTTTATTATTACGTTTTCCAACGAGAATAATTCAAAAATCATTTTATCCTTATTTATACCAAAATAGTCATAAACCTTAGAATAACTTAATTCTCTATCCAAACGTGGGCTAAAGATTTGGGGCTGAGATTAAACTGAGGACGTTCCAGAGGAAGAAAATGTTGGAATCAGGTCATTGACGAGCAGGATAAAAAAATGAGTTTGCTCTCTCAGTTGGTGAGAGGGGGGATAGACTGAGGTACCATGTCCTGCCATTACTCCCTAACAACTAGTTTATCTCCAACAAAACTCGCCTTCTTTGCCCTTGCACAATGTCTGCTCAATCTTGAATAAGTCTGGCTAATGTTTTCCAAATGTTTTCGAAATATGGACAGATATTCTTGAAAATTACTTTGTTTGAAGTTAACCATAGCATCCAACAGCCCGTGGGGAACATTCATTTGATTGATCTTCGCCTGTATGCTCCTGTCCCCTTTCTTTTTTAATCTTCCCCCATGATCTCCACATATTTTTTATCACATGAAAAATCTAATAATCGTGTAAAATTCTAGGTTTTTAAAACTGGAGGAATCTTAATATTTGGTGTGGAAATGCAATAACGGTCTCGCAAATTCATCTTTGTAGATAGTATGACATTTTCATCTTTGTCATAATAGATATTTGGATATATTTATTGCTCTTTTATTCATTTGTTTCATTTGTTCATGTGCAGGATGTTCTCAAGAAGATATTTATTCCACTCTTCTTCAACATGTTGGTTGGCATAGAGGATGGAAAAGGGGAGCATATCCGCTATGCATGTGTTGAGACACTAGCATCTATAGCTGCGCAGATGCAATGGGAATCATACCATGCATTCTTAATGAGATGCTTTCGCGAGGTAACCTTGAAACCTGAGAAGCAGAAGATCCTGTTACGACTGATATGTGCTGTACTCGACGTGTTTCACTTTTCTGATTCTATTTGCACTCAAGAGTCTGGATGCAAGATTTCAGATTCTGTTTCTGAAGTTGAATTGTGTGTGCCTACTGACATACAGTCTAGCTTACAAAATACAGTACTTCCATGCATCCAAAAATTGCTTGGTTCCAACCCGGAGAAAGTCGATGTTAATATTACTGTAGCTTCCCTGAAAGTACTCAAGCTGTTGCCCAAGGATACAATGGAATCACAACTTCCGACCATTCTTCACCGTGTATCAAATTTCCTGAAGAACCCTTTGATAAGTATCCGTGATGAAGCAAGATCTGCATTGGCAGAATGTGGCAAGGAACTGGGTATGGCACGCTTGCATATGGTAATTAAGGTTTTGCGTGCAACTTTGAAAAGAGGGTACGAATTGCATGTGTTGGGTTATACTGTAAATTTTGTATTATCAAAAATTCTCTCACATCCAGTGAATGGGAATCTGGATTATTGCTTGGAGGAGCTAATTTTGGTGGCAGAGAATGATATACTTGGAGACGTTGCAGAAGAAAAAGAAGTCGAGAAGATTGCAAACAAAATGAAGGAAACCCGGAAGAATAAGTCTTTTGAGACATTAACGATAATTTCCCAGTGGGTTACATTTAAAACTCATGCGTTGAAACTTCTGGCTCCTATTAAACGTGTTCTTCAGGATCATGTTGCACCAAAAACAAAAACAAAGCTTGAAATGATGTTGCATCACATAGCATTGGGCATTGGATGCAATCCTTCTGTAGATCCCACTGACCTATTTGTTTTTATTTATGGTATTATAGAAGATCACATCACAGAAGAAAATCTGCGTGCAGCTTCCGAAATTCGTATTCGTGGATCGCAGAGTAGTTATCTTATTACAGTATTTGCTCTTGGATTACTGCATAGACATCTGAAGAAAATAAAGTTGGACAAAAAAGATGAGCATTTGCTGTCAATTTTAGATCCCTTTGTGAAATTACTTGGAAGCTGCCTGAACTCCAAATACAAAGATATTCTCTCAGCTACCTTTAAGTGCCTAGCCCCATTGACAAGGCTTCCATTGCCATCCCTTGAAAATGAGGCTGATAGAATCAAGATGACACTGCTGGATATTGTTCAAAAATCAGGAAGCACTAGCACTACTTTTATGCATTCTTGTCTAAAACTTCTAACAGTGCTCTTGCGAAGCACTCAAATCTCACTATCAGATGATCAGATGCGTATGCTCATCCAGTTTCCTTTATTTATTGATATTCAAACCAACCCCTCCTTTATCGCCCTTTCGCTTTTGAAGGCGATAGTTGATCGGAAATTGATTGTCCATGAGATATATGATGTTGTCACACAAGTTGCTGAGTTGATGGTGACAAGTCAATTAGAACCGATTCGCAGAAAATGTAGTCAAATACTAATGCGGTTTCTTCTGGACTACCATCTTTCTGAAAAGCGTTTGCAACAGCATCTTGATTTCTTGCTTACAAATCTCAGGTAGATGTCAGAATATATTAATTAAATTATCTTTTTGTATTTTTTGAAAGAATAATTAAATTATCTGTTTCTAGCACATCTTGAAATTCTCAGTGTGCTTTCCCAATTTGCAGGTATGAGCATTCTTCAGGAAGAGAATCTGTGCTTGAAATGCTCCATGTAGTTATAATCAAATTTCCAAAGACCATTGTGGACAGTCAAGCACAGACGTTCTTCCTTCACTTAGTAATTGCCTTGGCTAATGAGCAAGACAACAAAGTTTGTTCTATGATTGATGTGGTAATAAAGCAGTTGATTGGCCATACTAGCCTTTCCACGCTACAACATTTGTGTAATTTAACACTTCAATGGTATGCTGGTGAAAAACATCATCTATGGAGTCCTGCAGCACAGGTAGGTGATTTTATGTTTTTTATTAGATGGAATATAAAAACATTTGCTAGTTTGATAAAAACGTTATTAAAGTCAATCATGCCAAGAGTCTAATGCAAATGTTGTGCATATTTGTGCTGATAGATTCTTGGATTTTAGCTGTATCTCATGTCAAGAATTATGTTGGACCATCAAAAAACCTTTTTTTTTAAATTTAAATTGGTGGCCCTGTGCACATTTGGCACAGTAGGGAATGAATAGAAAACGTAGTCAAGTGTGTCTATTTTTGTGAAATGGACTGCTAAGAAACTAGATGTTAGGGTGCTGGAAAAGGTGAGACTAGATATGATATTAGATTTTAGTATTTGTTTTTTCTGTTGCCCAGTGGAAAAAATAAAACCTGGGTAAGGACCCATTATTTCATGGATTTTAAAAACACACTTTCAGTTGTCTACCTATAGAAAGATATCCAATCTTTTATGTCAATATAAAACTAAACCTAAGCATTGAGCTCTTGATTTGCACAGGGTTGTGAAAATTCCAAATTTTAACCCCATGTTTATCGATTAGTGATGTAGATGATTAAAGAATGAATGATTTTAATCATTCTTTTCTTTCGAAATTTTATTCATATTAGGGTTTTGAGAACACAACTATTTAAATCCATATTTGATTTTTCAATCTTTGATAATGGTGGATAAAAATGTGAGAAGCACACGATTTTAGTCCCTTGATTACAGCGTAGATTATCTTTTAGTCCTACAATTACTAATGGATGTCTGGGCTTTTTTGGGGATGTGTGGATTGTTAGGACTGGGTGGGGGTATTCTGTTTCAATATGAGAGATGACTAGATGCATGTGTTGCCTAGGTGCGCACACACACATATTGGTTGATTGCAAAATTAGTTGTTGCTATGTAAAACTCCTTTGTGAATTTATACAGAGTCATCAATTTTTGATTACCCAATTTCTTTTCTTTTTTAAATCTATATATATATGCTTGTCTTTAATAATATGCCATGGAAACTTGTGCAGGTTCTCAGCTTACTGGTTGAGGTCTTGGGGAAACAGTTTCATGAGCATGTCAGAAGGGTGCTGCAAGTTGCAAAACACATTTTGGCATCTGCTCTTGATGTTGCAGTGAAACAAGAACTAGAACAGTCAAACAGAACTATGCTTCCCTTTTGGAAAGAGGCTTATTATTCGCTGTCTATGTTTGCAAAGATGCTAATTCATTTTCCAGAATTGTATGCAGACAAGGTTCGTACTTCATGAAACTTTTGGCATAGGATTAGCTCAAAAAACTTTATGAAGAGCTTATAAGGGTTATCAACATAAAGTCTATTTCTCTTTAATATAGACTGTGAGAAAAAGTCTTTCTTAATTAGTAAAAGGAAAATTCCTAATTAATATAAAGGAAAATCTTCATTAGTATAAAGCTTATACAAACAAAGTTGTATGCTAATTTGTAACATCAAGTTCAACATAATGCTAATTCCAGACGTTAATTTTTTTGTTTTTTTGCTGTTTGTAGACCTGGTGAGGCTTGCATGATAATCCTTGCATATTATTTTGGTTGGGTAACTTTTGAAACATTTTTTTCTGTGATAAATGATAGGCGAGCACCTTTATATTAAGAAAGGCGAAGGCCCAAAAAGAGAGTACAAAGAAACATAAAAGCACAAAGCCAAAACAGAAAACATTGGTCACAATCTTTTGTACCTTGTCACTCTAATCATGTCTATTAGAAAATGTATATCTTGTTTACATCCCTGCTGAAGGTGAATAATAACATGGCCCTCTCTCTCTCTCTCTCTCTCTCTGTTTTTTTTTGGTTTAGCCAATCTTTCATCTTTATTGCCCTTTTTTTTTGAATTTATTGAAAATGTTAGGCAGCCCGATGAATAGCCCCAGCAACAAAATTCGGATTCCTAGGAAATGAACCAACTGTTGCACCACCCTTTCCTTACTCCTGTGATGTTGGATAAAATGTTGCAACTTATGGTGCTTTTTTTCATCCCCTTTCAGGAGATATGGGAAACCATATCTAAATGCTTGTTGCATCCTCACATGTGGTTGCGGAACATATCCAGTCACCTCTTGGCATTGTATTTCAAATATGTTACAGATGCAAGCATGGCCAATCAAAGTCTGTTGCTAATGAAGCCAAGTAGACTTTTCCCAATAGCTGTTTCTTTCTGCTGCCAGCTTGATGCCCAGTTGACTGATACTGTGTTGGGTGAATCCATCACTCAAAATCTCAGTTTTTTGATATATCACTTGCATTCAATGGTGGAAGGAGTCTCTATCAATCTACATGAGTTTTGTTCGGCCCTTGATTCTTGTGAACAAGATCTTCTATATGAAGCTGTTGCATTGCTTGGTTCAAGGGAAGCAAGGGACCAGCTTCTGAACCCTACAAGCTCTGGACAGGCGACTGACGGAGACCTTCAATCTCTGCTAATAGTATCTTTGTTAAAGAGAATGGGAAAGATTGCTGTCCGGAGGGAGGATATTCAGGTAATTGGTTGCCTGATCATTAAAAGTATAAACATGGTACATGATTTTCTGTGAACTTCGTTATAGCTTTGGCTTTCATTTTACTTTGTAAGCAATATTTTGAATAACTGTGACATGACATATATACCCATTACTTGTGTTATTTGTAATATTTTTTATGCTGAACAAGCCTCCAACATTCTGCTTTGTAGGAGATTTTTTGCTACACATGCGGTAACCCACCACTTATTCACTTGCCTGTTTGCTTATCTTGGTCCTTGTTGCCCATGTCTAGCCTAGTGTTTTTTTTTTTTTTGGGGGGGGGGGGTTAAGTTAGATTAAGAAATGATATTACAAGTTTTCTATTTCAAGCCTCCAACATTCTGCTTTATAGGAGACTTTTTGCTACACATTCAGTAACCCCACCACTTATTCACTTGCCTGTTTGCTTTGTCTTGGTCCTTGTAGCCCGTGTCTATGTTGGGGGGGGGGGTGGGGGGGTTGGGGGTAATTTCAGTGACTGAGCCATCATTGTTGAAATGTGGGTTTACTGTTACCAATTTGTACATATATCTAAATAATATGAGTAATGACTATGAAAATGTCTTTCTGTTTTGACTTTGACAAACTTATTGTTGAACATCTGCCTGTGGCTGGTTCATGAATCCTTTGGTTGGATGGGTCTCAATCACAACTGTAAGGCTTGCTGATGATTTGTGGAAATGTAAAATACCATTACTGGTTCTTTATCTTCTATGTAATTTTTTTTACAAACTGACGCTGATGGTTTGGTTTACACAGATGAAGATCATCTTCAGTTGCTTCCAAAAGATCTCTACAAAGCTGGGTTCCGAAGGCTGCCAAAAATATGCAATTCAAATGCTTCTACCATTGTATAAAGTATGTGAAGGGTTTGCTGGGAAAGTCATTTCAGGTAAGGCTGTTTAGTCTCAAATGTAATTTTTTTTGTTAAGGGAGGAATTTTAGTTTGACTCTTAGATGTTAGTTAACAGAATGAAATTGAATGATTCTAAATAAATTGTGAAGATATGCTCTGGGATAACAAGTCATTTATTAATATTCCATGCTGAATTCAGGGGTTAAAGGCCCAAGGCATTAAAAACTAAAATCCTCCTAGACCAGAACAAATGCAATCCATGAACCAACTATTTCGGGTGTGGTTTGCTAATAATTTTATGCGAATATGGGTGAGTTTTTCTGTTCAATTCACTGCCCTCTATACATTGATGAATATTCTGGTTTTTACAAAGTCGAATCTTGATTTTATCATCTGACAAATATTTAACTCAAACCACTTTATGGCCTCATTGAGAATCTGTTTTGTGTTCTATGCTGTGATGCTTTTACACTTTGAAGTGACTCAATGATTTTTTGTTGTATCCTTTTTAAGACCGCCTCCATGAAGCACCACATGTGCCCCAGATTTTGACCCGGATTCTAAAGGCAACTAAAATGGTTGAGAAATATCCACTAACTGAAGTCACCCTTCAGATTTGATCTTGATTTGGTCCCGTTTTTAAAGCCAATAGTCAGTTAATTTTGCACTATGCACTTGTGAATGCATACATATGTGCACGTGCTATCAATTTTCTATGCAAACACAAGACATGCATTACCCTTTAACATGCTGTAGATGTCTGTTTAGCGTGTCACCATGTCAAATGTATCCCCCCCCCAATCCGTCTGACACTTTGCTTTATCTCATGCTCTGTAGATGATATCAAACAATTAGCACAAGAGGCACGCCAAAGCATAAAGGAAGTAATAGGCCAAGAGAGTTTTCTGCAACTGTATAACACAATCAGGAAGAACCAGAAAGAGAAACGCGAGGGGAGGAAACAGGAAGAGAAGGTGATTGCTGCTGTTGATCCAATGCGCCATGCCAAGAGAAAGCTTAGAATATCGGCCAAGCGTCAGGCCAACAAGAAGAGGAAGATAACGACGATGAAAATGGGAAGATGGATGCGGTAGAAACTAGAGAAGTTTTTCATTTGTTCCCTGACACGAGGGATATATTTACGCCTATACATACACATGTTCAGAAGGAAGAGTGTACAGTTGCTGCGCTGTCCTTGAGGATCTCTTCTTATGTATTCAACTTATGCTCTTCATTGATAGAAAATGAAAAGTTGTAAAATTTTGATATAGGCTGAAATTTGAGGGTCAATGATTTCAGGACAACAAAAATAATAGGCCGTGTAATTCGATACTGATGGGACTGATCAAAGCCAGTCCAAACTCTTAATATGCATCAAACACATGAATAATATGCCTCCAACCCACAATGGTTTGAATTTTTTAAAAATATTATATGATTATACTTTTACAAGATAATAATTATATATACTTTCAAAATATATTGTAGGACGAATTAAATGTGTACTTTCAAAAAAGTAATAAGATGTATATTGATAGTATGTCTATATTATATTACGTGATCTCATTTACTGCATTTGAGGAATGACTAAAATAGCTCTCTCAACACTCATATTAACGATGTATATGATGTATATGTTTTGAGGGTAAGTAACAAACATTATCCTTGAGGGGAAAACTTTTGGACCTCGGGCCAGAATTTCATGATAGAAACACACTTCAACCAATAAAATAAAGGAATTAATACAATCTGATTTTGTTGCCCTGAAATCATTGACGCTCAAATTTGAATAGTTAAATGAAGTGAACAATCAAGACTCTAACACTAAATGAAAGCGATGGTAAGAGAACCTTTTCAAGTTTTTTTTTTTGAATAGTTAAATGAAAATAATAATCTAGACTCATTTTCATGATGTCCCATTTTTACCCACCAAAAAAAAAAATCAAGACTCAAGTAACTACACATTTCTTTTTTTAAAAAAATGGATCTTTATTTTTAAGTCCATGTAAACTATGTTATTTAATGAACGATCCTTCCTTTCTTCATATTTCATTTTAAGTCTTCAACTTCTAAAGCCTTTTTTGTTTTTAGTCTCTGCGCCAAACATCCGTCAAAATAGTCAAAAAATATTCAATTTAAGTCAGTTTGTAAATTTTTTTTTTAAAATATCAAAACTGCCCTTAGAATTTTATTTTTAATTCCTTGTAAATTGTTATTTAGTAGTCGATCTCTTTCTTCTTTATTTGCATTTTAAGTCCTCTCAATTTGATATTAATTTTTTTTAATGTTAGATTCCCATATTTAATTATTTTGTGTTTTGCATTAAAGCCATTATTTGTTTTAGTTTTTATTTATTTATTTTTAGAATTTTATTCATGAAAGTTCATATTTTTTCACGATATTATACAATCTTAGCTATGCCATTGCACACTATCATTAATTTGAAATATTAAATAATGGAAATTGAAGAGAAGTTGAATCAGAAAATCGATATCCTGGTAATAAAAATGTTGAAGAGGGTTTCATTTGTGATTTCTTTCATTTAGGAGATGAGTAATTTAAGAATTTCAATTATCCGTTAGCCCCAAACAAATGGACGTTTTGCGAGAGACTAATGACAAAAAAAACGTTTAAAGTTGGGAACTTAAAATGAAATACGAAAAAGGAGGGATAAATCACTAAATATCATAGTTTACAAAGACTTAAAAATAAAAATCCATAAAAAAAAGTCATTTTACATTTCATGCACATATTTAGATAGGCATTGCAGAGAAGAAAATTGGTAGACCTGGTGTTGTTGCATTTCAACCAATTCCAGTTTTACATAGAAAGAGGAATTGACTGTAACTGAAAAATTAGAATTCCAATTCCACTCAATGTGACAAAATGAGACCTGTAGCCATTATGCTTTGTCAATTAATTTTGATGGTGGTGGAAGATGTTTTTTTTAGGGTGGCCTGGCTTTTGATGGGACAGTGGGGCATGGTTGCCTGAGACATAGTTGTCAATATTAATGTGTGTACATGTTTTTTTTGGTACATCATCAGAACAATATTTACATGAACATGGATTTGTTCCCCAAATTTTTTCTTGAAAATTTGCCAAATGTGGGTGTCTGTGACAAGGGACCCTAACATTAGTTAATAAAACCGTAAATATAATTACCCAATGACAGTGGTTGTGCCTTTGAGATGACTTTTATTAATTAGTGCCTATTTGGATAGGGTGTAAAGACTGGTAGGAATAGCTCGGTATAAACCCATTTTAGACATTTGGTTTGACGGAATAACTCGGTATCTGGAACCCGGAATTGTTTGGAATAGATGGGTATTTGGATTCCACCTCCCCATGGAATTAATCTATTTCAACAACAATCATAAGTGAGTCCCATGTCAGTGATTCAGTGCACGGGAAACGACGTCGATTTCGATCGTGGGTCCATCGCATCCAACGGTCGATGTGAATCGCATCCGACCGTCCGATGCGATTGATCCCCCGTGAACACATTCCCGCACCGAATCACTTCCCTATGACCAGCGGTTCGTGCGGACGACGTTTCCGATCGCGGGTCCATCGCATCCAACGGTCGACGTGAATCGCACCCGACCGTCCGACCCGTGATCCGGCCCGTGAATCGCCTTTAAATTTATATGCTAGTCATATCATGGATCGTTAATCGCACCCGACCGTCCGATGCGATGGACCCGTGATTGATGGTACGCGCACCGCACCGACCGCACACCGCACGTGACTAACTATATATTTAGGTTTGATTACGTGTCGGTGCGGTCTCGATGTGCATCCAATCGAGGAATCGAGTGACTGGAAAAACGTGAAACCTCTATTATATATATAAGCCCCACATGTTATGGAACGGGGATAGATTTGAAAATATTCTACTTATTCTATTGATAGATTTATCCATCTAGGCATTAAGTGAGTATAAATGAAGGATAAAGTGATTTTGTGTTTGGTTGTGTTTTGAATTATTCTCGTATGGTAAACGTAAGAATAAATGTTTTGTTATTTGGGTAAAATGTTGAATAAAGTATGAATAAATATTTATAAAAGTTAAAAAGTAATGATAGCTGATTTGACATGTGATTTATAAGAGGTAGTGTCAGTTGATTTGACAGTGAGCCCACATATTCTTTTGGTGAAATAACCTAGGATAACTTTTATTCTAGGGGTTGATTGGAATCCATATACCACTTTATCAAGGTTTATTCTAATATAATTTATCTGAGATTATCCAGGTAAACAAACACCCCAAAATACTTATTAAGGGTTATCCGGGGTTATCCAGGGGTTTATATCGAATCCAAACGGGGGCTAAGGGTTCAGTTCATGACCCCATTCCTTACTATCCAAATAGAGCAGTCCACACATTTGTCCACACATTTCAATTTGGCCCTTGTCCTTACAACCGTACTTCTTTACATTCCAAAATACATCCTTAAAATCAGTCCACACATTTCAATTCAGACATTGTTACACTTAGTTCTACATGCATATTTAAAAATTCAATAAAACATATATATAGTTAGATAAAATATATGCATTGTTAATATTTTTTTACATTTATTAAATATGTTTATTCAATTCATAATGAAGCATTTTATCAAAATATATGCATCTTAATATGTTATTATAAATTAAAATATCTTATATGTATTTTAAACTATAAAAAAAAAATTGAATTTAACGTATTTTTATTTTTAAGATTAAAAAATGGATTATCCCACACTGGCTTCTCGAGCCCGGATAATAAATAAAACTATATAAAAGGCGGCTGTGGAGCCTCAGCCGCCCGTCGGTCAAGAACATCTTGTTTCAAAGCTCTATTTTGACATTGAATGATGTGAACATAACATAATAGTCTCCTCTAACTCATTTCCCCTCCTCCCTAAAACTTTCTATATTAATCTTTTTTTTAATGTTATCTTGGACCCATTCAAACTTTTAAGACAGGCTAATCTTCTGAGTATTTTAATCGATTCACTTAAAACTTTTTTTACGGACATTTGAACAAGTTTAGGGTGAAAATTGAACAGGCGCTAGTGAAAAACAAACTCATTGTGTTCGGCAACTCACCAAAAGCCTCATGGGTAGTTTATGTGATGACATTGAATATTATTGGTTCTTTTTATTAAAAATTAATTTTATATCAAACATGCATTACACATTTTAAAAATTTTAAAATATTCTAAATAACATTATCTAAATCCCCTTACAACAAAATCCTGAACTCCCCTTCTGGTATATCAACAATCTCAAAAACATCTAAATTTTTGGGGTATATCAACAATCTCAAAAATAGCATTATCTAAATCCCCCTTCTGGCACATCAACAATCCCCCTCTGGTATTTCCAAATATAGCAATACAACTTTCTGGGATCGGATTCGGTCAGTACCGAGCTCGGTCAGTATCGAACTACACCACGTTCAAATCGAACTGCATCATCTATAAATCGAACTGCACAACCAATTGTTGGATATATATTTCACTCTCTTATTGGATACTGATGATACTTAGGAATTCATATTTTCTCCCGTATCTAATTGAATCCAATAAGAGAATAAAAAAATATACTCAACAATTGATTGTGCAGTTCAATTTATAAGTGATGCAGTTCGATTTACACGTGGTGCAGTTCAATACTGACCGAACTGACCCGAGGTCAGTGCTCCTGTCTCACTCTTTGATTACCGATAAAAAAAAAAAATCTCAAAAACATTGATTCTCAAACTATAGTTACCATGAATATACCTCACATAACCCTGAGTTCAGCTGTCCATGGATGTTCACTGAAATCACCAGTCATATTTACCCACAAAAAAAACATAAAAAATCTGCCGTATATATTGCGTACAAAAAGGACGAAACACTGATAAGGCCAATAATACCACGTGCTCCATGCAGCTCAACCTAATCAACAACATCATCTCTCTATTTAAAAAAAAAGGAAAAGATATATATAACCCCTTGAAAGTTCACCTAAATGCATAAAGACCCCTCATTTTCCTTATATTCCGTGTACACCCCCCAAAACAATTGTCCTGATCAAACATATACCCCTGATCTAATTTGCCATCCAATTTGAACGAATATTCGGAAATATACCGTTAATTTATGGCAGCATGTAATTTTATATGCATATAGACCCCTCAATTTTAACAAAAATGCAAATTAACCCCTCAAAATTACCAAAATGCACACAACATCACCAACAATCATTCCTCTTCATCCCAATGGTCTTTTTTTTTTTTTTTTTTTTTTTTACCATTAGGTGAGATTTGATATTTCAAATACCCCTTAAAAAATCTTGGGGGTACTGTAGTTCAATAATTATTTCATCTTTTTTTTTCATTCCACTTTATATTTGTTAAACCCTAGAATGTGTTATGTGTTTCGTCTGAAAGAGATGAGGTTATGTGTTTTGTCTGAAAGAGATGATGGTAAACATGAAATAAACAGAAGTAGTATAGTAATGTAACACTTAGGGTTAATTTAACTACACCCTTATTTGAAAATGTTAATGGCAGGGGTGTATGCATATTAAATCGATAGAATGAGTGGGTTACATGGATTATCACTTATCAAGAAAATGAGGGATCTATACGCATTTAGATGAATTTTCAGGGGGTATATAAATTTTTTCCTTTAAAAACAATCAAACTAAATAGCATAGTTTACAGGGGCTTTAAAAAAAATTCAAAGGGTAGATTAAAAATTTGAACCATCCGTTATCCTCAAACAGGCAGACGTTTGGTGCAGGGACTAAAAACAAAAAAAGCGTTAGCATTTAAGGACTTAAATAAAATATAAAGAAGGGAGGGATCAATCACTAAATAATATAATTACGTGGACTTCAAAATGAAAATCCCAAATAGAAAAAATATAAAGCACTCACACACCGCCCTCTTCGAAAAAGCTCAAAAAAAAAAAAGAAAACGGAGCAACCTCTAATGGCTTCCCCACCACCCAAACAAACCCAAAGCCACTCTTCCTCCTCCGTCGCGAGCAACCCAGCCACCACCACCTCCCGCCAGAAATCCATCCTCAACAAATACAGCTCCGACGCCGCCATCCTCTCCATCTACGACTCCTCCC
Organism: Acorus calamus; assembly: GCA_030737845.1. Taxonomy (NCBI): domain Eukaryota; kingdom Viridiplantae; phylum Streptophyta; class Magnoliopsida; order Acorales; family Acoraceae; genus Acorus; species Acorus calamus. The sequence continues at coordinate 7,514,305 of CM060860.1, forward strand.
CCACCACCTTCAACTACTCCCACTCCCTCTCCCTCACCCACCACCACCCACTACCCCCAACCCATCACATCCACTCCTACCTCTCCAACATCCAACGCTCCGGCCTCCTTCAACCCTTCGGCTGCCTCCTCGCCTTCGACCCCGTCGACCCAAACCTCCCCCTCCTTGCCTTCAGCTCCAACGCCCCCTCCCTCTTCCTCCTCTCCCCCCTCCTCGGCGCGGACGTGCGCACCCTCTTCATCCCCACCTCCTCCGCCTCCCTCGTCCGCGCCCTCTCCGCCTCCGCCGACCCAAACTCCCTCTCCCTCACCTCCGCCTCCAAAGGCTCCACCTTCCACGCCACCCTCCACCGCATCGATGTCGGCGTCCTCCTCGACCTCGAGCCCGCCCTCCCCGACGAGCCCGCGCCCGTCCGCGCCGTGTCGCGCCTCAAGTCCGTCTCGGGCGGGGACGTCGCGGCACTCTGCGACGCGGTCGTGAAAGACGTGCGCGCGCTCACCGGGTACGACCGCGTCATGGTCTACAAGTTCCACGCGGACGGTCACGGGGAGGTCGTGTCGGAGGTCCGGAGGACCGATCTGAGGCCCTTCTTGGGCCTGCATTACCCCGCTGCGGACGTGCCGCAGGCGTCGCGGTTCATGTTCAAGCTCAACCGGGTGCGCATGATCCACGACTGCCGCGCGCGCCCGTCGCGGGTCATCCAGGACGATCGCCGCCTCAAGGAGCCTCTGGTGCTGGTGAATTCGATCCTCCGCGCGCCGCACGCGTGTCACGCGGAGTACCTGACCAACATGGGCGTGGTGGGGACGCTTGTGTTGGCGGTGATCGTCAACCTCAACGGGTCGATGAGGCTCTGGGGGCTCGTGGTCTGCCACCATGGGCGGCCCCGGCGCGTTTCATATAATGTCAGGCTCGCTTGCGAGTTCTTGATGCAGGCCTTCTCTCTGCAGGTCGGGTCGGAGTTGCAGCTCGCAGCGCAGGTGGAGGAGAAGAGGATGCTTAGGACCCAGTTGTCTCTTTGCGATATGCTCGTGAGGGGGGATGCGTCGATTACGAATATCATTTCTCAGTCGCCAAATTTGGGGGACCTTGTTAAGTGCGACGGGGCGGGTTTGTACTATAAAGGGAAATGTGGGTTGGTGGGGATGACCCCGGATGAAGGGGAGGTTGAGCGCATTGTGAATTGGTTGGCCCAGTGTCACGGGGGGGCAATGGGATTGAGTACGGATAGTCTGGTTGAGAGTGGGTACCCGGGTGCATTGTCACTTGGGGATGATGTGTGTGGGTTGGCTGCGGTGAGGTTTGGCGATGAAGAAGGGGACTTCTTGTTGTGGTTCCGATCACATGCGGCCAAGAAGATGAAGTGGGAAGGGGAGGATTGGCCGGAGGACCCCGAGAATGCGAAGGAGGGGAGGATGCACCCCCGAGCATCGTATGAGGCCTTTCTTGAGGTTGTGAAGCATAAGAGCTTGCCTTGGGAGGCCGCGGAGTTGAATGCGGTGCATTTGTTGCAGCTCATCGTTCGTAGTTACTTGAAGGATGGGGGAGAGAGATATGATGTGGCGGTTGGTGAGTTGGAGGCACGAGAAGTTGAAGAGGTTGGTTCTATCGCGCATGAGATGGTTAGGATGATTAGGACTGCATTGGCACCAGTTGTTGCGGTTGATTCGGGAGGGATCGTCAATGGGTGGAATTCGGGGGCTGTGGAGTTGACAGGGTTGGCGGTGGATGAGGCTGTCGGGAAGTCGTTGGTCGGAGAGCTTGTGTGTGAGGATGTGCGAGAAGTTGTTGGGCATCATCTGTCCAGAGCTTTGCATGGTAAGTAGTCTTTCTACTTCCAGCCATTTTGTGTTCTTGAATGTATTATTTTCACATGTGTTTTTACTTAGCTAGTGATAATTTAGGTGTGTTCCATAATCCTGTAGTGTCTACTATTTCAGATAAATCTTCTCTAGATTACCGAGGCACATATGATATATTTTTAGGGAGAAAAAAATGTGTATTTTGTGGATGTTAAAGTGATTCTCTTGCACAGTGTTTGTTCATTCTCAAGTTATGATGATGTTGCAGACCAGATAACTATTCAACATCTTTTGGAGGTTTCCATCTGTTCAGTGCTTGTCTTGGTTTAACTTCTCTTCTTCTGTGCTTCAATGTCGTGGCGATAATTTATTGTTTCTCGACTTTTGCATATTACAGGAGAGGAAGATAAAAATGTGGAGTTGAAATTGAGGGGGCATGGTTCACAGAAGGAAAACTGTCCTGCTGTGGTAATTGTGGCAAATGCTTGCCCAAGTAGGGATCACATGAACAATGTCATCGGTGTGTGCTTCATGGGTCAGGATGTTACAAAGGAGAGAATTATTATGGATAAATTGTTACGCTTGAAAGGGGATTACAGAGTCATTGCGCAGAGTCTTTATCCGTTGATACCGCCCATATTCGCTTCAGATGAGAACAATTGCTGCTGTGAGTGGAATGCTGCGATGGAAGGCTTGACTGGCTGGACGAGAGAAGACGTTATTGGAAAATCGCTCATCGGGGAGATCTTTGGAGGCTTTGTTCCTCTCAAGGGTCAAGATGCGCTCATAAAATTTAATATCCTCTTGCAAGCTGCGATGGGTGGTCATGATACAGAGACGTTTCCATTTTCATTTATGAACAAAGAGGGTGAATATGTGGAAGCGCTTTTGACACCCAACAGAAGAGCTGACATAGGAGGGGGTGTGATAGGTTGTTTTTTCTTCTTGCAGACTCCTGTTGCTGACATTCAGGAGGCCTTTGAAGCTCAAAGGGAACAGGAAAATAAGTGTCGTGCGAGGCTCAATGAACTCGCTTACATCAAACAAGAATTGAGGAATCCTCTGGCGGGAATTCAGTTTATTCACCAACTCTTGGGAACAACTAATATTAATGAGACTCAGAGGCGGTGTCTGGAAACAAGTGCCCAATGCGGGAGGCAAATTATGAAGATTTTAGAGGATACTGATTTAACAAGTATAGAAAATGGGTATGCTTTCTTTTCCACTTTTGATTTGATTAGCATTATGTATGAAGTGCATAATTTATTCAAGTAGTATATGTAAATGAAAGCGCATTCAATCATAGTGCATGTTTCAGTGCTTGACTTAGGGTGCGTTTGGTTGTGCGATTGCAAAACTGATTCTGCAGGAATCTGCGATTGCAAACTTGATTCTGCAGGAAGTTCACTTTCTCAGCTTTTTGAAATCGCAGCTTTTGAGCACTATTTGCCTGCAATCGCTGGGTTTAAAACTGCGATTACAAAACTTTTTGGTTGCACGATTGCAAACGCAGCTTCCTGTAATCACAATCGCAGCGCAATCGCGCAACCAAACGCACCCTTAAAGAGGGATCTAGTTTGGCTGTTTCAGATTTCTTGTTGGGATTTTACTACTAGAGCTTGCATCTAATTGGAGTGCCTTGTTCTTTTTCTCCTTTTATTAATAATTATAATGAGAAAAAAAAAATTCTGAAGACATTTTGAGAGGAAGTTGTTATTAAATCACCTTTTCCAGCAGGTTTGTCTGCATAATAATCATAGATTATACACTACCTGTTCATGCTTCGAGAGAATATGCATAAACTTTTATGTAGTGGTCGACAGTGAATTGGAATTTCCAAAATTGAAATGGCTAAATGCCTATATAGTCATTGTAACAGTTATATTGATAATAACAGTTGCTAGTCTTCCACATGGATAAAGTTTTGGTCCTTTGTTGGCATCAGTGGAATCTGGAAACAGGGTGATGCCCATCTAGTACCATAGATATTCAAAAACATGGTAGGAAATGAACTACAAAATTAAGGTTAATAATATATGAACAATTAGTTGTTCAGGATGAATTTTTATCCATCGAATGCCTGAACAGATAACAGTACTGAAGTTTGTTGAAAATATCAGGCGGCAATATACTTGCTTATCTCATATGTTATTTTCCTGCTCTTCTTTTTATGAAATCACATGCTCTCTTTACACCCCCCCCCCCCCCCCCCCCCCCCCCCCCCCCCGTTCAGATGGGGGAATTAGCACAGTTTAAGCAGGGATAAGGTGGAATAGGCCTTAAAAGGTTGTTTGGTTACCCAGAATAGCTGGGAATTGTTATGCCTGGATGGCATGGTATAAAGTGGTATTGGTATACTTCCTCCTCCTTGGAATATTCCACCTTATTCATTCCATCAGCATAAGTTACCAGTCACATCCACTTTTTCCCTAACGTACGGAAACCCATTAACACTTCCAACCAGTCACAACCACTTTCATATTCTTCTCCTTTTTGTATAATTAGCTTGCTTTGTGTTTAATTATTTTTCATTGTGAACAGGAGGTGAAGTTGGAGTTCATGTTTAGTAAAAAATATAACACTTAATTACATTTATTATAGTGATTGTTAAAAAATATAATATGTTTAATAATAGCAAAAATTTATAATAATGTGGGTCATTATTTCTAAGAATATTAAGGGAGGAGCACAGTGATCTGTGATGCATATTGGCAAAGTTAATATTTAATTACATGTGTTGGACAATTCATTCATAATAGGATTTGATAAACAAAAAAAGTCAAAGGGTAAATTTGTCATTGACAAATTTATAAAATCCTTATACAAACCATATTCATCTCATATCCATAATTTATCCATCCTTTATCAAACAACAAAAACTTTGTTCTTACGTTTCCCTATGAGAATAATTGAAAATACAAACAAACAAAAAATCTTTTATTCCATTAGTATAGTTATCTATGTTGGTATAGCTATCTATGTTGATATAATTATCTATCCCGAATAACTCAATTCCTCCATCCAAACGGGAGCTTTGAGTTTTATGCCACCTTTCTCTTTGAGTTTTTATGAAATCTGTTTCTGACCATCTTTCTCTATAGAGTTTTATGCCACCTTCAGATTAAGGATATCGGCCTTTTGAAGTTTTGACCATAGTTTTATTTCTCTTGTAAGAAACTTCAAATAGTAGTTTCAAACTAAAAAATAAAAGAGGGAAGTAATAAATCTTGCATTTGTTAGGCTCTGTTTCTTTGCAGTATTTGAAATATTTTGTTTTGGATTCAAATTTTCTGAAATATCTGACTGCAAACCTGAAAATATTTTTATAATGCCCATGCGTCTGCATGTTTTTTTTTCCGAGTCAAATATTCTCCAATCAAAAGTAGTAAGACTCGAACTTGGAACCCCTCGGTGAAGAGGGGTTAACTCTAATTCCCATGCGTCTACATAGCTCTTCATTGATTGAAAACTTTATGATATCGGTGCCCTCTTTTTTAGTATAATTGGTGGATTTATTTACCTGACTATCATTCAAAAAATAGCATTTCTTAACATTTCATGTGTTCATATTTATCCATTGATCCATTGACTTACCTACAATGAAATTCCTTTTTCACCATCAGCATTAGAAATGTTATCAGGTCGTTGATGACATTTTTTATATGCTTCTATTGTTGCAGTCGTATTGAGCTAGCCAGGGTTAGCTTTCCTCTCGGAAGGGTTTTCGATGTCACAATCAGTCAAGTAATGCTTTCACTGAATGAAAAGAATCTGCAGCTAATTCTGAAAATTCCGGATGTCATCAAAACGGTGTCTGTATTCGGTGATGAAGTTAGACTTCAGCAAGTCTTGGCAGAGTTCCTAATGAATATAGTGCATCACTTATCATCTCGAGATAGTTGGGTTGAAATTGCAGTAATACCATCCCTGAGTGTGACAGATGATGGAATTGAGATCTTGCATCTACAGATCAGGTATAATTTTTTTTTCTCTATAGAAAGATATGATTTTTAGAATGAATTGATTCTAATGTTCTCTCTGAGTAACAAAAAAAGGTGCATAATGAATACGATTAGTATATCTAAACTAGGACACAATTACTTGTTTAAATTCCTACATCAATGGGCCCCATAATATGTTAGAATGTGTGAACAATCAAAGCCTGCATAGGAAAATGATATTTTGCAGAAAAAAACATATCTATCATTTTAAATCAGTGTCATCAAAGGATTAGTGTTCCAGGTTCATACACTATTAGCATTATGTAGGACAGACTGAAAAATGCACTCTTGTAAACACAATTCATGCCAACCATGTATAATTCAGTTGGTGCATGTAGATGTTTTCCACTCCAGTCTCATCATTATTTCAACTTTTCTAGTAGTTCTGCATTTTGTGGTTCATCAGAATATGAGGCATGCTTGCATATTGTTCATGATTGTAGTGTACATGGGCTCATAACTTATCTGTGCCAATGTCAATGCTTGGAATTACTGGTCTATTTTTTGCAATATCATCTATTTAGTAATGTGAGAAACATCATCTTTTTAGTAATGCTTTTGGGAATTTTGTTCCAAGTTTCTTTTGGAATTAGAACCATAATAAAAAGTGCTAGATGGCCTAGTTCATATCAATCAATTTCTTTTCCTACATGCAGGATGGCTCACCCTGGTGTGGCTTCAGAGCTAATCCAAGATATCTTTCATGGAAAACCATGGTCTACAAGGGAAGGGCTTGGCCTTGTTATCTCCATAAATCTTATAAAGATGATGAATGGAACTGTGAAGTATATCAGAGAGATCACAAAATGCCACCTTCTAATAGACATCGAATTTCCAGCACATTGAAGATGCATGAGGAATTGAAGTACGTAATAACACACAAGTCATTCCACAGAATCTGAATTGTTCCAATACCATAATACTAACTATTAACCAATACTAGTAGGATTCGGTTGTATCCTTTTTGTATTGATAAGGATCTGTAGCATATATGTAGCCTTGAAAGCAGGCTATCCTTTTTGGAAAGTTTGTTAGTGAAGTTGATCACAAGAAATGAATGCTAGATAGGCAGTGGTTTCATGCACTAAGAATGAATGTGCTTTTTATAATCAAATTTTTCACAACTTGAAAGCTTACTACCCAATGATAAGAAATTCATCAAAGCTTTTATAGATTGAAAAACCACATCTTTTTTGGTGGGTTAAAAAAACCACAAAATTGCATGATTTATGAATCCAATTCAAAACCTGGATTTGCCAAAAAAAACTCTGGCATGGGAAATTTAGAACCTGAATTTGGCATCTTAAATGATATGGTATCCCCTTTGATCTAACTATACAACCAATTAGACATATATTTTACTATTTTATTGGATCCAATCAACTATGAGAAAAATATGAATTCCTAAGTATCATTAATATCTAATAGAGGAGTGCAATATATACCCAACAATTAATTGTACAATTCGATTAAAGAGATGTCCAATTCAATACTGACCGAACTGAACTGACCAGATCCAATCTTGACTGGATCCAATCTCATCCCATATAGTTAATGTTGTCCACACCAATTGTAATTAGCTGTGGTGCACCACTCATTACCCCAGAAAGTTCAACAGCCACGACCCCTCCATCATGTGCCTTAAAGAAGTGACACAAGAAGGTATGCAAGGTTAAAAAGAGCAAGCTTAGTGAATCAGAATCTAACATATATGTAGGGAATTCCAATTACACTGGTAAATCAATTCACTCGGTGGAAGAAACAGTTCAAATGGCAGACTCAGAACATTCTTAAAATTCAGGTATAAAAACCCATGAGGTATATAGTTAGAGACATAATCATCACTGCTACATATCAAACATGAGCGCGCACAGCCAAACCAAAAGCATGATTTACACAAATCTGTATATGCACATACATGAAAAAAAAAAAAAAAAAACAGACTTCTGCACATTAACTTGTAAACAAAAGTCCAAAGTCACCAAGGCAAGCAGCAAGAGCTGTTGCTCCCCTATACATCTAATATACATAGACCCCCATTAAACACAGAATGAATCCACTTAAGATCCATTCAATAAACATTTACAATTCACACTTACAAAACAATCCAACCCCCCCCCCCCCCCCCACCCCCCCCAAAGAAAGAAAGAAAAAAGACCGAAACACGCACCGCACCACCACACCTCCCTTTCAACTGTACACTTCCAAATAATCTCGAACTTCCTTTTATATGCTCTGCTTCATTCACAGTTATGAAATGCTTCAGGTGCATCCATCACTCCAAAAGTGGATGCACCTGTGCTTACAAACATCTCCTCCGCTCATGCTCTATACAATTTAATCATAATTATATATGCCACAGTTAGAAATCTAAGCAGCAATTATTTTTTGCTGCAATGAACAGCTACTCATAACCTGAGCTTCTTCCAACTTGGACTTCGAAGTTGCTCTTTGTTACACTCTCCGATGAATCCCTTAAGGAAATCCCATCTTGTGGACGCGCTCGGACATTCACGTTGAGTGGTGGAAATGCTTCCTGAAAGATCTTCATATGCACAAGTCTCGTCATGATATGAAAAGGAAATACAGTATATGAAAGAATAAAATATGCTCACATGATCCAAATTCAACATGCCAATATATATATGCACAGTATAATTATATCCAGATACAAGCAGCTCCAGACTAAGAGATAAGATTAGGGTCAGTTTATTTTTGTTATATTTTACATTGCACTCAAAAGTATTTCTGCAGTGAATTTCACAATAAACGAAAATTCATATTTCATTCTTACTGAATTACCTCAACAGCCTCTGGTCCTTCAGAATGGAAGAGAATAGGGCGACACCTTTTATCTTCATTCATCAAGCTTGAATTCTGGAAGTGAGTAACAAGAGCAGCTTTTCCCTGGATTCGGGCATAAGCCAATGAAGCAACTTTCTCACTATTAAATTTCTCCCACTTCTTTCCATTGAATGCCTGCTTTGCATGAAATTATTCAAGATTTCAAGGTCAAACCATCAAATACATACGAGGACCTGAGATTAAACAACTGATACTAAGCAAAGTACAAGCTTCAGAGACTCAGTTGATATTTCATACACTAACAATGAAGTAAAAGAAAACCTGATAGAAGGGGATGATGTGAGATGGAGACACCATATTTATAAAAGCATAACCCACATTGCATTTGTTCTGCAACAACAGAAAGCATCATCAGGTCTGCAGTTTCAGCAGGACAAACTGTCAGCGGAACAAACGGCAACCTTTTTAGGAGATGCCTGAAAATACTTACCTTAAAGTCAATTGGAAGGTAGAGGAAGTCATAAGTGCCCCTGTGATGTTCATCAATGGCAGCCAACAGCATCTTCGACGTGTACCTGAGAAGCAAAGAACCAGATCAGTGTCAATCAGGGTGACAAGGACAACTGTATCACTGTGGCACTAACATACACAACCATGCACTATTACACGACAATTTAGACTCCTAGAGGTGTTGTGTCAACAATGAGAAATCTAATTTCATCACATCACTGGCATGACCTTATGTATGCTATGGATCAATACCACAATTGTAACCCAAAGTGCTTGTGGGCTAATTATTCTAAATCAGAGTCAAGCCTAACATGATTTGAGAAAAGAAAAGAAATGAAGTAAGGCGCATTCAGTATAGGCAATATATCAAATCATGGGCAACTTGAAAGATCATCAATTTGTATATTGTTTAATAAATTAATTTCTAAAAAAGATGGACAGAAACTTACTTATTTGGGATGTTCTTTATCATAAGGGTTGTTCTTGTGTCCTCCCCACTAACAATTTTTTCCAAGTCAAGCTGGTACTGCTGCTTGCTATCAATCTGATTTCCATTGTTCTCTACACGGCGACTTCGTCCTCGCTCAATCAAAACATCTATGCCACTGGAACCAGGGCCAGGATATTGATTTCCACCAAGAAACATAGGACTCAACATCTGTGGTGACATCATTCTAAAATTCGGTGAACCATTCTCGGAAACATTTCCCGAAATAGGCATCCCGGAAGTCATAGCAGCTCGAGCACCCACATTCATCATATAACTACCCTCATTCCTGCTAAAACCCATTCCCCCAAATGAAACTGGATTCATGAAAGATGACTCCGGTGATTCAGGGACAAAGCCAAAATGCCTTTCAAAAGGAATGCCAGATGGAGCTGATCCAACATGGTGGTGGTTTTGGCGTGATGAGACAAGGAAAGATCCGTGCCGATTAGGATAAGGAAAGCCCTGTCCTTGGCCACTGGACGAGAACGAATGAACCATAGATGGTGTTGACCAGGCTGAAGAATGGCTATGCTCAGGATATGGAGTCTGACTACCCCAAAGGAATTGTGGTCCATTCATTGTGCCGACACCAGGTGCAGTGGAAGTTGGGCTCATGTTTGGCACAATTCCACTACTATGCTCTGGGAAGGATTGAGAATGATGAAAAGCAACACCATGTGTTTGATTAGTATTGGAAAATAAGTGATCTGATTGGCTAGTTCTATTTTGTTCTTTCCCAATGGGAGCAATCTTAACAAAGTTAGACCCCAAAGGAGGTAGAATAGAAGCTAATCCAGGCATATGGTTACTGGTCACAGGGCTAATGGTTCCCAAACCCGGGGATTGGCTAAGAGTCTGCATCGGACTATTATCACTTGGACTGCCGAATTGTGCCCAACTACCTGCCATCAATGCATTCCATTATCACATCTCAGCTACATTAAGAAGTAATTCAGGTATTGCACAAAAATAGAAGAGCAAGTATCAAATCAAAACAAAGAATTCAAGAGCATACACAGAAAAAATATTTACCTAGAATACCGGGGGGTGAATTAGTTATAGGTGAACCGACATGAGTTCGATAACCCCTGCTTTCATCTTGGTCTAGTTCTTGGGTCAACTGCTGCATCAAGCTGAATAAAGTACAGTAGATCATCATCAAATAGGGCATTCACGTGAACGCGTACAGTAGAGTTTATAAATCCAACTACAAATATTGGGAAATGTGCTCTATTGTTTTACCCTGCTTCATTGTCTAGCCAGCCACAAACAATCCTGACCGTTGTGTTCAACTATTGTTCATGCCATTCATCATTCATCATCATTTTCCCCCCATCAAACTAATACATTTTACAAATATTATTACAACAAACTTTAAGAATTACCCCCAACAATCTCAGGTGGGCCTTATGGATCAAAGTAAAGTCCAAGGATTTTGAGCAATGTTTTCGGACCAAATGTCTACCCCAATCAGGCTCTCTACCCCAATCAGGTTCTATCTTAAATGGCTACATATAATCAACTTCACATCAACTTAAGGGTAATTCAAAGATTCTTAATTTTTATCATTTCTTATAACAATGGAAAACACTAAGAGCCAGTTTGGTATTCATTCTCATTGAGTCATTCTGCTAGAACACCCAAGAAAATTGTATTTGGAATCTTCCTTTCTTGTGTTCATTCCTGGAAATTCCAGGCCAAGTTTCTCCTTCCACGGAATCAAAACAGAGCTGGATTCCTAGAAGGAAGAATTCTCTTTCTGGGCCAGAGTTATCAAACTGGTTCTAAAACATCCAAGTGGTACTCTGACAAACAATTTTTTTTAAAAAAGAAAAAGAAATAACTAGAAAGCATAAATCATTGATTTTGACCAAAGCCTGTATTATTATATGAAAAGAGCCTCTTTTACTCTCACTATGATTGAATTCATGCCTTTTTTTTTTTGCTAAATTTCAATTCCTTAATACATCTAGACGACTCTCCGATTAGAACTTACTTCACCCGACCAGTGATATGGCATCTACAAATAAACATAATATAATTCATATACACACAAACAAGGACAAGACAACATTATGATTCAATTATTTATGGATGGTTGTCTACTTGTCTACACTGCGTATGTTTGCAGATAGCATATACTTGTATAAAAGAAAGATTAATACAAATGCACAAAATGGACTGAAATCTGATCCACCAAGTCGTGTTCCATTCCATGCACAATTAATATGTTGGATGAGAAATGCAGACAAATTTAAATAATATTTAAGATGAACTAGATGGAACTCCATGCACAATTCCTCAATTGCATGCAGTAAATCAGACAAATTTGCAAAAAATAAAAATAAAAATCAAGTGTCACAAATAATAACTGCTTGCATTATCATAAATATAGATTTCCTCATATAAAAATATGAGAGGAACTAAATGATGCATCAGTGCATCACTAACACAAGACACTAAAGAATTTATATCGATATTTACAACTAAGATTAGCACAATTTCTTTCCTAATTGTGTAAAAAAGTAATAGGACCATGCACATACTTTCGTCTTGCCCCTCCTGGACGACTGGGTTCAAGCTTTATACGTTTCCCAGCTATGTCGCTTCTATTTAATGAACGAAGAGCCGCATCTGCTGATCTGACATCATAGTATTCAACAAACTTATGATGTTTCTTATGGGGTGTCTCTCGTATCTGTTAATTAAACAAAGGAACATCCAGACCAAAATTTAGCCAGCTTACAATATCGGTCAACACAAAAGCATTTGCAGGCTATTAAGAGGAATGAATTAAAAGTAAGGAACTCCTGACCTCTTTCACTTCACCATAAGCCCCAAATATGTGACGAAGTTCTTCATTAGAAACAGATGGGTCCAAATTGAATACTACAAGAGTTCCTTGGTTAATATCCTTATCTGATGGATTGTCCTGCAAATAATCCAGGAAGAAGATAAAAAACAGTACAAGAATATATGAAGCTGTTATAAAACAAATCGGAGTAGTCTGACTAAAATCAACAATTTTGCATTTCTTTTTGTCATCATCACTTGATAAAAACAACAAATCCCAATGCACAGAAGCATTGAAATTTTGTAAAAGCATATAATGATCATTATACTTCTATGAATTGGAAAGCATTAATTCTGTTGAAAATGCTGCATAATTCAGGAGCCTGGAGTAAACAATAAACATTCTGGCTAGCCAGGTTCAATGGAAAAATGGAAATAAAGAACGAATTTCTATATCAACCTTTGGAATTGAAAAATGGATATCAAGTTTTCTTCGCCGTAAAGGTTTGTTCTGTAATGCACGCATAGCAGTACGAGCATCCCGTATGTCATAGTATGATATCATTACAAACCCCCTATGTTTGCATGCAGTGTAGAGGGTCCTGATATCGCCATATTGCTACAGAGGGAAAAAAAAGAACAAATTATATCAATCAACACTCATATTTAGATATCAGATGATGTCCACTGAAGCAAGGAAAAAAAAAAAACATCACCAAAGATATATATATCTTTAGATCACAAAAAAAAAGAAAATAAACAATGGGACTTCCGCCAATTATCATAACCATATATTACAGGTTAAACAAATGAAGCAAAACCAATAGGCTAGCATGAGATGGAATAATTTACCACTTCACATGAAATAAGTTATTATGATTACCAATAAAAAAAAAGAAGTTATTATGAATCATCTTCACTGCAGATAAGATATATCAAGCAATAAGATAACCTGCAAGTCAGAAATGGATAACATAAAACTACTCACGGTTAAGAATCACAATATTAAATAAATAAGTGCATGCCATTATTAAAAAAATATTCCATATTTTAAATGTCAGAAGTAAACATTAATTTCAAAATTCCAGAGCAAAGAAGTGATACAACTAGTGACAAAGGTGAAACCTAAAGATCCACAATAGCAATTAAGCAGACAATATTAAAATTCTGCAGATCTCCTCTAACCTTGACTTAGTTGGCAGTCCAAAAATAACTAAAAATGGTAATTTCAGAATTCCAGAAATGTGGATCACCCACATTATTACAAAATCTGTCACAAAATATATTTCTCTGGGAGTTGCTATTTAAAACCTCTATTTTCTTGTGATCAACTCAAACTACTTTTGAAAGTCTCTCTTTCAAATCATTTAGCAGTTGAATCCCACCTGTTTGTGAAGGCACTTCAGGCTCAGAACAAAGTCCATTTCAATTTCATTGCCTTTTGCTTAACTTTATCAATTTTTTTCTTAAAATTGCTCATTGATTTATATCCTGTGGTCCTCAAGTTGTAATCTTTGAATTGATGTTTGCGATGAATTATTAATTGGACTATAGTTTGATGCTTGGCTTGCAGAAATCATGACATGACCTAATTAGGGCAATGCTCACACTTTCTTTCATCATTCTACTACCAAGAATAAATCACTAATCAATCTTCAACCCACCGAAAAGAAATAAAAGTCCACTGTCAAAAATCTAGTTCGAGTGAGGTACCCAAAATCCAGACATACCTTTGTTTCTATTCTCCAACTCATTATGCTCTAAATCCGTACACACCTTTTCAGGGAGGTGCTTAACAAGGATGACATGATTGGTAACTCTTTAACCTGTCAAGAGAATAAACTCATATGGTCACCTAGGATCCATTGGGGTTTGAATGTTGTGGAGACAAATGAGACCACATGTCTCTTGGAGCTACTGCGGGGAATGAATCTTGACTAGGAAGAGGGGAACACATTGGTTCGGAAGCCATATAAACATTAAGGATTTTCGATGAAGTCCAACTGATGGCTGAACATGAACTCATCTAGAGATCTTCCTTCAGCCTGCCTGGCGAGTCAATTTTTGGAAGTGTGAGCTCCATTAAACATCTGGTGTTTCATGTGACCACCTTCGTTAAACAAGATTCTTACTAAGGTGAACATGAAAACATGGACAAATAATGGGAATGTTTCATATGATATGTGTGGATGGGAGGATGAGTATGCAAAGCATCATTTTTTTTGTGTGACATGGAAGTAAATCAGTGTGGTTCAAGATTGGAGCTGCTTTGGGGATCAGATATTGACTTCAGTAGTTGAACACAAACACGGGATTAGTTTCAGCAATGGCAGAGAAAGAGCAATAGAAGCAAGAAAGTGAAGTTTATAAGTTTTGTTCCCCAATTTGTTGGTGCATTCAGCTAACATGAAAGTAAACATTTTCAAAAGTGGGAGGTCTATGCTGAAACTATATGGGTAGGCCTTGCGGTGATGCATCAAGATTGGATAAGGATTAAGCTCTTCACACAAAAAAAGAAAGAAACTTCAATGTTTCAGTTTTTTTCTATGGAACAATGAACAATGCCCATATTTTAATCAATGAGGACCTACCCAGTGTTTCTCTCTAAATATTGTATTAAATTGTTACCTAATTCTCTTTTAAATATATATTGAGCCATCATTTTTTAAATAAAATTTTAAACACTCTCTCTTAGATAGCAACTTCTTCAATGCAACCAGATCATGAAAACACGATTCAAATCGATTTTGGAGAGAAGTTACCAAGCTCCTCATAAAAATAAAAAACTCCTTTGTTCTCTTTCAAAATGACTTGTAATTTGGGAAACAAGGGCAGCATTGCAATTGGCTTTGTCTTATTGAGAAGGAGCATCTATAACTACAATTCACGGAATGAGAGGTAGCAAACCCAGATATAGTATGTAAAAGCCTCTATTTAATGCTGCAACAGTTTGTTACCATACCATCTTTCCTAAACTTCTGTCAGCTAACGTATCAGATATTTCTAAAGTAAACTTCACTGGGCTAAAGGGTACCCTTTGATAAATGTATGATGTTTCATGTCATACGCTTTTAATGTAGTATTTGAACCATATAATGATCACTTGAATTGGAGTAGAGAGAATTCCTATGTACTGTTTCACCATTGGGAAGGATCCTTGCCTTTCCCCTGGCTTTGACCTTTTCCTTTTTTATTTTTTTCTGTTTTTTTCCTTGTGCCCATTGTATATAGCCCCTGCAATCAACCACCCGCACACCCCCCCCCCCCCAAAAAAAAAAAAAAAGTTCTCCAAAAAAAAAAAAAACAGAGATATCATATCCTTGGATTTGAAAACAGAGAGCAAATAAACCATAAAAAAGGCAACCCAAACTCTGATACATCACATGGAATTATATAATGAACTCATTTTTCCTAGATACCTAAAAAATCTGAAAAATGCATTCTTCATACCGAAATCACTAGTGCAGATGTATGGAATCCCAGCAAGATGGACATGATAAAGACTAATTACGTGGTAAACTAAAAACTGAAATGACATCCATTCTAAAACCACCAAAATCTGTAACAAGAAAAAAAAAAATATATATATATATATATATAAAAGCACACCTCAAAAAGAGATCGTAGTTCAGAATCTTCAACATTGCTGTTGATATTTCGGACAAATAACGTCCTAGAAGGATGCTCCCCATAAGGATGCTCCCCAGCAACTGCACCTACACCATTTGGAAGACCATATTGACCATTCCCATTTCCATTTGCCATGTATCCATCACTTAAACTTGCCTTTGCCATGCCAATGCTCAAACTATCAGTCGGATCATGATCCATTTCCATGCCGCCAAAAAGGTCATACTCTTCCAACTCCTCTATTTGACTGGGGAGCTCACTCAAGTCAAAGTCATCCATAATGCCAGCTAAAAGTTCATCTTCATCATCAGGCAGCAAGCTTCCAATTGCGTGTGTCTCCATGTCCTCAATTGGATCCTTATCCTCCACATCTTTATGAAGTTTACTTAACTTTGATGATATGTCATCAATAGAGCGCATCCCATGATTAGCATCTAAAAAATTCACTGCATCCAGTTGTAAAATGATGTTATCAGACATAATCTGCAATAGTTGTTAAATGAACAAAAGACTATGTAAGCCGCGTACATAGTTCCCATTTAATGGAAACCATTGAAATCCTCTACCATAAGAAAATGCAAAAATGAAAGCATAAAGGAGAAAAAATATATGGTTATACACAATCAGTGGTATAAACAATCTGACAAGAGAACTGGAGGCCATATGGAGATGAGTATGAAGAAACAAGTAAAACACATCCAATTAAGCCATCAAAGATTGGATGAAACCATACATTTTGCATGTGGAAGAACAGGCAAAGAGCTGGAGAAGAGACTGGCATCACTTGAGCCCACTGGAATTCCCCATAGTCCACTTCCAGTGTTTTGTGGAATCTTCACTGGTGCAACTTTAGAAAGCTCTGTCACAAAAAAAAAAAATTCAAATTAATGAGGGAGAAACGAAATCTGTCTCAAGTCTAAAGTGGGGGGAAAAGGGGACCATCCACACTACCCGCTGAAACCGAATGATCCGATGACTGTCCCATTGCATTGCCTCTGCAAAGAAAGAGTACAAGAAAGGGTACCATTAATGACCAAGAGCAAAGTAGAACATGTTATAACCAAGGTTTTCATGCACAATAAGATGAAGCATGTTTGTTAAATATAACATATAGGATTCCCCAATTTGATCATTTATGTTGGACTTAATCTTAACAAAACCAGCATGAATAAGTTCAGATGTCCATCTGTATGTGCACAAGTGTATATCAAGAATGAGGAGATAGTATTAACGCCTCATAACTTATCTATACATATGGGATTCATGTGTCCTCCACCAGATTCGATGCCTGGCCGAGCGGCTGAAGAGGTCAACCCTTCACCTACTCAACCAAGCTAGAAACTGGTAACTTATCTATACATATGATTTCAGAATACTAATTTCAATTTAGATAAATTTCTACTAGACACATGGAATGAAGGTCAGTAGTATATGAGCTTTATAATTATAAATCCAAGAACATTTTCTATAATATCATTTTCATTCAAGTTTGAATGATTCACTGGTTTGAGAATCTCATAACTCACATCTCATGCCAACACTGTAAAAGCCACTCATTTCCATATAAGCATTATTTTGAGCACTACATAAAGGTTTTCACAGTCAAGAAAAGGACGACAATCATGTATATGAAAATCAACAAATCTTTTACTAACAAACCAAGAACAATGATCACCATTGCTTAAAAAAACTCTACAGATTTTTTTTTAATCCCTTCTCGAGATCAAAGAATTGACACATACTGGGCAAGCCATCTAAAAACCCTAATTTTTTCATGGCCCTACAATCCCACCAATGCATTGGAAACCACAATGCAGGCCTCATCAAAGGGGAGGTCCTTTTCCTTTCAGACTAACAATATCCCAACTGAAAAAACCTCAATACGAGTACAAGCATTCACCAAAACTCATCAAAACTCCAAATTAGAGAACCCAACTTGACAAAAAGAATTTTAAGCACAAAAATTCACCATTCTTGGGATCAGATAATTCAAAGCACACCAAATAAACTCACCTCAAAAGATCAATTTTTCCCAAGACCATACAACCTCAACATCAAATTTGCAATAAAATTCATCAAAGGTGAAGCTTTTTTTTTTCTTTCTTCACTTAAAAACCCCAAAGAAAACCTCAAAAACTCATCAAAAACCCAAATTCTCAACACCCACTAACAAGTCTTCAATCAAAACAAACAAAACACAACGCACAATCACACCTTTAACAAAAAATCAAACAAAAGAAAAGAACCCCCCCCCCCTCCCTCCCCACCAACCATACTCCTCCAAAAGAACAAAACAACACAAACACACGACCCCACTCACCTCATCGAGTACATAACGAGCAAAACCTGAAATTTCAAGAGAAGAAGAGATGGGTCTGCATGGAGAGAATGGAAAGATGGAATCTTTGATTCCCCTCGAGTGATCCCAAACAACCCTTTGTTCCTCTTTCTGGTTCTTCAAAAAAAAAAAATCTTTTTAGTGAGAGAAAGTGACAGAGATGATCAGAGGGAGGAGTGAGAGAGCAGAAAACAATGAAGAGAGAGAGGCAGAGGAGGGAGGGCACGGGATTTAACTGTATTCGAATTCTATTTGGCGTCCGTTGACACTACAAGCCGAAACATCTACGTATCTGGAGTAGATTATTTGACGGAATGAACGTACTGTTTGACCCGAATCATGTTGTTAATTACTGTTATACCACCAGACGTTGAATGTGTAGATTTGGTATCGGATGAAGGGTAGTCTGGGGATGTTGATGTGGGGTTAGGAGAACTTGTTAGATTTTAAAATATTTCTGTTTTTTATTATTTAATAGATTACAGTGAAAATGGATAAGAAATTTTTTAATTGGGCAAATGATTGAAAAATTTTGACCACTCAAGTATGGTGCTTATGAATGCATTTAATTTTTTTGAGCCTCTCGTGGGTGGCAACAGGTCTTTTTTTTTTTTGTGTACAAAAAGGAGATCCCAGGGGTGCAACACAAGATTTCCTTACGAGGTCACCTATTTTACTATTATTCTCGTCTAAGCACGTTTAACGGAGTTGCATTTGTCCAAACACGTTTAACTTTGAAGTTCTGAAGGATCTGATCTCCGGTGCATTCAACAAGTCATTCTATAACTATTATAACTATTTTAGCATGTGTAAATAATATGTTAGATTATATTTTTATTAAAAAATTCAATAGTAAATTTTTTATATTTTATTTTTAATTTTTTTTTGAAAAATTCAATAAAATTTTTGTTCACACGGACTGCGTATAACAGCATGGAATGATATCTCTTTTATAAAATATAGATAATATGAAACTAAGAAGATGGACATTACAAAAAAATAACTGCATAGATTATTTCTTTCGAAATAAACACATGAATTTGTTGTCAGATTTGTTTATGTTGACGCTAACAGGGATGCCACTTGTATATATTCCATGAAATTTTGATTGGTGATTTCAAAATTTTGTTATATATTAGTATTTTAAACCTGAGAAAAAAAAGAGTGAAGGGGGAGTGAGTAGAAATGTTTGGGTTAGGTGCATGGACCTGATATCTAGTGTGGACGGAGTCCCGTGTGACGTCTTCTAACATGTGGGTCCCCTTTTTAGATTGGTTTTTTTTTTTTATTGTCACTTGTTCTACAGAGTTATATCACATACAACACAATACATTTTTATTTTATTCTATACTACTCTATACTAGAGTCCTCATTCAAACGGGGGCTTAAAGAATGGATAATGTTATGTTCAGCCGCATTTCCAATGAACCAATTTGGTTATTTGCAGATAGGACCCTGAATTATTCATATTTATGATTCGGTCCCTGACAACTCCCCCAAGTCGTTCGAGCTCGGTTCGGTTTGAGCTCGTTCATTTAGACAAATGAGCGAGCTTGAATAAGTTTTAAAGCTCGATTAGGCTGGGGACGTGGATCGAACTTCATTTTTGTGTTCAAATTTGACTCGCTTGTGTTATAAAAACTTAGTTAAAGCTTCACTAAACTATTTTATAAAATCAGAATATTAAATTAATACAAAGTTATGCTCATTTAAGCTCATGAACTTGGCTCATTTAGGTTAAAATTTTATTTTAAATCTCTAAAAACCCTAAAATAAAGAACGCTAGGCTCGTTGAGGCTCGTGAGCTCGGCTCGACTCGTTTATAAACGAGCCGAGCTTGAACATGTCAAAGCTCGACGCGTTCGGCTCGTTTACCACCCCTATCTCCCTCTATGATTATTTGCAGATAGGACCTCGGATCATTCATATTATGACTAGGTCCCTGACAAGTCTTTTACGAAACCGCTTTAACCATGGTTATTTGCAGATAGACCCCCGGGTCACCCATATTTATGTTTAGGTCCCTGACAACTCTTGTACATTCATGCCAACCACTTTAACCATATATGGTTATTTGCAGATAGGCCCTCGGGTCATTCATATTTATTCCCAGGTCCCTAACAACTCTTTCTTATTATTGCCAAACACTTTAACTGGACAATTTGCAGATAGACTCCTAGATCTCTCATATTTATAAGTAAGTCTCTAAAATTGCAAAGGCACCCGATGCATCTCTTTTGATTACACGTGTCTTTTTTTTTCTTTGAAGAGGACCGAGTTCTCTCTCTACTATTATAGCCATAGATATATATATAAGTGATTTTAGATTTCTTTTTATGTATTTCTCATGTATAG
This sequence comes from Acorus calamus, assembly GCA_030737845.1. NCBI lineage: Eukaryota > Viridiplantae > Streptophyta > Magnoliopsida > Acorales > Acoraceae > Acorus > Acorus calamus. Next base: position 7,535,029 of record CM060860.1, read on the forward strand.
TTGGTTATAGATTATATATGTACGAATTCTTTCTCTCTACTATTATAGCTATATATCATGTAAACTGATTTTAGATTTTTTTTTCTTCTATGTATTACTCATGTATAGTTAGTTGGTTATAGATTATGTATGTATTGCTCATGTATATGAATTCATTTATTTGTTTTCATATAGAGATTTTAGTTTTTATATTTTTTGTATGTATTGCTAATTGCTCATATATATAGATTTTAGGATTTTAGTATGTATTGCTAATATATATAGAGATTTTAGGATTTGATATGCATTGCTTATGTATAGTTGGTTATATATTATGTATGTATCGCTCATGTACAGGGATTTTATTTATTTTCATGTAGGGATTTTAGTTTTCATATTTTTTGTATGCATTAATCATGCATTTTTTGTATATATTGATCATGTATGCATTGCCCATGTATTTTGTACATATTACTCACATATGGGGATTTTATTATTCATATTTCATATGTAGAGATCTTATTTTTCATGCATATACAACTCATATAAAGTGGTTTCGTGAATGCTTTATAAACATTTTCAATAATAATAACACGCGCATTAATAATAGGGATTTTATTATAAATTATGTATCTATGATTAATAATAACACGCGCATTAACGCGTGCTTTAAACTAGTATTATATTATGTAAAAAATGGATCCATAGAGGTGAAATGTCCTGGAATTGGTAGGAGAAAGAAAAATATAAGATGATTCGAAGAGATGGGTTTGGGAGGTTGAAATAGGGGCAATATGAGGGTATTGGAGTTATTTGAGCGCCTCTACCAGAATAAAAATAGAGAATATTAATCATATCAGATAGAACTTGATCACAGGAGCACGGTTGCACTCACTTAAAGTTTTTAAAGGTATTTTTACACCGTGAGTTCTTTAGAGATATTTTGATAAAATTAAAATTTAACAGGGGTATGTATAAATGGAAAAATCCCTATCATACCTATTTGATTTTTTAATACCTATTTAATATTCTAATAACATAAGGGTGTTGGTGTTTAATAGAGAGGAAGAAATGAATAAATCCTCAACCAGCTGCATCTTTAGAGCATGTCCAATGGGTCTTCATTTTGAAGACTCTTATTGAAAATTTTGAGCTTTTGAAGACCCCTGAACTTTAATGGGGTCTTCAACTTAAAGATTATGCCGTTTTGAAGACCCATCAACTCCAATGGTGGATCTTCAATTTTTTTAGTATGGGTCTTCAAATTACTATTTTGACTTATTAAAATTTCATTCTACATTTGTCCATTTCATCTTTATTGTTTATTGACATTTATGTCTTAATGTTAATGTAAATAACCAAATTATATTAACTCTATATTTGCAAAAAAAAATAATATACGTATGTAAAGTTACAAGTGGATTTGTATATAAATTTATCACAAATTTTTTAAAATTTTATATTTTTATTAAATATAAATAGAAATTAAGAATTTATAATTTTGTAGGAGTTAAATGTCATTTATTAAAAATTGTTTAAGTTAATTAGGATATTTATAGGATTACAAACGCTTGATGTGACATATGAAGACTCAAACAGTAGGTCTTCAAATATGGAGCCGAAAGTGGAATTAAAGACTTGCAGTCTTCATTTTGAAGCTCGGTTAGAGCTGGAATAAAAATAGTGGGCTTCAAATCTCTTTTCTGAAGCTCGGTGGGAGCTGCTCTTAAAAGATCATTTGAAGAACGGTTGGTGTTTAAAGTTGGTGTTAAGTATTATCTAGAGAGAGAGAGAGAGAGATTATAATATAAAGAGATTATATAATATAAGATTGGTAGACCACAAAAAGTTTAACCTATCTTTATATACAGTGTCTGGTGAACCCTCCCTAGCCTCCACCCAAAAGAATCCACAAAACTTCCCAAAAGAATCCACAAAACTTTGTCCATTATAATACCTAAATTGACTGAATGCCAATCATGCATGTGTATCAGTCCAATAATTAACATAATAATTAACACTGGCACTCAAGCATTAGTTTGATTGAGTGAGTGTCACGCATATGTCATATTTTTTATGCAGCGGATATACCCACACCGATAGTTGAGTACCCTACACATTATATAAAAAACCAATTACTCTATTATTTCAAAAGCAGAAAGCCACCCAGTCCTATCCCACCCTATTTAAACAGTGCCCACCTCCTGTACTTTTCACCTCATAAGAATTCACAAGACCATTCTCCCCACCCTCAAAACTCAAATACAAAAAAAAAAAAACCATTCCCAAACCCACTTCATGGATCTCTCTCTTCCGTGACGGCTCTCCTCGTCTCCTGGTCAGATGGCCACTTTTTCGGCGACTATTTTCGTCACCCCTTGCATCCACCTTCACCTTCACCGGTGATCTCTTTGATGGACACCAAGTTGTTTGCACTTGAAGAACGAAACTCTAAATGGGCCTATTTTGTATAGATGATTCAAATAGAATATTTTGTAGATGTGGTGTGTTGTGTAAATCTTTTTAATACAAGATACAATTTTTTAAGGTGGTTTAGTTAAGTCTTATAAGTCCCACAGAATGTTTGGTAAGTTCTGTACCTGCTTCGACTTACATTAGTCATTTCAAATGGACTATGGTGACCAATGATAGTCATCCATAAAGATGGTGATCTACTGGATTTGGTCAAAGTGTTCTAGCATCTTTGTTAAGTTCTGGATCTGGATGAAGTCGTTCGCAATGTCCCAGTTCGACTGATTCCTATCGTACCTAATATATGATGATCGAATTTAACCCGTCAAATAAGTTGTAGACCATTCTGAACTTGATTCAACTGACTTCAGTCATTCGAAACCTTCCTAGGTGACCAAGGTTAGTCATCCACAACGGTTAGGATCGCTGGAGTTGGTCGGAGTGATTCCAGCAAAACCTTTGGTAAGTTTTGGATCTAGTTCAACCGAGTCCAATTGATTTTCACCTTACTCAGATGACACACCTCTGTCGATTTGCGAAGTTGCATATTCCAATTTGCTGTCAAATTAGGTCTAGTAAAGATTCTAGAAAGAATTCGATTTATTCTAGTCGACCCTAACCTACTAATTTGTGTCATCATGTAAGTGTGCATTGTAAGACAATTCCAGCCTAGGGATCTCCAAAACCCAGGTTTATATATTTATATACACACTCCCAAATAATGATGGTCTCCATAGTATGAATTACCACTCTAAACATAACATTGAAAATGAATGTAAAACGAACATCCTGAAAGGCTATATATAGAAGCAAAACAACCATCAATGAAGTAAAATAAGCAATCTGCTATCATAGTCAACGAGGCCAAAAAGACATCCATAAAGCCAGTCTAGACTACCATTACAACAAGGAAAACCATGTGTCCAAGGTTAAAGACTAGTTTCCGCTACACTATAGGTCAAATACAAAATGGGACAATCTTCAACCCATGGCCAAAAAGTACAAAACATTATACATTGTTCTTTTATGTTAAGTAATATGTCAAACCTTGCGATCATGCCTCTACTTCGACCTTTGTTGCGCTACAGATGTTTCAGGGAGGGGTGTCCCGCCTCGAATGAAATTGCATTCTAGAACCAACCATCCACGTGACTACATAACAAAATATATGTTCAAATTCCACAACCATTCATGTGACTATATTGATTTTTTCATATATAAAAATAAATAACATATCCAATAAAAACAATCTCCTTTTTTTCAAAAAATAAAATAAACATAAAAATAATTTGAACATGTATTTTGTTTTCTAAAGATGATTCGTTATGGAATGCTAAAATCATATTTTAATGTTATAAATGCTAACATCATATTTTGATGTGTTTTAAATGCTGCTATGACTGTCTGTTATATGTGTTTAAATGTAAAATTTGTTTATTTGGTTTTAAACTTGTAAAAATGTGAATTTATTCTCTCTTACTTTAGCTCGTCGGGCCTTCGGGCGACCACACTTCACCACCGTCGCCAAAGGGCATACCGACCTAGGTTGGTACACTCGCCGGAACCTCTGACAACCATGATTCATCACCATCGCCAGAGGGATCGCCGACCTCGGGGTGGGGGGTGAGTTTCTTGCTATGTGGGGTGCCGATATCCGTGCCCTACCTCTTATACATCAAAGGGCCCACATGTCAAATCAACTTTTTTATACTTTATTTATATTTTATTCTTTATCAACCAAACAACTCAACCTTTATTCTTACATTTTTCCAATGAGAATAAAAAAACACAACCAAACAAAAAATCTCTTATTCTTGTAGATTTGTTATCTATACTAGCATAGTTATCTATCCAGAATAACTCAATTCCGCTATCCAAACGGGGACTAATTATTTTCATTTAATCTTCACTTAATTTCATTTAATCATCTATGGCCCTAAATCAAACACAAATGACAAATGCTTCTCACCATTATCAATAAAAGAAACAATTTCATTCAAATTATCCTTCAATTCTTCATACCAACATCAATAAAGGGAACAACACCAATTTCAATATCATTTTCAAATATTTTTCATCTAAAATCAACCAATGCTACAAACCATTCTCAATGAAACAATGTCTTCCATTCAACCAATCTTTTTCCAACTAAGATGTCATACAATCAATCTGACCCCTCAACCTAGCTTTACATTGGTTTATTCACATTAATATATGTTCCTAAGAACACTTTGACCTATAAAAGCAAAAAAAAGAGAAGATAATCTAGGGTTTCAAACTACATCCCATTCACTAGACAAACATGGAAATCTTGAACACCTAGTTTTAAGGTTCAAGATTTCATAATATCAATAAAAGATTCAACAAACCTAAACTTCAATGGAAAAGAACATGAAGAAGAGGAAAGAATATAAAGAAAAATAAGAAGATGAATGTGTCTACCAACCTAGAGGGGGTGTCCTTGTCGACGATTGGAAGGGGGCACAGGGGCTGTGAAGTCGGGTTGAATACCCTGTGACGGTGGAAGGGAGGTTTGGGAAGGAGAATAGCCGTAGGCAGAGGAAGAAGGGAGAAGGTAAGAGAGACAAAAGTGGGGGGGGGGGGAGAATGTTTGGGAGTGAGTTTCTCTTCTTAGGTCTCACATATATATGGGGTGGGTGGGTTTACGGATTGAGAGGGTGGGTGAGAAAATGGAGTGGGTTTATTATTTACCGGTGTGGGTGTAACCACCCCTTTAGACATTCCTAAGGCACACAACAATGGGATGGTCTGGGCAAAGTTTTCTGTGAGGGTCCCATGTTATATATTACTATTACATAATTGTTGAGATTATTACATATATGTCCCTCAAATTTTTTTATTAAACTAATCTTGTTAAAAATCTTAATACTAAAATACTATTGTAAAATTTAATTCAATGCATATGTAACCCCTCAATCAAATCTCATTTTTAATCTTAGACCCAATCAGGTTACTTAGTAACTGGATGTTGTGAAAAGTCAAAATACCTTTTACTAAAGGAAAAATGTATATAAACCCCTAAAAAGTTATTGATATTGAGATTCAATCACTCATTTTTTAGAAAATCTATATATAACCCCCTCAAATTTATTAGTTAATTCATATACCTTCCTACCATTCACATTGTGTAAATGATCTATGATTAACTTAATACTACATGATGATTGACTAAACACCCCACCATCAAATGCCAAAACAGAAAAGTTCTCCCCTTCGATCGTGCATCCACCATGCCTTCAACCCGCCTCAATCTCGTGGTCGGCCCTGCTGTAGATACCCCATTTTTGACCGATCAAAATAACATAATACTTATTACTTATAATATCTGATTTATGAAGGCTTAAACCACATATTCTCTAAATAAATAATCACCCAAGACTAGACAACAACAAAAAATCTAAGATCAATGTGGTTTGGCCGTAGAAGAAGCAAAAGGAATGCCCCCACACAGACAGTCGGACACTCCCACAAGATTGGATCATAACTTAAGCAATACACCTCTGATTCTCGATCCATCAGCGGCGTTGGAAAGCTTACAAAATCAGGATCATGAAGCACACTTCAAAAAGGGATGGCTGGGACGAGAGCCATCAATTTAGGGATGGTAAAACAAAGAGCCGTCGATTTTCCTTTTGCAGGACCACACCTCCACAAGATCCCCCACAGGATTGGGCTATAACTTGAGCTATTCACCTCCGATTCTGGATCCATCAGTGGCGTTGAAAAGCTTACAGAATCAAGATTGCTAAGAGAATAAAATATAAGGACAGCTAGGAAAGGATGCATCGGTTTTGGGACAGCTCAACAAGGAGCTGTCAATTTTTTTAGTACAAGTTCACATACAGAAACCCTAAAATTTCTAGGGTTAATTTCCGACGGCTCACACCAGAGCTGTCGCCTTGTCTGCATCCAAAAAGCAAACAGCTGGACAAAAAGAAATGACGCTCCCTCCTCAACCGCTATTCCAAGGGGATGCATTTGCAGGTTCTGGGCGATGGGAAAGGGTGCATTAAATGGCCCTATGTGTTGTCTAAAGGTGGTTGGTTGCAATGCACTATAAAAAGGGGTGTTTGTGAAGAACAAAAAAAAGGCAAGCATAAGCATTTGCACGAAGAAGTGAAACCCTAGCATTTTCGGATCCCAACCTTCCCACCACTCAAACCAGAGAAAAAGAGGAGAGAACATAGAGGAGAATCACCCTTCCCTTCCCTTGTTCATCTAACTTTCCATTTCTCTCATCTTCTTTTGGTCTTTAGGGTTCCACTAGAAGTTCTTGCTTCCACTTTCTTTTAAATCTTATAACCAAAGTGTAGCGACTCTGAATTTTTAGACGTAATGAACTTGCGTTTATGGTGTGTTTAATATTTCAAATTTCTAATAATTTGACACGGTTAAATTCCTCGTTTCGTTGGCTTTCTAACACCTCTTACAGATCGTAAATCGGACGCGTATAGGTCAAGTTATGGTCTAAGCCATAACAGGGTGTCAGACAGTGTCTGACGGATCCATATAGGTGCCGTCGGGCACCTGGGCGACAGATATTATAGGTGCCGTCGAGCGCCTGGGAGATGGTTCTTGATAGATCCGTCGGGTAGTCATGCGATGGGCTCAATAAGAGCCGTCGATCTGGGCGAAATTCGATTTCAAATTGGTCCGTTTTTGGAAAGAAACATGTGCATTAATCGAGATTAATGCGGATCATTAGTGTCGTAATTGTGTCCCCATGTGTATGAGAGGCTTATAAACCTCTTTTTCTCTCTCTTGTCTTGAAACCTAGAATTTTGATAACCCTAAAAGAACTTCTTCTTGATTTCGGCCACATTGTTGAGGAGCTCAGAAAGGGTTCGATTCAAGGGTTCTTGTGAATATTTCTTTTTTTTATGAAGAGTTTTGTTATTTATAAACTTACTTTAAGAGTTTCTCGTTTTATAATTTTATTTTTAAGATTTTCAAACAAAGAGAAAGGGGTTTTTCTTCAATGATCTCGCATGATTTCGGGTCCTTATGTTTTAACAATGATGTGAGGAGGATTTCGTGGTGTTTTGTAAGTTTTAATTATGATATTAGGTCTTACATGTATATACTCAAAATTTAGATATTTTCTTTGTTTTTTCTATTAGATTTGTATGATACTTCGGATTAATTGAGTTTTCAGATCTGATGTTATAGCTAGGGTACTATGATATTTTTAGATGTTTTATAAGCCATTCATGTAAAAAGGAATATGTTTAAATATATATGTTGTTTAGATCTATTTGTTTTAAGAAGAATTATGTTTTGATCCTTTAATCCTTGTTTTTAAACTTTATATGCTTAGATCCAAATAAGTGATGTGTTTTCTTGATTTTTAAAGATTTAAACGTCGATCCATGTTTATATTTGTACCTATGATAGATCTAGAGTTTTCGAGGAGATTCCAATAAATGTTGATTTGGTTTTTAATCGGATTTTCGTATGTATGATTTGATTCGATATCCATTCTTTCGGTTTAACAAACGTTTTAAAAATGACTCATGTTTTATTTTCAATGGTAGCTTGTTCAAAGTATTTTACAAAAAAATAAAGTTTAGGGTTTTGTACTTCTGCCTCGGGACGGCCCCTGTAGGAGCCGTCGGGCATGTTCAGGACGTCTCCCAGAGGAGCCATCGGTTTTCTAAGGGACGGCCCCATTAGGAGCTGTCGTGTGTGCTTTGGACGGTCCCTATTGGATCCGTCAGGTTAGTCAGTGACGGTCCCTGTGGGATCCATCGGTTTTTGTGTGTAACGATTCGTATCGTTTCTTACCAGATTAGATCAACTGTAAGACTTGGGTTTGGGTTACGAATCGTTGGACCGAAGGTGAGTGGGTCTAGTCTCTACATAGATTTCAAAACTACCTATAATTATATCATATTCGCATCATGCCTATGTTTTGAAAACAATTGTTATTTTGAGTATAAAATACATGAGCATGACATCTCATCGAGACATTATTTTACGTAAGAAATATATGTTGGATAATACGTTATTCTTGCATGCAAACTATGAGTTGTTGAATTAATCTTGCATGCATATCATCCGTCTACGTGACGACTGGTCTGTGTGACCCAGTCCAGTGGGACCCTGTCTTCGTGACGACCGGTTTGTGTGACCAAGCTCTAGATGGAGCATCTTTCGGCTGCGTGCCATACAGGCATGTGTGTCCGTTGCATCATACGCATCATGTAGTTGATATGAGATTTGTGGCTATTCCTCTAATGAGATGCATTATGTTTTATCGTTATACTTGTGAAAATTATATGTATATGTTATATTCCGCTATATCGGATTTCCTTGGAATTTTCATAATACCTTATTGTTGTTGTTGTTATTATTATTATTATTATTGTTGTTGTTGTTGTTGTTGTTGTTGTTGTTGTTGTTGTTATTGAGACGCCATTGGTCCATTCACTGAGCATGTGGTAGCTCACCCCTCTTTTCCCCAACTTTCAGAGTAGTTGTTGGTGATCGTTACTCGTGGTGAAGAGTTGACGATTTAGTTTGTGTTTTATCCTCGTTGCATCGTAGGTGTTGAATAAGCCTTCTTCTTGACATGTAGTGAACGTCCTTAGCCTTATCAGTGAAAATCATATGTATATGTTATATTCCACTATATCGGATTTCCTTGGAATTTTCATAATATCTTATTGTTATTATTATTGTTATTATTATTGGGACGCCATAGGTTCATTCACTGAGCATGTAATAGCTCACCCCTCTTTTCCCCAACCTTTTAGAGGAGCTGTTGGTGATCGTCACCCGTGGTGAGGCATTGACGATTTAGTTCACATTTTATCCTCGTTGCATCGTAGGTGTTGAATAAGCCTTCTTCTTGACATGTAGTAGACGTCCTTAGCCTTATCAACAAAACTAGAGGAATTATTATTAGTATTAAACAAAGAACTTGTGTGTATTCATTTAAACTTATGAATGAATTATTGAGATCTTGTGATTTGTTTATGTTTTAAATAGTTTAGAGTTTATGAGTTATTATATTTTATCGTTATACTTTGGATGGTTTTGCAGTAACGCACCGTATCGCATACCTTAATAGAGGATAATGGGTACGGGGCGTTACACAAAGTTTTGTATTTACATTAATAAAAAAGAAAGTTAGGTTTAATCAACTTGTGTGTATGTAATTATTGTATCTTTGGACTTTGAACTGTACAGCTCTTTTGGAAATAAGATGCAGCTGACGAACGGCATACACTAGGGACGTCGGTCGGTTGGTCTTAAGACCATTTGAAATTCCCCTTTTTTTTGGGATACTCTCTCCCAAGGACTAGTAACCCCATTTACTTGCTTTCTCTTGTGTTTTTATTTGATTACCACTACTCTTTATCTATCTTGCTTATTGTTCTATTAGTTTATTCACTCTTTACTACATTTTCTTTACTTCTAAGCTACTGTGCTACTGTTTACTTGCTTTACTTTTTCACAAATACTCTTCATTTTTTTAATAAAAAATTAAAAAAACCTGGAACTGTCTGGCGACGGTTCATCGTAGAGCTGTTGGTTTGTTCTAAAAAAAACTTGTACTAGCGACAGCTCCTAGTAGAGCCATCAGGTTTTGTGATTTTCTGGATCTAAAGTCAATAGCCCCGATTAGGGCAGTCGTTTGAGCTGTCTTTTACAAATTTGCTGATGGTCCATAGGGGAGCCGTCAGGTTACCAATCACTTCTTGGGTCTTAAAAGTGTTGACTGAGTTCTACACACTGTTTAGTTCATTGATTTGCTCTTGTTTTCACTGATTTTCTTGATATGTTCTTGACAGCTCATGTAGGAGCTGTCGGTTTGGTTCTTAACACAACTTTGCTCACTGACTCTATTTTGCTGCTTTCATTAAAATTTACTGTGGTTTGTGGATGGCTCTAACATAGACTGTCATTTTTTCTGGTGTGTAAGAACCAGACCAGTTTTCTGGTTTCTCATAAAGTTGGTTTTCAAGGGCCTTTTTTTAACATTCTTCTCTTTGGATTGGTTGTTTACACCATTTTTCAAATATCCAAGGATTTCATAATATTTCTTTCATCACTCATTACATTTCTGCCACTATTTTCTTTCTCTTTAGGTTTTGTGAGACTAACTGAACTTCAATCACATCAAGGCACGACAAGCCGTGATCCTTGAGAGGAGAACCCCTTATTCCCCCGAGGCGATCATTCCCTTTTCTTTCATAGAATATTACTCTAACATGCGTATCTCCACGTTCCCTCCAAATTGATTTAATATACCCAAATATATACCTCGATCGTCAGCGTCATACATTCACATTAATGAGATATATATACCTCATTAGAAATTTTTTACATTTTCTATAAATTATTCAATACCATTCAGTAAAGTATATACTTTATATTTTATAAAACATGCATTTCATTAAATGAGGTATGCTATTTAATTAAAACATATATGAATTAAAATTGGGGCTGGAAAACGAATTGTACATGCATTTTTCTTTTTTTAATGTATAATTTTTAGAGTTTTAATGAAAGTCTGTCTCAGCAGGATGTTGTTTTTACAACACAAACAACCCCCTCCCCCCCCCAAAAAAATCCAATTAAATGTTTTAAATATTAATAAGACAGTGGTAACATTAATATATTAACCAAGAATCTAAGGAAATGGTGTATCTGGGTATCATAAACACCATACTTGTAGAATAAACAACTATACATGTATAAATTGTTGGAAACAACAGAGTTTCATTTCCAAAGTCTCATCAGGTCTGTCAAAAATTGCAAAAACGATGAAGATTATAAGTTCATGTGCTTAACATGTGATAACATCACTTGTAATAAGTTGCATAGCTCAGGAAATAAAATTTATATTAATTAATGCACAAAATGTAATTTATCTTAACGTGTGGTACAAATTTAATTTATCTTAATGCACAGAATTGTTTGCCATGCTTATAAAAATATTTTAAGTTATTAAAGAATAAGGTTTTATAGGCCCCATTTTCACAGGCCCCATACAGGCCCCATGAGGTGGCATGAAGACATTACCTATTATGCCCTTAGATAATAACTACCTAAAAATGTGGACGGTTTTGATCTCCTATGATTGTGGAATGCAATCAAATCTGAAATTGTTTTTGTTTTTTCACCATTAATTCAATTTTAAAATAACACAGCAAAAACAAATCGATTAATGAATTCTGGGCTGATTTTTTTTTGTTGATGAACAGGTGGGATCGGATCCTCTGTTTAAATCTGTATTATTTTTGTTACATTTTTAAATGTAACAGTCAACCGTATGCATGTATTGATTTGTATTTGTTAATTTTGTGTTAGATCGAATCAAAATTGAAGCACTATAGGCGACCTTGCACCTAACGGCCGCACCCACTCATAGACAGCAAACGGAAATTCCTCATGAAGGAATTCAATTACTAGCAAATCTGAATTTTTAATTTTGAGAAGTTAGAAGACACTGATTTGTTCTTGTTCGAGTTGGATCTCCTATCAATGTCCAGGTTTGACAATTCTTTTTTATCATATGATCTTATTGGAATGCAAGTCATATCAGAAATTAAAATTAATTTTTTTACGATCACATATTCAATCAATGTTACATGTTTTAAATTTAGAACACGAATTTTTTTTTATATATTGATCGTCATATTACACCTTTTATTTTGTTTCGTTTTAATTTTATAAATGTAACACTCATTATTGTTATATTTAATTTTTATATGGTTTGTATGATGTTAGTATTACATTTCTGATATCGAAACACATTTATTTTTTGATACATTCATAAAATGTAACAGTCTGAAACAGTCTAAAATGTAACATTCATTCATGTACTGCATTTCTTATAATGTAAATAGTAATTTATATTTGTTATATTTATAAATATAACAATCAATTACATATTTTTGTGGTGGAATCTGCTACATTTTCTTTGGAAGACAGTGCACTAGAAATTGAAATAGATGATTTCAAAGAGTAAATGTAACTGTTTAACATTTAGGTAATATAATTGTTTGTTCCATCTATGTAAATGTAACAGTTTTTATACAAATGTAACAAATCGTTGTGAGAGATGTAAACATTTAAGAAATGTATTTGTAACTATCAATATAAAATTATAAAATGTAATTATTTCATATGATAATTATATGTGTTTTTTATTTAATTTTGAATATAATAAATACTTAACTTTTTTAATGTTCAGTTATAACATTCTTAAAAAAAATTAATGTGCATAATAAGAATGTAAGTTTGAAAATAAATATGGGTGGTTTGAAGGATTTTCATGAAATCAATTTTGGTATTTTTTGGTGTAATCTAGGTTCAATTATAATTTAGGTAATGATTTCAAAATTCAAAATTTGAAATAAATAAATAGATTTTAAGATTTACATGGAAAGTCATAACCGAATAGAGAAAATGGAGGGATTTGGGTTAATGAGATAGATTTTTAATGAAGGGCAAATTTGTATTTTACCATTTTCCCCTTTTTGAAAAGTCAACAAGTCAACTAATAAATGACACCTCATGAGGTTTGTGAGTGTGGCTTATATTTTGGGGCTTGGGTATCATGACTCGTTATTAAATCATGTTAAATTAAGCTCTCCCAGGGATTCTAACAAGAGTAGTTAAAGTAGATAAAGATTCACTCCTAATACCGGATAATGTTACTTCCCTTATTTATATAGTTAAATTAAATATGACAGACGACATGACAAAAATCTCCTACTAATTAATTAAAATATTTTGACTTGGTTAAATATTGCTAAGTCTCCTTTGAATTGGTCCATTAATTGTACTGAGGAATAATTTATGTTGGTGGGACCTGCATCATATTATAATAATAATGTTAATGATAGTTAACATTCAAGGACTTAAAAATGGCTTCTTTAGGGTCAAATTTATGTGACCTAACTTAATTTGGTGTGCACATCTACCCAAAAAGAAATGTTACGTGCCACGGATCTCTCTTATTATTGTCATAATTCATTTTAAATTTATGAATATAATCAAACAAAAAATGCACACAGATAATTCATTCTCTACTATTTTTTTATTTAAAAAAATTGTTCAAATCCAAAAAATAAATGCTAGTCGTCTTTTAATCTCAAAGATGAGTCACTGGTTTCTAGTTTCAACTAATAAGTACCATTCATATAATGATTTTTAAACACGTTTATCTAGACATTGCTACCATGGGTTATTCACGCTAAAAAGACAATATTATTTTTTAATCTATCGAGATCCTCTTAAGAATTGGGGTTTCATTTCACAGTTGTGGGAGTTGATCAAATGAATAATAAGATACTTTGCAATTGATGAAATCTTATCATGTTTTATTGGAGGTCTTGATTTTCCTTTCTTCTTTTTCATTTATTTTTTTTAATTTTCTGATCAATAGAAGTATTTTCAACTTGTTCACTTTGTAGTTTCGCGACAATGGGAATCTCCCATATTTTATTTTAAAAAAAAAGGTTTTTTTTTTGTAGGAGATTAGATGTAAATATGATATAGTGGCCATTTTTTGTAATTTGAAGTGTCATGTGAAAGTATTAAAGGCTTAATAAAATTTTAATATGACATTGTTAATATTAAGAAATTGTAATTTGTACACTGTTATAAACATTAATTAAATATTGCAATTAAATACACACACACAGGTATATATATTGTTGCATGATAATATGTGGTCCGCGAAGTCTGTACAATTCATGTGTATGCGTCCTTTAAATTGGTATATGCGTCAATAAAACATATACCTCATTGAGTGTATTTTTATTTTAATGACGTATGTAATACTTTAATGAGGTATATGCTTTCTTTACCGACTCATATACCCTTTTAAAGAACGTACGTAAAATACCTTCAATGAGATATGCTTTCATTATCAACGCATATACCCATTTAAAGAACATATATACTTAGTTTGTATGGACCGCGCCATATCATTACCCTCTCTCTCTCTCTCTCTACACACACACAAACCCCCCCCCCCCCCCCCCCCGCCCCCCGGTTTATATACCATGTTATTCCATCAACTATCACTATTAAGCTTGTCAATGGAGTTGATACGGATCGAATATGCTCATATCTAATCCGTATCCGAATTGAATATCCAAAAAAAATATATGTATTCGATTTCCAACGGATATTCAAAAGAAGTATATGTATCCGATCCGAAAATCTGAATTCAGATTCGGATAATTATCCAAAATATCCGAAATTTTTAAATGGATATGAATATGATTCAAATATTTGAAAATCTAATATCTGAAAATAAAAATCTAATATTTATCTAGTATAAAACATAAAATTATATGTAAACACACAAAATATTACATGTTTTAAAAACAAAAAAAATACTCATTCGAACACTAAAATATTAATATATGAATATAATACATGATATTATAATGTTATTTTAGATACATATATTTTTTTAGAATGAATACTTTCTTATCCTTATCTGATTTGAAATATTTTAGATACGAATAATTTATTTAATACAGATACAATTTTTTGAATATCAGATAATTTTAAAATTTTTGGATATGGATTCAGATCATATATGAATTTTTTTTGGATAATTACAAGGCTGAGTGACTATCCTCTTGGTATGAAAAAGTGTTGACTGCCAGTCAAATAACACAAAGAAATCAAATTCTTTTTTTTTTTTTTGATAAAGAAGAAAGCACTTGCAATCAAGTTTCCCAATTTGGCTGACACTACCAAACCTTTTTGTTTTACTATTTTAAGAAATATATTTAGATGTTTTCAATGCTTATGTATAACGATTCTTTAAGAAAACGGTTGATTCTTAAATTGGGATTTTAAAGTGCTAAGTTTTAAAATATTATATTGTAGTTTAATGAAAAATTGAAGTTCACTGGCATAAAAATGTGAAAAATATTAGAGATGATCATTTCTGAAGCCATCTTTACTATATCTAACAAATTTTAATTTTTTAAATATATGTAATTGTTTAATGAAATACAAACCTTTAAAAAACACTTAAATGAATCAAATACATATTATTTTCCTTTTTCTTTTGTAATTTTCTAATCTATCATAAGCTAGCTTAACCTACTATATACTATGAAGGCCCTATTTGGCTCTGCCTTTGATCAGATTTCGTGGTGAAAAGTCAAATACGGATCCAAATGAATTTCACTTCTGAGTTTTTAGTCTAATTTTTTTAGTGTTAAAAAAACTCCTAAATTACTATTATCAGAATGTAGGATTTCCAACCCCTTCATTATTAGAATGTCGATATCCCCATCACACATTCAAACAAAGCTTAAATTAAGAGGTGGGGATTGCAGGAATGACTGAGTGTATCAACACCCTAATGACTTAGTGTTTTAACACCCTATTTGTTTTGGGGCATAGATGGGGTGAGATGGAAAAGAGTTCATAGAAAAACCATCAACCTAGATGTTCTAAGAGACTAAAAAGGTAAAAGACAAATTAAAAGTGATCATGACAAGAAGGAAAGAAACAAAATTATTTTATTGGTGACAAGACCCCTGAAAGAATGAATTTGATTGAAACTTGGAGACGTTTGGTTACGCGATGACGCAGCGTTTATGATTACAGGAAACTGGTCTGCAATCGTGTAATCAAACAGTTTGTAATCACAGCTTTCTGCAAATAGATTTTAGGCAAATAATGTCTAAAAGCTACGGTTTGAGAAAACTGAGAGGAGGCAGCTTCCTGTAGAATCAGTTTTAAACCTAGCAATTGCAGAAAATCAGTTTTGCAACCATGTTACCAAATACTACCTTATAGTCCCAAGTTTGAAAGAAGATCATTTTCAGTCAGATCGTTTGGAATTACGCTAGCTTGGAAGATGAGAAACTTAAGATTATGTGAAAAGTTACTTTTGATAAGTGGTGTAGCCATATTTCACTCAATTAAAGGCTTGAATATAATTGATAATGTGCAATCGTCACTGTATTTTTATTTATTTGAAATTATTTTTTTATATTTTATTTATCTCAAAATAATTGGGATATAGAAATAAATTTCTAAAAAAAATATGATGATAAAATATCCTTCTGTTGAATTGTTCATGTTTGACAAACAAGTGAGATGAAAGAAACAATAAATCAATAGTTCTATTATTGTATCTATCTTACTGCGCATTTCTTTGACCAAATAAATCAAACAAGTTTATATCAACAAGTTTGTGTGAATAATTTGGTCCTTTGTCCTGTCTTGTTCCTAAGCTCGTTGACTCTTCCAAAAATATCATTGCCATAAAGGTTGAGCATCGTATTCCTTACCATGAATGATACCATCCCATCCTATCAGATCAAAATAATAACTATTCAGTTTACTAATTTTGATAGAAAAAGTGATTCCAAACATGTGGTGAAGTCTGTCTTCCCTGCCCATCTCAATTAAAGCCTACATAATCATGTGATCCACATGAAATATGTGGAGAGAAATATAACAAGTTGGTTAATCAAAGTTAGTATCCTTTCATTCAAAAGCGTTACCGTCACGTCAGATCTTTCATTGGATGTCGACTACTTTGGCTTATATCCATTTATTTCTTTGTCTAATTTAGTACGTATCCTTTGTAATATCTATCTATCTCTCACATACACGTTACTCGTAACGTGATTCACTAGGCAAACAATTTTTAATTTCTACTTACATTTTATGTATAATTATTGCATGTTATTATAACTCTTATTTGGATCGTGGATAGAAGAAGATTCTACAAGAATCCAACACAAAATGGGCCAACACCCATCACAAGTCTGTCAGCCTGAAAACCAATCACCCCCCAGGCCCCACCCCCAGAGTATTTCCCCAGTCCCCAGTCTTTGATAAACCCCTTTGCCATCTCTTAAATATTCTCCCAATATAGTCTTCGACCCTTTAAAATTACCTGGTTTCAAAGTAAAAAAATATCATAATCTAATAGCTGGGTAAATGATGTTTTTGTGATTATAACTTATGTAGTACTCTATATAATTTTTGTTTTAAACATGTATACTATATTACGATATCAATATTGTCCCTTTATTACAAACATGACATCAATTTTTCAGTTTTTTAATTCTATAATTTAAAATGGTATTTTTTAGGGTTTTTATGTTTAAGTCTTCACAAACCTTCATATTTAGTGATCGATCCATCACTTTTTCATATTTGAGTCTTAGTCCCCAGATTTAAATGATAATTCATTTTTAGTCCCTGAGAGGGACCTATCCGTAAATTATTTAGTTTTTTTTAGCCCCTAATAGAGACTAAAAATTATCCTTTAAATCTGGGGACTAAAACCCAAATACAAAGAAATGAGGGATCGATCACTAAATATGATGATTTGTGGGGATTTAAAAAAAAAACCCTTTTTTTTTATGTTACACAATAGAAAACTGTTTTATATTTTATTCTAATAAATATTAACTGCGGCTTATTTGCTTATTTTAACCTTTATAGCAAACAACATGTGCATAGTTTATCAAAAAAATTAAAATTTATAGCCTACAAATTGTAATCTATAATCCCAAAATCAAAGTTGTAACAAACATGACTTATGAATTTCAACAACAATATTAGCAAAAATAGAAACACAATTGGGGATTAGAATTGCTTTTATTCTCTCTCGTAACCTATGCTACATATGTCAAACTTATTTGGCTAATTTGGAGATGAAATCTAGTTATCAGACATCTTGAAAGGCCCAATACCAGGTTTTTTTTGTTAGCCAATGAGTTTTTTTTTCTTCTTTTTGGACTTTTAATGTAAAAGCACAAGGAATTTCATTACCGCTGAATTACATATTGATATAAATCGAATATAAAAAATATTCAATTAAGTTGTTGAAATTTTCCTTATTTACAGTTTTGTATGCAATACCACATCTCCGACGAATTATATATCATGAATTGATTTATATGTTTCGTATCATATGTAATATTAAATTTTTTTACTTTTTTCCAAAGGTAGATTTATATAATTTATTAAAGTATATATTTCGTTCATGAAAATACATGTCTTATTACATTAGGTGTTCACATTAAAATATATATATATATATATATATATATATATATATATATATATATATATATATATATATATATATGATGGGATTGCATGTGGGACCGTCTTTCACATCATTCAAAAAAAAATGAAATGAGAAGTTAAAAAAAAATTAAAAGAGAAAAAGAAGAAAATGTTAGATAATCATTATGTAATCACTTTTGTACTCCCAATGTGTTTTGAATTTTTTTTTTATCCAATTGTCTAATAAAAGTGTATATTATTATAAAAATAATGAGGTATGGCCGAATAATTGAACATACTTGCTTAATCAAGTATATACTCTATTAGAAAAATTACATATTCGGTTAGGATGGCAGGAATGATTGTATGAAAGAGTGAATGCATCAACTCTCAGGAAAACACTCACAATACATCACACACCACATCGGGAATGGATGCTAATATTAAGCCTGTCAACGGAGCGGATTTGGATTGGATAGGCCCATATCTGTATCTAAACTGGATATATGAAAAAATATATGTATATCTGATATCCGATGGATATTAAAAGTTAGTATCCGTATCCGATCCGAAAATCCAAATTCAGATACAAATAATTATCCAAATAACTGAAAATTTAAAATGAATATAGAATTATTAAAATATTTAAATATCCATTTTCAAAATAAAAAATCATATATCTAATATTTAAAATATCTAGAGTATACGATTATGTTAGAAAAAAAATGTAAAAAAATATATGTACTCAATCTATTTGAGTGTGTACATTATTTTTATTAGACATTGATATATTTAAAAAAATTCAACACAAATTCTGACTCCATTAAGCTGAGATGCTTGGGCTTAACATTTTCCTATTTTTTGTTTTGGGTTGGGCTACTATCCAATGAGCCACGTTTGTTCTTTGGGTTGTGGTTATTCCCACCACCTTGTTTGACAATCCCACCTTTCGATATTATCAAAATAACTGGATTCCCTATTTTCTTTAGATTATATTAATCCGACCATATATATATATCCCACCACCTTGTTTGACAATCCCACCTTTCGATATTATCAAAATAAATTGGATTTCCTATTTTCTTTAGATTATATTAATCCCACCACATATACATATCCCACCACCCCAAATCAAATAACAACACAATCTAACCACTCGAATCAAAATAAAAATCAAACCCATATCTCCCCTGCCATTTCTCACCATTTTTTCGCCGTTGACGGAAATTGACCACCTCGACGGTCCGACCAATCACAACTGGCCCCCTCCTCCCAACCGGCAACTATCTGGTTGGTCTCCGGCGACACCCTATACCTCTCTTGATGTGTATGTGATGCCCTAGTTGAAAGAAAATGGACACATTGTGAAGATGTGAGCAGGGCCGGCTCAATGTATTATGAGGCCTAAGGCGACAATTTTAACTATAATTTTTTATATTTAATTATTAGTTAAATGATATTTATTTTAGTTTTTTAATTATTAATTTTTATTTAAAAATCATTCTTTTAGCTTTTTGGGATGCAAAATTACTAATTAAGTTTTTATATTCAAGTTTAGCTAACATCTCATTTTCAATTGATAAAATAGCTAATTCATTTAATCTTTTCTGTGATATTGTTGATCTTAGGTATGATTTTATCATTTGAAAAACTTCTTTCTGCAGAAGCCACGGTAACTGTTATTGTCAATAAAATTCTATAAGCAATACATGCATTTGGGAAAGAATCTAATCTTTTTATGTAATTTTGTATGTCAATTGTAGTATTTTCTTCTATTTGTAAAACTTCTTTTAAAACTTTTAATTCTGAAAATAAATCTAAACCGTGAATATCAGAATAAATGTCATGTTTGAGAAAGCTTTCAAGATTAAGACAATTTTGTTGCAAACTATCATCATCTAGTGATTTAAATTTTTTTAAATTGAATAAAAAACCAAATATTTTTTCATATATATGAAATTGTTCAAATCTATTTTGAATGGAAGAAATAGCATGATCTACAATATACAAGAAATAATCAATCCTAAAAGATTCTTCAGTGGATTGTGTTGTCTCGCCATTAGCATTCTCATCAAATTGTTTCTTTCTACGAATTATACGTTTTTCACGAAATATATATTTTCTATTTCCATTTTTGTTGCAATCTCTTTAGATGAAATCATAGCAGATATAAATCCATTTTCTCTATATTTTTTAAAGTAAGAAATTAAACCTTTTAATTAATCTATAGCAACATCAATATGCATATCTTTTGATTGCAAATTTTTACTCACAGAATTAATAGCAAATAGTATATCATACCAAATAGTCATCCCTAATAAAAATTCAAAACTCTCAATCTCATAAGTTGCTAAATAATTAGCTTCACCTTTTTTTTAGGGTCTTCACTTGTTTTTGCTAGTTCTAATAAAGCATTTTTTATTTGTGGAGCTTGGTATTTTATTACTTTAACACTTTCAATGCGACTTTCCCAACATGTTTGAGATAGTGACTTAAGAGTTAGACCAGATATATTATCTTGTAAAATTTTCCATCTCTTTGTGGAAGAAGCAAACAATGAATACAAACATTGCACTACTCCAAAGAAAGATATAGCTTTGGAATAAGAATTAGCCATATCACATAGTACAAGGTCAAGATTATGACAACCACATGGTGTATAAAATGCTTTAGAATTTATATCAAGAAGTTTTTTTTGTACACCTTGTTGTTTTCCTTTCATATTAGACCCATTATCATATCCTTGCCCTCGTATATATCATTAATATCAAGTTCAATATTTTTTATAGCATTTATAATTTCATTAAAAAGACCTTTTCTAGTAGTATCATCTACCTCTAAAAATTCTATAAAATATTCTTCTATTTTTATTGGACTTGTTGAAATATCCACACAACGTAAAATTAAAGACATTTGTTCTTGATGGCTTGCATCTGGGGTACAATCAAGTATACTTGAAAAATATTTTGCTTCTTTAATTTTTTTAATAATATTATTTTTAATTTCATTTGCTAACAAATGTATCAGTTCATTTTGTATATTATGTCCAAGATAATGATTACGGATTTCTCCATCTTGAATATGTCGAACATGTTCTTGCATTATTGGATCAAATTCTGCAATCATTTCAATCAAACTTAAAAAATTCCCATTATTTTCTTGATAGATCTTTTCATTTTTCCCACGGAACGCCAAATTATTTTTACTAAGATTCTTTACTACCGCTATAATTCTTAACAAAACGTTTTTCCATTGTTCTTTCTCTTTATTAATTTGCTCTTGGACATTTTTATCAATTGTTTTATTTTTTAACAATCTTATTTCTAAATCAATCTAAGTATTCATGTTAATAATATGTTCATTGGTTGTTTCATGACTTTTAAACTTGGCACTAAGATTTTTCCAGTCATAGTTCCTTCATTAGTTAGTTGATTTATACTAGGTTTTGAATTAAATAACTTGAAACAAAAACAAAATACTCTATCCAAATCTTTGGAATAAACAAGCCATTTTCTATCATGCTTCTCCCCATTTGATAATATCTGTATGTAATGTGAAGTTGAAAAATGCCTAGAGTTCTCATCTTTAGGGAAAATTATATCATTATCTCTAATTGGACCTTTTTCTACCAATAAATCTCTTAATTTTGAATTGATTACTTTCCATTGTCCTGGGTCATATATATTTGGAGAAATATATTCAGGCACATCATTAATATTTTTATTTTCTTCTAAAATTTATAGATGTTCATCTCCAAGAGTTGTTACATTACATGTATGAACATTATCATTCTGATTACTTTCTATGTTATTTTCAAGTTGTGTTAATTCATTATTTTCTAAGTCTTCTTGATTAATTTCATTTTCATTTGTGAGATTTTCATTTTTATTTTCTATTATATTTTATGTATTGCTAGTAACAAATTTATCTAGGGATCCTTTCTGAGATTCAATTAACTTTTCTATTTTTCTTTTTTTGTAAAAAGTTTTTCATACCCAGATGCATATTTTCTAGTAGACATTAAAACTAAAATATAAAAAATAATCACTATATAAAATAAATTGTAAAATAATTACAAAAAAAAGTTGAAACAATAGAACCTGATTATCAAATAGAAGAAGGCCTTGTTTCCTGTTGTTGTCCACACCACACAGAGCTTTTTTTTAGTCCACAACAAACAGAAAGCGCTAGCGTAGAGAGATTTTGATATTACAAAGAAATAGAGTGAGAAGAATTTGTTTTGCTGTAAAGAAGAAATACAGGGAAGATTGTGAAGAATAAAAGAGAAATGTTAAACACTGCCGTTTCACATCCCCTTTTTTGAGAGTTAAAAATGCATTTAATTATGTGTTGGTTATTCACATCCCCTTTTTTGGGAGTAAAAAAGCATTTAATTATTTAATTATGTGTTGGTTATGTAACTTTTTTTGCTATTTTTAGGTAAGTATTGTCAATTTATTATTGGTTACTTTTTAATATTATCAACATTACTATTTTTTTTTTTTGACAATGTGTTAAAATATTATTGGTTATTATCTGGACCTACTTATAAATAAATAAAAATTAGGGGCCTTGATGCATTTGGGGCCTTAGACAATTGCCTAATCTGCCTAACAAAAGAGCCGGCTCTAGATGTGAGACATTTTTTATTTGCTGGC
This sequence comes from Acorus calamus, assembly GCA_030737845.1. Taxonomy (NCBI): domain Eukaryota; kingdom Viridiplantae; phylum Streptophyta; class Magnoliopsida; order Acorales; family Acoraceae; genus Acorus; species Acorus calamus. The sequence goes on from CM060860.1 coordinate 7,558,182, forward strand.
ACCGACACATGTATGGGTTGGGTCGTTTCATTTTGTAATGGTGATAAGGTTTGGGGTAGTCCTAAGTGATTGAAGTTGTAAAAATCACATGAATATGTATGCATGTGACTTTGGATGTAAAAATTTTTATTTATGGATTGAGTCTTTTGTTCATTTTATTTGCCAATTAGATGTGAAAAGGGCATGATAAAGTGAGTAAGTTTATTTCAGTCAGTCAAGATCATTGTTGGTCTGATGAAAATATATTAGGCCCCATATCGACTACCCATTGTCGAATTGGGATGCCACGGTCGACTGGATCTAGTCAACTACAACTCTACGGTTGACACAACTATATCAACATGATTTAGCCTTACTCAACGAGGCTTAGTCGTCTAGTGCCCCACAGGTTGATGCACCATTGTTGAACCAAATTATACAGTCGAACCAAATTATACAGCAGATCTAAAAAAGTGAAACATGCAGGATTATTTTGAAATAAATAAAATTCGTTGATAGGTTGATTTCAACAACAAAGTAACTATAGATGAATGAAATGATATTTATTTCATTGGTGAATAAAATAAATACTACTTTTTGTATAAACAATAAAACAAAGTAAAAATATGGCATCCTCTATACATCCACGCAGGTTCAAAGCCCATTTGCCTGACACTCCTTCGTCGAACTAGGCTTTTGTAATCTCCAGACATCTTGCTTATCACATGTCTGTCGAAATTTATAGTGGAGAGTTGTATATAGTTGATCGAACTTGATCTGCTTGACAAACATATGTTGAAGTGGATTCATATTTTAACAATACACTGTCGAACTGGGTTCAAAGAGTCATTTTGAAGAAATATTCGACTACCACCTGTCGACATTACCTATAGAAATTGGACATACCCATGTTAAACTGGGTTCATATTTCTATAAAACCAATTCGAACTGGGTTACATGATCCTATTATGTACAATAAAGCAATTAAATTTCTATGTATTGATAAATTGTACCACATTGACACATCAATGCATTACCTACAAACATTACAACAGCTCATCTAGTAGTAATTCAAAATCTCAAAAAAAAAAGGCTTAAACAACTTGGCCAAAAAAAGGGACCTAAATACACAGAACACATGGGTTATCCCTATCTGAGAATGTCTCAGATTCGTTTAGACTACCATGGTTTATTTTGGAATCTACCTACCCTGTCTCCTACGTCGCTACCTCCTCTCCCCCCTCTTCTTCTGACCATTGACATCTTCGTTGAATACATCTTCTTGGGCATGTGGGACGATTAATGTTGAAGGCCCACTTTTTGCCAAACTTTTTTTATTGGCGTCTACGAAGTGATGTGGTATGTGGAACACATTCTTTGGGAATCATCCTACATTTTAATTCGTTCAATTTATATATTAATGGATACACAACGTTGGTAATGACATATGCCATAAACATTTGATCATTCTTCATGAAAAACTAGAGTATACATTCAAACATGCTATATTGATCCAATATATGGGCACTCAAATCAATCCTGGACTACTAATAATCATCGATGATGGTTCAATTTCAATATACCAACAATAGTTACCAACATCTGAAACCATGATCGAGTTAACAATGATGGCATAATATAGGGTTTAAACCAAAGAACTGTAATAACAATCACAACTTTCAATTCACAAAAAAAAAAAACAAAAATAATAGAGTACGAATTATACATTTGTTTTACAATATTATAACCTCCTATAAAAATCCTAAATATCAATGAAAAAATTAATCTCCCTTATAATATAGAGTTTAAAACCAAATAAATTCAATCACAGTCATAGCTTTCAATTAGAAAAAATAAATAGAACCTTGTAGAGGGAAAAATCTACACCCTATAAGAAGGTGACACATGTCTAGAGTTATTGGAATGTAAATCATTGCATCCGATAACCAGTAAACCGATTTGATGATGATAAAACCATAAAGCTATGAACAGGCACTCCCGATCAAGTGAGACACGACCAAATTGTCCTCTCATCAAGCTGAGTCACTGGTCAGACAGTCTTGTACCTCGCAAACGAATGATACGGTACATGCCAAGCTAGACTCTGTGTCCCGACCATACCAAGAACACGATGAGGACTTCGAGAATGGTCAAACACTCATAACGTTAGTAACTGTCAGGTGAATGGTTAATTACTAAAAAAAAGGGTAATCAAGGGCACGTTCAACTACAATAACGTAGGGCGGTTACCACACAACTCGCTTACTAAAGGGAGAGTTGTTACAATGACTATGAGGCTTGTGACAACGGTTATTGACCCGAGAACCCTATAAAAGGGATGGTAAATAGCATATCAATGTATGAGCTATCTTCTAATCAAATCACATTAAGAGTGAGATTAACCTTTGAATTCTCTTACTGATACATCTCTTCGGAGTCCCCTTGACTGGCACCACACCAGTGTCCCCCTTGATTCCTTTTTTGAGTGTAGGATCTATACTCTTTCGAGTTCGGATTCGAGAAGGAGGTTCCGGTTGATTAAGTTGACTGAAGAGGAAAAATGCCTCATCATACCTAAACCATATATTTCACAAAAAAATACCCAACTTTTTTTTACAATCGTATATACCTAATTTTGCAAATCTATTATAAAAAAACTGATTTTGGAAACCAAATGCATACACAATCGGTTACAAATTATAACTTACAAAAAACATTGCCCTCCATTTTGTTGCCCTTTTAACTTACAAAAATTCAAAACTTGAAATGAAATTCTAAAAGTAAAAAAACCCAATTGCAATCAATTAGGTAGATGTTTAATAATCTCACAAATATTTTAAAAATTAAAAAAATAGATATAATAGGATAATGGCAAGGACAACCTTTTATACAATCATTTGTACATCTTACACATTAATTTTTCAGAAAATGTACTCTACAAAAGAAACATGAACTGTTATAAAATAAAGGGTAAAATGCATCCACACCCTTGAAGTTTATGAAACATGCAAGAAAACCCCATATATTTTACAAATAAGTTGTGTTTTTTTAAAACATTGTGATCATATCTATTTCAATAAAATTTGAAATAAGCAATGTTTGTGTTGTGTTTTTTTTTCTTTTTAACATCACGGTTAGAGGTGTATAACGGGCCGGGCCGGGCCGGCCCATTTGAGTGCCAACGCGGGCTGGGCCTGCCCCCCGGCCCGCTTGGCCTGCGGCACGGTTTGTGCCGCGGGCCCCACCTCCATCCAACGGCTAGTGGCACTAATCGTTGGTGGGCCAACGGGCCGTGCCGGCACGTTGACACGGCCCGTTGGCGGGCCAATGTGCCGTGCCGGCCCGTTGGCCCGTCCGAACAAAATTTTTTTTAAAATTTACAAAATTACCCCACTCACATAAAAAAAAACAACTATATTCAAGGGTATATGGGGTAATTTTCATCCAAACTTTACCTATAAATACCCCACTCCATTCACTCATTTCTTCATCAATTCAATCACAAATCTCTCTACTCCTCCACTACTACACTCTCTTCTTCCTCTAAAATTTTCTAGTTTTGTGTTGGAATTTCAAGTGCTCTAGTGTTCAAGTGCTCTCTTTCTCTCCAAGTAAAAACTTCAATCAAATAGAAGTGGTGGTGGAAGCTCTCTCTCTCTCTCCAATCTCCATTTCTTCAAGGCTCTTTCTAAGGGAAGTTCACTCCAAAAGGTGACAAGGTTGAAGACTCCAACTCTCCAAGCCTAAAGGGGACTAGGGAAAGCTCTCTCTCTCTCTTTAGTCTCTAATCTCTACTAGTCTCACACTCTCCATCTCTAGTTTCTACACTCTACACATTTGAAATTTCAAATTTTACAAATTATATTTCAAGTTTTAAATTCAAATTAATTATATATTTCAAAACCAAAGTGTATTTTAATTTTAAATTTCAAATTTTAACTATTCAAATTTTAAATTTTAAATTCAAATTCAAATTCTAATTTTAAATTCAAATTTTAAATTCAAATTCAAATTCTAATTTTAAATTCAAATTTCAAATTCAAATTTTAAATACAAATTTCAAATGGCCAACCCAAACATAGAATATTCACACACTGATGATGAATTTGACAATATCGATAGCCAACCACATGATTTTCCCCAAGACCAATCCCAAGCCCCCCATGAATCAGTTGGAGGTGATGTTGGTGCATCATCTAGTCACCCCCCAACTGGAAAACAAAAAAAACCCTAAAAAGAAGTAGGAAGTCTGAAGTCTGGGAGCACTACATAATACAGAATATTAAATACCAAGGTAGAATGGAAGATAGAGCTGTTTGTAAATATTGTAACAAAAATTTTAGTTGTGCAAGTGCGGGGGTACCGGACATCTCAAGAGACATGCTGAATCATGTCTGAAAAGACATCAACAACAACTGAATCCCGGTACGCAGTCTCAGATTGGGAGTTTCGGTCAAACAGGTAGTACTGAAGGTACAATTTCTACATTCACTTATAATCAATCTGGTATGAGAGAAGGTTTATCTGTATATATAGCTGGTGATGAACAACCATTTACATTTGCTGAAAGTAAAAGATTTGAACGTTTTCAAAGAAGGCATGTTAATCCACAATATAGAGGTGTTTCTAGAAATACTATTAGATTAGATATAATTAGAGTTTACAATGAAATGAAAAATTATTTAATTCAATCATTCATGAACATTCAAAAATTGCATGCACATCTGATTTATGGACCGGTAAGAATGATTTATCTTATATTTGTGTTACTTCACATTATATTGATTCTCATTGGATGTTAAATAAAAGAATGTTAGCTTTTCGTCCACTTATATATCCACACACCGGCACAGTAATTTATCAAGCAATAATGGATATTTTTAGAGAATATAATATAACTGAAAAAATTTTATCCATAACTTTTGATAATGCTAGTAATAATGTTAATGCTATTTTAAAATTTAAATCTTCTTTGGGTTTACCTTATGATTTTGAATTTTATGATTGTAAATGTGTTTGTCATATTATTAATTTAATTGTACAAGATGGATTAACTCATATTGAAGCATCTTTAGTAAATATTAGATTAGCAATAAAATTTATTACTTGTACACCTTCTAGAGTACAAGCATTTGGTGATTTTTGTGCAACACGCAATATTCCCCCTAGAAAATTTCCTCTTGATATGCATGTTCGTTGGAATTCTACATATATAATGTTGCAAAGTTGTGTAGGTTATGAAAACTTGATTATTGAATTTAATGAAATGTTTAACAATCGTGTTGATATTTCTCCTATTGATTGGCAAATTTCAAAAGTTTTTGTACAATTTTTAAGTGTTTTTTATGATGCTTCAATTGCTTGTTCAGGTGTTTATTATCCTACATCAAATCTTATACTTAGACAATTATTTAATATTTCTTGTGCATTTAAAGAATATAGAGATTATAGTATACTTCAACAATCTATTATCTTGATGGAACAAAAATTTAAAAAATATTTTGAAGATATTCCTATGCTTTTTTGTTTAGCTGCTGTAATGGATATTACAATTAAATTAGATACTGTTAAAACTATAATTTCAAGAATAAGCGATAATGTTAGATTTCCAATGGTTATAACTGGTGAAGATGTAGAATTTGCTTTAACTGAAATGTATAAAAAATATGAAAATAAATATGCAAATAGAACTCGAGCATCTTCCTCCACTTCATCTGTTACTTTATTAGGCAAAGGTAAGAAAAAAGATTATTTCTTTGATTTTGTTTCACAAGGTTCACACACTTCACATGAACATTCTAGTAGTGGTAGTTCTCATCTTAATGAATTGTTTAAATATTTAGAAAATGATTGGAAGTCTCTTTTAACTGAAAAAGAGATGGAAAATTTTGATCTCTTGCAATGGTGGAAAGCACATGAAGTGACATTTCCTGTGCTTTCTATAATGGCAAGAGATTTACTAACTCCTCCAGTGTCTACAGTGGCATCAGAATCTTCTTTTAGTACAAGTGGGAGAATTTTATCTGAGAGGAGAACCAGGCTGGCAGCAAGTTCACTGGAAGCTCTTATTTGTCTGAAGGATTGGAGTGATGCTGATGAAAGAGAACAAGAATTTGTAGATAATCTTGAGGTGGATTTTACAAAATTCAACATAGATGATGATGAATGAAGATTTCACATTTAAATCTTCTAATTATTGTATTTTTTTTATTTTTTGGAAGGTGAGTTGCAAGTGATTGATAGTTTTAATAGGTGCCAACCTAGTTGGGATGTATTAAAAACTATAGTGATGCAATTATCACTCACCTTTTATGTTATATTAATTTTTTGTATTTATCAATGTATTTTTTAAGAATTGTATAATTCATTTTTATTCATCAATGTACTATTTGTGAATTTTTTATTCATTTTATCATTTATTTAATTAATGTTCAATTGTTCATGTACTCAAAAGTTCAATATTCAATCAAATAAATACTTGTATTCTTGATTCCTTTTAGTTTTCAATTTTTATGAATAATTTATGTGTATTTCTTTTATTTTTCAACTTAAATCAACTAGTAAATTAAACATGAATTAAATATTGAACTTTAAATTTTTTTTTAAAAATGAGTATATAAACGGGCCGGCCCGTTGGCCCGTCAATGGGCCCCGCCCGTTTGGCCCGCCGGGCTGGCACGGCACGGCACGTTGGCCCACCGGGCTGGCACGGAGGGCCGTGCGGGCACGGCACGGTAACATTAAACGGGCCGTGCCGTGCCGGCCCGTTAGCCCGTTGGCCCGGTTGGCTAGCGGGCCGGGCCGGCACGGCACGGCCCGTTTTACACCTCTAATCACGGTCATATCTATTACAGTAATTTGTGTTGTATTGATGTCTTTGTTTTGAAAATAATTGTGAATAACTTAATGATTGAGTTGTCATTATCTTTAATATTATAATATTCACATATATAATATTTTTATGGCTCCTTCACAGTAAATCAATAATCCCAATTAATATTTATTCATTATATTTTAACAAAACAAATTAATTAGTGTGCATATGTTTGATTATTTTTTTAATTTAATCCAGCTTAAAAATAAAATTAATCTCATTAAATTATTTTACTGATGTTAAATAAATTATTTTGCATCAATTTTTAAAAAATAATATGCAAGACTTTTTCATGTGCATTAGTTAATGGATAACAACTAGTAAAATGAAAAGTATCTATATGTATTCGCCTAATATTCTATATAAAAATAGTTTTTATATCCACATTGATGAAATATAGAATATCATGTATCTGTCCAACATGTCTATTCTATTTATCTGTATACTAACCAAAAAGAGTTTTCAAGTGTATATAACGCAATTTTACATCTTTAGTCTTTATCCTATAACAAATTTATCATACCCCTCTATGTAATTTAAAAATATGCACCTACACCTCTTATTGTATACTTCCTATTATAATAGAAAAATAGATAACATATAATCTTATTTTTCACTTGAAATAATATTTTTTTATTTTTTTATGATATATTTAAAGTAATTAAAAGCATTATTATATATCACATTAACCATCTATATATCTTAATTAATATAAACCATCATTACATTTCAAGCAACAATATTTTTTAGGATAAAATGCATTGTGACCCCCTCAAGTTTGTAAAACCTGCAAAGACACCCCCCTGTATTTTAAAAATATGCACTTACAACCCACCATTAATAAATCATAAGTAACATGAGAAAAATAATAATACAAAAAAATCGTTGTTTGAATTGTAATGATGGTTTATATTAATTAAGATATATATATATATATATATATATATATATATATATATATATATATATATATATATATATATAGATGGTTAATGTGACATAGAATAATGCTTTTAATTACTTTAAATATATGGTTAAAAAACTAAAAATAATTATTGGGTAAAATGCATCCACACCCCCTGAAGTTTATGAAACTTGCAAGAACACCCCATATATTTTAGAAATATGCATTTACACCCCCTACTGTAATTTAAAAATATGCACATACACCTCTTATTGTATACTTCCTGTTAAAATAGAAAAATAGATAACACATAATATTATTTTTTCACTCAAAATAATTTTTTTTTTACCATATATTTAAAGTAATTAAAAGCATTATTATATATCACATTAACCATCTGTATATCTTAATTAATATAAACCATCATTACATATCAAGCAATGATATTTTTTATGATTTATTAATGGGGGGGTGTAAGTGTATATTTTGAAAATACTGGGGGTGTCTTTGCAGATTTTACAAACTTGAAGGGGTCAAAATGCATTTCACCCTAAAATAAAAGGTTATAGTGAAGCCATATATGTGTATATTACGGTCACAATTACCTTGACTATTGAAGACTGTTTTTTGAGACAAGTCTCAATATCGTCACATAAAAAAAAAATTCACATTCACATTCTTCATACATTGGAACATATACTTTGTTAGTGAAGCTGTACTGCACGAGACTATATATAAATAGTGCTTGTATAGACACATCTCCATTTACAGCCTCCCCTATAATCAACACTCATTATTGAAAAAAAATTTCATCTAATGTAAAAAGTGAAATATCATTTTATAAACAATATGAAATTTTTTTAATTAAATATACTATATATTTCGTCTAAACAGCTATACAAGATCACATTCAAAAATCGAAATACATTAGAATACAGGGCATGACTGTAAAATAGAATGTGTGTACCGTGTACACCACCCAATAACATTTCCTAAGAGGGCACATGAAAAAAAACACCAAAAAACATATAAATCTAAAAAAACCTAAATCATGCATGGTCATTGGTCAATGTCAACAAACATGTGCAATGGTGGCAACCCCACAATAATTGTTAAGACAGGTAGACCCAATGTGCAAATGTCTCACAAGTCACAATTGACAATTCCAATTAATTTGTGCACCATCGCAACTCTCATCCAATGGTTATCCAACACCCCTCCACAAACATCTCCATCCACCTCAAATGGAAGACCCCCTCCTCTCCCCATCCCAATCCACCAACACCACCACCACCACCATCTCCACCTCCTCCATCATCCTCCGCATCGCCTCCGTCATCGCCATCGCCGCCATCGCCGTATGGGCCAACCACGAAGCCTCGAAAGGCTTCGAAATAGTCCTATCCAACGAGTCACGCGACTCCGCCGTAGGCCGCAGGTTCGACCTCCGCTTCGTCTCTAATGACAAAGCCACACGCGCGATCCTCAACGCCACCGCATTCACCGAGCGCCTCCTCTACCTCGACGAATCCCAATTCCCGCCAAAGCCCGTGCGCCGCGTCACGCTCCGCCTCGCGCGCACCGAACCCGCGACGACGGGTTCGGTGTCCGTCGAGCCGGGCGAGGGCCCAGGGGAGTTCGTGATCAGCATGGGCCCCTCGGTCATGCGTGGCGCGGACGAGGCGGTGGCATCCGCGGTGCATTATGGGGTCGCGCGCGTGTTCTTGTACGAGATGGCGGGGATGGAAGCGTGGGCTGATGCGGCCGCGGAGTGCGTGCGCGGGCTAGCGGGATTCGGCGCGCGCGCGCGCTCGGGCTTGGACGATGTTCGCGTGGTGTCTCGGTTGTTGGGGTACTGCGAGGGACAGCGGGCCGGGTTCCTGGCGAGGTTCAACCGGGCCGTGCGGGACGGGTGGGCGCCTCGGGAGAGTGCATTGGGTGCGCCGGATGGGCGGTTGTGCGAGTTGTATCTGTACTCGATGTCGAGGAGGAGGCAGAGGCAGAGGCGGAGGCAGCTGCCGCCGTTGGGAGAGAGACAGGTCATGTGAATTGGGTGGGCGAGTTCAAATTGTTAGGGTTGGTTTGTACATGTAAGTTGCATCATTTTTTTTTATATACTCGTGATTCATATGGCTCCTTTTTTTATTTAATTAATATAATACACGATGTCTATTAAGGTCCTGTTTTGTCTATTGTGGTATGTCATGCATCCATGTTAATGTTTGTTGTTTTCCTTAAAAATGCTCCTAATCAAAGTCAAGGACATGGGAATTACATAGTGATGCAGATTTTCTGGTGTATCATTAACTGTGAGAAAAGGGATCCCTGCCAAAGACCCTCCAACGATTCTTTAGTGTATCAGTTATTGAATGTTAATGCACTGTTTATTTCGCAGTCCTAACATTTCTCTAACTTAATATAAAATATAAAAATATGCCGATACTTTATATTTCATTTGTATTTTATTATACAAATATACTTTTAAAATCTATCAGTGTTTTCTTTTATATAAGGTCAATGTAAATTTCACGTATAATATGAGTCGCGTGATAGAGGTAAGCTGATACTATCATTTTGTCACTCAACCCATACAGTATTGACATTTTGGTTAGAGTTATGAATTTGTTCCTCCAAATTCATATCACTGGATTTATCATATGTAGATGTAGATGTATATGATTTATGAGTGATTGTGTGCATCTAGAATATTTTAGCCAACAGTTTCTCATAAATTAAAAAAAAAAGTGATTTCACTCAAAACTGAAGGGCCTTCGCTCGGAAGGAGGAGAAGCAAAAAGTGAGCATAAATAATCTTCACAAAATCCCTGCCCATGTTTGGAATGAGAATAAACTTCGGATAGAAATTTTGTTGTGTTTGGAAAGCCTGGATAACTCCAGATAAAGTATGTCAGAATAAACTGATATAAAGTGGTATATGGATTCCAATCAACCCCTAGAATAAAAGTTATCCTAAGTTATTCCACCCAAAGAATATGTAGGCACACTGTCAAATCAACTGTCACCACCTCTTATAAATAACCTGTCAAATCAACTATCATTACTTTTTTTACCTTTTATAAATCTTTATCCATACTTTATTCACATTTTACCCAAACAACAAAATATTTATTCTTACGTTTACCAATGAAAATAATTCAAAACACAACCAAACACAAAATCAATTTATCCTTATTTATACTCACTTATGCCGAAATAACTGTGTACCCAAAAATAAGTCCTATTCTGTATCCAAACGGGGACCATGTGAAAAGGTCATATCTGAGCACCTAGTGCTCTTTGGGTGCGGTTATTCCCACCACCTCGATTGTACTGGCCACCACCTTTTATTACAAAATTACTAGTCATCCGTTTTTCTTTGAAACACATTAAGCTCACCACCCTATCCTTCCTTTATATACCAGCCTTGACGGGCCTCCCGTCGATGATTACAATATATTCGACTTAGAGTACGTCGAAATCCAACATTTTTATCGACAGGTCACCTGTCGAGTTTGACAGCCAATTCGACTGGCGTCTCGTCGAGTGTAGGCATACGTGTGCGATGAGTGCTATGTCGAACTGGAAAGTCAAAAACCCTGTCACATTTACATACACAAAATGAAACCAGTAGTTTGTCCGAGTCTTTACACGAGTGGATCGATTCAGCCTCGCCTATTGCCGTTTGGGTTGACAAAATGGTGGTCGAGCATATACCAAAAGCATTTATCATGGCGGTGAATCATTCGACTACAATGCCACAAAACAGGGGCGACAGAAAACCTGTCGAACCAACCTGTCTAATTTTGTTTTAAAAGTTCATTAATCCCGCTGTTTAACACTTTCCATCACCCTAAAATAAACAGATTCATCAATCCCACTTCCCAACATTTCTTTTGTTTGAAAAACCATATTTTACCAGGTTGACAGGTTCAATGTCAATTGGTCTCTTTCAAACTTGACAGGGGGGCTGTCGACGTATCTCTTTTACACTCGACAGAGAGTTTGTCGATCGTTCTCTTTCACATCTGACAACGCTTCCGTCAGCCAACCTCTTTCAACCTTGACACTGTATGTGTCGAACTGGGGATTTCAAACAAGATTATCAGTTTTTTAGAACCTAAGAGCATAGTTTTTTCTCACTCTTTGAAGCTTGTACTGGAGATCTCCATACACACAAAATGAAAGACAAGCAAAATTATTTTCATATCGAGAACTAGAGCATCAATGTAAACATACTAACTCAAGGGGCTTCTTCGTTGTCACCGACGCATCACTACTCGACTGAAGGGGGAGCAAATGATGGGGTGTCATGTCGGCGGAGCTTCTCACAGCGGTAGGGGTGAATGAGAGGAGAGAAATGAAATAAAAAAAAGGAGAAGAGAGGTGTATTGCAAAATGTGGAGGGTGGTGGGATTGGGGTTTCAGATTAGGTGTTTTTGTAAGGTGGTGGGCCTGGTAATATATAAAGTTGCAGGTGGTGTGATTAAGAAGGTGCTGACAAATTGAAAAAGGGAGGTGGGTGTATCTGCACCCGTCCTCCTTTTCATTTTGTTTCTTTTCTTTTCTTTTTTCTTGGACAAGAGCCTTCACATTTATGAAATTCTGTACTTCCCCACTTTTTTTTTATTATTAATCAAACATTCATAGAAATATTAAAAAAACATAAAAAATTTGAGAAATAAAACAATGAAAACCTAAAGTCAGTGAACAGTGTCACCTTTTGTTCTTCATTTGATTATAAAAAAAGAGTGAGTTCTTCATTCTAAAAATAAAAATAAAAATAAAGATAAAAATTGTCACAGAGAGAGAGAGAGAGTAGCCAACGTAAGAATTTTTTTAGAAGATGATGGAAGATTTTCATTATATTAATGAAAAAAATTTAAAGAAAACAAGAGAATACAAAGAATTGTGACAAAATAAAAAGATGGAACAAAGCATAAACTGTAATAAAAAGTATCTCCAGCACATATGCACAATGGAAGCCCCACATTGTGAACAGTATAAACTGGGACACCTAAATCATCATTTCTCAAGATCGCAGCTTTTGAACACTTTCCACATTTAATTATAGCTTTCAAATGAACGGTAGAAGTCAAAATTTAAATCAATTAACTATGCTCCACGTACAGGCGGTCAAGATCCAATTAGCAAGTGTCCACGACTCGGATAGCCAACTGAACATGGATTTGATTCGTCGAACCCTCCATACCCGATGACCATTACAAATTCAAGTCAATATTTTACGTTCAATTTCTGATTAAAGGATAATCAATGACTGGATCTCTGAAACCCAACAAAATATATTAAATCTAGATCTATTATTGAATTGATTCTCTGATATTACAACAATATATCTTGATTTATTAGAAATATCATTAATTGATCCACAAGATCCAAACAAGTATATTCATCCAGGGATAATGACCTATTGACTCAATAAGTCCTCTGAATAACATATCTCCAACACATATGCACAATGGAAGCCCCACATTGTGAACAGTATAAACTAGGACACCTAAATCATTTCTCAAGATCCGCAGCTTTTGAACACTTCCCACATTTAATTATAGCTTTCAAATGAACGGTAGGAGCGAAAATTTAAATCCATTAACTATGCTCCACGTACAAGCGGTCAAGATCCAATTAGCGAGTACCCACGACTCGGATAGCCAATTGAACATGGATTCGGCTCGTCAAATCCTCCATACCCAACGACCATCACAAATTCAAGTCAATATTTTACGTTTAATTTCTGATTAAAGGATAATCAATGACTGGATCTCTAAAACCCAACAAAATATATTAAATCTAGATCTATTATTGAATTGATTCTCTGATATTACAACAATATATCTTGATTTAGAAACATCATTAATTGATCCACAAGATCCCAGTAAGTATATTCATCCAGGGATAATGAACAATTGACTCGATAAATCCTTTGAATAACATATATCCCCAAAATATGGGATCTCTCCTCATTCGTCGAATGGAAAAAATCTACCATTGATTCTAGGGCACCCACAAAAGTAGTACAAATAAGAAACCAATTCTCCCTATTAAGGTATGTGAAAAACTATTTTTCACAAAATCCACAGTTGTGCATTGGCCGACTTGAGTGTTGGAGGGTCATTTGCAGGTCACCCCAACCCTGTTTTCAATGACGCTCGAGGAGGAGGATCGCCGGCAACCCAGCGGAAGCCGTTGGAAGAAGCTAAGCGAAAAATCATCTTGACCGAAACCTGGTTTGTTATTTTTTGTCCCTCCAGCTTGGTGTGCCAGGTAGGGGACGTTCGTTGAACACGAAACTCAATTCATGATAATGCCTCCCAAGGAGAACCTTCCAACCCTTTCACCGCCTGTGACCCGTTCAACACACAACTGAACGCTTCGTCCGACCTAGGGGGCATATCTGAGGTGAACTCGTAGCTAAACATCTTTGACATGCAGAACCACATCGATGAAGCTCAACGTCAGGCGGAGTAATGACACGTTGAGGCAGAGGAACTCTGTTGTACCATGGAAGAGATGCGGCACAAGAACGAATGCCTTTGAAATATGCTCGACAACCCTCTCGAACAAGAGGATTGGCAGCATGACCCACTGTAGATACCCCAATTTTGACCGTCCAGAGAGACAGAAATACTTCAAGTAACACACAGAAATATCCCACAAGTGGACACTGATAGAGAACCAAAAGTTCGGTAAACCAGAAACCCTAACCCTAGCCTTGACCTAACCCTAAATCGGAAACCCTAAACCTTGACCTAACCCCAAACCCTAGCCTTGACCTAACCCTAAACCGGAAACCATAGAACCTTGACCTAACCAAACCCTAACCCTAGCCGTGACCTAAACCCAAACCCTAGCCCAAAACCTAAACCTAACCAAACCCTAACCCTAAACCCTAATCCCAGCCTTGACCTAACCCTAGCCCGGATCCTAAACCTAAGCCAAACCCTAAACCAGACCTAAACCTAAACCTACCCTAAAAACCTAAAGCCCTTGGAAAGGGGCGGCTATCCCTAACTAGCCGCCCCTCACTGGGCGGCTAGTTCACACTAGCCGCCCCCCTAACCGCCCCCTGGCCGACTTTGGACCAGTTCCCTGGATGGGACATAAAGCAATATTAAATGCTGATCATTGCGGCGGGTCATGACCTTTAGCCGCCCTCTCTTGGCCGGATCAAACCAAGTAGCCGACCCAAGCCACCGCTTGTCAGAGATGGGACGTTTGGCAGGTCATGATAGGGGCGGCTACCAGGAAGTAGCCGCCCCATCCTGGGCGGCTAGTTAGAACTAGCCGCCCTTCACCTGTTCTCTGGCAGAAGAACCAGAGCATTAATGAGAGGTCCAATCGAAGCCAACCCACTCCATTACCCTCGGGATATTTTCCTACCTCTCTTTTACTATAAATAGAGGAGGTCCCAAGCCTTCAACAACAACCAACACACCCAACAAAAATCCACAACAACCACCAATTCATCTTCAAACCCTTCCACCACCAGAAATCCCAAGAGAGAGAGAGAGAGAGAGACCCCTTTTGTGAGAGAAACACCCATTCCCCACATAAAATACCCTCTCATCCCACCCTCCATAAACCCAGGCTAAACCTAGCTTAGCCTCTGCCCAAAACCCCACCCTTTACCTACCAAACCCCTGCCTAAATTTCCCAGACCTTGGACGGCTAACCCTAGCTAGCCGCCCCCTGGCCGACGGCTAACCACAACTAGCCGCCCCCCTATCCACACCCCATATCAATATCCCTTTGATGCATAACTTCTTTAGTCAAGCCCGGGAGCAGAATAGGATTACCTGTTTTTCACCTCTGTGTACGGTATATCCGTGTCTCAGAGCGGAGACCCCACAAACTCCCCACGTAGGCGATCAAATCTGATCCAAACCCTTTCTTGTTTTTAGAAAAAGCAGGTGGCGATCACAAAACCCCTTGAATCCTCTTGAGCCGCTGTCGGGCGTCTCAACCAGGAACGACACCCTCACCCCTTCCGAGAAGACGATCCGACCGAGCCCGCCAGGGCACGCATCCGATCCGAACCCTCCGAAGAAACCCCACACACGCGGATTTTTCGACACCTTTACTGCTTTTGTAAGCCGCACACAGCTGCGCAATCCTTTACTGCTTTCGTAAGTCGCACACAGCTGCGCAATCCTTTACTACTTTATTTACTGCTTTCACTCTGCATTCATCCCCCCACTCTACGTCATGGAATCCCACATAGAAGAGGAGATATTAGAGGAAAGGAATCACCAAGAGGGTCAGGCCACACAGTTCCTGACCCATCTAGAGGAAAGGATGGCTAGTCTAGGGTATCAAACGGTAGAGGACATGTTTCATGACCTCGTGGACTACCGTCATGCCAAGACCTCGAGACAGGAAACCCCTGTCGAAACCCCTAAATCCACTCCCAAAGCCCCATCCACACCCAGTCACTCAGTCAACCCGAGCGTCTTTTCATTCACCCCCCTTTCCCCCGCGAATCCAAAATTCCCAGTTGTTTCCACCCAGGCCCCTACCAGACCACCCCAAACCCAGGACCGCTAGGCAGCCCTCCCCGGGGAGAAACACTGGACGATACCATCCGGAGAATTCTCTCCGAGACTGGTCCCTCGGCCCCCAAACACATGTCTCTACATAACCTGAGACAAATCCCGTCAGTCCACCTACCGGAGGGATTCAAAGTCCCCAAATTCCGCCGGTACAACGGTCGTGGAGACCCAGACATTCATTTAACTGCCTTTTATCTAGACGCACGCCCGTTTCTAGATAATCAACCTCTACTAGTCTTCCTCTTCCAGAAATCATTGGAAGGAGAAGCACTACAATGGTTCTCCACCCTCCCTGTAGATCACTTGTCGAATTTCTCGGCTGTAAGCGAGAAATTCTTGGGCCGCTACGGTTACCAGAGGATTAGGACCCCCTCTATTTCAGATCTAACCGTAGAGAGAATGAGGCCTAGGGAGGAATTCGAACAATACGTGTCTCGGTGGCGCACCCTTGTCCACCGAACCGGTCTGCAACTCACAGAATGTCAAGAAATTGACATGATGTTACAGAGCCTGAGTCCAGAGCTCCGTACGAGCCTTTCGTACGGAGACTGCACTACGTATCAACTTCTGATTGACCGCCACAACAGGATTTCCCGTTGTGCAGCCCCAGCAGTACAAACCCAGTCCCCACCTATCAGCCATAGGGTTGGACAACCGCCTCGTAAGGCGCAAACCCCCACGGTAGAGGGGATCATTAACCAAGTATCGGCACTCTACCCGAACGGAGCACGAGTTCCTGACCGAGGAACAGCTCCGAGACAGTACACGCCCGGATCATCCGGATATGCACCGCCTCGGCAAGCAAATCAAATTTTACCCCTCGATCAGTACCCGTCCCCGTGCCAATACGACAAAACCCCACAGTCCAAAATTTCCCACTCCAAAGCCCTATAATCCAGAGCCAAACTCAAACTCGGGCTCCCTTTTACTCTGCTCCCCCAAGAGCACAAAATCCAACCCCTAGGCAACCCATACAAAGCTCTTATAACGAGGTTAGACCTCCCGCATCCTACGACCAAAGACGAATGGGAAAGAGGGACTCTTACCCTCCCCTCCCAGAAACTTTAACTAGGATCTTTAGGGTGATGTTGGACACAAATAGTATCTCCCTCCCCGACGCCAGGCCTTCACTACCCGGGGCCAGCACGGCGCGTTACTGTCAATATCATCAACAATATGGCCATACCGTAGAACAATGCATTGTTTTTCGGGACTTCGTTTATGATCTTAATGATGACAGGCGCCTTGACTGGGCCATGATCAAAGGCCATCTGAGCCAGGGAAATCCCCAAGCACCCAAGCCACTTGGCATATTGACTGACCCCTTGCCAGGACACACCCAAGCCTCCACATCTAGAGCCCACGCGGTCAACATGATCAGGAGAGGGAGACAACCATCGCCAGAACCAAGCAGCTCGGAAGATGCTACTGATGGCAGCCTATCCGAAGAGTCCGAGGAGGAAGAGCAGAACGAGCCCTTCCAGCTGAACCTCGACGACCATGACCTCGCCATACTCTATGGCGAAGAAGAAGACGCACTCCTCGCCCTCCCCGCAGTCATCAACCTCGAGTCCGACGAAAGCGGACTAGAAAACCCGGGAGAAGACGAAGAAGAAGAGCCATTCGAGGAGATCCCCGAAGGAGCTAGCGAAGGACCCGAAGGAGGGGAATGTACGTCGGATGATCTGCATCCGGACGATAACGGGTCCTCCAAGAGTACCGACACTGTCAATGGCCCCCGCCGCCCAATGACCATTTCATTCACTGACCAGGACCTCCCAGATCCCCGACTGCGAGTCTACCCCCTACACATCCGCGGACGACTTCAGATGTTGTAGCTGAACAACATCTTTATAGACCCAGGATCGGGCATGAACATAATGACATGCTCCACTTACCAGAAGATACCCGGACTAGGCCGTCCTCCCGTCCAACCGGCCCACCATACTATCCAAGCTTTCAACCATACCGGGAAGACTCTCCGCGGCCCCGGAACATTCGAGCTATCCGTCGGACCTCTCATCTGCGAAGTAGCCTGCTTCGTGGCCGACATTGACACAAGGTACCCATTGATGCTGGGGCGACCGTGGTTAGACAGCATCCAAGCTATCTGTTCCCCCCGACACCAATGCCTTCGACTACCCTTCTTGACACGCCTCCAATACGAGAACGAGAACAATTGGGCCATACACAATATGTTCACCTTAGCCCTCCGACCGAGGAACGAGAATGAAGGCGGTAGCCCACTTGGGTCCCCTTGTGACAACAACTCTCCCTCAGAAGAAGCGGCCAGGACCCAGCGTCCACCAAGCAATCTTGCGGAGCCCAACTCGATCACCTTCCTCCCCCATGAAGTCGCAAAAGCTAGAGCACGTTCCGCACCCCTCTCAATCACCGCCATACTCGGGGGAAGGGAATTCCGTCACATTCTCATTGACACGGGAGCGGAAACTAACGTCCTTACATATTCCGCCTACCAAAAGCTAGAAGGCCGGGTTCCCAGATTGGAGCCCTCAGACGAATACATTTATGCCTTCGACAGCACACGCAAGAACGCCTGCGGACTAGTCACGCTCCCACTGAAGATCGGCCCAGTCTCCACCATCGTTAACTGCATGGTGATGAACATTCAATCGCCCCACCCTCTGATTGTTGGGAGGACATGGTTCAACAGCATCGAAGCCGTCTCATCCACCCGACACCAATGTCTTCGCTTCCCGTACCGCGGGAAAGTAATATCCATATGGGGAGAGGCGCGCTCTAATAATACTCAGGCCCAAAATTGGAGCGTCTGTGCCATGCGCATCCGGCTAGAGGTGCTCGCATGTTGGCAACCAGGCGCCACAGATGAAGAACTGCTCCATCAAGGGAGGCCCCTGAAGAGACTTAGTGTAGATACCCCAATTTTGACCGTCCAGAGAGACAGAAATACTTCAAGTAACACACGGAAATCTCCCACAAGTGGACACAAATAAGAGAACCGAAGGTTCGGTAAACCAGAAACCCTAACCCTAGCCTTGACCTAGCCCTAAACCCTAATCCCAGCCTTGACCTAAACCTAAACCGGAACCCTAAACCTTGACCTAAACCTAAACCGGAACCCTAAACCTTGACCTAACCCCAAACCCTAGCCCTAAACCCTAATCCCAGCCTTGACCTAGCCCTAAACCCTAATCCCAACCTTGACCTAAAACCCTAGCCCAAAACCCTAACCTAAAACCAAACCCTAGCTCAAACCCTAAACCTAAGCCAAACCCTAACCCAGACCTAAACCAAAAACCAAAACCCTAAAAACCTAAGTCCCTGGAAAGGGGCGGCTAACCCTAACTAGCCGCCCCTCATTGGGCGGCTAGTTCACACTAGCCGCCCCCCTAACCGCCCCCTGGCCGACTTTGGACCAGTTCCCTGGATGGGACATAAAGCAATATTAAATGCTGATCATTGCGGCGGGTCATGACCTTTAGCCGCCCTCTCTTGGCCGGATCAAACCAAGTAGCCGACCCAAGCCACCGCTTGTCAGAGATGGGACGTTTGGCAGGTCATGATAGGGGCGGCTACCAGGAAGTAGCCGCCCCATCCCGGGCGGCTAGTTAGCACTAGCCGCCCTTCACCTGTTCTCTGGCTGAAGAACCAGAGCATTAATGAGAGGTCCAATCAAAGCCAAACCACTCCATTACCCTCGGGATATTTCCCTGCCCCTCTTTTACTATAAATAGAGGGGTCCCAAGCTCAAAAAAAAAAAAACCAATCCACAACACAAATCAACAAAATCCACAACAACCACCAATTCATCTTCAAACCCTTCCACCACTAGAAATCCCAAGAGAGAGAGAGAGAGAGAGCCCTTTTGGGAAGAGAAACACCCATTCCCCACATAAAATACCCTCTCATCTCACTCTCCAACACCCCGGGCTAAACCTAGTTTAGCCTCTGCCCAAAACCAAACCCATTTCCTACCAAACCCCTGCCCAAATCAAACCAGACCTGGGACGGCTAAACCCTAGTAGCCGTCCCTGACCAGACGGCTAACCACAACAAGCCGCCCCCTATCCACACCCCATACTCACACCCCTTTGTCCCATAACTCCTCTAGTCAAGCCCGGGAGCAGAATAGGATTACCTGTTTTTCACCTCTGTGTACGGTATATCCGTGTCTCAGAGCGGAGACCCCACAAACTCCCCACGTAGGCGATCAAACCCAAACCCTTTCCTGTTTTTAGAAAAAGCAGGTGGCGATCACAAACCCCCCCCTTGAATCCTCTTGAGCCGCTGTCGGGCGCCTCGACCAGGAACCACACACCCTCACCCCTTCCGAGGAGACGATCCGGCCGAGCCCGCCAGGGCACGCATCCGATCCGAACCCTCCGAAGAACCCCCACACACGCGCCGAGACCAATTTCTCGACACCGACACTTAGGGAGGGAGAATTTGGGAATAGGGGACCCCCATCAGACATCAGCCGGCCATAAAAAAGAAGCCGACCCGAGGAGGCAATACAAATTCAAGAACCAGGTACCGATCCTCCCGGGTAAGTATTTCATCATCCTGTACATATTTGTTTGCAGCTTTTCCAAAAATCAAAAAGACCAAAATATTTGTTTACCAGCTTTCGGCTTTCATCATCCTGTACATATTTGTTTACAGCTTTTCCAAAAATCAAAAAGACCAACATATTTGTTTACCAGCTTTCGGCTTTCATCATCCTGTACATATTTGTTTACAGCTTTTCCAAAAATCAAAAAGACCAAAATATTTGTTTACCAGCTTTCGGCTTTCATCATCCTATACATATTTGTTTACAGCTTTTCCAAAAATCAAAAAGACCAAAATATTTGTTTACCAGCTTTCGGCTTTCATCATCCTGTACATATTTGTTTACAGCTTTTCCAAAAAAAAATATACAAAAGACCAAAATATTTGTTTACCAGCTTTCACTTTCAACTCCTGTACATATTTGTTTACCTGCTTTCCTAAAAAGAAACCAAAATCCAACACAAAAAAAATACATGCCGATCAGCTTTCATTCCCCCAACTCTGAACATACTTGTTTCCAGCTTTATTTCCACTCTCCTTTAAAAAAAACAAAAAAAATGTTTCTTCTAAAAATGTTTTTCACACTCTCTTCCAAAACTAAAAGTTCTACAAAACAGCATATCCGTACTTCAAAACCAAAATAAAAGCACTTTCCTGAACTTTCTTTACCTGTTTACCAAAACAACGAAAATATTTACAAACTACATTTTCACACTTTTCTTCACGACGAAAATGTTTTCCAAATCTGCGCTTCCACACCTTTCTTCAAAACAAAATATTTTACAAAGCCGTACTTCCGCCGAAAAACATCTTTTACGAACTATCTTTCCATACTTGTCTTCTAAAAACAAAATCGTTTTCCAAACTTTATCTCCATTCCTTTCTTTCCAAAAACATATCTTTTCGCCGACACAGGCCCCTTTTCAAAAACATAAGTATACATTTGTCCTACTACGCCTCGAACTACTGGACGAGAAGAGATTAAGAGCGGCAGACCATGCCCAGGCCTACCAAAGAAGGGTGACAAGGGCATTTGAAAAGAAGGTGATAAAAAGAAAATTCGAGATCGGGGAATTAGTACTTAAGCAAATCATGCCATCAAGACAGCCTCACCCGAGAGGAAAGCTGCAACCCACATGGGAGGGACCCTATGTGATCACCCATGCCTATTTCGGGAATGCCTACCGCCTGGTAGATGCCGAAGGAGTCGAGGTTCCAGGTTCGTGGAATGCACTTTATCTAAAGAAATTCCATGCATAAAAAGCTTTCAATACTTAAGAACTATTATTCTTCCTTCCTGCGATTTCCAGCGTTTAGTACTTGATGATAGAATTGTAAGACTCTCAAAGATAAACTCGTATCTATTTGAACACGTTTCCGCCAAATCATGTCATTCCCTACACACACGTATAACTGGACTAGATTTGCCTGATAGAAGAAAAATTGCCTACCCCGTAGACTGGGACAATTTAACAAACTCCCCAAAGCAAAATGTCCCTTATTTCCGCCCCGCTCGTATTAACCCTAGGTCAAAATGAGGAGTTACCCGGACCTAGCATCTGTCCCAAAAACTGGCTCTGGCACTATATAAACACTTCTAGAGGGGAAGCATGAAAAGAATCGGGGTGAAAAACAGAAGAGCCCCCCCCTCAAATCAAATTAAAAAAAACAAAAAAACAAAAAACAAAAAGAGAAAATCAGGCAAGGAGAGGCCAAACACCCAAGTGAACGGGTTAAACTCTCTATTTAGCAGGCTTTCACGCCTTTACGCACGGTATACGCTAAACAACGGCTATACCAGTACAGATCCAAACAACGGACTGTACCTTTCCACCCAAAAATAAAGAAGTGGTAAAAAGAAGAAAGCCAGAGGGACCTAGGAAGTAAGACATGTGCTAGACTGGGACAATTCTAAAATATTGCCCGAAAGGAAGATATTACTCTTACCTCATTCACCCTCTCCCCTTTTTATTTTTTTTTGCAATGGGGGTTCAAAATTGAGCTATGTCCACCGGGAAAAGCGAAATTTTGACCAAGGGTAGATCACGTCCAGGTTTACACCTACACACACACTCACGCGAGTTCATTTAGAAACTTGCCTATCCAAAGGAAGCTTGTTTGACTTGACTCTTGGTACACTCATGGATTTTTCAGCATGTTTAGAATAATACGATTAAGCATTTGAAAACCATGAACCTAGGAAAATCGACGCCTAAGGCTTATACCCCTTAAATACAATCCTGGTTTCGACATGAGTGACCACAAGGGCTCCTCCACGGGGACTTGATGGCGTTTTTTACTTATGAAAATCAAGAACATTGCCCTCTCACCTAGAAAGTCATTGAAGAACTAAAATGCCCCCTTATGCCACTTATACTTACGCATAAGCTCGCATTTTCCTTCTCAAAACACCTTGGCATATGATTTTCTTGAAACATTAAAGTTAACCCCCCCCCCCCCCCCGCAAAATTTAAAATTATCCCCACTCATATGAAAATTATCCCCACTCACCTCATGCCCTTCCGCACATGCGTGAGAAGAAATTGTCCCCAACTCCTACACATAAGTTCTTCTTCACTCACGCACTTGGAATCCCTTCCTTGCGCACTAAAGCCTGGTCTCCCACACTTTACTTTCTCGCATTTATATTTCCATTCCACCTTAACATGGATTGTAGCCCTTGACGATTCAAGCAAGAAGGGCTCGAAAGTCAGTGCAGGGGCGCAATCTGGACAGATTTAACACTTGGTCCATGGAAAGAATGTTTTTATAGGTATTGAAGAATAAAACGGCCGCAAAGACTTTCAGCAGCAGCAGCAGACAGGAGTAGCAGGACCAAACTACCCCAGGCAGGGGGCGGCTAAGCTCGACTAGCCGCCCCTCACTGGGCGGCTAGTTTGTACTAGCCGCCCCTGCCCTTTGTTCCAGGTAAGGATGCCCCAGGCAGGGGGCGGCTAAACACAACTAGCCGCCCCTCACTGGGCGGCTAGTTCACACTAGCCGCCCCCTGCCTGCACCTATTCCAGTGCTGTCAGTCCTATTTTAATCAAATCTTCGTATCTCCAAATACCTGTTAAGAACATTTCATTCCAAAAATTGCATACACACATTTCATACGCATATACATTCATAAAACCAATATAAATACACTACGAAAAACAACCATATCTCAAAATCATATGTCCATCCATGAATCAAACGTATGAAACCAAGATTCATCTACACAAACATACATATCCATGAACCATCCATGCTAAACTACTCTAACACGTGCATATAAAGGAGAATGATTAAATTGTCCCACCCAAAACCACAAGCATAGACTGTTTTTCTAAAAACTAAAAGAGGGCATAAAAAGGGAATCTTCCTTCAAAGCGCTCCAAAATCCAAAAGTCTTGAGCTATATCTCACCGAAATATCACCTAAAACCAAAACAAAAGAAGAAAAGCATGAATTCATCGCATATATACTATTCTTCTACTTAAAACCAAGACACAAAAGCTATACCTCGGCGTATCATCATCCGCTGGAGGCTGAGTAGGAGGAACGTCCTGACTTGGCTGAGAAGGAGGCGGTGGATGAGGAGAAGACTGAACCTCTGGAACATCAGGAGCAGCAGGAGTCTCTCGAACCGAAGACGCGGCCCTCGCGTATATCCCACGACTCCGAGACACCGAAGGACGAGAGGCACGGCTAAAGGTGGCCCCCGTAGCCAAGGAAGTCGAGAGAGAATGGTCAGGCTCAAGTGGAAGAAGATCAAGGTCCGCCTCGGTCATAGAGCCCCCTCCGACCAACTTCCCCCTCATGGTGGCCTCCCAGAGGCGGACCTGCTGCATGTCCCTGTCTCTCCTCTCCAATCTCTGTCGGAGGCGACTCTCTGTCCCTCTGGCCCGATCCTCAGCAACCCTCAACCTCTCCTCCAACTCCCGCGCCCTCGCTTCCGACGCCCTGAGTGCCTCTCTGTCCCTATCCCCGGCCGCCTGGAGAGAACGAACCAGGTCTCCCATCAAACCTCCGGGAACACCCGCCGAAGCCTCCAACTCCGACACCCTCATCTGGAGGGAGTCCCTCTCATGGCCTAGGGTAATGAACCCCTCCTCCCTCGAGGCTATCATGGACCTCAGCCGGTCCACCTCCTCCTCAGCCCGGGAAGCCCTGCCCCTCGCCTGGCCCAACTCCATCCTTGTGGCCGCCAACTCGCTTCGGGCCACATCCAATTCCCTCGTCAGTTCGAGCTCCTGCTCGGAAACCACGGAAGGAGGAGGGGCGGAAGAAGAAGAAGCGCCATCGGCCCTCGCTCTCGACAGAGCATCCACCTGAGCCTCGAGGACCCGGACCTGGTCCTGCAAGCGTCCTCTCTGTGCCCGCAACGCCTCTATCTGCCTGGCCCGCGCTTGGAGATGCTCATTGGCGGTCTTGAGCCTCTTCTCCATCTCATTCAACTCAACCTACAAAAAGAAACACCATTCAGAAGATGCTCAAAGCAAAGGAGAACGAGGAATAAAAGGGATTTTTCAAACTTACATAAGCGTCCGGGATCTCCTCCTCCATCGTCCCGAGGATATCCGCATACTCCCGACGATACCAAGCTAGGTATTCGTCACTCGAAGTCACCTCAGGACGACGCTCTACCAAGACGCCTCGACCCATCCATCCCGCCACGTACGTCGCGTAATTCCTCGGGAGATTCGTGTCCCGAGGAATCCCGGCCACCGGAATCGAACGGCGCCGCGGAAGAGGATCGGGCACCCACTGATGGTACCCAAGCTGGCGGACGACCCGGCTGATCGCATGGAACACGACCTGATTAAAGTAGATCAACCAGACGTCTCGCGCCAGAGCCTCGGGAACCTCCTCCGGATAAGGCCTCCACATCATCTAAAAAGCATCGAAAGATAGGAAGAGCGCTTAGTCAAAAAGAAAACCAAGTACAAGCCAAAGAAATTCAAAGAAAACTCATACCTCTTCCTCCGACAACACTACAAGAAAAAGATCTTTTAGCGACGGGTTTTACCGACGGCCACCAACAAAACGTCGCTGATGGCGTTTGAAAACTGAATTTCACGTTTTTTTACTAGTAATAGCGACGGTCAAACCTTGGCCGTCGCTAAAATTCAACTACACTTAACCCCATTATGCTGCTTCTTTATAGCGACGGCGGTGGACGTCGCTGATATCTTCAATACCGACTGTCATTTCTGGCCGTCGCTAATGGTTAGAACTGCGGGTCCATCCATTTGACACCGTCATCAGGTATTACCGACGGCCAGATTTGGGCCGTCGCTAAAAGTTCAGGTTAAACATCTGAAAGTTAACCCGATAGATTTTTTTTTAAATCCTAAATTTCCCCAACTGCAACACCCCCCCCCTCTCACCCTTGTCATCCATAACCCTAACTGCTCTCCCCGCCTCACCCTGACTGCCTTCCCGACACGCCCTTTCCACATTCAGACCACCGCTGACGTTTCCCCGCCTCTACTTGTGACCATCTCCCTCAACAGTCCCAAACCCTAGTCGATCCTCCCCGCGTCACAAAACCCATTGATAAGATGCACGTGAGCCGGCGTCACCGAACACAACCCTTGCTCGTCCATCCTATCGAACATCCGCCGATCCTGGAGTGGATTCGGTTTCGCAGGACCGGATCATGGAGAGGACCACGCGATGGACGGTGGAGAAGTGGCGATCGCAGGAGAGGCGATGGAGGAGGATCTGGTGGTGGTGGAGGGTTGCCATGGGAAAATTTGTAATCTGCGCCGATCATCCATCAAATGAATTTTTCAGGGCTTTCCCCAATTGCTTGACTTACTAGACATCAGTGGACTTTGTCTCGTGGGTTGAAGAAGCAATAGCCAGTGACCCGGTACCACTCACACCGGAGCAGAGATACAATCTCTCATGGGAAGCAGCGACCCAGAGGTTCATGGCGTTCTCAGATCTTGACAAGGTTTTGGGAAGCAACAGAATCCTATCTATGGCTGGTAAGTATAGCCAAACCACCTATGGGTTTCCCTTTGTGTATAGTATAATTTTGGTGTCATGTGTGGATGGGTGTCCCTTCGTGTATAATATAATTTTGGAAACCATTAGCATTCCCTCCTAATTATTTTAGGGAATTTCTAAGTACTTCAGCTTATGATGATCCCTTCTAATTATATGTCAATTGTAACCTGTCTGTTATCCTGGGGGTTTCCCTTTCTGTAAATTAAGTGCAAAATGATTATAGTTGTTGTCACCTTTCTCTTTAGAATGTAAAAACCACATGTGGGGCGGCACCCTGCATAGACTATGAAGCTTTGTCACCAATGCCTTTTCCAAACCAGATAAGTCCAAGCATCATCACTGTATTTGGTGGACTCAAGAATCATTCAACCCTATTATTGGGTTTTCATACATGTTCTGCTTGCAAGCTTAAGAAAGCTATAAGTACTGAAATGCATGGTTATCTTACTTGAAGGTAGGAAATTGTAGAATGTTTTCTTTTTTGAGCTCACCCTTTTTATCTCTTATCTACTTGCTAGTTCACTTGGCTCTTAAATTCTGTATTGCTTAAGCAGGGTTGACAGAGAGATTTTCCAGCCACAGAAGTTCCCTAATTTAATATGATTTGCTGAACTCTTTTTTTTTTGTCCCTCTGTTTGTGTCAGATAGGGGTTTGTAAGAAAGAAAAGAACCTAATCACACACAAGCTTCTAACAATGATATGTGGGTCCTTATTTTTGGTGGTCATGATTAGATCAAAATTGATTAATTTTCCTCCCAAGTACCTGGCACTTTTCATATTAATTAGATAATATTCTTCAACACTGAATCATGTGAAGGCCCTGCTCTTCAGTGGGGCTACACTCTCCTGTTGGTCTGAGATGCAAAAAATGTATTTCATGTGTGGCCACCTATTTTCGATTTTCTGGCAAATTTGGAAAAATAAATATGAGTGGTGAGTTTTGAAAAATCATGTTGTAAATATTATTTTAGGCTTGTGCCTAAGTTTAGGTCTTTTTATATCATTTCCAAAACATGTGGTTCTTTATAGCATTGGATACTAACAAATATCCATATTTAGACACGATTTTATGTTTGTTAGGTTGTCATTTGCCATAACAAATTTATTCTAAAGTACCTAAACTTTGCATGGTGGACTCTAGTCTACAACGAGATACGAAGGCCTGTCTACAATAGGCGGAATGAGATCATTTAATCCATTCCTGACTTTTGGTTGACTGTTGTTGTAATCAATCCTTTCTTTATTTGAATCATTTGATGGCCAAAAAAACGAGAAGACACACACACACCACACACAGAAAATGATGACTACACTTATCTGATTTCGAATTTCGATATTGAATGGAATTATATGGACCCATCCAATTAACTTCTTGAATGCTATTATGTAGTTCATGAGTCATCCTATGTTAGGAGATCTATTGAATGAGGAGAACCAGAAGGTTGATTATTGTTGCTAAACATGTTAACAATTTTTCATTGTCATATAGTTATTTCCAAATTTATAATTATTCACAAAATTCTAAATTTGAGAATTTATTTGGAAATGGGCTTCTGCCTAGCTCATTGTTCGAAGTTGACTGTTTGAAATTCTTGAACTTCCTTTTGTTATTTTCGGGTAACTGCTATCATGAAAAATTTTAATTGTTTTTGCTTCTCCTTTTTTAAAATTTTCAGACACTTGGACTCCTGAAGGTTGAAGATTTGAAGGATGTCAAGTCGGTGGGAGATGAACTACAAGGTATTGGAGGTTCAAACCTTATATTATTTCCAAATTTTTTATATAGTTTTGAAAGTAAACACACTATCCATTATTTAATTATATTTTAATATGTGCAATGCTTCTTATGCAGAGATGAAGCAAAATCATCTACGAAGGAGAGTTGCAAGGAAGTGGAGGCTCAAACAAGGAAGATTAAAAAAAAAAACATTTTATGGAGAGAGTTAGCTTTGCTCTAGAGTTGTAAGGAATATTTTGATGTAGATATGTTATATTTTGAATTATGAATGTGTTTTATTTAAATTTTAATGAATTCAAGAATTCTTAAATTATGATTGTGAATGAAATATCCAACAGATGAAAATTGTTGAATGAGTTTTAAATTTATCACGTAGAAATTTTTAAAAAATAAGCAAATAAATAAAAAAATAAAATAATAACATTAGCGACGGTCGCCAGCCGTCGGTAAAGGCATGGTGCAACCCACAAATCACATTATTTATAAAACTGTTGAGGGCTTTTAGCGACGGCTATTGGCCGTCGGTAAAGATATACAGAATTAACTATGGTTACTTCGGTGGTATATTTTTTTTTATCATATTAGCGACGGTCCTGGCCGTTGGTGTAGATATTAGCGACGATACCTTTAGCGACTACTCCCGACGGCCATGGTGGCCGTCGGTAATACCTATAGCGACGGCGTTTATTTTCTTTAGCGACGGATCTGGCCGTCGGTAAAGACTCTATTTCTTGTAGTGCAAGACGCGGAAGGCCTCTCAGAATTGGGCGAGGTGGTGCAAACGGGAAGATCCCCGGGGCTCCCATCTCATGGCCCAAGGGAGGGCATGATCGAACGGAGCCAAAGTCGGGCGATCAATGGCGAAGTGCTCGTACCCGAAGATCTAACAAAGCAAGAGGGAATTTATCATGACCAAAGTAAAGCTAAACCAAGAAGAAGACACTCATCACTTACACATACCTGAAGGAATGGCGCGAAGCCACCAAGGTTCTTTCCTCCAGCCCTCTTGACTTTCTTCGAGAGCTCCGCAAACAAATGGGCAAGCATCGCCGCTCCCCAAGCATAGCGCCCCATGCCCTCCAAGTCCCGCATCAGTAGAAGGGAATGAGAGGAGACCTTATCAGAGGCCGTCGAGAAAAGGACCCGGCCAAAGAAGTAGAGGAAGAACGCTCTCAACTCCCTCCGTGCCCTCTGTGGGCACGCAGCCGCCTCTCTCGCCTCGATCATCGCCTCTCGAAGCTAGCTGCAGCTTCGCCCTTCTGGCGCTCTGTGAAGGAACCGAGGTCGTACTGCCCCGAAAGCCGCCCCAAAGGGATCCGGTTCAGCGTCCGCTCCCGCTCCACGAACTCCCATTCTCCGATCAACTCTCGGAAAAGCCCCCTGTAGTCAGCTAGGGTGGCCGCGATCACCGCCTCCCCCAGAACCGGAAGGCCGGTGATCCGATAGACGTCCTCGAGCGTCGGCATGACAGCACCGGTAGGGAGGATGAACGTGCAACTCTCCGGATCCCATCTCTCCGCCAAGGCCTCCATATATGGACGGTGGACGTGGAATGGCTCGATCAGAAAGAAGGAACGGAAGCCCGCTCCATCCACCAAACTCCGCTCCTCCTGCCCCAAGGCGTCGTACCATCTCTTCGTCCCGTGCCATAAAGCCCGGATACGATTCGGCCTCTACAAAACAAGCGAAGGGAACATGGGTTAGTTTAAAAGCGAGCGAGAGGTAAGAGTCCAAATCTACGAAATCATTTTAAACCATGCTTAGCGAAATCAAGACTCCCACATGCTAAAAGAATGAAAGTGAAGAAACTACACTCCTCATATGATCACGCATGCTAGACAAATATCAAACACATCCCACCGTGGTCACCACTCACACACTTTCTTACATCAAGCCTATCAAACACACCTAAGCAATACAGCCATATGGAACTCGAACCCATGAAATGCATGCATACACCCCCTCATGCTCTACCACGATCAAACACGTACGAAATCACGTACACATAGAAAAGTATCGCATGCAAGCATATTAGCTATATCATTTCTCTCTCCTTTATATGCATATAACAAACATGTATGTATATATATAGAAGTTGCCCCCCTCCCTATAAAAACAAACCCATGACAGCATGCTTACACATCCCACCGTGATTAACTTATACACAAGCATGCCTATTTAAAAAATAACACACATATACGAGTATAATACACACATACAACCTGTTCATACCACCAACACATGCATATACACCAAAAATAAAAGGCAAAGACTAAAGGATTAGGAACATACCATGGCCCGTGTGGACCCAGGAGCGTCCACCTCAGCCTCGTCGGGATCGTCCATCCCGTCGTCATCCTCCTCAAACACGGCCTCCTCGGCCTCAACACCCACACCGGCCTCAGCGGCCCTAGTGCCCATACCCTCGGCCTCCCCGGCCCCGTCCCTAGCCTCTCCTATCCCTCCACCCTCCCCACGCCGGAGATAAACTCCGCAAAGCCCCCATAGCCCTACTCTCCTCCTCCTCAGCCCTGGCCTCTGTGGCCTCCCTATCCAACATCCCGACGAGGGCATCCAATGACGCCCTCACCTCCTCGCTAACTCCCTCGACCCCTACCCCCTCGGTTGCACCCTCGATCGATTCTCCAACCCCCGGAACCACCTCCTCGGCCACCACCGGTCGATCCCCACGCCTCCTCTTGCGTATATAGCCTATCACACTCCCCCCTACCTCCGGGACAGCCCCCGAAGGCAAATCCCCGACCTCACCCACGCCAATATCCACCGGCGGCACCTCCGTCGTACCCATGCCCTCCCCCACGGCCTCGACCTCCGGCCTATCGCTCTCCGATGATGAAGAGCTCGGGCTACGCTCTCCACGGGCCACCCGCGGTCGTTTCCCCCTCGAAGCAATCGCCTTCGACCTCGTCATCTCCTCGGTTTGGAAAAGAAAAAGGAGAACCCAAACTAGGGTTTCGAAATCAAGAGAAAGAGAAAGATTGAGGTCGAAATGGAGGAAAGAAAGGCAAAGAAATCAGGGTTTTCGAGTTTGAAACCGAAGGGAAGAAGAGAAGAGGGAAGAGAAACCGTTTTAAAAACGTATGGGGAGAGAGAGGGTCTTTTCGGTTATAAGGGACCCAGTCGAGGGGCGGCTACCCGCGAGTAGCCGCCCCCTCTCGGGCGGCTAGTTACAACTAGTCGCCCCTCCCAGTTTCTCTGTTTTCATTTAAAAACCCCCTTTTCAATCTTTTCAGCCCTAAAATTCAAGGTTCTCCATACCAAACAGCCATGTATTGGCTTATTTCTAGGCATTACTTGATCAAACACGACTCTCCCGAAGTTTTGCAACACGTCCAGTACCATTCAGATTCAAATTTCTTCAGTTCTGGTTCTTTTCCAGAGTTCTTATCCTCGGATGATCCAATTCACCCAAATCAACTTTTACTTGCTTTCTGTCGGCGATATCCCCTCCTTGCTGAGTTTTCCCAAGCACGGGAACGGTAGGCACGAGGAAACTGACGCTGGGCTGCTCCGTGCACGATAGCTAAGAACCCCGACCGCGGGTTGGATCACTCACCATTTACTTTTCCCCGCCTTCCACCTGGATCATCTTCTCGGATAAAAATTCTAAGTCAAGACCTAGCCTCTGACAGCCTAAATCAACTCCCCGAAAAGTACTGTTCGTATTGGCATAACTTCTTGAAGGTCGGGCCGGCCAAAATAGGGGTCTCTTTCCTTATCATCGGTCGAAGTCTTTCCTGCTTCGCACAAAGACTCCGTCCGATGAGAGACAATTGTAGATACCCCAATTTTGACCGTCCAGAGAGACAGAAATACTTCAAGTAACACACGGAAATATCCCACAAGTGGACACCAATAGAGAACCAAAGGTTCGGTAAACTAGAAACCCTAACCCTAGCCTTGACCTAACCCTAAACCGGAAACCCTAAACCGGAAACCCTAAACCTTGACCTAACCCCAAACCCTAGCCTTGACCTAACCCTAAACCGGAAACCATAGAACCTTGACCTAACCCCAAACCCTAGCCTTGACCTAACCCTAAACCGGAAACCATAGAACCTTGACCTAACCAAACCCTAACCCTAGCCGTGACCTAAACCCAAACCCTAGCCCAAAACCTAAACCTAACCAAACCCTAACCCTAAACCCTAATCCCAGCCTTGACCTAACCCTAGCCCGGACCCTAAACCTAAGCCAAACCCTAAACCAGACCTAAACCTAAACCTACCCTAAAAACCTAAAGCCCCTGGAAAGGGGCGGCTATCCCTAACTAGCCGCCCCTCACTGGGCGGCTAGTTCACACTAGCCGCCCCCTAACCGCCCCCTGGCCGACTTTGGACCAGTTCCCTGGATGGGACATAAAGCAATATTAAATGCTGATCATTGCGGCGGGTCATGACCTTTAGCCGCCCTCTCTTGGCCGGATCAAACCAAGTAGCCGACCCAAGCCACCGCTTGTCAGAGATGGGACGTTTGGCAGGTCATGATAGGGGCGGCTACCAGGAAGTAGCCGCCCCATCCCGGGCGGCTAGTTAGAACTAGCTGCCCTTCACCTGTTCTCTGGCAGAAGAACCAGAGCATTAATGAGAGGTCCAATCGAAGCCAACCCACTCCATTACCCTCGGGATATTTTCCTACCTCTCTTTTACTATAAATAGAGGAGGTCCCAAGCCTTCAACAACAACCAACACACCCAACAAAAATCCACAACAATCACCAATTCATCTTCAAACCCTTCCACCACCAGAAATCCCAAGAGAGAGAGAGAGCGAGAGACCCCTTTTGTGAGAGAAACACCCATTCCCCACATAAAATACCCTCTCATCCCACCCTCCATAAACCCAGGCTAAACCTAGCTTAGCCTCTGCCCAAAACCCCACCCTTTACCTACCAAACCCCTGCCTAAATTTCCCAGACCTTGGACGGCTAACCCTAGCTAGCCGCCCCCTGGCCGACGGCTAACCACAACTAGCCGCCCCCCTATCCACACCCCATATCAATATCCCTTTGACCCATAACTCCTTTAGTCAAGCCCGGGAGCAGAATAGGATTACCTGTTTTTCACCTCTGTGTACGGTATATCCGTGTCTCAGAGCGGAGACCCCACAAACTCCCCACGTAGGCGATCAAATCCGACCCAAACCCTTTCCTGTTTTTAGAAAAAGCAGGTGGCGATCACAAAACCCCTTGAATCCTCTTGAGCCGCTGTCGGGCGTCTCAACCAGGAACAACACCCTCACCCCTTCCGAGAAGACGATCCGACCGAGCCCGCCAGGGCACTCATCCGATCCGAACCCTCCGAAGAAATCCCACACACGCGGATTTTTCGACACCGACACCCACTATCGAGCGATGATTGCCAGCAATGTCGCGGCCACACGGGTGACAACCAGGTCCCTGTCCACCTGTTCGCTGATAGTGGCTCCGTTGAACTGCCCGCTAGGTCATCAAATGCAGCCGCTAATTCCGAACGGCTCCAATAGGATGACCATGGATTGAGGGATTACATCATGAAGGACATGGACCTGCATTTCAGCATCATGAAGTTGTGCATGACCTCTGACCTCTTGCTTCAAACCGTGGACTTGATCTATCTCTCCTCTTTCTTTGCAGAGATCTGCACACACTGAGGTTGGACAAGTTCTCCCCCCCCCCAAAGTTCAAACTCTACGAGGGCAAGTCCGACCCAATGGAACATCTGTACCACTACTAGCAGCATATGTCCCTCGAGGCGGGGAAGATGCCCTCCTCTATAAGCCATTCCCACAAAGCCTAAGGGGGCAAGCTCTCACGTGGTTCTGAACGCTCCCTGTCAGCTCCATCTTCAACTTCCGTGGCTTGTGCGAGGAGGTCATCGGGCACTACATCTATCACTACAAGTCGAAGAGATATATCGCGAACCTATTCGGGATATAGCAAAGCTGAGGGTGAGCGATTAAAGGACTATCTCATGCATTTCAGCGTAGAGATGACATGGATGGAAGGCTGTGATCCCCAAACCGCTGCCATGGCCTTCTACAAGTCCCTCATCTGAAAGCCACCCACTGGAATGATTGGCATCCTCTTTAGGGCTGAAGGCTACATTCGATTGGAGGAGGACGCCGCCCTCGCCGGTGAAAAGGGCACCACTGCGGTGCCCTTCAAATTCGCACCAAATGGCAGGATCGACCTCCAAGAAGTAGTCGTCTAGAGTCATGAAGAAGAGCTGACTTAGGATGAACTCCAAGGGGGAGGAATTCATAGACAACCCCCTCACTATCTCCATCAGACAGCTATAAGGGGAGTACAAAGAAAAGGGAATCATCTAGACACCGGCTGAAATCCAGCCGCCAATGGAGAACTGTGATCAGAATCGAAGGTGTGAGCACTACAAGAAATTCGAGCATTAGCTGCGAAATGTTTCGTAGTAGAAACCCCATATTTCGTAGCTAATACCCTTTCTCAATGAAATATGTTCGTTGCAATTATCATTGCAAAAGCCTCGTAACAGAATATAAT
Organism: Acorus calamus; assembly: GCA_030737845.1. NCBI lineage: Eukaryota > Viridiplantae > Streptophyta > Magnoliopsida > Acorales > Acoraceae > Acorus > Acorus calamus. Next base: position 7,593,300 of record CM060860.1, read on the forward strand.
TTGCTACAAAATTTTTATTTTGTAGCAAAAGGAGCAAATTGATGGTAGCAAAATGTATTTGCTACAAATATATTTCGTATGAAAAGATGGTATTTGCTACAAATTGATTTCGTAGCAAAAAAATAGTATTTGCTACAACATTTATTTCGTAGCAATATATTACCATTTGCTATGAATTTATTCCGTAGCGAAAGGATTCTTTGCAGTATGAAATCTTGTTCGTAGCAAAAAGTTTCTTTTAGCTACGAAATAATTTCGTAGCAAAAACATATATTTTGCTACGATAACATGTTTTCGTAGCTAAAATATTTTTTTTTGCTACAAACATTATTTCACCGCTCAAAGTATATTAAGTGAATAAAAAAAACCAGAAAGACCTTTCCCTACGAAATATTTCGCAGGAAAAGGTCATATTTTCCAAAATCATTTTTTTATTTTTCAGCTAAAAGTATATAAGCTGCATTAAATAAATATCTAATTATGATAATAATAAAACCATCCAAGTTTTAATTAAAACTAATTGTGTAAATTACAAAAAGTTCTAATATAAGTCAAAAGAAAATACAACAAAAGTAGACATCTCCTAGACAAAGTTATAATACAAGTCAAAAGAAAATACAACTAAAGGAGACATCTCATAGACAAAGTTATAATATAAGTAAAAAGATAATACAACAAAAGGAGACATCTCGTGGATCGGATGGGGGCAAGGGAGGATTTCTAGAAGACTCAGATGCAGTTGCTTCTAATCCAGGCTGCTGAGGAACTGCAAGCATTTGAGGTTGGGGACTGAGGTTGTTGAGGACGCCTAATTCAGGAAACTTTTGTAGCAACGCATTCAACACCGGTTGCATGGTAGATATGTACTCCTGCTGATCTAAAGCTGTACTCGCTGACTCTCCAACTGATCTCGCAACTTCTCCAACTCATCAGCCGCCGGAGATACCTTGTTGGTTCCACTACATTGACCAAAAGTGACAGGGCATGGCCCCCAACCTAATCCACATAGGTATCCTGACCGATACCCTAGGACCTGTTGTGTGATCTCCATCTCATCGAATGATGTTGGCTCCCCCTCGACAGTAGACTGAGATTGTGACTGTCGCTACAAAATAGAATTGAATCCCAAAAATATTTTAAATAGACACCTATAAAAGATCAGGTATGTTTTCTTCCTATTAAGAACTATGTATAAAATGGTTAAGGTGGTAACGTGATATCGATGTCAAGGCTCCACATTTGTCCAACCTCACGTATGGCTGCCACACATTGTTTGGTCAACTAGTCACACACATTGTTTGGTCAAACAGGCTTTCACGCCCTTAAATTAATTGGTCATGCATGAAGAATCTGAACTGGAGGAACCGATAACTAAGGTAACTTTACATTATTTATGAAATTCAATGCTTAGAACAGGATCACTTTATGTTAATCCTGGGCTAAAGCTCTATATTCATAAGTCACTGAATATGGAAAAACTTGAACTGACAGAATATGAAGAAGTGCAGGTGGAATGTCAGAGAAGAAGCTCATGAAAAAGGCCAATGTGAACTTGACAATGTAAGATGATTGTTTGTATTTTTGCTTTGTCTGTTGCTTTCTCTCTGTGATCTAACAGTAACCTTTCATTTGATGTAGTTCGAAGCGCGAGTGAGAGAGGCTTATAGGGGGAGTGGTTTAGGAAGACATGGTGTTTAAATTCCAGTTGAGTGTTCAGCAGGAACTGAGATTCTAGCTATCTACACTAACCTTTCATTTGATGTAGTTCGAAGCGCGAGTGAGAGAGGCTTATAGGGGGAGTGGTTTAGGATGATATGGTGTTTAAATTCCAGTTGAGTGTTTAGCAGGAAATGAGATTCTAGCTATCTACACTGTGCTGTTTTATATGTTTCTTTTCCTGTTTATAGCTTCTATTACTCTGTAGTGTACGTATTAACTACTACTCTTACCATGCTAATCACTTATCTCCTGTCACTGTTTGTTTGATTTGGCTCTCCCTCCCCTATCACATTAGATTTTAGTAGCTGATAACATGGACTATGTGTTTGAATGTCATGAGATGCTGTACCTAACATTTAGGCATAGAAATCTCATCCACAAAAACAGTGTATAATAGCTATGTCAATTTCTCATCCCCACAATTTGACAAAAAATTCTGTAGTCAAATATCAATTTCTAGAGACCAACAAAATTCAATGCATCATGCCTCCATAAAAATCTAGTCTACACTAACATGACGTGCATTCTTTGGTTTGGGATTGTGGGCTTTAAGGGCATGAAAGCATGTTTAACCAAACAATGTGTGTGACTAGTTGACCAAACAATTATTTAGAGTGCTGTTACACTTAGTTTGACGAAACAATGTCTATTTCTAGTTGACCAACAGTTTAGAGTCAGTGACCAATGTCAAACATTAGGAAACTATGCAAATTAAAATTGGGTTGTTCAGTATCTGCCATACAATGATTTTCACCAAACAAAGATTTTATTTTATTTTTGTTATCAAATCAAGATATTAGTTGAACAAAAAGAAAAACTTGACACGCATAACATATGCAAGAAATCCATGAATGCAGTAGTGATGTTGAGAGAGGGTTTGAAGTCTGAATCCTTCCAGTTTAATTTGGCAACCTCTGTTGCTTAGGAGGGAAAACAACACCACTTTTTTTTCTTTTGAGAAACACAACAGTGTGTGTATATATATACACACACACACATATATAAATCAAAGGTATATGGAAAGAAGACAAACCACTCCAAAACGTCCGCTCCAAAGTTTGAATTGTTTAAGTAATTTTCAGTATATAACATTTATATTCATAAATAATACAAGTTATGTATGATAAAAATAATCATGTGATTGTGATAAATATATGGATATCCAGACATTGAATATAATAAATGCAAAGTTCCATATATTAAAAAGTTTTCTAAACCAATCAGATAAGTTGACCCCCAAATGTAAATCAGATGGCCTAAAAGATCATTACTACTTGTCCCAAAAATAATTAAAGATGAACTAGAAATACTAATGGAGGCAACACTAACCTAGGTCTATCAAATGTGTTTGAATTTCTTATTGGACCCTACATGGCTACATTCAGAGGAGATGATGTACTGATTAATTTTAATATCCAAGAAACGAATCAAGTGCTTACATGTTTCGCAGCTGTATCATCGCTAATCCACCCCTTACTCTCACTGAAATGGGTGTCCTTAAACAAGTCCACCGGCCCCTGTAGTAGCCCAAGCAATATTTATAACCAAATGAATTAACCTTAAATTGAATACAATAACTTACAAAAAAAATCTAAGTGGACATAAAAATATTTTTACCATTTCTTTCTGCTTCTGGTGCATCACAAAGGCCTTTGATCCCGCCCGATGACCATAAAGTTTCTTCTCTCGATTTGCCTTATTAGTTCTCGACCTTGCCTGCATAAAATAAAATACAGAGTATTATTTTCTTGACACTAAAATAGACCATATTATCAAATGAACTAATTACCTGATAAGTATCAGAGCGAATGAAGTCAACAATCCACCCCCAATCAGCCCGGGAGACTCCCGAAGCTGGATGGGCCTATGGATTACTACCCTTGGCTATGAGTTCATGTATCCTCTTAGCGTGATCCAACCGCTGCTGTTGCCAAACCTGACCCAATTGCTTATTGATAAATTCAGTAGCAACAGTGTCCGTCTCATCCCACTTAAACTTATCCTACACAGACAAATTAAGTATCATGACACCTATTTGTTTTAATTGAAAGAAATTAATTAAATAGAAACTTCTATTCAAAGCCTAATTAGCAAACCTGAAGACGCCTATCAGCTCTGCATAGCTAGTCGAGCTGATGTCCCCCCAACGGGAGAGTCGGAGTGGAGCCTGTGCTTGTTCTAAGAGAGACTACATAAATATGCATTTTCAGGATAACATTCATAAATTAGTAAAAATGGATTACAACATTAGAATAGTGAAAAGAGGCTGGTGATTATGGTAATATATATTTGCAAAACCATTACCCACAAGTCAGGGTCCACACCAATAATCATTTTAAGATGTTTGAAAAATATCCTTATTGCTATCAACATCCGGATAGTTTCCACATGCAATAGTTTAGTTCAGTGAGGTCTGCTTGCCATATTGAATTCCAGTCAATGCCACCTATAAATTTCCCATAGCTGATACAAGTGACACGCATCTCCAATCCAATTATTCCGTTTTTATTTTATTTTCCACTTCAGTGCCTACCCCTTTATCTCAAAATCAATGTTCCCTATCCCACCTAAAATGAAATCAATGCCAACAAAACATAAAAGTAAAACAATTTGAGAAACAGTAGTAGGAACAATAACAAAACTTAAAATTCAAATATACACATGCAGTTAACATAAACAAAGCCTATTTTAAGGAAATTTATTTAATGATCTTGTTGCAAGCTGCTCCTTCATGAGGAAGCCTCTAGAGCTCTTCATTATCCAATTTGTTTCACTCAGAAACAACTATCACCAAGAAACATCTACAAGATGTTTGGCCATAATAATAAATAAGCCTGAAGGACATTGAAATATATTTCACTAGAATTCCCAATTATTGAAATTCAAAATTCGCTCTCTAACCATTCGGTATGTGAAAAACACTATGGATTTTGTGATAGTGAAACAAGTCCTTGGGTTGACACCATATGAACAACAGTCCACAAAAATACTTGAAGATTTTCTGACTTTCATGAAGGGATTCATTTCCTTCCCCTTATATATTCCAGGCACACCATATGCAAGAGCCGTTCAGGTATCACAAGTTCTTTTTTTTTGGCTTGGTAATTGAGGACTTTATTAAAATAGGGAAATGATACATATGTACATCAAATCAAAAGAAAATAATGCAAGGACTATAGAGGAAGTCCAGAGCTTACAATGATGCAGAAGATTTTGTTCCAACTTCTTGCTATAAAACCCCTAAAATTAGAGATCAAACCCTAAAAAAAAGCTTAGATCAATAAACACAAAAAAAAAAAATTCAGATCAATCACCAAACACTAAAAAAAAATCAGATAAAAAACACTAAAAAGACACAACAGATCTAAAAAAATCTCAGATCAAAAACACAATCAAGGAAGAGAAGAAGTAGATATAGATCGAGAGAGAGAGAGAGAGAGAGAGAGAGAGAGAGAGAGAGAGATTTCAAAACCAATGGGTTGGTTTAGTTCAAGTACTTTAAAAACATGTGGGATTTGTTTTACATGGATTAGATTTTCCTTAAAAGTTTGGTGACATTAAAAATATTTTACTAAAAATAATTTTTATTATTTGTTTCTCTAAAAATATTTACAATATTTATTAATGTTTAATACCAAAAATATTATTAACATATGCATATGATAATAACATGATATGAATACATAAAAAGTCATTTTTTTATCATTTACGTCTGTTGCTCTTTCTTGTTCTAAAGATATTTAAAATAAATTTAAATTGAAGATAAAATTTCAATTAAAGTATAAAAGATAAAAGTGATAAATTTAAAATAAAAAATAAATGGCATAAAAAAATAAAAATAAAAAGAACAAATAAGATAAAAGAGATGATTATGGAAAGCGGCATATCTACTCATTTTTCTGTTTCCATTTTCTAGATTTAAGGGCGGTTATAAAAATAAGTTTCCTTTAACTGCTCTTTTTTCATGTTCCCAAACATCTATTTTGTAACTACATTTACCGAAAACTGGCGCATATTAAGATTTTACCTCAAAACAAATGGACCCAATATGACACTATGTGTTTGGGTTTTTTTATTTCAGAACGAGTCAGGTTGGGTCACTAATGAGTCAGATTGGGCCTGTCATTTATTTTTATTTTTTAGAACTTCATTTTTCAGTCTCAATTCTAATTTATATGTGTTGTAAATTTTTTTAAAATAATAGACATAATGTTGTAATGAGATATATTTATAAAAAATGAATTGTATAGATGTATTTATAGAAAATGTAACAAAATTATATCGTAACATATACTTTATTAACATGAGCATATGCTATAATACAACATGTCCATCACTCTACGATCAATAGACCCCCACATAGGGTCCATTTGGTTCGAAGTAATTTCAAATACTTAGTTTACACGGATAAGCTTTTTCAGGAAAACAAAAACTAAATTACATGTTCGGTGACAGTGAATTTATTTTACAAAAAATGATTTCCATTGTTTGTTTATCAGGAAAATATTTATATTATATATCTTTTAAATCTAAACAAATTTACAGTAATAACTTACAATGTTGTTTCATAAAGTCTACGTGTATGATATAAAAAATTTATTAAAAATGTCAATTATATATATGTTGTTTCATAAATGAGAGGAATTAAAATTTATGCATATAATAATCAAATTTATGTAAATCATATAAATAAACTTTCAATATTTTAAAGTCTACTGTCATTGTTTTATATGTTCATATCTACTTAATCTTTGTATCACTTTTATTATATCCTAAAAATTCTCCTATAAATAAGACAATATTCAAATTTTAAATCTTTTATGTGTTGTTTTATATGTTCATTATCTACATAATCTACCTATCTCTTAAACCATATCTTAAAAAATCTAATAAGATAATATTCAAATTTTAAATTTTTTACGTATTATTTTTAAATTTTCATAATCCTTTAAAATGCTTTATTATATCCTATAAAATCTCTTATAGATAAAGATAATATTCAAACTTAAATATTATATATAGTTATATCCTATTTAACTTTTAGACTGTAAATCAAAATCATCATTATAATATGTTCACATGTTCGTACGCCACTACGCCAATTTTTGGATTGTCTTGGGGGTTAAATCGAAAGTTATTTTTACTATTTTGACAGTTTTGAGTTTGTTACGATTTTATGCATTTGTTAAGATTTTACTATATTTAGATTTAAATTTCAAATAATGATTTGAATTCGAATTTGAATATTAGTAAGGATTAGATAAGGACCTAATTGTTATTTCTAGTTTAATTAAATTGGAATAATCAGTCGAGATCATAATTCTCTTCTATAAATAGGTATGTAAAATCATTTGATTATTTAGATTATTGATTAATAGAATTTATTTATCTTTTCTACTGTGTTTGGTTATCCTTGGAGGATTATCAAATACATAGAATTTCTAATTAAGGGCCAATGGTTCGAGGAACTCTCAGACGTACTTTGGGCCTACCTTACTACACGGTGAAAGCCAAATGGGAAGACATTGTTCGCCCTCACCTATGGCACATAATCTGTCATCCCCGCCAAGGTTGGGCTATCTACTCTGCGATCCACCCTTACCAACTCCCTACAAAATGATGCAGCCCTCGCTGACAATCTCGTGCTCTTAGAAGAACGAAGGGAAATTGCATTCATCTGTTTGGTTGTCTATCAACGTCCACAAGCTCCCCATTTCAATAAAAAGGTGTGGGCCCGATCGTTTGCTCCCGGCAAGTGGGTCCATCTGCGTAACACCGAGAACACATGGGAAGTCAATGTAGGAAAACATAGAGCCACTTGGGAGGCCCATACGAAGTGGTAGAGGAGTACGGCAAGAGGGCATACAAGCTTTGCACCGTCGGTCCATGGAAGGTACCAATCTCAACACCTTAGAACACCATGAACTTGACAAAGTATTATGTGTAAGCCAGACGGCGTTTATGAATACATGTCTTAGACCATTTTTGAATTGAATAACATTCCTTTAGCATGCATATTACTGCTCTAATTGTCGAATGAATGCTTGCATATATTTTCCTCTATACTATATTGTTGATGGATGCTCAAATACTCCATAAGGTCTTCTCATCCGGACATATGGCGTCAGGATATGGCGTCAGGATAGGTCCGGCACTAGTCGCCACCTTCCCTTCGTATGAATTGGCGTACGCAGACCAAATCAGACCGGGTCTAGCTACATATACACGAATGATTGAGTCGAGTACTAGCTACTCCCTCACCCACAGTATACGTGGTCGGATACAGACCATGTCTTTTTTCAAGGGCAACGCCGTTCAGACGGCTCAAGCCGGAAACATTAAATTTGCCTCTTAAAACGATGTCGTTCTTACTGTTCAAGGCAGTGAGATGCAGACTGAATCCCATAGGATGATGCTGCACAGCCAGTTCAAACCAGCGATAGCTTGAAAATCTTCTCTTAGGGCAATGCCATCCAAATGGTTCAGACCGAGGAGAATAAACCTATCTCATAGGACGACACTGCTCAATTGGTTCAAGCCAGGGGTAGCGTGAAACCCATCCCATAGGGAAACACTACACTGTGGGTTCAAGCCAAGGGGAGTAATGCGACGTGTCTCTAGAGTGATGTTGTTCTCACGGTTCAAACTAATGAGACATGAACCAAGGACCGAACCCCTAAGGACAACGCAGTCGGACGATGTAGTCTAGACTGTTCAAGTCAGGGAACCAAGAGTAGCTCCAAGACAACCAACTATCTAAGGGCAATGCCGTTCTCGAAACCATCCCGCACCATCATGATTGATGGTAGAGCCACATCACATATGTGATTCAAGCTAACTGTCAAGCAGACTCTCAAAGGTAGCACAACCCCAAATGGTCAAACTCTAAGTCCGCTATGGCCTAAATACACCACCACCATCTAAAACGTGTTGGTAGATAGAATGGCTAAGACCGATAAAACAAAAAGTCAAACACGATCAGTCCGACTCAAAGCACAAACTCTGTACACAACGAAAGTTCATCCTATGTAAGAAACCTCTTTGTATTGATAATACTTTTTCAAGAGAAAAAGAAAGGGAGATTTGCATATATATCCCTATAAAGTTATCAAATTGCATGTATACCCCTGTTGAAATACTAATTATTTTTATACCCTCGAAAAGTCTTTAAGTTGTGCATGTTTACCCTTCGGGTTAACCTCCGTCTGAACAGGTGGGTATATTCGCATAATATACCATTTATCTTCGTTATGTCATGTAAAATATCACTTTTACCCTCTTTAATGTCATGTAACCTTCTCCAACCTCCATCTCCCACCTTCTTCAACCTCCATTTCCCACCTTCTTCAACCAACGGAATACATTTCCAGTCGACAGTCGCACCGGACGAAATGAGTGAAGCATCGCATTCCTCCTCCTTCGGCAGTCACATCCGACGGAATACATTTCCAAATTGCCGATGTGGAATTTGTTGTGTGGTGATGACCTCGACAAAGAAAGTTGGCAAAGGCCGGAGGTTTTACAGATGTCCACATTGGAAGGTGGGTAGTTTGTCATATTTGTCATTGATCTGAAGTATGTCTTCTTCGTGGGGTGTCTTAGATGTTTGATGAAATGTGTCTTAGACTCTATTGTGATTTTTTTTTGTTTCTTCTCAGACACCAGATGATTGCAACTTTTTTGCTGGGTTGATAAGTTTCATCATGACACCTTAGATCTGAAGCTTCAACCAAACATGCTGCAAGGAGTGATGGAGAAGAAAATCGATGATATGCGTAGTCAGATTATGATGTGCATGTATATTATAATTGGTCTTTTGGTTGCAATATTATGTATAATTAATTCAAAGTGAAATGAAAGATGTACTAAACTTGTTGGTATGTTTCTTTAAATATCTAATGTACTAGATTGATGGAATCATTTTTGAGTAATGAGAATGTTTGAATTATGATTGTGGAGTGATGAAGATGTGTGAATGTGGATTCATGATAACGTTTGTAATGTTTATATTTACACATGCTTGATTGATTGTCATTCACACCTGCATAAACAAGTTCAAAATTGATAAATGCATTGTCATTCACTTTTTAAATCACACAAAGCATAATCATTAACTATTTAATACACACATAATGTATTATCATTCACTGGTTAAAACACACACATACTACTACAAACACATGACATTATATGGAACTTCATTGTTTTCACACCCACAGAACACAACATACCATAACTACATTGTTTTGAAAACCACATAACATAAATAACACAATACATTGTTTAGAAAGAAGAGACAAAAAACTTCTTTGAAAATAACCCTTGCACTTGGTCATCCATTTCCTCTGCCTCTACCCAGCCCAACTGTGGATGCTCCTCTTGACTGTATTTTCTTTGGTCTTCCTGGAGGCTTCTTATGGGAACTACAAGCCCAAAAAATTTAATTGTAAATAAAATTGAAGTATTAAAATATAAAGCATATAATTATTAATTGAACATGATGTATTATTACCTTGATCCATCATTTGATCCTCCTGTTGTAGATTGATCTCCAATGCTTCTAATAGGATTTTTACAAGTCTTTTGGTGATGTCCTAGGTCTCCACACCTCTTGCATCTATGAGCCCTCTTGATAGATGAACTCCCACTTGATCCCTCATCATGGGGCTTGATTTTGTTCTTCTTAGGTCTACCAGGTGGTCTGATGCACTCGGGAGGTTTGACAACATATGTGATATCTTGAGGCTCCCACATGGATTTATCTGTCAAAGGTGATATCTCCATGGCATAGGTTTGTTTGTACCTATCATAATTAGTGCATAAGTAAATAGAACTGTTCATAAGTTAACAATTTTAACAAGCTTACATGGTGTAAATGCAAAATTTACCTTTCAACAGTGTAATATTGATCCACAAAATCTTCCCATCTAGAGTCTTTGATGGATGATATTGCAGCAACAACATGTTTGCATGGTATACCTGTGACTTGCCATCTCCTACAACTGCATTTCTTCTCATCCAACATGACATCAAATCTTCCATCTGGTCCATCAACCTCAGCTCTCACACTAGAAGATCTCAGAACAACATAAACACCATTCTCTTTACTTAATTCATTAAGATGCTTCAGCACTTCTGGAACAAGTACACCTAAAGAAACATAAACTATAATTAAATACAACACAATGAATCATATATGACAAGATAAAAAGCAACAAGGAATTACCTTTCCATCTGGAAGCTTGCAATCTCCTAGTGTACATGGTCTTTATCAACTTTTGTTTGATGACATCAATGCAGTATATGATTGGCTTGGCCCTTGCATCACCTATATATGCATTGAATGACTCTGACATGTTATTTGTCAAGTAATGACACTTTACAGTTTCACCAAACATTGATCTGCTCCAACAATCCCATCAAGTAATTGTAGGCTTCCTTTGAGACCTCTTCAATCTGTCTCATGAACTCTAGGTACCACTGCATTGTGAAGGCTTTTGCAGTTGACCACACAAGCCTCTCCAGGAACTCTCCAGGATATTTTCTCTTGAAATTTTTATATAGATGCCTTACACATGCTCGATGTTCAGCAAAAGGGAAAACAATCTTCACTGCATCATCTAATCCTTTCCCTCTATCAGACATGAAGACCAAACCATTTACATCACCAATTGCCTCATGCAAGTTTTCCAAAAACCACTGCCAACTATTGCCATTATCTCCCTCTACTATTGCAAAATCAACAGGGAACAATCCATTGTTCCCATCCATGGCAGTGACTGAAAGAAGAGACCCAAGATATTTACTTTTCAAGTGACATCCATCAAGACCAAGAAATGGTCTACAGCCTGACAGGAAGAACTAGAGCCATGATGATGATGCCATACTAGAGCCAACCCTATTCATAGATGAACAACTATGAGTGTTGTTCATTGTCTTTATTTGAAATGTCACACCATCAGCAAGAACTGAAGCATGCACTCTCCAAGGACATTGTTCATCCATGCATTTGGCAGTCAATCTAGTTGGCTCACTTCTAATAAATTTTAAAGCAAAGTCCTTCCTAATTGCATGTTGTCTCAAGGAATCTCTCAATGTCTCAATGTTCATGAACTTCACACCCACATTGATATTTGGGTCCTCTGCATCTTGCTCTTCAAATAGGCCTTCATTATTTGAAACACAATTTGCAGTGTCAGAGCTATACATTGAATGATAGCTTGACTCACTGCAAATATTCTGGGCCTCCAGGTCTGCTGGCTCACTGGGATCATTTACTGGCTCACTTGGCTGGCACACTGGCTGACTGGACTGATTCATTGGCTGACTGGGCTCATCAATTGGTTGACTGGGATGGCTGACTGGCTGACTGGGCTGATACACTGGCTCAAAAATGGCTGAAATATCAAAATCAATCCTAGGAGGCAACATTGAGGGTTGGAGTTCATTGGCACCTACATCCTCAGAAATTTGTGTCTCTCCCAGCCTGGCTTCTCTCTCCTCAGGTGTGGGAAACACATCACAGTTATTTGAAGACCCCCCTACATTCTTTTCTACTATCAGAAACACCTCAATCACTTTACTCTTCCTATGGATGTCAAACATCCTCAAGATATCATCTTCTGAAGTCAGGGAAAAATATTCATATACTCCAGGCTTTTGATATGACATGTTTACTGCATCTTCAGTACCATATGCAACAAGTTGGTTAACTTTCTCCATCATCTCATCCATGGTACAACATGATTTATCCATTGTGATTTTTTTTGTCTACCGAGTCTGTATACCGTTATGTCAGTGTTCTTTGTTATTTTCCAAAAACCTCCATATCGAAATAAAATGGTCACTTTGGTATTCTCTTCTAACTGCAACATACATTACATACAAACATTGAAAATGCATACAAGAGAACCCAAAATATGTGAATCTAATTAAATGATGATCTATACAAAACATGAAAAACAACAATATCTAGTCCAAATATATATAAAATCAAAACAATAACATGATTAGGCATACAAAACATGATCATTCAGATCAATTCATATCCGGTCCAACATAAACAAAATCAAACAAAAACATTCAGCACCATTGCAAAAAATATAAAGAAAATGATGAAATGATGATGCATCTAGATAGAAAACCTTACATAGGAAGCATTGACATCAATGGGATCTTCACGGTTGCTCCTTGATAATTGTTTTGCAGCTGATCTAGGAACCAAGGTCCCATCTGGACTCCTCACCATAGTTCTCATAGCGTATCTTCTCATTGTGAAACTAGGGCAGAGATTTTCTAGAAAAGAAAATGTTTTTTTTTTCGTGTGGGTTTGATCGAAGGAGGGGAAGTCTCGATGGATTTGATCGAAGGAGGAGAAGATTCGATGGTTTGTTGCGGTGAATCTAGGGTTTTTTGGTGAGTTGAGAGAGGAAAATTAGGGTTGAGAGTTTTCTTCAATGATTTCATTGAAAGGGGAACAAGATCAATTGGGGGTATAATAATAATTTTCCTTTGTGTGGTTAATTAGGTAACCATGGTTACTAAGTCCGAACAGACGGAGACAAACGGAAGGGTAAACATGCACAACTTAAAGACTTTTCGAGGGTATAAAAATAATTAGTATTTCAACAGGGGTATACATGAAATTTGAAAACTTTATAGGGGTATATATGCAAATCTCCCAAAAAGAAAAGACACAACTCATTACAAAGAGGGAAAAAAAGGGAGCGGTGATAGGCTACCAGCCCCGCCGGGTACTGCTCGGACGATAGCGACAGCGGGAGGGAAGTTCTGGATACATCTCTAGACAAAACCACTCCTCAACCTCGACCATGTCAGGGTGCCTCCTCCTCGGGTTCCTCTTCGGCAGGAGCACAAAGTTCTAGACCTGACAGAAGCTCTTTGCACGGATGATCCTCAGGCCGGCGTCCATCTGCCCCTCGAGATCATCCTCGGATGCTTCACTTGCCAAAGCACGCGCCTACCACAGCGTCACCGATTCCTTGAAGTCATCACACTCCTTTTGAAGCCACTTCCTTTGTCCGAGCAAGTGTGCCCAGAGAGACTTGTCCTGGGATTGCCAAGAGGGACCGCTGGAGCCACGTACACCACATCCTCAAAATCCAATCTTCATCGGTGTCCGCCACCAACGGCCGCTTCCCTTCCCTCTTCGATCCGAAGAGGAAGCGACGCCTAGCTGTCGGTGACTGCTCTGGCCTATCTCAAACTCCCACCACTCACATTGGCACCACGCACGACCACACGAACCATGTGTGTGTGTATATATATATTGAAATGATAATATGCGGTCCGTGTAGTCCGTGCGAACCATGTATATACATCCTTTATCGATGTATATGCTTCGATAAGCTGATATGCTTTCTTTATCATGCATATTCCTTGATAAGGGATATATATACGCAGTTGGCATGGACCGCACGGACCACACCATATCACTATTTATATAGTGAAATAATAATATGTGATCTGTATAGTTCGTGTGAACCACGTATATACATCCCTTATCAAGATATATGCATAATTAAGAAAGCATATAACGTAGTGAGGGATATGCTTTAATGAGCTGATATGTTTTCTTTATCAATGCATATATCTCAATAAGGGATGTATTTATGCACGGACCGCATGGACCGCACCATATTACTATTATACACACATACACACACATCATTTAGAGATTTTACATATCATTTAGAGACAATCTCAAAATTTGAAAAGGATAAATAAATTTTACATATTACTATATATATTTATCCTTCTCAAATTTTGAGATTGTCTCTAAATAATATGTAAAATCATAATTCCTAAGGAATGTATATAACTCGTTACATAATCACAATGTCCCCACACATAATAATAACAAAACTACCATTACACGTGAAAAACACTCATGAAAATTTAATGTTATCTACAGAGCTGAAGACGGTTCCCCCTTCACCCCTTAGTGAGCTACCTCGGCTAATGTATTTATTCATAGTGACAAACAATATTTCGGGAATGGGGGTGAGATCTGTTGATGGATGTAATTCTTGTGTAATATCGACATGCTAGAATGCAAGACATAAACCCAACACTCACGTATCTTTCAATGATGGGATCAACCTTCTCTAATTTAGGGGACCGGATCCGGTTAGTGCTCGACTTCGGTCAGTATCGAACTGCACTACGTGCAAATCGAACTGCACCACTTATAAATCGAACTGCACAACCAATTGTTGGATATATTTTTTACTCTCTTATTGGATTCAATCAACTATTGAAAAAGATATGAATTCCTAAGTATCATCAGTATCCAATAAGAGAGTGAAAAATATACCCAACAATTTGTTGTACAGTTCGATTTATAAGTGATGTAGTTCGATTTGAACGTGGTGCAGTTCGGTACTGACCGAACTGATCGAACTCGACACTGACCGGGTCCGGTCTCCTTAGGTGCATTCTGCACACTCGACCCACAACAAAGAATGAACCAACTCATGCACAAAGAAGAGAGAGAATCATTTGCTGCTGAACCTTTTCTGTTAATGCATGTATCAACCTCATGAAAGCTTGCAATTTTAGATGACACGTAAAGACTTGAGCACCAAACCATTACACCTTTCTAGTGTCTCCTCTTTTTCTTCTTTTAATTACTGCTGCTTTTTATCATTCTTTAAGGACCTCCTCTTGCTTGCAATGCCTAGTTAACACCTAGCCCCCTCTCTCAAGTTTTCTCTTATTCCCTCCCTAAAGTTCCCACCCAAGAAAGGTTTTGATTCCTGGAAGCTATACATAGACAAGCAAATGAAGAATACAATCCCTTTTGAAATACCACTATACGTGCTTCTTTTGTTTGAGGGTTGCAGATTGATCATCCAAACAAAGTCTGAGGAGAGAAGGCTAGCTAAATCTGGTGTGAGAGTGGGGGATTATGGATGTAAGGGCTCTCCATTGCTTCATCTTATCTCTGTTTCTTTTGTTCTCTTCAGGTGAGTCTCTCATTTTAAAATTATATAATAAATATGTATTTATCTCTCTGCATCATCATATCATGATAAAAACTTGAAATTTCCAATGTTCATACTTTTGGCAATTAAAATTATTACAAAGCCTTAGTTTATTTAGCGAGATGTAGAAGGCATTCCCCCACTATAGGGAGATCTAGGGTTCGAACCCTTGGGATGTGATAATATGGGCTTTGGGCCCTGCAATGTAATAGCCCCATGTGGACCTCTCTACAAAATAAAAAATAATAAGTGTATGTTTAATTTTGATATTTTCATGAGACCACACTCAAACCCAAGGGGTTGATTATCTTAGGTCTGCTCGAACATGGGGTGGGATCGTCTGTGGGGTGCCACAGGGTCGTCCCTGTGGCACTTAGTAAAAACCCGCCACGTGGCGGGTCCCCAACCCCCATTTCATCACCACTTCATCGGCATTTCATCATCTTTTCAAAAAAACCCAAAACAAATAATATTTTCAAAATACCCCCCTGACCCACCAAAAATAATATTTTCGAAAACAAATAATATTTTGGAAATTTGTCTCCAAGTAGAAAAATAAGATAATTTATGGTATAATATTAATGTCTACAATCAGTGACAGAGTGAGAAATTTTATTTAGTGGGGGTGGGCTTTAACTTAGACTATAAATTTTCATCAACTTTTTATTTTCTTATTGTTGAAAACAACACTAAGTTTTTTAATGGATTTTTGGAAATGGGATGATATCTGCTTTTCGGAAAACACATTTTTGAAAGTTTATAGTCTAAGTTAAAGTCCATCCCCACTAAGTAAAATTTCTCACTCTGTCACTGATTGTAGACATTAATATTATATTCTAAGTTATATTATTTTTTTATTTGGAGACAAATTTGAAGTCCAAGTTAATAAAATACTATTTTTTATTGATAAATAGAATAATATAATTTATAATGACTTAAATTTTTTTAAAAAAAATTAGGCTCGGACTCCTGTTTTGAAAATATTATTTTTTGGGGGGTCCTGATGAAAAGATAAGATAGCTACTTCGGGGGGTAATGGATGATTTTTTTTGTGGGTCAGGGGGTATTTCGAAAATATTATTTGTTTTGGGTTTTTTTGAAAAGATGATGAAATGAGGATGAAGTGGTGAAATGGGGGTTGGGGACCCGCCACGTGGCAGGTTTTTACTGGGTGCCACAGGGACGACCCTGTGGCACCCCACAGACGATCCCATCCCAACCTGGAACATGATGGGGGTGAGTAGTTTTTGGTTCAATATATGAATAATTAAATGTTTGAGTTGAATTCTGATTTTACTAGCGCTTGCGCTTGCTTTTCATTATTAATTGTTATTGTAGAAGTTAAAATCTGTCACATCTTAGGATCCGTTTAAAAGGTCATACCGCCCTGACCCATTGCATTCCGTCATAACACATCACCACCTTAAGTCGGGTCAATAAACAGTCTGGTCAGACGCCCGACCAGATCTGGGTGAATGGGGGCATAGCTTCTGTATAAATTGAATCAAAAGCACAGAGTCCGCATCGGCGAGATATTAGAATTCCCATGGGATATCTCTGACATAGTGGCTGTAACAAACTATCAGAAAGTTGTTATGAGACATTGATCCCCAGATCCCACGTGTCGACTGATCCAAGAGCCACGTGGATGATTCCATCCCATGATATGCTCACACCTCCATGGAAATAAGCACTCCCTCCCAATAAATAGAGGGGTATCCCCTTAACAAATAGGGGATGGAGAGAGAGAGAGGGAGAGACTTCTTCTTCTTCTTCTTCCCTAAAACAAAGAGAACCCAAGACCCAAGCTTGAAATCCCATTTTAATGGAGATTGAATTTCATCATTGGAGGTTCTCACCAAAAAGGAACTATGTTTCAAAAAGGGTACGTAGACAGCCTGATTTACATCAGGCTCAGTCCAGACAAATATCCACCAAATTAGTCCATTGTCGTCGCCTCTTCCATTGTCGCCGTCTCTTCGCGGATCTTCCCAAACTAAGCCCGGACTGTCATCGAATCCGGCTCATCCAAGGAGGAGGGCATTTTCACCTCCCACAGTTATAAAATTCAAATCATTTAATATGCCACTAATTTGAAAGTAAGCTCAGGCCTCTATTAAATCCAATCTGAACCATAACAAGAATGATTGGCTCCTTGGGTTTAAAAGTTGGGTTGAGTTTGGATCTCCATTTTCAACATTAGATTGGGTTTAAGTCCAAGTTTCAATCCGTACAAGTTAGGGTCTGTTTGGATTAGCAGCTACAACACCCGTGTTCTGAAAATTCAAGAATGGAGATGTCATGATAGAGAAACATTCACAACAAGAAATTTGATTTTCAGCGACGGCCAACATCCGTCGTTATTGGGTATTTGCGACGGCTTTTAACCGTCGCACGTCCGTCGCTGTTGAGGGTGTCGGCAAAAGACCTGGGACGGATTGTATCCGTCGCTGTTGACCCGATCAACGACGGCTTTAAGCCGTCGCTAAGGCAGATTCAGCGACGAACTATATCCGTCGCCAGACTAAAAAAGGCCAGTATTTGTGACCTTTTAGTGACGGCCTATATCCGTTGCCATTGACGATTAGCGACGAAAGTAATTGCCAAATCACATTTTTTTCCTTTTTTTTACTAGAACTAAAATATATATATTTGATAATTTAATAAATAAAACATTCAAATAAATTCAGCAAACATTTGAATATTCATTCTCATTCAACTTATATAATCACAAATTGAAGATAATTTCATACAACATTTTTTCAAAAACTAAAATAAATATTAATTATAAAAGGAAGCTCCATGAACAAAATATTTTCATTTACAACAAATGTTCATCCTTTCTACACCTAAAAATGTGATGATGGAAGCATTTGACTAACTCGTGCGGAAAAGGTTCCCATAATGATGTTACTTTCTTGTAAAATTTATCCAACCATAGCTTGGTTTCGATTTCTTCATTTTGCCTTTCACTGATTCATCAAGTGGTATCTATATATATACTAAATATAAGTCAAACTCCAAGGCCTTTCACTGATTTCTTCATCTTGAAAAATACTAAACATCCTGCACATAAAAACATATAAGTCAAACTCCAAGGCGTATACATATAATATATATAACCCACATAGTATCCCAAAAGAAATGTTGTGAAAGGAATAAATGATTACAGAGTAACTAAGCAATAAGAACATTTAGCCCATCAGACATTAACGATATAGTTTCTTGGTCTAAGATGAAAAATAAAATCAATAAAATTAAACGGATTTAGTAGATTAAACAGATGTACTTTCAAGAGAGCTGTAGCATGGAAACAGATTTAGTAGATTAAACAAATGTGCTTTCAAGAGAGCTGTAGCATGGAACCAGTTGTAGGTTTTACTCAAGTGGGTTAACCTTTTCCACTGATCTTTTGTTATTTTCTCCTAAAAATGAGTCCATGTGAAGAGATGTTGTGAATCTTTTGCAAACTACCCAAAGCTTCTATTCTTGATATAAGGTTTCAAAAAATAAGTGACACAATAACAAAAAAGAAAAATTGTGGGTGTGAATTGTTTTTAAATGTCAAAATTTCTTTGGTCTCTAAGCATAGCTGAGTAGTTAACAACAGAATTACTATTCAAATACTTCACATAAACAAGACTGCTCTAATGCCTTGGCTAGTAAATGAGAATTTGACAGAACTAGACAGAACATGACACTTTTGTTCTATCAAAGGTTTTTCCCACCATCTCTATCATATCAAAAAATATTCAAAACTAGGATTAGTGTATGAAGATTTCAAGTTACTACACGGTCATGGAACACAAGTACTACTACTCTGTTAGTTGATTGTGCAGAGTTGGTTATGCGCATAATGAAAGTTCAAAGGGGTAGTAAGGGAAAAAAGAACATTGATGTTTAAGCCATTGATGTAGTGTGGATATTTCAACTAATTAGCTAATGTTAATAACTATGTAAATTGAACCCAACATTATGATTAGTAAATATTGGATAAGCAAAAACAGATGCAAGTATCAAGAATGACAGTTTTTATCTTTCACCAAGTCATTTATAAATTTACCTTGCGAGTAGTCGAGCAACAGCGACCCCGAGTAGCCAAGTTCTTTAAAGTTTAAACTCTCCCTCTCATCATCCCCTTTAATATAGATATCAACTAGACAAAAGAAAAGTGCAGTGGCAAACCATAAGTACAAATTAATAAATTTGTCTCACCCATTTTTCAAGATAAATAGTTATTTAGATCCCAAAGAAGAGATTCAAGAGGCACACATGAGATTACCAAAAATGCATCAGCAGGTCAAGGAAAGGATGACGAGGAAAAGCTACTTGTAAGGTAAATTCCATCACCAAAAAAAATGTCATATAATTAAAAGGAAAGAAAACAGAATAAATTTATAACAAGATTAGAACTACAATATCCAACAACAAAATTAATTATAACAACAAAATTAATTATAACAGGATGGAACAAAGTCCAGAATCAACTAAACAAGTTTAAGATGATTATAATAATATGTATCTAAGACACCTAATTAAGAATTTCTACAAGAACTTGTCTTTAGGACCCAAGAGACTATTACCTAATTAAGAAAACTTATCGTACCCAACGTTTCTATCACCCAAGATCTATTTGGATCGATTTGAATCTAGTACAATAAGAAAAAAAAACCCCAATACCTCCTCCTCAAATGCTAATAACTAGGATGGAGACTAATAACTATCCCCAAAAAATAAAGTGCCAGACAACCATATGTGACCCAAAGACATCAATATATCTATGATTTATGTATATGATCCACTTGCAGACTTCTTGGGTTTTAACCAAGCAAAAAAAAAAAAAAAAGACATGGAATTCCATATGAATAAAAAGTTTCATTTCATTTTCCATACTCAATCTGACACATTTTGCATCCATCGATATATGATTAAAAAAAACCACAAATTTAAAACCTACAAAAGAAAATACATATAGAACAATAATAAGAACCTGCACAATAGTGGATTCCTGGCTGTAATCAAGGATGGATCCGAGTGTAGCAGCACCACGAAAGCGAGCAAACTGACATCAAAGAGAAGAAATACACAACAAATCAAACACCATTGAACAACTATTTCATGGATCCAGCAATCAGACCAGAAGATCTAATCTGAGATCCAAAAAGCCCTATATAGTAAAATAGTTCTCTAAACAACCTATATTTCTTTACTACCGTCGGTTCGTTTTTCTGTGCCGCCGGATCGTCGTGGCCGGATTTGTTATTGGGGATGAAGAGGGCGAAAGGAAAGGGTCGGTGCGATTTGCTATTTGGGTTTTTTTTTTCTTTTTTTTTTAAATTTTGGGTTTCTCTATCAACTTTCCCCTTCTTACACGTGGTGAACAGCAAAACCCACGACCCCACTTTGATCAATTTTTTACTTTATTTTTTTTTAAAAAATAAAATTTGACGGTGATTGCGACGGACTAGGTTCGTCACAATCTAGAGACAGATATCGTCCGTCGCCCAAAATGTTATTAGCCCGTCGGCAAAGCCCAATTTTCTTGTTGTGATTGTTTCTAGGACTTCTCAAACGTCAAGAAGCGAGGATTGGCACCTCCACAGAAGCGGCAAAGCCGTTTAAATTACACCACAGAATCCAACCACTGTATATCTAAATGGGTCTTATTAGTCCCAGTGGAAAATCCAAATAATTTTAGTTGTGCATCTCTCTCATAGAATCCTTTCTAAGTGTTGTTACACATTTTTTCTCCAGCCCCAATTCAAGTTTCATATGCGACGATAAAAAATCACTAGATTATATACTCACACAACGATGTATATGCTATAATAATTTTTTTTCACATTTTTTATAAGTGCATCTATGCAATTCATTGGAGTATGTGTTTCTTTTTTTTATAAAAGCAGATGATGTATATTATTTTAAAAAAATTCAAAACATGTGTAGACTGAAATTAGGGCTGGAAAAGGAACGTAACATTGTCCATCCTTTTTTAGCCTTATTGAGAGTAAACACTAAGCAACCCCTCTTTAGATAGAGAATTAAGTTATTCTGAGATTTATGATTATTATAGTAAAGATAAAAAAACACATAATTTTTTTATTTAGTTGTGTTTTTAATTATTCTCGTTGGGAAATATAATAATAAAATTTTTATTGTTTAGTTGACAATGAATAAATTGTGGATAAAATATAAATAATGTATAGATAAAGATTTATCAAAGGTAAAAATATGATTTGACATGTGGGCCCTCTGATTTATAGACAATGGGATACACTGAATAACCTGAAGTAACTTAATTCCATGGGTAGTAGGAATAATTATATCACTTTTTTCCACTTAATTCTGACATACATATTTTATTTATTTCAACTTTCCAAACACTCTTTTAATTACTATTCTACCTTATCCCCTTTTATTCCACCCCAAATTTCTAAATCAAACATGGGCTAGCATTTTGAATAAAGTGGTTTAAATAGACCTTGATTCCTGAAAAACGCGTATTCTGAGTTTTTTTAAAAACATTTTTTTTGCATCAAAAGCTGTAAGTAACTTTTTAATTAAATTTGTTTTCTGAAACGTATTTGATAACACGTTTGAACTTTTTATTTAATTAAATATAGAATCACCCCCACCAAAACACCCACAAATTGAATTGATCTAGAAAAAGGGACCGGATCCGGTCAGTACCGAACTCGGTCAGTTCGGTCAGTACCGAACTGCACCACATGCAAATCGAACTGCACCACTTATAAATCGAACTGCACAACCAATTGTTGGGTATATTTTTTACTCTCTTATTGGATTCAATCAGCTATTAGAGAAAATATGAATTCCTAAGTATCATCAGTATCCAATAAGAGAGTGAAATATATACCCAACAATTGATTATGCAGTTCGATTTATAGTAATGCAGTTTGATTTGAACGTAGTGCAGTTCGATATTGACCGAACTGATCAAGTTCGGTGCTGACCGGATCCGGTCTCCTAGAAAAAGGCACTCGTATGCAAACCAAATATAAAATATGTATCCGTAATTCTTATTCAGGGGACTCACAAACAACTGTTCCGATCATCAATCCCAATAACCCGACGACGATGACTCCGCCAACCCCGACCAACCCCACCTTCAACCCGACTCCAAATCCGTCTCCACCGACGACGACGATGAACCCGCCGTATTATTCGACCCCAACCACGATGACTCCTCCGACTCCGACTGCGGCGGGCGGAGGCGGCGGGGGTTCGGGGGGGCAGAGCTGGTGCGTGGCGAGCCAGTCGGCGTCGGAGACGGCGCTGCAGGTGGCGCTGGACTACGCGTGCGGATACGGCGGCGCGGACTGCTCGGCCATACAGACGGGCGGGAGCTGCTTCAACCCGGACACGGTTCGGGATCACGCGTCCTACGCCTTCAATAGTTATTACCACAAGAACCCCGTCCCCACCAGCTGCAACTTCGGTGGCACCGCTCAAATCACCAGCGTCGATCCAAGTAAGTTGCATGGTTGTTGAAGTTTCGATTCAAATTTTAATATAACATGTTTCGATTCAAATTTTAATATAACATGTTTAATATAACAATTTCGATTCAAATTTTAATATAACATGATAAGCATATAACATGTTTGTTGTTACTGTTAAAAAGTTATAAAATGAAAGGTATTGTTACACACAGGCCCTGTTTGGATCTATGTGTGAGTATATTTTGTATTTAAAAAACTAACTATTCTCCAATTTAGATCAAAACATATTTTTAGCGTTTAATTTTTCAAACCACCATTTTTTTTTTTAGGCCAAAAAATCTTGCGATTGAAAAATGAATAAAATAACGTTTTTTGAAAGCTGAGTTTGAAAGGCAAGATTCTAAGAATTTATGGGTGCGTTTGGTTGCGTGATGGCAAAACTGATTCTGCAGGAATCTAGGTTTTAAAACTGATTATACAAGAAGCTCACCCCCTAGCTTTTGCAAAATCACCGCTTTTGGCTACTATTTGCCTGAAATATGTCTGTAGAAAATTGTTCTAATAAAACTGTTTGGATGCACGATTGCAGAAGTAGTTTTCCGCAAATGTAAAAGTTGTACAATCGCGCAACCAAACTTACATAAGTGTTTTAATCGCACATCCAAACACATACCTTGTTAGATGATGTTGACTATTTTAAAAAAATAAAAACATGTGGTCTATATTTTGGACTGTAAAAATGATTGAATCTTAACATTTTCCTAAAATAAATTGTGGATGCTTGTTAGAATAAATTGTAAAAGCTTTTTTTTGTTTTGTAATTATCAAAATACACTTTTTAAGTTACGGATAATAAAAAAATTGATGACATGTCCAAAATGAAAATTGTATGAAGTATTATATAAGCTATAATTCCAAAAGCACAATTGACCAACTTTTAGATAATTATTTTTTGAAGTTTTTAGTTTAAATTATCTCCAAAAAGTTTAAACAATCATTCAACAATAGTTCCTTTTAAATTAAAAGGTATAAATTACAACTTATATGTATTAACAAACACCTATTTCATTGTTGGATAAGAGAGAGCAGATGAATCCATTGAAAGGCTTATAGATTTGATAGAACCTTAGTTGTGCTTTCATTTAAATTACATGAAGCGGTAATCAACATTGTTAAAGGAATATTTTGATATGTACAAGTTCGGCAACAAATGGTAATCCATATTCAACTTTATCAAGATGATCCCAATGAATCATTATTCAATTTGGACTAGTAGGATAGTTTTTAGATCTAGTTCAAAACATTATTCTTGTGCCTAGGTAGCATTTGGAAACCCCTTTGAAAATGAGCTTTTACTCAGGAAGCTTACATTTTATAGATACCTGAAAAACATTTCTTTGACTCTTAATACTCAAAAACTGTGTTCTTAAAAGTTGTGATCATTTGGAACATTTCGAAACACATTTGGGCTAATGATTTCTAAAAGAATTATAGTCCAAAATTGTATTTTTTTCAAATGCTACCTTAAATCTCAAACCCCTACATTCATAACAAATATGTTTGATAACAAATGATGTTTACAATTTGTATTGTAGTACTTGTTGATTGTGCATACCCATTTCAAATTCAGTGTTTTAAACCTATGTGATCCTGTTATATTGTTTTTAAGCAAGCTAAGTTTGATGGGTGGCTATTAATGCTGGTGTAAAATGAACTCTTTATTGATACATATATTTTCTTGTGGATGATGCAGGCAATTCATCATGTCAGTATGCTGCCAGGTAAATGAGCTCCATTCATTTCAGTTTTCTAATGTATGAAGTCAATGTCATACTTCAAAACCTGATCAATTCAGATTCCAATTAACACAGCAAAAACATTTTTTGTTCTCAATCTTACAATTACAGCACAAGCTCATCCGGATCGAGCCCTACCCCTCCGGCCGGAATAACAACCACCCCACCTGGACCAACAACCCCAACTGGATTTTCCTCTCCAACTGGACCAACAATCTTAGGATCCGAACCACCTGGATCCACCACGGACGTGTCCCCGGCCACGAGACGTACAATGCGACTCCTCTTCACCTCAACAGGCATTCTAATGGCACTAATCACTTCCTTCTTAGGATGATTCATTTTATCAGTTGATGGTACTCCATACATAGCTCCTCAACAGGCAAATATACATAATTTCCTTGCCTACAGACAGTTGGGTGAGTCACTAAATGGTTCAGATACATCAAAATTTGACATTGATATATATTGTATCAGCAGATGTAATGAGCACTGTTACTAGTCTTTATCTGTGGTTTTAGGAACAAATATGTCTCTTTTAAATGAAAAAAATATGAATTCCATTCTTTGAGTAAAAGTTGCCATGCAATGATTTTTCTAGTTCTAACTTCTTTAATATAAAGTATGCAACAAATTTCACATGTAATGAATGTCATGTCAAGAGAGATTCACTAAGCTCTGTACTGATGCATCCTTGAAAAGCAAATAAGGAACAAGACCTGAATGAACTCTGCAACATCAGATGTGGAAAGCTACGAATAGATAAAGGGTGGTTTTAGTTTAGCGGCAGCTCCAAGAATTTTCATAGATGAGTCATTAAAAAAAAATTAAAAAAATCTACTCTTATGATATGGTTTTTAATGAGTCCCGTGACTTAGACATGGTTGTATAAATGGGCTCCAGAATGACCCCATCACTTAAAAGCTGGTTTGTTTTTTTAGCGCTGATACATTCAATCCATTTTGCTGCCCGTTTTACAGCCCCATACACTATAATAACGTAGTATATACTGCGCTATCATAGTGTATGTAGTTCTATCATAGTTGTAAGAGGTTGATTGATGCAGATCCGAGAAGAAGAGTCAGCTAAACCTTCGATCTGAACATCATCTTCGCTCATCCGATCTCCTCCTTTGGTTTCCTGAACTTACACTAGTCATGTGTCGACTAACATCCCTCCGACGCAGTCAGTTCGCAAAATTACAGTGAGAACTTGAATTTAGGATTTTCTCGGAGAAGAAGTGTTTACCTTCAATGGGGGGAGATACCCTTCTATTTATAAGCGGAGGTAGCGTGCTGGTCAGGCTATAATGACGTGAGAGTGACGCGAGAGAATCTGTCACGTGGTTCATTGATCGGGCGACATGTAGAATCTTAGCTAGTCATAGCCGTTTTTGGACGGGTTCGTTAGCTGAATCGCGTCACTGCAATTTTTATGGGCTTATCCTAAATAGCGTAGTAAAATACATGTGTCATTCTTTCACACCGGTCGGACTTGACGGTTAGACCACCTCAAATCTGATGCTTGTATAAATGGGCCTTCTAAATGACCCCACCACTTAATGGTTTGTTTTTTTTTTTTTTTTAAATTGATAGGGTCAGTTGACCCCACCTGAACAAAGCTGACACTACCCTTGCTCTGTTTGCACCCCTTTATTATGTAAGTAAGCCCCTCTTATTAGTAAAGGGCTTACTTACAAAATAAAAAGGCGCAAATAGAGCCACAGACAAGTAAAATGGACATGCTTTGTAAATAAATTAAATAACTAGCTCATGATGTTACAAAATTTAGATGCTTCAGTTATTACCATAGCCTCCCTGCCCCTACATTAGTCGGTCTCAGACCACTCTCCACTGTTGCTTTCTGTTCATGGGGGGCCTGTTAAGAGGCACCACTTCAAATTTGAATCTTGGTGGAAAGTGTGGGACGGGTTGGATAATACAGTTCGGTCATCTTGGGAGTCCAGTGCAAGGGACCTTCACGGTGCTTGTCGCATTGCTTTTAAGTTGCAAAGGCTAAAGCGTGTTTTAAAAGCATGGGGTAGGGAAGCTGTTTTAAAATTGATCAGTGGGGCAGGCGGAGGAGACTGGCCCGTTGTCGGACGTGAACTGAGCTGAGAGGAAAGAGTGCAAGGCGAGGCTGGCTGATCTGCTTCGCATGGAGGAGAAGGAATGGCGCCCAAAGTCTAAGGCTCTTTGGCTGAAGCTTGGTGACAACACCACCAAATTCATCCATAAGAAAGCTTCCATCCGTCAGAGGGTCAACAATATCCGAAGCTTGGTCGTTGATGGTGTCCACATTGAGGAGGCAGGGGAGCTTCAGTTGAAGGTGGTGATCATTTCAGACAGGCGTTCTCTTCTCGAAGGTCTTGGAGGCCAGCCTGGGAGGATGGCCACCTTTGTCACATCCCAGAAGACACTTTTCCTGCTTTGAATGGTCCTTTTGAGGAGGAGGAGATCAAGCGTTGGGCCCCGACCCCGATGGGTTCGGCTTGTGTTTCTATCAAAGTTATTGGGAGGTGGTTTGGGCCGATGTGCTAGATATGTTTGGGGAATTCTTTGTCGGAAGTGGTCTGGTAGGCTGCATCAACTCCTCCATGTTCATGCTTATCCTGAAGAAGGAAGGGGCATTGGCAATTGGAGACTCCCGGACCATTTGCTTGGTAAATGGGTGTTACATGCTTCTCTCCAAGGTTCTAGCAAACCGGGTGCGCGGTCTGGGTGCCCACATTTTTGAAGCGTCGCAAATGGCTTTCATCCTTTTTGCAAGACAACTTTTTGGTCTCCCAAGAATTGATCTCCACCATGATCAAGCACAGCAGCAGCGGCTATGCTAGATTTTGCGAAGGAGTATGACAACATGGATTGGGGCTTCCTATGTATAGCGGCTCCACGGGTTCAACGAGAAGTGAGTTTGCATGTTAGTTCAATGCATTTCGATAGCTAAGGGTTCTATTGTTCTAAACGAGGAGCTACACGGATATTTTCCTATCAAACAGGAGGTTGCATTAGGGCAACCCTCTGTCGCCATTTTTATTTGTAGCGGTGGCCAACATCCTAAGCTGTATATGTGCTGCGGAGTTTCGGGATGGTTGGCTCATTGATGTAGCTGGATCTGCGAGGGGCTCCCACTTCCCCATCCTGGAATTTGATGATGACACGCTCGAGGAGGTGGGGATGGAGAATATACGTGGCTTCCACGTCATTCTGAAGACTTTTGAATTGTTGTCAAGGCTGTAGATCAACTTCGACAAGAGCACCCTTCAACCTAGAACCAACGATAGCACGTATTCTGGACCTCCCTTACAAACATCTTGTTCTGCCCTTGGTGAGAAACCAGCTGTTGGCAACTGACTAGGCGACATTGGTGGTGAGGATCTAGCGGATGTTAGTGGGTTAGAAGGGGAGGTACCTCAGTTTCGGTGGCAGGCTCACTCTACTACAGAGGTACTCTCTCGCCAAGTATTCTTCTTATCCATTTTTTGGATGCCAATTGGTGTGGGTCAGACATTGATCGTTTTTGTCTTCGTTTCCTGTGGAGTGGTAAAGAGGAGGTGGTACGTCATCCGCACCTGGTGAAGTGGGACTTTGTATGCCAGCACAAAATGAAGGGCATACCGGGGGTACTTCATCTTGCTGATCTGAATCATGTCGTCTTATCTAAATGAGTGTGGCGGTGGTCCGAACACCCTGATCTAGCACGGTGTGTAGTTTTTTGGTAACGATATGGGACTGCTCTCAACCCTGCAGGTGCATTTCCAATCCCCTCTCGTCGGATGTCTTCAATCGCTAAGGATATTTTTCCCTTGGCGTGGAATTCGTGGCCAGGGCGATCGGCGAGGGGTCGAGGGTTGACTTTTGGGACGACATTTGTGCGGTGTGGTCCTGTTGCGGGTGGCCGTCCTGCGGGTCTTCATTCTCGCTACTCGGAAGGAGGGTACGGTTAGCGGTTTTTGATGTGCTCCTTGTAGATGACCACATTTGAGCATGACCACATTTGAACATTTAATAGAAAACTTCTTTAGAAAAATAAATCCGGAAACCCTGGTCCAACACTTAGAAAAATCTAAGCCTGGACAGGGACGGCTACTCTCAAGTAGCCGCCCCTTCCTGGGTGGCTAGTTTCAACTAGCCGCGCCCCTAGCGGACCCCAAACCACTTCCCTAGATGGGACATAAAGAAACATTTAATGCTGAGGATTGCGACGATTTGTTGTCTTTAGCCACCCCCTTTTGGCTGGTTCAACCCTAATAACCGACCCAAGCCACCGCTTGTCAGAGATGAGACGTTTGTCAGACCATCATTGGGGCGGCTACTTGAGAGTAACCGCCCCTCATCGAGCGGCTAGTTGAAACCTGGACATTGTCATAAGAACAGGGAATTAATGGGGGGTCAAATCAACCACTGTATTATCCAATTTGATCTATTGTTCAGTGGACAGTCCCTTGCCTCTTTTTTACTATAAACAGAGGAGGTCCAAAACATTTCTAACATAATTCCCAATCCACTACAATACCACCAATTCAAACTAAGACATACATTTCATTCCCAAACTCACACCCTACACTACCAATCCAAAACCCTTGAGAGAGAAAGTGAGAGAGAAATCCATTCCCTATACTCTCTAAAACCCAGGTTAAGCCCAGTTTAACCTCGGCCAAAGCCAAACCTATCTCCCACCCAGGTCCTACCCAAATTGAACTAGGTCTCAGGCGGCTAGTCCTAACCAGCCGTCCCACACCAGGCGGATAATTTCCATTAGCCAACCCTCACCTAAACCCCAATCTTCAAATCTCCTCTAACAAGTTCCCGAGGCAAAATAAGATTCCTGTTTTTCACCTCTGCGTATGGTATATCCGTGTCCCAGAGCGGAGATCCCACAAACTCCCCCACGAAGGCGATCAAATCCGACCCAACTTTTTTTGCTTTTTGAGAAAGCAGATGGCGGTCACAAACACTCATGAATCCTCCTGAGGAAGCTGTGAGGCGCCTCAGCAAGGAACGGAACCCCACCACCCTTTTGAGCGACAATCCGACCGAGTTTTCCAAGGCACACACCGGATCCAAACTCCCCTAAGAACCCCCACACACGCCAAAACCAAGACCGGAGGGAAGGGAAGGAAAACGCGTACCTTCTTCCTCCTGAAATCCGATACCGACAATCTAAGTCGTGTTGGCACATTGTGTGTTGGCAGGCACCAATGGGCAATGAATCACTTTGTCTGTTTGCTTATGGGGTGTTTGGTAGGCGTGTGAGCACCAGCGGGCAACTAATCACCTATTAAAGTATATATTATTATATAAAATGATGTATATGCTGAAATACACTATTATATTTTTTTCTTTGTGAAAAAAATAATTTTTATTTTATTTTACACACTATAATAGAACCTCTATATTATGATAGTGTAGTATATAGTACACCGAGACTAAAAAAAAAGAAGATAATTGAGTGAATGATATGCTTTTAAATGCTGGTGCAAATGATGAAGTCGGTGCATCTTGTACTTAACGGGGGAATGCCTGTTCCAAAGTGGAAGTGTCACTGTTAAAAATTTGGGAGAGCACATGCATGCGCCAACGCAGACCCAATATAAAGCCTAGTCTATATGTTTTGTATTGTTGGGGGAACAGCTCTGATTGAGCTGGTACTAGCCTATTGTTCCTATGAACTATCTTTGTCACATTTAATTATATATACATGTATCTCATTTGTCACGTTTAAAAGTCAATTTGTTTGAATATATGGAAACAACTTATTTTTTAAAAAAATTTAATATAATTTCCTAAATATAAATTAACTCATTACTAGAGAGATTTATCATTTTTTAAAGTTCACTTAGGCTCCATTTGAATTGGAGGCGCCAAATTCCAACGTTTGTAATATGCGGTGGTTGAAGGGACCACCAATACAGGGTCGCGTCAATGAAGAGAAGCATCAGTACTTTAGGTTGTTTGGCATGTCTCTGTGGTGTTCTTGATGCTGCTATCCCATTTTACCAAAACACTCCTCTAGCACGACCCGTCTCAAAATATAACCCTATTTTGGTCATTTCCTTGCCAAGGATGAATGTCTATCCTATTGCGTTCTCAAAAGCATTGTTTTGGGGAGTCGGGGGATCTATGCGAAATTACATTGTCAACGCAAACACAGGCGTTTAATGTCATCAACGCAAAGTGGTGTTTGGGTCTGAGTTTCCACGTTTCATTGTGTTGATGTTGCATATGCAGAAAATAGATAATTTACGGGGACTTAAAAATAAATCGCATTTCACAAATTAACGGTGTATGGATGGACGTTTGACGGAGGGATTAAAAATCAAATAGGCGGTTGTATATGGGGACTTGAAAAGAATGATGAAGAATGGAGGAATCGATCCCTAAATAAACATGTTTACAGGGCCTTAAAAATAAAAATCCATTTTTTAAAATATATATACACCATTAAAAAGTTCATTCACATTTCTACTCTCACAAATAAATCATTAAAAAAAATCATGAGAAAAAGTCCAAACATACAATCAAATAAGCAAAAAAGAGAATGAAGAGCACATTAAAATAATAATAGTAATAATTAATAATAAAATAAAAATTGGAAAAACTCTCCACAATCTCCACAATGAAAATCTATTAAATTAAACATGAGGATAAAACAAGGCAATAAAATCATTGTATGGATTATTATAAAAAAATTCAACATAACTGGAAAAAAACTTATTAATCACACAATTCATAGGAAGATAAAAAGAAAACAAACTTAACATTAATTTATTCTAATGATCTTTCTTTTAGCGACAAATGATAATATGGTCCTGAATTTTTGTTCCTCGTGTACATCAATTCTAGTACTTCTCTCGAGATCTCCAATTAAAATCACATTAAAAATACATTTCAAATATTACATGCAATTTTCTAAGTAGGTTTTCTCTAACCCATGCATTCTTGTTCACTAACAAAATATGTAATCTTGAATCATTAATTCAATCAACCTTGTTTAGCTTTTTTAACTTAAAAGATAACAATAAAAACTTACCATTATAAATATAAAATTATCAGTCACTTCTATTATAGAAAAAAAAACTAAATAAATTAAAACAATTTTTCATACCTTTTTATTAGTTGTAGCTGGAAATTTAGTTCTTCAAAATTTCTTCTACTTCATAATGTATGTATAAGTCTACAACATCAAACATTAAAATTAACATAGAATTAAAAATTAATATAAACCACAAAAACTGAATAAATAAAGAAACCTCGAAGATGAGAAATGGGTTGACAAAGGAGAATAGGTGAGGGGATTAACAATAATATTTGTTTTCCTATATGGAATACCTATCTAAAATAAAAATATAAAAATCAAAGGTTTTAAAGATGATAAAAAAAATTTAACATATAGAAGTTCATAAAACAAAATAAATAAATGCAAAAAAAAAAATTCTTTCTATTCAAATAATGATGATTAAGAATAAGCCGGTCTAATTAAAGGACCCATGTCAAATCCTGTTGTTTAAAAAATAGAAGGAAAACAAAGTATGACATTCTGTCTCCCTTAATATTTGTTATTGATTAATAAAATCAAACTATTATTATATGATAAAAATAAAATAAAAATTAATAAAAACACTTACTCTTGTTTAAGTATGTACATATTAAATGATGAGGATTATATGTAGAATCATTTGTTTTGAGATTTAAAATATCAAGCAAATGATTAAACCAAATGATCTATATGCAATTCATAAAAAGTATTCAAAATGAAAAACATATTTTTTTTTTACATTTTTACCTCTATTTTATACATGAGAGAAACTGAATGAATCAATGACTTCACCTAACAAAAAATATTCATTGAAAAACTATTAAAAACAAAACACTAACTAAATAATTAAACAAATAACAACAATATAGAAAAAAATTACAAAATCAAAATCTTAATTAAAGTGAATGGAGCAGTAAAAATTCAATAACTATGGAATATAATTAAATACATTTTAACATTTAATAGACTTCAACTAATCTCTCAAACTATCTTCTTCTTTTTTTTAAAAAAAACCCTCCTTTTCAACCCGTATACACTCTTTGGGATGTAATTGAGGAACAGATAGAAGAAAAAAAAATATTTAAAAAAACTTACACATCTTGATTTGGACTTCAGATTTATTTGGTCCTCTAGATGTGATTAAATTACCTCAAATCTTGTGATTCATAACTACCATCCATGCATATCTTCATTTCAAAAATAATTCTTTTGAGTAATTCTAAATAGGCCACTTGGTTTAAAATTTAAATAAATATTACATAAGTAATTAATCAATTATTTAAAAGATAAAAAAGAAAATGAGATATGAATCTTATTAGATCAAATTAATATGTGATATCTATCTCTCAACTGTCACATCACATGAAGAACATAAGATATACGTGGTTCGGCCTAGGCCTGGCAAAAAACGGAGAATCTACTTTGATAGTTGAGATACATTAAGAGATTCACAAACTCTCTCAAGGAGTCACCCTCTCTTAAAACCCTCTCAACCTTTCCTTATGATCTCTACATTGTATTAAGTTTTGTCTAGCATTGCTATGAAACCCTAAGAGATATTTATAGAGATGAATAACTTCCTCCCCAAGTAATCTTCCAATTAAAAACAAATATTGTTTCCATTAATTAGGAAATATTCGCTCTCC
Organism: Acorus calamus; assembly: GCA_030737845.1. Taxonomy (NCBI): domain Eukaryota; kingdom Viridiplantae; phylum Streptophyta; class Magnoliopsida; order Acorales; family Acoraceae; genus Acorus; species Acorus calamus. The sequence continues at coordinate 7,626,968 of CM060860.1, forward strand.
TAATTAACAAATAAATATTGTTTCATATTTTAGAAGAATCACTTTAAATATTAATTAAAATCAAATTTTAAATAATATTCAACTCATTATGTGTCCAACCTAATATGGTTTCATCGTGATCATCCGATGTGATGCACCGGATCGAGACATAATCCCAACAAATCTCCACCTTGGCTCGTATCCGGTAAGCTTGGACTTCCTTGAGTCCCTTAGAAGTTTTATGTTGATGTCTCCACCTTGCTCCATGTTGTCACTGAAGCATGACCGTGCGAGCAACCGTGCACCTCCACCTGCAGTCAAGTAGTCTTCGACTTCCTTGAGTTTCACCAGCCTTCAAGTCCTTTCACGAGTCTTTTTGTGCACTAACCGCTCCGCAGAACTCCACCTTGAATGGATTTAGGAACTTCTTCATCCGAACGTCTACACCGCCCACTTTTGTTAGATCCATAAGCATGTGCTCGCCTTATCATGGAACAACTCCTGAGTCAGACTCAGTAATCGCGCATCCCGAGTCAATGCTATGTCTCGATTTCACATGCATTTATTCCACGCTCCTCATGGATATCCGAAGAAGATCTCGATCTCACCTCCACCTTGAACATGCCACACACACCCGTGAGATGGCTAGACTCGCACTTTTAACCGAACCTCATGGGACGCATCTCCTCCTATACCCGGTTCAGAACACCTTAGACCGTGTTGCACTGTTCCATCTTCTTCTGTACGAACTCCGCACCCACACTTCATGTGATTCGCCCACGTGCCTCCACGTGTCACTGCGAAGTTTGCACCCCGAGTGTCTCTGCGCATCCATGTCTTGCATCCGCTTCTCGGTGGATCTTGGACCCGCAATAAATTGGTATCTTCGTTGCACACCTGAATAGATGTGTTGCTTCCACCACCGAGAGCTCCTTGCAACCTTGCATTTTTTTTCTTCTCCATCTTCGCATGAAACCTGTACGACATATCGTTGTTGGAATTTCCATAGTACACCCGTCGATGGTACGAATCCATCGACCCATGTCGCTATTGATCGTTGTTCTTCAAATCTCGTCCTCTTAGGTCGAAACATGGAGCTCTGATACCACTGTTGGGAAGGCAATCGCGGAAGCCAACAATAAACCCAAGATCAAACACAATAACGAAACATCACATTATACGAAGAGCACAAGATATAGTGGTTCGCATAGGCCTACATCCATAGGGTAAAAAATAGAGAATCCACTTTGATAGTTGAGATACATTAAGAGACTTACAAACTCTCTCAAGGAGTTACCATCTCTTAAAATCCTCTCAACCTTCCCTTAGGATCTCTATATTGTATTATGTTTTGCCTAGCATTGCTATGAAACCGTAAAAGATATTTATAGAGATAAATACTTCCTTCCCAAGTAATTTCCCAATCAACAAACAAATATTGTTCTCATTAATTAAGAGATATTCACTCTCCTAATTAACAAACAAATATTATTTTCTATTTTAGGAGAATAACTTTAAATATTAATTAAGATCAAATCTTAAATAATATTTAACTCATTAGGTGTCCAACCTAATATGATTTCATCATGGTCATTCAATGTGATACACCGAATCGAGACATAATCCCAATAAATACTGGGTCAGAATCATTTTAATAAGTAAGTAATAGAAACAAGAAAATCCAATCCATCATTGTAAAAAAATAAAAATAAAATATATTTGGGAAAATGATTCCAAGTATTTTTTTTAAACCCCATTTTTTAAGGTCCCTGACTTTTTTAATATACCAATGTAAGCGATTATAATTATTATTTTTTTATGTCCTTCCGCTCACATTATTTGTATGTGTATATTAATTAATAATTTACAAGAGATGATTAATGGTGTATGAGATTAATAGTGTTAACATAATAGCATGCAACATATGAACGAGAATGTAAATGGAGAGGATAATAATGTATAAACAGTATTTCACATGGTATACGACAAAGATATGACAAATTCTAAAAAAAAATGCATGCATTTTCTTAGGGGTGTTTTGGTAAACTTAAGAAGTCCGGGACCCAAAATATAACACATTGAAAAAATACATAAAATTACTTTACCAAATATATTTTATGGTGATAATCTGATAGACAAAGCAAGAGAGAATTTCTTCATTGAATCTATGTCTCATTTCTCTTGGAAAAATGATATGTTCAACTCTATGTGGAGTTCTATTCGTACTTTTCACCAATTTTTTTTTAAATATACATTAGTCAATTGAAATATATATTGTTATAAAAAATGATATAAATTAATATATTTTTTTAAAAAAATAAATTTTATTTTTCATACAATGCGATAGTGCAACATATATTACGCTATCATAGTATATAGACGACTAGGAACCCTTTTGAATTGTCGAAGGGGCTGCAAAACAAAAAGCTTTTTCTCCCAATTCATGCGACAGTAGTAAGTTTTATTTATTTATTCTGTCGAGATAGAATTTGAATCCAAGATCTTGTGGTTGTAAATTAATTTTGTTGTATGGGCTATGGATATTTTTGGTGTCTGAGAAACCCCAATATTGATTCAAAAAACTTTAGATGGAAATAGAATTTAATTTTGGAGTGGACTCAGCTAAATTTTTTTGGTAAATTTTTTACTTCACGTCACAAAATTGTTAAATAAAATTTTATATAAACTAAACAAGTTCATATTCAAAACAATTTTTTAAAGTACAATCTTATAAATCATCTATTATCAAAACTGGATTGATATTTTTTAATAAAATCTCATTTAATGTAGAAAATAATGTAATTTGTAAAAAAAATTATACTTCAACTTGTTGTAGGATCATGTTTTAATTAACAAGTTAATTTTTATCCGAATTTCATAAAAATAAAAATTTACCTCTCTTTTGCTACCCGATTTTATTATTGAATTCAACTTACAAAATGTGAAAACAGGAAAAAGGAGGGAGAAATATTTAAAACATAAAATAAATACAAAGGACAACACATTGACAACCTCCCAATTAGAAGAGACATAAAACAAATACAAAAAAACATGCCTTGCGCCTTTGTTTCTTATTGATGGAGATAAGATATTGATAGTGAGAGAAAAATACTATAAAACTATGTAGGGTAGATAATTAGGGCTTTAAAGTTATCTCAACAAAAAAAAATCATTTCCACTAAAAGTAATTGACAATGCTATAAACTTTGTTAATAGTAAAAAATAATGTGCAATGGCATTAGGCTAATATGTCAAAATGCAACGTAATACTTAGGGCTGCAACTTGGGTTGGGTTGAACCCAAACCCGACGGGTTGAACCCGATTTTTACATGGTTGGGTTGACCAAATCGGGTTCGGGTTCGAGTTGGCCAATTCGGTTTACTCAGAAATCGGGTTGGGTTCGGGTTGGCATCACTCCCAACCGACCCAACCCGAACCTGTAAACTAATGGTTAAAAAAAATTATGTCCGTTCATTTTGTAGCTTCTAATATGGTAGTCCAATTTTAGGTAAACCTAGCTAATCTTACGGGTTGGATCGGGTTGATTTATTTAATTTACACATCATGTTAGAAAATTCGGGTTGGGTCGAGTTTATCCAATTCGGGTTGAAAATCGGGTTGGAGTCGGGTTAGTCCAATTCGGGTTAGATCGGGTTGGGTCGGGTTGATTTATTTAATTTCGGATTGAATTCGGGTTGGTCCAATTCAGGTTAAAAATCGGTTGGTCAGATTAGAGTTGAGTAGTTTGGAATTCAGGTTGGATTCAGATTGTGGTCAATCTGAATTCAATCCGTCCGAGTTGCAACCCTAGGAATGCTTTCAGATATTTCAAAGTCAATACTTTATTTTCAAGAACACACGCTCATCTGCTGACATGCTACTCAAAGGAAAAAAAAATATCATCATCATTTGGCACAAAGGAATATTTTATAACTCCATTGGACTACTATGTAATATATATTATTAAAAAAAACACTAATTGCACGGAGAACCAACTAATATTGGGTGGTGCTTTTGAGGTTTTCTGCCCCCAAAATAAATGTAATTTGGAGGGTGTCAAGTGGAATTATTGTAATAAAACACATGAATGAATGATTAGTGGGGACTGTCATATATTCCAACCTGAATTCCTGAATTGCAGTTCATTTAAATATAAGAATTAGTGCGCCCCACGATATTGAAAGCACGTGATCCATGTCCTCAACTTAATGCATGAACTTTGAAGACTGTTATTCCTTCAATAATTATTATCTCTAAACAATGCTGAATAATGTATTTCTTGTGAGGTTGCCCAAAGTGAAGGTCTCAGATATGGAAAGAAAGAAAAGAAAAGAAAAGCTATGACTATATACTACTACTCTTGCAAGCAACCTTATGAGATGCATGAATGTGTCTCATATGGGTTATAAGAGAGAGAACATAGAAACAAACTGAATTGTGGAGTAGGGTTTATATAAATTGCATATATATATCATTTATCAAAGTATATGTGTTGATAATGAAAACATATAAACTTATTAAAACATATATCTCATTGTACAGTATGCAATCTTATATCTTAATAAGATATGTATATATCTGATTCACACGGACCACACGAACAGTGTATTATCATTTCACTTGAATTGTGATTACTGCATTATAATTGGCTTATTAACATCGCAAAACAAAGTTGTTATAATTACAATGGGATCCCCCGTTTAAAAATTGAACTATTAAGAAGATGATCTGGTTATGGGTCAACCATAATTAAACCATGCATGATGAATGACATCATGAAGTAATAATATTTGTTGATTAATAATTAATAAAAATATTAAAAAAATTAGATATTAAATGACATTTGATTTTTCTATATATAGTTTGAAATTTGTATGGCTTAAGAAATCTGTAGCTGGTTCTAAAAACCTGACGGTACAACAAGTGAGTTGATGGTTTTTTAAATATTAAACCAATATTTTTATTTATTAATATTGGTTTTTCAGAATTAACCATACCTAAAATCATGACAGTGTAAGTGTAACTATTCAAAGTGGCTGGTCTGATCCATTATTTTGAACAATTTTGTACTGTGGACCTGTTTTTCATGCGCAAGTACAAACCACAGTTCTACATATCAATACGTAACAGTGGAATGTATTTTTGGGAAGAACTTCCAATAGTTATTTTACAGCTTCAGGTTTCATTAAATTTTACTTTTTTGTTTTTTGTTTGTTTTTTGATAGGGGGACTCCTGTAATTGACTTTATGGTTAAGCTGAGTATGCTACCTTCGCCTGTGTACCTCAATCCCACAAAAGTACATCAGGGTTAAGTCAGCGCCAAGACTCGATATTAAAGCCTACTCTTAATACAGGTAAACTCTGACTTTTGTGTTATGATCACTGGTGGATAATTTTACTAGAGTGCATTTGGTTGCGCGATTGTACAACGTTTGCAATTGCAGGAAACTGCGTTTATAATCATGCAACCAAACAGTTTTGCAATCGCAATTTTAAATCCAGCGATTGCAGACAAATAATGTCCAAAAGCTGCGATTTCAAAAAACTGAGAAAGTGAGATTCCTGTAGAATCAGTTTTGCAATCGCAGATTCCTGTAGAGTCAGTTTTACAATCATGCAACCAAACGCACCCTTAAGTTTTATGGTATGATTTACCATGTAATTTTCCAATCCCATGTCCCTCCAAAGTTATGAAATTTCAAAACCTGCATTGTTTCTGCTTCGCATGTTAGCATCATTGTAGGTGAGTTCTTTAATTTAATCCATTAATTTATTGGATTTCAACAATTATTTTTAACAAAGAGATAAACATAATTGGATTTCAAATATAGAGCATGTTTCATGCACACCTTTTATACCCCATTTACGTATTGTCTATGGAAAAAATTGGGAATTAATGCAAGTCTAATGCGTACACGTACAAAAAAAAAAAAAAACAGTTAGCTGGCATTTGGATGGAAGAAAAGGGCTAAATAAGATGAAAATAACAAAAACTCCAATGCGTTTAACCATATACCCTTATTCCAAGGGAGGGTTGGAATAATTATATGTGCTTTATGCAACCCAAAAAAGGGCACTAAAGATAAACATAATAATATCAAAATAAGAAAAATACAATCAAACATAAACCACTTTGATAGCTATCTATTCTAAAATACCAATCTATCTAAGACAAGACTATACTTCAACTCAAACGTGGCTTAGTGATTTCATCAGTCATAGGGTGCGTTTGGTTGCACGATTGCAAAACTGATTCTGCAGGAATCTGCGATTGCAAACCTGACTCTGCAAGAAGCTCACTTTCTCAGCTTTTTAAAATCGCAGCTTTTGAACACTATTTGCTGCAATCGCTGGGTTTAAAACTGCGATTACAAAACTGTTTAGTTGCACGATTGCAACCGCAGCTTCCTGCAATCGCAATCGCAGCGCAATCGCGCAACCAAACGCACCCTTAGCCATTCTATTTTTGTTAAATTTTAATCTTCTTGCGAATTTCTTGGTTGGCGACTGGTTGTGTTTTTATTTATTATTATTATTTTTTTATCTAATCAAGTCTTTTTTTACTAGTAGAAGTAATACTTTAAGTTAAGATAGTCACCGAAGATTGGAGTATTTTTATTTTTGTTAGGTAAATAATGGAATTTAAACTCATGATCTCATTTGTAAATTTTGTGATCAACCATTGAATTATAGTCTATAAATTTGAAGATGAGTTGTCTTGTTTGATATGAAATTTGTTAATAAATAACCCTTTAAAGTCAAGATCAATAATTCCATGAACAAAAAAAATTCCACTATTGTCAAAAGGGAATAATTTGATTTAATGGAACCCAGGCAAGAACAATAACTGTGGGCCAATGCATGGGTTTTATGTCCCCTGATCAACATGTGGTGATTAGCTTTACAGATAGATTCATTAATGCTCATATATTTATATTATTAGCAAGACAAGAGATTTATAAAAGCATTAAGTTTTAATTAAAGCTTTGCCATCAACTGTCATACCCTCATTAGTACAAACAATGTGAACATTTAAGGAAAAATGAAAAAAAAACTCTTAAAAGCTAAAAGGTAAAATATGTAAAATAAAAAAGATAATTTGATCATTTTATCAAGACTTTAATGTTTAAATTTGAATGGAAGTTATCTAGATGGTAAATATGCATAATTTTAACATATTTTATTAGTATAAAAAATGTTATTTGAAGTGATGTAAAAATAAATAGTTTGTTTTAAATGATATACATGGAAAAACCTTATAAAAAAATACAAGCAATCCCTGTAATATTCATGCAAATGAAGGGACACATCAGTAAAAACAAATCCCAGCCAAAACAAGGAAGCTTGGATTTGGAGGCTTGGCCTGTCTCAGTGGGGGCTTTTGACCTCACACCCAGCTCATCACAACCTATTCATCACTTATTATTAGTAAAAAAATCACAAAGAAAATCTTTTATTTATATTTCTTTAATGCCCACAAAATTTATTTCTTTAATGCCCGCAAATAATATCATTCAAATTAATAGTTTTACCTTATGTTGTTCCCATCCAATTATAAATGGTCTCTGTCCCCTCATCTGCCTTTTTCTTTACTGCTCCTCACTTTCTCTCTTTAAACCAAGTCTCTCTCTCTCTCTCTCTCTCTCTCTCAGCTTTCATGGTGGTTCTCTCAAATACAGGAAGAGAGGGGGAGGAAGAGAACCCACCTGCCAGTATTTCAAAATCTTCCTTTACTTCTCCTCCATAGCATCTCAAGTGAAAAAAAAACTGGGTTTTCCCTTGTTTCAAAGTTGGCATTTTTTTTATATCTTGGTCTTTGTTTTTGTTGATTGTTTTAGTACCCTTTTGACCTACCATTGGGAGAAACCATTTGTTGAAAGAGTTAATGGTTTCTGCTGGTTTGGGTAGGTGATTTGAGGATCTTTATTGATTGATGGTAGAGAAAGAGAGGTTTTTTTTTTAAAAAAATGTTTATGTCCCTTTGGGCTGCTGGAAGAGAGTAGCAGATCAGGAGGTGTTGTGATTTTCAACCCAAACGAAAAAAAGAGGTATACATTCTAATTTTTTCTTACATTTTATGGTGTTTGATATAATAAAATTTTATTCTTTTTTGTCATTCTGTTGATGTGTCTTGAATAATACTTAATATCGATGTCATTCATTTTATGAATGTCTATTATGTTCTTCTAATTGTTAATGCAGTTTAATGTTTTAATTTGTGATCCAATGAGAGGGCTTGGTGTGTGATATATGGTGAACCTGTTATGGGTTTTTATGAATGTTGAAGTAATTGTAGATGGTGATGGTTTTATTTTAATTTGCACAACTGTTTCAGGATTAAGCTTGACCTTGAATTGGGATTTGTTAAAAATGCAAGTAGCATTATCATTGAATGATTGATGAAAGAAACACGATTAGATGAGACAAGGATGATGCTTTAAGTAGAAATCTTTGGATGATCGTTGGTTTCTGCCTTGGTTGTGAGTAAAACTAGAGATAGATATGAAAGAAAAAATATAGTAGTTCATCTACATTGGCTTAATTTATTATGTTCAATAGCACTAAAAAATGAACACAATTACCAATGCTTCTCTTTGTATTTCCTATTGCAGAATCAGAAATGTCATCTTCGCTGAATGCATCATTATCAAAGAAGACATCCTTTTTAGGCCTGAAGTTATGGGTTGTGATCGGCATATGTGTTGGCGCATTTATCATTTTGATCCTCTTGATCCTATCAATATGGGTCTCATACCGTAAAAAATCAAGGAGAATATTAGACAGATTCCCCCTCTCCCAAATTCCTACTGTTTCAAAAGAAATAAAAGTTGACAGAGTCGGCACTCATCACAGTTTAGCCCAAAGCTTTCACGACGGTGAAGGGGCCTTCTATCCATCACATGATAAGTCAAGTGATAAAAATTCGGAAAAGACGTTAGTACATATGGGGATGAGCAAGTCAAGCGATGTGGATAATCTTAGCCAATGCAGCTCGGTGTATCACCATGATAGGTGTGGTAGCTCGCATTCAGGCGATGAAGTAAACTCGGGGAATGGAAATATCCGAAAGCCTGTGTCGCATGACTTTGTAACAGCTTCACCTCTCATTGGCCTGCCCGAGTTCTCTCATCTTGGATGGGGTCACTGGTTCACTCTTAGGGACCTTGAGTTCGCGACCAATCGTTTCTCGAAAGATAATGTGCTTGGGGAGGGTGGTTATGGAGTTGTTTACAAGGGAAAGCTCGTAAATGGGACAGAGGTTGCGGTGAAAAAACTCCTCAACAATCTGTAAGTTTTTCCCCTTTAATTTAATATTGTAAAACAGTTGTAGTTTTGATAATTTCAGTTTGTTTCCGAGCCTAATTGTTGATGCTTTCTTGAAATTGGTTGTCAAGCGGGCAAGCAGAGAAAGAATTCAGAGTGGAGGTTGAAGCTATTGGCCATGTACGTCATAAAAATCTAGTTCGGCTTTTGGGCTATTGTGTAGAAGGAATACATAGGTGAGTCACGACACTTATTGGCCTTTCCCCCTATCATTTACCAATTGTGTAGTTGCATGTGTTTGTGACTAATATATTACGGTATATCAGTTGTAATCTAATGCTAATACATTTGGTAATATAGGATGCTTGTCTACGAGTATGTGAATAATGGAAACCTGGAGCAGTGGCTTCATGGAGCCATGCATCAACATGGCTCCCTCACATGGGAGGCTCGTATGAAGGTCATACTTGACACTGCTAAAGCGTATGTTAGATCCAACACTCAAATGCCCTTTTAGATTTTCAAACTTTTAACTGTTCTAAAACATTGTTGATATATTTGTGGTGGAATTCAGGCTTGCTTACCTGCATGAAGCGATAGAACCCAAAGTCGTCCATCGAGATATAAAATCAAGCAATATTTTGATTGATGATGAGTTTAATGCAAAGGTTTCTGATTTTGGGTTGGCCAAGCTTTTAGGCTCTGGTAAAAGCTATATCACAACCAGAGTGATGGGAACGTTCGGGTACAGTTTTTGTTCCATCTTCTTATGGACCATGCATTATCAAATTATTGCCAATGAAAACATTAAAACAAAAAACAATTTGATTCTTTCTTCGAACGAACTTTTGAGCATGGACATGAGATGTTTAATGTATTTAAATAGGTATGTGGCACCTGAATATGCAAACACTGGATTATTGAACGAGAAGAGCGACGTCTACAGTTTTGGAATCCTTTTGCTAGAAGCAGTAACAGGCAGGGATCCTGTGGATTATGGACGACCCACAAATGAGGTACGTTCACCAAACTTCTGCTTAAGGTGTCTTTGAAAATTCGATATAAGTTCATTATATATTTTGAAATGTGGAATTGCCAAGCACCTTTTTTGGAATGGTAAAAAAAATACTCTGATTAGATATGTCCTGTATCTCTCAACCGAACTTACTTTTATTTTTGTTGATCTGTACTTCAGTACATTCAAAATCCAGATTTATATTTAGGTTGGATAATTTATCACATACTTTATAATTTAAAAAGCTAATCCTAATCGTCATTGCTATGTGCATGTATTTTTCGTACTAATGATAGGATACATCTAGAAAATAGTTTAATTTTCTTTGCACTTTTAATGTACACAAATGTTGTGACTATGATGATCACTGCTCTCGCAGGTTAATCTTGTTGAGTGGCTCAAAGTCATGGTGGGGAATCGAAGGGCAGAGGAAGTGTTGGATCCAAAGCTAAATGCCAAACCAACTATAAGAGCCCTCAAGCGCGCCCTTCTAGTTGCACTGAGATGTGTTGATCTAGACTCAGAGAAAAGACCCAAAATGGGTCAGGTGGTCCGGATGCTCGAAGCAGATGATTTTCCATATCGAGAGGTTGGATTGCATAAGGAACACCTCACCATGATTTACTATGATTCAAGTCCATTAGTTGTAATTTGGGTTAGAACTCATTGTTAAAGACATTTATTCGACTTTACACAGGACCGGAGAAATCGGAGAAGTCACCCAGCAAGCATGGAATCCCTTGACATGGTAAGCAAAGCAGAGGCATCTGAAGGTCAGATTTCTGAGAGGCTCCAAAGCTAAAGATTCCATGACATGATAAAGCTATCTTGACAAAGCAATTGACAAAAAAATAATTAACTGGGCACATGAGGAATTCAAATTCCTTCTGAATTTTTTTTTTTCTTCTTGGGTCTGCAGACTGTAGTTTTGAGGGCTCTTTTCATTGGAAATCCCTTATTACAAGAGCTTTTGTTTGTTGTACAGTTGAGCATCACATTTCTTCCTTTCATACATATATTTCTTTGTTTTTTTTCCCCCTCCTTTTGTTAATTAGACTGCTATTCACCAACTCTTATGTATTGGTTTTGGTAGTATTATTAATTACTTATGTATTTTTTTTCATTGAAGGGTGTTTTGATAGTCATTTTTTGCATCTATTAGTATATACTAGAATATAAAAACATATACATTTAATTTATTTGAATATATATTATATAGTTTCAAAAAATAGTTAAATGGCGCTGATAGTGATATTATTTATTTTATGTTTATAAAAAAATGTATTCCATTAATCAATTATATACCTAAAACAAAACTAAGTAAAATTGACTACAAATAAATGAACTTGGGCAGTGATGACTTGGTCGGTTAATTGACTACAAATAAATAGTTAAAGGGTGTTTTGATAGTCATTTTTCAAAAGTAAAAAATGTTAATAATGCAACAATTGTCTGTCAATATCACTCAATGGGCACTTGGGCAGTGATGACTCTGCCCTTCTTTTTTGCTGTGGTATGATGAATGATGTTGGCAAGGCATCATCTTTTTCTCTTTTTCAACTTTTCTCCACCACAAAGCTTTGAAGAAGCTATGTGGGTTTTGGATTTCTTTTACCATCCTTGAAAAATAGTGCATAAAATCATTCTCTTTTCCTCTTCTAAGGGACCCAGTCACAGCTTGAACTGCACACCAAACGGTTACATTTTTACCCCCTTTAGTAGTCTTCTAAAGGTTGCCAGGTGAAGTGTCAGATGTGTTTGAAGTTCTGACATTGATAAAAAAAAAGGCCTGCAATGTTTTACAGTTTGGGGGAGTGGGTGTTCTGACATGTAAAAAAAAATTCAGACAAATTGGCTGTACATAACTTGGTTCATACTTCATTCAAAGTGGTGGTATGTATGAATAATGAATTTTATTGTATGATTTGATTGTTTGTGGTCAACTGGGGCCTGAACAATGCATGTATTTTCAATTCAAGTTGACATGAGAATATGAGATGAACATTCAGGTTGTATTAGATATTTATATAAATATAATATCACTAGTTGTTATGGAAGATATATATTTTAGGTGCTATTAAAACCCGACTTGGTTGGTTGAATCGGTTAAATTTTCATCCGCTTTAAATTCCGATTTGATTTACTCTTAAACCCAATGATATAAAAAACCGGTAAAATCCAATAAACCCCTGGTTGAACCGTCGATGATTTTTGTGAATTATCACATGTTGATTAAACTGTTCGGTTCTTTATTCATAGAAATTGTGATTTATTATTTAATAAAATATGAAATCTAATAATAAAATGTTTAGAATTTATATGCTAAAATCATGTTATGATGTTAAATAAAATTTTATGCAAAACTTTTCTAAAATATATATATATATTTTTATTTAATGTTGATAATTAATATATTTATGTTATTGTAATTATGTCATGGTTCAAATCTGGTTGATTCAACGGTTGAACCAGTGATCCTTGACTCGTTGATTTTTCTGGTTCATTGAATGATTCAATTTTTAAAACATTGCTATTAATATGCTATCGGTTGTATTTAAATAATTTTTAATATTCAATTTATTTTCAGAGATTACTCTAATCTTGTGCTTAGTTATACGTGTGACCTTTTTATTATTTATTGTTAAAAATTTTAATTTATGGATTTGATATCATTCACTTTTTTACAATTCTGATTAGACCTATGTGTACTACACTGATATTTTGGATATTTAAACAAAATTTTCATTTCATTATTCTTGTAGAAATAAAAAATTGAAAATGAAAAAAATAGTGGGCAGAATTACATTAATGAACCAAACAGTATTAAATTTTAATTCCATGTAGAATAATTTCTGAATCACCGGGGACCAGAGATATTTGTCTACCTTAATATGTTGTGACCTTGCACACAACAAAATCTTCTACTGATTGATTATGTTGTATTTTCATCAAATTCATTTGAAAAAGGGCTTTTAACATATGATTGTGATTGAATGTGTCACCAAATATTACAAAAAATAAAATAAAAATAAAAATAAAACAAAAACATTTATAAAATCATTGTGCAGCACTTTTTTGAAATGAAATGTCTTTCTTTAGAACATATTTATTGTACTATATCAGGTGATTTCTTAACAACATATCCTTCATTAAGTTGGGGCCTGGGGGTTTGGGGGCAAGTGACCCCCACCCCCTACCACATACTTATTGTACTGCATCATGTGATTTCATATCGACCCTTGCTTGCTTATCAATCGTGTTTGCATCTTCTTACAACTTAATTAATTACGCCAGTGGATGAGGACGTCAGCGTAGGGATGGTAAATGAGTCGAACGAGTTGAGCTTTGACCTACTGAGGCTCGGCTCGTTTAGCAGTAGGCTCGGCTCGGCTCATTTGTTAAACAAGTCAAGCCGAAACTCGAATCAAGGCTCGGCTCGGGCTCATTTAGCTAAAAAAAATATTGTTTAGCATTTGAAAAGTCACATTTCACAAATCACAACACCTTATACATGTGAAAATAACATAAGCTCGGGCTCGGCTTGTTTCCATTTTTTCTATTAAGTAAACGAACTTGTCCAGGCTTGGGCTCGGCTTGGCTCGGTTCGGGCTTAGTTCGTTTACAAACTGAGCTTTAAAAATTGTTAAAGCTCGGCTCGTTTATCTAATCGAATGAGTCTGAACGAGCTTTAACCGAGCCGAGCCCGAGTCGAGCCCGAGTTGTTCGGCTCATTTACCAGCCTTACGTTGACGTCCTGTAATGCTTCCCAGGTTCAATTCTCTCTGATAGAGAGAATGGAAAGAAAAAAAAGATCAACAGCCATGTTTGGCTTAGTTTAGTTGGGGTTTGGCCCATCGTGTTTTGTCCAGTTCATTCCGGTTGTGAAAAAAAACAAAGAAAAGAAAAGAGTGAAAGCAGCCCTTGGGGTTGGGTCTTCTAGTGGATTCTATCCATGCAATTTGTAATATAGTCCTGTGGGCATGTAATCGCCCCAATAGTCGATGTACAGAAAAAATAAAAATAAATAAATAAATAAATAAATAAAATAAAATAAATCCAGCCCCTCTTGCAGTCCACACTGATTTTCATTTTTTTTATATAAAAATCATACACTTTTTTCAAATAAAGTGGATGATTTTATATGAAATGAAGTATATATTGAAATACATTAGTGTATTTTTTTTCAAGTTAAAAAATGATATTTTTAGCGTCGTATACTATGATAAAACTCTATACACTATGATAACGCAAGCTCTCAAAAAAATAAAAATGAACCCCAATTTCAATCAATCCAATTGTAACCCGTCATTGATTTGTACAACACTAGAAGCACAATATATTCCAGGCGTGTATCCAGGGGTTTGGATAGAAGCTTTTTCTATCCTCTCCTTTGTTTGATGGATGCGTGTATCTCTTCATGCGATGTTGTATTTTTCTTTTTTTATTTTCGGCTATTCTCTCTCACTCCATATTCAGAGTTCAGACATGTTCTATCTTAAACTCTTGGAATAGAATATGAATACACGTTTATGGTCTAGAGAAGGTCCCATGTAGACTGTACAGTGTAAATTATTCAAATGCAATATTCTATTAGTGTAGTTTATACTCGATTAAAATTAATTTTAAAAAAATTAAAATATATACTCGAGTGTACAATACAAAAAATCCAAAGCTTGGGGACAGGACTACAAACGTGGATGGACATATCATTTTTCACATTCCGTGGTTCTTGAGTCATGTTGCACACACACCCATTCTTTTATCTATAGACTAGGTTAGGTTGGTATATATGTTAAATTAGAAAAAAAATATAAAAAAAATGTATTAATTTATATGATTAATTTCTTAAGCATTCCCGTAGTGATTTTTTCTTTTGGGTACACACAGGTTCTGAAATAGAGCTACAGTCCCAATTACATAAGTCCCTGTTTGGATAGCGGAATTGAGTTATTCTGAATAGATAACTATGCCAGTATAGATAACAAATCTACATGAATAATAAATTTTCTGTTTGGTTGTGTTTTTTTTATTCTTATTAGAAAACGTAAGAATAAAAGTTGATTTGTTTGGTAGATAAAGAATAAAATATAAATAAAGTGTAAAAAAGTTGATTTGACATGTGAGCCATTTGATGTATAAGAGGTGTTGATATGTGATTTGATGTGATAAGATGTAAAAAATTAATTTGACATGTGGGCCCATGAGAATAGATAAACTGAGTATAGCTTATCTTAGGGGTTACTTAGAATTGTTATACTCCTTTATACTCATTTAAACTGGCTTAGTAATACCAAATCATACCATGAAAACAAACAACCATTTTCTCTATCTATTCTTATACCACCCTTATACTCGTTTATTCCGTTTCTCAAACGGGGGAATAGATTACTACTACTAGTACAAAAACATGGGCCAACGAGGGTTTAAAGAACAATTGGCTAAAAGCCCATGATACTCAGGGTTGTGAGGCTTTATTTTCCTTTTATCTTGCCAGCAGCAAGATTCGACCTTGCATCTCCGTCTCCATGGGGTTGTCTCTCTATCATCCCACTACGTGGGTGCAATTCTAGAGTTTTGATGGCCATGTTTGACATCGAGTGTCAAGCCGCTTCCGTGATGTCTCCATGGGGTTGTCTCTCTAGCCCCAGATCCCATGTGGCCTTTTCTAGTTGAACGGCGATGAAAGTATTTAAGGCATGTTTTTTTTTTGCTTGGTAATTTTGATTTTTGTATTACTATATCTGAACAGAGGTTACAAAATGTACATTAGAGTGACAGTAAAAAAAAACATTACTTCACTATGAAGATGAAACAAATTAAAAACAGGTTACAAAATGTACTTCAAATTGTAGTTGAAGTATTGATTTCTCTATGAAGATCAAATACATGCATATATAGATTCAAAAACAGGATTATGAATGCCTTATATAGATGGTGCCATCCCTATCAAGTTTCATCAATTCTTCAAGTGCAGGCCAAGTGTGTTTGTGGGAGAAGAAGGGATTGACAACATTTCCCTCTCTATGAATATGCGAGATTTTTCAAGAGTGAAGAGAGGACAGTCCTTGACTGATTTTCATGTGGGTTCGAAGGGCTGTCCATGGTAGGTTTTCTCGACCTTGAATCCAGACTATTGTTGTTGTTGAGTCAGCTTCAAACCACATCTTCGAGACACCAAGTCGGGTGCCCAATTCCAATCCGGAGAGGATTCCTTGATATTCCAGTAGATTTATGGATGAAGGATTGCATTGGCCTGCCACCCCTAGAAGAAAAGTACCTTGAGCATCCCGAATGAGAGCACCATATATACCCCCCCTGTCAGTGGAGAGGGAGCCATCCGAGTTGGATTTCAGCCAGAGAGGGTGGGGCTGCCCATTGGACATGAGTGCTTGTGTTTGGTGTATCCAATATGAGATTTTGAAGTTGACCCCAATCTGGATGATTTCAGGGGTAAGAATTGTTTTTAGAGAGGTGGATTGGAATCTCATCATAGAAATCTCCTCTTTGATTCTATAGAGCGTCATCTTCTTATGGGTGTAGAGCCTTCTAAAGATTCTGTTGTTGTGTTCGGTCCAGATGAACCAGAGATAACACAAGATCATTGAGGCAGTTTTTAGAGTAGGATTAGGAATTTTGGAGTCTAACCAGTCTGGGAGACTGCAGAGTAGACTTGGCGGGCGGCCCTTGATCATCAACTCCATAAGAAGAATTTGTAGGATATATCGAGAATAAGGGCATTGGACTATGAGATGGTCAATGTCCTCAACGCCTCAGGAGCATAGATGGCACGTCATGCTTGTGACTAAACCTTTTCTTATTAGGCAAGCTAGAGTGGGAGCCTTGTTGAGAAAGAATTGCCAAGATAGGAAGGAGTGCGTTTGAATTTGGGATGGTTGCCAAATCCATTTGGGCCCAAGATGGGGGAGTGGTTGTGGATCTGCGCAAGAAGCTAGTTGCAGATTGTCTTGTGAGGAATCCGACCCTGTTGCGTGGCCAAATAAGCAAATCGGGGCCTAGTCCTACTACCTCTAGGTCCTGAATTTCTAGCCAAATGCTATCTATGTCTGAAGACCATCTCGAAGGTTTGGTCCATTTGCCTTTGAATGAGAAAAGAGAGGGTAGTAGATGAAGGAGATCCCCAAATTAGTGAAGTCTTGCCCAGAGCCTATGTGAGGCTTCTACCATTGAGTCAGGGATCTGACCATATGTTTATTGAATGGCCTTCAAAGATGAGGAATTTAGAGTTTGGCATTATCCACTCTCTAGCCGTGATTTAGGTATTTAGGGCATGTTTGGCATTCATTCTCATTTTCATTCTATTAGAACACCATGAAAAATTGCATTTGGAATCTTCTCATTTTTGTGTTCAATCCTGAACATTCTAGACTGAATTTCTCCTTCCACAAAATCTATCATAATGAGATTTTTGTGAATGAAGAATTCTCCTTGTGGGCCAGAATTATAAAACCGGCTCTCAGAATATTGTTTGCTTTAGCAGGGAGCTTGCTAGAATAAAGAAGTAGTAACAATGTTATCATGGACAAGAGAGTCCCTGCTATATAGTATACCTATGCTTGCTCGACATGCTCCATCTGTGGTTGGGAATTGGGCTTCCATTGGTGCAGTTGAAAAGGCAGACCATTCATGTGCAATGGAGTTTCATGAAACTGTGACACCAGAGTGTAAGAAATCTACAAATGAGGATTCCTAGAGTAATTATTATTAGAATCATATTGATGTAAAATGTGTTAGTAAATGAGTATGAGTTATGTTTACAAAACAGTATATATAAACCAATAGAAATACAATATAAAGAAATACAATGAAGAAGAACAATAGTACTAGGGTTGACGAATCTGTTCTGTTCTGATGAAGGCACATGCTAGAGTTGAACTCTATGTCCTTAAAACAATAATCACCCTACACAGGTGCTCACGGATCTGGCGACCGTCTCTAAGGATACAACGGCCAAACTCCCTACGATAGCAGCACTTCAAATCGTATAGACTGCGAACCAACTCTGTTTACACGCTCTTTCTCTGTTTATTGATTGGATGTATGCACTCAAATCAACTGGGCTAGTGACTCGAATGCAGCCTATGAATGCCTATTGCAATGAATGAATTGATGATTAACAATGCAGATTCGGGTGGAATTTATAGAGGGAAAAGTCAGTTGATGGGGTTGTTGGAGACACCCTTTGGACCAAGCACCCCTTCATACAACTGTTAACTATCAGATTTTCTGAATGGAGACCAGTTGTAAACGGATCTGATCGGCCCACATACTATCCGACTTGGGTAGAAGCCTATCATAATAAAAATTATTTGGAACATTGTTAATCATCAATTCATACATTTTGTCAAATAAATTTTGTCCAAAAAATTATTCCATCAAACCAGCCGGGCGCACACGTGTTTTTAGGTCAAGCCCACCATGCTGTAGGTCTCTTCCCTTCCACAAAAGTGGGGTGCCCCTTTAGTATTCCTACCTCCCATATATATACACACCAAAATGTTTTTCAAACAATCGATGTAGGACTAAAACTTTTCCCCTCAACTACCAACCATTTTCAACATGTTTTTTTGGACAACTTTGGATCTAATTTTCTCATTAACCCGGAAACGGTTTTGAGAATGTAAATATACGTTCATCTCCTCTCATCGAGGAACACAATCCAATGTGTTTTGACTACAATAATTAGTGGAACCCAACTTGATTTATTCCAAATTATGCTTGGTTAAAACCCAAGTTTCCAACAAAATGTTGTAATTAAATTGACTTGGATGATGACATACTTTAGAGTCCAAACCTCAGAACCATCCATCTTAAAGTGCCAGGGTAGCATGGAGCTCCTAAAAACTTTGACCTCAAGATGCCTCATATACATCATATTTTTCAAAAAAAATAAAATAAAAAATAAAGGAATATCATTTAGATGTCCTAAAGTCATTTTAGTAGATCCTAAACTGCTTCCTAAGGTTTCCAATCACATACACTTGTACGGATACTGAAGTTTCCATAACAAGGTCTGGTGTTTATGTTTATCTTTATGTGAGGATATTTCTGCCACCACCCAATAAGAATCAGGCAAACAAATTTCTGTAAAACAATCCTTGAAATGTTTACCATGGATTGGCATTACCTTTCGACTTTCAGGCATACAATTAATTAGGTAGGAGGGAATCATTGCTACTTTCTAATGTTATCCATTCTCGATACATGGAAACCTGGCTTTTCGTGTCGCGAAACAATGAATTTGTGCTAGATCTTGTGATCAATGATCTTCGGATTTTAGTACATTATCATATTGTTCTGGATTCTTTTTCAAGTGTATGGAACTAGCTAAACAAATGTGCATACAGAGTAGTACTCATGGCCATTCAATTATGGCTTGAAATCATGGTCATTGCTGTTGTTATTATCTGTTACACACTCTGAATTCTGCTTATGAATTTCAGAATGAATTAATGCTGAAGATGGTGTTCTTGGTTTGAGTGGGAATCCTGAGATCAAGAATTAATGTCATTCCTGCTAACTTGAGTTTCATCCACACTTTTTGTACAACAAGGTTCAATTTTTTTCATAGGATTTATTTATGTCCAAGATGGCATTGTGTTTGCTTAAGCTTGTCAATAGAATATGAATCAGATACGCATTTCTTAACAGGTATTTGCATTTGAATCCATGTCTGCCGGATATTCAAAACATATTATCTGAATCTGAAGTCAATTGAATATTTGAATTCAGGATATTCATCTGATTTATTTATAATATTTTAATACACAATTTTTTTTTGAAAAATCATATTTACAAAATATTTTCTATCAGTGTAAAAAAAAGGTATAATAAATATATATAATGTAATATTCATTGGATACATATATTTTTTGAAGCACAAATCCCAATATCAAAATCCTCATGTGAATATGTTCGGATATAACATATGATATCTGAATCCTTAACTGAATCTAAATTTGAGATATATGTAATACAATTTCTTTTTCCAAATAATTGATAGGATTGTACCATTGGAGCAAAGGTTTGAAGGCCTGAAGCATTTCATCTTTCATAATATGACATATATTATATACAAGGTTACTATGAGGTGCCCACAAAGATTAAGATACCGTTTGAAAACAAGACTAAAAAGAGCTTATCACTTAAAATAGAATCAGAAAATAGTTTTTGAAACATATTTTTGTTAGATTCTTGAAAAGTTTTTTTTAATGTCTAAAAAGATATTTCTAGCTTTTCAAACACTCTGACTGTTGAGAGCATTTGAAAACGAGTTTGAATCAAAGCAGAATCTTCAAAAGCTTTCTAAAAACTGTTTCTTGCATTCAAATAAAATTGTTTCTTATCAAGGCCAAGAAAAAAAAAGCTTCTAATAGGATCGCAAGTAACTTAAATTCCAGTCAATCAATCCATCAAGTACAATAAGAGTTTCATCACAACAATGACATGTATAAGGTTACTCTAAGGTGCTCACAAATATCAAAGTAGAGTTTGAAAAAAAGTTGTTCACACCTAAATAAAAATAGTTCCTTATCATAGTTTTCATGGATTGACTTCTGTAGTTGCTCACCTAAATAAAGTAGTTCCTGATAATCTTCAAAAGCTCTCTAAATACTGTTTTCAAACGCTATCCTAAATCAACTTCCCCAATTGACTACTTCTGTTGCTCTTACATGGATTCACATAAAATTTGTTTCTCATGAAAAAAAATTCTGATAGAATCAACAATAACTAATTAAATTCAAATCAATCCATCCATCAAGTACACAAAGAGTTCCATCACAACAATGACACATCCAAGGCAGCAGCCAAAACTTCCAAAAACCATTTCCCATCTCCATCAAAATCACCAACCTAAGCATATGCATAAACACATGAACCATAACCTGCAAAAGAAAAAAGAAAAAATCAAATGTGCTTCCAGTGATGTTCATGCATCCAAACAAACCAAAAACAGAGTGAAATCCATACTTGGGTCGGTGACGGTGACGATGGCGGAGTTCTTGAAGAAGCAGTTCCATGGGTTCCTCCCCCTTGATTGGTAGTACAGATTCATCACAGCTGAAGCATGATTGATGAGGGTATCTGGATAAAAGCAGGGGCAACCCTTCTGCATGAACCTACAGTCAACCTGAGAGCATGCATAGTTTATGTTTGCAAGCAGAGTTGCATCATCTGATGATGGCTTTGCCACACACCATGTTTTCTGCAATAACAACAGAACCTCAATAAAAACGTATATATATATATATTTTTATAACAGCGCATCAAATGGATATGGAGATTATCGCTACCTCTGCCTGGACAGATTTCACTATGTCCCCTGCAAAGTCGTTCAAACCCATTTCAGATTACAAACATTTATGCAATGAATGAAAGACCCATAACCCATTTCATATTACCTGAGATGATTGAGAGGAGGAGGACAATGAGGACCAAGGGATTGAGAGTTCTTGCCATTTTTTTTGTTGTTTTGGAGTGAATGAAGGAGTTAGAGGGGGGGGGGGGGGGGGGTGAGATGAAATGTTGTGCTGTGTGCATTGATGTGGGGGTCATTTAATTGAGATTGAGAGAGGACAAGCAAGCAACGGCTATATTTCTTCTTTCACATCAAAAAAAAAAACGGCTATATTTCTTCTTTATTTTTCTTTTTGTTTAATTTTTTGTTCTGATAATCTGATTGGATTTTGATTGTTGTTGGGTAGTGTAGGGGAGCTGGGGAGGGAATGAGACATGCGCGTGACATGCTTTGTGTCTCATATGGGATGAAAAGTTTTAAAAACCATTTTTTCCCTTTTAAAGTTTTTTTTTTTTAATTTGTGGAGATGGGCATGTTATTAATTAATTAATATGGAGAAAAAGGTGTTCTTTAGGTTAACTTTTGTATAAAAGAAAAGAAGAACAAATGTGTGCGGTATTCATTGGGATGAAAAAGTTATTGAAATATATATTTTATTTATTGTAAAATTACATATTTTTTTTATATTTAACAAAAAATTAAAGAATATAAGAAATGCACATGGGTTGATATACTCAAGTAACAATATAATAACTAGGCCCATGTTTTTGTGCTGGGGCTAACTTGGTCCAGGTGGAGAGGAATTCGATTATCATCGCACCGTAGGAAGTTAGGTTGGAGATCCAGTGAATGCTTTATTTAGGTCTCCTGATTAGGCATTTATTAGATCTTCTTTAATTTCTTATCTCTTTTTTTTGTATTTTGTTTATTCAAAAACTGTACTCCTTTTATAATCAAAGAAGTGGTAGATCCACTCATTCTCATTTTTTGAGTTGAAGAATAAATGAAAAATATAATAGACTATGAGTGAATAAGTCAAAAAAACATGATATGTTTTGAGTTGTTTTTGTTTTCCTTTTTTCTCTCTCTCCCACCCGTTGTATGTAAATTCGGACATGATCTGTTTTGATGTTATGATTGAAATAGAATGTTCAAAAGTTCTTTAAAAAAAAAGTCTAAAAAACATGTTTGTTTACATTGAATATGCGAGTATAGTTATACGAATTGGTGAGAATAAACTGGTATTGATATTTCAATCTCGTATTATTTCACTCAATCTTCCACTGGTATAAGAAAGACTAAAATGTTAAATTATCTGTCATCACTTCCTTATACACCGGGGGTCTACATGTTAAATCATTTTACACATTTTATAAATCTTTGTCCATATCATATTCATCTATTTTATAAAACATATCCATAGTAAACCAAATAACAAAAACTTTATATATATTTTTCAATAAGAATAATTAAAAACACAACTAAACATAAAACGACTTATTCCATTGATATAATTATCTATACTGAAGTAATTATCTATTTAAAATAACTTATGTCATTACCCAAATGAGTGCTACAAATATTAACCAATATGGTGTATATAAAACAATCCCAAAGGTGATAAATCAATTTCGATGATACAATATGATGTGAACCAATCTCAAAAGTGATAACATACATACCTAAAATTGGTAGGATGACATATTTGATTGTGATTCTTGCAAGTCATCAAAGGATGATTTTTTTTTATCAGAGCATCAGAACCTACCTAACCTAATAATGATAAGTGTATGTAATCTTATGAGTGTTTTGCCATGCCCACTTGCACAAGAGACTGTAGATTGTCCTGAGGCGGCGGGCCACTATATCTCGGGCTGTCAGCCACTTTATTTTTAGTACAAATCCAGACTGCATGATTCAACTGGGCCCTTCAAATCCCACACTTCATTGGCAGTGTGTGCACTTTCACTATGCCCACCCTCAGAAAGGCTGAGATTTGTTTATTGTGTGCCATCCTTTTATACGGAGTCCAGATCTGGCTTGACTACCACCACCATTATTGAACTATACAATTTATGAATCGAATTATACAGCTAAATAATCAAAGTCAATTATTATGTATAAATGTCACTTTCTATGTAGTTCGATTCTCCGTGGTATTGATAATAGACAGACATGACTGGATGCAGACTCTTGTATATGTGATTATGTGAGTATACTAGCATATATTTTATTTATTTTATAAATTATGTATTTTATTGAACACGATACATGCCTTAAAAAAGACTGGTTCTTGTGTATTTTTAGATGCACCCTTTTTTCTACGTGCACATGAATTTTTGGGAAGAAGAAATGTATGAACTTTCAAGTACTATTTTTTTGTTTTGAGAGAAAGAAAAGCACTAGTCTTGTTTTAAGTGCTAATGTTAAAAAGCAGCAATCTTGCACGATATTAGAAAATTTTAATTTGAGCACTTCACTCAACGTGGAACGTGGATCTCTATGGAGGATTATGGTCCACTTTTTTTTTACCTACTTTTGAGGCCACTCGATGCATGAAGGCTGATGAGCTATAGTGCTTCGGACATCATATGTGGCATTCACTATTCAATTCATTAGAATATAAACTTCATATGTACTTCACTAGACAAAGAAATATTTTTTAAAAAATCAAATTATGTTGAAGATTGTTTTTTTCGCTTGGTATGTTGAAAATTGTAAAAATAACTGCCAAAATGAGTAGATTTTCTAAATTGGTTTTCTTAACGGGTAACTAATTGCTCTTGATGGCAACCCACATTTGGAGAGAAGCTAATCAGCCCGCTGATCAGATTAAGCCTGTCAATTATCCGAAAAAATATCCGCATCCGATCCGAATCCGTATCCGAAAATATAGAAAATATCCGATATCCGAAAAATCCGTATCCGTATCCGAAAAAATAATCCGTATCCGAAAATTTTCGGATCGGATACGGATATACCCCTATCCGATCCGAAAAATATCCGTATCCGATGGCATTAAAAAAATATTAATATTAGTATTTAATATCTACCATTGGATTTTGATCAAATGGCTCACATTCTTTCTAATAGTTGTAAAATTAGGACTTGTGTTTGTGAATTTTTAATTTTAAGTCAATTTTTGAACTTTAAATGAAAATTTGTTATGTTTAATTATTTATTTATTCTTTCTAATAGTTGTAAAGTTAGGACTTGTGTTTGTGAATTTTTAATTTTAAGTCAATTTTTAAACTTTAAATAAAAATTTGTTATATTTAATTATTTATTTATTTATTTCGGATATTTCGGATAATTATCCGAATCCGTCGGATACGGATACGGATCGGACACGGATACGCTTTTTAAATATCCGTCGGATATGGATACGGATACGGATATAAAAAAAATTTCGGATACGGATACGGATATGACCATATCCGCCACGTATCCGGTCCGTTGACAGGCTTAGATCAGATTGCAGCTTGCAAAACAACTATATAATGGCGAGCGGTGTTTTGTTGAGGATGAAAAATTGATTTTAGACAAAAACTAAGTTTAAATCTAATTTTACAGGAAGCTATCTCTCCACAACTTTTGAAAAACTTAAGTTTTAAACATTTTTTCAAAGAATCTATATGCAGCTTTGGCCCCAGTTATTATGTTTGAAAATAGGTTTAAAAAAATAGCTTCTTGCAAACTCAAAAATTGTTTAAATCCGTTTTCAAACAGGGCTTAGTCTTTTTGCTTTTCCCCTGTGTACCTCCCTCAGAGAGGAAATGGAACTTCGGTGGGGATGCAATACAATTTAAACTGTGTTTCCCCCCTACTATCTTTCCTAATCTTCCATGTGGGGGTGCTTTTTGTAAATTCTTAGATATACAAGAATTTGTTTCTAGAAATACATACTTATTTACCCTAAAAAAATGCTTTTGAAAAGGAATGCCATGTTGATCCCATCTTTTACTCAAGAACTCGTCATGTAGGGAACTTTGGAGCATTGATGGAGGGATGATACAGTCAGTTTGTTTTACAACCTATTTTGTAACTCCGTACACTATGATAACGTAGTATATGCTACTCTATCATAGTTGTGGAAGGTGGAATTAGATCTTCCTCCGCTGGACCGGATTCAAAGGTGATCTAGACTTTATATGTAGATCTAAGAAGAAGCACCAAGAGAACCTCTGCTGCAATTGTGGATCTTCCTTCAGTGAGCCACCCTTCTTGACCTTCCATTCCAATCACCTACAACTCACACTAGTGTGGTGTCGGCTAAGGCCCCTCCGATGCTCAAGTCATTTCTCCATTAAAAAGAGTAATTAGGCTTGAGTCTAGGATTCTTGGGGAAGAAGAAGTGTCTACTGTATGATGAAGGGGATGCCCTCCTATTTATAGTCTGAGGGGGCATGCCGGTTTTGCTCAAGAGGTATAAGAAAATCATGGGATGGAATCTTCCACATGGCTTTAGGATCAGTTGACATGTGTGATATTGGGGTCAGCTCTTCATAACCGATTTATGACAATTGGTTACAACCATTGTGTCAAGGAATATTCCCTGGGCATTTTTGGGCTTTCGCTAGTGGTGCGACATGAGGTATTGCTCTGCCTGTTTCCAGGTGACGCCATAAGCCAAGATGGATCTTTGTCGATGTTTGTGGTTCACACATGAGTGATTCCTGCATCAGGTCGGACTTCGTGGTCTTACTTCTTTTGATCAAGTCAGGCAGAAGTCCTGGCCCTAGTTATTCAGGTCCGGTCGGGAATCCAACCAGGTCATTCATTGGTCCGACTTGGGATGAAGTCGCATTCGTAGTAGAATGTAACAGTTCGGGGCAATATGGCATTCTAAATGGATCTTCTTATCGGATTGCATTATTAGCCTTGATGGGCTCTCTCGATGAACCCTTTTAATACAATATCCTTACTCTATTATGTTGATTTCTGCACCTTTATTCCTTATTCCGGTGTGACATATTTGGTCTTCCACAATAGTGTATGGGTTATATCATAGAGTATAGAGTATAAAAAATTTTATTTTTCAAAGAGAAAAACACACTAGTGTATCTTAGTAAATACTTAATTTCATTCAACATCTACTTCAATAGGAGAGCATGATTTAAAAAAAACAAAGAAAAAGAAAACATATGTGAACTGCAAATGAGGCTGCACAAAGGGATGACATATCATTTCCCTATATTAATAGACTGATTACAAAACTATGTTGATTTTGGATTTTGCGATAATAAGTAACAAGTGCAAGAATGAGTGAAAGGAAAGTGGTTAGGGCTAATTTGACAAAGGGATAAATAAAGGAAAAACAACTTATTACATCTGTTATAACTTATAAAACATAATTGGGATAAAATGCAGATAGTTGTGTCGATTTGAAATGAAAATTGAGATTTGTTCCAGTTAAATGCTGAAATAACATTTATCAACATCTTTTGTATCGGCTTTGACAAATGTAAATAATGACAAAATTAATGAATTTTTATTCTATAAATTAGGATATCCTCTCAAAAACCTTACCTCGTTGTCAAACCACCCCTTGGAAAACAAATTACCATGTTTTTATAGAGAAAAACATGGAGAAAGTGTGATTAATTGTCATGAAATTCAATAAAAAAGGAGTATTTCTTTTATGGAAAAATGCCCAATTTTTTTTTAAAAGTTAGAAATATCCAAATCAGTCATTTTTTCAAATTATGCGAAAAAATGTCTTATTTCACAATTTTAGAAACTAAAAAGACCAGTGTACTCTTATGTAATTTTTAAACTCTTTCTCATCATATTTAAAACTTTTCATAACCATCATCTAATTGAAAAATAATATTAAATTTATGAAATAATTATTATTTGAGAGTGATTTTACATGTTATGAACTTTTTTAGGTATGCTATCAAAAATGTTAAAATTGTCAAATTTGTCATTCATAAATTTATAAGATTTTTTTTGGAATTTTCCTAACTTTTAAAGTTTTTTTTTCAAATTTTTTGTTATTCATATTTTATAAATGTCACGCATAAGAAATTTTTTTATAATGTTAAACATATCTAAGTGCACCAAAACATTTTAGAAAGTTTAGAATATCTAAAAAATATTTTATAACCAAACATTTCAATTTTTTTACAATTTAAATATTAATGGTGTATTTAGATATACAAAAAATAAAACTAAATTTCATGCACAAATTAAAAAAATATTTTATTTTTTTAATGTTTTTAATTGGGGTATTAAACAATTAAATATATGAGATGATGTTTAAATAACATAAGGGTAATCGAGTCACTGTACTTTCTAAAATTAGAAAATAAGATTTTTTTATGTATAATTTTTTAAAATGGTTGATTTAGATATTTCCAATATTTAAAGGTTTTTTTAGATATTTTCTCTGCTTTTATTACCCATAAATAATATTTATTTCTTATCTTGTGTTGATTTTGATACTGTAAATAGGAACAAAATCAATAGGGCCTTATATCTTCTACAAATCGGATATTAATCCTTGAAATCTTATCTAGTTAAACTTGGCCTAACAGTCTTGTTTAGACAACATAATACATGCAGCTTCATTAGGGGTGGTAAACGAACCGAACGAATCGAGATTTGACATGTTTAAGCTCAAACGAGTCGAGCCGAGTCGAGCTCACGAGCCTAGCATTCTTCTTCATTTAGGATTTTTAGGGATTGAAAATAAAATTTTAGCATAAATGAGTCAAGTTCATGAGTTTAAACGAGCATAACTTTGTATTAATTTAATGTTCTGATTTTATAAAAGAGTTTAGTTAAGCTTCAATTAAGTTTTAATAACACAAACGAGTCGAATTTGAATATAAAATGAAATCCGATCCAGGTCCCGAGCCTAACCGAGCTTTTAAATTTGTTCAAGCTCGCTCATTTGTTTAAATGAACGAGCTTGAACGAGCTTAAACCGAGCGAGTCCGAACGGCTTGGTTCGTTTACCAGCCCTAATCTTCATAGGATGGGCGAGGAACCAACAGAGAGAATATCAAGGCCAAGATTTAAAAAAAAAAAAGGAATTTCATGAGTGATGAGTGAATTTAAAAGTGAACCACCATTTCCTCATACAATTAATGTTTGTTGTACTTCTTTAGGCGTGGTTTGCCCAAGTTTCCTACTCAAACAAACTGCTCTTCATTGCTTGGAATAATCAATGAAGTTAGTATTCATAGTCACCAAAAAAAGGGGGGCGACCAAACAAAAAAAGTGCCTCAAACTCCATACATTATTGCTCAACTCAAAGCAGCATTTGGCAGAATCTAAAAATAACCTCAAGCAAGTGGTTGACTAAATGTCATCAATTATGCTATTCCTAATTGTCCAATATTGGAAACTGCTACCTCAAGTTGTTTTGAACGAAGTAGAACAAAAACTCAACCTTTTTTTTCTTTTGGGTGAAAAGAATCCCAACGTTAGTTGGGAAACCTCCCATACGCATATAATCACCCACAAATCCTGTGCATCTGTGATACCTATAGGAACATGCTCTAGCCAAAGAGCCATCAAATCCTCAACTATTACCTCAATCTGTATTATTGCCAGGTATAACTTCCCAAACCAATGACAAAATTAAGACAGCGATCGACGATACATGGAATTTTGAGCCGAGGCAGAAATTGAAGAGGCCAGCAGAAAGCCAAAATAACTGGTTGTAGTCGGCATGGGAGAGCTAAATAAGATGTGTTCTTTTCTACGTGACGTTGACAATGGCAGTGAAAAAAAAAAAAAAAAACATTATGTGCACATTATGAGACTACAAACGACCACAGGGAGTGGTTATTTCCATTAAATGCTTAAATTTAGACATCACGATATACCAGCTCTTTATTATTTCCTCAAAATCTCAACAAACAAACCAAATACAAGGAAGACATTTCCACAGGAAAATAACATATGATATGTATCTTAAGAACCGAACCTTTCTCTGTCATGAGGAGTGGAATAATCCGTACTAGGACCAATAACTCCAGATGGGTTGATGAAACGGATGGCTTCCATCATAGTGTCGATTGATGTGCTCCATGTTAACCGTGCTGCTGATGCCTGGGAGTTGGAAAATATCTTTGGTGTAGTTGAAAAGATTAGGATATTCACGTATCAGCTTCTGGTTGCACTTGAAGTGAACAAGGTAGACCTGTAATAGCATAGTGTTGGAATTGTCAACAATACTAAGTTACAATTGAATGACATGTTTCCCTTCCCATACTATTTTTTTCATCAAAAGAAAATTTACTGCCAAGTGATTCAATAAAGAGAATTCAAACTTGAAACGAAAAACATTGGAATTGAAATATCCTAAAGAACTTACAAAAGGAAGCCATGATTCTTGTTTTACAAAAATTGGGTGACATAGAATATCCTAATTTAATATCAGATTCTCATTTTTAGACAGAAAATAGTTAGAGAATAAAGTTTCCAAATCATCATGTAAAAGATCCAATCATTTTGTAGAAAGATTCAAGTCATAGTACTTCCTCATTGTTCAATCCATTACCTCATCAAACCTTATAAGAGTTACAAAAAGACGAATATCAGCTTCAGTTACTGTATTCCCGCATAAGTATCGCTGCTTGCTAAGTATCTCCTCACATTTATCCAGAGTTTGATATAATTTTGTCACGGCCTGTACAATGCAAATAATAAAAAGTGCGCAATGATTTATATCAAGCAAATCGTCTATCAAAAAAAAGAGTGGCTTGCCGTCCAAGCATAGAAGCTTACTTCATTGTAAGGCCCTTGTTTTACAGCAAATCCACACATATAAACGCCATTATTTATTCCGTCATAAACCCACTCATTGACTTCATCAATCTGGGCTTGCAAGGGCTTTGGGTAAAGGTCTAAAGCAGGATTCTCTGGTATGTCATTGAATTCACTATTGAACATGCAAAGTATATCTGAACTCTCATTGCTCACTATTGTTTTCTGTTTCTTGTCCCATAAAACCTGCAACAGACAACATCACCATGGAAATGGTTACAAAAATACTCTTATGTTGGTGCTGCATATAATGAATCAGAAGTTCTGTGATTCAAATAATTTTATGGTTGGGCATGACCATCTCAGATAGTCATGGTATACAATGATGCGTCTATCAATTAAGATTAATTTGTGTATCCATTATGAAACCCGAAGATTATTTCCATCCATTGATGTAGTATGATAATTTTTCCATCATTAGGGGAGGAAATCCGTCGCCGGAAGAACGATGAGAAATTTTTTTTTTATCTTTGCTCATCTTAATCCTCGTACATGATAATTCATTTGGGAAATATTGCAAATCATCTGCGAAGACACATTCCCTGATACAAAAGGAATAGTAAAATCACATGTATCAGCTGCGAATACTCTGATAAGAGTTGATGTCACAGTAGGCCAATTTATTATAGTGAATGAATATATGACATGCTATAAGCATGGTGATGCAAAAGACAAGATTCCTAGAAAGAGGAAGGCACAAGAAAAGGTAAATGAAATTGTTGCTCCTGCGATACCTCAAAACAAGCAACAGAAATAATTGATGAATCCCATTTTTCTAATGAATTAACCCTAGAAGAGGTAGACCCTAAGGTGGTCCATATAAACAATGAGATCTCATTAAATCATGAAAAGAGAGATATGATAGAAATAAAATCATTGTCGACAATGTATTTTCATATGTTATTGCTCTTGATATTGTGAAATATAGTAAGGATCCTAAATCACAAAGTGTTGATAAATGTCGACATAGAAATGATTAGCCAAATTAGAAAGAAGCAATACAAGAAGAATTAAACTCGCTAGCGAAACATGAAGTATTTGAACATGTAGTTCAAACACCTGAAGATGTAAAACCTGTAAGATACAAATGGATATTTGTTAGAAAGCGGAATGACAATAATTAAATTGTCTTGTGGCACAAGGTTTCCTGCAGAGACCTGGTATAATTTAGAGACATATTCTTATGTAATTGATGCGATCACATTTTAATTATTTTAGCAGTCTCAAAAAGACCGAATATGCGTCTAATAACATACTTTTACTTCTTGCTTATGAAACTCTTGTGATATTTTTTTTATTCTACCCTTAATTATTTCTTGTATCATTATATCATTTTTCCTTTGTGATATACTGATGATATATACATGAAGCTCCCTGAAGGATTTTAAATGCCTGAAACAACTAATTCATCTAGAAGCATGCATTCTATAAAATTACAAATATCTTCATATGGGTTGAAGCAACCTGGGGGAATGTGGTACAATCGCCTCGATGAATATTTATTGAAAGAAAAATATAAGAACAATCCGAGATGTCTTTGTGTTTTCATCAAGAAATCAGAATCCGGATTTGTTATTATTGTAGTATATGTTGATGATTTGAATTTAATAGGGACTCCAGAAGAGCTTACCAAAACTTCTTTATATGTAAAGAAAGAATTTGAGATGAATGATCTTGAAAAAATAAAATTTTATCTCTTTCTACAGATTAAGCATTTCTCAAATTGAATCTTCATCCATAAATATACATAAACAGAAAAAGTCCTGAAGCACTTTTACATGGATAAGGCTTATCCATTAAGTTCTCCTATGGTTATTCGATCATTTGATATAAAGAAAGATCGTTTTCATCCTAAAGGCAATGAAAAAATAGTTCTTGGTCCAGAACTATACCATATTTTAGTGCAATGGTGCTCTAATGTACCTTGCTAATTGCACACGCCCAGATATAACATTTCTTTTATAAATTCATTGCAAGATACTGTTTTGTGCCAACTAGAAGACTTTTGAATGTTGAGGCTTCACAAAGGTAATTGAACCAAGCTCATCTCACTGAAATTCTTTCACACATGAGCTCTAGAAAAATGGCGATATTGATGTTAAGCAAGTTCGTTCATCTAATAATTTAGAAGATCTATTCATTAAAGCATTGTAGACCAACTGTGACGTTCAAGAAGCTGGTGCAAAATATTAGTATGCGTCAACTCAAATATCTTCATTCTGAATAGGGAGAGTCTTCATGCTGATCAGGGAGAGTAATTTAATTCAAAACATTTGTGTACTGTACTCTTTTTTCTTCGACCAGGTTTTTTCCACTGTATTTTTTGACAAGGTTTTAATGAGGCAGTACAGAAATATGCACAAGAATATTGAACTCTTTTTCCTTCGCTAAGTTTTTATCCCACAGGATTTTTCTTGGCAAGGTTTTAACGAGGCATATTCTTGTGTAAAGGTCATCCAAGGGGGAGTGTTGTAAATACATGCATATAGGAGAGTTGTAAATACATGCATATGAATGCGGATGTAATTGTAGATGCATGTAATTGTAGATGACCTCTTATTACATGTATACATTAGTGTATCAAATTGATTGTAAATCCATGTATATTAGAAATACATGAATGAGTCATTATGATAATTTTTCATATAAATAGAGGCTTGTCAAACATCAAATGCATGTAAAATAAAATGAAAAGTTTCTTAAAGAATACTTTCTCTACCCCTCTTGTGCTTTAAAATATCTTGTGTTTGTTTTATATTTCCATCTCTCTTTAATTTTATAACATAAACCTAATAATTTCAATTAATTTACGGGATTGAATGCAAACATGATTATTATGAGGGACCGAGTATACATAATTTCAATTCTTTCGGGGAGTTCATGTGAATGTAAATCTTTGAAGGCATATATCAAAATAAGATAATACAGGGGGCGCTGTGTAAAAAGCTCATAGCTAGGATTCTAGGAAGGGGGCGGTTATTTCAACCCCTCCGACTCCTCCACCCACCCCTTTTTTTTTTCTTTTTTTCGTGTGTGAGCGTAGCCCACCCCGTCCACCTCAGCATCGCCTCCTCCGCCCGCCTCCGCGTCGTCGCCTCTTCCGCTTCACCTCCTCCGCCCGCCTCCGCGTCACCGCTTCTTCCACATCGCCTCCTCCGCCCACCTCCGCGTCGCCGCCTCTTCCGCATCGCCTCCTCCGCCCGCCTCCGCGTCGCCGCCTCCCCCTCCTCGTCGTCCTCGACCGCATGTCTCGCAACAACCTCCCTGCCTCCTCCTTCTCCTACTCCGCCCTCCTCCATCGATGCATCCGCCACCGCGACCTCCTCTACAGCCGTGCCCTCCACCACCACCGCGATCTC
This sequence comes from Acorus calamus, assembly GCA_030737845.1. Lineage (NCBI taxonomy): Eukaryota > Viridiplantae > Streptophyta > Magnoliopsida > Acorales > Acoraceae > Acorus > Acorus calamus. Next base: position 7,660,685 of record CM060860.1, read on the forward strand.
CTCCACGGAGGTGGGAGATGCAGGTGGAGGCGACGCGGAGGTGGCGACGGCGACGCGGAGGCGGGCGGAGGAGGCGGCGATGCAGAGGTGGGCGGAGGAGGCGATGCGGAAGAGGCGGTGACGCAGAGGTGGGCGGAGGAGGCGACATGGAAGAGGCGGCGACGCGGAGGCGGGCGGAGGAGGTGACGCCGAGGTGGGCGGAGGAGACGACGCCGAGGTGGACGGGGTGGATTACGCTCACAGACACACAAAAAAAAAAGAAAAAAAAAAGGGTGGGTGGAGGAGTTCGAAGGGGTTGAAATAACCGCCCTCTTCTAGGAAGCTTCGACATCTTATTATTTTCCTTTGCAATAATAAAAACCTAATGGGGGTAGTCGATACAGACTTTGATGGATTTCTATGGACATTGTTTAAGTGATGGACTTTTGTAGACTTTGTAGACTTTCACAGACTTTTGTAGACTTTCATAGACTTTTGCAGACTTTCATATATTGACTCTCATGGACTTTCACAGACTTTTGCAGACTTTCACAGACTTTTGTAGACTTTCACATATTGACTCTCATGCACTTTCACAGACATTTGTAGACTTTCACAAATCACTCTCATGGACTTTCACAGACTTTCACAGACATTTGCAGACTTTCACAAATCACTCTCACAGACTTTCACAGACTTTCACAGACATTTGCAGACTTTCACAAATCACTCTCATGGACTTTTAAAGACTTTCACAGATTTTAGCATTCTTTCACATATTGATTATTTTCACATATGGATTTCTATTAATAAACACAATAATGTTTTTGGATTTAAATAACAAATAAAGAACTCATCATACCCAACATAAAATATAATTTAATATAGTAAATATCAATCTTCACTTATCTTTAATGCATATTGCTAGAATGCCATGATAAAAAATAAGTAATGAAAATAATTGATTGCAACACAAACAAATCCATAATTCTTACATTCATCAAACATATGAGTCGATATCAATATTTTATACATATTTATATTCATAAAAAATTCTTCTTTATTCGAACCAATCGATCTTAAATAAAAAAAAAGAGAAAAAAACCTTATATTGAGAAAATGGACATTCAGAAAAAAAAGATATAAATAAAGAAAAAAAATGTGAATAAAAATATGAAAGGCATGGATAAAAATCATAAATGAGTTTTGTTGAAAGAAAAAAAAGAAGAAATATTCACAATACTGGAATAAAAGTCCATAAGAATCCCACTCATTTGGGTGGATTCTGAAATGACTTTTTCCTTTGTATTTCTCTCTCTAAAGTCCACAAAAGTCCACAAAAATCCATCACTTATGAAAGTCTTTACAAATCCTGTTTAAATTGAATAACACAAGACAAAATGTCTACTACGAAGAGTCTCAATCGAATAACGCTGGACTTTTTGTCCACGAAATAATGTCTCCATCGAATAACACTGGATTTTATGTACACGAAATAATGTCTCAATCGAATAACACTGGACTTTTTATCCACGAAATAATGTCTCAATCGAATAACGCTGGACTTTTTGTCCACGAAATAATGTCTTAATCGAATAACGGTGGACTTTTTGTCCACGAAATAATGTCTTAATCGAATAACGCTAGACTTTTTGTCCATGAAATAATGTCTCAGATGAAATAATGTCTCAGTTGAATAACACTGGATTTTTTATCCACAAACCAATATCCTGATTGAAAAACACAAGATTTACAAATCCATTGACATAGACAATTTGTATATGAAAATCCTAATTGACTACCCCTATAAACCTCTCTTATATTCAATAGGGACCTTTCCCTTTTTTTCCCTTTATAAATAAATTCTTTGTTTGTGGTGGACTCTTCGATCTTCATCTTCTCTTCCTTCTATTGTTCTCTGTTGCCTTTTACAGGAACTCTGTTGGTGAAGAATTTTTTTTTGGTGGGGATTCAAAGATGACTCATATCCTTTGAAATTCTCCATCAAATTCTTTGATGGATCTTCGTTTATCTTGCAAAACAATTTTTTTTTTTTTGGGTGGGGGGGAGGGGTTCGATTTTGTTTGGTTTTTGAGGAGGTTTTGTTTGCCTTAACTGGGATTTCTTGATACGGGGCAACCAGAGGGAACGTGACCGGGAGAGGGCCCAGGCTCGGAAGGCCGGTGCCAAAGGTCGTGATGATGGCCTGACCCCTGAACAACGCCGCGAGAGGTTCTCTCTCTCTCTCTCTCTTTCTCTCTCTCTCTCTCTCTGATGCAGCGTGTAACCACGCTCTTCTACGGATCCGTTCAAAGAACGAAATCGGTAGGCTCCAACGTCGCGCTATTGATTCTTCAAAAGAATGCCAGGGGGTTGGGCTTCAATAATCTACTACTTCGGATGAAATAATAGAGAATTGGGATGTCTTTGCAATTGTTAGTACTCCTAACAAAATACAAGAGATAAAATAACTAAACTTTAAATATTCATAAAACTAAATAATCAAATGGGTTCACAAGCTTATTTATAGAAGAGAATCCCAACAAACTAAGATCTCAACTAATTATCTAAATCTAACAAACAAATCTAATATCTTTATCTAATCCTAACTAAAATTCAAATTTGAATTCAAATAATAATTTGAAATTCAAATCTACATATAGTAAATCCTAACAAATAAATAAAATCCTAACAACCTCAAAACAACCCAAAAATAGTAAAAATAACTTTGAATCGTCGATTTGACCCCCAAGACGATCTCAGAACGCTCCGAAAAATGGCGTAATAGCAAAGCTACTACTCCTGTAGGGCTCGTCAATACGAACACGTAGACATATTATAATAGCGATTCTGATCTACGGTTCAAAAGTTATGGCTGTTTGAAGTCACGGTGCTCCCGATTCATCAAGATGTCTTTTCTTCTTGTGTTTCATTTGATCTCGGTCGTCCATATATTGTACGGCTATGATGTCTGCATCATCCTCCCCAGGTTGGAGAGAATTCGCCATCGAATTCAGATCCTCGTCGGAACTTTCACCATGAACTTCATATATGGATTTCTTTCGAACAACAAATCTTTTAGGGTGCCGCATTACATCCATCCAATCGGACCAATACTCACGAATCCAACTTTCAAGCAATAACTTTCTGAGAAGGGATGGTGGATCAGATGAAATGAAGGAGGGAAAGAATGGATCCACAAAATAAAGGTAGGGTGGATGAAATACTTTATGTGATAGCTTTTTCGATGGTGAAGCGGTATGGGTGAATTGAAAGGGGTCTAGTGAGAACGATTTGGATGAAGCTCCAGATACGTAAAATACGTGGGTGTTGATTTTGGTGGTGAAAAGGCTATAATGAGAGGCAGTAGATAAAGAAAGGATGTGATCATTGTTACCAAATATTTGAGGGGAACTCTTAGACTCAATCTCCTCCATCTCTTCATCAAAAATAGGTGGAAGGTCTTTTTCCTCGATCTCTGCATAAAAGATATGGGGAAGTCTCGCATCTTCAATCTCCTCATCAAAAATAGGTGGGAAGTTCTCATCTTCAACCCCTTCGTCTTCATCGAAGATAGGTTCTACCTCTTCAATCTCTTCATCTTCATCTTCATCGAAGATAGGTTTTGTCTTTTCAATTTCATCGTATTCATCTTCATCGAAGATAGGTGGATGGATCGTCTCTTTGAACGAGTTATCAAAATCTCCTCCAATGGAATCATCCGCCTCAGATCGCGTGGTTGGAGATTGTGGAACTGGTGATCGTTGTCGTCGAGTTCGAGACCCTTTTCGGCGTTGCATAAACGCCATCATCTCCTCCATTTGGCGCTTCATTGCCTCAAACCTTTCATCCATGTGCTTATTAGTTGCTATTATAGCTGCTGTGATGGTTTGTTGTAGCTCCTCTCGGTCGTAGGCGTCGCTAAGAGGACGTCTTCTTGGCGGCATGTTCTTTTTTTTTATAGAACGATGCACTGAAGATCGACGCAGGCTCTGATACCACCTGATGCAGCGTGTAACCACGCTCTTCTACGGATCCGTTCAAAGAACGAAATCGGTAGGCTCCAACGTCGCGCTGTTGATTCTTCAAAAGAATGCCAGGGGGTTGGGCTTCAATAATCTACTACTTCGGATGAAATAATAGAGAATTGGGATGTCTTTGCAATTGTTAGTACTCCTAACAAAATACAAGAGATAAAATAACTAAACTTTAAATATTCATAAAACTAAATAATCAAATGGGTTCACAAGCTTATTTATAGAAGAGAATCCCAACAAACTAGGATCTCAACTAATTCTAAATCTAACAAACAAATCTAATATCTTTATTTAATCCTAACTAAAATTCAAATTTGAATTCAAATAATAATTTGAAATTCAAATCTACATATAGTAAATCCTAACAAATAAATAAAATCCTAACAACCTCAAAACAACCCAAAAATAGTAAAAATAACTTTGAATCGTCGATTTGACCCCCAAGACGATCTCAGAACGCTCCGAAAAATGGCGTAATAGCAAAGCTACTACTCCTGTAGGGCTCGTCAATACGAACACGTAGACATATTATAATAGCGATTCTGATCTACGGTTCAAAAGTTATGGCTGTTTGAAGTCACGGTGCTCCCGATTCATCAAGATGTCTTTTCTTCTTGTGTTTCATTTGATCTCGGTCGTCCATATATTGTACGGCTATGATGTCTGCATCACTCTCTCTCTCTCTCTCTCTCTCTCACACACACACACACACAGGTAACACGAATTCTCTCTATATCATAGTTTTTGTAAGTTTTGGTGTTCTTTAATAGCATCTCCAACTATACTCAATTTCTCTCAAATGGAGTGGGGACCTCATAATTTCTTCCATTTGGAGGATCACCAAATTTGGAGAAGTGATTTTTTTTCAATTTTTTATAAGTGAATCTAATCTTTACAAAATTTGTTGAGAATGCATAAATGTTTAAAATGAGACCAACATTGAATATTTAGCCTATATTTAAAAAGTATAAATTTAAGATATAATTATATATTTAACTACTTTTTATTATTGGTTTGATTTGTTAAGTATTTAATTAGTTTTATTTAGTGAAGTTTTTTTTTATAGTGATTTGGTTTTTATCTAAAGAAAATGAGAGATTTTTGTAGAATAATATTATTTTAAAATAAAATGGAGATGTTGATAGATCATTGGGTTGGAGTAGAATTTTATGTTATCCTCCAAAATGAAATTGGTTCTCTAAAATGGAGATGGTTCGGGAGTATCCCATTGGAGATGCTCTAACATCTGATGTCAGCTAAACATCTCTCTTTAAAAACGCTTTCTATATATATATATCAAGAAAGCTTAAATTTTTTGTTTTTTATGGTGTTCTTTTACTTTCAATATTGGTTGAAAATCTCTCTTTTGTTCTGAATAAAATGGTATTTTCAGAGACAAGAAAGCACTGGAAGAGAAGAAGGCGAAGAAGACTCAGGCGGGCAGTGATTGCGGCGGAGGAGCGGCAGATAATAAAGGTGACAAGAAATAATGGAATCCGGAACTTTCGTCTCTTTGGTGGTCTCTGTTTCTGTTTTTTTTTCTTGAGTTGATGAATAAGATCTAAAAATATGAGTTTTTTTTAATATATGTACAATTAGATTGTCATGGATCTTCATGAATTCTGGATAAAAACAAGGATCTCACCCTTCTTGGGTTACCCAAAGTTTGATACGTTTCATCTCCCATTTCTTTTTCCCCTAGTGTTGTTATGGCCTTGTAGAATTTTCATATGGTTTTGGCTCTCTGCTTGATGAGGATGGAGTCATGTTTGCTCTAGGATTTTATTTTATTTTATTTTTCTGCTTAGAATTGAATTTGATTGTTGTGTGTATAATTGCATGAATTCTTTTTCCACAATAGGAATATGGTTGTTCATAGGAGGTTGTCTGTGGGAAAAATTGGATTAAGTGCTTTGGATCTGTACCTTAATTAGGACAATAAAATAGGTATTCTTCTTGGTAGTTGCGAGAATGATGTAAATTCTGTGTTTGATTTTCGAATAAGAAGAATCAAGAGACAGATTTGTAAGGAACTGTTGAAGTATATCACTGTTTTTGCATGTAATCCATGTTTATGAGGTTTTGACAATTAGGTGGAATTTTTTTCTAGAATTCTATATGATGACGGATTGGAATGCAAGCCAGATTATTTAAGTAGTCTATACTGGTAATTGTCAGTCATATGATTCATATCTCATATATTATAGGAGACATATGACCATTTTAGCACATGAATCATATGGGAGTGGATACCAGAACACACTATATTGATCGGTAAAGGCACCACACCTTTTAAATATCATGTCAGAAATCTTTGAGAAAGAATTGCCACTAGGTGCATGTTGGATATTGAAAGTTTGAAGCATGTGTCATCAGCACATTTTTTAGGTAATGAGGGATGATCTATGTACTGTGTGATATTTCTTGAGCTTGAGCGTGTTATAATTGCACTCATGTGAAAATCATAAATCCATGTCATCAAATATTCCCAGACTGTGGATCGAGTAATGGCTGCTGTGCGCGTGGTGGGGGAGAGGGGGTGCTTGCACTGCTTGTGCAGGACCCTCTTCCTTCCCCAGTTTTCTCTGTTTTCTTTTACTTTTATCTTATATTTTTTCTAATGCATATCTTGTATCACCTTCTCATCCCTCGACACCTTCAGACTTTTGTAACTTTGCTTCTCAGTTATAAACAGTCTACCACTTTTTTTTAAAAATCAAATATATCCAGACTTTCTTATATGTTCATGGTTTTAGTTTTGGTCATTCTACAGAAATCTAAGTTAACGCCTAATTCTTGAAATGATTTAATGAACATATCATTAACATACCTACATAATTCTTTGCGTAGCATTTAATTTAATTTCTATGATCAAGACTTTGTTTTGTTCTTACAAGTACTACTTAAATATTCCAACCAATTATAAGCATCCTTTAGATAGAAGTAAAACAGATTGGATCACTTACTACTAAATCTTTGACAATGGAACAAAAGGGGTTAGTTGTGCTCTCAGTTTCATATATTTTTTAGTAGAGAATTCAAATTAAAGATATTCATTTTTGAGGGGATTATGCGTCGTCATTCATGGTTATATGGATTCAGTGCAAATTTATGGTGAATTAATAGATCATCTACTTTCATAAAACATTTCAGTTGATGTGCAGATCTTATGTAGAGAGATAGTATCGCTTTTGAATACTTGGTACACCATAAAGGCCACTCCCTTTTGCCTTCTTAATGATTTTACAACTTCTGATATATAATTGAATTAAAAAAAGGACAATCTCTTCTGTCTTGTGATTTGTGTTTATCTTCAATGAGAAATAAGGTCTTCTTTTATTCAGTGGAGCCAAACATATTTCAACCCTCAAGAGTCGATGCCTGTACACATTTAATCTGTATTATGTCTAACAGACTTGATTCCTGAAAGCTGGTGTGCTGAGACTATTCTGGACACTTTTTTTTGTAATGAATTTCTAGTATATCTGGTAGTGGTATAATGGTATTGCATGTTAGTGATCCATAAATGTGAATTATATTTTCTGTGGCACTTTGGAAGCAAGTCCAGTTTGATCTTAATTGCATAATGTATTACGGTATTAGTGAATCATGCTTCTTAAATGTATTGAGTGTTGGTGTCAAGGCGTTTTCCACGAGAAGAATACAATTAGTGAACAAATAGTTTTTACATAAACAGAATTTGGTGCCATAAGGTGGAACTTCTATGGATGTTTTGTAGGGGTATAGGCGTCCTGTGAAATTGAATAAGGTATATGCATGTATGGATGTGATGAACGTGGTCTGTTTGGGAGCTGTTGCAGTTTCTGTATTAGATTTTTCTTCCTCCATCTCAATAAACTGGATCTGCTCGAGTGATCCCAAATTTCAAGTAGATAAGTTGTTCTTTGGGAATTGCTATACTGAGGGATCTCTATTGTGAATTTCTGAAGGAGCAGAACATTACATAAATGCTTCCAGTAAACAGGCAGCTTGGTTAGGAGAAGATTATCATAATGTTGATATTTTGGGGAGGCATTGACATACCATGAATTTAATTTATATGATAGCAACAATACTGGTACTTTCTTCTAGAGTAGGGTAGGGTTGAAGACCTGAAGTCATGATTTCCTTTCAATTGATTTATTTATATAAAGAGGTTTTTTTAAGACTATCTACATCTCAAAGTATGCATTGGTTGGACTTGGAATTTAAGACTAATATATAGGATTACAGATCGATAGTTTAGTTTTTGTATTGTAATATTAGATAGTTGATCTGTACACCAGGGTATTTTTTTTGTCAATTGTTTTGATGAATAGAGAACATCCATTGAGGTCATGCAGAATTCAACACTTTCGTGTCATGTTTTCTCTCATTATCGAGGAATGATTGAAGAGATCTGCTAGAGGTTTTCATGATAGAAACTTTTGATATTACATCTAATGCTGCATGGAGGATCTAACATGAATATTGATACACAATATGAAAAAGGCATTACATCATCTTAAATGTGTGGGGCCCAGGTGAAATTAACTGAGCTGCTAGAGATCTGGATCATGTCATCAGTAATGAAATATTATTTGTGGCTGGGAGATCTTATGATGCAGGAACACATAAAGTCTTGTTTGGGACAGCATCACCAGGTTTCAGTGATGATGATGTATATAATGATCAAGTCCATCCTATATTAATCTAATTGAATAAAGATGCATCTAGCACCATTTTTGTCTCACATACGGTTTGTGGAGTATATATACCTTTCATATGAATGCATATAAATAGTGATAGGACATTCATAATAAATGCATACGCACCTTCTTTGTTTTTGGTAGGAAAGGCCCACAAGGGGCAGGAAACGGGGCACAAGGCCCATACAACATAGGCTCCCATAAAGGGGTCATACTGGGGTTCGAACCCCGATCAACCGCCAAAGGCGGGTGCAACTCGATCACCTCGTCAACCGAGGGGTGGTGCAATGTATACACACCTTTATAAATACATAAGATTGTAATTTTATTGACATTGAATTATTGGTATGTCATGTTGCATTTTTTTTAATGCGACAACACAACATAGCAAAACGTGGTGGGATTTTCAATTAGATGAATTAGTCTTTGAGCATTATGTTATTGTGCATGTAAGCACATGATCTCTGTGGATATGTTAGCATCTTCCAACTGGGCAACCAGCTCAACCAACCCAATACAGCTGGAGAGATCCTTGTAGCAGATGTATATGTTGGCTATCAGAAGAATAAAATACAGGACATAACCTAACTTCCTAAGAATGGATGTTAAAATGGGCTGTGCAATGAGTTAGGCCTTGTTTGGAACCAATTGTGAAACTGATTCTGCTTATGCAGAATCAGTTTTCAAATAATTGGTTTGAACCGGGTCTTAGAAGGTTGTTTGTAGTCCATCCAGGGGCCATTAAATGTGAAATTTGAAGTTAGAAGACCTGGACTGCATCCAAAGAAAGCTTTGTATCCCGCATCCATTGTATAGATCACTTGCACTGCATTTTTTAGTGATATAACCCACAGTTCTTATGTGAAACTCTATTTACGGTCTCATTAGGTATATATGTTTTTGGATAAATTATGTGATCTTTTGTTTTTCCCGTGTGTGGGGGTATTTTGATATTGTGAAGGTACATAATTCACTAAGTAGTTTGGATAGTGGAATAGGGGGTAAATGAGTCTAAAAAGCTATGTCAGAATCAGGTGGGATTAAACTAATATTTGTATTTCAGGTCCCTCTTGAAATTGTATCGTTCCACCTAATCTAGACAATTAGTATAAGGGAGTCTGCATGTCAAATGAGGGACCTGTAGTCAATGAATGATTTTTTAAAGATTACAAATTAGTGTATTATAATTGATGATCCAAAAACTGTCTGTCGGAGCTCGCATGTGTCAACGGCGACTCCCTCCTCTATCCCCTTCTCGTCAATCATCTCATCTCCTTCTACTCCTGCTCTGGCCATCCCTTCCTCTCCTCCCTCATCCTATCCACCGCCCTCACCAAGACCAACATCTCCTACACCTCCCTCGCCTCCGCCTTCACTCATAACGGCCATCCCCACCTCTCCCTCTCCCTCTTCCGCTCCATGCACTCTCTCCGCCTCCCCCTCGACGATCGCGCCTTGCCCATCGCTGCCAAGGCCACGTGCAGCCACTCCGGGTTCTCGAGGAAGGGAAGAGCTCTCCGCGTGAGTTTGTTCACCACACTCTGTACTCTTCGACAGGCTGGATCGACGTGAGGGATTATTAGTGTATTGAACTAGAGCATTGGATTGATTTCAATTCATTGTATGTCCTAACATTGTCACTGAATTGGGGATTGATGACTTATACATGTTGCATGAAGTTGTCATTACTGAAGAATAGATGGTTCAACTTTTCAAGGACCTGTTGTTGATGAATATGTTGAATGATGATGATTTCAATTTATAATTTTTGGTTGGGTTTAAGAGTCTCCGAAGGCAGTGGATGGAAGGTCACCGAAGAGTGTCGAAAAGAAGGGTTCAATATTATGGTTATGAGTTTCTATATAATTTGATGTGATCGGCGGTTACTTTTTCGACCTGGATTGGCATGGTCACTCACCTCTCCGTCGAGCCATAGTTCGGCAAAGTTACCGGCGACCTAGGTTCACATAACTCACCGTCCTCATTGCTGAATATTTTGGGTAAATGATCGCCCACCATTTGGTCAAATAGGTCACAGAGGGCATGTTCCATCTAATCTTTGTTTGACTTAAAACAACACAACTAATCATAACCCGTACATACTGTATGAAACCCGAGGGTATCCGGGGACACAGAACCCGACGGATCCCATAGGGGCCGTCCCTTAACAAACCGACGGCTCCTCTGGGAGCCGTCCCAAACATTCCCAACGGTCCTACAGGGGCCGTCGCGGGACAGTAGCACAAAACCCTAATTATTATTTTTTGTAAAAATCTTTTAAATCATCTACTATTGAAAACAGTAAAGAGTCGTTTTAAAAATATTGTTAAACAGAAACGGATCGACATTGAAATCAAGTCATACAAATGAAAATCCGATTATAATAAACTAAAACTTAACTAAAATATTTCGAAAGCCCTAGGTTTATCATAGATGCAAAAATTAATAGATATATACGTTTAAATTTTCCAAAAATTATGAAAATATATCATTTGTTTAGATCTAAGCATATAGGGTTCAAAACAAGGTTTTAACGATCGAAAACACGATTTCTACTTAAGATTAATAAACCTAAACATGTTGTATACTTATACATATTCATTCTAAATCATGAAAGGCTTAGAGACATAAAATATCATGACCCTAGCTATATAACAATAGATCCAAAAAGCTAAATTTAAAACATCTTAAGAGCATATAAATCAAATAGGAAAGCTAAGAAAATATCTTAAACCTTGAGTATATATACAAGTAAAACCTAATATTATAACTAAAACTTGTAAATACATCATGAAATCATTAAAATCTCATAAAAACTTAGCCGTAACATCAAATCCAAAATTATTTAAATCATATTTAAAGATCATGAGAAATCCGATAAGAAAACTCAAGATATAATCAAACTTTGAATACGCATACATGTAATATCTAATACTATCATCATAACTTGTAAAAACATCATGAAATCATCATCATATTACGGTTAAAACATAAGAACTCAAAATCATGCGAAAACACTCAAGAAAACAAGAAGAAAACTATCTTTTTGTTTGGAAGAACTTTGAAAACGAGACTATATCAAAAGAACACCTAAAGGGAATCATTATAATTTAAATACTCATTAAAAACTCGTTGAAAGACTCACCAAAACCCTCAGACCGAACCCTTCCCGAGCCCCTCAATAACGTGGCCGAAAACGAGAAAAAGAATTATTTTTAGGGTTTGGTTTCAATGCCAAAGGAGAGAGAAAAGTGTGTTTTAATACTAGAAAACACATGGGGGACAAAATACGACGACAATAAAATTAATTAATGTAAATATGATTTGCAATTAACGCGTTTGTTCTTTCCAAAAACAGATCAATTTCAAACTCGAAAATTTTTCAGATCGACGGCTCTGATCGAGTCCATCGCTCACCTATCCGACGGCTCCACTAAGAGCCGTCACCCAATAATCCCGACGGCTCCTAGTGGATCCGTCGCCCTTTACCTGACGGCTCCTAAAGGATCCGTCGCCCAGGTACCCGACGGTACCTATAAGATCCGTCAGGCACTGCCTGACCCGATTTACTTCACAGTTGTTACAGCAACTATGGAAATTAGTAAATGTAGAATGACATGTATGTTAGTTTGATTTTCTGTCTTTCATTTGGATTGGATTATCATTTTTCATGACATATATGTCAGTTATCAAAGAAAGGTTTGCAGCATAAAACGCCAACCTCATTGGCGTTTTAATGAATTCCAACATAACACGCCAACCCTATTTGCGTTTTACCAATTTTTTTTAAGAAAATGCCACTCACATTGGCTTCATGTTGCAAACTATAGTAAAAATGCCAATGAGGTTGGCATTTTAATGTTAAAATTGATAAAACGCTAACGGGTTAGCGTCATAATATCTATTCTTTGTAAAACGCTAACAAGGTTAGCGTTTTTTAAGGGAACGTTAAAAAAAGAACACAAGTGCTGAAAACGCTATCTCCATTGACGTTTTTAGCGGGTAGATTAAAAAAATTAATAATTGCTGACGTGGCCTGTATGACTTGGTTATGTGACTAGTTCGGTAATTGTTTGAAAAAGTGATTAGTTTGGTAATTAAGCAATTGATTATGATTAGTTTGGAAAAAATGCCAACAAAGGGTGGGTACTTTAGGGTTGGGTTTCCTGTGCTTTGAAATATGTTTTTCTTTTTCTAAATGGGGTGGGATTCTAACTATACGGGATGAGTATATAGCTCCCCTTGAAAATAACTGAGTGGTTCACTTTGCTTTCCCCAAACAAAAAGAATACAGGTCCACTGTGGATTGCTTATCAGTCATTATACATTTCGCAAATTGAAGCTGGCATATATATGGTGACCTCACTCTACCATTAATCAAAGTTATATGCATCATGTCCCTCTGTATGGCAATAGCAGATATGGGATGATCAAATGTAGACGAATTATATTTAATTTAGTTTAAAATTGTGTTTTAAAGCATTCCCGGTTTATTCATTTTGTCTGACAAACCAATTATATTTAATTTTTTAATTAGATTATAAGAACCTTTCCATCCACAATCCAAACATTTTCTTTCTCTTCCTATCTACCATCCTCCACATTTAGTTGTAATTTGGTTGTAGGCAACTATAAAAACTGAAATGTAGATTGCATTACCAGGACTGCATTGAAACGGAATCTCTTGGATTGTGAAGTAAATAATGAATCACATTCACTCTAACACTCAGAAAATTCTCAACATTGATTTACAAACCAACTTACAATATCACAGTTCATTTGCCAGGAACAAAGTTGGTGGCATAAGCCCAAGCATTGTTGTTGACTGGATCGGCGAGATGATCAGCCAGGTTCTCCAGGGGACCCTTGCCAGTGACAATGGCCTGGACAAAGAACCCAAACATCGAAAACATCGCCAATCTTCCGTTCTTGATCTCCTTCACCTTCAACTCCGCAAAAGCCTCCGGGTCATCAGCAAGCCCAAGCGGGTCAAAGCTGCCACCTAGGTAGAGAGGGTCAACGACCTCACCAAGTGGCCCACCAGCAACTCTGTATCCCTCAACAGCACCCATCAATATGACTTGAGTAGCCCAGATGGCAAGAATGCTCTGAGCATGAACCAGGTTGCCCAAGTAGTCCAAACCACCCTCGCTGAAGATCTGGGCACCGGCCTTGAACCAAACAGCCTCACCAAACTTCACCCCATTGCGTGACAGGAGTTCAGGGAAGACTCAACCGAGCGCGCCAAGCATTGCCCACCTGCAATGAATGACTTCGAGCTCGCGGTTCTTGGCAAAGGTCTCTGGGTCAGCGGAGAGGCCGGCAGTGACCCAACCGTAGTCGTCGGGGAACTCACCGGTGAGGTAGGAGGGGGCCTCGCCGGAGAAGGGGCCTAGGTACTTGGCGCGGTCTGGGCCGTACCATGGGCTGCTCGAAGAGGCTGGCTTGGGCCTGGCGGCGGTCTTGCGCATGGTGACACGGCCATCGCCGAGGATGTTGGAGGCGGAGGGGGAGAGCTTGACGGCCTTTCCGGCCAATGAAGGGGAGGAGAGGGCCATTGTGGAAGCAGCCATGGTGGTGGTGGTTAGAAGTGGAGATACTTGTTCTGTGTTGGTTTTGTGTGGTGGAATGTTAAGAGAGAACCATGTTTATATATGGAGGGAGAGTGAGTTATCTCATCTAACTGTGATCGGTATCTGCGGTGGTATTGGCTGATGAATTGGAGGGGGTGTGTTATTGAGTGGCTGAGGTTCTCTTATGGCTAGGCTTGTTGGATTTTGCAATCCAAAGTGCACCTATTAAGATACATGTGGTCTGATAATAGAATATTATAATACAGGTCTATTGTCAATGGGTACACCTTCACCATCAGAATATTTTTTGGGACGTGGCCTGATATATAGTAATTGTTCGCATGTAGTTGTCAACTTTAACAAGTGTTATTGTTGATAAAATGAATCAACCAAGATTATTTGTTGCATTGGTGACTACTTTTTTTTTTTAACTTGGAAGTATCTAGCAATTTGTGGAGTGTACAACAGTATATCATCATTCACATAGGTGGGAATAAAAGCATGGGAGCTGTCATACGCAGTATTGCATGGCGCTCTGTAAATGAATAGACAAATCATTGGTTTCTATATAGTTCATTCTTTTGTAAAGTACATAATTTTGTATATGGTATATACACATTAAAAAACATTTAAAGCATGTGGATGGAGTTTATAAAAAGAACTACATATATATAAGATTATTCGTAACATTATAAAAACATTAATCAATTGAAAGATAATTAATCAATTTATCATGCTTTGAGAAAACATGAGAAACGGATCTCAATTTAATTAAGGATTGGGGTCTTTATTGTGCCATTGTGGAATGTCATCTGAATGGGTAACTTAGATTCTTTCCCAGTGTTGTAAATAGGTAATCTCAGTTCACTTGAAAGCTTGGCCTTCCTTATTTTCTTGTTATATATATATATATATATATATATATATATATATATATATATTTGTATCAATAAATCTATTTTCTACCATGTTCTCTTTGAAGTATCTAATATATCATGGGGATCTCCTTTTTTTTTAAAAAAAAAGGATAATAATTTCTAGTAGAGGAATTTAAGACCCAGGATAACTTGTCTGAAAACAATGGGGATCAAAATATATACTATGTTTGAAAACTTAAATTTTTGATATGAGACAAAAAATATGTACCTTTTAGAAATAAAATAAAAGAAAAAAATCAAATCAAATTTTATTAATCATTATTTTGAATATAATTTTTATGGATACAAATTCAATAGAATCTGGCATTCAAATTTGCATATATCCCGAAAGGTGTTAAAAGCAAAGCACAATTTTTATTTTTTTATTCTTCCAAAATGATAAAAATTTAATCAACCATACATTAGTGTGGAGTACTGGAGTGAGTGTACACTGCACTAGGATGCCTCTGGACTATAAACCAGACCGCAAATGGGACCAAGTGTATCGACACCTTCCTAGAAATCAATAAATAAGGATAAACTTTGCTGTCAATTGAGAAACTCTCACTCTCGCCCTATACCCTCATTTTTTAAAATCTATCTTACTTTATATGCGACATAAAAAAAAAAAAGAGTAGTGAATTTATTGTTTCTGTTGAACATGGTTTCTATTAGATTTTGTGAGGGAGAATTTGGGTTGTGGGACTTACATGGAAATCTGGGTCCTTATCCTTGGAAATCTGTATCCATCTACTCATATTGGCTCAATGTGGTCATTCTTTTGAGTATGAAGAGCTGGTGTTCTCTGCATCACACAATATGTTGTATGGATTGGCTACTTAGATTTTTTTTCTATCTAGCTAGATATTCGCACTGTTACAATGTGACGTCACACCGGGAATATCTGCCCCCAATCACGATGAGCAAAGTGTCTAAGTTGTATTAAGGGGAAAAATAATTATGAGTTAATTGAGTTCAGCTGTAGTGAATGGAATGTAAGTCTTGATCATCCAGATATCCTTGTCTGATGATAATTAATCTTTGATGGGGTTTGTTGAATGGTTTACTAGATACTGTCAACTTGGGATTCACAGCCCATACCAAAGGATGCATTTGCATTTATTTGGTCCTATAGTTAGATCAGAATAATAAAATTCAAGTCTAATAACATTTCACATGTGTTTTATAATTGATTTTAATTAATTAGTACAAAAATAAATTTTTGGGATCAACTCAAGATCATACTCACACAGTTCGTGTACGATAAATATTCGGTAATGATTCTTTTTGGTATGGTATGTACATTTGTGAATGACAAGATATTGATGCATGGATAGATAAAAGCAGAAATAATGAATTAAATGGTTATCATATGTGGTTTCCTTGATAACATAAACCAGCAACATTATTTAATTATAGTTGAATTGATGTTACCAGCTTATTGAGCTAAACTTTGGGATTGATTAGTATTTTGTATAGCAAAAAAATATTTTCATTCATTTGGTAAGAGTAATAACATTAACAATGTGGTTATGAAACTTACATGGATCAATCAAAACTGATAGCAGTTCTATTTGAAAGTGATGACATGTTCTTTTGTGATTCATCAAATTAATTTAATCTCCAAATGGGTCAAACGATTCTTTCCTTTCAGTGAAGCTAAATATCACATTTGACAAACATCTTGGTATGAGGAGTGCACCAATGACAGTAGAAAATTTGAGTAAAAAATGATAGTGGAAAAAACAGAACAACCAATCACAATGTGAAAAATTAAATAAAGAGGAATGGTCATAATTATGCCTAGGATTTCCAGTGGTTTCCTTTTTGGGAAACATTTATTAAGAAATGATGATTAATTTCTCATGGATCGGAATGGTTCTTTCTGGTTAATAAAAAGAACATAGATTTTCAATAATGAAATTCAATTCTTTGTTATCTTTGTATTATGGCATATTGTTTGAAACTTCATAGTGAAGATTAAGTATTGCATGTGTCCTATTTAAACATTTTATATGTATTCAGACTTTGGTTCTTCCACATCCAGTTCTGATTTCCCTAAAAACACACTGAACAGTTCTTGCCACTGCTTGGCGCATTGATACATTGTCATCCAAAATGAAAAAAATCCTCTGTTTTGCTAATGTTGAAACCCATAATGTTATCCACTTTGATGGCAAGGAAGTCTATGCTATATTTTCCAAAGATTTGGCTAATATATGCAAATTTTAGGAAGATTACGAACAGACAGACCTTGCTCAATCTTGAAGACTAATAAATGGCTGACTTGCTCAAATAAATATAAAATATATAGAAAGATTCAGCAGTGGTACAACAAAATTCACAGTTTCATTAAATTACATCAACAACCACACCCCCCTCACTTGCCAGGGACAAAGTTTGTGGCATAAGCCCAGGCATTGTTGTTCACCGGATCGGCGAGGTGGTCCGCCAGGTTCTCCAGGGGACCTTTCCCGGTAACGATGGCCTGAACGAAGAACCCAAACATCGAAAACATAGCCAATCTTCCGTTCTTGATCTCCTTCACCTTCAACTCTGCGAAAGCCTCCGGGTCATCAGCCAAACCGAGCGGGTCGAAGCTGCCACCTGGGTAGAGCGGGTCAACCACCTCGCCGAGCGGCCCACCAGCAACTCTGTATCCCTCAACAGCACCCATCAATATGACTTGAGTAGCCCAGATGGCAAGAATGCTCTGAGCGTGAACCAGACTTGGGTTGCCCAAGTAGTCCAAACCACCCTCGCTGAAAATCTGGGCACCGGCCTTGAACCACACAGCCTCACCGAACTTAACCCCATTGCGGGACAAGAGTTCAGGGAAGACGCAACCGAGCGCGCCAAGCATCGCCCACCTGCAATGAATGACTTCGAGCTCACGGTTCTTGGCGAAGGTCTCTGGGTCGGCGGAGAGGCCGGCGGTGTCCCAACCGTAGTCACCGGGGAATTCACCGGTGAGGTAGGAGGGGGCCTCGCCGGAGAAGGGGCCTAAGTACTTGACGCGGTCTGGGCCGTACCATGGGCTGCTTGAAGAGGCGGGCTTGGGCTTCGCGCCGGTCTTGCGCATGGTGACACGACCATCGCCAAGGATGTCAGAGGCAGAGGGGGAGAGCTTGACGGCCTTTCCGGCCAATGTGGGGGAGGAGAGGGCCATTGTGGAGGCGGCCATGGTTGACAAGGGAGGAGGTTGTGGCTTTAAAAGTGTTGGTGAAGTGTGTTTTGAGTTGAGTGAGTTGGAGGAGTGTTTTGATGGTTTAAATAGGAATTGGAGGGGGTGATAGAAATGGATGGATCTTATCTATGAAGATCTCTTTCTCTCTTCTCACTGGTGGATGATTTCTTTAGGGTCCACTGCTGCTTAACTGACAATTTGTATGCCATTCATTCAGATTTTTAGTTTTCTAGCTAGTGGTCCTTTCTGCTGAAACGTGAGTCACTGAGTCCCAATAATCCCCACAGTGAATGACTCATTTTCTCACCTAATGCTACTGGTTGTGTTGAACTTCTAAACAGTTGGTGAAGGAAAATGTTAGGCATTGTCATTCATGTATTTCTTCTGTTAGTCCAATGTGTTTTGATTTAAGTTAATGAAATACATATCTTTATCAAAATGATACATATAAGCTCCAATGAATTGAAATGCATATTTTTAGTATTATTTCACTAGTATATGTTACGTCAAAGTGGTGGTTAGAAAAAGGACTACATGAATGGTTGTGTTTATACCCATATAATCCCATGTAAACACACCATAAATGTAAATAACCCCCGCGGTTAAAAAACTTTTAACAGAATTAAAATATTTCGGACATATTGCATTATATAAACCATTATTAACAAATATGTATTCTTTAACCCTCTGAAAATAGTCAATACTTAAAAAAACCCTAAAAAAGTGTAAAATTATAAATATGAGGGTTTTTTTAAGTATTGACTGTTTTTCACAGGTTAAAAGAATACACAGTTGTTAACCATGGTTTAGATAATGGAATATGCCTGAAATATTCCAACTCTTTTAACTATGGGGGACATATTGCATTATATAAACCATTATTAACAAATATGTATTCTTTAACCCTCTGAAAATAGTTAATACTTAAAAAAACCCTAAAAAAGTGTAAAATTATAAATATGAGGGTTTTTTTAAATATTGACTGTTTTTCACGGGTTAAAAGAATACACAGTTGTTAACCATGGTTTAGATAATGGAATATGCCTGAAATATTCCAACTCTGTTAACTATGGGGGGTTAGTTGCATTTATGGTGCGTTTAAAGGGGGTTATATTGGATATATTGATATTACAGGGGGTTATATGAATATCAGAAAGATTACATGGGGTTATATGGATTTTCCCCTTATATAAATTGATAACAACAGAAATATCCATGTTATGCACTGAGAACTCTCTCCTTGTGCTTACCCTTGGATTACAACTTTTGTCACATATAGTTGAACAATCTTAGTGAATATTCCAACTCTATTAACCATGGGGGGTTATTTGTATTTATGATGTGTTTACAGATGTTATATGGATATATTGATATTACAGAGGGTTATATGAATATCAGAAAGATTACAAGGGGTTAGGAGGTTATATAGGATTTTTCCCTTATATAAATTGATAACAACAGAAATATCCATGTTATGCACTAAGAACTCTCTCCTTGTGCAAACCCGTGGATTACAACAACTTTTGTCACATATAGTTAAACAAGCTTTGTGGTTCATGCCTGCTATTATCGTAAAGTGAACCATGAACATTTTACATTAAAATGACTCTCAACTTTAAACGATAGCGGGTCCAATCTCCTCCAGCCGCCCCTACTGTCCACTGATTCACAATCGGGGTAGGTGATTGCAAGGGCCGAAGTTGTGATGCCAATGATCATGAATATAGAAAAAGCTTAGATGAAGCCATTAGAAATGGTGCAATGTATTCCCAACCAGGATAATAAGGAATCCAATCGTTTAAGAGGCAGATCACTTTCAGGTACCGGAATGATGTGGAGCAATATCTCCCATCGCCCTCAAGAGAGTTGGATCCGCCATCGAAGAAGAGCTGAAATCCACTATTGAAGAGGTGAGTGTGGGGAAGAAGAAAGAGAATTTTTTTTTTTTGTAGATTTAAGATTTTCGAAAATGACTCTGATACCATGTTAAAATAAAATAGAGAAATAATAATGAGACTTTATTCCATTAAAGAGTGACTGAAGTTACATAATAGTGTAACACAATAATATCATACATGTGTAATATAACATTATTACTATTATTATTATTATTATTATTATTTCATGATTCTCAAACCAATCATCCCTCCCATGGCGAGCAATATTATTTCTTCTTCATCCCTGGTATAGTTTAAATAGGACTTGCAGTGAGTGATGAGGGGATAGGTCTCATTGGTTGATGAGTTTTTTGTTTATCAGTTTCAATTGTATGCACAGTTGGCAATTTTTGGCTACCCATTATTAATATTGACCTGCTTCCCAAGACACGTTTCTCTCAAAGATACTCTTTTGGATTTTGCAACCAGTGTCTCAATGTTCTTCATTTTGACATAAATCTTGAATGGATGAAAATTAATTTAATATCTCCAATAAATATTTGAAATAGAGTTATTTAACTAACTTGTTTATATGTAAAGATTGAATTCAATTAATGAGAATTGAACCATCAAACATGGAGGGGCGAAACTCAGCTTATCGGGTTCAGGCAGTTGGATCCGTCCACTCCCAGTCTCTTTTGCCCCTCCATTGGTAGTCGTCGCCCACGAGCACTCCTCCTTGAACGTCAATGACACAAGAAGATGGGAACCTGTAGAAGACTCTCCAACGTTTAAATTAGAGTTTTGAGAAAAATAATTTCACATAACTCTATAGATAAAATTAGTTCTCTTAAGTTGTCATAGAATCAATTGTGAATATCTTATTTCATGAGATTTTCATAATTATCCCGATTTGATATTACCATATTGTTGGGATTTGGCCTAACAATTTATTATATGGTTCAATCCCCAATATTTTGCATTCAGATAGTGATATTTTCAATCCAAGATATATTGGTTGGGATTTATGAAATCAGTAATTGATAACCACTTAATTGAGAAGATTGATATGATATACTGACTTGGTATGTTGTAACTAACGGATCCGAGCGGGCCGATGGGCTGGGGTAATGGGTCATGGGTCTTTTGAGTCGTGGACCCCGTAATCGGGTCATGGGCCGCGGGGGTCTCACCCGTTTTAGGGGGCCAGGAAAATAGGTCCCACAAAACATTTGATGTTTGGAATATTTTAGTTTAATAGAATTTTTCTCTTCGGGGAACTAGTTGTGATACACCTAATCCGTTTTACAATCTCATTTGCTATTCAAAAGCATAATCCCTCAGTGGTTTATACTATACGACAGTATAATATATATTGCGTTATCGTAGTGTAACAGTGTATGAAAATAAAAAAAATTTATTTTTTAAATAAAAAAATATACTAATGTAACTTAGTGTATGCTTCATTTTTTATAATGATATATACGTGAATAAATGGATCAAGTGTATATAATTTTTTTAAAAAAAACAATAGGGTATAAATAAATAAAACAATAAATGAACTGCACGTGACATGTATAAAGGGCCAGACATGTCATTTTTTAAAATAAATATATATGCAAAATCCAACGTTGTTTAACACTGAAGTTGTTTTGGGCACAGGCCCATGTTTTATTTAGGGATGGCAGTGGGATTGTCCCAATAGAGTACCCAACCCAATAGGATCAGGTCGGATTTGGGATGAGAAATGAGTTTATTTAACAAAACTCGTCCTGGTTGCAATTAATATTAAGATTAAATATTTATTATAATAATTACATAATTTATATTTATCATTTGGTATTCCAAAAAAAAAAATTTCTTGTTATTGTATTAGAGGAGTCAAATGCTCTACTTATGGATACTAAAGGAAACTCTAAAATACCATAACAGAAAAATAGGAAAACTAAGAAAGTAATAATGACACAATATTGTCATAATAATGACTCTTTAACATTTCTCAAACCTGTCTTGATCCAACCCGATCCATCCCAGCCCGACCTAAATGGAACAGATTTGGAATGAAACAGCTAAACTCATCACAAGTTTATAATATAATTTTATGAGCGGGTTTGGGTTTAGGATTCCCAACCCATCCCATTGACATCCCTAGTTTTACTTGCTCAAAAAAACCATGCGACTTCTGTTTTATTGCTCACACACACTGCAGAAGAATATAATAACGAGTTTTTAGTCATTTTAAAGATCTACTTCCATACACTTATAATTTTTTATAAACATTGGAATGCTTTAGGATTGATCAGAGACTAATGAATCAACTACCACACTAATTTTTATTACCATGGTGGGAACGTAGTGCAATAAAGAGTTTTCTTTTATATATACTCCTTTCAAACAAATATTTAAATCTCATATCACTTATAAATTGATTACAACAGAAAAACTATCCATGTAGTTATGCACCCAAAGTTCTTTATTCTTTGTGCTTGCCTGTGGATTACAAATTTTGTTACATACAGTTGAAATGCAAGCTTGTGGTTCATGCCCCAGTGTACACCGTAAACATTTACATCGCAACGGCTCTCAACTTCAACTTCAAACATTTTCTTAACACAATCTACAACAGGTGGGCTGTCATGATCAAATGTTTCAATTGCTTCTACTGTCCCACAGTATTGTTATCCTGGAGCAAGACTATTCAGATCACCCTGATACAGTACACGTGGGACTATTCAGATCACCCTGATACAGTACACGTGTCAATGGTTGATTGGAAGCTACCCTACGAGAATGCCCCTCTCATGCCAATGCGTGGTATAGAATTCACCAGCATAGCATCAACCAATGAGAAGAGAGAAAGGGATCTTCCATAGATAAGATCCATCCATTTCTCTCACTCCCTCCAATTCCTATTTAAAACCATCAAAACACCCCTCCAACTCACTCAACTCAAAACACACTTCACAAACACTTCCAAAGCCACAACCTCCTCCCATGTCAACCATGGCTGCCTCCACAATGGCCCTCTCCTCCCCCACATTGGCCGGAAAGGCCGTCAAGCTCTCCCCCTCCGCCTCCAACATCCTCGGTGATGGCCGTGTTACCATGCGCAAGACCGCTGCCAGGCCCAAGCCCGCCTCTTCAAGCAGCCCATGGTATGGCCCAGACCGCGTCAAGTACTTAGGCCCCTTCTCCGGCGAGGCCCCCTCTTACCTCACCGGTGAATTCCCCGGTGACTACGGTTGGGACACTGCCGGCCTCTCCGCCGACCCAGAGACCTTCGCCAAGAACCGTGAGCTCGAAGTCATTCATTGCAGGTGGGCGATGCTTGGCGCGCTCGGTTGCGTCTTCCCTGAACTCCTGTCCCGCAATGGGGTTAAGTTCGGTGAGGCTGTGTGGTTCAAGGCCGGTGCCCAGATCTTCAGCGAGGGTGGTTTGGACTACTTGGGCAACCCGAGTCTGGTTCACGCTCAGAGCATTCTTGCCATCTGGGCTACTCAAGTCATATTGATGGGTGCTGTTGAGGGATACAGAGTTGCTGGTGGACCGCTTGGTGAGGTTGTTGACCCTCTCTACCCAGGGTGGCAGCTTCGACCCCCTCGGGCTGGCTGATGACCCAGAGGCTTTCGCGGAGTTGAAGGTGAAGGAGATCAAGAACGGAAGATTGGCAATGTTTTCGATGTTTGGGTTCTTCGTCCAAGCTATTGTCACTGGCAAGGGTCCACTGGAAAACTTGGCTGATCATCTTGCTGATCCAGTGAACAACAATGCCTGGGCTTACGCCACAAACTTTGTCCCTGGCAAGTGAGGGGGGGTGTGTGGTTGTTGATGTAAATTAATGAAACTGTGAATTTTGTTGTATCACTGGTGAATCTTTCTATATATTTTAAATTTTGTTTGAGCAAGTCAGCCATTTATTAGTCTTCAAGATTGAGCAAGGGCTGTTAATTCGTAATCTTCCTAAAAATGGCATATATTAGCTAAATTTTTGGATGATATGGCATAGACTTCCTTGCCTTCAAAGTGGACAACATTATAAGTTTCAACATTAGCAAACAGAGGATTTTCCATTTTGGATGACAATGCATCAATGAGCCAAGCAGTGGCAAGAACTGTTCACTGTGTTTTTAGGGAAATCATAAATGGATGTTGAAGAATCGAAGTCTGAAGACTTGTAAAATGTTTAATGGGACACGCAAAACTAATCTTCACTATGCAGGACAACACATGAAGTTCAAAACCATATGCCATAACAAATAATTGAATTTCATTATTGAATTGTTGTATTCTTTTTACTGACCAGAAAGAACCAGACCGCTCCATGAGAAAGTAATTATCATTTATTCATGAATGCTTCCCAAAAATCTATTTTCCCTTCCTCTGTTTAGCTCAATAAGTGGGTAGCATCAATTCAATTAATTAAATAATAATATAGCTAGTTTATGTTATCAAGGAAACCACATATGTTAACTCGTTTAATTAATTATTATTTATGTAATTCTATCTAACCATCCACATAACCTGTCATTCACGAATGAATGTCATACCAAAAAGAATCATTATCGAATATTTATTGTACATGAACTATGTGAGTATGATCTTGAGAAGCTTTTGATCCAAAAATTTTATATTTGTACTAATTAATTAAAATCAATTATAAAAAACATGTGAAATGTTATTAGACTTGAATTTTATTATTCTGATCTAACTATAGGCCACAAATGCAAATGCACTCTCTGGTATGGGCTGTGAATACCAAGATGACAGTATCTAGTAAACCTTTCAACAAACCCCATCAAAGATTGTCATCAGATAAGGATATCTGGATGATCAAGACAAGTTATGTAGAAAATGTAAAATCTAAAATAAAATAAAAGATAGTATAGAGAGAGAAAAGTAAAAAAAAACATAAATATATGAGAGATTACGTTGTTTTTATTCTGGATAATCAGAAAGAGATTACATAAATCCTATTTATAAACTCAATATAATAAGTTTGTATAGACTCAAATTTCAATAGAATTTGTATTTCAGCTACAACCAAATACCGCTCCATCCATACGACCAGGAGAAGACCTTGTTCATCACAGAAGTGGGTTGTATTGCTACAAGGTCATGCCATTCGGATTAAAGAATGCCGGAGCTATCTTTTAGTGCCTAGTCAATAAGGTGTTCTGACACCTAATCGACCGGACCGTTGAGGTATACATTGATGACATGGTCGTGAAAAGCCGATGCCATTGCAAGTTTGCAACCACTTAGCGCACCTCGCCGAAGTCTTTAACGCCCTCTGTGCAGCACTGTTCCAAGAAGATCAACAGCACCTTCACCCCATCTTCTACATTAGAAAAGCCTTACTGAATTATGAGACTTGCTACTCTCCAATCGAGAAGTTGATGATGGCGCTAGTAGTAGCGAAGAGGAAGTTGCGGCATTACTTTGAGGCGCACCGTATCATAGTTCTGACGTCCTACCCGGTCCGTGTTTTCCTACACAAGCCGGATCTTTATGAATGGACGAAAAAATGGGCCTTGGAACTGTTCCCATTTGACATCGAATACCAGCCCAAGGTGACCAAAAAGGGACAAGTGATTGCCGATTTTCTTCTCGAGTTTGACCCCGAGGAAGACATGCGAAAGGCTGCAGCAGAGTTGAATGAACCGCCTGACTTCTCCGAGTGGTGGACTATGTACATCGACAGATCATCTAACACGGGAGGTGGCGGCATCGAAATTGTCTTACGGACCCTGGACAAAACACAATTAGAGCAATCGATCCGATTGGGGTTGCCCGCTTCAAACAACGTGGTGGAATATGAAGCCCTGATCAACGAGCTAAGGCTTGAAAATCTCTTCACATCAGGCACCTACGTGTTTATTGTGACTCCCAATTGGTGGTGCTACAGGTCCAACGAACCAATGTAGCCAAGGATGAGAAGATGGAGCAATACCTACAATTGGCAACCTTGTTCACTGAGGAGTTTTTTATTTCGAGATCAACTACCTCCCGCGAGATGAGAACACAGAGACGGATTCCCTCACCTCTGGGCCACCATTGTCGAAGAGGAGGCCGATGGGTCGTGCCAGACCTTCTAGAGCAGCCGTTCATCATCCCGGCTCCAAATGTGTGCACCATCGGGCGGGAATCCCCTTGTTGGATGGATCCCATTGAGGCCTACATCTGGGGTGTATCTCTCCCACCAGACCATGTTAAAGCCCAAAAGATCAAAAGCGGATCCGCCAACTACTCCATGATCAATGGCGCGCTCGACTGCCAGAATGTCGATGGACCGTTTCTTGGGTGCCTAAGCTCGGCCAAAGACGGACATCTGATGGAGGAGATACACGAGGGATCATGTGGAGATCACTCAAGTGGATGGTCTCTCATCCATCACATCTTGACCCAGGGCTACTACTGGCCATCACTCAGGAAGGATGCGCTAGTATTCTCCCAACGTTGTGAAAAATGTCAAAAATTCTCCCCATTGATCCATACCACCACAAAAGATATTCACACTCTTACGGCCCCATGGCCATTTGCTCAATGGGGGATGGATATTATGGGCCCGTTCCTGGCTTTTCTAGGGGGCAAGAGGTATATTCTTTTGGCAACTAACTACTTTACCAAATGGGTGGAAGTAGAGGCTTACAAAACCATAAAGCACTTCGACGTCAAGAACTTTTTGAGGAAGCACATCATTTGTAGGTTCAACGTACCTAAGGTTCCCATGGCAAACAACGGCACACAATTCATTCAACGTACCCATGAGTTCTGTGAAAAATACAGAATCCATCATCATTTTTCCTCGCACACATGACCACGGCAATGGGCAGGCTGAGATGACCAACCGAACCATCTTCACTTCTTTGAAGAAGCGACTCGACGAGAAGAAAGGACAGTGGCTGGAAGAACTCCCTAGCACCCTATGGGCCTATCGGACCACCTGAAGAAAGCCAATGGGACAATCTCCATTCACCCTCACCTACAGGATTGAGGCCGTCATCCCATCCAAGGTCGGTTTGTCCAACTAATGCTCAACCATCACCTTCTTGCCCTAGAACAATGCAACCCTGGTCGATAACATTGCTTCTGGAAGAACTACTAAGAGAAGTTGTGCTTATCTGCTTGACCACCTACCAACGTCAACAAGCTCGCCACTTCAAGAAAAAGGTGTGCCCCCGAACATTCTCCATAGGTGAATGGGTCCTCCAACATGTCATGAAAACACATGAGAGCTCAATGCCGGGAAAGTCGAGACCACCTGGGAAGGCGCATATGAAGTGGTCAAGGCCTACGGCAAGGGAGCATACAAGCTCTGCACTATCGGCCCATGGAACGTACTCATTCTGACTCCTTGGAATACCATGAATTTTAGAAAGTACTATGTATAAGCCACGCGGAGCATATGAATAATTGTTTCATAATATTTCGCTTAATTTTGTTCCCTTAGTGCATTTGTCATTGCTCTATTGGCGAATAAATGTTTTTTCTTTTGAGTATTGGTTTCTACGCTTTGTTATTTATGAAGCCCCAAATGCTCCTTTTTATGTCTTCTCCAATTAGAGGTCCTATGGAGGAGCCGGATCAGCGTCTCATGCTCCCCTCCCCGTACATTCAGCCGTATACAGACCTAGCAAATGCCCGATCCACATGCGTAAAGGGTAGTGCGGGGTACCAGCTATTCCCCTATCATCAGTATGGACAGGATCGCCGCAGTACATCCTCTCTTCCAAAAAGGCTTCGCCTTCTATCAGTTCAAAGCCAATGGGGGAGAGAGAGTTCGCCCCACTCGGCCACGTCGTATCAACGACTCAAGCCCAAGTTAACTAAAAAATTAGACTCCAAGAGCTATGTTGTTTAACAGGGGTTTCACACTAGCGAGACCTCCATCAACCCTCAGATGGTAATATCACCTGAGTTTCCCGAGCTAGGAGGAAATATTATATCCTAAACAGTGACTTTGTCACGCTCTAAAGGTGTAAATACCACAATTTTGACCATCTAAAGAAAATAAAATTACCTTAAGTAATATTTTAAATAACCACATTTGGACCTTAAAGAAAACATCTTAAAAGGAATAAGAGGGAGAAAAGAAGAAAAATCCCTGGCCCAAACACTTAGAAAAATCAAGAGGCCAGAAACCATACAGCTCCCTCAAATTAGCCGTCCCTCCTCAGGCCCCTAGGTTCAACAAACCATCCCATCAACTGCTTCCCAAAGATGGGACATAAAGTTGGTATTTAATGTTGATCATTGCGGCGGGTTGTTATATTTAGCCGCCCCTCTTTGACAGTTAAGTCCACGTGACTGGCTTATTCCACCGCTTGTCAGAGATAGAACGTATGGCAAGTCATGATGCAAGGCGGGTTCTTAATCCCAGTTGTCGGACTCCCGATGGCTCAAACCAACTAGTCGTCGCCCTCCTGGACCAAGTTTCAAAACACAAAGATCTAATGGGGAAGTCAAATCAACCATCCTATTATCCAATTTGATCTATTGTCTAGATGTAACTATAAATATATATATTTGGATCCGTCAGAATTGTGGATCTCTTCCCATCCAGCCGATGGGAGAGAGATCAACAATTGATCCCGGGCCAACCTACAAAGCACTATAAATAGAGAGCTAATTTTCATTATTGGGATAAGTGAAATTCTTTTCCCAGAAACCCTAG
The DNA here is from genome assembly GCA_030737845.1 of Acorus calamus. NCBI lineage: Eukaryota > Viridiplantae > Streptophyta > Magnoliopsida > Acorales > Acoraceae > Acorus > Acorus calamus. Next base: position 7,689,617 of record CM060860.1, read on the forward strand.
TTTGACCACCATTACTGACTTGAGTGTCAGATGGTCTTCTACAGCTCCCCACTTCCCTGTGTCTTCAATACCCGAGAAGGATTGCTCACCAGCGACAATCACCACAAGCAGATCAAAAGAGAGTGGAAGTGGATGGATTTAACTACCCAAACCCGGTAAACCGATTTTCGCCACTCCACTTATCATTAAAAAAAAATATTGGTTGATTCATTTTATCAAAATTCAATAACACTTGTTAAAGTTGACAACTACATGCGAACAATTACTATATATCAGGCCACGTCCAAAAAAATATTCTGATGGTGAAGGTGTACTCATATACAATAGACATGTATTATTCTATTATTAGGCCACATGTATCTTGATAGGTGCACTTTGGATTGCAAAATCCAACAAGCCTGGCCATAAGAGAACCTCAGCCACTCAACAACACACCCCCTCCAATTCGGGACTGGATCCGGTCAGTGCTCGACCTCGGTCAGTTCGGTCAGTACCGAACTGCACCACGTGCAAATCGAACTGCACCACTTATAAATCGAACTGCACAACCAATTGTTGGATATATTTTTTACTCTCTTATTGGATTCAATCAATTATTGGAGAAAATATGAATTCCTAACTATCATCAGTATCCAATAAGAGAGTGAAAAATATATCCAACAATTGGTTGTGCAGTTCGATTTATAAGTGATGCAGTTCGATTTGAACGTGGTGCAGTTCAATACTGACCGAACTCGACACTGACCGGATCCGGTCTCCTCCAATTCATCAGCCAATACCACCACAGATACAGATCTCATGAGTTAGATGAGATAACTCACTTTCCTTCCATTATATAAACATAGTTCTCTCTTAACATTCCACCACACATAACCAACACAACACAAGTCTCTCCACTTCTAACCACCACCACCATGGCTGCTTCCACAATGGCCCTCTCCTCCCCCTCATTGGCCGGAAAGGCCATCAAGCTCTCCCCGTCCGCCTCTGACATTCTCGGCGATGGCCGTGTCACCATGCGCAAGACCGCCGCCAGGCCCAAGCCCGCCTCTTCAAGCAGCCCATGGTACGGCCCAGACCGCGTCAAGTACTTAGGCCCCTTCTCCGGCGAGGCCCCCTCCTACCTCACCGGTGAGTTCCCCGGCGACTATGCTTGGGACACCGCCGGCCTCTCCGCCGACCCAGAGACCTTCGCCAAGAACCGCGAACTCGAAGTCATTCATTGCAGGTGGGCAATGCTTGGCACGCTCGGTTGCGTCTTCCCTGAACTCCTGTCCCGCAATGGGGTCAAGTTCGGTGAGGCTGTTTGGTTCAAGGTCGGTGCCCAGATCTTCAGCGAGGGTGGTTTGGACTACTTGAGCAACCCGAGCTTGGTTCATGCTCAGAGCATTCTTGCCATCTGGGCTACTCAAGTCATATTGATGGGTGCTATTGAGGGATACAGAGTTTGCTGGTGGGCCGCTCGGTGAGGTCGTTGATCCGCTCTACCCGGGTGGCAGCTTCGACCCGCTTGGGCTGGCTGATGACCCGGAGGCCTTCGCGGAGTTGAAGGTGAAGGAGATCAAGAATGGAAGATTGGCGATGTTCTCCATGTTCAGGTTCTTCGTCCAGGCCATTGTCACTGGCAAGGGTCCGTTGGAAAACTTGGCTGATCATCTTGCCGACCCCATCAACAACAATGCTTGGGCTTATGCGACCAACTTCGTTCCCGGCAAGTGAGGGGTATGGTTGTTGATGTAAATCGATGAAACTGTGAATTTTGTTGTACCACTTGTGAATCTTTTTTCCCCCTATTTATGAAGGATCTTTTCATTTAAGAATATTTGAGCATGAGCTGCCTGTTAACCACTTGTTCAATGTAATGAGTACCTCGTAAAATTTTATTATATTTTTTTTAAATCAGTCCATAAAATTCATTACAATGTATATCTTGTATGTAATATATTTCAAATTTTATAAATATATATACACATAGACTATTTTTATAATAAAAAAATCAAAGGGCAATTTGTTCAAATAGTATCATTGAAATGAATATTTTCAAAACTAGCACCTCTATATGTATATAAGCAAAAAGTAACATTGGTCCAGGTCAACTTTTTTTTTTAACACCGGAGAGATTATATATATATATATATATATATATATATATATATATATATATATTTATATATATATATATATATATATATATATATATATATATTGAAACGATTAGGTGCGGCGAATGGCGGGTACGGCCGCGACACGGGCCGTCCGATCACGAGTCCATCGCATCCGACGGTCGATGTGAATCGCATCCGACCGTCGGATGCGATAGACCCGTGATCGATGGCCTATGATCGCTGCCGCACCCGCCGTTCGCCGCATGTAATCCGCCCCCTATGATTAGGTGCGGCGGCGATCACGGGCCGTCAATCATGGGTCCATCGCATCGGACGGTTGGGTGCGTCACGTCGACCGTTGGATGCGATGGACCCGCGATCAGACGGCTGCCGCACTGTGCGGCCGCCGCACCTAATCACTCGACTATATATATATATATATAGTATCTTCTTTATTTTTTTTTTACAGAGACCTGTTGTTTTAAATTGAGATCACTTTTCTTCTTTGATTAGGCTGAGATTTGTTATCAATTGTTTAATTAAATTTTAATGGCTGAGTATTTCTTTTAAGAATTGAGAAGAGAGAAGATCATGGAAGATTTGTTTCTCTTTATCTTTATCGATTAAATTTTTTAAAAGCCCCATCCTAAAAATCTTTAAAATCTTGTATGATTTAGTCTTCCATGATTTTCTCTCTCAACAGATATATTTTATACATAAAAACTCAGTCCATGATTTTCTCATGATAATTAATCAGAAATATCTTCCATGATTTTTTTGTTTCTCAATTAAAAAAAAAATCTTAGTCATTAAAATTTAATATAAAAAAATCTCAACATTAATATTTAATCAAAGAAGAAGTGATCCCAATTTAAAACAATAGAGGCGCCATATATATATGACGCCTCTTTAAAAAAAAAAGTGTCAACATTGATACTTTTTGCAAATCTTCAATCTTCAATGTTATTTTTGTTAATATTCGATTTTTTAGTGCTATTTTTACTAATTACCCAAAATTAAAGGGTGCATATTACATTTTGAGCTGAAAACAAGATTGCTTAACATTTTCCTTATGTATTTCCCATCAGTTTGCAATACCAATCTTCCTTTCCTATAAGAGAAGCCAAATAGATAACCTAGTTTTGGATAATATGGAAAACCATGTGTAGCACTGCTCAGTGTTTGATTTCACATATTTATTTTAGTTTCTACCCACGTGGATGGTAGTCATCCGTACTATTGTATAAATTCATAAAAGCAGCTCTGATTCAAAGTTCAATTGTTTTTTTTTTAGGGTAAAAGTAAAATTTGTATTGCTATTTGAATTTGGATTTAAAAAAAGTTTACAAAGCGGTTGTACCTGATAGAGTACACTTGAAGTGCAGCAAGAGGGAAAGTCAGAGTAAGCTACCTTGCATCCTTGATACACCACAAGCATATCCACCAAAGAATACTCCAAGTACAAAACAAACCGTTGTCCACAAAAAGTCTGTCTTATTCTCTCATAACTAGATCCTTCTGCGTCCGACTTGAGTGCTTGATCTAGTTCATCCCATATCCTACCTACGGGGATGTGTTCTTTCCCATTAATCACGCGCCAGGCTGCCAAGAGATCCGCCAGTTGGTTGGCCTCGCGTCCGATGTGTGTAGCTTTCCACTGGTTGATGGAGAGGAGGGACTATGAGATTGTAGAGAGTGTGCGCATCGCAGTCCAGGGAGGGGAGCCTCTACCATTGACCCAAGAGATGGCAGTTGAGGAGTCCCCTTCGATCCAAAGCTTGGCTATTCGATGTTTAAGAACAAGGATGCCATGTAATTCCATAATATTGATGGAGGCTTTAGGGGCTTGGAGAGCAATTCCCTCAAGAAAGCAACCCCTGTGATCACGCAACAATTATCCAAAGCCCGCTCTATCTGATGATAATGAGCCGTCTGAGTTTGATTTGATCCAATCATGGTCTGGAGGACACCATTGAATGAGCGTGGAGGTCACTGTTCTTTGTTCGATGCGGATGCCCCAATCAGACGCGATCTTGGTCAGCGAGGGAGTGAGGTCTTCATGGAAGGTCTTTCCTCAAAGGAGGAGTTGCACGGACTCCATCACCAATCTGCAAACTTCATTTTTATGTCTGGATTTGCCTTGTTGTAATCTGCAGTTACGTTCCCGCCAGATCCACCAGATAGTGGAGGTCAATCCTGCCTGCATGATGACCTTTGGGGCGCCGACAGGGAAATAGCTTTTCAACCATAGGAGGAAGTCCGCTAAGTTAGATCGGCGTGCCCTTTTCCCACGACGGAGAAGGGCAAGAGTGGGAAAAGGGCAAGAGTGGGTGTATTGTTGTGGCAAACCATCCAGGCGCAACAAGAATGTGCGGGCGCTTGATGGGGCTACCATAGCCATTTAGTCCAGTCAAGACTTGGTCTTTTATCTCTGATTGCGTCCCAAGCCACTGATGTGGAGAGTGTGCCAGAGTAGCTTTGTAGCCATATGAGAGTGTCAAACCCAAAAGCACCCGATTCCATTTCAGCTATTTGATTCCAAACGTGATCAAGTTCGGTGGGCCAACAATGAGGCTTGCACCATTCCCCCCTTCTGATGAGTTGAGAGACACACGCAGCGTGTGGGAGTCCCAAAAAATAGGAGGTGCCCTCCCACCAGTCGGAAAGGCACTTTCCATGTATCCACGGGTCATCCCAAAGCTTTATTTGTTGACCCGAAAATATGAGGTAGTGGACCCCTGGCTTGATCCAATCCCTAGCAGCAAGAATCTCCTTCCAAATGCAGGTTTCACCAACAGGCCATGCCACTTTCCATATTGAATTCAATTTGATGTATCTTCTATGTATCCATTGGGTCCATAGGGAGTTTGAGTGAGTGGCTACCTCCCAAAATTTTCTTCCAAGCGAAGCTGAATCCCAATCTGGTATGGCCTTTAAGCCCAATCCTCCCTCCGATTTTGGCTGACATATTGTTTTCCAATCGATGTGGTGCACAGTTTTCTTCATGCTTGGGCCGCCCCAAATGAAACTTCTGGAAAATTTTTCAATGGACTTCATAGTTTTACCTATGGAGCAAGAATGCAACGGACCAGAAAATCTGTAATGAATGTAGAACACTCTAAATTAACTCAATCCGACTAGCATAAGATAGCAAGTGGCCCTTCCAGCCTAAAATGCGCTTTCTAATCTTGTCCAACAGAGGTAGACAGGATGTGTGATATAGTGCTTTGTCAATAGGAGGTAGCCCTAGGTAGCAGGGTAATGAGCCTGACTTGATCCCCAAAGTCATAGAAAATGATTGGAGATCAGTGAAATATTTGCTAGGGAAAATTTGAGATTTTGAAGGATTGAGGGCTAGGCCTGACTTTGCCTCAAAATCTGATAACTATGATTGAACCCCCTTGGCTGAGTTGAGAGATCCATCGTAGAACACTAGCAAATCGTCCGCGAATATCAGGTGAGAAATCTGGTCATGATGTTTTAAGAATGGGCCAATTCGTCCTTCTACAGTATATTTGTCAATAAGCATTGAAAAAGATTTCGTCACTAACACGAAGAGGAGAGGGGATAGTGGATCCCCTTGCCGAAGTCCACAAGTAGCCCCAAAAAAACCATATGGGGAGCCATTGATTAGGACCGAATATTTTGGTGTCTCAATGCATTGTCGAATCTGTCCTATCCATATCGGGGGAAAATTCATGCCACGTAAGATCTCATAAATGAAGGACCAGCGGATGCTATCGAATGCTTTTCGAATGACGACCTTGATTTCCGTTCTGGCTTGGTGTCCTCCGTGGCTCAAGTATGGTACAAGTTCAATTGTTAGACTTCCGGAACCAAATAATATTGATTGGATTACATGCCCAGAATTCAATGTTTGACAACTTATGATAAGTGAATGATGTAGATGGCCAATCATTATGGGGCACTGTTAGAAACATTGTTTATTTGTAACCCCACCCCACATTTACTCTGCTTTACTAACAAGAAGGTTCATAAAACATGTGATTTTTTTTATATTACAATGAGATCCTAATAAAGATCCACCATGAAACAGATATTGAAACTCCAACTAAGGTTAGTCTAGAGTTGTAAAACGGGTGAAGCTGGCATGGGTCATGGCATGCCACCTTATTGACACGACAACACGTTAATGGCATTGCGTTAAGATATATAAGGCATGTTGGTCCAGTTTTATAACACGTGGACCATTCCCTCATGACACGTTAGTGAGCACAGCACAATAGACACGGCACGACAATTCCCAATAGACTAGGGATATAATATGTTAAATAAATATATTATCTCATTATTTTATCAAGTATATATAATATATTTGTGTTACATACGGTAATACATTTATATATTTTTTTTGTAATATAATATTGAGAAAAATAAAGTTTAAAATTTACAAAAAAATTTAATTAAGAGCTGCCCCGCTGGCACGCCCATTTTACACCTCTTCATAAAGATATACACTTTCGGGGGGAAAAAAACAGAGTAAAATGTTAAACTCAATCATTTTTATCAACTAAAACTCAAATCACACATGTTTTCATTTTTTTTAAATCGTAAACATCACTAAATGAATATATATTTTAATAAAAAGTATATATCAATTCATTTCGAGTTTAATGAACCTATTTTTAATAAGTGTAAAAAAAATTTAACGAGGTGTTTACATCATCTAACAAGGTATATGCTTCATTGAATTTGTAACAAGGTGTATAAAACTGTATTTTGAACCGTAAAAAAAATGAGTGTAACAACCCCCAAAAACAAAATATGTGAAGACTTCAAGCAGGGCTGTCCCTTCAACAATTGTGAAACCATATTATACTGCATAAAATGATTTTAACTTAATACCAGGAGTTATCAAATGTACCTCTTTACAGTAAAAGAAAACAGCAGCTGGTAGAATTGGAAATACATCACTACCATCATTTAAGAAACAAGACATTTTCAAATAAGAACAAAAGAAAGAAAGACTAAGTTATGACCTACCCACCTGTTTTTGGCGATGACTTACCCACCTGTTTGTTGGCGATTATTCGAAAGAATTTTCCGTGGGACCGGGGCAAACAGGCGGAGGTAGCTTTCCCAGCTCGACCATAAGGTCAGCCACGGGGAGTCCCTCCGATATCAAAAAAAAAAGTTATGACCTCTCAATAGCTGTTTCTGGCTCTTGCTGTGGATGAAATAATGATGATTGAATGTACAACAGGACAGAAGGTCCAGATGCGCCATTGTCATGCAAAATTTTCCTCAATCTGGATTCTGCAACTTCAGATTCTTCCAATGTGCACTTCTCTGATTATCTAGGAGACACTATTATAGACACGTGACATGAGGTTTGAAGATATAAATCATGGCTGGAGATCATATTCACTGTGATCAATCAAAAGAATGCAACTTGAGTCCCTATGTATGAGCAGCCACCCTTGCCCGAGCCACGGCATTCTGGTATACCTCTTCGTATTGTGCAGCTGAAGACTCCCAACCGAAATCCATTTTCATGACCTTCTGAACAAGCTTCTGCCAGTTTTCAGCACCACTCTTGTAGTGTTTGAAAGCACGTTCCAAGGTACGGCTTACTTCCTACAAAAACTTCAACAATAAATAAACTTGGAATAGTAGCTGAAGGGAGCATTTTTACAAGGGCTACAACATGGATTATCTTAAAATCTTGTTTCCAGAGACAGAATTTTTGGGCACTGACAAATTGAAATGGGATACCACCTGCTCATCAGGCATGGAAAATGTAAAGCCATTGTGGAACTGGACTGGTACTGTGTCATCATCTATGTCAAAAATGCTGCAGGTAACAATTAAAGTATTTCTTTAAAAACAATACTTTTGACCACATAGCATATAAAGATGAAAAATGAAAACAAATTGAAAGACATGGATAAACTAGTTAATTATATTACCTGTCATTCAACCCTCCTGTTTTTCTTACAATAGGCACGGAGCCATACCTCATGGCTATCATCTGCAGGAACAAAAACCTCCATAAGGATGTCTGAGGATTGACTTGAACTCCACATATATTTCATCTACATAGATATTCATGGCAATGCAGCTTCTTTCCTACTAATTCAGGAAGAAATGACAATATTGTGAACATTATAAAGTAGAGAAAATGGCATTAATACCTGCGTAAGGCCACATGGCTCAAATATAGAAGGGACAATAAGCATGTCAGATGCCGCATAAATGGAGCGTGAAAGAGCATCATCATACTTCAATACCAATCGAATATGGGGATGGTCTTGGAAATGGCTTGCAATGCCCTCAAACTCCCTCTGCAGAAATGGTAATGTCATTTCAAGTGATACAAGAAACTTTAAGAGTTTATGAAAATACACATGCAAGTTCATGGTCCAGTAAGCCACCAATGATGATTCCTGTTAATCAATGTTCAAAAGAATAGAACCCACACTGAAAAATGAAGACCCCTTTGTAAATTTTGACTCTCTTAAGTCAAAAAAATTGACTCACCCCATTCTTTTCTTTTGAGAAGTAAAAAAGAGGACATGGTTCATAACATTATTAAGATAAGTGATTGGGTGGCATAGCAGAAGGGCAAATTGCAAGAAAGCAGATAAATTTTATTCTAAATGAATGTATGTACATGAATATTTGTATTCACATAATGAATAAGCTATTACTAATTGCAACCAAAAATATGTCAAGACCAAGCATGTACAAAGAACCATCACCAGGCCACCAATGTTCACAAGAGTTTCATGGTCCAGTATATAAAATATATATTTGAAATTAAATCAACATGATCAACATGGTCATATTTGAAATTGCATAATTAAATTTCAAATGGTCATAACTTTCAAACCGTAGATCAGAATCGCTATTATAATATGTCCACGCGTTCGTATCGATGAGCCCTACAGGGAGGCGTGTTATATATAACACGTCTCCATGTTTACAAAGGAGGCGTGTTATATATAGCACGCCTCCCTAAAAAATCCAAAAATAAAAAAACCCAGTCAGCGCTGACGTGGCAGCGCTGATCGGGTCGAGGGTTAGTTTTTGCAATTAAAATTGGGGGAGGGTTAAAAGTGAAATTAAAATTTTTCAGGGGGTTATTTTTTAAAATTTCTCTAGTTTCTTCTTGGTATTAGACCCTAGGGTTTCACGATTTCATTTTATTTTTTATTCATCACCGGCCGTGGTGATCACCATTATTTTTTCCTCTCTCGAGTCAAGATTTGAGGTTTGCTATGGAAACCATGTAAACCATACCTTGATGAACATAATTATTCGTCCTGGTCGTGTTCTGTTTGATTATATTTGGCTAGTCGAGGTATGACAGGCCTGCTTCTTGGCACCGTTAAAAAGCCGGGAGCTAACGATGCAATCTTCGACCAGTGAGAGAATAACAACTGTATTATTCTATATTGGCTCTTCAACTCCATGAAGACCCAGATATGTAATATGTTCATGTATCATGATACATTCGACTCTCTGTGGGATGCACTGAAGAGGACTTATGCTCATGCCAGAATGACTCACGGATATATGAGTTATATAAGGATATTGCCCAAGCCACCTAAGGTACCCAATTTGTTACCAATTACTTTGGATTTCTTCAATCTCGTTGGGGGGAACATGCCAACTATGAGCCTATCTCAGAGTTGAGTAAGGAGGCTACCACGCTTGTGGTTGGCCGACTACAATGGCAAAAGACATGCGTTTCTTATGGGCCTTCAACCAGGGTTTGAATTTCTTCATGTTTAGATTTTGAATACCACACCACTTCCTACTCTATTTGAGGCATTTGCTATCATTAAGGGTGATGAGCATTGCCGTCAAATCTCGTCCTCAACGACCCCGGCGATTGGATGGCATTGGCGGCCAATTCTGGATGTGACCATCGTAGCCAAGGCGATGATGGTCATGGTCAGGGTTGTGGTCGTGCACGTGGACACAGCAACAGTGTGACTTGCGGCCACTGTGGAAAAACTAGGCATGAAAAAGCCAGGTGTTTTCATCTTTATCCACAATTGATGCAATCTCGCAATGTTGGAGCTCCTTCATCTACCCTCGTGGTGGTGGTGTTGATTCCTCAGTGCCAGCTAATGCTTCTACTGCTCTATTTAGGTCCTTTGATGCCATGGTTTGCGAGAGCCTTGCCTCTCATGTCTCTCATGCTGGTTTTGCTCCTCCTACATTCTCTGATGCTTCTACCTCTACTTCAGGTATACCCTCAGCTTACCATGTTAACCAATAAGAGTCTCCTACTTGGGTCATTGATTTAGGCGCTATTGAAAACGTCAAGTGAATCTCGATTGTTTGCTCCCTTGACATCACCTTTATGCAGAGAGAGGTATGTCGTGCTGATGGCTCACTTACACCTGTCATCAGTAAGGGTATTGTTCCTTTATCTTCCTCTTTATCATTGCACCATGTGTTACATGTTCCCAATCTTACTCTTACCCTTCTTTCTGTTAGCCAATTGACCAAGATTTGAACTGTTGAGTGACTTTTTACCCTGATCATTGTGTTTTTCATAACCTGCATACACGGAGGACTTTTGGTAAGGGGTATGATAGAGATGGTCTTTACATCTTTGGTGAACCACCCATCACAGCCCATGCTTCCAATTTGCCCACCGATCATTTGCATAATTTTTCTTTACAAAACCCTTGAAATAGTAAAAGACCAAAAAAACCCATAGAAAAAATTCGAGTGAACCCCCATGGGCCCAATCATCAATTCCCCTGCGGCCTTGCCCCCGAACCCCAAGGCCTCAAGCATAGGCCCAACAGGCCTATTCCACTATAATAACTCCAATATTATTCAACATTCTCCTCAAAAAGCTTCTCATGAAGCATAAAAGGGTGTCATGTGTTTCGTGTGTGACAAAAATCCCAATTTTTACTTACCAAAAAAAAATCCCAATTTTCCCTTATCACTGGCATGCAATTACACCTTGTTATATCCCTCACAATGACATACATTTCTAGTTCCTCTTACTTAAGAGATGCCTCATCTGAAAGCATTCACTGGTTCATTAGAATATAAAAAATAGTATACCCGATCTTGAGACACAATCCCCCGACATATTATGGAAGATTACATCTTAGCCAGTTCCCCTATCTTTACTATATCTGTTTATATATTCAAAGATGAGGCTCTTAATCTAGTACTTTGGGACCTAGCAAAACTTATCTTTGAAATCTTGAATTTCTTAACATCCTAAGGCCATCTCCAGTCCGTACTCAAACCTATACCCAAATTTCATTTAAAATTTCTGTAAAATCTTTATTTGATACGGTGTGTTCCAACCATCACTTTGTGTTTTACTTGAATCTATTAAAATTCTCATCTTCTTTTAAAGTCCTTCCTACAAACATCTTTACCATTCAACTTTTCTTCCCTCCAAGATATTCAAAGGTAAAAATTATAATCATCCTTTTTTTAAAAAAAAACAAAGGTAAAAATAAGATTTTTTTATTGGTGTAAAAAATAAGAAGTTAAAAAACAAAGATGAAGACTGAAGAAAAAAGACCACATGGTTTTATATAGTTTTTTTCTTTCTTTCTTTCTTTTCTTTTTTTGGGTTTCAAGCCGAAATTTTTTTTTTTTTTTTTTGGTGGGGGGTGGGGAGATTATTTAATCTAATGCATTGATTAAAGGTGAATTGAAGAAAAAAAACGCAATGATTGGAAGAAAATGTGGAGATGAAAATATTAAAAAAAAAGAGATTGAAAATTTGGGCAAAGATTTAAGTCTCCCTTGATTTGGGTAAAGATTTGAGTAAAAACTTGATTTGCTATGGGAATGGTAAATGGTTGGAAAGGTTTTTGGGTGACTTGTACTCGAATTTAAATTTGGGTAAAGGTTTGGGTATAGGATTGGAAATGCTCTAACAAGCACCATCTCTTTTTTATTGCTTCCAAAAAATTCTATAAACATTTATAGAATTTCAATATGAGAAGAGCATTTATTCACCCTCCATTTGGTAGCGACATAAGTTATTCCCGAATAGATAACTATTCTATTATAAATAACAATACCACTTAAATAAGTCATTTTTTATTTGGTTGTATTTTTAGTTATTCTCATTAGAACACGTAATAATGAAGTTTTTGTTGTTTGGTTGACTATGTATAAGTTGTAAATAAAAGGTGAATCAAATGTGGATAAAGAATTATAAAAGGTAAAAAAAAATCATTTGACATTTGGGCCCCTGATTTAAAGAGGTGATGAAGGGCGATTTGACATGTGATCTCTCTTGTACTAGTAGAATAGATTAGGTGAAATAACTCAATTCTAGCGAAAACCTGAAATACTAATAACAGTTTATTTTCACATATTTTGGCATAGATAATCACATATTCCTTATAAACAAACAGGTTTTTTTGGCTTATTCACTCTTATTTCACATCTATTCTTATATCCAGGGGCTTACTACACAACAAATATAGTTCTTTTTATGTGGCATTTTTAACCCCCAATTTAGGGTTATTCACCCCGGATAGCTATATTGAAATAAATAACAATCCATGCAGAATAAGCAAATTTATGTTTGGTTGTTTTTTCTTCTTCTTTTTTTATTCTTGGAAAATGTAAAAATGACTTTGTTGTTGTTTGGTTCACCTTGAATAGAGTAAGGATAAGTAATAAATGAAAGATGGATAAGAGTTTATAATTTTTAAAATGACAATAAGCATAAGAGATTTGTGTGTGATCCAATAGATGTATAATGTTTTTAGAATGTATGTGAGTAGGTGAGATAATTTTATCAAAATGACACAAAAGAGTATTTTTATGTCCTAATAATCAATTCCAACAACCCCTAAAATAGTTATCGGACATGTTTGTAGCTTATCGAGGCATAGCTATCGGGTTTTATTCACCCAAAACAAACATTTTTTCCTTATTCCCCTATATTCCCCCTTATTCCTCAGTTATGCATCACCCCAAACGAGAGGTAATCTAAGAGTATCTATGTCATCTATTTCTCAATATATGTCAGTTTTATAATGCTTTGATTTTGAGACAGAGTACGTTGCAAAATAAAACAATACGAAATGATTTGAAACTAGGTAGCAATTTGCAAAATACAAATAAAATAAATCAGGTCACAATTGAACCAGATCCTCAATACATACAAACTGGCCCATAAGAAGACAAGGATTCCCAGAAAAAAGGTGTCACAAGATCCTCGAACAGACACACGATTATGCCTTGGTTGTAGTGTCAAGGAGCGGGGTATAGAGTGCCAAAACGGGCATCGCTGCAATATAGGCTGATTGCGATGATAAGTGGATCTGCTAATTTGATGATTAGAGACTGATTGCAACAAAAATGAACTGAGATGATCAAAAGAATTCTTGGTAATGGTCGACGCCTCACTCTTTGATTGGAAAAACCACCAATGCAATTGCCATACTGAATAGAGGAGGATTCATAAGCCTTGTCTGTAGGAGACCAAGTGGAAGGGTGAAGAAGCTAGGGATATAGGTGGATATAAGCAGAAATTCAAGTACCAGGTCAGTCACACCTTTGAGGTGGATATCAGGACATCCACATTGTTTGATATGAGAAATTAGATATTTTGTTTTTCCTCAGCAAAACAATCTGAGTCCTGTATAACTACCCCTAAAGATGTCTTAAAGTTGACCCAAATCAATTCCTAAAGTTTTAGGAATTAAGTCCAAAATTATACGAAGATGAATATAAAAATTTATCAAAACACCTTATCACATGAAATTGCATAGAAAAAGAGTGACTTATGCAATATCCAATATTCTTTATCTCCAAATATATTGTACTGAAAAGAACAAACTTTCTAAAATACCTGTCCTAAAAAGGTTTACACTTGTAAATCTAGGTGAATCTGAATGGAAAATACTGTATTTCATTTAATTATACAATGAAATGATAACTAACTTTGGAGTCTTCTTAGTTATATGATATATCAAAAAAGATAATGCATCCAATGATCCCATCCCAACTAAGATAAGTGATTCTAGCTATTAAAACCATGATGGATTTTTTTTAGACACGAGTACTACTTTGAAAATATAAAAATATCAAAAATGTTTAGTTTATTCACTTCAGGAATAAACAAGAAATTATGCGGATAAAAACAACCTTTCCACAACCACATACTTATCATTACTTTGGACTTGGAAATTATTTTTTGTCACTATTAAAATATACATATGACAACTATTGTACTTCCAGATAAATATAAATGCCGAAGTAAGAAAATCTATATCAAAACAATTTCTGAACAGATTCACACTAGCAATAATCATAATTAGTTGGCTTTGAAATGGAAACAGGACCAAAATAGGCAAGGCCGAGCTGATTTGGGTATATCTTTGGCTTTGAACAAAATATAAATCTTGGTCAAGTTTCATAACCCATAATTAAATATCCGCACACTTAATGAATGTGTCTGTTATGGCAGTTGAGCTTTTCTTCAACCACATAGAATTTCTTGCAATATCAAATTACAAGAAGTATCCAGTTGAATTATCACTTCCATATCCATTCCAATGCAACCAAAGAATACAATGAAAAATAAGGAATGCTTTGTTGAGTAGAAAAACCATTACTTGTATGTGTGGCACTGGACTTGAACCCAAAAGCAAAAATTGTCCTCCCAACTCCACTGTTCGATATATAGCATGCCTGATAAGATGTACACCCTTTTGGGGAACTAGTCGAGTGACACAACCAACCTATCACACGAGCTTGTATACATTATTACATAAATAAATAAAATACAAAAGTGACAACAAAGAAAACATATCAGTCCACTATGTAAATAGTTAAAACCAAATAATTGAGAAACATGTTATTTTAATGTGTTCTTTCTATTTATCCAATACTTAGAGAAAGAAGATTCCCATTTGTCTGAAATTAGAATTTAGAACTAATGACTCGTCTGTGGTTTTTATAGCACTCACTCCCCAATATTTATAATTAATATTAGCAATTAATTGATGCATCTACAATGAATTCATAGTTTACAAATTTAATACATGCATGGACTGAATCTATACTACTGAATACATATATATATATATATATATGAGTAGACATTTTTAGTGTTGTATTACCAAACACAGATTAAAATCTACACATGATGTGGTACCTATATTCTAATTATTTTCATATTTTCTTCTCAAAATACAAAAACCTTACGCTGAAAGTGGGGGATCAAGCCGCGAAATTGCTTCCTAAATTGCCAATACTCCTAGAAAATTTGACACGACCTCTTTCTGCCTTTCATGGTGATTTTGGGAGAAGAATATCACAACTAATAAGGCATCTCTTCAAACATGAAGTAGCACTCCTAGAAGTTATACAACAAACCATTGGGTGAAAAATAGACATTCCAGAACCTTGTGTGTAGGGAAAGAAGTTAATAGTTCTAGTTGGCTAAATTGTGATCTACAGTGGGTATTCAACTTCAAGTAATGTCATATGTTATTGACTAATGACTTAAATAATACAAAAATATATATATATATCAATGAGCACCTCAGTCATAAGCTGGGGAAACCAGCACCATAGATTCCCTCTCAATGAGAAACCAGAACTTCATGGAACAGGAAGAGAGAAAGCAAGTTAAAAGCAAAAGCCTCAGTTGAAAAGAAGAGATTATAGAGTTGAATATAAATTATAATCAACTCTAAGATTATGTAAACTGCTGAATCCTCTCCATACAACAGTACAGAAATGAGAAAATTTTGAAGAAAAGTTTTATGACTAATCAAGAGTTGACACATGAAAATATATAAATGAAACGATTCGCAGAAAAAAGGCACAAGGAAAGCAGCAAGGATTCTAAAGGCTGTAACTCAGCCGAATTGACTTTTGACAAGCTTCATGGTAAAAAGGATTCACAATAGAAACTTCAATTTCTAAACATGCACTGCTAAGATTTAATCAGATTTGTGTTAAACAGGTATGCAATATTACCAGTGGTTGAGTTGCATCGGAAGAGGATAATTTCAGATACTTCCTTATAAAGTCCTTATTCCCCGCCTTCCCTTCAAGATCATCCGCATTGTACTGAAATCTGAGAAATGGATCAGTTGAAGGATTCCATGCATCGGTGTCAATTCCATTCAGAATGCCGATGAATTTTCTGGAATGAGAATTTAGGGTTGCATGAAGACCATGTCCACTCTGTAAGACCAAAGGAAATTTTAATCATGATTATTATAGCATATCACTATCAGAAACATTTCTTCTGAAAATTGAGAATCTAAAAATGTAGATATCTCCCAAAAAATGTAGATATATTTAACTCAGGAAACAGGATTTAAAATCATCCCATTCTTTTATCAGCTGGAAATATTAGCAGTCTGCTCAACCTATTCTAATAATCATAATATCATTCCCAAAATGCTGAACCCTATCTTCCCAAGCTCGTCATTATCTTAAGACTGTAGGAGCCAGAAGATATACTTTGATGTGTAACAAAACCAAACTAACAAAGAAGAAAACTCAAAGAATTCAACTTGTCGTTTCTTTAAAGACATAAATAATGACATATAATACTTTCAACCATGAATGACATTTAACATTCTGCCACTACACCAACTAAACACTCTATATAATGGTCACACATTAGCATTTTTTTCCTCCGATAGATCTTTTTCCCATGATTGGTAAAATATTTCACGTTCCAGCTTCATGAGTCAAACAACCACAACACTTATGTTATTATGCTAAGTTCAAATTGAGAAGAGAAGACAAAAGGGTAAACAGCAGTAGGACCCATGGACAAATTTGAGAGACAAGTAGCTCTGGAGAGCTGGGCAGCTTCATTCTTTCACAAGAATATTCTCAAAATTTCCAAAAAAACTACAAAACTATCATATAAATATAATTCATAAAAAAATGGGTAAGATCACTGTAAAGGAAACATAACAATCATTGTCACACAAGAAAATGGATCATTTAGAAAATATGAAATGGAGGAGTAAACATACCTCTGGGGTCCGCACCTCTTGAGCATAGGTTGGAGAAACGGTAGTAACAATATTAGAGAACACAATTGCACCCTGGAAATGCAGAAAAAAAAAATTGATTACATATATATTTTGTTTATTAAGAAGAAGATTCAAAATATTCCCATACCTTGACGGGGTTGACTCTATCATGTGCTGAATTGTCCTGCATTCTATCTGGTCTATTAAGATTGTGCACATCAAGACCACAGGATGCCAATTCTGATGCAGGTGCTTTCCCCTGATATTCGAAATTGTGGCACGTAAAGCAAATTCTAGCAGAATTAAAACCCTGGGATGCATATATATCCCAATAAAGAGGTGCCTAGAATAAAAAAATTATAATGCATCAGAAACCATGTCAAAAGTAATGACGGCGACCATGGGATGTGCTGCCATTCTGCACATATGAAATGCTCAGTTCAAGATAAAACTGGAGATATGAAAAATAAATAAAAAATAAAAAACAACCAGTGTGATGCTTACAACAAAAGCTGTCTGCCAATCATGGCAATGAATTATATCTGGTTTCTTGCCACCTTGAAAAAGCAGTTCAACTGCAGCACGGCTGAAATAGGAAAAGCGTCTGAAATCATCATGCTCCCCATAAAATTCACCCCTCCAGAAAAATTTATCAGGGTGGTGGGGCTCAATGAAATAGACAGGAAGACCTGCATTATCACAACTCTTATCAATTGGAGAATTATGCAACTTAGAAAAGCATAAATGAGGCTTCTTTTTTTTGGAAAAAGGAGGCAACTTTTTAACCTTCAACGGTTCCAACCCAAATTTTATTCTTGAATAGCTGACCGTCAAAATATGACTGCACCACAACATCTAAAACCTGAAAGAACATGTAGGATGTAGAGATTGAATAGTGAAATTCAGAGATGGATCTTCATCAGCTGCAGAATGGAAAACAGAAATCTTGAATTCTTTACCCGCAAGTCGCTAATGCGATCATCCTGCATGCAATCGTATTTCGGGAGAACAATTTCCACGAGATGTCCTTTCTTCTGTAGAGCTTTACTAAGACCAGTTACAACATCACCCAGGCCACCGACCTTTTATGTGAACATAACAGATTATTATTTACTGAGGTACATTGCAGACTGTAGAATTCAATTTCATAAACTATTAAAATACGGAATACATTTTTTGAAAGAAAGCAGTAGGAATTCTACCACCAAATTTCATTGATTAATTAGGGGTGCAACGCCATCAAACAAGAAAAGAAAAGGTAAAACAAAGCAGCAAACCCAGTAGATCAGCAATCTACCAGGCCCAAACCACTCAATGACCCCTTACACTCCCTCCTCAAGCACCAATTTCCCTCCCTCGATACTCATTCCCCTTGGCCCCCACACAATACTTGAAATACAGAATACTGGATAAAGAATTCCAAATAATGATGAGAAAGTGAATTATTAGTGCAAATAAAGATGAGCAATTGATGCCAAATGGTCCACATATACAAGAATAAAAGATTCTAACAAAAATGACACCCAATAGAAGAGACAGCACTGGCATTAAGTCAATAACTAATTTTGGCATTCCTTGTGTCCTTAATAGAACAAGTAACACAAACAAAAGCAAACTTCTTGCAATCACTAATATTTAATTTCCCCAATCAGTATCTGGACTTTACAAATGGAAGATCAAGTATACCTTTGCAACTGGTGCTATCTCTGCTGCAATATGAATAATGTGCAGTCCTGGACTGAAATACTCGCGGTAAGATCAAATGAACATGACAGTTGAAAGAGCTTTACAAAGTGGGGATACCCATCAACTATAACCACAAAGGAGAATGATATTACCTTGCCTGATCTGAAGTTAGTTTGAGAAACGTATCAATAGCCTCAGTTTCATTTTTATCCTTGCAAGCCAAGTACGCATCACGAATCCGGCCATCTCTCTTCCATGCCATTTCTCTCAGTATCTTTGCATCACTGGAGGATACTTTCTTCTCAAGCAACCAACCATCAATAATAAGCAGCAAACGACTCCAGAACTTCCAAGGCATATCATCCACAGGTTCATCCAGTGCCTTTCTCGTGCTCTCTTCTTTCAAAGTTTTAAGTGTATCCTGAAATTCTTTCACGGATTTTTGATATAATTGAATGTGAGATTGTATTTGGAGATCAGACATTTGAAGACGCTCTTCTAGTATTTTCACTTTGTGTTGCAAAAGATCATTATATTGCTGGGATTTCTCAGGTGAATATCTAAATGCATTTCCTTCATTCAAAGATTTTTCCAACCTATCGACTTTTTTCTGAAGCTCATGATTCTGTTGTAAAACCGTAATAGCTTCATCAGCTTGCTTATTGGCATTTTCAAGCAATGACTGCAAATTTTCAACTTTGACCTGCAGAGCTTCGCATTCAGCCTTAAGCATCCCCAGTTTTGAAACATCTTCCGGGTCAGCCACAGGTTGAGACTCCAAGTCTCTCAGAGTAGCCTCTAGAGTTGAACGTTCTTTCTCTAGTGATAATGCCCGTTCATCAGCCTCCTTAACAACCAAAAGTTTTGCCTTGAGTATTTGTATATCATCCTTCAGCAACATATTCTCTTTTTTCAGAGAACTAAGCTCTTCAACAAGAGATGGAAAGTTATCAGCATCTGATACAACGTCCATATTCAGAGTCGAATTCATGTTCTCATATGTATCAAGCTTACTTTCCCCAAATGCATCCCTTTCAGATATTTCAGATTTTAGCTTCTCAAGTTGTTTTTCAAGAAGTTCCACACGTATCTTTTCTTGTTCGGCAACTTTTATCTGTGCATCAGTTTCCGCCAACCTCGTCTCCAGGATGTTCATTTCTCCTTGCAAAGCTTCCTTCTCAGAAAGAATCTTGTCAAGATCCTGAAGAGCACTAACTCGAGCCTGATTAAGAAGCAAAATATCTGACAAGAAATGAATTATGATGATTCAATATGATAGAAGAACAAGGAAGAACATAGAGTAAAAGAGTAAAAGATTAAGAAGCAAAACTCTCCAATATCTTACTTTTCTCCGCATTTCTAATCATGCTCATCAAATCCTCAATTTTAACATTTGACAGATTTTCTCCACTGTGGTCTTCCTCATCCTGTATGATGCAAAATATAGTCTTAGGATTTAATTATTTCCCCACTTACATATTGTGGCAAGCATGAGCAGATGTTGATAAGAAATACTACCATGCAGTAAGAGCATTATCATGAGCATGAGTTTGAAAGAATGAAAAAATTGAAAATAATAATTGGATGTCATATCAATGTGGTAAAAGACTGGTGACAGTGTAATCAATGAATGGTCATACATGATAAGTGATAACTACTGCTTAAAGCCTAAGATGTATTCAAATCACAATCAATATACATAACTCTCTTAGAGATTGAACCGCAAGAGCATAACATTACACTCTGCACTATATCTTATCATTCTTGACCTGCAGGTCTGATATGGGCGAAAGCACAAAAAACAAGTCTGGGTGATCCTGTCAGTCTCCGGACAGGAATTTACGAATCCATAAAGGGTGTTCATCAATTCCACGAAATAATGATAAAGCAACAAGTCTACATAGGGCATTGTCAAGTTTACAGGCAACATGATCATTAGGATAAAAAAAACTAAAATCTGGAATAAAATATAGTTGACAATAGACTGAATTGAGATTTTATGGATTCCCTTTTATAAAGGCACAACAAACACAAGAGAATCCAGTCTTGACAATATATAACTAATATCCCAAACATAGAGAAAGGGTTTCTGCAACCATTTCTTGACCCAGGACCATGTCATTTGAACACCATAGCGAGGTCAGGATTTCAATTACACTCTTAGGCCCCTTTCACCTGTGGTAC
This sequence comes from Acorus calamus, assembly GCA_030737845.1. NCBI lineage: Eukaryota > Viridiplantae > Streptophyta > Magnoliopsida > Acorales > Acoraceae > Acorus > Acorus calamus. The sequence goes on from CM060860.1 coordinate 7,710,576, forward strand.
ATTGATTGGTATAATTATGGTATAAAGTTGAAATGGTATTATAATATCATTTAACACCAAAGTTTTTGGGAATAGCTCTGTTATCTGAATACCATTTTTGATCCTCAAAGAATGGTTTAACTAGTCCACATGAGAGATGGGTATAGATTAATAGCAAAGTCCAGCCAGAGATGAAAGTAGTTTATAATAAGATTACAATCGGTATTTAAAAAGATGCATAGGTTATACCAAAGTTCAGCCAGAGATGAAATCTGTTATATAATAAGTCTATAGGTAATACCAAAGTTAAGCCAGAGATGAAATTTGTTATATAATATGTCTTTTAAGTTTCCAAATATAACAGTAGACTCCGTTCATCAATGTTACAATACATTATATACTGATATATTTAGCCAAAAAATCTCAACCCATTGCCAAGTGGCATTAGGGGGCGTTTAAAAATGCATTTGAGCGCGTTTTTGCTTTTTAAAAAAGCGAAAAGCACAAACGTGTTTCCAAACGCCTCTGCAAAAGCAAGCTTAATTAAAAAGTTATTTACAGTTTTTAATACAAAAGTATGTGCTTTAAAAAGCGTAGAAAGTGAGCTTTTTAGGAATCAAGTTTATTTAAACCACTTTATTTAAAATCATACTTTTCCACTGTGTTTCCAAATGCACCCTTAATGCCTATCTGAAAAGCATAAAAAAAATATGGATATCACAAAATATGGACCTCTACAACATTGTTGGGACATGGGCAAATCCCCCTTTAGCTTATTGGATAGTTTCTCTCCAAATAGTTAGTGTTATTATTATCGAATCACCAACTTTCATCATGAGAGAAGACTCATCCAAAATTCATCAAAAAAAAAATAAGGTGATCTAGATAACTCCTTTTGTTTGGATTGCTTTGTTGCACTTTTTCCATCCATTGTACTAATATGTTATAACTTTTGCCTCACTGGAATCAAATCTTCAATAGGTAAAAGAAGCCAGCCAAAAATTGGCTCAAATCATTCTTGAGCATAAAACTATTACGCTCTGGTCCAATGGCACATACTTTGTATGCAATTGTTCATTTGTTTGTATATCATGGCTCATTCTCTATGCTTGAAACCCCATTCCTGATTACATAAATAGGCCTGGTGCTCTAATCAAAATAATCTATATCACTGACATCCTATTTCCAGTTCATATAATAAAAATGTTATTACCATTGTAATAATGATATCCATCTGAAAACTATAATATACCGAAGAAAACCTCATGATTCATGTCCAATAAAAAGAATAAGTCCTGACATACTCAACACAAACTCTCTCCACCAATAGAATATCCGTATACCCATGCAGCAAGGGCCTCCAGATTACATTATTTTCGGATAGGTACCACAGTGGAGCATGGGAAAAATTGAGGACAAAATCCTCAGATATATCAAATTAGAATTTGAAATAAATTGAAGTGATTTTCTAAGAGAGGTTTCTAAGGTGTGTGATTTGTTAAGTATGGACAAAAGGAATACGTATACTCCATGATTTACAAATTTCTGAACAAACTTAGCCAAGGCAGTCAATCAGACCTCGGTAGTTAGAAACTTCTTCAGCATTTCAACTCCTCAGACCTGCTGAAGAAATAAGAGGTCAGTAGGTCACTATGATATGTTGGAAAAGGTATTAGGATAGAACATGGAAGGACTGTGCGCAAGGACACTCAATATCTGCTAGACTTTTGTAGAAAATTGAAGGATCCTCTAGGAGTACCTTAAATATAAGTATGATTTTGTACATTTCTAGACAAGCTCAATGCAAAGGCAACCATATAGACCAGCTTTTACCAAAAAGGTAGCTATCACCACCCTACACCTCAATAAAAAAAAATACAAATTAAACATAACATGCTTACAGGGCATTGGATATTTCATGAATATTATGAGAACTATGATTCGGAAAGAAAAAAATTACATAATAATCTACTTGATGATTACCACCAATTTATCTTCCAAGAATGATAAACCTTCAAAGCTTTGCACATCTGCCTCCAGAGAGTTGGTGTTAGAATCAAAATTAGAAACAGTTTCCTGATCAGGATTCGACTCTGAATCTGCATTAACAATTGAAACTTCGGTGCTATCTTCGTCAATTGGCTGGACATTCAAATTCAATGGTGGGCGTTCAGGGGAACTTTTTTTTGCTTGTTTCCTCCTATTCTGGAAGCTGCATGTAGTGCAATATATCAAGTACGAATAAGCAAGGAACCTAATTAAAATAAGTCTAAACATGAAGCAATCTAATGGTTGCATACTAGCACGATCAAATAACAAAAGAGAAAAAAAAATTGGTTGATAGTTGAGCATACATAAATTATCTTTAAACATGGAAATACAGTTTTCACTCAGCATGGGATAAATAAATTATCTTCAGATTCTCGAACTGCCATACATCTTCAAAAATGCTAAAAAGCTTATCATCCAAATCCGTCAACAACATTCGCTATACACATCCTGCTTCTGGTTCATAATTAAATTCCCCCCTCTTTCAAAGTTATCACTCACTCCAATTGCAAAAACTGACCTTCACACTCCTGGGTGTTGCACCCCCCAAAATTATTTTATTTCCTCAAAAAAAAAAAAAAATTCACACTCCTCAGAGTTTGATAAGTAATTCATTCAAAACCGCAATGAAAATAATTAATAGATGCAAAAGCACTCATACAAACCACCCTAAAAATTCATCCAGTATGCACTATTCGATATTGAGCGATGACGGAAAAGGAAGGGGACAAAGATTTTGTCTCAACAACTCTGAATAATAATAAATAATAATAATAATAATAATAATAATATAACATGCACAAAAGTAGGAAAAACCTGGAATTCCTCTGCCGCATCTTGCAAGACACGGGAAGGGATCGAAGGGAGCGAATCCCGACCTTCCGGTTGAAGCTCAGGCTGAGGCAGCAACGGCCGAGGGATAATGCGGAGATCGCCGACGCCATGAGAGCAGAAGATGCGAAAAGGGACCTTCTTTTACTATTATGTATGCAAAACGCGGTGTCTGAAGCAACTCCGATGTGTGTGAGGACTTGAAAGATGACGAGGATTCTCGGCCGTCCGTGAAAGATGGGAGGTCCTATGGTGCCGTCATTGTTGATAGGTCTATCCGTCTTGGGCGGTGGAGATCCGGCATAGACGCGTGGGAGGCTTTTTTAAAAAGTAGAGGTTACGCCGCGGTGGGGGGATTTTGCGTGGGATTTTCGTTGTTCACAAAATAAAATGAACGGTTTCAATCCCGAGATTTTCTGAAAGCGACGAGATTCCAAATAAAGAGAGAGGACTCTGGGGACATTTCAAATCTCTTGTTAAGTTCGGATCATAGATTCTCCTCCACAACTCAAAGCACTGTGATGCACACTACTAATGAATGAGACAGAATACAATCGGAATTGAACGAGTCTTTATGTAGGTAAATAAATAAAAAATTGAAAAACAAACCGACATTTACTTTCAAATTTAGTTTAAATATTTTGAAAATAATATAAGAAACCCATATATTTTCATGATATTTTAAAATAGGTTTTTTCTTTTTCTTTTTTTTTGGAAAAGATAGTAGGTTTTTGCACTCATATTAATAGGTGTTAGGGATTTCAGAGTTTGGGATGCAATCAATCTAAAGGAATAAACAAGCAAATCAAAAGCAAAGACACAAAAATTTACGTGGTTTAGCAAACCTTGCCTACGTCCACAGAGCACACCAGAGATCAATCCACTATCGAAGAGAAGTTTTTACAACGGTCACACCGAATATAAAAACCCTAGAACCTAATGAAGAAATATGAGATGCCCTTTTATATTGACATCTCATTAAGGACAAAAAAGTCAATACACTGAATACACCAAAAAAAAAATCTCGAGGCGTTGCCCCCAGACCCCACGAGCTGCCAGCGCCCCCCCCCCCCCCCCCCCCCCCCCCCCCCCCCGTCTCCGCCCCTGCCTAGGGGTCTAGATGAACATTCCAACAGCCTACATTCATAGCTGAAGAATATAATAAAGTAAACATTTGGTATCCTAAAAAAAGGATAGCCCATTCTTGAAAGAATGTCTAACTACGTTTACAAGACACAAGTGAAAAAAGTGATTGTGGTTGTTGCAATACACAATTTTATCATCGAACAACGATTGATGGATGAGGCACTTAATCAGTTTGGTGAAGAACCTATGAGTGTACCACTATTAACGAATGATGAAGGAGATAGCAGTGTAAGACAAGACAACATTGATGACATTGCAATGTCAGCCTAGTAGGATTCAATCATGGATCAAATTGTAATTGGAACAAACTGAACCGTTAACTACTCGTAACTATTACCACAACCTACTGCATTTTTAACAATATTAAACACCTATAACATTTTAGTTCGTTTATGCCTATATCATTTAGATATACAAATATTCATGTATATGACCGCCTTATTCATCTTGACATAATTACTTGAATTGTTTTAAGCAAATGCAATCAGTGGTAGTGACTATGAATATGCCCCAAGACCATCAATGTATTCGGACACTGGCGTGAGCTATTGATGCATGATTTTTTCCATTTCCTATGTGGATGGTTTGTATTTGATTCAGAAGTGAATTTAAACTGATGAGTGTATTTTTATTTTTGCTTGCTATGTTGAATTTTGGCTTCATGTGATGGTTAGACGTGTTGTTATTGTACTTAGTTGTGGACTAGTTAATTTGATCGTGGTGAATTTCGAGTTGAATGTAAGACTTTGAAATTGTTATTCTTTATGTTAATGTGGGATGTGTGGTCTCATTGATTAATTCAAAATATCTATGTATAATGGCGTGCTCAATTGAATTTATTCAACCAATTGCAAGGCAAATTCTGACCATCTATTATTCCTTTTTAGGACTGGGTTGGACTGCAGCATGGAAGGGGTGATTTGGTCCCCTTGCACAAGGATTGGAGAGTACACATAACTACCCTATCCAATGAGAGTAGGTCTGCCATTTTAGATAGATACCATCATATAAAATATATATTTCAGGTGGACAAAGCACATCGATTATGTTGGATGACATAAAAGGTCATTGTACATAACACCAATCACACAATGTGAGTCAAAACATACATACAAGTCTAACATGACCCTAATAAGAAATCCAAAAATTACATGTTGGTGGGTTGAAGTCCATAGCTAGGACATTACATGTGCTAGAAAATAAGAACTACAAAAACCAAATTAATGATCAACACAAGAAGATAATACAAACAAACATGCAATTGAAAACATGAGTTATTGGGAGAACATAAAATGTCAGTTGGGAAGGCAATGCTAATTGAGTTGGTACGACACTCCGAGGAACAAGGCCAATGTGGGAAATTATGCCCCTAGCCCTGTATGTTGAGACAAGTTGCAAATGGAGGTCCAGAGGGAGGAAAGCAGTGCCACTTAGTCTCTTCGGCTTGTGTTTGTACTGGGCTGAGGTTTGCACGAGCAACACTGAGGGCATACTTGGAGATGAATTGATTGGCCTCCACAGCACTTTGAAAACCCTTGTATAATGAGTAAGCCAATCAATCGAACGGATACGGATCAGATAGGCTCATATTCATATCTGAACTGAATATCCAAAAAAATATCCATAAATATATGTATCCCATCCAAAAATTCAGATTCATATACAGATAATTATCCAAAATATCCAAAAATTCAAAATGATTATGGAATAATTAAATTATCCAAATATACAAGATCTAAAAATAAAAAATCATATATCTAATATTTGAAATATGTAAAAAATCTAATAATTACCTAGTATAAAACATAAAATTATAAGTATATACATAAAACATTACATGCTTTAGAGTAAAAATAAAAATAAAAACTCATATTAATCCAAAAATTATAAATATATAATTAAATAAATAATAATATAATAATATTTTTGGATACATATATTTTTTGGATCGGATACAGGCATATCTGTATCCCATCCGAACATTTTCGGATACGGATAGTTTTTTCGGATACGGATACATATGATTTTTTGGATATCGGATATTTTTTAAATTTTTGGATACGAATTCGGATCGGATATGAATATTTTTTCAAATAATTGACAGGCTTAATAATGAGTCCTTGAACTGATTGACTTGTGCAAAGCATTCACACCAACTCGTAATCTTGTATACATCCCGGGTTTTTGCCTGTAGCTACCGCGTAGTAGCTAAAATTTCTCATGAAACTATGAAACGTGTATCCAATTGGGTGACTGAATTAATTATATGGTTCAATAACATGTATCCATTCATTCATCTATAATAACCAACTTTATATTGAAATGTTTATCAAATAAACTCATCATGATGGAGATTAATGTAATAAGAGCAGCCATATATGTTCTAAACACAAAACATTATTACCCATCAAATTGTTCTACGGTATATGCTAAATTCATTTAATTAATTCTGAAGTAATAACATGACACCAAATTGAAATAACATACACACTCTCTCGCTCTAATTTGGGGGGTTGGTTTCTCAACTTCTAATACTCCTTATGCTATCCACCTTTCATTGAGATACATTCAGCCAGTCAACCTTTATGTTCTTACTAATTAACTTTTGATGGCATTTATTAATCAAGTTATTCCTAATTGAGTAGATACGATCTGGTTCTGATTTGATATACAGATAAGTCCAGTAGTACAAGTCCAAACTTGATGTTTTTTTCAGTTATTGACCATGATGATCATGTTTCATATATTCCAATCATCTCATATTAAATATTTTTGATCACTTCCTATCACCAACTATGATGTCTGAGAAAACAGTAAAAAAACCATAATCAAGGTACATGATCAAGAAGACTGCAAATAATAGAGCAACATATATTGCATATTCACAACACATAAGGTTCTCCATGGGGAGTTTGAAACTGAGATTAGATAAGTTGTTTATACAGCTACCATTGATGGGTTCCAGTTATCAACTCCATCTATCAACATAACCCATTAAATTAATGTGCTTTTCTTTTATAGTGTGAAGCCTTTTCATGCACAAAATGCGCCACCGAAACAACAGAGGCACCAATATTAAACTCTTTACAACATAATATAATTATCTACACACCGTAATTATTCACAATTTAACAAAATGATTGCGTGAATCTTGAAAGAAACACACACAAGAATAGAGATTTTGAAATGTCTGATTATCATACACATTACTTAAAAAAAACTCATTGAAAAAAAATCAAATAGGCATATAAAAGCAGGGAAATGGTTTATATGATCCGTTGCTTACCCCTTCTCTTCTGCTCTTTCCATCCAGATTGGAGGCGATGAAGTTTCAAGAGCTGCTCAGCCGATTAGGGAAAGAAAATGAAATTATGGCTTTTTCGAGAGGGGTGGTTGTGGGACATAACGAGGGGCGTTTTGGTAAAAATGGACATTCGGCATAGGCAACGCAATCCCCCCCCCCCCCCTCTCAAATAAGCAATGCATACATGTGGGATGCACACTTGACCCTGACTATTGTTGAATCCCAATCTGAATGCGGCTTTTGAGGAATGCGGGTTTGTGGAACTCTAATCCAAACATACCCTAAGCCTCCATTTGGATACATAATAAGACTTATTCCCGGGTATACTGTTATTCTGGCGTAAATGGGTATAGCAGTGGAATAATCAATTTTCTGTTTGCTTATGTTTTCAGTTATTCTCACTGAAAATGTAAGAATAAATAGTATGTTGTTTGGTAGATGATGAATAATGTGTGAATAAGTTAATGGATGTAATTTATTAATTTAGAAATGATAGATATGTAATTTTAATTTTGTTTTTTTGTTTAGATTTCCTACCTAACTATTGCCAGTTTGTGCACCCTCACTTCACCTGAATCATCAAAAATGTTTTTAAGTGATAATGTGCACTTTTGCTCATTAAAAGGGGCAATAGTAGCCTATAGTGAAATAAAAACCTGTTAAAATGGTCGGTTTAGTACCCAAATTCATGTGTTATGCAATTACCATGTAAATTATAAATGAATGTTAAACAACTAGCGGAAGATGTGGTTTGATTGGTCAAGAAGACAAAGAATTGGAGATCTATAAATCACTGCCTATTTGAGAGGTCACGGGGGGTTGGCTTTTTTTTATGGGACATGTGCAACAGTAGGGGTATAGCTAAAAAAAAAGAAAAAGTAGTCCTGTGGGTCCCACATATTTGGATAGATGGAATAACTCTAATTCAAACCTTTCTATGACATACTTTCTATGGAATCTCAATGCAAGGGTTATCCACATTTATCCTGACATACTTTATACCAAGTTATCCACGGGTTGAGAACCTCTGTGGGAATGCCACAGAGGGTCTATGTAGAGACCAATTAAATGTGAACACGTGTGCGCATTTGTCACGTGATAGCACGTGAGTGAACTAACGGGGAGACAAAATGTGACGCCGTCAAGTCCATCGATAGAACAATCTCTCTTCCCTCATTTACCATTGCAGAAACCCTGGCAAACCCTAACCACCACCACTGAAGCCCTTGACCGCCATCGAAGCCTTGGACAACCACCATCTCTGAAGCCCCTGACTGCCACCGAAGCCACAAACAAGGTAAGTAAAATCTTATCTTTCCAATTGTCTTCTTTTCATATGGATTTTGTTTGTTTTGGTGATTCGATGGGTGGATCATTCCTCATTTCGGTTGATTCAGGGGTTTCAGATGAATTTGTGTGTTATTTCAGTGGATTGTTTAGAATTTCATTTTAATGACATCACTTTTGATTTTTTTGTAACTTGGATATTCTAAAGTTGGTTTTCTTATAAAAACTGATGTTCTGTATTTTTTATAAAAAAAATTGTCATAAAAGTTGGTTTTCTCATAGCAACGACGCGAGCTTTGATTGACAAATTGAATCCAATCAACACGTTCAAGAATATAGTTTAAGAGAACATTGAAGTTCTCATGATGCATACCAAATTATGGGTTTGTGGAGCTATTGTGTCTGTTCATTTTTTTACACGTCTAGTTATGGGTTGATGGGTTTTCCACATCTATGGGTTTTTTTTCCTTCAAAACAGAGCATGCTTTTTATGGGTTTGATGTGTTTGTTCTTTTTTTTTTGCACATCTAGTTATGGGTTTTGGACTGATTAATTCTTATCAATATTGTTTTCAGGTAATAATTGATGGGTAATTTTCCATATTATATAGTAGACAATGGAAGAATTCTAAGTGTATATGCATCCTAGTCTAAATGCAAACAAGTTAATGGATTCTCCGATGCAGACTAATGGTTGTGATTGTGGGGATCCTCCTGCTCATCTTGCTGAAGATGTAATTGCCAATGTTGAGTTTTGTGCTATTTTCATATTTTTCAGTACTTATCTTTAGACTTCATGTAATGGTTTATCATTTTCAGACTTTAGTTTGTAATGTTAATATTTGAAGTTTGTTTACATAAACTGCATATGGTCTTCCTAATGGTTGTAATTCTATAGTGTTTTTTTTTATAAATGATGAATGATAAGAATGATGAAAAAGGGATGGTCTTCAGTGAATTGTTCAAAACAAATAATATCTAGCCATGCTTTTAAATCTGTTTCAATGAAAAAATATACCAGCCATAATGAAATGTCATTTGTTTCATTCACTATTAAACACATCAATAATTTGTTGGCATGCACCTTACACAGAAAATTTAAAAGGTGGGGGAGGTAAGGTGTGCATAAGAAATGAAAAAAATATACACATGCTTTCAAATCTGTTGATCATGTATTCAAACTCAGTCCTGCAACAAGACAACTAATTCCTCACCTTCCACAAAAAACATATAAAATAGGTCCCAAACAATGACATCTAAAAAAAAAAGTTCTAGCCAGACCACACATTTAACAGTACATTTAACATTACATATTTAGCAAATAAAATCCTACGATGAACCCTTAAACACTTAAGAAAAATCAAACCTACCAACGACATTCAGTAATCTGTGCTTCTCCTCCATTCTTCAGAAAAAATTAGAAGCCTGACTCATTTGATTATGATCCAATAAAAAAACCGATATCAGATCCAACAATTTTTTTTTATAATAGATAAAAAAACCCATATCAGATCTAACAAAAAAAAATCAATATTAGATCTAACAAAATCGCCAAAATCAGATCTAACAAAACAAAACCCAATACCCGCTGCGGGCTGCTGCAGGAGTCACGGGACCGTGAATCGCGGGCGGTTGCAGGAGTCACGTGGGAGGCTGCAGGAGAGAGGTTAGGGTTGGTTTTTGTGATCTAATATGGGTGAAGAGAGCATGATAAGGGAGACGATTGAATGAAAAAGGAGATCACATGATACCATATCACGTTGAGATCAATGGACTGGACGGCATGAGTTTTTTTTTTCTTCCCTGTTAGTTCACTCATGTGCAGGGCGGAGCCAGGAATTAGAATAAGGGGGGGCCAAAGGGCCAAGTGAACGACTAAGATAATTTTTTTTAAAATAGATATATGATAAATTAACAGTTGAAAAATGATAATCCTTGAAATAATGACTATTGATTCATATTAAAAGATTTTTTACTTATTTTTTTGTATTTAATGATCTAAAATAATTTATAAAAGAGCTAGGAAAAAAACTTAAAGTCTCATTATTCCCACCACAAAAAGATATAAAAAAATGAAATTTCAAAATTTTTAAGAATAAATATGAAAAAAATAATTGACCACAAAAACATACAACGATATTCTTCAAGCTTATATTCAAAAAGAGATTTTAAAATTTAACTTTTAAATATTTGAGAGACTCAATATAGTAATGATGAAAAATCAAAATAAACAAAAAAAAAAAACTAGAACATCCAAATAAGTGATTTTTTAACCCTTCAAAATCAAATACAAATATTCTCGTGCAAACAAATCTTTTTCACAATTTTTTTAAAAAAAGAAGACTCATAATTTCAAATCTCAATGGGAGAGCTAATACACTCGGTTCATTTTGCCACCCTATTTTCATTTACCATGTCAAATGCAGTATATAAAATTAGTTAATGAAGTATATATTGTACTATATTCGTATACACTATTATAGAAAATGTAAATAAAATATATTGATTTATTTCATGTGAGCATATATTTTATTTTCATAAAAGATTAATATACTCTACTATATAATTATATACTTCAAAAAAATCAAATGTATGCATTCTCAACAAGATGTAAATGAAACTGCACGTAACATTTTTCAATACTCTTTTGAAGGGTATTCTTGTAAAATTTAAAAAATTTATATCGTATAAAAACCCCTCAAAAGGGTATTCATGCAAAAATTAAACCTTTTGTGGGTACTGGGAATAGAATTTAAAAGGGGGTATTTGACAATATAAGATTTTAAAGGGGGTAAATATGCAAAAGACTCGTTCAATTATAATAACTTATGTTGAACCATGCAACATTTTTCATGAGCCTTGGGGGGGCCCGGGCCCACCCCGACCCCTTTTGGCTCCGCCCCTGCTCACGTGCTATCACGTGACCAATGCGCACACATGTTCGCATCTAATTGGTCTCCAGAGAGACCCTATGTGGCATTCCCACTGAGGTTTTGAATCCGTTATCCATGCTTCCAAATAACAAAAAATATCTATTCTCTGTTTTTCTCACTTATTCCTTAGACTATTATTTCATACCCAAATGGGAGCTAAGATTAGAGAGCTGAGGTGGCAATGCTAACCAATTAAATGGGTCCATGTCAGTTTTAAAATTTAAAAAATATTCCGGGGGTGTATGTAGAACTGGGGATGCCACTTAGCGAAAGCGGACGAGGTGCGTTTCAGCAATGGAGAATGGTGTTAGGAGCATAACCGCGGGGTGGGTAGCCTTTGGTTAAATGACTCTTCTAAGTTTCTAATTAAGGCATTTTGAAATCAGAAATGAAATTGAGTGGCAAATTTATACCTTTATTAAAAAAAAGGGGGTTAAAAAAACATGGATAATGTTACGTTCAGCTCTATTTTTAGTCTCAATTCCAGTCTACATGTGTTTTGAATTTAAAAAAAATACCTCATCTAATGATAGATGCTTTTATAAAAAAATGAATTGCATTTTTAGAAAATGGCTCTTCGGGTTCGAGTCATTGCTATTATCGGCAGGGCATGTCTAGTCCCACAAAAAAAAAAAAAAACGGTGTTTTGCTATCTCACTGATTCGACCAGTTCGATCGGATTTGGTCGCCATTTCAGGTTTTGGGCGACCGGACTGGGTCGTCATTTCAGGTTTTGGGCGACTAGATTTAGTCATCATTTCAGGTTTTGGGCGACTAGATTTGGTCGTCATTTCAAATTTTGGGCGACCGAACCTGATCGAACAGGATTTGTAATAAAGTTTATAATTTTTTTCTTGAAAACATAATTCCACGACGTGTACCTCATTGAATCCTTCATATCACTTCAAGTCTGAGTTGTAATATAAGGAGAATAAATCATTATTCTTAAATGTAGAATATAAGAACAATTTTTTTTACTTAAGTTATAGACATATTTCAAAAGCCAAATATAAAATGTGTTTGGATCAATTGGTAGATTTTTTATTTTCAAACAATAAATCATCTTAACTACGAATTCAAACGAAGCTTAAAAATGATATATGTTTGTCTAATAAGATATTTTTCTATAAAAAATTGAATTAATTGAAAGTATACATACTTACATTTTTTTCAGTCCCTTAGCTGTTATTTGGATAAAAGAATAAATGTAGAATATGATGAATAAACCCAAAAATTTATTTATTTACAAAAAATAAGTAGATGTAGTTCTGAACCCTGTTCGATCAATTACGGTTATCCAAAACCTGAAATGATGACCAATTACGGTCGTTTAGAATCTGAAATGACGATCAAATCCGGTTGTCCAAAATCTGAAATGACGATCAATTTCGATCGAACTGGATTGCTGAAAACAATAAAACTCTGATTTTTTTTTTTTTTATTGGTGGGATGAGAAAATTGTTTGGTGGGATAGACACGCCCTATCGAGCGAGCCTCATCAGAGCAGAAAAAACGTGTGGTGGTTGGAGGAAGCAGACCGTAGAAGACGACGATGTTAACCGCGGCCTGCAATCCCTCCTTCGCCACTCCACCACCACCACCACCACCACCCAAACTACGCCTCCCATCTCCCCCCACCACCACCAACAACAGAAACGAATGGCCCCACAAAATCCTCCTCCAAGCCTTCGCAGGCGCCCTCTCCTTTGGCCTCATCACCTCCCCTCCCACCGCCGCCTCCGCCGCTGCCGCAGTCCTCCAATCTCCATCACCGCCGACCGACCTCTGCCGCGAAGAAGAGGAGGCCGTCTCGGTCCCCGAGGAGGAGGAGGAGAACCGGGTGTTCACGAATGAGGGGATCGTGGAGGAGGCGTGGGCGATTGTCAATGAAGGGTTCGTCGACTCGGGGAATGGCCGGCGTCCGTGGTCCCCCGAGGAGTGGCTGGTAAAATTTCACCACTTTTGCCATTGTTCGGATGGATTGTTTTGTTGGGGTTGAAGAATTGGAGTTTTGTGTTTGATGAAGATTGATAACACAGTAATAACAATTGTCTGCAAAATCCAGAAGGACCATTGATTGAATTGGCATGACAAGTGATCAGTCAGAGTTTATAAGGTTGATCTTATTTGATTCTAGTATATTTGGTCTGTTGTCCCTCAAACGGGTTATTTCTTCTGCCATTCTGGTTAGTCTTTGTTCTTAGACTTTTTGGAGTGTTGATCTTGATCACCGAGTTAATGATCATGATTTTGTTCAATCATGCATTTCGTTGAAGTTTCTGCTTAATTGTGTAATTGTGTTGTTTTCAGCAAAAGAAAAAAGATATCCTCCAAAGCCCCATCCAGACACGGTCAAAAGCACATGAAGTTATTCGAAGAATGTTGGCTAGTTTGGGTGACCCGTATACACGGTTCCTTTCTCCATCTGAAGTAATTTCTTATAATATACACGACTTATTTTGGTGATTTTACATTGTGTTTCTTTTATTTTCTTCTCTGAATCTTAAATTAAGTATTTATATTGATGCAATTTTAGGCTCTTTGATGGTTAAAGGTTGCTCTTTACCCTTTTTTGATCACTATCCTTGTAATTGCAGTTAGTCTGCATAGTTATTTTTTTTATAGGAAAATGTTAGGGATAGTCTTGCTGACAATCCCATGCTTTATTTTTTTTTAAATTTTAAACATCGTCTGCTTTGATGAAAAGTATGTAACACTTTATTTCGAATCGAATGAACTCATTTATAGCAAATGTAAAAAAACATTATCGAGTTATATACTCCATAAGTGGATGGTTAATGAGGTATATGAGACTGCATTTTGGGCTGTAAATAGGACTGCGTGTAACAGTGCTCATTTTTTAATCAATCACGAAAGATGATTCCTCATGATCGCAACACCTGAGGCCCTCTAGTGTAGTGGCGGCTCCGAAAATTTTTATAGATGGGGTCATTTAAAAAAATAAATTCCACAAAATTTTCAAAAAACTACTCTTATCATATATTTATCAAAAACATTTATTTTTCTTTTGAAAATAGAACTTACATTAATAAAAAATAAACCATCAAAGAAAGAAGAAGGATTTTCAATATATAAACTTTTACAATTTGGGGGGTTGAAATATAAAATCTGGGCCGGGGTCAATTGGTGGGTCGGGTTGCCATGGTTTGAAAGGGTGATAGTAGTAGTTTATTTGTTTTTTTTTGTTTTTAATGTGATGAGGTCAATTGACCCCACCACATTATATGTGGCGCCGCCCCTGAGTGTAGAGAGTATATTTAATGCATGCACTCTACACGTAGTAAATTGTGATCTTTTATGATTGAAGAAGGGAGTGTTATATATTGGAAATAATCATAATATTGAAGACAAGATAATGAAAGAAATGGAGATGAGAAAACACGCAAATAGATGTGTAAATGAGCGAGCGGCTCAATATTGGATGATGTATACTTGAATTAGAAAGTGGAAAGTCAATGATATTAGAATGCAAATTTGATCAAAAGAACATTCACATCCACAAATATTGAGATATCTTTTTCTAAACAAGTTGCTCAACTTACTACACTACTAAGCAAAAACAATCAAACTTTATGTGTTTGAAGCTGGTCAAAATAGAAGTAAGCTTCACTGTGACCCAATCCCACTCTCATTGAAGGGTTTTGTAATTGATTTTGGATCCCATAAATATGGTTTAGATGTAAGAAGAGAGACAAATAATTTTGTACAAATCTTCTTTGTATTGGTGATGCTTTAGAGCTCCTTCACTTTATGTAGTTGTCCAAATTAAAATATTAATTTATTGATTTCCATTACTTTTGTGGGTGTCATGTATGTACCACTTTTCGATTTGTATCATATGCCAAGCAAATAAATTGAGCCCAAGCATGCACACATATCTTGTTTAGCGTACAAGCTGAGCATGAATAATCAACTCATTAGGCTTGTAAAATGACCATTCCAGAAGATCAGTGATTGGCACAAATGTAATTTATGTATGAACATGGATCTTTTAGCATTGCTTGGTCAGTGGTACGCCCGTTGTCTCGTCTAAATGAAGGAATCCAGATGGACTACTATGTGCTCTATGTTTGATTGAATTCAATGGTTAGATATTATGCTCGTGTCATTTGGCAAGGCCTTATCTCAGCTGTTACATTTACTGTAGTAGTTGCAATCAAAAGTCGCTCCCAAACCTTAATTCTATAACTCTCTCTAAGTGCCACCTCACTTTTGATGCCTTCTTCCCTATCTGCAGAATCTTCGAGTCCTTGTGTCACTTCTCTCTTGATATTCTTCTCATTTTTCCCACATATCTTCAAACCAGCTATGTTAATTACATATTCTTTAATCATAGCATGATGGGCATGGGTGCTAGAACAGGACCATGGTAGAACAGAACTACAGTTTGTTCTTGCTTTTGCATGTAACCATGTTTTTCAAGATTATATTTGCTATGTCGGTGACTCGGTGCCAAAACCAGGGACTACATCCTGTTGTGGTCATTAAATAATCTTCTAAACCAAGGATATTACTCTTGGTAGATCATTTTGTTTGTAGATGTATACACACTCTGGACAATAAATTCAATTCTTTCGACTAATGATGTCACAGAAATTTTATATCCTTTTCCATCTGTGGTCATTATTTAGCTTTTCTATTTGTTTGCGTTTATTTAGTCTTTATGCACACCCATTGCTGCAGTAATAGTTTGACATATTTCTCTTTCATCTTTGATGGAAGTTTGCTAAGATGGCTCGGTATGATGTGACTGGGGTTGGGATAAATGTTAGGGAGGTTCCTGATGAAAATGGTGCTATCAAGTTGAAGGTTTTGGGTATCATTTTAGATGGTCCTGCGTACTCTGCTGGGTTGAGACAGGTAGTCATAAAAGATCTACAACTGTTTATGTATTTATTTTTCTCAATTTCGTGTTTTATATATGTAAGCATGCAGTAAGTTGATATTCCACTAAATTTTACATTTAACCTTGTCATCTCTCTTAAATTAATTTATGTTGCGTGATTTGCATATGTGCATTTTATGCTTGGATTCGTGACAGCCAGTAGGTATTATTATTATTATTATTATTATTATTTGGAAATGGGATTGGGACTATCACATTACTTCAAAGAAAAGGGGATGAGGAATCTTCAGTAAAGAGAAGAAAAATACAAAAGACAACAGCGATCAATGAAATAAAAGAGAAGCCCGAATATTACAAAGAACTTAAACACCCGTTAATGAAAATGATACATTCCTTTCCACTGATCCCACAACAGCAAGTAATTTATTTTGATCGCTTTTGTTTACAGTTTGCTGGTGTCCTATCGGAATTATTATTACCTGTTCTTTACAATAGAGAACCATTTGACTTTCTCTCTCTTGATTTTGCATTTTCTGTTCAAGTGAAGCTACAGATTTCTATAATAATCCTTGCTAAATGCTTACAAGAAGTTTGGAAACCTTTTGCATTTTCTGTACATTTTATATTCTATTACTGGTGACCTAAACATGTATTGGATGATTTTTCTGAAAAGAAGATAGGACCTGGTAAAATTAAATAATTAATTCAACGAAGCCCCTTGAACAAATGAAGTTGAGGGATCCCCAGATCCAAAACAAGAAAAAACAAACTTTACAGGACGAAGAAGATCCTGTCCCCATGAGCCCCAATTCAGAAAAGGTGTGTGTTCAACAAAACCCACCCAGCCCCCATGATGCTTGTAGCTGATTCCACTCCCAAAATGTATTTTGCCCAATCCCAAAGAAGAAACATGATACCTTCCCATATGTTTTTTGACATAGACCACCCTTTCTCGAAAAACACTCATTCCATGTGAACCAAATGTACTAAAACACCAAATGAGGAACTAAGAGACGAACTTTACTTTCTTGCTTCTATTACTCCTTTTTTTCTTCTCTGCTGAAATTAGTCCTACATTACCATCCAATTTGCAAGATGAAGTCATCTACCTGAAGCTACCCTGACCTTATTCTACACCAATCTACTAGCATGACACAAAGAATAGATGCTCTGTGAACTCTTCCAAGCAGCACATCTCATATAATGATGTAAGACGTTTTCATAGTTGACCCACTTGTTATCATTTACCATGGTTAGAATCTTGTCCAGCAAGAGTAAACATGGAACTTTGGATCTTCAATGGAGCACCCACATTAAGAACTCTAGTTGGGCCCACATTAAGTAGTTGGTAGAAGGACTTCACTTCAATGTGGTTGCACTTATAAAACACCATATTTTCTTCTTCCAAGTCTATGTGCAACGCCAGTGGTGTATAAACTAGAGTAAGCCAACTAGGGCATGTGTGTGCTTGAGAAATCAAGCCATCGACAAAAATTTTTGCGATGTGCCCATTGAATGAGAAATTTGGTTTCCAAGTGTGTCCAGCCTGCCTTTCAAAGCAATAGACCTCTCCCTCATCCCACGTCAAATATTGTTGAAGTCCCATATGTGGATGTCAAAATTGTGATTTGCCTGTAAATCAATTTTTCAATGAAAGGGTGTATGACAGGAGCTACTTGAGGCATGCTTGATCTTGTATTTGTAATTTTATTATGCAGGGAATATATATCAATGCTGATTCCACTCTTTTATATGAAAAAAAATTGTTTACTAACAACAGAGATTCCTCATCTCCTTTCTACACGCGCATTTTGTTCATTAATTTAATGATATATAATACCTTAATTTCTCAAAAAAAAAGTGAGTTAGAACTAGGAGACTGCTGTGCGATGCATGCCATGTAAAATAAAAAAAAATTGGGATTTTTTTGTTAAATATAACAGGTAAAGTTTTATATTCGTAGGGGACAGATTTAATTGCTCATGACGTGGGAGTCAAATTTGAGTTTATATTGAATAGGGACCTTTTATAAAGTTTTATTTGTGTTGAAGCAGAGTGTACTTATTGATGTTCTTGTAGTCAACTTGTTCACTTTTAGAGTCACTGTATGAGGCAGAATGTGATTATGGCCCTAACTGTACAACTTGTGTCTAACCACATTTTTTTGGATGCATAGTGGCCGCTTGCATGACTGGTGAAGGTCAGGATCAAAGAAAATCTCATCAAACAATGTTCTTTCATTTGAGGTGGATATTTGTGAAAACTCTGCTCGTGCCAGTTATAATAAAGTTGATTCTGAATGTTGGGCTACCAGAAATAAACATGTAGAGTAATCTATGTGGTAGTGGATTTGAGGATGGTAAGTTGATGTGTTGCAAATTGGGGAGGATAAAATTAATGTGAATTTATTAGAGGAATCTTAATAGTAGACTCAAAATAATGCAACATAGAATGTATTATATAATTTATATGACATGTATAATGCAAGTTGTTTAGTGCTCTTGTAGGAAATAGTTGAGCAGATTTGAGTAACAGTTAGAGGATGGGGAGAGGAAGGACTAAATAGCTACCATTGGTTTGGAAGGAAGGATATGAGAGCCGATGGACTTGCTCTCAGAATGTCTTTTTGATGGGATTTCATGGCATAGTAGGATCCATAAATTTGATCCCAAACCTCTGAGGAATGTTGGGATGAGTTTTGTTAAATATCAAACCGAAGCGTTCTGTTGAATCTTTTAAAGGCCTGACAGTAGGTTTTGAAAATGATGCTTCCTTCATATAGGCTTTAACTTTCAGTGTTGCATTATCAAGCATGGATCTGATATCTCACATGATCACTGTTCTTTTTTCCAGGCAACTTTTGATCATGAGAATTGTTCTCAAACATGACAACATTGTTATTATTTAACCAGTTTCTCTATATTATATAATATTTGATCATTACCTGATTTTTTTTTGTAGTGTCTTGGCTAATCTTCCATCAATTTACTGTAGGCATACCTTTAATAAATTTGTTGTTTCATTTTCTTGAGAATTTCCTCATTACCGGGATTTCTCTTGTGTCTTGGCTAATCTTCCATAATTTACTATAGGCACATATTTAATGCATTTATTGTTCCATTTTGCTGAGGAATATTTCCCTTGTCAGGGTGATGAAATCTTGTCGGTTAATGGAGTAGATGTTAAAGGAAAATCAGCCTTTGAAGTATCTTCTTTGCTTCAAGGACCAAATGAAACTTTTGTGACAATTGAGGTTGTATTCCTGACTTGAATCTTGCATTTGATTGCTTCACAGGTCCTTCTTCATGTTCATTGTTTTTTTATGATATTCAAAATCGATGTTAATTTTTATAGGTGAAACATGGAAATTGCCAACCTGTTCAATCTATTAAGGTCCAGAGGCAGCTTGTTGCTCGAACGCCTGTATTTTATCGCTTGGAGCAGGTTGATAATGGAACCACTAAGGTTGGATATGTTCATGTAAAAGAGTTCAATGCATTGGCTAGGAAAGATTTGATGATAGGTACTCAAAACAGTTTTTATGTTTGATATCATGTCTATATGACATTTATTGAATTATTGCTCAAATCTTCTATTGTATTTTATCTCTAGTTAGTTGTACCAATTTCTTTGTGATAAAGATTCTGATCGTTTCATCTTTTATTCTCTTCAATACGCTGATCTACTACATTATTTTATTATGTGAAATTTCTTCATCAAAATATGTTATGTACTGGTTGAATTTTATGGAAATATTTCTCATACGCACCTTTTTTTCTGAAAAAAAAAAAATTTATGCACAAATTATAACATGGAAAAAAGTAGGGAAACAGATTATAACTAGACAAAAAGACTAACTGCCACATTTGTTCTCACTATCATGGGAAAAGTTGGGGAGTTCTTCCACATAATGAAAATGTCTATCTTCTTCCCTCTAAACTAATTTACTGTAATCCTAACAAAGTTTTTTTTTATATAGAATGTTGTTTCCATTCATGTATTCCAAAATATCAATATTTGTTTTTCAGAATTGGATGACAATGATGCAAATGCTCAATTGTTCCTATGCCCATGTTGAGAAGTGATCATAGAGGACCACAACTACATCAATGAATGAACATTTTGAGGTAAACATGATGATCGATGTGATGTTTTAGTAGGCCATGCTAGTATTAGCCTACTTTAATCAGGGTGGAACATGGCAAGGCTCAATACTTGATTACTTGGAGGGTGAGAGGGTTAGGAAAGCTGGCAATAAATTCACACAAGAAAAATGGGGGGTTGCACCAGAAGAAAATAAGGGTAACAGAAAATAGTGCTGCAAGAATCCATCGGGCACCGTGTTGATAGGAAGGTAAGGTTCAGTGCTGGGACATGAAAAGATAGATTACATGCAGAATCAATGTAGAAGCATTAGGAGAACTATAAACTTGGGGAAAGATGTGAATTATGAATCCCGTTCTTCTATGGTGTTATTTTTTTGAACGCGTAAAGGATGAATGGAAAATCCTACGCCTTTGAGGCACTATACTCACGGAGACTGGTAGGGTCCAAGCAAAGGTGGAGATCGTTGTGTCTTAGGGTGTCTTTTGCATGATGGAAAGAGAAGGAAAGTGAGGGAAAGCTAAAATGTTCCATTTGACCATTCAAAATGAGTGTTTGTGCCAAACAAGGGAAAGAAAAACTTTCCTTCCCTTTCCTTTTCTTTTTCCATAGGAGAGAATTTGAGGGAAAATGATGAAAAATGATTTTACCACTTTCTATCACATGCACAAACACTATGAAATTTGATCAAAGGGAAAATGCATTACTTTCCATCACTTTCCCTTTGACCCAATTCACTCACTTTCTTTCATTTCCCTTCAAGCATGTGCACTAACACACCCTTAAAGTCCGACATAGACTCATACAAGTGATTGGAATTTTTTTTATATAGAATTCTTAAGATAAAGGAAAAAAATGAAGTTTGGGCATGATGATGGGTTTCTTGGGCTATGAAGAAATAGAGTTAATGAAAGAAATAATAAATCAAAGAAAAGAATAAAATATATCAGGTATTTGCGAGTCATGACTGAATGATTAACAATATAGATATATGCAAGATGAATAATTGACAATGATTGGCTTGGTTAACATTGTTCAGATTATATCGGATCACTTGAGAATTCAACATCTGCTTATTAGATGACAGAGTTTGATTACTTGTCTCAACATGCTGGACACCATTGGATATGTATATATCTGCAAGCTTTAAAATGTCAATAAATAGGCTTGTAACTTAGATGCTCAAAATGTTTTTCACATATTTTATCGTGTATGCGCCGATTTTTTTATTTTTACCAAGCTGTTGTCAAAGATTCTCCTTTGTTGACTACATTAGGTTATTATTTTTTGAAATTGTATTTTATAGCATACATTGACATTTGCTAGTGCTCTTCTTACGATTGGTTTTGAATATTGATTTGTTCTGCAGCAATGAAGAAACTCTTGGATTCTGGTGCTTCCTACTTTGTGTTGGACCTTAGGGATAATCTCGGTGGACTAGTGCAGGTTTATTTGGCCCTTGTTCTTCTATTTCCCATTGAAAAGGAATTTTGTAAATTGGAAATTTTCATCCATTCACTTATATCTTCCAATTTGATCATTTGACCATATTCTTATTTTGTTAATTTGATCAAAAACTGGTTCTTTATTAAAAAAAAGTTTTGCAAGAGTTACAATTTTTTTTAATGTTTAGTTACTAAAAAATAATAGTTAATAATGTCGCACAATATTCGCATAAATCAACTATGTCATGTTATGGATTTTGCTTTTTTTTTTGTGAAAATGAAATAGGTAGGCCCATCTACCACCATGTATTAAACATAAATGGAGTATATAGCCACAGAAGAAGAAATGAGAAATTGAAGAAGAAAGCCAAATGATAAAAAGGAAAACAAGAGAGGAAAATAATGATGGGAATAGACAAGCTAGCTACAAACTCCGAACGGAGGCTAATCCCGTCCTACTCCATGATCACCAAGTGACCTCTCCGGAAATGTAACCGAATTGGCCCTGACAGAGGGGCGTCACCAATCTTTGATGAATTTCTTGATGGAGTCCCAAATTTTTTCAAGATTCCACTTGGCTCCTTTAAATATGATTTGGGAGATGGTGGTTAGGTTTATAAAAGCGTGGGGCCTCTGTTGTGCTGGAGCAAAATGGGTTTTGCTCCAAAGTTGTTTGCTTGTTATTGAGGACTAAGTTGGTGTGATGTCCAGAGGGTGGGATTGGTAGATACCTCCTCTACCAACTCGAACCCTCACTGGCTTGTTATGTTTTGTTTCTCTTTGGCATTTTGTTTTTTGTTTTCCCCTCTACGCATGTCTTCTAAAATGAAATTCAGGTAGCATGCCTATCATTCTCGTCAAAAAAGGGGAAATTAATTCCGGGTCCTCAAGGGAACTTCTGAATTATTTTTAGATCCCTGGAACATTTGGACTTGTTTATTATTTCCCAGTCCTTTTGGGTAACAACCGTTAAGTCCACTATTAACATTTTCATTTTTACCCCTCCCCCTTCACTGATTGTGTGCACTGTTTACATGCCCGAGTCTATTGTTAACACGTCTGAGTACACTGTAAAATTTTTTCGATACATTGTTAAATGTTAATACGAGAGGGATGGAGTGGCAGGAGGGAGAGACTCACCAGAGCGAGGTTGTGACTAAAGGGAGGGGGGTGACCGAAGGCTCACGCGGAAGGGAAGGGGCTGCCATATGTGTGGATGAGAGTTAGAAGGGGACACAAATAAAAGATGAAAATAGGGGCACCCAGATATAATACCCCAACTAACTTGGGGACCTAAAAATAAGTCCAGATGTTTCAGGGACTTAAAAATAATTCAAGGGTTCTTCGGAGGACCCAAAATTAATTTTCCAAAAAAAAAGATTTGGTTTCTCGTCAACCATATTGCTCACACTATGGCGAGGATGAAGAACTGAAAGATCTTTGCTTTAATAAGACAATCCCTTTCTTTATGAGATTTCCTTTGGTCCAAGGAAACGAATTTACGGTTCAATCCCATCATGCCCTAACAAATTCCACACTTGCTTCACAATATTGCAAATGTAGAGGAGTCATCGTGGATCCAGGTTTAGCCCCACAAAAACGTAGTCCCTATCTACGGACCACTTTGACCTGTAGAATCCTGATACTTTATACATAAGAACGCCTGAGCCTTAAGAGGAACCTTGATACCCCAAATTTCCTTCTTGTTGGATGCTAAATATCCTAAGTTCATGTTAATTGACCTGCCTCTTCTCCACCAATTATAGCATTTTCTAGCAGAGAAACCGACTTTGGGATCTGGGCGCCAAATCGGGATGTCCAACTTCCCAACTAACGGGCAACATTGAATGACTTCCAACCGCGAGGGAGCTCTGTGATATTTGAATCGTAAAGGTTCCTCTTTATTTTAACTTCCTAGTGACCCTCCACCTTCATCACTAATCCATAAGCTACAAAGCACAGACACTTCCCCGGAGGCCCCGTACCCGTGTTAGACATGTGTCGGACACATACAATGTGGACACGGCACACACACATGTGTTGGACATGCCTCCAGCCGTGTCTGCCTGCATTTATTACTGCAGATCCGGAACCGATGTTTTCTAAGATCTCAGATTCCCAAGCCACGAATCCGAATTTACCGATTAAAAGGAAAGCTAAAAAATCTTCCAAGGGTTTTAAAGTTTGGCGGATTCGGGTCAACCCGACTATTTCTCGGGTTATGAAAAGGCTATTATCGGATGTATCTTCTCCGTCCCAACCCGACAGACTGTGTTACACTGCCTCTTCTCCTTCTCCCTCTGTTTTGACTGTTTCGAAAGCTCAATCTTTCATTCGCGATTTCAACGACAGCCATTTGAAAGCTATGGTACCGATATCAGCTCCTCTTCCAGACATTTCGAGATGGATACATAAGTTTTGTCTGCATTGGGAGGATGTCAGAATTATTTCAAATGCTACAGCCGTGGGGTTTGATGTTTCTTCTTCTTCTGATCGTTTCCTTTCGAGATGGCACAACACTGCAAATTCTGTTAAGACAAACTCTAGGGTTGCTTCGCACTCAGTTGATACAAAACGCAAATCTTTCAGAGGTCATCGAGAGCTTATGAACTTGATGAAAGGGGAGGCTTCGTGGGGTTGCGGTGACTCATCGTTGTCTAGGCGAAAACGTATTGGTGGTGCTGCCTCTAATACAAGAGGCAATTCGTATAAGGGGGTCCATCAGCTTCAATGAAATTACTTTCTTGGAATATCAGGGGTTTGGGGGATTCCAGGAAAAGAGAAGCAGTGAAGGATATTCTGAATCATCATAAGGTGGATGTCTTCTGTCTTCAGGAGACTAAAATGCAGTCGATTTCACCACAATTGATCAGACAGTTAGTGGGTTGTCTTTCGGTTGATGTGGAATTTCTTCCGGCTATTGGTTCTTCAGGGGGAATTATTGTTGGGTGGAGGAGTAATCTATGGAAGCTCATTGATAAAAAACATGGCCAATTCTCAGTGTCTATTATTATTGAGGACGTCAACTCTGGTGTTCGGTGGATGTTTACAGGGGTGTATGGCCCAACGGAAGATTCTTTGAGGGAGTCTCTTTGGCTGGAATTACATGATTGCCGTAATTTCAGCAACCTACCGTGGTGTGTTATGGGGGATTTCAACGCAATTATTACTGCTTCTGATCGTAATTCTTCTTCAGGACCAGTTAATGGATCAAGAGGATTCAGGGATTGGATATCGGACTCGGGAATGATTGAAATTCCCCTATCTAATAAAAGGTTTACTTGGAGCAATCTTCGAGATACTCCTACTTTATCCAAGATCGATAGATGTTTTGTGGATCTTGCCTGGGAGGATTTTACTTCTTTGTCTGTTTTGGAGGGCCTCACTAGAACAGTTTCTGACCACAATCCTATTCTCTTATCTTCGGCATCATCTAAAGCCCGCTCTCCTCAGTTTAGATTCGAGAATTGGTGGTTACTCGAAGAGGGTTTCCATGATATGGTTGTTATGTGGTGGAACTCAGCAAATGTGAATGGTAAGGGGGCAAGAAAAATTGCTTCCAAACTCAAAATTCTAAAAGGGAAGATTAGGGAGTGGAGTAAGCATATCAAATCCAAACGGCGTGCTCGAAAAGAGTCGTTGGAAGAGTCTCTAAGGTTTTGGGAGATCAAGGAGGAGGGTGGTCCATTATCATCGTTGGAGTTTGAGGAAAGGAAGAAATCCAAAGAAGAGCTTCTTGTTATTCTTCGACAGGAGGAGGAGTTCTGGCGTCTAAGGTCCAGAGCGTTATGGCTAAAATCTGGTGATGGCAATTCGAAATTCTTTCATAGGGTTGCCAACTCAAGAAGACGCCAAAATCTCATCACTTCAATTATGGATGGTGATGTAAATCTGGAGACTAATGAAGCAATTGAAAATCATATTGGGGATCATTTCAAATCCTTCTTTCGCAAAGATAAATCTTGGTTACCGGATTGGCATGATGAATCCCTTCCTCAACTTTCCGATATGCAAAGATTGGCCCTTGATGCTCCATTTACAGAGGAGGAAGTTAAAGCTGCAGTTCTTGGTATGGAAGGGGATAAGGCCCCTGGCCCGGATGGGTTTTCTATTAAATTCTTTCAAATATTTTGGCATTTGGTCAAGGAAGATGTGATGGAAATGTTCGCGGAATTCCACTCTGGTCGACAGGGATGTGGGTGCCTCAACGCCACATTTATTGCCCTCATTCCTAAGAAGTCTGGAGCAGATCGAGTTAGTGATTTCCGTCCTATTAGCCTCCTTAACAGTTCTTATAAAATTATCGCCAAGGTATTAGCCAGTCGACTGCGGAGCATTCTAAAGGAGCTAGTGGACCTGAGCCAATCGGCATTCATTCATGGACGGTCTCTACTAGATGGGTTCTTGATTGCCCAAGAATGCGTGGCTGGAGCTCATAGTTCAAAACGGAAAGGTTTCCTATATAAGTTGGATTTTGAAAAAGCCTACGATTCAGTCCGCTGGGATTTTCTTTGGAAATTACTGGAGGCTTATGGTTTCTCATCGAAATGGTTATGGTGGCTCAAGGAATGCATCAGCACAGTCAAACTGTCAATCCTTATCAATGGCAAAGCAGTGGGGTTTTTCAATTCGGGAAGAGGTCTTCGGCAAGGGGATCCCCTATCACCTTTCATATTTATTCTTGTGGCAAATGTTCTCAGCCGAATGATTCACAAAGGAGTGTCCCTTGGTTGGATTCGTGGCTTAGAGGTTACAAAAGGAGGTTCTCGTGTATCTCATATTCAATATGCGGATGACACAATCCTCCTTTGTGATGAGAGGGAGAGCAACCTGGATGGTTTTATGTTCATTATAAAGTGCTTTGAAATTCTCTCTGGCCTTAAGGTTAATCTTAACAAGAGTAATTTATTTGGTATTCATATTCCCTTGGACAAGGTTAATGTTATCGCTTCTCGGTTGAATTGTAAAGCTTCGAGTTTTCCTACTAAATATCTTGGGCTTCCTATTCATACTTCATCACTTCGGAAAAGAGATTGGGCTCCTCTCATTGAAAGATTCAGTAAGAAACTTGATGGGTGGAAAGGGAGAGCACTGACTTTGGGTGGCAGACTGGTTCTTCTAAATGCGGTCCTTACTAGTCTCCCAATTTATTTCCTCTCTATTTTCAAAATTCCTATCGGCATTCTTAATGAGGTCGACAAAATAAGGAGAAGATTCTTATGGCGTGGCACAAAAGAAGGAGGTTCGAGCCCATATTTAGCTAAGTGGGACCTGGTATGCAGGGATAAGAAAGATGGAGGCATGGGGGTTCTTAATCTACAAAACATGAACAAGGCATTGTTGGGCAAGTGGCTTTGGCGATTGATTGCAGACCAGGACTCGCTTTGGATTCGTATTATAAGAGAGAGATATTATATGCACTGTTCACGATTAGAGTTAATTCCTCATTCTAGAGCGTCTTTATCCAAAATTTGGAAGGATATCCTCGAGAGTGCCGAGATTATTAAAGGAAACTCATTATTTGTTCCGGGCAATGGAGTTGAGATAAAATTTTGGAAGGATCCTTGGCTTCGTGGTTCATCTCCGGCTAATATTTGTCCTAATCTCTTCCGCGTAGCCACTAATGTGGATGACATGGTATGTGACTCTTTCACTTGTGGGGTAAACTCTATTATTTGGTGTCCTCGGTTGCGCCGAAACTTAAATGATGTCGAAGCCACGGAATTCACTAACCTGCTGGACCTACTTCAAGGCGTGGAGTTAAGGTTGGAAGATGAGGATGTTGTACATTGGAAATTAGCACCTCTTCTTGGGTTCTCAGTGAAAAACCTTTATCAGCAGATTAACAAAGTTTTTTCTCCAATCCAGAATGCTAACATTCAGGTCCTTATCTGGGGTTCACTTGCGCCATTGAAGATCAGAGCTTTTATGTGGCTACTCTCGATAAACAAAGTGCTCACCAAGGTTAATAGAGCTAAGTGGGTTCCAAACAGTGACATTTCCTGTTTATTGTGTGGTGCCGCCGAGGAGGATAGAGAGCATTTATTCTTCACATGCTCTTTTGCCTTATCACTTTGGGAATTGGTTGGGAAAGCTATTGGTTCAACATGTAATTTCCAAAATATTGATGAGATGTGGATCCTATTTCATCATAGAAAGAAAAAAGGGGATCGTAGTAATATGGCTAAATTTCAGCTTTTAATTCCTCATGCGGTATGTTGGAGTATTTGGTTGACAAGAAATGAGTGTTTATTTCAGAGGAAAAGGGTATATGTGGAAAATACTTGGGCTCATATTTCATACTTGCTCAAGGATTGGGTGAAGATGATTCTCCAGGAAGACAATCATACCACGATTATGGGTCCTTTTTGGTTCATGAGGAAGTGATTCAACTTTTATTGTGCTTATACGATTTGGGCTTTTGCTAATATCGGTTGTTATTTTTTTCTTTCTTTTGGAGATCCCTCGTCTCCTTTGTTCGGGGGCTTTTAAATTAATAAAAGTTCCTATCCTTATTCAAAAAAAAAAAAAAAGACATTGCCCAGGACATGGCCCAGTCAATTTTAGCCCAAAAGTAAAGAAAAAAAAGAAAAAAAGGATGACCCAAACATAGCCTACAAGTATTCAACCCATTAAAACATCCTAGAACAATATATTTAAACAAAATCTCTTTATGAAGGTTAAAAAAATGATTTATTAGTTTAAAACAGTGATTTATAGTTTAAAACAATGATTTATAAAAATAACAATGATTTATAGAAACAATGATTTGTTAGTTTATACAATTGTTTATAAATAGTGATTTATAAGAAATTTGTTTATTTATATAAAATAGTGATATATATTTATTATATATTAATTTATTTGTTGCCGTGTCCTAGTCGTACCCGTATCCTATTTTTTCAAAAATTGGCGTGTCGCCGGGTCTGTGTAGCCGTGTCCCGTGTCTGTGTTCGTGCTTCATAGTCCATAAGTCTCTCACCACTTTGCTCTGTTAATTGCAAAGTTGAAGATCCTTGGGATATCACACCATGGGGAACTCGAGAAGCTGACTAGAGTGGCACACCCAATCTCCAAGAAATGGAAGCTTGAAATTTAGATACCAAACGAATATCCCTCTAGGTTCTGGTTGATATGTGCTTGGCAGTAGAGAAGAAATCCTCGGGGGCTAAATTACGGAAGTGATGAGGCTCCACCATTTTGCACTATAGAAGCTGCTTGTCATGAGCCATCTCCAAAGCTACCTCATATCGTCCAAGTTCAAAGCACCCATGCCACCAAGCCATTTCCTGCCACAAATGAAATCCCATTGTACTAGTGGGGGCCTTCTTTGAGTATGAAATTTGTTTGGTCAATGATGACGATGTTTCGGTACTTTGTATAAATAAAACATTGGATAATGTGCCATTACTTTTGATATCGCCCTCCCTTTGGTCATCTTTCCACCTTTCTTTCATAGACCGATTTAGGTATCGCTTGTGACATCTTAGGGTCCACCTATCTCAAATCACCGGTTGCATTCATGGTAGGAGCTTTCTAGAAACCAGACCTAAGACTAACTAGTTGAATACAAACAAATACAAAGACAATGTTTAGTGTTGAGCAAGAAGTGACGTGTCATTTGTAAAATACAAGCATATTTTGTTTTACCTAGGTGTGAAATTGAATCAGCTACCTACCATTCCACAATAATCTCCTCCGAACAACTTCCATTTTGGATACGACCCCCTTAGGGACTTTGAAAAGAGAGAGAAAGTTTAGAAGACTTGATAGTATGACGTAAAAGTAGTACTAGTTTACCACCCGAGCTAAGCAACCCCCCTTTCCACCCCTCAAAAATATTTGAGGGGTGGAAAGGGGGGTTGCTTAGCTCAAAATAGTATTCTATTGAATCAGTAGTTATGTTGTCAATGTGTTTGAACATGCAAAAGTACACAATTATCCCTGAGAAATACACATCTAACCAGCAGATATGCAACTTTTGCAAACTGAATCACACTAGTCTGTTTCTATTGTAACATACTCTCGTATACTTAAGGGAAAAATGCATATCCCCTTGAAAGTTCGCCAATATCCATATCGCCCCCTGTTTTTTTTGAAAATTCATATAAACCCTTGAAATTTTCCATGATTAAGAAAAAAAAACCTTGAGTTAAATTGCCATCAATTTAGGAGGAATATAATATTCTGTTACTTAATGTCACCTTGAAAATACATATTCATGTAACCCCCTGAAAGATTGCAAATATACATATCAACCTCTCATTTTCCCCTTCGGTGTGGGTGAACGTGACGAGGAAAAAATGTGATTTAATCTTAACCACACCCAAGTTTCAAGGTGTTAACCAGGGGGGTATATCAATATAACCCATATAATCAGGAGGTTATATGGATTTTCGGAAAAAAGAGGGGTCGATATGGATATAAGAAAACTTTCAGGGGTTATATGTATTTTTTCCAACACTTATATATTTTTCTTTATATATTTTTTAAAATGTTTTTTACACTGTTTGAACCAGTCAGTAGTTTCATTTTGAAAGAAAACCAATCAAGTGGTTCCAAATAAGTATTATATAAAATAAAATTTCCTCAAAAAAATAAAATTTCTCCCAAACATTTACATGAGAGTATAGAGGAGTCTTGCATGCATTATCAGACTGATTTTGGCATCATTTCTATTGAAGCATGTTGTGTGTCAGAATATTTTAATAAGTATTAGTTTGTAATGCACATGCAATATAATTGTGTGATGAGGCCTTTGTAAGTTAAATACCTTTTTCCCTCGCTTTATTAACATTTGCATGATTGCCTAAGCAGTTTATGTTTTGTGATTAGTGTTTAAATGTATGGAATATTGATTTTGGCATTTTTATATTTGGGTTATCGTAGGCTGGCATATCCTAAATGAGGCCAAGCTATTCCTAAATGAAGATGAAACTGTAAGAACTATTCCCAAGTTAACCTCTTCTACCTCTTCTATATGCCTAATGCGATTATCTATGTTAATTGGTTCTGGTTGGATAATGAATTATGCATGTCTCATCGGAAGTTATCATTTCATTTTGTTCTATGGTATATGTAATGCTTATTGTTGCATAATGTTGTGTTTTATCTATCACATCCAGTTAAAAAAAATTCAAAACTTTACTTGTGTCAGAAATATCCTTTATTATGGTACAATATTCAACTGATTGATAACTTTGTATTTGTTCATGAATCTATTTATTCTAGAAGCTGAGAAGCGTCTGATATATGCTCATTCAAGAAAAGCAGCCCCTGATTTATGCCTGAGGTGACTGAGTGCAATTGAATGATGGAATGGACAATGTTATCGCTGAGAGTTTATTTCAAGAATGCCCACGACCATATCAAATGAGCTGACCTTGAGCTTATGTTAAAGCAATTAAATTTTAGGTTGTTTTCCTTGGGGGCTTTCCATTAATTTTAATGAAATTCAGGCGGTGAGCTCCCACCTTTCCTCAAAATAATAATGATGATGATGCAGAGGTCGGAACTGAATCATGCAGAGGCTGAGTAAAAAATTTCTTCTTGGAAATTTGAAGCCTATATAAGTTTTATGTAGATAGGAGGACAATAGTCAAGGATTGCTTCTTAAGAATAGGCGAATATCACATACTTTGGTGTTGTTTCTTCAAAGATAGCTGAAGGAGTAGGAGATTTGCTAGCTTCTTTGCTTGAACAATTAGGCAGGGTTTATTTCGAGAAACAATAAATAAAAGTGTATCTGCAAACTCTTAAATGATTGGAGTTTCTGTGTACTCTCAAATGATGAGTGTTTTGCATGAGATTGTTTACTAAGAAATGGAATATTGTCCATCTCAGTCTGAAATTTGGAACATATGTGAACACGGGTATCCATTATGTTTCACATTTGTTGTGGTATTGAAGAATCGGAGAAACATTTTATGGGTGAATGGGAAGGAAGGATAAGATTTCCTTGAATTCCCTTTTTATGTTATTTATTATTAGAAATCCTGAAATCAAATGGGGGTGTTCTGCGTGATCATAATTGGACTGGAGGGTTATTTTTCTTGAGGAACATCAGGAATATTCATCCTATACAAGTTGAAGTACGTGTTGTTTGAAAGGCCGACGAAGAGTATTTCAGGTTCAGGATGAGTAAATCTGTCAATGAGACTTTGCTAACAAAGATATCCAGTTAGAATAACATATTCTCGAATTTTCATGGGGATGAAAAAAACTAAGTTGAATAGGAATTGAACTTACTGGGATGACGATGTGTAATCTGAAGCACTCGGTCAATGAGTTGGTAGATGCGTTGGCAGAATAAGGGGCTGAAAAAATTGTATTTTACTGATTTTTTTGTGTGGGATGTGCATTGTTATTCAGTCCTAAATTAACATGTCCTTGTACATTTTTAGCTATGTATCAGAATTTGGTTCACTTCTGAACAAAATGGAATATCCCATCAATGGTCAGCCATGTTGCCTCAGGATCATCAGCTGCATCCTGCATCTGAGGATTGAGTGCTCGATTGACAAGTTGGTGCATCCTTCCGCATTGGGGTAATATGGCCATTTTCAACCGAGTTTTGGTGATCCAACTTACTTTGGACACCAGCAAGAGAACCTGAAGAGGTAAGTAATATGGGACCTCATCTATAAGAGTTGCCATAAAAGACGCTTATAATGAATGAAGCTGACAAGTGGCAAGCATTTGCATACTGTTACATGTTGATATGGTAATGAGGATAAGTGATTGTTTTCTGGTCTTAAGAGATGAAGAGGCAAACAAATGAAATGGAGTGCCACAAATCTGCTCAAATGCCCATGGTTTGAAATATCTGTACATTTTTTTTTCATTTAGAATTTTCTTGTATTAATAATGATCCATTCCTTAGGGTTTAAATAATTGGGAATGGGTCCGGTCCTAGGACAACAAGTATCATATGATTCGCATGGTTATCATGATTTTGTTGTTTTTCGCTGAATCCCAAACTATCTCACATTCGTCCTATTTCTGTTTTCATCCAATTAAAACTCTCATAAGTTATCCAAAATTTGAGAATCCATGTTGGCGAACCTTGTAGGTTCTTTTAGGAACATTTTTTTTTAAAAATAGGAACATTTGTACTGCAATATTTAATCAAATGGCGGTAGATCGTCTACCTTTTTTTTATAAAAAAAACGGGAACAGAAAAAATGAGAAGTGGAAAGCAATGGAAAAAAAGGAGGAATGAATATATAAAAAGTGGCATAATGTATTGTACCTGTGATGCGCACAACTTGGAAGAAAAACCAAGGATATTATATGGGTTCACCTGGGTTGTTTAAATGTGGTCATCTCTTGTATCGATTTTTGTGATTTATTTATGAATATCACCATACAACTTGTAATTATCATTAAAAAGTTACATTACAAAAATTTGATATATTGCTCTACATTTTTGTAGGTCATTTATACAATTGGCAAGGATCCTCAGTTTCAGAACACTATCATAGCAGACCATGCCCCTCTGGTTACCGCTCCTGTTATTGTATGTGCACATATTATATCAGGGAAGATTTATATGAATCCAAATATTTCTTATCGTAAAAGAAAAATTAAATGGGACGAACAACAAATGGCTTGGTTTAACTTTATTACCCTAGGCCACTGACTTTGTATTATGCTATTTTTTGATAAAATCGTGTTAGATCATCTACCTTTACTCAAAAAAGATTTCTTTTTTTTGTTAAAACAAAAAAAAGAAAGAAAGAAAACATCATCATGTACAGATTGTTAGGGTAGCTGCAAAAATTTCAACTTAAGGTACAACATCCAGGTTGACTCTAATGTGGAAAAACATATTTCTTTTGATGAAAGTTCACGAGGATTCTAAATAGTGAAGACTACTTTTAGTCCTTCAATATATTTTGGTTTTCAACACCTTGTCATAAATTCTACGTGCTACCAAGAAGATGTATCTTCTTGTTACTATTATGTGATGAATTTGATAATACTAATATTTTTAATTGAACAGATAGCAGAACAACAAGAAGGGGACAACTAAAGCCACCCACTCCCTTAGGTTGAAACCCCACCCCAGAAAAGGAAAAAAAGGGGTGCAGTTTCCATCCTTATGAAAAAAAGAAAAGTGGGAAGAAGAGATAGAGATAGAGAGGGTGTTGGGAGGGAGGCGGACGGCGGTGGATGGCGGTGGATGGCGGTGGCTGCCTCTCTCTCTTTTTCCCTCGTCTCTCTCTATCTCTGTCCCTATCCCTCCACCGCCGCCGCCCTTCCCTCCTTTCTCTTTTTCCCTCTCTCTGTCCCCCTACCCCTCCCTCTCTCTCTTTCTCCCTCCCCCGTAGCCACCAAATCCTCAGCCCGCCTCCGCCGCCCTCCGGCCCTCCTCTCTCTTTCTCTCTTCCTCCCTCTCTCAGTTTCCTTGAAGATGAAAACCACACCCCAGAAAAGATAAAAATTAGGTTGGGTTTCCATCTTCAAGGGGTGGAACCCTCCCCGAACAAGAAAGATAGCAGAACAACCCATTGATGGAATTCAAGGGGTATCTCTTATGATAAAATGGACAAATAAAACAACAAGAAAGCAAGAAAAACAAGATCTCCATGGACAATTTTGATGGAATTCAATAGTATTGAAATGAGGGAATTTGATTTTGGATGCCTTCATCTTCAATTGGAGGGGTTATTATAGGGTTTATGGGGTCCCTGGAAATCCTTTGATCTGTTCCTTTGGAAATAAGCATTAGACTGGATGAACGACGAGAACTTTATGTTGTTCCCTACGGGTTGCTCTGCCTGTCATGACTGATGACAAGTTTTGTTCGACCAGTCCTCGATTCCTGTGCTGGCAGCCTTGAGAAGGGGTCTTAAAATCAGTTCCCCATAAATAATTTACTTAAATTTCAAATTTTTTAACTGAATTTTGAATTTGTACAGCCTTATTTGCAAAATTAATGTTTGAATATCACACCCAGTTGGGTGAAGTGGCTGTCTTTGATGGAATTATTGGAGTAATCGTCTTAGGGTCCGTTTGGTTGCACGATTTGGGCGATTCCGCTTTTTGAAAAGCTAAAATCCCAAAATCGTGCAGCCAAACGGGTTGGATTCCGGCGGAATCAAAAGCTAGATTCCTTTTAATCTCTCTCGAAATCCGTGTTTTAAAAAGCTCAAAAACTGTGATTTTCGGTCGGAATCGATTTTTTGAATTGAAAAACAACTTTCTCTACCAAACATTAAACCCCTTTTAAATATTGATTCCTAAATAAAAAAAAAGCATCCCAAAAAAGTCAAGATCTAAAATCATCTTAAAGAACAGCTTTATTCCAAAATCTACTTTTCAATATGTGTTTCCAAACGGAGCCTTAGTCTCCTTCGTCATTTCCCTTCCAAGAGCATAGGTGGGTTCTTTGAAGGTTGCTCTCGACAATGCCTTTGATGTAACCGCCCCAGATAACTTATTTGAATAAGCCGTTGTTGCCTTCCATCTGAATTCCTTTATCTGAAATGCTAAAAAGTTTATTATATGAAAACCTGCTTTCTCCGCCAATTCATGTTTGGTTGTGGATGCTCTTTAGCATTAGTCTACTTTAATACGCCACTCATGATGTTTAAACTCATCTCGATCCTTCTCTGATTCTGTTTTCTTGTATATTTTTTCCATGTGTTTGAATCTTCAAGGGAATTTTTTTTTTTTTTGGTTTTTAACGTGCTAATAATTAATTTTCTTAATGGTCATTGATATAATGGGACTTTGATGGATATACAAAATGCATTGATGAAATTAATGGGTAAACAAGTAGAACACAAAGTGTTAAGGAAGTTGGATAGTCTATATAACAACGATGTCACTCTTCTCAATGGTGGAGGAGGATGCCTTGTGAATCAATGTTAAAGGTTCATCATGTGACTTGAGTTATCCTTGAGAAAATTGATTATGACAATCTGCGTGATCCCTTTAATAGCAGCAAAGCTATTTCTTTTGTAATAATATATAGTGATGTCTATAAAAGAAGCCATATCTTCATAAAAATACTTTTTTTCTGGGTGCAGGTTCTGGTGAATAACAAAACAGCGAGCGCAAGTGAAATAGTGAGCAAGTTTTCTCTTTGTTACAATTTTAACTGAGTAGGTCTACAGAAAAACAATGTATTTTAAATGTGTGGAACGGTATGCTTATCTGCTAACATTGTAAACTGACGATTATTTTTGCAAGATGGCATTTTGAGGTATGCAAATTGGGATGAGTAGAATGGTGGAAACCCACAATGTCAATTTGAAAATATTTTTTTGGAACATCCATGACTTCTACATGTTCACACATGCAAATTACATACATATATACATATATACACATATTCTAGTATTGTGATGAAAAATATATTCCACAGGTTGCTGCTGCGCTTCATGATAATTGCAGAGCCGTTCTTGTGGGTGAACGGACTTATGGAAAGGTGTTGTATGAGTGATAACAATGAACATTTTTTTTTCCTATCATTACTTCCTGGGCTGTATCATTTTTTTTTCTTGTTAAATGTTTTATGTATAATCTCTTGTTTAGAAGTTGCATTGTTTTTGCAGGGTTTGATTCAATCTGTTTTTGAACTTCATGATGAATCTGGAGTGGTTGTCACTGTTGGGAAGTATGTGACTCCAAATCACATTAACATTAATGGGAATGGAATAGAGCCTGATTTCTCTCGCATCCCAGGTAAATTGTTTGTGGACTTTGACTTGCATACAAGTGCATTGGGTTTAATAGAGGCCATTGTGCAGCTTGGAATGACATTGACAAACGACTCTCTCAATGCCATAAGCAAAAACAAGGATAGATACAGGTTTGAACCATTCGCTATTGGATTTTTGAATTTTATTCTTATCACAAAAATATCCATGGGCAAAGATCAACCAATGAGATCTCTAAGATACCATGCTTAAACAGGAAAATGAGAAAATCAAGATGTTTTCGACATTTGTCTTTTGTCACTTCTTTTAATAAAATTGAGGTAGGGTGCCTACCTTTATTAAAAAAAAGAATATGTTTTTGACATGGCCATAACTATATGGAAGGAAGTCAGGTATCCTTATGAGATGTTGACTGATCAGGAATTATCTGAGGCAGTGATTAGGCTGAGTGGTTTGTGGGGCTCATGATACTGGAAGTAGTAACATGAACGGAGGGTGGCACTTATATGAACCTGTGGCAAAACAAAGAAGCATATCATTTGACACAAATTTATTAGAGGAAACGTAAAAGTAATTTCAATATGGTAGAATATGATAGAGCATCTATTCATACAGTTTTGTCTCGCTATATTACTAATGACTGGTTGACTGCATCTGGCAGAAAGTGGTGAGGTGAATTGGGGTCGATGGTATTGGAATAGATGAAATAGAAGAGATGTGGATATATATATGTATTTAGAAAGGATTGAAAGCGCCCATTCTGAACAGAAATTATCCAACTGTTTCTAGCATATTAGAATTTATAAAGCCACCTGAACCATCATGAAATGGGTATGTTGATCTTCATGCTCTAATAATCTTATTCATTTTCGTGTCTAAACCCATATGTGTCCTTGAAACTAACTAGAGGTTGTTATGTGGGCAAATGTTTGATTTTTGAAGTACAACTATATACATGCAACCCTTTTGGAAATACCTATTGAGGAAGCAACCCTTTTGGAAATACCTCCCATCCTTTTTTGTGTGCTTGTACATTTTTCATAGCAATACAAAAAGTTAAAACTTTTACTCCAAAAAAAAAACTATATACACGCACACTAATACCATATTTATCTATCAATTTCCCTGATGCCCAACATTGACTTTTATTTTCTCTTTATAGGATCACCTGCCATTGAGGCAGAATGGCATGAATAATCTGCAAAGACCACTGGGAAAGTTCCATCTTGCATTCTCTTGGAAGGAGGTAAATTATAAAGTTACCCTCAAATTGTCTCTATTATGATTTAGACAGTGGTTACTTGTGTAGCATACTTCTAGAATGAAAAATGTTATTATGTGTTATTATATTAATCACAATAATATAACACGTGAAGGTTCATTAGAACTTTCTGTTTGGTGAGTCCATTGGAAACAAACTTTACAGCATTTTCTAACTTCATTCATCTTATATTGCGTGTGCCTTAGTTATCTACAATTTCATCCATGAAATAATACAAGTCATGGGTGGGCTCCTCCTTTTCAACTGTTTCATTATTTGTGCTGAATTATTTTGGGGCATTTTTTTTCATTTTTTTTAAATGAGAGTTGGGACTTTCTGGATTGATTAAGTCAAAAGAATTCCCCTCCAACGAGGGATCTCCAAACAACAAAAAGAAACGAAAACCATAAAAAACATAAAATAAGCAGAAAATAAAGTAAGAGGTTCCGAACAATAGCAAGTAACAAAATATCCTATGCTCTCGTTTGGGTAAGCTATCCCGGGATAGATAACTATTCCAGTATACTAGTGGAATAAGTCATTTTCTGGTTGGTTGTATTTTTGATTATTCTCGTTGCGAAACATAGTAATGAAATTCT
The DNA here is from genome assembly GCA_030737845.1 of Acorus calamus. Taxonomy (NCBI): domain Eukaryota; kingdom Viridiplantae; phylum Streptophyta; class Magnoliopsida; order Acorales; family Acoraceae; genus Acorus; species Acorus calamus. The sequence continues at coordinate 7,749,049 of CM060860.1, forward strand.
TGTAGTTTGGTTGACCATAGATAAATTATGAATAAAAGGTGAATAAGATGTGAATAAGGATTTATAAAATGTCAAAAAATTGACATGTGGGCTCAGATGATTTATAAGAGGTGATAATAGGGGATTTGGCATGTGACCCCCCTCTATATCAGTGGAATAGATTGAGTGGAATAACACAATTTAGGGGGGATTTAAAATACCAACCTATTCCTTGCAAACAAATAGGTTGTTTGGGCTTATTCACCTATTCTACATCTATTCTTCTACCCAAACATGGGCTACTACTTCGAATCCACCCCCATAATGCTACAGAAATGCTCCAACTCTAAAATAAAATTCTCCCAATCATGCAACAATGAGTTGATGTCTTGTTGCTTGCCTAAATATTTTCATGTATACCATTATACACTTGAATATGCTCTGACTACGCATGAGCCAAATACTTGACAAATTGCATGGGATACAAAAAAACTACAAATTTGTTTTCTTTAGATTCCTTTCCCCCTCCTTTCTGAACCATGCCCACATTGTAACTTCTAAATTTTTGATTTACTCTTAGACATCAGTAATCTTAATGTTAAAGGTTAAAAACACCAAGTTGATTCTCAGATGATTTCTACGAATATTATCTTTCCCTGAATGGATAACACATTTCCATCAAAATTGAATTGTAACGGACCTCCTTAGGATGGGACACACGGGGGTGTACTTATCTGTCCAGCTGGACCATTTTGATTTTACAAACTTTTTCAGGGAAATGAACATTAAAGATGCTGGTTTGGTACACATTCTCATATATACCATGCACAACTTCCATCTCGCTAGCTATTGTATTTTTATTTCAAAAATATGTGCGTGCGCCTCTGAATGTTTCAATAATCTAGTAGCATGGTTCCACAATAACTGCAGGTCTTATTGAATGGATCATCATCTCATCTGTTCCGTAATTCCTCCTTAAGTGATTGTGTAATTCAATTCACTATCACTTAACCCATAAGATTCTGAATCAGTGGAATATGATTAACCAATCTAAACTAGAAAAGCTTAATAAACACTATGCTTGCTATGCAACACCTCCTGCAATCCTTCCCTGAACCCATTTTTCTTAGTCATTTACCCCAAATAACTTTAGGCACAATATCAAACTCTCATTCTTACTCCTTTTACCCACGTCTTTTTCAATCAATCAGATGGAGTATCAAGCTACCTCTAATACCTCTCTTAAATTATAGTGCCTAAATTTTTTGGATGATGCATAATTTGATAACAATCTTAAAGAATGGCTCATTTTTTGACATATGATAAATAAAAATTATGCTTATGGGTGATTTTTGAATTTTCTTGTTCTTGAATATTTTTGTTAGGAAAAAATATGCTCACTCCTACCTGAAAATTTTCAGTTTGACTTTGACTTTTAGTTTGTGCAAACCAATGTCTTTCTGATATTTTGATCTATGCATTCTTAGAATAGTTGTTCTCCCATATGTGTTACCAAACACAAATTTGCACACAGGAACAAATGTTTGGTAAAAGAAATTGGGGAATGAAGTTTCTTACCTGTGCTCTGGAAGCAACGCAAATATCACCAAACAGGACCTTCCGGCTGATTTGGTCCGTGGAGCTCTATGCCCAGGGATATGGTATTTTCCTTCCACCATTAATTGCATCCTTTTGGTCTCCTCTTACGGTGTCACACTTCGGTTTTTTTTTTTTTTTTTTTGGAGCATTCATATTAGCAAGTATGGCTCTCGAACAAAAAAGGGGACGGGGGATCTCCAAACAAGAAAACAAATGAAAAAAATCCACATCCAAATTTAACAAAAATGGCCCTTGGAGGGGTCACATCATCTTTTCGTGGGTCACATCATTTTTTCGTCAAAATACACCAGTTCAGTAGTAGGTGAAAATATCAAGGGCCATTTTCCTTAGTTAAAATATGAAAATTTGTGCATTCACTAATATTGGGTTCCACTGTCTTATGCTAGTGATATAGCAAACATATGGTATAGAGTTATAACATGGCTAATTGGTCTGACATCTATAGCCATGCAACGTTGTTCTTCCTTTCTCTTAAGTTTATTTTCATAAATAACCATTCTTTCTTTTTGAAGAATGGTGGGAATTCACCATGCATGTACTGCGTCATATTCACCACAGCTTTTTTCTAAAATGCTAGTAGAACCAAGTGCTCTTATCTCTCTATTTTCCAAAACGATCTTGGATTCCTCCAATTCAGATGGATGTACCAATCCTAGTTCAGATTGATGTACCAATCCTATACTCATTGTAGTATCTTAATTCATCTTTGGTTTTCTTTTGTGTCCCATCATAGTTTCTTTTCAGTTGCTGTATACCACTCAAATATAATTTCTACTTGTTAATTCATAGATATTCTGGAAAATATCATTATATCATGAATTAACCTCCTCTTTTTTCAACGTTTCCCTTGCATTCATAATTATTTATTATTTAATATCTTTGTTGAAGCAAACTCGTGAAAGAATGTTGTCACCTTCTTGTTAACAACCGCTCTTGATTCTTTATGCGAAACAACTCTTTTGTACATCCAGATTTCCGTGTACATATGCTTATGCTGCAATCTTGTTCTAGCTTCAGCTTCTGTAGGTGTTCCTTGTTCTTCCTGCTCTTTGTTTAATATATAATTCTGCCCAATGACTCCTCCTTTTTTAATCGGGCTACAAAACTTTGTGGTATTCCCTTTTCAATTTGGTTGGTAAATTTTCTCAAAATTTCAGAAGTAGTCCAACCTTTATAGTTCCCGTGTCAAAAGCTCTCCATCAAGGCAACACCTCCCCAACTAAATGAATGTACTATTTTGTCGAAGTCATACATTTTTCATATCTAAATGGACAACTTTCACATTGCCTCTTTTCAACAACATTTTTTTATCATCATCATTGAGTCCTATTTCACACATCAGGAAATAAGTTGAAGAATTTCAAAATCACATTTTACTTGATCACTATGCATCTGGGATCTTAAATTTGGTGAATTGAAGGTATGCTTACCTACAGCAGTTCCGTCATTGGTATCGGTTATAGAATCATTTTGCCCAAAATATCATTCATTTCAGTGTGGGAAAGTGCTGCATATTTCTTAATACATATTGGTAGCATAAAAATTACTTTTTATTCTAAATGGGTGAATATTTGATTAAATGAGTTATTAGAAGAGCAGATAATATGTATGATTTTGTTTCGTATGATTTATTATGTGTAAAACAAAATTTAAGGATCTATTTGTTCCTAATGAATCTCTCATGATTGTAAGGTAGTTGGTAAACAATTGAATTATGCAGCGTGGCTTAGGGATCAACAAATAAGGGGCAAATCAGAGGTATTCAACACTTAAGAGAGAGTGCTTGTTTAGGTCTGACAGCAACCGCAATCCCTCATTGTTTTTTTTTTGTGATAGAAAAACACATTGTTGCTGTCAATTTTAACTTATGTATAAGATAACACTTTAAAAGGTTTAATATTCATCTATTTTGTTTTGGACCTTGATTTTATTCAATCCAAACTCTTTGTTATACTCAAGCAATGAACAAAAGTCCGTTTATATTTCAGCTCATGAAGATTTGCAGCACAAGTTAGATCCAACAACCATCTCCTCCTTTTCCTCTTTGATCAGACTATCAGAGCACCTAAAAAGTTATCTCACACCTCTCTCTAATGCAATCAGACCACTCAAAACCTTGATTGCAGTAATCTCCTCCTTCCCTACTGAGGATGTTGAATATGGATGTCTCCTGGCCCTGGCTATGCCCACTCCACACTCGTGCCTAATCTTAAAACACTTCACGTTCCTATTTCTCATGCTGCTGCAGATTTGCCAACACATCAAAATAATACTTTTGTCAGCTTCAAAAACATACTGGACTCAAAATAATCACATAACATTTCCATCCACATTTAAAGAGACCTGATACACCAAAAAGAATCCTAAGGCAGATGCTTTTCACATTTTATTTGGAAGAAGAAACGCAGGTCAGCTTCTTGTTCTTCCTATCTCTTTTATTTTTCAGATATATTCCGTCTTATTCATTTTCTTTTTTCTACTATTTTTTTTGTGGTTACAAATGGATAAGCATAATGCTTGTAGAGAGGAGATTCTGCTGTTTTCCCCTTCTTTATGAGGCATCCATTGTGTTTCTTATATCTGGGGGGGGGGGGGATTTTCTTTCTTGGAAAGATAACTTTGTTATATTCCAAATCAACTTGAGACTAATGGAAAACATATATTTGATTATCTAATTTGAAATTTAATCATGTTCTAATATGTATCTGATTTGAAAGTCTCTATTCATATATGAAGTATACTTCTCTTTTCTTTTTCTTCTCTTTTTCCATCATTGCCTCCAATCTAAGACTAACATTCAACAATGTTGAATGAATGATTTCTGAGTATTGCATCAAAGTGGGGGCAAGAGGGGTTTCTTTGTCATACCTTAAGCAATATGAACAAAAAAATGAGGAAATTTGATTCTCTGCAATTAGTTGCATATCCTATTTATCCTATGAAAATTGCATAAACACGCTATTGTTATTTATTATTATCTGCATCCATCCTCGTTTAAAGGCACTAAGGATGGTTTTGGAATGTTAGGCACTTGCTATACATTCGGTTATTTGTCGAAGTTAAATTGAATTTGGTATTGAAATAGTTCGTATTATATACTCAATCACAGTCTTATGAACAGGTTAAAAAAATACACTGATGATCCCTGAGTCATCCATTATGTTGCCAAGCCTGAAGTATTGGATCAGATGCACAACCTTGCGTTTTAATAGAATGAAGCTGTTGATTTTTTTTCTTGTATTTGTTACAAGTCACTTGCAACTGTAATTGGATCTCCTGCATATTGCCCAAAAAGATTTATTGGACAGGTTCACAAGTTCAATGTATGCTCTTATATTGATATATTTTGTTCTCAGTTACTTTGATTGTTGGGGTCTGGATCTTCTGCTCTACTTTCCCCTACTTGTTATCTGCTTAACTTTTGTTGTGGGGCTGCCACATTACACTACTCTAATCAAACGGTTGCTTATATATCAATTGAATGGATTTCACACCAGCCACATTTATGTTTTTATTTATTTTTTTGTAAGTTTCACACAGGCCCCCTTTTTTAGGTGTCACCACCCTCCTGCATCATCTCACTCGGAAAATTTTCATATTAGTACATGTATGGATGGACTACTTGTATCTATTAAAGAGTTAAAAACATTACATTAATTAAAAATCATTATTATAAATCTCACTAATGTATTTTGATGAACATGTGTCGCCCATTCAGACACGCACTGATGAAAAATTTCCCTCCCTCTCTACCTTTGCCTTTGACACTCCTAAAATCTACAATCTAGAGTTTTTGTTTGTTTTATTCAATTCAGCCTCTCTTTGGAGTCTCTTTGCATGAAAAACATAATAATATATGCATTCAATTCATTTGAGTATGTATTTCATTTTTTTATAATATTTTTATTTAATAAAGCAAATATTTTTTTTAAAAAAGAGTTGTTACATGGACAATCCAAAAATCAGTTATTGGGACGCCCATTTTTCACCGTTAATGATGATTAAAAAAAAAGAAAAAAGTTTACTCACTTTAACGGGCATTAAGTGGGGATCGGTTCCCCTTAGAACTGAGTCTCCTCAGGTCAGTCAGTAGCCACTCTGTCGATGACACATGAACGTTTTAAAAAAAAAAGAAAATTGAATAAACTTTTTTGAAGAACGTTACCCTCAATGAAACCCTCTCCTTTTTTTTGTTTCTCCCAAAAAATAGGCTTTTCCTCCCTCCCTCTCCTCTCTTCTCATTTTTCTGGGAAACCCATAACAAAAATCTGCTCCTACTTATAAACAGGAGTACTGCTACTCTGAGTCCCTAAACACGCCACCTATTCGTATGGGGCCCACATTGTTGTCTTATTGGTGGGGTCCACAATTGTGACAGTGAATAGATGTGATTAGTTTGTTTATTTGATTTATTAGTTTGTTTAGCATAGGACTCACAATTTTTTTTTTTTATTTCTAATTTTTTTATTAGCTCAAAAAAAATCCCGTATCTATTTTTTTCAATTTCTATCATGCATTTATGTTAAAACAAAATGCAACGCTAGTTATATCATTTATTCACAATCTAATAAAACCCAACATTAGTTAGTCCTTATCTTAAAAAACAAACATTAGTTAGTCCCCTCTACTCCCTCTACTCACTTTAACTAGGTATATATATTGTTAAATTTTTTTTACATTTTATATCAATGATATACTCAATTCATTAGAATATGTACTTTACTTTTTATAAATATACATATATTTATCTATTACTTACTTATTAAAAGAATTCTGTGACCTAGTATTTTCATTTCCCTTAATCAATTGTTTAATTACTAATATATTATTATCAAATTTAGATAAATCATAAACATTTTAAGATATCAAAATCAGATTTAATTAAATCATATCAATACATTTTTATTTTAAATCATATCTATATATTCTAATTTTTTAATTTCGAAATTAAATATATTCACCATGTATATCCATTAATTATATTTTCTTAAATATGTTTTTTGTAATAGAATGAAAAAATACCTAATGTACTATAATAAATAATATAAGATGTATATATGGATGTTAATATAATAGACCTTAAAAATCTATATATTTCATATTAAACATTTGTGCATAATTTAATATATTTTATTGAGTTTATTAGGGAAAAAAGATACGAAAGATGTAGTGCTATTATACTTTTTTTTTTCTTCAGATCTTTAAGCCCCCGTTTGGATGTAGAATATGATTTATTATTGGGTATACATTTATCCGAGTATAAGTGTGTATAAATAATGATAAAATGGTTTTCTGTTTGGTTGTGTTTTGAATTATTCTCGTTGGGAATCGTAAGAATAAATGTTTTGTTGTTTGTGTAAAATGTGAATAAAGTATGGATACAGATTTATAAAAGGTAAAAAAGTAATTATAGTTGATTTGACAGGTAATTTATAAGAGGTGATGACAGTTGATTTGACAGTGGGCCCACTTATTCTTTGAGTGAAAAAACCTAGGATAAATTTTATTCTAGGGGTTGATTGGAATCCATATACCACTTTATACCAGTTTATTCTAGCACACTTTATCTGGGTTTATCCGAGCTTTCCAAACACAAAAAAAAATTTATCCGGGGTTATCTGGGGTTATCCGGACCTTATCCGGTATCCAAACGGGGGCTAAGGATTTGATTTATTCAAATATTGAATCTCCTAATACTAAGTTGTTTGAACTCTTCTCTATCTTATCTTTTTTTATCACTAAATCTATATGTAGTCCTATATAAAGCGGTTCATCCCTGCCGCCTAATTTTTTTTTCAAGCATATTATTTATTTATTTATATGTATATATGTTGTGTTATTTATTTATGTAAATTTATAATGCGTTATTCTTATTGTGTATGTTTGATCTTAATTGAATGGTGACTTTGGAATGCAGGGAACTTTTAAGATAATAATGGGAAGCCAATTATTTCTCAATGCATGAGAGAGGTGGAGAGGAACATAGGTAATACATCATGTACTTAATATTCTTATAAAACCATCACATATGAAACAAACATACGAACCCAAACAACAACAAAAATTCAAAAAAATCTCCAAGTTCATTCTTTTTCTTGAACAACGTCAAAATAATTTGGTATTTCCATGATTAAACCTGTAAATAGTCAGCAAATTTAATTATTTTCATAACAGGAAAAAAATCCATAAATACATATTTAACATAATAATAAAAAAAGCACACCTCATTCTATTGAGAATGAACTTGGAGATTTTCTTGAACTTAGTCAAAACAATTTGGTTATTCCATTATTGAACCTCTAAATAGTAGCAAACTTTTTTACTTTCATAACAGAAAGAAAAAGAATCCACATGTGAACATTAATAATAAAAAAATCATACCTCATTCTATTGAGAACTACCCAATTCAATTTCATAACCACTATTGCTGTAATTGGTTGATCTCCATGAGTTGTACAAGTTTGTTACTCTCATGTTTTGAAGGATTAATCTCATTGACCTATTCTTGGTGAGAGTTGTTAGAAATTAAAGACATATTGATGAAAATTCAATCATTCCCAATATTGCGATGATTGTTTAACTCGTAATTAGGTGTTGATAAAATATCATCCATAGTTCATAGAACATAACCTGTAGAATTAAACAAGACAGAATAAATTAATTACATGAGACTGATAATAAGTTTAGGAATACTCAATAATGCTAAATATTCAATAAAACAGCAAATGAAATGTTAAAACTTGATTTAAAAAAGGGAGTTGTTGCACACAAACCTTTTTACAACCCCAAATGCATTCTTATATAACTCATTAGTCATTTATAGAGGTATATAAATTAAATCACGTGAGAACTGTATTGTGGGGCTGTATCTAACATTATCCTCAATTTTTTTTATATTGATGACCATACACACTCCATTCCCTAGAAAAAAAAAACCCATCCAACACACCAACAATAGCTTGACCATGAAAATCAATTAAAGCAGAGAAAAATTTTCCAACCTAAAAAAATTCCAACCTAAAGCAGTGACATTACTTATGCCCCGTCTCATTCCTTAGCCATTCTTTATTTTCTATTCTCCCCACCTACTTCTACCTCTCTTCTCTCCTAATGTCTCTCCATTTTAGCTCTTTTGTATTTTTCTTTATGAATATGAAAAAACTACATTTGCTTAAAAAATAAAAAAAATAAATGGAATGGAAAAGCACCACAAAAACGGACAACATTTAGACAACAAAAATAATGCACCAGTAGCATTACATGAATGTATTACTATTGTCAAAGAAGATTTTTCAATAACTAATGAAAATGTTTTTTCAATAATGTGCTTATAACACCCATTATCATTAAAAAAAAAAAAACCTTCAAAGAAAGAGAGATTTGAATAACTTGCCCAAGATTAGAAGCTATGGTTTCCCTGATCCTCCTAAATCAAACTCATCCTCTGCTTTTCTAAAGAAAATCTCTAATCCCCTTAAATCAAACCCATCCACTACTTTTTTGAAGAAAAAAAAGGGTTGAGAGAATGATAAAACATTTTTGGGAAACAGTTTTAATTTCATTTGGGTTTTTTTAATTTTCCGTCTCCACTGCCGTCATATTGTTGGTTTAGTCAACGTTAAAGTAATGTTAAATATAATGTGAATCCCTAAAAATAGGGGCACAATGTGGGCATAGGAGTGGTGCTCCTACTCAGACATAAGAGGAGCAGATTTTTGTCCCATGGAGAGGGAGGGAATGAAAATGTAAAATGGGGGAAACCAAAAAAGGGGGGAAATCAAAACGGATGTAATGGGTGTTAACGTCCGTCAATGTTAACTCTTCCTTTTTTTTAAATTTTTTTTGTTTTGTCCACGTGTCGGATTTCTATTGGACACTGATGGTCCTGATGAAAATGGGTGCTGATGGGATCCGGTCCCAAGTGAGTGATGTTTGTGACCATCTCATTTTCCACCTTTACAACATTAAATGCATCTTTTGACCAACCAATTAATTCTAGTTAACTCTCTCTTTCATCATTGGAGTATACACTCATATGATCAAAATATATACTCATATTAACAGGTATATACAATTACAAGGAAGGGATAGTCTTTTTTTTTACATTTTTTATAAATGCACTCACGTAATTAATAAAATATATAACTTGTTAATGCAAGTATACGCTCAAATGATAAAAATAAACTTTCATAATTAACTAGGGTTGATTGGTCAAAAACAACATTTAATATTGTAAAGGTAGGGAATGAGGTGGTCATAAATATCATTTAATGTCGTCAAAAGTGAGTAAACTATTATTTTTTTGGATAAATTACGTTTGGATCCCTTAAAGTCTTTGAAACATACAGAAACACTCCCTGAAGTTCTAACAACATGTACTTACACCCCCGTTGTTATATTTTCCATTAAGATGGGGGCAAAAATATGGTTTTATCATTTCAATTAAATCATTATCATGTTTTCACCTGTTTATTAACTGTTGTGTGAGTTAATTCTTATAAAAAATGCATCCATAAGTATTTAAAAAGTTGATTATTATATTAAATATTCATAAAACATATCTAAAGTTAATTTATTGTTTCTTTTTTGGATGTTTATAAAATTAATTAAATGATAAAATAGTAATTTTGAAGTACTTTTGTTTTATCTTAACAGAAAATATAACACTAGGGGGTGTAACTGCATGTTTTTGAACTTCAGAGGGTATTTTTGCAGGTTTCAAAAATTTCAGGGGGTTCAAATGCACTTGACCCTTTTTTTAAATCACCATCAACGGTGAAAAATGGGCGTCCACTAGAATTGATTTTTGCATACGCCTTCCTAAAAAGCTCCTTATGAATAGTGATATGGTGTGGTCTATGCGAATCGTGTATGTACATTCCTTATCGAGATATATGCTTCGTAAAGAAAACATATCAACTCATTGAAACATATACCTCACTGGGTTATATGCTTTTTTTATTAATGCATATAACTTGATAAGGGTTGTATATATGTGGTTAAGTGGTTAACATGGACCATATTATATATATATATATATATATATATATATATATATATATATATATATATATAGTGAACCGATTAGGTGCGGTGTGCGACGTGGGCCGTCCGATCGCGGGTCCATCGCATCCAACGGTCGACGTGAATCGCACCCGACCGTCCGATGCGATGGACCCGTGATCGACGGCCCGTGATCGCGCACCGCACCGACCGCAAACCGCACCTAATCGCGAATATATATATATATATATATATATATATATATATATATATATATATATATATATATATATATATATATGAAAATTATTACGTGCGGCGAACGGCGGGTGCGGCCGCGACGTGGGCCGTTCGATCACGGGTCCATTGCATCCAACGGTCGACGTATATATATATATATATATATATATATATATATATATATATATATATATATATATATATATATATATATATATATATATATAGGGAGGTTATTACGTGCGGTGAACGGCGGGTGCGGCGTCGATCACGGCTCCATCGCATTGGACGGTCGGGTGAATCGCACCCGACCGTCCGATGCGATGGACCCGTGATCGACGGCCCGTGATCGCGCACCGCACCGACCGTAAACCGCACCTAATCGGCTCCCATATATGGTCGGGTGCGATTCACGTCGACCGTTGGATGCGATGGACACGCGATCGAACGGCTCACGTCGCGGTCGCACCCGCCGTTCGCCGCACGTAATCACCCCTCTATATATATATATATATAGAGGGGTGATTACGTGCGGTGAACGGCGGGTGCGGCATCGATCACGGGCCGTCGATCACGGGTCCATCGCATCGGACGGTCGGGTGTGATTCACGTCGACCGTTAAATGCGATGGACCTGCGATCGAACAGCCCACGTTGTGGCCGCACCCGCCGTTCGCCGCACCTAATCGCTCGCGTGTGTATACAGCGCCGATCTAAAGTGGACGCCGTAATTAGATCAAGGGTTAGCATTCATCCTGAAAAAAAAGGTCCACCGTGAGATTTAATGTGAATTCTCAACCCTAGTTAAACACTCCCAACCAAACCTAAATCTCCCATGGTTAACCCAACCCAACCACTACCCCTAACCCAACCCAACCAAAACGTAATCCCTCTCTCTCTCTCTTTCCCACATAAATGAAAGAGAAAAAATGTCATGAAATCGTCGCCTCCTCTCGCACGACCCGATCCTACCTTCCAACGCTCCCCACAGCGAAACGCCACCTCTCGCACAGCCCCGCTGCTTCCCCACTTCTCGTAGCCGAGCCTCGCGAAACCCCGCCACTTCCCCCACATCCCCGCTGCCTCTCGCACAGCGACGCGGCCTCCCCGCCGCCCACCCTTCCTTGGTTCATCCTCGTCTCTCCATAGGTTTTTATTTTGTAGATTTAGGGGCTTTTTTCACTGGATTTAGGTTTAATTTTCTCATTTAGGTTTACTGCTATTCATGACATGGCGCACTGATAGGGTGGCTGAAAAGTTAAAATGATCAGAGTGGATTTGGAAATTTAGCTTTGAAAATCATATAGAATGTTCTGAATTCTGATGTTTGTTTATACCTCTTCTTGGATGATGAGAATTTTGCTTGAATATTGGTGCTTATATGGAGATGAATACTTAAAATCTCCTTCATGTTCTAGTGGTTTTTGTGAGTTTTGTTTTGATGCATCTTGGTTATTAAAAATAATGTTCTAATGTTTTCTGGTTATTAAAATTTTGAGCTTGTTGGTTATTAAAAATGTTAACACTAAATGGTGTTCTGATTGCTTGCTAGTTATTAAAAATTTGAAAGACTAAATTCCAGCAAGCAGAGGAGGGGGGAGAGTCCGAGAGAGAAAAAAATAAGGGGGAATTGTCGAAATACCCATGGACCGAACGATCCATTATTTCCATACCCCCTGACTTCTCAGAATTTTTCTGTACCCCTGCAGAACTTTTTAATTGTTTTAATACCCCTCACCCTTGCCACCTCACATTTCCCTACCCATATTACCCCTGACGCCTAAACTCCTGCCCACGAATTCATCTCCCCCAAAATCGCACCAACTTCTCCCCCCTCAAATCCCTCTCACTTGCGACGATTTCTCTCCCCTCCTGTGATCCTTGCGAAACCGTTTAACCTCTCTCTCTCACTGGCGACCCTCTCAAGCTCCTTTACCATGTTCCCCCAAATGATGGAACTTCTCCAGAAGTCCTTTATTTCGACAGTCGCTCCACATTATCACTTCGTGGCGAATCCAGACGTCTCCCGACATCCGCTACTCTCTCCCGTCGCTCTCTCACAAACTCCTTCGGCAAAACCCTCATTTGTAGCTGCAATCCTTTCCCAAACCCTAGCCGTACCCAAACCCTAACCCTAGCCGAACCCTAACCCATTCTGTAAACCATCAAACCATGGCCGAATCACCCAAAATAGCATTAGAGAAGAAGAAGTATATCAATCCGAGGGCAGGTATGGCCTTCCCTGCAGGTCACCTTTTCAGGTCTTCCTTGACGGTCACCTATTCAGGCCTTACCTGTGGGTCAACTATCCAGGTCTTCCCTCCGGGTCACCTTTTCAGGCCTCCACAAGTAATTTTTAAGAACTAAAGAAGATGAATAAAGTAGGTCTTGCATGTTCTGATGCTTGCGAGTTTTGTTTTTTCAGCACCATAATGTTCTCTCTTGTGTTTCGATGTTACAGAATGACACATGCTTTTGGGTGATCCTTACTTTTATGATTTAATTGTTACTAGCCTTTTATGATTCTTTACTTTGTGACTTGAAGAGATAAGGAGAGTTTGTTTTTGTACATCTTAATGAACATGTGATTCCTTGCCACTTGGACAAATTTTACAATTGATTTTAACTCCCTTCTTTTTTCATCAGCATTCGCGACCACCATATGGTGTTGTTCTGTACTTAGCTGTGAAGAAGCACCATGTTGGTCTCAACTGCGACACACGTCAACTAAGAGCCTTGGTCAATGAGAAAGGAATTTTAGCCCCTCGTGTGGTTACAGAGATTGCTGATAGATAGGTCTGGAAGTTCTTGTGTGTAAAACTATTGAAAAAATGCACAAATGAAATAGGTGTCTTTATTATATTCCTGAGACACCTTGTCTAACAATGCCACATTTTTTATATGATTAATGAAACATTTTGTGTATAGGTTTATGTACAACTGAATTGGAAACCATATGTATAATTAGGGTAAAAGGTTTATCAGAAGAGACTGTTTAACTGTTAGAAATAAGGGAGAGAAAAATAATAATAATGAAACCCTAAAACTCTTGTTCCATTAGAGAGGGACTAAAGTCCTTTATATAATAGTACAAGGTGGTGTTACACGTGTAACACACTAACAAACTAATATCATAACAAACTAATATAATAACAAACCTAAGATAATAACAAATCTATCTAATATCTTTAACACCCTCTCCTAAACTCTGAAGGGTTGTACCCTTAGAGTTTACACAAAGATGATAAACTAAACATCTTATTTTCAAACACCTCCAATTTATTTTTTATTTTTGTGAATTGATAATCGTCATCTGTCTTTTGGATCCATCACTTCGCTCCCGCTCTTCTTGAGTCAGTCGAAGTCGCTCCCGCTCTTTGAGTCAGTCAGAGTCGCTCTCGCTCTTCTTGAGTCAGTCAGAGTCGCTTCCGCTCTTTGAGTCAGTCAGAGTTGCTTCCGCTCTTTGAGTCAGTCGGAATTGCTGGTCCACTAGATCAGATGGCGCACGTAGGGCTCACGGAGGTTTAAGGAGAAGACGGAGGGCACAGACGAACGCGGACAGGCAGCGGAGACAGCACGCGGACAATGGTGGTGGAGATTCTTTAACACCCTCTCCCAAACTCTGAAGGGTATAACATGCGCCAACAAGCGAAGACAGTGACGGACGGCCGGTGGCGGTTGGTGCAGATGAGCGCGAACATGCGCCAACGGAGAAGAAGAAATAGAAGAAATGCGACGCGAATGGCGACGCAAACGGTGCAGACTAGCGCAAGAAGAGAGGCGCGCTGACAGAGAAGAAGAATAAAGAAAACAACGGTACGCGAAAAACAACGGCGCACGAAAACGACGGTGCGCGAATACGATAGCGCACAGAAGCAGCGATTCTGCATAAAAACGACGCCACTTGGCGAACGACGACGGCGTGCGAAGTTGACGGCACGCAGAGACGATAACAACAGTAGCGTACGAAAACGACAACGCTACGAACAAGATCTCAAAGAAGAAGAAGGGGACCCAAGGAAGAAAAAAAATAATGATGTTGCAACTGACGAAAATCAGAAGAAAATGGGAAAAGACATATACGGATGCGTAGAGAATGAAAAACTGAACAAAACGAGTACCTGGATGACTAGATTCGGAGTCCGAACTAAGCCGTAACAGTCCAGGAAAGAAATGCGACAGAAAAAGACCGGCGGTTGACGGACGGTGGCCTGACAGTGGCCGGAAGACGGCCTTTTTCTGGCGGGTCGGATCGCACGTTGTCGGATCCGGGTGGATGGGCCGGGCTGAACTGAAGCACGTCGGTGGGCCACGCGTGGATCTCCTGCCGGCTGAAGAAGAAGTGGGCCGAACCAGCGGACGTCGATCCGCGTGGGCGATTCCAAGGTGCACGATAGCGCAGATTTGCGCTATCGTGCACCAGATATATATATATATATATATATATATATATATATATATATATATATATATGCTCATGACGTGGACTGCACCAACTCTTTCTTTTTCTTTTTTTTTTTTGGTTACAGGGAGACACGTCATAACCTCTTTTTTTTTTTTTATGTTACGGGAGACTCACATAGAATTTTTTTTTTTTTTTTTGTTGATGGACGACGTCGCGAAAGCATAGGATGCCGACGGTGTTGCGCGCCGGGGCTGCACGGACGGGGCTGAGACGACGGCGCGATGAAGATGACGACAACGCGAAGAAGATGACGGCGCGAACAACGCGCAATCACAATGAAGGCGATGACAACACAAAGAACGGAAGAAAATATGAGTATTAAAAATTCTCCCCCACTCCGATGACGACACGCGGAGATGACGACGATGGCGGCCCAACTATGACGATAAAAAATCCTCCCCCGCTCCGATTGAAGACTCCCCAATCGGAGCGGGGAAGAAGATGATAAATTTTTGTGGATCTAGGGTTTATGGCTCTGATACCATGTTAGAAATAAGGGAGAGAAAAATAATAATAATGAAACCCTAAAACTCTTGTTCCATTAGAGAGGGACTAAAGTCCTTTATATAATAGTACAAGGTGGTGTTACACGTGTAACACACTAACAAACTAATATCATAACAAACTAATATAATAACAAACCTAAGATAATAACAAATCTATCTAATATCTTTAACATTAACAAATGTGACAAGTACTGGCAAAGAAGAAGGATGAATATGACTGTGAATGCATTTGTGAGCTGATTAAGAACTTTTTTCACTCTTTTGTCCTTAATTCCCACTAAAATTGCTTCTCAGACTAACAATCACTAATACATTCAATCCTGTTCAATATGCTGTAAATCTACTTTTCCAATTTTTTTCCCTTTCATTCCTAAGACTACAAAGATGACAAAAAAAACAAAAAAACAAAATTCAAGTTCAAGCGATGAAACTTGTTTATGAGTGTTAGATAATATTTGAGATACAATGTGTCATTCTGATTCTACTTTTGACTAGTCTTCTCCGTACCATCTAGAAACCATACTACAAAGTTGCGTGTGAGAGAGCAGAGGAACCCCAATAATGCAACCTTCAGGCGCAAAATTGATCGGTGTGACGGTGTCTCACTTACCAGATCAAAGAGTTAATTAATCATACACTATAAGAACAAGATGAGCAGAATGTCATCAATGTTGTCATTGCCAATGGTTGTATAATTTTTGTATAATTTTTTTTGGCAAACAACATTTTATTGCCATGACCCATATCAGATAAACTCCAATCTAATCTCTGAATCCTTAAACCGTCATGCTCTCAAGGAAAGTTATAGACTATTAAAAGAAACATGTTCTACCAAAACTAATAAGAAATCAAACCCTTCACAACAAACATTCAATCAACCTAGGAAGTAAAAATCTACCCAAAAGAAATATATGAAAATCACAAAAGCCCTAAATGGAGGCTCAAAATCCCTAGTTCTGAAAATCACAAACCCATATATATAGAAAGAGAGGGGGATATAATGTGAGAGCGAAGGTTCAGGGGGCGGGATCTCAAAGGGGTGGGAGGCGGCGATGGCGATTTCAGGACATTTTTTTCTCTTTCGTTTATGTGGGAGAGAGAGAGAGAGAGAGAGAGAGAGAGAGAGAGAGGGATTAGGTTTTGGTTGGGTTGGGTTGGGTTAACCAGGAGAGATTTAGGTTTGGTTGGGAATGTTTAACTAGGGTTGAGAATTCATATTAAATCTCACGGTGAACCTTTTTTTTTCTTGGACGAATGTTAACCCTTGATCTGATGGGGTTTGAGGTGTCCACATATTTGAGAGCGTCCGCTTTAGATCAGCGTTGTATATATATATATAGTTGATTAATAATATGTGGTTTGTGCGGTCCGTGTGAACTGCATATATTCCTTCTCTAAAGAAAGTATACACTTTATTTGAAAGTATTTCACATCATTTAAAGGGGTATATCCGTCAACAAAGAAAGCATATACCTCGTTGAAGGTATTGTTGATAATGTAATTTCATATGGTGTATGTAATACATCAATGAGGTATATGCTTTCTTTATTAACGGATATACCCCTTTAAATGATGTGAAATACTTTCAAATGAAGTGTATACTTTCTTTATCAATGCATATGCCTTTTAAAGGACATATATGCAATGATCCGCATCGTCCGTACGGACTGCACCATATCATTACTCTACACAGAGAGAGAGAGAGAGAATTACATGAGGCAGTGCAGCAGGTGCGGCGTGATTAGGAGGCATCTAATATGGTGGAACACTATTTGACGATGGAGATTAAATTCCCTCAATTAGGTGAAACCGGTTGCACTGTTTACAAATTTTTTTTGATTGAATCATTTCTGTCTCTAAAAAATTTCAGATCGAAAAAAATGTAGGACCCCTCTCTCTATCACAAAATTTCTCTCGTCTCCCTTGATCACCCCTTGTGACTCCTCCAGCTCCCCCTGCAGACCCCTCTCTTTTCTCCATCAACCATCTCCTGTGGCCCTGTTGATCGGACGGCTTGATTGCCCTCAATCGAGGGATTTTTTTTAGATCTTGAGGTACAGACCTCTCTCTCTCTCTCAAAAATTTCATTTTGAAAACTTTCTTGATGACGCTTTTGAGTGTTCATCAAATGCCTCTAGGGTTTGTTGTTGTTCGTTTTTTTTAGATTTGTAAGTTTTTTATTCATTTTTGTATTGAAATATAGGGTTTGTTCTTTTTTTTTTTTTAGATTTATAAGTTTTTTTTATTCATTTTGTGTATTCAAATCTAGGGTTAGTTTCAAATCTAGGGTTTTGTCATCTTTCTTTTAGATACAGGGTTTCCATATTTTGTATAATTCATGTTTTGTGCATTTTTTTGAATTCAGATTTTTGATGTAAATATGTGTTGTCATATTTCAGACAAAATATTAAGTGCACATGATGGGGTTGATGAAACAGTTGGGAGCATTGAAAAATTATATGACGATGATAGTGGGATTCCGAATGTTGATGATGAATACAAACCAGTAATATGGATGTCTTTTGATTCTATTGAGGAAACAGAGAAATTTTATACGAGTTATGCCAAAATTACAGGCTTTTGTGTTTGAAAATCATCTACAAAATATCATAATATTGAGGGGTCAAATGAACTTTATATGTGATTCTCATCCACTAGCAAAAGCAATCCAAAACACACCCAATAACACACAAGACTAGGATGCAAGGCTAAAATATCCTTCATGAAAGATGATCAAAGGTGGAAGGTGGGCGCTCTTGTAGCAAGTCATGCCCATATATTGTGTACTCCTAGAAAAACTCTCCTCAAAATGTTCACATGGAGAAATAAAAATATTCACAAATCTTTGATTGACACATTTAGAGGAGAAAATATGAGCACTGCAAAAACCATGTCCATTATGTGGTTAGATTCAGGAGGATGTGGAGAGATAGGGTGTATGTAGAGGGATGATCAAAGATGAATTGAAAGATTATGATGCGGAATTGTTTCTAAACCACCTCAAAGAGAAATGAATTCATCTTATTATTTTGCTTATAAAGTGGACGAGGAAAATTTTGGGCTGACGGTGATGCAAGAAAAACATATGCTCATTTTGGGGATGTCATTGTGTTTGACATAACTTACAAAACAAATTAATATTCTTTAATATGTACACCTTTAAATGGAGTCAATCATCATTTTCAGTCTATTAATTTTGGTTGTGGATTGTTAAAGGATGAAAAGATTGATTCCTTGTTGTGGTTTTTTAGAAAATTTGGGAAGCAATGTGATGTGGTCCACCAAAAGCTCTCATCATAGATTAGGATGCTTCTATAAGGGCTACAATTGCATGCAGTGTTCTGATATGCCGGATGTGGTTTACGTGCGGTTAAGGTACGGCACAGAGTATATACGGTATGCGGGAGTATATGCGGTTCTATATTTTTATTAATAAAACATATAATTTTTAAACATATCAAGATAAACATTAAAGATATATATACAAAGAAAATGTTAAAAGACTCCAAGATATTATATTTTAATAAAATTCTTTTAGATAGTTTAGATCACCAATGTATACACCAATATATACATCTATAAGCACTCAAAAGTTTTATCCTAATGCAAATTGTTTATTATAAAGCCCAAGTGTCACAATTATAATAAATAAATAAACAAAAGATCACATTTGTATTCAAAAAAATAAAATAAAATAAAACTAAAGAACATGTGTCAATCTGATAATGCTTAAAAGAAGAAAACTAAAGAACATGTCAATCTGATGATGCTTTAATTTGTGTGTGAGAGAGAGAGAGAACATAGACTCCAGTTCAAAGAAGTGGTAGGTGAGCTGCTTGTGAGTTTGTGTACTAAACAGAGTGAGTGACACAGAGAAAACACAGAGTGAGTGAAACAGAGAAGTGAAGGTCGGCGGTTCGGGGAGATCACTGTGGCCTACGGTGGGTTGAAGGAGGAGAAGAAGATGATCGCTGCGGCCTGCGGTGGTCGGACGAGGAGCAGGCGATCGAAGAAGAAGGGAAGGTCGCCTGGGGTGATCGGAGGAGTAGGAGTCGATCGAAGAAGAAGGGGAGGTCACTGCGGTGGTGGTCGGAGGAAGAGCAGTCGATCGAAGAAGAAGATGTCGGGAACGCTGAAGATGATCGGCGAGTCCCGAAGAGAATCGACCGAGGAGGAGAAGAAGAAGTGAAGAACCTCTGATTTAGGGCCGGCTGAGAAGAGGGTTTTCTATTTTTTTTTCACTAACTTAACCGGGTCGAAAGTTAAATGGGCCGACCCGTTTAACTTTTGCTATCCCATGCGCCCGCTTAAGCGGGCGCCTAAATGGTGTGCGGGCCGCATATGCGGGCCCAACCCGCATATGGCCGACTGGTGTCCGAGGCGGTTCGGTCGAGGGACCGAACCGCCCGTGCGGCCGCATATGCGGTCGCACGGGACGCATTTCCGAACAGTGATTGCATGTGCTCCCCCACGTGTGTCATAGATTTTGCATTTCGCACATAATGAAGAAATTATGTTGCATTATAGAACCATCAATGTATCACATTGCATTATAGGCATTTACATGCAGAACAGGCAAAAGAGGCAGACTTGCTTCTGGTGTCATCCTTTTTAAAGCTTTACATAGTTGCCAAATAACACATCTCATTCTTTTTAAAGAATTTTGAATAAATAAAGCTCTGCACATTATCAATCCAAAAATTCTCTTAAGTATGCAAATAAAGAGGAGTTGCATCATGAAACCTCAAATATTGTAGAAGAACAAAAATGAGTGCTTAATATATTCATCATACAAACCCAGAGAATCCAGAATTTGATCAATACATATCCCAAAAAAATTTAAAGATCCTACAAGCATTGAAGCTACTATTTATGTTTCACTTAACTTTGAACCTACAAATACCATGAACAATATGAATATGATAAAGAAGACCTTCATGAACGAATAATTCCGGTGTTATAACTCTCCTACACATTCTTGTATAACTTGAACTTTTTTTAACTTCTCCTCTATGGCTTCAATTATTTGCTCTAACTCTCCCACTCGTTCTTGTCGAGCTTCAACTTTTGTTAGCCTCTTCTCTATAGCTTGAATTCTTGCCAACAAGGGTGATTCCTCAATGGAGCATATCGTTTTCTTCTAGAGTTACTGGCACTCTCATTTTGTCATGAAATATACTTGCAATCATTGATGTCGTTTGTGGACTAGTTGAAAACATGAAGAATAAATATTACAAAATAGACATTTTCAAAAACAAATGAAATAAAAATATGTGCTTCTAAAAATGGAACAATCAAGACCGATATATACCTTTCTATTCGGGCAAGCCCTAAACTATCCCCTGGATTAGATTCATTCATGATTGCTTTAAAACCATGTTCTTCCCACAATAACAGTTTTTCTAAGTTGTAGGTTCATGAGAGGATGCCGTATTGGAATGTTCCATCTACACAATTGAAGATTGATGCGACATCATTTTCAAAAGCACAAAACATATCACTTAGTCTAGCATATATATATATTCATATGAGGAACTGAATATAGCTATCATTTTTAGAAGCACAAAACATCACTTAATATATAACTTGCGTTAAAATGGTTCTCTTGCAGTCACTTTCAGTTGTTTTAGATGGTTGTGTTGTATCCATTAATAATACAACCAATGTTATGAATAATTTGGAAGAAAATATACTCAATGTAGAATACCAACATATTTATATATTGCTTATAACACGCCCATTTAGGAGACATTCTATGCTATTGACTTTAAAGATGTAAATTATTTCCATTTGCAATAAAGAGTCTTACCACCTATTCAACATGAGATGGTTGTAATAATGGATCTATGAACTTAATATCTTTTTTTTAAAGTTGAATTTCATGATCCTCATCAAATGCATGATTAAATCTTTTTTCTCATAATGAATATATAGTTGTTGCATTTTCTCACGTTAGAATTATAATAAACTAGCCCGCAAGGTTTAATCAAACAGATGTCATATACCTGTATCAATATGACATGTAAAATGAAGCATATATGAGGAACTGAATATAGCTATTGTCAAAGTTTCATGAACATTACAATTTAAAAATCTTCTTGGCATTCAACAAGTGATGGATGAACATCATTTGGATTAAGAATACATGAAACTTAATAAGCAGATAATAAAAAAACAAAGCCTAGTATTCATTCCTAGAAAGTCAAAGTCAAAATCAACATCAAAGTCAATCTGAAAAATCAAATCTATATTTGAAACTCTAGAGGAATACAAGTCAAATTAGCATGACTAATCACCTAATCAATCTTACACCCTAGATTTGAAACAAATGAAAAATCAAATGTGTATTTGAAGCTCCAGAGGAAAATAAATCAAATCAAGATGAGGTATTACCTAATCAATCTTACACCCTAGATTTGAAACAAATCTGAAAAAATAAAAATATACAAGTAAAACCCTAGCTTTCAAAACCTACATATAAATAGAAGCCGAAATGTCAAGAAAGTTTTCGAAATGAAATTTTTGAGAGAGAGAGAGAGATAGAGAGGTTCATACCCCAAGTTCTGAAAAAGAAACCCTCGATTTCATATTATCTAAGTTCTGAACAAATCTATGACTTACCCTATCAAACTACCACATGTATTCTGGAACATTGTCACATGGCCTTTGCATTTGAGGCCCTCTTGATCTCGAACCCATGCAAAAAGTGATTGTCCCACTACTCCATATACATCACACTACCACCATAAGTGACTCTGTAGATACTCGCGACGCATGGTCATCTAATCTTCTCGTCTGGCCTAATAGGTTCTTTTGGAATTGTTTGGAGGTGACCTAGTAGTCGAAGCATTTGCTTAGGCATATATGACTCATACACTCTATTAGCGACCAAGCAACCATTAAAAAACATGTATTCTTGTAAGGAAAATGCATCTCATCTATTCAAATACTGATCAAAGTCAACCTAAAGAATACAACCACGACCAAAGACCCATTAGAACACTAAATTTATATCAGTATAGATTGTACTTGACTCTTACAAGATAGTAGATCCATTTTTATCCATTCCAGAGTAAATGAGTTGAGCAATTCCCTAATGGCAATGACATTGCTCTTTTGCAATCTAGGAGAATTCTTACAACTCTTCCATAATGTGGCTCAAGGGAATTTCTAGATGACAAAATTGTCTTGTACATGCCTAAATAAAGGGATATACTCATACATCGGCCTGTATAGATGACAACCAATTAGTGACTCATAATGCACTGTGATTTAATTTTTTATGAAATGTAATACAACACACTATAAAGTACCTGAAGGATAGTAAAAAAATTTACACTTGGCTCTCGATGCAATCCCAAGTTGATGATACAAGTGTTGGCAGCTCCCCAAGCATGATCTATTACCTTGTTGAGATCCCGTAGAAACTGAAGATACTCAACCGAGACATGTGTGCCGGTCTTATGAGAGAAAAATAATGCAACCCAACAAATATAGGAGATACCCTCGAACGGCACATTCAATACTAGGTAAATGCATGGTACACGTCTTCAAAGCAAGATGTTATCTCAATCAATATAGTCGAACTGATCTTCCATTGGATGTAGCTAGTTCGGCGATGATGTCTCCTTGTTGAATATGCAATGTATCGCTTACTAATTCGACAATTGAATCAAAAATTTCAATTGGTGGCATTGAGATTGCACGACCCATGACAGGAATGCCTATGATCCGATTCACATCATCTAGTGTGATGCCATCTCGCCAACTGAAAAACGTAATATATTTGTTTATGGGTGCCACCTTTCAACCATTGCAGATATCAGAGAGAAATTGATTGTTTTGAAGTTGCATTGCACCAAGGGTAACTGTAACACCTGTGTATTTTCTCTTATTTATATATTTGATTTAAATATATAAATAAGATGTTTAAATTAAAATTAGTGTGTTTTATGTGTTTTTAAGTTTTGGTCCATTTAGTCTATCCTTATGGGCTAATTTCAATTTACAATTTGAAATACTAATTGTTATGTTAAAATTTTTATATATTTTTCTTTTTAAGATCTTCAAGATCTTAAATAGTTACAATCTCATTAACATTGGAGCTCAAAAGATTAAGTTTTGAGATTTCATTATTATTGATTTTGAGGGACCCAGTTTTGAATTTGTGAATTTCTTATAATATGCTCCAGGGACCTATATGTAATTCAAATAGGGACCGATTTGTAAATATAAAATAAACTGGGGGTTGTTTTGTTATTTTCGTTAGATTTTGGCATCAAGTATATATATCTATATGGGGGTGTGCGGAGTGTTGATTGCTTTTCAAAAGTTGTGGCCTTTTGTATTCCTGGCTGACAATCGTTCCGATTTGGGGGTTTTGATGGATCATATCCGATCATATACGTCTCTTCTCTTCATGCTTAGAGGTTACTAGATAAGGGGTGTGAAGGATATCTAGCCATTATTGTGGATACTACTATCGACTTGAAGGCCTAAGTTAGTGTAACTCCTATTGCTTCTGAATTTCCTGAGTATTTCCAAATGAATTGCCCTGTCTTCTCCTGATTAGGACATCGTGTTTTCTAGTGATCTTATTCTTGATTTTCTATTAGCCTAATTTTATTTAGCCTGTGAACTTTAGGGGTTAAGTTTGATCATCTTAAGAAGATTATTTAGTCTATATATATATATATAAAATTATTGATTACTTTTGTTTTACTAAAGCCTAAATCTATTAATTTCTTATTAAAGGGGAAGTGACCCATATTTTTTTTTTATATATATACACTTTTATATTGCCATAAATTTAGCTATTACTCATGTTTGTTTATTTAATTATTTAAATGAAAGATTTCAAATCAGATTTATATAAATTGTAATTATATTTTAAGTTTTCAAAGTCAAATTTAAGTAAATTATATCGATGTATTCAAATCTTAATAATTCCAAAAAAATAAAGATATTACTAGTTCTTTCTTAATTAAACTCTCTACATATTTGTTACGTTAATTTATTACAATGTAACTCTATATATATTTTACATGGCTTACAAATTTATTATGCTATATATATTAAATGGAATGAGCTTTAAATTCTTTTAAAACATTATTTATACTTGTTTATCATGAAAGTTTTATTTTTATATACAATATTTTAATGTGTTAAATATTTTTCTACATTATGCTATGATATCGATATTATAGTTGCATCTTGCAAATTCAGATTCATATGCATTTAGAACGCGTATAGATCTAGCTTTATCTTTAAGAGTTTCAATTACATTATTGGATCTTAGGATATCCCACCTAATTTTTTTTTTTGGATACCCTATCTTTTAGAGCTTAGTTATTTTGGTTTATTGTAAATTATTTTTTTGTTAGAGCCTTGAGATAAGCTAGTACTAGAGTCATTTCTTTGAAGCCTAGGATAAGTTGAGTCAATTAGAATTGATGCATATAGGATTTGAATTCTTATTAGATGTTACTCTATGTAAGAGCATTATATGATAGATGATCGTTCATATTAAATATAGTCGAAGCGTGCACACATGAGAGGCATACCTTAACAACCGATATTTTTAAGTTGTTAAGTGTAGCTGTGTATTCACAATTTTATTAGGATGTTTTTCACGTTTTGTATAGCATCACAGATGGTTTAATCAATTCGTGAATGTCCATGTCAGTAGATGATTTTCTTATATGTATAAATTCTAAAGATTGTAAATATCGTTAGTTTCATGTTGTTGTCATTATTATTGCCCCTATGTTGATGGTACAAGTTGGATCATTTATGGTATGGGACGTAGATGAGCCTAACTTGTACAATTATGTATGAAATTGTTTGATGTTGATTCTTTTTGCTATATAGATTGTCTATGTTTGTATTGTATTAGTTGGGCCGCCTATGGTATGGGACGTAGGTGGGCTGACTTATGCAATTTGTTGTTTGTTATGTCTTTGCTTGTTCCGTATGAATCGAATCACCCATGGTATGGGACGTGGGTGAGCTTGACTTGTATATTTTTATTGTATTGTTTGTCATTGCTTATGCTGCATGAGTTATAACACCTATGATGTGAAGCATGGTGGATTTGGCCTATGTATTTAATTATTGTAACTGATTGTTGTCATTGGTTGTGATGTACAAGTTCATCCACCTGTGATTTGTGTCACTATCAAAGTGGCGGAAGAATTGTGGATCAGACTTATATGGTTATTTTGTTGTATGATAGTATGTCGATATTGATATTTGTTAGAACTTCAATGCAATTCATTGATAGTTTTGTTTGTGCATTCGATTGAATATTGTTTGTGGGGTATAAGTTAAAATCTTATATTATTTTTTTACATTGTTGAGCTTGTTGGGTATGAGTCAGACCTGTAAGCTGACTTATACAATTATTGTATGGATGCACATTTGTTTGATTATTTGTGTGGTATAAGTTGGATTCTTATACCATTTTCTATATTATTGTGCTTGTTAGGTATTACACGAACGTGTAACCCTAATAGTAAAATGATTGTATTGATGTTGTTATGAGTTTGAATTGCAAGACTACTCTTACAACTGTTGATTGGATGATTGTTATCATTGAATGCCACATATTATTTATTTTGTGTTATCCCCTGAATTTAGAGGACTAAATTCCTAAAGGGGGAAGTATATAACACCTGTGTATTTTCTCTTATTTATATATTTGATTTAAATATATAAATAAAATGTTTAAATTAAAATTAGTGTGTTTTATGTGTTTTTAAGTTTTGGTCCGTTTAGTGTATCCTTATGGGCTAATTTCAATTTACAATTTGAAATACTAATTGTTATGTTAAATTTTTATATATTTTTCTTTTTAAGATCTTCAAGATCTTAAATGGTTACAATCTCATTAACATTGGAGCTCAAAAGATTAAGTTTTGAGATTTCATTATTATTGATTTTGAGGGACCCAGTTTTGAATTTGTGAATTTCTTATAATATGCTCCAGGGACCTATATGTAATTCAAATAGGGACCTATTTGTAAATATAAAATAAGCTGGGGATCGTTTTGTCATTTTCGTTAAATTTTGTCATCAAGTATATATATCTATACCGAGAGAGAGAGAGAGAGAGAGAGGGAGAAGAAAAAAAAACAAAGGGTATTTAATCTTTTCTTTTTATCATTTTTTTTTTATTAATTAGATTCACATTTAGGTGTTTGGATTTTTAAGCTTTTAATAAAAATAGAGTTTTGATTTATTTTTTATTTTAAGGATTAAATATATTGTTATGTTATGAGAATTTTAGTTTTTGATCAAGTTAGAGTTTTAATATGTATATGTTTATGTTGTTAGATTCTTATGATTTTATAAAAACAAGGGTTTTGATCTATTTTTTTTTGTTAGATCTATATTAGATATTTAGATTTTTGAGTCTTCATAAACTTAGGGTTTCGATTTATTATTTATTTTAAAGATTAGATTTATGATCAGATTTCTAAAATATAAGTTTTTAATAATACTAGGGTTATGATTTATGCGTATACTTAATAAGATTTATTTATTTTCAAATTTTACTAATTAGTAGTTTATTTTTTTATAAAAAAAAGGATGTTTTATATTATTTTATGAATTTTTATTATTTTATTATTATTTTGAATTTCTGGATTTTTGTCTTTTCTGTTTTGTCTTTTCTGGTTTCGCCTTTTAGTGTCTGGTTTTATTGTAAATAAGTTTTTTGATCTTGTCTTAGGTTGTGGTATATATGGATGAGTTTTGATTGTTGGATATAAAAATTTATACCTAATAATTATGGATAGGTAACTAGGTCTTTGGCCTAGACTTGAATCATAGGTTTTAATTAATAATTTATTTGATTTATCTAGGTTATAATTTTTGTTGTGGGCTTCATTCTCCGGATCTAGGGTCTATTTAAGGTGAGTATGCCTATTGATTTATTTTATGTGAGTTTTTCTCTATATCGTTGAATTTTATGTGTTAATTATATTTGTAAGATATTATGTGATATCTACGCATTTATATTATGATTATTTTGCATGATTTTGATATTTTACATATTGATGAAATTGCATTTCTTACTGAATAAAGTTGCATGATTTAATTCCTTCGTCTTGTCATTTAAATAGCATGAATTATGCTATTCATGTTTCAAGAATTAACATAATACATTTTTGATGTTGATGTTTTCGAAATAACATTTGGATTAAAGATTTTCATTTCGAGACTTTTAAAAAAATTTAGGACTAGTGGAGACAACCTAGTCCTATGAGATTTTTATCAAGATGCATATCATGACATATTTTCTGGAATAAATCCCCCCGTAGTATTTCGCCTTTGGGGAGGAAGGTTTAGGACTCGAAGAGTCCGAAGATCGGTGAGGGGTGTGGTAAAGCATTCCTTACAGCGGCGGATTCCTTTGTTTGGAGTCTGCAGCAACCGGGGCATCCTGTGCTGATGTTCTCGTAGTGATGGCAGCGGCGACCCATCAGCGTCTTCTAGATCCGACGTCTCCTCGAGGGAGCTTTTTGAGCGATTTAGTCGCTTGGGGCTTGGCACACCTGTTTTGGGGAACGGTTCTTCCGATTGAGAACCCTACCCGGTCATATCATTTAAGCTGCATGATTTCTATGACGTGGACTAAGGATTGGGCCACGTGATTGCATTAAAATTATATTCTATTAAGCTCATGAATTTAATTTGATTTTTAAAAGAAAATTCTTATTTTATTATATATAAATATATATATGATGATATTTTTTACTCTCATGATTTCTCTGATGTGGGCCACGGATTGGGTCACGTGCGCAATAAAATATATATATTTTTTTAAATTCATGTTTTTAAATTGATTTAATAAAATAAAAGATTTATTAAATAAAATTCTAATTTTCATAAAACTTATTTTTATATATACTGTTACGTAATGTAATTTGTGAGTGGACTTATTCACTGAGTTAATCACTCACCCTATTCGATATGGGCTGGTTGTTTCATAACTAGGTATTGCGTATTCTGAGGATTAAGATGAAGTTTGGACGTTTCGCGTCTTTCAAAATTGCTCCGAGGTAGCAGTTCGAGAGTAAATTATAGTTATGACTGACTATTTATGTTTGTTTAGTTTAGATGGCTCCCACATGGGTAGTTTGTTATGTATTTTCTTTTTAGTATCTTGTCTCCGCAAAAACTCTGATATATTATAAAGTCATTGATGATTTAAAACCACTGGTATTATTTATTTTATTATTATCGGTTTTATTATATTTATATTATATTGGTATCATATTAGAAGAAAAAAAAAGAGCTGTAAATTTTGGTCTTGTAATTGGATTAAATTTAGTAGCGACCCATTTACCGTCCTATAAGCGGTTAGGTAAATGTAGGGCGTTATAGTAACATTCCACTCTCCGTCACTCTATCAACAAAACTTCATCATTTAAATTCCAGCTATATAGTTGGGTCACATGTTGATGACATCTTAACACCAAATACCAAAGTGAAAATATAATATTATAAAAATGATTTATAAGCCCAAAATCGTAGGCCTCGTCAGAAGCCCCATGACATGACATACGTAGACCTTTTATGCCCTCCTAAGCCATTCATCACTTCAAAAATTCATTCCGGCTGGCCTATTCAACTTTGGCAACCGGCGTTACCACCCTTAGATTCCTCTCGCCGCTTTCTATCATATAAGAGGTGATTCAGCTACATTTCGAGCCCTCCTCTAACTTCCACCTCCTCCAACCACCTTTTTTTTAAAAAAAAAGTAAGTTATATTTACTTAAATAGTAATCTAGTTACATTTATATGTAGTGATCAAATAATATTTTCAATGCTATAATGATGTTATTATATCTATTTTTACTCATTGATTAATTCCTAATATTTTAACTTTATTATATATTGCTTAGTTGCGTTGACGGTTTTACATTTGGAATAATAATCTGTATTGAGGGTAATAGTTTTAGTCCATCCTCTTATGGGTTTTTCAATCTTTAGGGGTCCTGTAATAAATTTAAAAAGAAATTCAGTTATATTTCCATTTTGTAAATCACTTCTATTGAAAATTTAGATACATTAAAATTTTAAAATGTACAACAAATCCAAATGATTGCTCTCCCTTCAAATTCAGTTATATTGAAATTCAATTATAATTAAAATTCAGATACATAATGCCAAATTTAGTTACATTCAATGAAATGCAGACACATATAATATGAAAATGCAGTTACATTTAAAATTCAATGATACTTGAAATTCAGATACATTGTTCTAGATTCAATTACATTATTTTAAATTTGCATTTTTTCTCAAAATAGTTACTCTTTACATCATTGTTTTTCTATCAAATGCAGTGAAATCAAATGATTGCTCCCCCTTCAAATTCAGTTACATTGAAACTCAAATACATAATGTCAGATCCAGTTACATTATATGAAATA
The DNA here is from genome assembly GCA_030737845.1 of Acorus calamus. Classification (NCBI taxonomy): domain Eukaryota; kingdom Viridiplantae; phylum Streptophyta; class Magnoliopsida; order Acorales; family Acoraceae; genus Acorus; species Acorus calamus. The sequence goes on from CM060860.1 coordinate 7,779,302, forward strand.
CATATGCATATACAATTCAAAAACTCAGTTACATTTGAAACTCGGTGATATTAGAAATTCAGATACATTGTTCCAGATTCAGTTACATTATTTGAAATCTATATTGTTTTTTTCAATATAGTCAGATACTCTTACATCATTTTTTTTCTAGTTAACATTATATTGAACATAAAAAAGCAATGCAATTTGTGTTATTTTGATTAAAAAAAAACATACGGAGGCTGCTTAACGAAGTCAATGTGATGTGCCAACACATTTGTTTAATAGTGCGTCACTGTTTACTGGTTTCCTTGGAGCTTAAAAAAGGGAAAATAATTCCACCAATTTTTATAGTTGTAAAATTAAAGCCTTGAATCCTAGTTATTTTGAATATGCACACAATAAATTTTTAAAACATAGTATCACTAAATTTTATTTTTTATGATTTTTCTTTGTGGGTCTTCAACCACCTGCCTGAACCACAACAATGCCTTCCAAAAACACCGTGTTGATTTGGGAGCAGAAGCACGAACTTTTGAGAACTAACGGTGACCACGCTTTGTCACCTCTGCAAATCTTCATATTTACCATTCAAACTAGATTATATTCATCATAAAACAACCTCATTTGCTTGTCGACCAATGCCGACATTGACATGATCTCCGCTTCAAGCGGATGCAACCGATCCTCCGCCACGAATTCCCAAACGAACCCATCCACCTCAATCGAGTCGTAGCCGGGGACCTTTTTCAGCCTCTTGCCCTCCATCTCATCCCTCACCTTCACCATCTCGTCCCACCTCTCCACGGACGTGTACATGTTCAATACCAAAACATGCACCCCATCGTGGTCCAACCTCCTTTAGGGTTTGTGAGAAGGTGAGGAGGAAGGATAATGGAATGAAATCGTGGATTTTTAGTGAAGGGTAGTAAGGTAATTTAATTTTTAAAGGTTTTTAAAAAATCAAACAGTCTGCCAATTACATTGTGCCACCTAATGGGGCTCATGAATGATGCTTATAATTGAGACCCATGTAGCAAGACTCCAATTTTATTTAAATAAGTATACAACAATCTTTGTATAGCATATACCTTGTTGTTCCATATATGATATGTCACATGGTGTCGGTAACCGACAATGACATCATTATTTACTGGTCCACCTTCAAAAGGACATTTTAACCTGGTTTCGTCAATATCTGAATCTTCTTTTGCCTCTTCTACCAGCAATTTCTCTTCTTGTTGGTCATCAACAACATTTTGAGAACTTGAAGGCATATCTTTCGATCTACTCTTTCGAATAGAAGTAGGTCGCACGCATTCCTTCAAAGCCATCTTTTGCATTGAAAAAGTATGCTTATGCATATGCGAAAAAAAAATCATGTTGAAAGAGGATGGAGGGAACATATTCTCATTCAATTATAAAATTTACAAGAACATTAATCTCATGCAATAATGGAGACCGTAACCCATGTATAGCCATTTATCACTAAATCAATGGCATGCATTGAATCATCAAACAACAATCAATCAACCTATCAACACATTTAACCAACCACCATGCACCAAGATTTATATTCATTATTTCTCCAAACCATAACAATTTTAGTAACATTTTACAATTAACTAATCAATACAACATATCATCCTCCAAAAACCCAAATTTCTCCTTTAAACAATCAATGCTACTCATTTCATCAACCAATAAAAATAATCTCTCTTTTAAAAAGTCATTTCCAACCATTTCTCCAACAAATTTTTTTTTTAAAAAAAACAATCAGTTTCTCCAAAAACCTTAAAAATAGGGTTAGGGTTATGTTTGAAAAAAAATCTAGGGTTTCTGAAAGAAACTTTATACAGACATATATGACATGTGATATATACAGAGAATATAACGTGAAAAAAAGAAAAGAAAGGGATCTAACCTTCTTTGTTGAATGTGGAGAGGAGAGTTCGAAATTGGGAGCTGCGATAGGGGGTGGAACCAGGGAGCGGTGGAAGAAGAAGATGATTTGTTGGGAGGGCCTTCAACAATGGGAACGGAGCACGATAGGGGACAGAGGAAGATGTTAGAAATGGAAGGGGACAGGGGAAAAGACGAGGGAAATGGAACATGTGTAGGGTTGAGACCAAACTTTCTTAAGTCTCATATATATACTGGGATGGGATAGGGTTTCACAAGATTCGGATGGGGTGGGTTAATTAAAGGGGTGGGGATAATAGAAAATGGGGTGGTAATAACCGCCTCTATCCATCAAAGTCATCACAATGGTATATAACATTTTCATAAAAATATACACATTGAAATGACAAGTTTTAAAAAATCATAATATGTGTGTACTGCATTAAAGATTGTAAATGGTGTATCTAAAAAAAATTTCTTAAAATTTTTTAAACACATATAATAATTGAGTACGTCAATCCTCACCTTTCGATCTACTGATCCACCCAACCCCAGGAAAAAGAAAAAAACCAAATTTTATTTTGTTTTAGAAACCATTAACCCCACCTCCAAAGATCCTTTCGTTCTCGGGGAGAGATATTGCCACCATCTAAGCTACTTTAGGCACCACCTCCCCAACTAACCAGAGGCCTTCAAACCCTTCTACGGTATGATAATTAAGGGCACCACCTTTCTGGATAGGGTTAGACACATGAAGTGTCTACAACATTATCAATCCTAGACATTTTTTTCGTAAATGGAAACAGTATAAAACACCCGTAGGTTCTGGATAGGGTTAGACACATGCGGTGTTTATGTCCCTAAGTTACCTAGACAACACTTCTGTCAATAGGAACAGAAAAATCCTCCCTTTGGTTATGGAATGGGTTAAACACACGAGATGCCCATATATTTATATAACCTAGACAATGGGTTAAAAAATCAATCCATAGGTTCTGGAATGAATTAGATATATGCAGTGTATAGGATTTTTAATATTCTAGACAATACTTATATCTATGGAAATAAAAAAATCAATCCATAGGTTCTGGAATGGGTTAGACATATGTAGTGTCTAAGTTTTTAAATATTTTAGACAATATTTCTGTCTATGGAAAAAGAAAAATCAATCTATAGGTTCTGGAATGGGTTACTCACATGTAGTGTCTAAGTTTTTAAATTTCCTAGACAATACTCAAGTTGATGGGAACATAAAAGTCCTCCATCTGGTTTTGGAATAGGTTAGACACATGATATGTCTATGTATTTATATATCATAGACCACCTTTCTGTCGATGGGAACAGAAGAAAAAAATAGAAAAAAATTGGGGCTTCTGTAACGAGTCTACTGTGTTTAACTTCATGAATCAAGTTTCCTCATGAAATATGATAGATAGGATTGGTCTAGATAGATTACATTGATCGATCGGCTCAAAATCTTATCGAAGAGAGTTGACAACGTCAAAAGCGGACTAGAGAGATGGGGAGTATCTTCACGACGACCAATCGTTTGCGTCCTCATTGTCGGTGTGGGATTTCATCGGTGTTGGAAAAAATCCGATTTGGATCCGATGCGCGCCTTGGTAGGCTCGATCGGAGCGTCTCTCGGAAGGGTGGTGTTGGGTCATTCCTGGTCGAGGCGCCCGACAGCGGCTCGAGAGGATTCAATTGGGGTTGTGATCACCACCTGCTTTTTTGAAAATCAGAAAAAGTTGGGTTGGATTTGATCGCCTTGCGGGGGGAGTTTGTGGGGTCTCCGCTTTGAGACACGGATATACCGTACACAGAGGTAAAAAACAAGTAATCCTATTCTGCTTCGGGGCTTGGCTAAAGGAGTCTTGGGACAAAGGGGTGTAGGTGGGGTGTAGATAAGGGACGGCTAGTGGGTTTGAGCCGTCAGGTAGGGGGCGGCTAGCTAGGGTTAGCCGTCCAGGGCCTGGGTGAATTTGGGCAGAACCTGGGTAGGAAATGGGTTTTGTTTTTGGCAGAGGTTAAGCTGGGTTTAACCTGGGTTATGGAAATGGATTGAGAGGGTGGTTTTGTGTAGGGAATGGATTTTCCTCTCACAAATGGGACTCTCTCTCTCTCTCTCTCTCTCTCTCTCTCTAAGGATTTCAAGTGGGAATTGTTGTGGATTGGGAATGTGAGAATGAATGTGAACTCTTGATGAGAATTGATGGATTATGTAGAAATGTTTTGAAACCCCTCTATTTATAGTAAAAAAGAGGCAGGGGAATGTCCAGAGGGTAATAGAGTGGCTTGGTTAATAGTGTGTTTGATTAGACCCCTCATTAATTCTCTGGTTCTTTTATCAGAGACCAGGTGAAGGGCGGCTAGTTGAAACTAGCCGCCCAATATGGGGTGGCTACTTTCTGGTAGCCGCCTCCATGACCTGTCAAACGTCCCATCTCTGACAAGCGGTGGCTCGGGTCGGTTACTTGGATTGATCTGGCTAAGATGGGGCGGCTAAAAGTGACAACCCGCCGCAATTATCAGCATTTAATGCTGCTTTATGTCCCATCCAGGGAAGCGGTTTGGGGTCGGCCAGTGGCTAGTGGAAACTAGCCGCCTGGTGTGGAACGGCTAGTTAGGGTTAGCCGCCCCTTTCCAGGGTTTTTTAGGTTTGGGCCAGGGTTTAGGGTTTCTAGGGTTTCCGGGGTTTGGGCCAGGGTTTAGGGTTTCTGGTTTTAGGGTTTAGGGTTTCTAGAGTTTAGGGTTTCCGGTTCTCTAAAATTTGTTTTCTATTTGATGTTCAAATGTGAGTTATTTTCAGGTGTTACTTGAAGTATTTTCGTCTTTCTGGATGATCAAAATTGGGGTATATACACTCATGAGGGCAACGTATGGGATGTGTCGAAGAGGTATTCGAGAGGCTAGATTGAAAAAAAAAGGAAAGAGAGGGAAGAGAGAGGTCGATGTGATGAAATATGGTGGGTGGTGAGAAGGGTGTTTCTCATAGGGTGTTTATATAAGGTGATGCACTTGGTAAATAAAAAAAATTAAAGGTGATGAGCTTCAAAAGGTGGTGCCCCAAGCAAAAAAGGTGGTGGGAGTATCGCTGCCCTTCGTTCTCTACTACAACAACAAAATCTCCTCTTTGATTGAAATCCTAACAGAGATCCGTTCGTTTCCCTCCGCATCTGCCCTTGTCATCCCCTTTGTCTTTGTGTCCCTCCTAATGGAGTGGTGGGTTTAGGATTTTGTAGCTTTTCTTTATTGAATATAAAAAATATAGTGGGTTCAAGAATAACAAAAACAAAATTTGAGAGCGGTGAATTGGTGGGGTAACAATTTCCTTTATTTTCTCTTCAACCCCAACTGCGTTTGGCAACTTGTCCATCAACCTCCCCTAACCCCTCTATCCTCTTAGCTCCCATAAACCCCTTCCTTTTTTATTCCACACTTTTCACCCAACCAAAGCAAAGCATCAGAAAGAAAAGAATCCCTCAATCTTTTGGTTCTTGCTTTACAATTCTAACCGAGGCGATCCATTTCCATTCGACAACCAAAAACCATTCAGAAACAATGATTCAGTTGTTGTTCACGCTTCTTGGGGCGGAGGCGTTGGTGGTGTTCGCTCTGCTGGTGAAGAGCCCGCTGAGGAAGCTCACGATCATGGGATTGGATCGCGCCAAGAGAGGGAGGGGTCCCGTCATCGTTCAGACCGTGGCGGTGACCGTCCTCGTCGTCCTCTCCTCCAGCGTCTACAGCATGGTCAAGATCATGAACCGTTCCGGCGATCCGGAAGCCGGCGGCGTTGCCACACCCACAGATCAAGTCCTGATGAGCCGCCACCTCCTCGAAGCCACTCTCATGGGTAAATCCTTCCCTCCTCTTCGCTTTTGGTTCCCAAATTCAAATGTGAATTTTGATTTATTTATTTGTTTTTATGTCTTCTACTAAGCCCTCTAAAGAAGGATTGATGTGTGATGAAAGCTTATGATTTAACTAGTGAGAGTTCCATTTAAGGTAGTTATGCCATTGGACCCCTTTCTATTTTATAATAAATCTTGTTGTGGGTCTAGGATTTGTGGAGGTATGAACTATCAACCTTGGGGGTCTCTGTACTATGGAAAATGTTTAGGGACATCTCACATGCTTTGATTTTTTTAAAGTATGCATTTCATACTTAATGAGGTATGTACCTCATTGGAGATGTGTGGGACTGCACGTGGAACTGTAAATGAGATTGTGGTGTAACAACACCCTTGTACCATATGTTTGATTTAGAGAAGTGTTAATAGGATAGATTGAGTCCCAAAATCTTTGATTATTGTAAAGCCTCATCATTCCCATCATTTTTTCTTGTGTTTCGTCTGTCATATTTAATTCGGATTATGACAATTAGTGCTTAATATGCAATGATGAATTGCTCTGAACATAAAAAAGTTCATCTTAGCTGCTTTTCTGTGGCTACATTTCTCTTTTTTCATTGCCAAATTCACTTCTTTTTGAGTGAGAGAATATAGTGTCCTAATATGTCCTAATATGAGAACTGGATACTATGTAAGATACAATTAGAGAAGAAAATGTAGAAGCAAAGGAATTCAGAAATGTCCCTATTTAACACCCATATCTCACAATAGATCCTCACTCAGCTTTAATGATTTTCAGCTTTCAAATGAGGGTGCACCAAGGTTTCAAGAAGCATAGTTCTGAAGACCAAGTAATCTCCACATTAACTCTCCCTTTTGTTGATAAGTTAGTTGTTTCTGATAAGGACCAAACTACAGCTTGGGGGATCATGACCATGAACTTGCTCTGTTCTTTCGTCCCCTCTTTTTACATTGCCTCTGGAAACTTCAATACATAGCCTTAATTGATGAGAGACTGATAGGCTTTCTCCAACCCTTATTGACCACTTTCCATATATCCTTGATTTATGGGCAGTTGATAAACAAATGTTCTGTTCAATCGATCTGAAAATCACAGTCACAACACAAAGAGACCTGAATATCCCACAGAGTTCCATTAGATTTATTGGTTTTTCTGTTGAGTATTATTACCCACACGGGGGCTTGGAGTTGGACCTTTGAGGGTGAGCAGACGTGCCAAGAGAATTTCAACTTGACATTACAGACTCCAGTCCAGGCAGCACAGCCCTTTGAAAATCGGTGTGAAGGCCTTATAGAAAGGCTTTACTGGCAAACTCCTTTGTCTGTACTTCCTTTCCAAACTAATTCTTCCTCTTAGTGATGATTTGGACATCCTTCCCAATTTCACTTTAGTTTGTAATTTGTGATTTTTTAAACTAAAGAACCCAATCAAATCTAAATGTAGATACAATATTGACTATTGCTTTCTCGTTTTCCATTAAATATTTTGTTTATCCTCTGATCATTTGCTCCAATGTTCCAGAACTGTCTGACCAAACCATTCAGTCTCCATTTCCTTGTGATTAAACATGTTAATGCTGACTTCCCATACAAGCTGCAAATTAACCTTCAACGGTTATTTTTTAACCAAGTTGGCTTTCCTTTAAAAAAAATAATCTCGTGATCCCATCAAAATATTCCTCAGGCTTATAGTTTTTATGTACTACCTTTTCCATCACATGCATTTTCATTGTCCAAACATTCATATTCATTTGCCATTTAGATTGCTTCTGATAATCGGATGCCATGCCTCATTTTTTCATATTTCATCATTGTAAATTCACAGAATGACATTCATATTCATAATTGTCAATTTTCTGAAATAATCTTCTCTAGATGCTGAGCAGCTCTTCAATTGTGCTTTTCCTGCTTTTTTGGTTTAATCTTGTATTCTTTGACTCTCTGTTGAGAAAGCAATCTCATTAGTCATTACTAAATAATGTCTTGGAGTCTTTGTTGTTCTTTCATGTTGTATCTCATCGAGGATCCAAATTTATAACTTAATTCTGCCATGTTTTTCTTTTTTATTTTAATTGATTTATGTCTTGATCTTAGTTTTATTGCCAAAGAAAGATTATAGATCTAAAGTATATTTTTCTGTTTTTGCAGGATCTGATTTTCCAGTACACGTGTGTTTAATATTATTAGAAAAAGATGCTAACTTAATTTGAGAAGACTAAAAGGATATAAAAATATATCTCTTTGCTAATACGTTGGTATATTTCTTGTTAGTTTTCCTTCACTTTTAGTCAGCTAGTGATTTGAATATATTAGTTCTTTGAGAAATTCACATGCACTACTTACTAACACTGAGCTAGCCTAAATCTTAGAGGTGTATGCTTGACCTAGTGAAGCATAGAGAATCTATGGAACCTTAAATTGATTAATTTAATCTAGTCTCCCTAGTTCCTAAAAGGAGGGTAAAGGACACGATGCATAGAGAAAATCAGTTTTGAATTTTCGACATGCGTGGAACTAGTTTGACATGTGTCCTATGGGTGTAGTATTCCGTCCCGTGTCCATTACATGTTGGAAAAGGACACGATGTATTGTGTCCGTGCTTCCTTGGTTAAATGAACTACAAAACACGGACACTTCCTCGGAGGCTCTGTACCCGTGTCGGACACGTGTCGGACACGGACACGGCATGGACACGGCACGGACACGTGTCGGACACGGCTCCAGCCGTGTCTGCCTTCATTTTTTCTTGGACACGCCTAGGACACGGCTAGGACACGGCTGGGACACAGCCCAGGACACGGCCCAGCCAGTTTCAACTCAAAAGTAAAAAAGAAAAAGAAAAGGAAGGCCCAAACATAGCCCACAAGTATTCAACCTATTTAAAACAGCCTAGAACAACTCATTTAAACAAAATATCTTTCTTAAGGTTAAAAAAATGATTTATTAGTTTAAAACAGTGATTTATAAAAGCAATGATTTATTAGTTTATACAATTGGTTATAAATAGTGAATTAAATTAAATGTGTTTGTTTATATAAAAGAGTGATACATATTTATTTATTATATCAATTTATTTGTTGCCGTGTCCTATTTTTTCAAAAATTGCCGTGCGCCGTGTCCGTGTCGCTGTGTCCCGTGTCCGTGCTTCATAACTTATCATGTTTCCAAATATTATACTAGCGTGTCTTCAAGACCAGAAATTGTTTTATTTTTTCTTGAGATTGACTAAATATATTCGTAATTTTTTAGCCAAATGATGATGTTTTGATAAATGACGAGAGAAATTTTATATGCATAGATTAAGTGAGTTTTTTTTTTTTTTTTACAAGGGGAAGATATTTTTATTCAAATGGATAATATATTATGTTATATGTTTTGCTGGATATTGATTGGATATTTGTATGGTTCTCATGAATTTCTTATTGACCTTTGTCTTTCCTTTGACAAGAAGGGGGAATTATATTAATGAAGTCGAATGAATTAATGTTTGGATGCTCATTTTGCTATAGTTCATTGATATATTATTGTTTCTTTATTATTTATTTACATTTGTTTTTGGTATTCCATGACAAAGATGGGAAGAAATGATTATATATGTGATGTGATGATATATGTGAATAATTAAATTTTTTTGATGAAAAGATAGGCATTCTACCATAAATTTATTCAAAATATGGAAGATGCCCAAAACAGAGCAATAAAGTCAGCTAAAACAAAGAGTGCCCCACTTAGGGGAGTGGCATGGTAGAACAGGTATCTACCATAAAAACTCCCTGCCTGCCCCTAGGTGAATCCTACTCTTAAATGGTGAATTTCCCCCTACTGTGCAAAATATTTTTAACACCTACACGAAAAAGGCCCCAATCCTTGACAAGGTGGACCACCGAATCCCATGCATTTTCCCATACATTTTTATTTGAATTGCATGGTAGAAGAGGTATATGTGAATTATTAGGGAGCTTAATTGCAGGGTGATCTGTGAATTGTTTTTCTTTTTGCTTAAGGGAAATTAAGTTGATCGATAACTTTTTCTTGATATTCTCAATGCATCTCAACAGTATTCTTATATATGCTTTTGATGCCCAAGAAATGGTCACAAAATCTCCTAAGTGGGAGATTGTTAGAGTTGAAGTCTTAATATGATAGTAATATCTGTAGTAAAAATGATGTAAAAAGTTTTCAAAAGTTGTAGTTGGGTCTGTAGAGTCAAAAGAACAAGGATTAACTAACTGAAAACTCAGTGCATTCCAAGGAAAAGATCTTCACTCAATTTGAAATTTTAAAACTTTTACTTTGTCTTGATTTTAATGATGATTTTTATCTTTGAATTAATTTTTTTTTTTTTTGTTGAAAGCGAAGTAATCGACTGTCTTTTTCATTGAAATAAGGTTCAAAGTGTCTGGATGGGTAGAGGTTTTTAAAAATGACTATTAATGTTTTCATACACTTTGAATAAAAATATGTTTAGATGGTTTTTCTAGAAATTTTGCCAAACTGGACTTTTGGTATGAAGTGAAACTACGGTTGGACCAAAATTCAGATTGGACTTTTGGAGAAAATGTATGAATGATATCAAGAACGTATAGCTGGATTTGTTAAACTGAGGATAAGAACAAAATGGATCTTTCAAATATGTTTGTTATGATTTACATGGATCATTATAGCGTCTGGATGATCTGAAATTAGTCTTGAGTTGTGACGGTTCTAGCATTTCAGGTCAATACTGGAATTTCAGTTGTAATTTTTAGCCTATGTATGAAAGGCAAGGGCAGTAATTTCAATGTTACGGGTTTTTAGAACATTGCTATTCCTTACCTTTCAGGATTGAATGACTCATAGATCAAAAGGTAGGATAATTCTTGTTGGTGTTATAGGAATTGGCCAAATTTGATGAATGCACATGTCATCACTTAGCAGGTTACCTTCTTCTCTGACTGAATGTTTGAATTGCTGAGAATTCTTGTATAAGATTCACTGATCTTGTGTAGTAATGGAGATTATTCATAATTTTCAGGGTACTTCCTGTTCATCGCACTTCTGATTGACCGGTTGCATCATTATATAAAGGAGATCCGTCGGCTTAGAAAGGGCATGGAAGCAGCAATGAAGCAAAACTTGGTTCTTGAAGAAGCAAAGAATAGGAGTCTTGAGGAGCTAAAAGCTCGGGAAAGAGAGCTCGCAAATTTATCTGCAAAAATCAAGCAACTGGAATCGGATTTTGAAGCAAGGTCAAGGGAGGTCAAAGCTGCCGAGGCTAATGCCATTGCTATGAAAAAGCAGTCTGAAGGTTTCCTTCTTGAATATGATCGCTTGCTGGATGAGAATCAGAGCCTTCGGAACCAGTTGCAAATAATCGATATAAGCTTGTCACACTCTGATAGTAAGAAGAACATGTGAGTTCCCACAATCTTTTCAGAGCATCATATACCTCATTTATTATGTAAATGAAACATCACCTATGTTTTTCCCTCAGTATAACTTTTATCATCTCATGAACCATAGACATGCGTTCATGTTTTTATATTTATATTTTCTGTGTTATAGCAGCACATAGAGATCCAGGAGGGACATGTTTTTTCATTTTAGTATTCCAGTCCTGTAACTGATATGTAAATAATTGTTATTCTATGGGTTGGAGAAAGATTCTTCTCCTACATCATTCTCTTTGGGTTAGAGAGAGAGAAAGTGTGTGTGTGTGTTCATCATCGAACTCAAACATTCTCGGGTGACGAATCATGAGGTGGAATGCCACAACACAAGGTGAAATGAATCCTGATAAACGAATGGCTTCGCCATTTGTTAACACAAGTGGTGGTCTTGGCCTCCTTATGAACAGGGTATATGTGCTAGTGGGGGTGGTCCATGTATGATTTCCTCTGATTTAAATTGATGAAATATGAGCCCTCTGCATGGTTGTCACAGATGACATAAGAGTTGAAGATGATTGCATGCTTGATTTCCTCTGATTTAAATTTGATGAAATATGAGCCCTCTGCATGGTTGTCTTCAGTCACAGATGACATAAGAGTTGAAGATGATTGCATGCTTAAAAAATGAGATGCAAGATTGATTTTGATTAGCTAAATAGAAATGATAATGTTATGTCCAATCCTATTTTTAGTCTCAATTATAAACTACAAGTGTTTTGAATTTTTAAAAAATAGTATGTCTTATCTAATGAGGTACATGTTTTTTTTATAAAAAATGAATCATATACTCCAATAAATTGCATGAATGTATTTATAGAAGATATAAAAAAATTCTTTTGAAGTATATGTCTAGTTAACATGAGCATATGTGTTGTTAATTTTCTATCGACGCATATAGGGTTGGAATTGGGGCTGAAAATAGATGTGGGTGTAACAGCGCCCAAATAAAAAACATAAATGAATGGTACACGCTTAACCAAAGAATAAGGTGCTAATGTGTTTGGGCAGATACCTTTTTGGGCTTCTTCCATTATTTTGAAGGAAAATATGGGGGAGTATTGAGTGTTGGTGATTATAGTTAAACCAAACTTAATCTACTGTAACACCATCATATATGAAAGGTTACATTTTTCATATAGAGATATACTCAAGTCGACTTGCTGATAACTGACATATTTGATTAGAATTAATTATTGTTTTATAAAGGATCTTTAGTACATCAAAAAAGAACCGTCTTTCATAATTCATCTGTATTTGGGAGTTATCACAGGTTTCATCAACCCCTCCCTACAGGGGAGACCCTGCATGAAATTTTGCTGACCAACAATATTGAATAATTCATGTACATAAGACCAGTTCCCAAGTCCTATTGTACGAGATAATACACGTGTACAACAAATGAATGGAAGTTCGGTCTTCATTTTCATTCATAGTGATAAATAATATTCTCTTGTGACAACTCATCTGTAGTTCTTCCTTGATATCCAAAAAGACATAAAAACCCAACAATCAGCTCTGAGTGACACTGACTTAAGTTGTTACGAAAGGTGGTCATGCACCAAAGCGTAGTTGAGGTGCGGACCCACTGATTTTCTCTTTATTGTCGTGTGTTTCATAGAAATTGTTATGTAACCTAACCAAATATATATAAATATTACTTTGAAGTAGGCAGTGTTCATACCTTACCAAAAATGTGAACACACAACTGCAAAGTGTTTGAAAGGGAGCTGGAACACACATAATTAAACCAATTGAGAAAGCATGCAGTACTCCACTTCCACCTGCACATCTACTTATCTACTGTTATCATGGAAACCTGAATTGTCAAGTCTGGTGCCGGTCGATCGAAGACCTGGAAAGTGTTTTGGAACGCGCTTTAGTCTTGTAATGGTGGACCAAGAAATTGTTGTCCCGATCGATCTTTTTCTCTTTTTTTTCTTTTAAAGGCGCGAATAAGATCAGAACTGCAGGCCTTGTATATCCACCCAGACCAGTCACCTGGCTTTGTTAACCTATATGCATAGATTATGACCATCATATATATCTTTTTGAACTTGTAACTTCTACTTTGTTCAACAAATCTTGGAGCTTCTTTTGATAAATTTGTATACCATTTAGTATTCAAGACTGGAAAAGTGTTGTGTGTGGACTGTGGAGGCTCTTTGCTTTACAGAGCCAGTGAACATTCTGCCGTACACAACACTTATGGTAGAGACCACCACCAAAGGTTGAATTAGAGGATCCTTTTCATATTCCATAATGATGTCTGCATGACTTTGGAGCTTTTGTTCCTTTGAACCTCACATCACGATTTAGAGGTAAGCCTGTCAATTATCCGAAAAAAATCCGAATCTGATCCAAATCCGTATCCGAAAAATCAGAATTATCCGATATTCGAAGATCCAGAGTGCGGATATAGATATCAGTCTATCCGATCCGAAAAATATTCATATCCGACATATACTATAAAAATATATATATTTATCTTATATATTATTCATTTTGTTATCATATATGATTAATCATAATGATAATATATTATAATACTATTAAATTTTCAATGTATGATATCTGAAAAAGATAATAAGCCTTAAAATATCAATTTTAATTTTGATATATCTCTAAAATATTACTTGATTATCCAAAATATGTTAATATTCAAACATGTAAATTATCCGAAAAATATCTGTATCCGATCCGTATCCGAAGGGATCTGAATCAGAAAATTAATATCTGTATCCGAATCTAAAAATTAGGATATGGATATTAGCATATCCGATCTGTATCTGTCTGATTGACAGGCTTATTTAGAGGGATGTGAAGATATTCTTGACAGTTCAGATATCCATTCACCATAGGGGGGAGTACAACTAGTTCTTTATGTGGCATCACATAAATCATTGCGAACCGAGTGTTTGTTAGTTGACTAGCACCTCTCCATTTGAAAAAGAGGTTAGGGGATCAAACCTAGGAAGTTTCAATTTTCAAAAAAAAAAAAAACTCAAATCATAATTCTCAAAACTAAACTAATGTTAAAACGAAGCATGCTTGCATATAATGATATGTGTAGTCTATAAGAGGAGTAAGGAACTTATACCATGTATGAAGGTATGGTGGAAGCGAACATAATGAATTTGCATAAAGGGCATTGTTATGCCATAACGCAATATATGAAATCAGTATATACTCTACCATGTTAGTATATAATTAATCACCATGTTGTACATTGTGAAAAGTATAATAGTAAAATCACACATATGATTAATTTTAACCATGATAGGTTAAAAATGATTAAACAGTAAGGATGTATTAGGCATTTTTTGTGTTTTTAGGAATGTAATTGTTCTGCCCCTACCCCAAGTTTACAAGGACTTATATGGGTTTATAGATGTTTATATGGACTTAAACATTTTTAACCTTATAATTAATCTAAAAAATGTAAAAAAACGTATGCATTCAATTCATTTGAGTATGTGTTTCATTTCTTGATGTAAAAGCATGTGTTTTATAATAAATATACACTTTAAAAAGAAGGAAAAAAAATGTATATAACCCTCTATAAGTTTCCTTATATCCAGATACACCCCTCATTTTCTAAAAATTGATATAACCCCCTAATTTTTGCCTCAGTTAAGCAAATACCCTCTAGGTTAAAACACCGTTAATTTTTAAAGAATATACTTGGAATATTCTGTTACTTAACAGTCCTCCGAATCATTGTATCCGTATAATTCCCTGACGTTTTGAAAAAAATCCAAATAAGTCCTGCGAATTACAGAATTACCCGTCTTCAACCATCCCCTGCAATTCATCGTTCTTTCTCTCAACGATCTGAGATTTTTTATCGTTGGGAGTTTGAAGCTTTAAACTCCCCCCCCCCCCCCCCCCCCCCCCCCCCGCCCTCTCCTCTCATGCATAGATAACCCACTTTTGATCCCCATTAAATTCTTTTTTCACTTCACTTCATACCCTAACAGTTTTTCTTCATTTTTTTTTGGTGTTGTATTATTTCTATTAGTCAAACCGACTTGAAGTGTTTCGAAATCAAGGATTTCATCCTCCATTTGTTGTAAACCAACATTTCGATATCCCTTTTGAAGCATCCCCGAAATCATGTCGGAAAGAGTTTTTTAGTTTTGTCTATCTAATGTTTGATGAAATGTGTGTGAGATTAAGTTTAACTTTATTTCTTAATAGATCGATAGTCTACAGGTGGGGCTGCATTGGGGGGCTACAAGTGGGGTTGTAAAGGGGCTGCATTGGGGCTTCAGGGGGGCTGCAGAGGGGCTTTAGGGGGGCTGCATTGGAGCTGTAGGGGAGGTTGAAGCAGGTGGGGCTGCATTGGGGCTCTTGGTGGGGCTGAATTGTAATGCAGGTGGGATGCAAGTGGGTGTGCATTGGGGCTGCAGGTGGAAATGCAATGGGGGGTTGATTCTGCACAGGATAGATGTGGGAGTGGCTGGGTCTGCAGGTTGCATGTGGGCTGCAGATGGGGCTGTAGGGGGGGGGGGGGGTCTGCATTGGCCTGTCAACAATCATGCAATTTAGAGGATATCATAACATGTAATTCAGTGTAACATGCAAATGTTTCAAGAGAAAGTCCTCACCAAGGTTTATAGAGTTCGATGGGCACCCAACGACGATCTAACTTGCTCTCTATGCGGGGGTGGAGAGGAAACAGTCCATCACTTGTTCCTCGAGTGCTCATTGGCATGTCAGCTTTGGCGGAGACTCAAGTTAGCGACAGGGCTTCCGGACAATTGAGGATCCTTGGACGACTTATGGATGGCGGGTAAACAGATGAGGCAGAGGGGGGACAGAAGTGCTTCCAGGAAGATCACTCAGTCATACATCTCTGCGGTGGTGTGGACCATTTGGCTTGCTCGTAATCATCGAATTTTTCGGGACACAAACATATACATAGAGAATTTATGGGAGTCGGTGCTGACTTATATAAAAAAATTGGGGGACGGTGTGTGCAGGGGCAAGCAAAGTTTTGTATGTCGGGGGGGAAATCATGATTAAGGAGTAGTCCTTGGTGTAATTGTTGATTTTGTTTGCTTTGTTTTTTGGTAGACTCCTTCTCTACCCTTTCCTGCTTTGAGCGTGTTCGCTTTGATTTTGAAATAAAATTAAGGCGCATGCTTACCATTTAGTAAAAAAAAAAACATGTAATTCAGCGTAGACAACCTGTAAAATAGATTGAAAGCACAACTGCAATAGTGCAATCACACTCATTCAAAGAAGCAATGCATTTAACGCAAGAATACTAAACTGAATATTCATTTTAAGTGTCTGATAACTCATACACCACAAACCATTCAGTCTTCTACAAAAAAAAAAAAAAAAAAAAGGATTCAAAGGACATAAACCATCAGCCATCCAGTCTTATACATCTAAAAAACCACACAACTCAACAAAGACCATGCTGCATCTTTCACTTTCACACCATTCTAACTACACTATTTCACAATAGCTCCTCTCAAAGCAAAACCATGCTATTCTTCAAACCATGCCATGACAGCAACCAACCAGCCACCTGAAACACACATAGATCAGAATTGCAATTATTATAAGGCCTTTATAGTATTCTTAAAAAAAAGGACTTTATTCAACTATTAGGGCATGTTCAACACATTAGGGCATCATTCTAGTAAAAAAATTTCTCTACACAGTAACAAAAAACATCATTTTAGGACATTTTAAAGACAAGCTAGGGCATATTAAACACACCTCATCCACCACGTTGAAAAATAATTGTATGTAATTCTTGAAGAGAGTTGAATTCGGCAGTGAGTGGATGAACTCAGATGATCAACGCCGATTGAAATTGGCGTTCGGCGTGACGAGTGGCCGTTGACGATGGCAGGAGGAGGCAAATTTTTTTTCGATCGTGAAAAAAAAAGGGAAATGTTTGATCAACTTGTGAGGGGTTGGGTAAGATACTAAGGGTGCGTTTGGTTGCGCGATTGCAAAACTGATTCTGCAGGAATCTGCGATTGCAAACCTGATTCTGCGGGAAGCTCACTTTCTCAGCTTTTTGAAATCGCAGCTTTTGAGCACTATTTGCCTGCAATCGCTGGGTTTAAAACTGCGATTACAAAACTGTTTGGTTGCGCGATTGCAAACGCAGCTTCCTGTAATCGCAATCGCAGCGCAATCGCGCAACCAAACGCACCCTAAGATATATGAGTAAAGTGATGGGGGGATAGAAATGTAATTTTCAAATGTCTGGTTAGCTTAACTAAACCATAGTTCGGGGGTGTTAACTTTAGGGGCTAGATCAATTTTAGGGAAACTTTCAAGGGGTTATATATATATTCAGAAAAATGAGGATTGTATTTGAATATAAGTAAACTTATAGGGGGTTATATACATATTTCCCTAAAAGAAAATTCAAAATGTGTTCTATCCGTAAAAGTGACCATTGTTACACTCAAAGATAAGTGAGATGGGGCACAACCATGCGGCCGTGCACCCCATTGTACGAGAACAGATTCGGACCGTCCTATCTGATATCTACTAATCGGACGGTCCAATTCTGATTTTTTTTTTATTTTTATCAATTGAATAGGATTTATCAAACATAATCAAACTTAGTATGTATGTCCATTAAACTTTAGAAACGTAAAAAGGAAAAAAAGTTACTTTAGAAGTATGCAATGCTGAGAATAATCTAGGATGGAAAAACTAAGAAACATTCTCATGTCATTGCAGAAAACCAAACTTAAACAAAGAATGGTCAAGATTTGAGTTAAAAGAGTCCGGTTTCATTATCCAAATGTTAATTTCCAACTGCAGACACTTAACAGTAAAAGTTGGCCAAAACCCATGAGAGACGCCACTGAATGTTAGGAAGGAGGCACGACAAGAAAACATTCTAAATTATGCTTTATGATCAACCATTTCTTGATTTTTGAGATGGTGGGGACCTCATAATTGAAAAATATATAATATAATACATCGAGTCCTAAAAATCGTTATATACCTTTTATTTGAAATCATATATACATATTTAGATGAGATTTTTTATGTATTGTATAAGTGCGCATGACCTCTAAATAAATGTACATGTTTGATTGATGCAGATGATCGGTGCAGTCAATAGTGTGGACACTATCATCTTCATCGATACCATATGCATTAGATTCGATGTATGTACGTTCATGAGAAAATTTGAATGTGAACCCCTAGAATACAAGCCTGCAAAAAAATGACAGCAAGTGGTCAATGCATTGAAGCAAAACCTATGCAAGAAACATTTTCTAAAAAAAAAACAACCTAACTATATGTAGAATTGAATTCGTTGATTTTAATTTGACTCACATTTGATCATGTGAAACTCTCAAGTCTTCATTTTCTAAAAAAAAACAACCTAACTATATGAAGAATTGAATTCGTTGATTTTAATTTGACTCACATTTGATCATGTGAAACTCTCAAGTCTTATTCTATATTTTCAAGACAATTTTTAAAAATAACCCCATGAAAAAAAATCTCTAAATAAATAATGAAAAAATCTTCAAAATTTGCTTATGTAGCCATTCTTCTTCTGCATATGTAATCAACCCCAATTAGATAGTTAGGACTATTGGAGAATGCAATCTCGGATTAGATGAGCATATGTAGTGTTGAAGAATACTGAAATTGTCACTAAATACCTAACAATGCAAATATAGTTTTGATTTAAATATTTCACCAAATATTATATATATGTATACAAGTTTTAAATATCAAAATAATTATAAAATCATAGAGATATTAAGAAAAATGCGTTTGAAGTTGATGATTTAAAATGAAATATAAAGAATGGTGGGATTGATTATTGAATAACATAGTTTACAGAGACTCAAAAATAAAAATCACATTTCTTAAGTATGGATATACGTTTGGCAGATGGACTAAAAACAAATTAGGAAGTTGAAGTTGGGGACTTAAAAAAGAAATATGAAGAAGGGAGGGATTGATCCCTAAATAAGCATGTTTATAAGACTTAAGACTAAAAAAAAAAACCTTTTTATTTTTATTTTTTCGTGGTTGATCTATAGTCATTTTCAATAAAGGAACATTATATGTCAAAGAAGTATTAAGAATATTTAATGAAATTTTTGAAAATAACCCTATTAAAAAAAAGAATTTCAAAATTAACCCCCAGATAAAAGTATTTACAAAAGTGGTCTGAGGTCAATTTTGACCGGTCAGCGCGCCCACGTGGCGTGCTGACTGAGCTAAAAATGCCACAGCGGAGATGTGATTATGAATCACGTCTCCGCCGACCCCCGCACGCAACCCGCAACGTGATTATGCATCACGTCTCAATGGGCCAATACATGCATGCATGGTTTGTTTTTTTTTTCCTCTTTTTATTGATAATATTTGCATGGATTTGTTTTACATGAATAGTTTTTTTTTTTTTCTTTATTCAAATAAATAATGCTATACATAGTTTCATTTTCAACCCCACAATTCTAGTCTCTGTGTGTGTAAATTTTTTTTAAAATAATATATCTTATATATTTAAGTACATATTTTTATAAAAAAAATAAAGCATGTAATATAAAAAATTACATATATGTATTTATAAAAAAATTAATCTTTTTTTTAACTTCTTTCTTTTACGTGAGAATTTTTTTTTGTTTGGATTTTGGTTTATGTGCATGCATGGGTTTTGCTTTTTTTTAGTGATATTTGCATCATATACACACACAAAAAATAAATAATGCACTTCATCAATATTTAAATTTTATTATATATATGTTGTATTTTATAATAAATATGATTTTATTTTATTCATAAAAATCTTAAATCAAGTATTTTTTTTGTTAATCTTATTATATAAAAAATAAAATTTAAAACAGAAAATTAAAATATAAAAACTTGAGTTTGAAACTGATTATATGAAAATACGCTTTTACATAAATAGAATCAATTTAACAATTATTTTCAAATATGACAACTCTATAATTAGATAATAAATAAAAAAAACCCATATATGCAAACATTAGTAAAAAAAAAAAAAAGCCAAAACCAATGCATGCAGTAAACCAAAACCCATGCAAAAAAAAGAAAATTCCTCACGTAGAAAAAAAAAGTTAAAAAAAGATTAATTTTTTTTATAAATACATATATGCAATTTATTATATTAAATATTTTATTTTTTATAAAAACATGTACCAAATAGATCTCACTAAGTGTTTAAAAAATTAATAAAATGATTTAATATGTAAACAAACATGAAAAAATAAGTAAATGATCAATTCTCAAATAAAAATAATACTCATATCATAATTGTTTTTCCTCTCTTTCGAAGTAATATTTGGTTAGAGATAATCTAAGAAAGATAAGATCTAACTTTAATTTAAAATTAAATCAAGCTTAAATTTTATAATTCGAATCAGATTTAAAATTGAGATAATCTTTAAATTTTAATTTTATAAAACACTCATTTATATAAAAAAAATCGCATGCAAATATATATAAATAGTTGTATTACAAAATTAAAATTTAAATATTATTGTTTCATATTCTTTTCTGGTTTTATATAATTTTTTGTCTTATAAAATTAAATTTTATAAATGGTTATTTTCCCTTGTTGATTTTTTTTATAAATGATTATTTTATAAAATTAAATTTTAAATATTATCTGAATTTTAAATGTTAAATTTTATTTGAATTTTAAAAATTAAATTTTAAAAAAAATTAATCACCCCTGCGTGCGCTGACCCGCTAATCACGTCTCACATACATGCCCCCGCGTGCGGCATGTATGTCATATGACTACTTGGCATTTTAAAAATTATGTGGCGTGTTTTGTGAAAATTTGATAAAACGCTAACCAAGTTGGCAAAAATTACAAGTGCTTAATACGCCACCTCCGTTGACGTTTTTAGTGTGCAGATTAAAAAAAAATGCTGATGTGGCTGGTTTGACTATGTCATATGACTACTTTGGTAGTTTTTTGAAAACCATGACTAATCCTATAATTAAGTGAATAGTGATGATTAATTTGGAAAAAAATGCCTGCAGAACCGAACCCATGTACATGGAAATTAAAGCAGCATGTTTGAATTGAACCTCAACTGGACCACTTGATACAAATATCTTAGGAAGGTCTGATCAGCCAAAAATCCAAAGATGACCAAACACATGCTGGAAATGCTTTGTCGGCTCGTGCCGGGGTGGACCCGACACGACCAAGGCTCGAATGCGGTGGTGGTGGACCCGAAATCGAAACTTCCTAGTTTGCGGTGACGGTCGGAATACACGTCGGAATTCTTTTAGCAGCAGCAACAACGACCGGACATGGGACCCAGCTCACCTGATCTAGCTTTTTAAGTGAACATGCACATTTGGTGTCGTTTTCATGGATATGTATACATATGTTGGAACAACTACAACCATCCAACCATATTCTATTTCTCTAAAACGAAAGATGATGGTGCTCCAACCATATTTTAAATGGAATCTACATATTTGGATCCCATAGATGACTAGATGATCTTCCAAATTTGGAAGTGACTTTTTTCTTAATTTTCTTTTATTAAAATAACATAACTTTTGCTATATAAGTCTAATTCTTACAAATTTTTTAATGTATATATTATACAGACCTGTAAAATGATACAGTGATACCCATATTGAATGTATATTTAGTCTATAATTTTCTAATATAATTAATTAACAATTGTATATTTTATTAATATTGATTTGATTTATTTAATATTTAATTAGACTTATTTAGTGAAGTTTTTTGTAGTGAGTAGGGTTTTATGTAAGAAATTTAGAGATTAAATTTTGATAGATAAATATTTTTTAAGATAAAATAGAGATGGAGTAGTGTTTCACATGAACTTTGAAAATAAGGTTAGTCGTTTCAAATGAAATTGAGTGATTTGAGTCCCTCAAAATGGAATGACCCTTTGGAGATGCTATTACTTAATCCCTTTCATTGATATGACATAGATGATTTAATAATCACAATGAAATTTCTTTTCTTTTTTTGGAAAAAGTGATCTGACCCCACATTCTACAAAAGTCATCAAAGAGCTATAAAACTAATTAAGTGTACTAATTACTTTTCTACTCCATAATCCAGAGGATCAAATTAATCTTAGTTCGACATCTGGAGATTATTTTGATTTTATAATTAGAAAGATGTTATCTTTTTCCAGAATGTTTTAATTAGAGTCAGGATAAATTTTTTACCTTTTTTAACCACAATATAATGGTCTTTCTACCTAATAAATGATGCTATCTGCTTGCTTTTTTGGTAGATAAGTTGTTTTATTTTATGGGGAAATAACCAAAAAGATCTCTTAAGAGCTAGAAATACCCAAATCAACCACATTTTAATATCATACCTAAAAAAAATCTCATTTCACATTTTTAAAACACAACCATTATGTAATTAATTTTTAATATCCCTTTAATCATGTTAGATTATTCTACACTAAAAATTTATTTTTCTTATAAAACAACAATATCTCGGTACATGACGAAAATCAATTCTCTTATAAGTTTTGTTATTATATATCATATTGTGTATTTCTTGTATATATCTTACATGATAATATTATTTATCATTTTTTATTGTATATAATAATAATATGTAATTTAAATCTGTGTTATGCCCCAATGCAGCAGATAATATTTTAGTATTCTAAATCTTTATTCATATTTTTTTATTTTTTTGGCTATTTATATATTTTTATGACGTTATTAGTACATATCCATTTTTTAAAGAAACATCAACATTTAATGGAGTTCATTAACAAAAAATCAAATTATATTGGTACATATTTCACAAAATCTATCTAATCACAAAGAATTTAGAATAAAAAAAAGTTGATCTACAAGAAAATGTGTGAAATACATTAACAAAATTAAGAAGGTGAAATATTTAACAAAGTTAAGAGGTATGAAATGTATAAAGGATCTAATTGCATAAGGGTAGATTAGTTTTTTATGTTTTCAAAATTGTAAAATAAGATTTTTTTTAGGTATAATTTTAAAAGTGGATGATTTGAATATTTCTAACTTTTAAGAGATTTTTTTTTGTCATTTTCCCTAATTTTATTTTCCAATTAAATCTTATCATATTGACATATATAGACAATTGGTACCCAGTCAACCTGTTAAAAGATGGTTGGGTTGCACATGAATTTGATTTCTGCATGTGATCCAATAATTATGATTAGTGATGGAAGTTTGGTGTATCCAAGCGAAATTGAAATAGAAATTTTCGATTCAGTGTTTGGTGCACTTTAAAACGATTCTGATTTGAAACACTTCAGTTTTTTTGTTTCGGTTTTGGTGCACTGAATTTCTTATAAGATAAGAGTGGCATAACAAGCCCCATGAAGTGACAACAAGACATTACCTATTATGTCTTTTACTTGATAATTGTCTCAACATGTATCCCTATAGTCGTGGAGTATCATTTAATTATGAAAATCTTGTATTTTTTCACCATTAATTGATTCTAAAAATTATGCAACAATATCAATCGATGTTTGAATTTTGGAATTGATTTTGTTTATGAAGAACACGTGGGAGCATATCAGAAATTCTATTTTTGAGATTTTGGAAGGCACGAAATCATTTTTTTTTATTTGGATCTCACCCAATATCTCTTGGATCATGTTGATATTATTGCATTTGTAATCGAATTGTGTTTTGCCTTTTGTTTTAAATGTTTAAACACAAATTTTTTTATGTATTGAATGTCAGTTTTCATAGTCTGATTTGTGTTTGTTTCAACATTTAAATGTAACACTCGATACTATTAAATTTTATATATGGATAGTTTGTTTGATGCTACTACTACATTATTGACAATGTAAATAGTTATTTTTCAAATATGTGTTATTTTTGTTACATTGGTAAATGCAACAGTCAACCATGTGCATATACAGCATGCATGTATTGATTTATATTTATTACATTCATAAATGTAATAGTCAATTACAGGTAAATTCTATGGAATGTAAAACATTTAGGTAAATGTAAATGTAACAGTTTTTATGAAAATGTAACAAACAGTTCATGTGATATTTGTTAAATGTTACTTATAACAAAAAATATGTTTCATATTTTTCATAAAATGTAACTGATTATTGAAGAGAATATAACAATAGTGGTGATACCCAAGCCCTAAAATATAAACCCCACTCACAAGCCCCATGAGGTGTCAATACCTCATTGGTTAGCTTGTTGACTTTTAAAAAATGGTAAAATAACAAAATACGGATATGCCATTAGTTAAAAATATATCTCATTAACTCAAATCCTCATTTTTTCTCTATTCAGTTATTAATCTTTCATATCAATTTCGGTTACACAAAAATTTACCTATTTCAAAATGTGAATTTTGAAATCCTTACCTAGTAATTGAATTTTCTATTTCAGGTATACCAAAACTTACCTAAATTATTTTTTGCCAAAATCCTTCAAACAACCTACTTTTTTTTTTCAAATTACATTCGTATTATATACAAATTTTTTTATGAATGTTATTAACTGAACATTCTAACATTTAATAGACATCTTTTTAATTTACATAAATGAGATACATCTCACACAATGCAAATACATTTCTTACATGTTTACATCCCTTACAACTATTTGTTATATCAGTAATAATATCCAGACCCCAAAATATAATCCTCACTCACAAGTCCCATGAGGTGTCAACATCTTATTGGTTGGCTTGCTGATTTTTGAAAAAATGGTAGAATGACAAAATACAAATATGCCATTCATTAAAAATATATCCTATTATCCCAAATCCCTTTTTTCTCTATTCAGTTATTATTTTATCACATGAATTTCGGTTGCACTAAAATTAACCTATTTCAAAATTTAAATTTTGAATCCTTACCTATAATTGAATTTTCTATTTTTGTTACTCTAAAACTTACCCAAATTATACCAAAACTTACTTTTTCGTCAAAATCCTTCAAACGGCCTACTTTTTTTTCCAAATTACATTCGTATTATACACTTTTTTTTTATGAATGCTATTAACTGAAAATTCTAACATTTGACAAATATTTTTTTTAATTTACATAAATGAGATGCATCTCACATAATGCAAATACATTTCCTAAATGTTTACATTCATTACAACTATTTGTTACATTTACATAAACACTTTTACATTTACATAAATGTTTTACATTCCATGCAATTTACCTGTAGTTGACTGTTGCATTTATGAATATAACAAATATAAATCAATACACGCATGCGGTTGACTGCTACATTTATGAATGTAACAAAAATAACACATATTAAAAAAATAACTATTTACATTGTCAACAATGTAACAATAACATCATACAAACTATCCATATATGAAAATGTAACAGTATCGATTGTTTGAATTGGAACAAAAGAAATCAAATTGTGAAAAATGACATTTAACACATAAAAATATCTTGTTTAAGATTTAAAACAATAAGAAAAACACATGATTACGAATCTAATAACGTCAAACCTGATTCGATAGACATTGAGATAGGATCCAGATCGGAAAAAAAACCATGCCTTCTAAATCCTCAAAAGCAAAATTTTGGATCGGCTGTTATGTGTTCTTCACAATCAAATATGGTTCTGAAAATAAAAAATAGATTAATATTGCTGTATGAATTCATTATTTCTACACGATGAAAGGAAGAAGAAATACAGTAAATAATGAAATAATCTCCATGATCATCGGAAAAAATAAAAACCGACTTCTTTGTTATAGGTGGATATCAATTAAAAGATATAATAGGTAATGCAGTAGTGATACCCAGGCCCCAACTCATATGCCCCACTCACAGGCCCTATGAAGTGTCAACACCTTATCGTTGGCTTGTTGACTTTTGAAAATGGATAAAATGGTAAAATACAAATATGCCATTCGTTGAAAAAAGATCCCATTAACCCAAAATCCCATTTTTTCTCTTATTAATCTCTTTCACATTAATTTGAATTTGCTTATTTTGAAATTTACCTATTTTGAAAACTATAACGCACTTTAAAATTTGCATATTTCAAAATTTGAATTTTAAAATTCTTATGAATTTTACACCAAAACTTACCTAATTTACACAAAAATACTTAAATTATTTTTCATCAAAATTACACCAAAACTTACCTAAATTACACCAAAATTACCTAAATAACAAAAAAAAAAAACGTTTCAGTTTTTTTTATGATTATAACTATTACAGAATATAACAGTGTTGCATAAATATAAATATAACAATCTTATGATTTTGTAACTACATTGTATAAATGTAACAATAACTTCAATGTAGCAGACTCCTCTACAAAAGAAAATAAATTTTTTTCTCTTCAATGACTATTTAGATTGTAATGTAAAAAATGAAACACTTCTACAACAATACACATGTAGTTGACTGTTACATTTACAAATGTATAAATCATTACATGTATGCGATTTGACCTTTACATTTTCACATGTAATAAATACAAATCATTGGCATGCGATTGAATGTTACATTTACGAATGTAACAAAAACATATATTTACGTTGACTGTTACATTTATATGGTTTTCAATACACATTTTCCACAATGTAAATACAAAAAATATTACACACATGCTCAAGACTATTACATTTCAAATGTAACAAAAATAACAAAAAAAAATTGAGACAAAACAAATCAAACTGTGAAAAACGACATTCAATGCATGGAAAAAATTCGTGTTTAAACATTTAAAACAAAAGGCAAAATATAATGTTAAACCTTATCCGAGAGACATTCAGGTGAGATCCAAATCGAAAAAAAAGAGTTGTTCTAAGCGTCGATGGCTTGGATCCGGGATTGGAGGTGATGCTTGAGGAGGAACTTGATGAAGAGGTTGTAGAGCTTCACTGTCGTGCTCGGCATCTCCAATCTCACTTCTCTCTCTGTCTGAATATATATATATAACTGTTACATTTCACATTTCAGCCTGTTACATTTCATACGAATGTAGATTTCAGGTTGTTTGATGTGAGGATCGATGGGGTAGCAGTCATGGCAGGTGGATTTGATGCAGGAGAGGACGTATGAGACGAGGGGGAACCATTTGGGATTTGGATCCATTTTTTTTTGGAGACGATTGATTTGGAATAAATTTTTAGTGATTCAAGAAATTGTGATGGAGGGATTCATTGAGCGAAGAACATGAAATGAATGTAGATTTGGGGATCGTGAGAGATTGAAATTGACATTTTCTTTGGACGGGATTTGAAATCACATTAAATGTTGACGCCTAATTGAGGGGGATTTCATAACCGTTTGGAAGAACAAAAAATATCAATAAGGATATTATGGACAATGTATATGTGCCACATCATAGAGCCTATTTGGTGCCTGTGAAATTGAGGTATAAAAATCTTTATTGTAGGTAATGTCTTATTGCCACCTCATGAGGCCTGGGAATCATTATTGTTTAGGATGGGATCTTCTACAGAAATTCTGAAAAATATAAAATTAAAAAAAATTAAATATTTTATACTCTATCAGATAAATCAAAATCATCCGATACCTAAAAAAAACTCCCAAATAAACTAAAACATTAGATATTTTTAAATAAAATTAACATTGATCATCCAAACCTAAGAAAAATCCAACAAAAAATGAAAAATATGAAATTGAGAAAATAAAAATTTGATTTAATTTCATCCAATCTCGGGAAAAAAAATCACACCCGAAAATAATAATGTAGTATATGAATTACAAATTTACAATCATCCAATCCTAGCCTTGAAAAAAAATCCGAAAAATATATAAAATTTAAAAAACTAAAAATATAAAACTAAAAACAAAATAAACATCACCTAAAAACTAAAAATACAATCGTCCAAAAATCTGATACATACTCATAAAATAATCAGAAATGAAAAATAGATAGGACCTGGGAATCATTATTGTATTTAATTTATGTAAATTCAATGGTTTGATGGAGTTGGGCATGAAAATGAAAGCGCGCGAACTAATTGTGTGGCTTCAAAATTTCTTGATGGAATTGAGCAATGAAGATTGCAGAATATTAAACAACATTCAGGGCTGGTTTGACAAGAGGATAAGTGTTAGGATAAGGAGCAATTATGAAGATTACTGAGTGGGACGACAACTTATCTCTGTTTAGTATAAAAAATAATTGGGATAATCTGCGGACAGTTGTCTCGATTTTGAAATGAAAATGAGGATATTTTATTCTACCTAAGAGCTGGGATAACATGTATCCCCCATCTTTTATCCTAATTTTGACAAATGTAAATATGAATAAAATTGATGGAACTTTTATTCCTTAAAATTAGGATAATTTATCTTGAAAACTTTATCCACTTGCCAATCTACCCCTCAGAGTGCAATCATCTTACAAAAAAACTCAGTTTTCACTCATATATGATTGAAGCACATACATATATTGGTACCAAAATATCACTTCTACTGCATGGCCAATGCAAGCTTTGATGGTCCTAATGAACATCGTGCTGTTTCACTAATAAGACCTCTGGTAATAAATAAGGATAAATCTTGTATCATTGTGAAGCCTACAAGACTTGTCAACCTTCCTTAATTCTGAAATCTGGAGATCATTAGATGGTGTCTGACATCAAAGAGGGAGATTTGAATTCCTGGCATAAACATATATGTTGAAATGAATAATTTTCTAATGGGAATAGAACAAGGCTAGGGCTAAAATGATCAAAGTCCTATAATCAAAGGGTAGGTTAGGGAATCTGTAGCAATACATGATACTCACGGCGTATCTCTCATAACTCTCATGACTTTTAGTTGATCCATATTCCCTTTCATTTCCACATTCATCTAAACAATGAATCATTCATGCATGATCATATTCAACTAATCATATGGTCATGCATGACCATTTCCATATTCAACTAAGCAATGAATCATGCATGCATGACCATATTCACAAACCAATATTCAAAAGAAAAACATTGAATAACGTGGGCCACATCCCATGAAGATATGGAATCTCAACTTTTAGTGTTATACAGTTTTTTTTCCCCCAATTCTAGTATCATATGCATCAATAGAAAATTATCAGAGCATGTACTCAGATTAACGATATATATGCGTCCATAAATTTTTTTTTATATTTTTTATAAATGCATTAATGCAACTCATTAAAGTACATGTTTCATTTTTTTATAAAAGCATTTATCCCTCATTAATTAAATGATGTATACTATTTTTAAAAAAAATCAAAATATGTGTAGACTGAAATTGAGGCTATATATACGTAACATTATCCTTCCTGTAAGATCATAACCCAACCAACCAACATATGAACTGACTAATTGGAATATATACTTTAGTAATTAATAAAAATGCAAAGATGTACATGTTCATTTTATTGAGTACATTCTTCATTTTCTTCTTCCGTAAAGATTATATTTCAACAGACAAAAGACACCTCCATTTACGAAATATTCAAAACAACTAAGGGTGCGTTTGGTTGCGCGATTGCAAAACTGATTCTGCAGGAATCTGCGATTGCAAACCTGATTCTGCAGAAAGCTCACTTTCTCAGCTTTTTGAAATTGCAGCTTTTTGACACTATTTACCTGCAATCGCTGGTTTAAAACTGCGATTACAAAATTGTTGGGTTGCGCGATTGCAATCGCAGCGCAATCGCGCAACTAAACGCACCCTAAGACGTCTTTTAAATCATTATTTGTGCCATATTTTACCGTATGAAAAAAGTCAAAATATAGATGCTAATAGACATCTAGCCCATACATTAATGGATGTGTCATTATCCAAAACCAAGTTTATATGTTTTATGTAAAAAAGTAGAGTTTGAAAAAAATTATAAAAACCATACTTTTTTATTTTTAAAAACTGAGTTTAAAACAAAGCTTTATAAAAATTAAATATTCACAAACACACAACCAAACATGTCTCTAAGAAACGACGGTTTGTTAACAATTTTCATTTCCAATGTGTAACGTCTATGTGGAGATAACTAGGAGCCCACGGCCAACCCTGCCTCTCGGAAGACTTCTTGCACGTTAGGTCTTCAATTCTCATATTACTTTTATTTATATATTATATAATATAACATGCACAAAGGGTCAGAAAAGGCTGCTGTCATTGGTGAAGAGTGGACCAATTACATGGAAGCCTATGACATCAAACCGTACCTTAGTGTTGAGGGTGATGATGTTATACTGTGAGGTGGCTCGGAATTGAGAGGTTCATTTTGTTCATTAAGTGGGCTATATACATGCTGAGTGAGAACTTTGATGTACAAGTCATTACGCACGTCATGCATAGCCTCCAATAGTCGTTTGGATATATAGTTTCCCATGCTATATCATTTTGATTCTTGTCCTTTAGAGCATCAATGAATATGCTAACTAAATAAGATGTTAAAGTGACATGTTAACATTTTATCTCTCCACCAGACTCTCATTTACTACACTCTCATTTAGTTGATTTTTTGTTGCTCCAATGGACTAGCTAAATAACTAGCTAAGATAATAGTAGGCTCACTTCTCTATCCACTCAAACCACTTCACCCACCCAAAATAATATTTAATTTTTTAGAATATTTTGAATGGTGGGGCCCATATTTGACTGGCTAAAGCACTTGTTACAGTTAGCTTAGAAAATAACATGCTTGAAAAATAAAATATGACAGGTGGGACCCACATTTAGCTTTCTTTAAACACTTTCATTAGAGCAACATTTTTACATGTTTTGTAACAATCTGACACTAATTAACTAGTTAGTTAATATGTCAATTGGAGATGCTCTTAATATACTAAATGATGTTGGTCTACTATTTAAATTATAAAAAAGTACTTAAGAACATCATTTTATTATCGGTAAAAAAAAAACTTGTGCACATCATTTGACTTTTTTTCCTTCTTTTTAACTTCTTTTTTTTTTTTGCAAAATTTTATGTATAAAAAAAACCTTCCTAAATTTTTTTTAACTTTTTGCCTCTTTCCATCTGTTATTGATAATTTTAACTTTTGAAGACACAAAAAAACTCAATTGAAGAAGTGATTTCAAGTTACATGTACACTTAAATATGAAAATATAATTTAAATTATTTTAAAATAAAAAAAAGACATGAATAGGGTCATGATGTGGCATGTCATATATACATACATCGTGTTTTTTTTTTTTTTTTGGTAAACTGGGAGTCGAACTTCCGACCTTCCCTTGGGGGAGGGTGTGTCTCGACCACCAGGCTAAGGGGGTCTATTATATGTACATCGATTTTGGTAATGCATAGAAAATGTAAATGATAATCGTGAAAAAAAATTAAGATTTTCTTTCCAAAAATTTCACTTTTTCTGAAAGAAAAAAAATAGAAAAATAAAAAGTAAGGTCACTGGCATGGTAATGTGGCATATTGGTATGTGCACAATCTCAGTGCACTGTTTCCATCACCAACTCAAAATCTTTCGGCTGATCTAATCCCATCTGATATATATTGTTTCTGAAAAATGTGCTCACTTTTGGATAAGCTTTTGATCTTGTTAGTTCTCTCCATTAATTAGGAACAAGAAAACAAAACCAAATGCAAGGAGATCATCCACAAATGGATTATGCATTCCCACAGTAACAACCAATACTAGAACTCCCTATTATCAGTAAACTCAAAGAGCTGCCATGAATGAAATCATTAATGGTGATACTCAATGGATCCATCCTAATTAAGTGATGACAACTTTTCTGTTCGGTCCCTTGTTTTGTTTTATGTTTGAAGCCATGCTTTTAGCTAGACTGCATCAAGGTAGGTCTCCATTTAATTAATTCATTATTATTTTTTGAAAAAGGTAGGTATTCAAAAGTGTGTACTGGGCTCTTGCAGTGGAACTTCTTTGGTGTTTCTATGAGCTTGCACTCTTTCCAATGGTTGATCCTGTTTTTTCTTGGGCATGTCTATCCACACCAAGCATTTTTCTTATTCCACCAATAAATAAAAAAAACTGGTGTTTTACTGTTCCCATCAATCCAGTTCGACCGAAATCGGTCGTCATTTCAGGTTTTGGGTGACCGTAATTGGTCCTCATTTCAGGTTCTGGGCGATCGTAATTGGTCGTCATTTCAAGTTTTGGGCGATCGTAATTGGTCGAACAGGGTTCAGAACTATATCTACTTATTCTTTGTAAACAAATAAATTTTTAGGTTTATCCATCATATTCTACATTTATTCTTTTATCCAAACAACAGCTAAGGGACTGAAAAAAATGTAAGCATGTATACTTTCAATTAATTCAAATTTTTATAGAAAAATATCTTATTAGACAAATATATATCATTTTTAAGCTTCGTTTGAATTCATAGTTAAGATGATTCTTTGTTTGAAAACAAAAAAAACCTACCAGTTGATCCAAACACATTTTATATTTGGCTTTTGAAATTTGTCTGTAACTTATGTAAAAAAAATTATTCTTATATTCTACATTTAAGAATAATAATTTATTCTCCCTATATTACAACTCAGACTTGAAGTGATATGAAGGATTCAAGAAGGATATATGTCGTGGGATTATGTTTTCAAGAAAAAAATTATAAACTTGATTACAAATCCTGTTTGATCAGGTTCAGTCGCCCAAAACCTGAAATGACGACCAAATCCAATCGTCCAAAACTTGAAATGACAACAAGTCCGATCGCCCAAAACCTGAAATGGCGACCATATCCGATTGAATTGGTCGGATCGGTGGGGATAGCAAAACACCGGGTTTTTTTTTTAACCGATTGGTGGGGTAAAAAAAATGGTGGGTGTGACTAGACGGACCCTTTTTTCTTGACTGAACTGAAAATGAGGTTTTAACATGTTATATTTAAAGAATTTTTATTCTTCTAAACAGCACTTTAGATGGTAAGTCACTCTCAGGGGATTTGAAGAAGATTTCTTTATGGATTGAACAGTAAAAGCAATATTTTTAGTGAATATTAATTCGAATTTTAAAAAAATATATCTTAAAAGCAAAATAGAAAGAGAGAAAAGTAGGTAAAAGGGAACTAAATACATCAACATCCATCATATATGTGGTTTCTGTGGTTCAAATACGATACTACTCATAATTTGAATGGTCAATTTGCTTGTTTCAATGGTTTCCGAAGTTCACAATACTGAGATAATTAAATAATTTATTAGGCTGATATTAAGGGTGTATTTATGAGCAAATTTGAAAGGAAAATAAAAGAAAGTAAGGGGATGAGGGTTTAAAGGAAAGTAGCGGAAAGTAAAAGATTTTTCCTTTAACTAACTTTCATTGTGTTAAGTGCATGTGGTAAAAAAAAATTTCATCACTTTTTCTCAAATTCTCATCTATGGGGAAGAGAAAAAAATTTTCACTTTTTTTTAATAAGACAAAATATGAGAGAGAAAGTGATAAATCTTTTTTTTTTATTATTTGACACAAACACAAAATTGTTGAACGATCAAAGGAAAAATTTTTACTTAATTTCTATCACTTTTCCTTTAACATAAAACACATTCTAAAACAAAAAATACATGCACAAAAAAATTACATTCATGTGAAAGAGGTGATGACTAATAGGGTTATTATATATATATATATAGTCGAACGATTCAGTGCGGGAATACGGGAATGCGGGAAACGACGTCGATCGTTCGATCGCGGGTCCATCGCATCCAACGGTCGAGATGAATCGCCCCCGACCGTCCGATGCGATGGACCCGTGATCGACGGCCCGTGATCGCTTTCCGCACGACCGCATTCCCGCACCGAATCACTTTCCTATATATATATATATATATATATATATATATATATATATATATATATATATATATATATACGGGGGCGATTACATGTGGCGAACGGCAGGTGCGGCCACGACGTGGGCCGTTCAATCGCGGGTCCATCGCATCCAACGGTCGACGTGAATCGTACCCGGCCGTCCGATGCGATGGACCCGTGATCGACGGCCCGTGATCACTGCCGCATCCGCCGTTCGCCGCACGTAATCGCGTCCCTATATATATACGTAATCGCGTCCCTATATATATATATATATAGGGACGCGATTACGTGCGGCGAACGGCGGATGCGGCAGCGATCACGGGTCATCGATCACGGGTCCATCGCATCGGACGGCCGGGTACGATTCACGTCGACCGTTGGATGCGATGGACCCGCGATTGAACGGCCCACGTCGCGGCCGCACCTGCCGTTCGCCGCACCTAATCGCGAGTGTGTGTATATATATATAGTTGAATGATAATATGCGGCGGGCCGCATGGTGCGGATGCGACGTCGTTCGTCCGATCGCGGGTTCATCGCATCCAACGATCGATGTGAATCGCACCCGACCGTCCGATGCGATGGACCCGTGATCAATGACCCGTGGTCGAGGCCGCACGAGTTCGCACGCTGCACGATATCATATATATATATATATATATATATATATATATGGTCGCGATTACGTGCGGTATGCGGTCGGTGCGGTTTACGACGTGGACCGTCCGATCGCGGGTCCATCGCATCCAACGGTCGACGTGAATCGCACCCGACCGTCCGATGCGATGGACCCGTGATCGACGGCCCGTGATCGCGCACCGCACCGACCGTAAACCGCACCTAATCGGCTCCCTATATATATATATATATATATATATATATATATATATATATATATATATATATATATATATATATAATTATATTAAAACTTATTAATCTATACCTAACTAAATAGATGTCAAAATTTTAAAGGTACTAAGCGCAATTGGATGAAATGTTGGGGTATCCCATCCCAAACTGTTCGGAGTACTACTATGTGACTTTGGTTTTGAATGCCACATTTTGTGTATTAAATGTAAGGAGTGCATGACCCCCCACTCAGCCAGATTCACTATGCATGGACATGTCTGTGGTCCATTGGAAAGGTTTTGACTTTTTTGGATACATATATTTCATCCAGATACAAATATAGATTTTTCGGGTACAGATATCAGTTTGAAATAATTGATAAGTTTACTGATCATTTGATCCGGAACTAATAATATTAACTTCTACCGATTTTAAATTTCGTAAATTAGCCTCGATTATGTGTATTACATCAAAAAAATAAGAGAGATATAAAAAAATAATATAAAAAAATATAATAGAGATGAGAATAGAGATTGTAGTTAGAGTTGATGAATGAGTAATGAAACTCTAAACTCACTTTTTCATTTAATTAATATATTTTGAGACTATTTTAGAGATCTCCATTGGAGATGCTCTAAGCATTACAAAATGGAGAGATTGCAATAAACTCAATCAATTATAAGATGATACTACTAGGTGTTCCCATATATAATATATACAATGAATCAAGATCATGTAGAATTGAACCAACAAAACACAACCAGACAACTTTTAGCCTTCTAACCAACAATGTACAACAACTATGATCCAATCAAGTGCTTGAAGGGCCGCCGGAGGAGTTTGTCACGGGAAGGGATACAAAGGGGTCATGGCGGGGGAAGAGCGCATTCGTGTTGAGAGCGGAGATAACAATCAAAGCGAGCGTTACGAGCACGGACAGCACGGAGAGCACGAGCATCAGCCAGTGAGCGACCTCCCCGTCGACAACGCGCGCGTACTCTGCCGAGGAGAGCGCTAGCGCGGTCAGAGGGAAAGGGTACGCCCACCACGCGACATGGAACCTCTTCATAGATCTCTTAAACAAGGCTGGTCTGCATATCTGTTCATTAAGAATACATCACAAACAAAATTAAAATTTTATTAGAGATGGATATTTATTTTTTCTTTTAATGCCCTCCAAGTTGTCCACTTTGATCTACTTACGTGCACAATATGCAGTTTCCATGTATGTTTGTCTTGTCACATCTAAATATCGTTTATTAGTTTGGTTTGCATATATGTGTGTGTTTGCACGAAGGTGGAGTCTCTACATGTATTTTTTTAAATTCCCAACCAATTTGGACCGTTGAATTTAATACATTGACCTGACACAAAAATAAAAAACACACACGCGCGCTTATATTCTCATTGACTCACACAATGATTCTCTATACGTAATATATGCAATTACATACCAGGGAAGCGAAGATAAAGAGGGAGAGGAAGAACAACATCTTCGATGAAGTATCAAACGTCCCCTCAATGGAGTCCCACGCGAGGCAGGCCATGCTGGGAGCGGCGACGAACAAGAAGAACACGGGCCTGAGGGTCGCAGGGAGGCGGTCACTCCCCTGGAGCCTCTGGTACAACGTGACAAACAACACCAGGTAATGCGTGATGCCAAGCGAGAACAGGAAGACAGCGCACTCCCTCCACCCAGACATTGCGGCGGCGCGCGCGGCCACGAGGTTCCCTATAACAGACATCTGACTAGTCGGGTTGGCGACGACGGAGAGGAAGCGCTTCCCCTTGGTGAACCACTGGCCGTAGATCTTGACATCCAAGGCGACGATGGGGAGGGAGAAGGCGAACAGGAGGATGAAGTGAGTAGGGGTCCCCGGGCTGAGGAAGGGGGAGGACTGGAGGAGGAGGAGCCAAGAAATCCAGGGGGCGAAGAGGTAGTTGACGCCGACTTGGTGGGAGAACTCGGAGCGGAGGCTGCGGGGGTTGAGGAGGCAGCGGAGGAGGAAGAGGAGGGAGAGGGTTGAGAGGGTGGTGAGGGCGAGGGACCAGAGGATGATGAAGGCGGCGGAGGGGAGGTGGCGGAGGACAACGCGGAGGGGGTCGGAGAGGGCGGCGGCGGAGGTGGAGGTGGCGTCGGAGCTCAGGGTCCTCCAGAGGAGGGCCTGCGCGCAGAGGGAGAGGCTTATGCGGAAGTAGCCGGCGTGGAATCTTGTTAGTGGGGAGAGGGTGAGGCGGGGCTTCGATGCAGTGGCAGCGGTGGTGGTGGTGGTGGTGCTAGGGGTTGGGGTGGTGGTGGTGGTGCTGGGTTGGGGTTTCTCTTGCTCCATTGGGTTATATGGAGAGAGAGAGAGAGAGAGAGAGAGAGAGAGAGGTGATGGGTGGGGAGCTTGTTTTGTATGTGGCATATATAGGGAATGGGGGGAGGGGAGGGGGGTTTCTGAAGTGTTTGACATGGTTGTATTTTGTTTATATTGGACTATTATTTGTTATTATATAAGCTAAGGGGTGGGGTACATCTATGGAGTAGGACTATGTAGACTTTCCTAAATTAAACGAATTTTAGGACCAGATAGAGTAGTTGGGTTGGGTTTTATTTTGGCACACTTTTTTCTTTGGGGTGTTTTCTCTTTTTTTTTTATGTTTATTTTATTTATTTATTTATGTAGGAGGAAAATTGATCTAATCCCCTGTAGACTTTCTAAAATTGCATTAACATGCAAACTGGAAATTATTTCTCTACTATTCTTTAGTACGGGTGTAGACAAATTTGGGGTTAATTTGATAGGATCAAAAGGAGAATTCTTCATTTTTATCTTCGATGTCCATAAACTGACCAAAGATTGAGAATATCCGTGGAAAATAAAATTTTATCTAGGATGTCCAAAAATGAACCCAAGAATTGAGAAATTCAAATATATATTTCATATGTATCTCAATAAAAGAGAAATGAGAATGAACGGCACACGGACCTTTATTTTTTAGGTGAGACCAGGAAAATTCATAATTATAAGATTTTATTTGGACTGTAGGGCAAGAGTAAATCATAATTATAGAATTTTGTTTAGATTTATTTTTGTAATGTTATTATTTTTTAGATTTTTATAAGATTTGTAGCGGAACATATTCTATAAATGACATAAAAGCTTATCTAAATAATTCTACAGAGGTTATTTTGATTTCATAACTAGACAGTGAGTTCCCAAAATTTTAAAAGTCTGCAGGGGGTTTGATCAAATTTTACCTCCTGTTTTCAAATCTAGTACACCATTGCTATGACTTTGTTTAGATGCTTGTTTGTCTAACTTATGATCTTATGTCACATCGACTCTAATATTAGATACATGCGTTTGCAGTTCTCATTGTTTTTCCATAGTATTTTGAGCATTGGAAGCACATCGCCACAAAAAGTCTGTAATGTAATGCCACAAACAAACACCAAACTTAATGTTACACAATTCAAAGAGAATAAGTTTTTGGTAGAAAAGATTATAAGGTCCTATGAGCATATAATGGACTGTTATAAGAGGTAACTGAGTGAATACTACTTCAAGTTTTGTGGTGAGTGGATTAACTAGGATTAGCAACTTAAGCAGTTGATAAAGTTAATTGTATTATAAAATGAAAGAGATTTTAGTCAATCTTGAGGGGACCATGCATGTCAAACAGTAATCCTCGTCGGACTGCATTTGATCGTAGCCCCCGGAGTCTGCGATTGAGACAACTTCTCCGAAGCAGCCGTGATTGATCTGTCTTCTTTTTTTTTCTCGTAATTATCTAATTCAGTCGGATACTGACATTCCAAATCCAACAACAAGAGTCAGACAGGTTACAGACTTAAATTTTAAATGTATAATAAAGTTCTGCAATACAATGATCTGAATGTGATGTGTTGAGTTGAGACACCACTCTTTTGTGAACACAAAACATTCCATCTTACAAAAAAACAAAAACGGAAGCTTCACTACTGAAAAAAAATAAGATAAAAAATGCTGCTGTCATGATCCAAGTGAAGCCAAGCCTAAGATCCAAGCAACAATGCTTGTTTTTGTAGGGTTGGGGACAACCATTGATAGGGACACAATTCTCAAATCAAAGTTTTGTCTTCAAGTGCTTTGTTTAAGCACATTATTTGGAGACTCATTTTTAACAACTTGTTCAATCCATTGCATCTCTCCAATCATCTTTTACTTCTTATGCGGCCAGCTGAAGATCGAGACCACTTTGTGGCCTTAGTTGTTGTTATGCTCCTTCACAGTTGTGGCCGGACGAAAAGTATCTGGTTCAGCACCTCCAATAAGCGCATGCGAAACCTGTCGAGTTTTTCATCTCCACCACTACCTGAGAAATTGGTCATGTACAATGTATAGCTGTGGTGTTTGTTAACCAGTCATGCTATCATTGCTGCAAGTTGCTTTCTTTTTCAAAAATCTTCTCCCATTCACACAGGGAATCTTATTCAATTTGAGAAAAAGATGCATCTTCGGTGCAGAATGAAGTGGATGGCCAGCTTAGATGTTAAACTTTTCTCCCCACGACGATGAAATTTTATTTTAGGCAGATATTTTCAACAGCATCAACAAAATTCGGTTCCTTCCGACACCAAATCCACTATTAGTTGATTATGAACACATCAGAAAGCACTTTCTTTCTCTCCCCCCCTCCCCCCCAAGTTCTTGGTGTGACTCTCTACCAAGGCTTCATCAACTTATGAGACAAGTACTCCATTGAGCACCTCAATGGACGTGAGCGGGAGAGGGACGGCGAAAGTGGTGGCGATGGCTAAAAGGTTCATGGCGACAGGCGGAGGGAGAGCGAGAGGAGGAGGTGAGGGTGATGGTGGAGTGTCAGGTGAGTGGATGCGGGTGGAGAGGAGAGTGGAAAAGCGAACAAGATTTGCGGAAGAGAATTTGCAGGCCCAAAATCAAATGTCATCGTTGTTTGAGAAGAGGGCATTTGGCTAGTGTATGTAGGGAACCACCAAAGTTCTGGAGATGCAGAAAATTTGGACACCTAGGACACCCAACAAATCAAGCTGCTAAAGTCTTGCAGGTGGTCTCACCTCCAGTGGATGCACAGCTGATGGGGGTAGTGGTGGACTGGACCTCGGAGCTAGACGGTAGGGCTGCAGTTTTGAACGAAAGCTTGGTGGTGTCCTGGGAGGGAGAGGGTTTGAAGAGCACGTCTGGCATGCTTTTGGCACTTAGAAAAAATGGAAGGGATAGATTTCTCTCGTTCGTGGCCCCTTGGAAGGAATAAGTTGATAGTGAGAATTTCCTCTTTGGATGCTAAGGAGTTCCTGCTGCGAAATGAAAGTCTCAAGCTGGGAAATGGGAGACTACTGTTCTCAGCTTGTTCCTTCACATTGGGGTCGGAAACCGTTGAAGGGGCCTTGCAGGAGTTCTACCTACGTGGTTTACCCCTACTATGGAGGACTGATTCGGTGATTCGTAGGGTGACGAAAGGCATGGGTTGGCTCGTGGCTTTTGAAGAATGGTGGAGGGAATAGAAGCTTTTCCTCTCGTGAAGGTTATGATGAGAGTGAAGAATGGTACGACTCCCCCATCCAGGATATCTGTCAACCTCCAAGGTTGGGTGGTGGGCATGGAAGTACTAAGGGGAGGGGTGGTGAGGGGGGTTTCTTTTGCGGAGGTGGTCAAGAGAGGCCAAGGAGTGACGAGGGAGGATAAAGGGAAGATGAAGGTGGGTCCTTCTTCCGGTACAGGAGGGAGGGGGTGGTGTTCAAATCCTTTCAAGCGAGGGGGTTGTGGGCTTGGCTGGTGCTTCTTCCCGGCGAGTCATTGGGCTCCGGTCGAAGAGGTCGGTGATCAATCGAGTTTGTCGGGTACACGATGAAAAGGTGGTCAACAGACTGTCAGGGTTCCTGAAGCTCTATGTGTAGTGGGTGGGACAGTTGGCGTGCACTATCCACCCTCAGGTCACATCGACGCCGCCTGCTACCCGACTACGGTACAGATCCTCGCAAGCGGTTGCTCACCATTGGAGGGGCTAAGCCCTGTTGTACTACCATCTGCAAAGAAAAGAAGGAGAAATTAGAAGACAAGATCGAAAACGTCCAGAGCTGGTCAAGAGGGTACAAAGAAGGTGGGACACTTGGCATTGTCAGAGGGTGGGCGTTTGTCCTCTATAAGTGCATGTGGTATGGAAGTGGTCCCATTCATTAACATTGCGGAATATGGGCCGGACTGTTTTATTGGGCCCTTGCCTGGATCCTCTGGGCCTTTGAGCGAACCTAGTATCCACGGATCATATGGGCCTAGATCTTGGGTCAACTTTTATGATGAGAAAGGCACATTGAATTGGCAGTGGTGTAAGGGGATGCATGATGGTGATAGTGAAACTAAGAGGGCTTTTTTTGGTAGTCTAAATGTGTCACTTGATCAATCTAGTACAGGTGGCAGCTCTAGCATTCAAGGGGACCCTACTTAGGTTACTAGGAGACTAAAGTCTATAATAGTGGGGAGGTTTGACCTTCACTGCTCCTTAGAAGATTCTTGCGGGAGTCATGGACCGGTGCCCTCTCGGAGGTCACTCTACCTGGAGGACGGGCTCTTTATCTATTTGTGGCTCGCCAATGAGTTTCGACAGGATGTTCAGCAGGAGTGCGAAATTCGGTGGTCCTTCGGTGGTGCAGGAGACATCGGTGGCGTCTTTGACAGTGCACTTTATCGGCTCCCTAGGCTGTACCAAAGTTTATAATACTAGGGTGCTAGCCAAAAACAATGGTGACCATGGTAGACTCAAAGGTTTTCTGGCAAATGGTGCAAATGATGTGAGATTGTTTGGAGAGGAATGGACAAGGTCCCCGCCACCCATGGCGTTGGCTGAGGATATTTGATCCATCGGTCTTGCTCTTTGATTATTCAGGGTCATTATTGGTTTATTAATGCTGAAGATTCTCAACTAGAACGTTTGGGGTCTCAATGACCTAGTGAAGAAGGCGGCTGTCAAGGAGTTGATTGTGTCTCACGGGGTAAATCTAGTTTATTTATAGGAAACAAATATGGAAAACTTTACTCAATCAGATCTGCGTGCGGTGGGCACGGGCCAACTAAATGCCTTTGAAGCCAAAGACTTGGGGCGTCAGGGGGTATAGTGTTGCTATGGAATGACCTCCTATGGCGCAAAGTCGATATGGCGCGGGGAGCTTATTCTATCTTGGTGGTTCTTGAAGATGTGCATTCGGGCTGGAAGTGGCTCTGGTCGGGCATGTGTGGTCCTAAAGACGACTCAGCGAGGGGAGGTTTGTGGGAAGAACTTAGTGTCCATAACTTGACATGGGCTCTTCCTTGGTGTGCGATGGGTGATTTCAACATCACTCACATCATAGAAGATAGGAATAGACCTGGTCAAATCTCCAATGCTATGGCTTCATTCTCTAATTGGATTGAGAGCGAGGGGCTGATCAATCTTCATTTGATGAACCAATTGTTCACATGGAGCAACCTGTGAGACACTCCCTCATGCGCTCGGCTTGACAGAGTATTGGTGGCACCGGAATGGGAGGAGAAGTTCCCTTCATGCATGGTGCGTGGCCTTCCTAGGCTCTGTTCGGATCACTCACCGCTGCTAATAGAGGTTGGGTTACCAACTAACAAGAGTAGGCAGTTCAAATTCAAAACCTGGTGGTTCAGAGTTAACGGCTTCAAGGAATTGGTTACTGACTCGTGGAACCGACCTGTGCCTGAACTCCACGGGGCTAGAAAAGTCGCGTTCAAATTAAAATGTCTCAAGGGCATCCTCAAACGCTGGTCTATGGAGCAAAGGAAGCTAAGAAGTCAGAAGAAGGTCTCTCTCTCAGCTGAACAACATATTCTTGATGCCAAAGAAGAGGTTGCACCGCTATCGGAGGTGGATCGGGCTCAGTGGACTGCTATAAAGGAGGAATGGAGCTCTTTGCTACGTATGGAAGAGGCCGAATGGTGACAACGATCTAGAGAGACATGGTCTAAAGAGGGAGACAGGAACACGAAGTTCTTTCACAAGACCGCGAGTCAAAGGCGAAGGATTAACAAAATCCTAAAGCTGTGAATTGGTGACAGTATTTTTGAAGACCCATTGGAGATTGAACAAAGCCTAGTTTTCCATTTTACTGATACTTTTTAAAAATGCAGAGGTTGGTCTCCTGAGTGGACATATGAAGATTTGGGTCGGGCTCCCGACAAGCAATGGCAGTTCATCGACGCCCAGTTTTCCGAAGCCGAGGTCCATAAGGATACTTTCCAGTCAGACCCCAACAAGGCACCGGGCCCAGACGGGTATGGTGCTAGATTCTACCAGGCGTTCTAGGCTTTGGTGAAACTGGATCTGATGGAGATGTGCGAAATGTTCTTCTCGGGACAACAGAATATCAATTGTATTAACGCCACCTTCTTAGCTCTTATCCCCAAGAAAGAAGGGGCTTCAGAGGTGAATGACTTTCGAC
This sequence comes from Acorus calamus, assembly GCA_030737845.1. NCBI lineage: Eukaryota > Viridiplantae > Streptophyta > Magnoliopsida > Acorales > Acoraceae > Acorus > Acorus calamus. The sequence goes on from CM060860.1 coordinate 7,822,556, forward strand.
CTATTAGCTTGGTCAATGGTTGTTAACAAATTATTGCAAAAGTCTTGACAATCAGATTTAAGGGGGCGACGACTAGTGTGATAGAAGAAAAATCAGACGGCTTCATCCCGGGCAGGCTATTACAAGATAGTTTCATGGCAGCTCAAGAGTGTATTTCGGCAGTGCATCGAGACAAGAGAAATGGCATTGTCATTAAGCTCGATTTTTCCAAAGCCTATGACAACATTAAGTGGGAGTTCCTCCTTCAGATCTTACAAAGCCATGGCTTCGAACAAAACTGGATCCGGATGGTGAGGGAGTGCATTTCCACTGCGAATGCGTTGGTGCTTGTGAATAGAAAACCTTGTGGATTTTTCCATTTGAACAAAGGCTTGAGGCAGGGGGATCCACTATCTCCACTCTTGTTTGTGGTCGTAGCCAACATGTTCAGTAGAATGATGAAGCTTGCCGAAGCTGATGGGTGGATCAAGGGTTTGCAATGCACCCAAGGGGGTGCGACACTCTCCCATGTCTTGTATGCCGATGACACACTTATACTCTATGAGGCCGACAAGTCCTTAGTGAGGGGTGTTCAGCTCATTTGTCGGGTTTTTGAATTACTTTCAGGTCTTCGCATTAACTTCCATAAAAGTGCGATGTTGGGCATCAATGTGGATCATCTTGAGCTTGACCAATATGCACAGATTTTTCAGTGTCAAATATCAGAGTTCCCAATTAGACACGTCAGCTTGCCTTTGCACCTTGGGAAGTTCTTGAAGGCTAAATGGCCCTTGTTGGTTCAAAAATTCAAGAAAAGTTTGGTTGGCAAAGCAACCTATTGAGCTCAGGAGGGAGGTCAATTCTACTTCAAGCTGTCCTCTTCAACCTCCCTATTTTCTTTCTTTCAATGTTCCAAATTCCTAAGGGGATTGTTTCTAGACTAGATGGAATCCGTAAAAGATTTTTTTGGAGTGGGCCGAAAGGAGAGCGGAGAAAGGTACACTTAGTCATATGGGAGGTGGTATGTAGCAGCAAAAAAGGAGGACTCGGGGTACTTAATTTAGAAGACATGAATAAGGCTCTTTTATCAAAATGGAAGTGGCGTTGGTTGTCTTGTCAAGACTCTATATGGCGGCAGATAGTCGGGGACTGATATCGCTTTGTGCATCATCAGATTGAACGCCTTCCGAGGGGAGCCCCGAGTTTATCTCATATCTGATCTAGAATTTTGAAGTCCACTTTGGGGTTCATGGATGCTATCCGATGGCATGTAGGGGATGGAAGGTCTACTATGTTTTGGCAGGAAACGTGGCTTGGTGATCTCCCTCTTAGGGAACGGTTCTCGAGTCTCTTTGCTTTGGCAACTAACAAGACAGGGATGGTGGAATAGTTCTATAGATAGGGATGGTCTCTTCGCTTTGGCAACTAACAAGGCAGGGATCTCCCCATGCCGAATCGTTTCTCCCGAATGCATTTGGATTTTCATGAGATTCCCCAGATCCTTCTTCCTTCGCCGGCTACAAATGAAGTGCTCGGCAAACAGGGTTCCGAGCTCCTCAAAAGTCCTGATCGTTGCGGACGGAAGGAGATGGAACCAGGTCAATGCGGCACATCAACCAATCGTACAGCTCATACAACGCCATCGAGTATCGGAATGCTAGAATATGATCATATGGATCTGACATGCCATTGTACAACTTGAATTTGGGTTGAACAAACCTATGCGGCAGTCATTCCCTAAGGACTTCTGCGCAAAATGGGGAGGCAAAACCCTTTATCGCGTGCTCCACCATTTCACGACTCGAAATGCGTTGCACTTCATAGCGCAGAGTATGGCGAGGCTGTGCAGCCGCTCCCCCGGTCTGCTGACGGGGGGGGGGGGGGGGGGAGAGCCGCGTAGGTGTCATTTGGATACTTCACATAAGGCTGACTACTCCTGGTGCATTTGCCTTCGTGAAACTTCTCGACGGACGGAACGCTCTTCGTGAGGAAAACGTCCGCGCCTCTGTTCTTCATGAGGTCAACGACCTGCCCACGGAGTGCGCGAACGCTGTCGGGACCACTGCCTTTGGATGGAAGAGGAAGTACTTCCTTCCGAAATTTCGACGTTATCGGCAGAGGGGTGATGCAGCACAAGAGCTGGTGGCTGGACTCCCTCTTGGACTGGTGGTTGTTGATGCCCGTTCGTATGGAACTGCTGCATTGAGGCTTCAAACTTCTGCTGCATTGAACCTTGTAGTCGGACGAATAGATTCTCTTGCGAGGACTCCATCGCCCGCATGAGGTCCTAAACTTGGCTAGCCAAAGTTCCCGGTGAGCCACTACCAGGATTAGTTAGAAGGCCGCCTACCTCCTGCCGCCCTTCTATGTGAAGGTCATTCGGGTCAGACATTGCGTATCTTCGGCTTTTTGTTTCAAGTTCCCATAGATGGTGCCAAACTGAGGTGGATATCCCTCCCCCCCATGGTTAAATTTGTAACTTGGGACTGAAACTCTAGAGGATTTTTTCGAGGGTTTTAGATAAGGACTTTTTGGGTGGAAGGCTAGGACTCTGATTGACCGTAACAATGACTGTGTTTTTCTATACCACTGGATGTGTCGTTAGAGTGCTTGCACGCGACCTCTTTATAGGCTGCCTAGGTACCCCTGAGGGATCAAGCCACACGTAGTTTCCGAGTCGCCCCTGTAACCGTTTTGTCACTAAGTGTTAGTGGACATTTTTCTAGGGAATATTCCTCGTAATTACACCCCACGTCGGCCCTTGATTACCCACGTTCTTCTAGTAGTGGACCTTATATGTCAACGTGGCGGTTACAGGCGTTAGTGGTCTTCTGACCGTTTCTCCTTCTGCTTGGCGTCCTTGGCGTGCTTGCCTGCGCGTTATATTTCTGAGTATGTCTGCGAGGAGTAAGGTCGACCGACCAGACCTCATGTCCGGTCATGCCTTAAACTGCTTGTTACCGAGGAGTAAGGTCGACCGACCAGACCTGGTGTCTGGTCATGCCTTAGACTACTCGTTATTGAGGAGTAAGGTCAACCGACCAGACCTAGTGTCTGGTCGTGCCTTAGACTACTCGAGGTGACATATACTCGCGAGGTGTTCGACTGTCCGATTAAATCCTTCAGTCTAATCGTGTTTGCACCCCTGATGACGTCATCATGAGGTCGTTCATCTCTGACTGGGTCTTGTGGGCCCTAAGTCAGATGGTCCATGTTCGTCTTCAAACTGACACGTGTCCTACCGCAGATTTTTACCTCCACAATGTGCATTTGTTATTTGTCATTTTGATTCATAAATGATGAGATTTTCCTATGGATCAATAGACTCAGTGAATTGGGTGATAATAACACTTGTATGATGACTATTTACTACTGATTGAATTCATGTCTCCTATAGAAGATTGATGATATTCCCTTGAGGATGCTTATAAGTTTTGGTCATGTCTAACCCGGCTGGTGGATTTAACTATACGACATGTCAAATAAGTTAAACGGAAGATCTCAAAGAAACTAAGATGTTGTGAAATAATATTGTCAGTAATAATTATTTCATAACGAGTATTGGAATCTTAAGGTGAGGAAATATTAAACATATAATATAAGGAGCTCAAAATATTATTTTGAGATTAGTATATTTGGAGTGCAGTCATAATTTTTTAGTAGATTGAATCATGACTTATGGGCATTGGATTTTTAATTCTAGGTTGAGTTATGGTACCTAAGCCCATATGAGCCAATTACTGATTTCTCCTTTAGGTCTCTGCCCTATCCTATAAATATGTGGTTTGCTCTCTCTCTCATTATATATGATTTCAGCCGAAATAAAAACCCTAACCCTAAAAACCATTTAGGATCTCTGGATCCAAAAAAGATGAGGAATGAGAGAAAGAGAGCGAAGGGATTCGCGGCTGTCATTCGAAGCAAGAAGGAGACCACACCCCGCCACAAATCTACAACATAGGAAGGACATACGGCAGAGGATCTGAAAGTTCTGATCGAGCAATCCGTCCTCGTCTTTTAGATTTGATCTTCCTCTTCGGTAGAACTCTTATCCGAGTTCTAAAGGTAAACCCTAATTCCATCTCGTAGGATTTGTATGAAAAAAATTTAATAATTTTTTTTGTTATCCCATCTATACCTCAATCAACGAATCTTGACAATCGGGGATTATTTTTCCCAACAACAACCACATCTGCGAAGTCACTGCTTGTGCAGATAATAAGCTTTTCAAGTTTTCATTTGTTTCCCTATCGTCCCTGTGGATATTATGAGAACATTAGTTTCCAACCTCAAGGTTTAGCAAGAAAAAGAAAACATCAATATTGAATAATGATGCCATAACCCAATGGGAAAATGACAGTATTGAATAATGGTGCCATAACCCAATCTTTCATTACATTAATGTATTTTGATAAATATGTTACAACACAATGATATCTTGAATGGGAAAAAAAATGGGCTCATGATTTTCTTCAAGCAAATTTGCAGAAGGGAATCAGAGCTTCAATTTGCATTGTGTACACGAAAAAATAATATTGAATTTGGTTTCTCGGGTTTTAATATATCCTCTCAGCGGTGGATACAGGGCGGAGGAAAACAACAATGACTGTTATGTTGTCTTTGCTCCCTCGTTCAGCAGCTTCCGTTGCCAACCTCTTGGAGCACATTCCTGGTTCTTTAACTGTGTTACGGATGATGGATATAACTTCATCGTTGCTAATCACATCCCAAAGCCCATCACTGGCTATTACCTGAGAAGCCACATTGTATTCAAATTAGTTATGATATACATAGATATTAATCTGCTGTTTAAAGACATGCAAGTTGGGATGAGTTATTTCTGAGTATTTATATTGTCCCCTTAAAATCAGGCATGTAGAATGTGCGAAGGTTTACTATTACACGGAGACATGATGTCAAAATTCATAGTTCATTGTAAAATGTTAAGTTTCTGACAGCAATGGTTGAGAAAGTCATAACACACAAGTTATACCCCAGCTACAATGTCAAACACCACCTTTCATTGTCAGGTTGAATGTATAGAACCCTGTCATTCCATACAAAAACTCATGTCGCCAGTTTAACCAGACTATAAAGATCACGTCATTGGAACATCAATGACAGACTCTCTCCCCTATTGGAAGTCCATAAATACTAGTCCAAAACATGAGCATTGACCAGAACTGAAATTATGGCTTTCTAGAATACTTCCCTTCGCAGAAATTTAAACTACCAAAAAATGAAATGCAAAATTGATCCATTTATTTGTTATTGCAAAGCAATAGATTCCTACCATGTATTCATCCTCTGCTGTCAGCAATGACTCAGTAATCTCTGGCTCGGCGGTTACAGCAGGTTTCAGATCATCATCACCAATTGAACGTGTAACCTGTAAAATACAGTGTGTGAAAACAAAATGACGGTCATGAAATGATTCCATGACTCCTTATAACACAAGAGACATGACTAACAGACTTCATCCACTAGACCAACAAAAATCACTCCTCCATGCAGTGTTGAATTAACAAGAATGAGACAGAAAGCAACATGATTAATTTGGCATTCCTTAATTGACACGACCAACAAGAATCTCTCCATGCAGTGTTGAAATAACAAGAATGACATCAACACAAATCATAACACGGTTACTGTGTTGTGTTTCTGAGCAATTTTTCCTATTGCTAGCTAATAGTTCTGAAGAAGTCCAGTGCATGACTTCCCCAAGACCGTGGAATAGAGAGTACCTGAAGAGCAGCAGGACCAACCCTCCATGTGTCTAATTGCCATTTGACTTGCCCACCTTCTTTGGTAACACGTGCTCTTTCCTCAGGACAGCTAGCAACGTGATCCTATTTTAAATATCAATTTGATAAGAAAAACAGATACAGAATAGAAGATTCTTGAGTGAGTTCATGCAGAGATTCTTCCAAGCATATTATTAATCACCTTACTCAGAGGAAGAGGAAGGCCACCACGGCATAAAATCGTTCGGCAATCACCGGCATTTGCAACAAAGAGCTTGTTCCTGACAATGAGTGCAGCAATCGCGGTGCAACCAGGATGCCAATCTTTCTGAACAACTCTCTTCGATGAACACTGTGATGCCAAATCCTCTCTAAATGCAACATCCGTCTTCACAAATGCTTCGGATAATGCATCTGAAGGGCTGCATCAACATCAGCAATGAGCCAACCACAAATATTTAAAGGATGCACAGATGGGAAAAAAAATCGAAGAAACCTATTTGTGGAACACAAGTTCTGTAAAAATCCCGGCAGAGCACGAGCAGAAAACTCTGCAGCTGCTGCACCTGCAATAGCAATATTTAGAGATCCCAAATGATCATTCATAAATCTAATATATTGATAAAGATTAAAGAATAATATCAGACTTAAGTTAATAAACTTCTTCTTTTCACTCACCTCGATGACCATCAAAAATTCCAAATAAATGAATATGTTTATCGTTGTACATCTGAGGAAGCATAAAATGTGTATCTTCCATAGTTTCCCTTCTCCCACATGTTGCAAAGGATCCCCATGACAGAACTGGCTGATAAGCCGATGAATCATGTGAAGCAACGGTCCAGGGTGTTGGACCAGAAGTAACAGGAGTACTTATCTTGAACAATCTTTCACCTTGAATGAACCAATTTATATTCTCTTGAAATTTGGGAAGACGGTTTACTTCATTAAAAATTTTGTCACTGACAGAAATAGGCTGTTGCAGAATGATTGAATGCAATTCTTTAACAATCTCAGTGAACGAAGGCCTATGCTGAGGATTTTCATCCCAGCATCTCTGAATCAGCAACAGCAAACTGGATGGTGCACCTGAATCAGAACCAGCAAGAGCTGGCCGCAGTTTCTCTGATGTTACTGCAGCTGTTAATTGTTGTTCTGTATAGTTCATCTCGAGCACAGTGTGGGCCTACAAAAACATGAGAAAAAAAATCAGTGTAAAAGATTTTTTAAACAAATATATGCACATGAATGCAGAAAACTAACAATTGTTATTTAGTAGACATGAAATTCATGAGGAGAATGTATGTCAAACAGGACACACCTGGGCTTCTGCACGAAGATCAGTGTAAGGAACAACACCTGTAAGAAGCTCGCTGCAAAAGTATAACAAAAATCAGAGACAGAGAAATGCCAAAAAGCTAATTATAATCAATATACAAGCTAGAGAAAAATATATTTCTTGAGACACAATAAATTGAATTTTTATGGAAAGAAAGCCCAAGGCATCAACCATGAGGAAAAATACATCTTTTGTTTCTTTTCGTGTTTTTTTTTTTTTGGTAATGGAAAACCTCATCATTAGTTACATAAACCTTGTTGCATCGGGGATAACCTATAGGGAGAGAAAGAGAAGAAATCTATCTTGATTCACTAATCATAATTTTATGGGGTTTTTTTGCATATATACCATTGAAAAACATGTTATTTATTTTTTTGCTATCATAAATAGTTTATTTAATTATATACCATTAAAAAATTTCTTAATGAGCAAATGTGCCATTTCATCACTTTTAAAATCAAAATAAGCTTAACTAGAGTTAATTTTCTAACCAATAATTAGAAATGACAAAAAAATCCTTGACATGACATCTTCCATTATGTAAACAATTAAACACAATAACATAATTGATTTCTTGTTCTTTCCAAATTGTATATGTGCCTTTCTTCCTCCTTTTCATTTTTTCATGAATCAAGAGTTAGGGTTTTTTACTACTCCAACTATGGTGGATTCCATCATTCTTCAACAACAATCATCAATATAGTACCTTAATATATATATCAATTGATTGCAACAAAAGATGTTTTATGCTTTAGAGAAGACAATAAATTTCTTTTCATGTGTGAATTGACTTTCAACAAAGCCATGATGTACAATAAACTTTGAGTTAAATTTTCTATGATATCTCTTTTTATTGTGGCCATCTTTTTGTTTTATATGATTAAATCGTTCTCATGGCAAAATTTAACATTTTTTATGCTTTTCATGGTATAAAAATAAATATAATTTTTTGATGGTAAAAAAACAAATATTGTATTTTGTAAGGGCAAATATAAAAGTAAAAGATAAGGGTATTTCAGTCATTTCTCCATGACTTCAACGGTGTTGGTAGAAAATTTAATGAAACTTAACTATGATGGTAAAAATACATAATTTTTATGGTATTAATTAAATAGACTATTTATGATGGTAAAAAAATAAATAACATGTTTTTCAATGGTATACATGCAAAAAAACCTTAATTTTATTAAGCATACATGGTAAGGAAATACTTTAGACTCAGGAAACGTTATTAAATGTCCATATGACCTAAAAGCGGGGAACGGCAAGGCTAAAGAAAAAAGGGAACTATCATACAAAAGTTCTACAGATGCTAGTATTTTTCATGACATGTTACTGAGAAATGACATTGCACATGGAGACATAAAATAGATGCTACACGGGTAATTTGTACCAAATTACCAATGATTCAAGGACCATATCCAGACCAAAAGAATGAGCCATTCAGTCCAACATGGTCCATATTAGTTCAACCCAGTTTCAACTGGACTCATTCTATTAAGCAGTACAATATGTAAAATAATTAATTGGACAAACAATGAAAATTAAGAATATGTACTGCTGTTAACTGGGATGCTAAAATACCTTGACATGCAACATAATCATATGATGAGGAAACCAGTGAGGCATTAATCGAAATAACTATCAGCAAAAAGGAATGAAACGTTTTGCCTAAGTTGACAAAAATCAGTATGTTATAAGTTAATATCATGCTACTCAGACAAGGTGTTTAATATCAAAATTTCACATTAGTAGAAAACAGTTCGATACAAAATGCTAAAATAGGCTAAACAAAATCCCGTGTGTGATAGTTGAAGATTGACTTCTTCAATCCCTTTCCTTCTCTCTTCGCTCTAAAAGACCAGAGGGACTATGGAAAGACGATCAAGAAAAAGCACCACAAAAGACTACCTTTTTTGTTTTGAAAAAAAAATTGTTCAGGTTTTATGGGTATAAGAACAAGAAAAAAAAAATGCAGCAGGACTGAATGAAGTTCTCTTTCATCCATTGATACATAGGTGCTGTAAGACAATAAACCCTCACATTATGGATATGTTCATAAACCATCGACCACTTGTTACTATTTGGACAATCTCCAGAATAAGCATAAAAAAAACAATAAATTAAAATGCATTTAATTTGTAAACTCTGGTTTTAGTCAGCAATGAGGTTCCAACACAAGTCTTCCATAGGTAATGACAATGCGGCAAGAGTAACATATAAAAAAGAAACTCACGGTCAATAGCACAAGAACAAGGAGGAATATGTCAAGGCAGCAACTTAATCAAATGCTTACTTGATTGATATTGCAAAGCTATACACATCTGATTTCTCTGTGTGTACATCCTTCTGCAATATTTCAGGTGCCATGTAAATAAGTGTCCCAACCATATTCTTTTTATGAAAACCACCAGTTGGCTTGCCAGATGACTTCCAATTTTCAATTGAAATGTGTTTAAGATCCTTCTTGTGTGCAGCTAAACCAAAATCAGCCAAGTGTGGTTCCAGGTGCCTGTCAAGCTGAGTCATTCAAAAGTATAGATGGGATACATGAATTTAAATTAATAATAACAAATGGAAAGTTGACCCTGAGTTACCTTAAGAACACTATAAGAAAAAAAATTAGCTATTACTTGACAGAATTAAATATCAATCATCAAACATGTAGAACATAAAAAACTTACGAGAATATTTGCTGGTTTTACGTCCCTATGGGCAATCCCAAGGTCATGCAGATACTCCAGTGCCTTAGCTGCAAGTTTTAAAAAAAACAAAAACCATTACTGCAACATCTTGAGGAGATTTACCTAACCTCTAATTTGACAATAAGGATCATTCATGTGGAATATATATTATAAATATTAAACAATCTTAAATGATCAGTGAAGACCATTCATTATGGTTGTTCCGTATATTATCCCTCTTCTAAATGGACTACTAACAACCACTCAGCATGCAATTATGACTTGACAGCCAAAAGAACATGTGCTTTGATACAATAATCAGGGACGATGACAGACCCTAATAAAAATTTATGTCAGTAGCGTATCTTATCCCTCTTCTAAATGGACTACTAACAACCACTCAGCATGAATTACGACTTGACGGCCAAAAGAACATGTGCTTTAATACAATAATAGTATAACTGGGATGAATTTATGTCAGTAGCGATTCGGCTGGAATTTTTCCTCATAGTATAACTGGGATGGCAACAAAGAGGGATCGAACCCTGGACCTCTCACAAAGGGAGGGTGCACTTGTACCAACTCACCAAGCGAGTGGTTGGCCTTGCCTATTCTACAATTGTGAGCGAAGATAAAGAAAAGGAGCTTCCATTTTATAAAATGTAAACATTGTGAAAATCTTGTCAAACTTGAGATTCTTATGACAATAAAGCATTTCAACAATGAAAAAACAGAGTATTCAAGGATGACAACGTACTAGCTTCAGTTCTATATAGAACATAAAAATGAGAAGTTCTTTTTCTTTCTCGTTGACTAACGAAATTCGCAAATTCCAAGCTCAAAATAGGTGTTCATGGGCCAAGGAGTTAAAGAACCTTTTAAGCATTCTTCAATAGACTGTCAATTATGACAGAAACAAATGGAAAATGTTAAACTCGGCCATTTTTACAATCCAAAACTTAGTCCACGCATGTTTTCATTTTTTTAAGAATAGTGGACATCATCTAATGAGATTATGCTTTGTTAAAAAAGTGTGTATCGCTCCGTTTCGAGTTGAATGAACCCATTTTAATAAGTGTAAGAAAAAATTTAACAATGTCTATACATCGTTAATGCTTCACTGGATTTCTAACGAGATAGAACTGTAAAAAAAATTGAGCGCAACAGCCCTCAGATAGACATCAGAGACGATAAGCATTTATTGTCTCTTGAAATTGTCTCCGTCCACTTCTCTCCTTTTCTCTTCCATGACTGTGCTCCACCCGTGAAATTTCTCCACCGAACTTACCAATAATGAATCAACCACAAAATTTATTTTCTAAACTATATTAGATATTCAATTCCCAAGCATTCCATTTCAGATTTGCCTACAATTGAAGTGAAAAGAAAAAAAAAACCCCATTTCCACACATCCCCCTAATCTTAATTTGTGCATAAGCGAACATGATCTTCCATGGTTAATGAGCACAAATTCTCATACAGAGGTGTGAAATCGATAAAATCCACTCCAAATGAGTTTCCTTCGGACACATCAGGTACCCAAAATAAAAACACACATGAAGTCCAATTCTATCCAAACAATTCACCAACACAGAAACCTTTCCTCTCATACAAACCACATCACTTAATGATCCAAGCATCCCCATAAAAACCAAAAAAAATAGCATACCTAACCGAAGCGCAATAGCGAGAGCCCTGTCTATACTGGGCGTCCACTCCTCCACATGAACCTTATGCGCGAGACTCCCGCTCTCATAGAACTCGAAGAAGAACATATAATTCGGCGGCCTCGCGTGCGCCGCGACCAATGTAGCGATCCCCGGGTGATCCAACTCACTATTTTTCCATTCCCCCCAAACAATAAAAAAAAAAAAAACATCAGCGAATCTCCGAAAGCAAAACAGCATCAGATTGCGTGAACAAAGAATCGATTAACCGAATCAGAGCAGACCATAGCAGTTGAAGCTCCTTGTGGAACCTGTCGATGTCATCGGAGGTGGAAAGGACGGGCTTCTTGGCGGCGACGCGTCTCCCGTCGAGGATGGCATCGTAGACGACGCTCTCGGCGCCGCGTGCGACGGGGGAGGCGAGGGAAACGGAGGAGGGGGAGGAGAGGCGGAGAGGGATGGATTGGCTCCCGCAGCAGCCCCTCACGCACGTGTTGGGCTCCAGTGTCTCCACCATTTTTATTTTTTATTTTTTTCGGAGTTCTTCGGTTTTGGTCGCTTTTGATTTTGTTTTTTTTTTCTTTTTCTTTTTTTCCTGGTTCGTCGGGGGAGATAGAGATGGAGAGAGGGCAATGAAAGGACCAATTAGGAAGCGACACGTAGCAGGACGGAGACCAGTCATGGTTGGTGGAGTGGGTCCGTCTTCCAACGGACAGCGCACGTGGATGGCTGTATTGTATACGTTGATTATACACGCACGTGCAGGATTCGTTTTTTAATGATGTACTACTGTACAGTCGGCTAGAATATATCTAGAATCTATCTTATGTTACTGATCACGCTTATTTTTTTCACGTTAAATAAAATAATATTTTTTTAAAAATATGTGATAGTAAAAAACTAAAAAAATTACCTAGTATATTTTTTTAAAATAAAAATTCATATAACCCCTTATAAATAGTTTGATATGATATCCATACATGAATATTCTCTGAGTATTATGTAAAAAATGTAATATACCCCTACCAACTAAGAAAAAATTTACCACCCCGCCCCCCCACCATACGAAATACAAAATCCACTTCCTTAATCATCCCTCTTACACATCAAAACCCTTCAAAGTTCAATTAATTATTGCATTCATTCAACTAAAGGTAGCGTTTGGTAAAGCTATTATAAAACTGATTTTCTGCAATCGCTGGGTCTAAAACTAATTCTACAGGAAACTGCATTCTCTCAGTTTTCTCAAATCGTAACTTTTAGACATTATTTGTCTAAAATCTGTTTGTAGAAAGCTGTGATTGCAAAAATGCTTAATTACACGATTGCAAAACCAGTTTCTTGCGATCGCAAAAGCTGCGCAATCACGCAACCAAACACTGACCTTCTATGGATCATTAGATAAACATAAGAAAAACAAAAAAAAACCCAGCATGTTCTCTTCTCTTTCCCTCATACATAATTTTAGGAAAAGTCAACCGTTATATGGATATTGGACAGTTTGTTGGGGTTAATGAATTTTTTCCTTTATTTTAAAAGAAAACTAACATGGTTGCAAAGAGATTAGATATATCATTTTCCTTTGTTTAATTCCTAGACTGTCACTGTGGCTTGTGCATTTCAATCACTTTATAAATTCCATTAACACCTCCTATGCCTGCACGCATTTTATTTTTTAAAAATAGTATATCTCATCTAATGAGATATGTGTTTATATAATAAATAAAATACATATTACAATAGATTGTATGAATTCATTTACAGAATATATGAAAAATTGTCCAATAGGCCTTACACCTCCTTACATTTGAGTGCAAGTTGCATAACTAGATGATTCAAACTCAAAAAGGATCTTTCGGATTTTCGATTAATAAAGGGTACAGAACTCTTTTGATTTATCCTATCAAAGATTAACTCTGCTTATCATAAATGGACCGGATATCTTCCAAATTGAGGGATATTAATAAGATCCCTTCCCGTTGGGTCCATTTTTCACCTTGGTCTACAATTGTTTAACTGATAACTAAAGAAAATAGATAGACCTTCTTTTCATCTCAAGTCTATATATCTTCTCAATTGGAAGACAAAGCCCCGGGTCAAGACAGAATTTGAACACTTGAACCCTATAAAGCAAATGAAGCTATAAAATGAGTTGAATGTAACTACGCTTAAATCCATTAATCCATTTTTTCTTTAAAAAAATAAATTCTTCAGTTCCATTCCCATATTGGATTTTCCATTTCAGTTTTTCTAATTTTAAGTAGTTGTCATATGGTGTTGTTATTGGGTCAAGATCAGTTCTCTCTCTCACTATTGTAGTTTTGTTCTAAAAGCATGTATTTCATAAAAATATATATTTTATTAAAAAATATTTATTATTCTAAAAAAATTAAAATATATGCAACATTATTCAAAAGACAAAGCACTTGTCTAGACAAATTTCATTGAAAGACTCAATGTTGCACCCGTTTGGTTTGTGTAATTATAGGATGGATTTTAATTCCATATGAAATTATCAAGAAAGCAGGTAAAATCTAGTAAATCTGATTAGTGGTAATCTTAATGGTAATTGTAACCCCCGCTAGAATTAGAATCAAGACATATGAAAAAATAAGGTAAAATCAAATGTGGTAATCTCAAATTCCACAAGGAATATTAAATTAGAGTATTATTCTATCTTTTACAAATTAATTAAATTACTATCCGGTTGACAAGCTCATGCACGCCGTTCAATACGACTCATATGGCGGTGGCTATGGTTATACGCCATCGTTTAGGAAAATTATTAAATTATTATTATTATCTGCTTAAATATATAATTGGTTTTTTTATTTATTTGTATTTGTTAAACATTTATAAAAATATTTATAAAAAATTATTCATTTTTTATAATTGTAATATGGGTAAAGAAATAAATTTTACAAGTAGATGTATTATAGTAATGGTATTTTAGACATTAAACCAAATTCATTTATCATTTTTTACGTATGAATCAAACACTATAAACGCTACAAAAATTCACCAAACATTTCGATGAAATCTGAATTCCTGATAAAATGATTTTTGGTAAAATAAATCTACCTAAAAAAAACTGACACGAACCAGATGGGACAAGGTATTCCGATTGTTATTTTGACTAAACAAGGACGGGCCCCTCTATTCTGAAAACCGTGAAACCGTACCTACCTATCCCACCTGTCTCCAACAAAAGCACACACCAGGCTCACCAGTTTTTCACATGATTCACAAGGTTCTGCTCAACCAATAAAAGGAGGCCAGGTATCCATCCTCCAATTATTTTTCCCATCAATATTGGATACCAACTTGACTTTTCTAACTCTTTCAGGTGTTTAATGCCTGTTACTGGTCAAACACAGATCCAGGCTGAGCTTGGGACACACATGCTCTTCTACTGTCATGCACATAAAACTTATAAATGCAAACTCATTAGTGAATGCTTGAGAGACAGACATACCTTAAGCATATGTGAATCTCCGACTCGACAAACATGGCGAATTCACGAGTCTTGGTGATTTATATCACAATATGTTGTGTGGCGTTTATCGTATCGAAGATCGTGATTTCGATCCTCCTGTATAAAAGATGGTGCAAGAAACACAAGGTCATCCAAGATGATATACCAGGTACTATTTCTTCATCACTAAAAGAGCAACTATGATCATCATACAGTTATGTCAAGCGTGTTAGTAATCAATGCAAGAGGAAAGATATGTATTGTTCAAGTCTCCAATGAAGTCACTCACCTCGAAAACATTCATGAAGAGAACGATGAAACTAACTAACAAAGACATCATTGGTTCTGGAGGCTATGGAACGGTGTACAAGCTGAAAATAAACGAAAGCATTTCTTTTGCAGTGAAAAGATTGAACAGAGGAAGTACAGATAGGGATCGCGGATTCAAAGAGAACTGGATGCGATGGGAGACATAAACCACAGAAACATCGTCCGACTGCATGTCTGCATGGATATTACACTTCTCCTAATTATAATCTTCTCATATATGAACTCATGCCAAATGGAAGTCTAGATTCACTGATTCATGGTATATATAACTAAGTCTTCGCTTTATAACATCTGTAACTTGTGAAAAAAGAATTTAACCTCACAATGAGAATATTATATGGTGCAGGTAAAACGAACGAGAATCCATTGGATTGGCCAACAAGATACAAAATAGCTGTTGGTGCAGCTCGGGGCCTATCATACCTTCACCATGACTGTGTTTCCCACATAATCCATAGAGATATCAAATCCAGCAGCATTTTACTAGACCAGAACATGGAAGCTAGAGTTTCTGATTTTGGGCTGGCCACATTAATGGAACCAGATCAAACTCATGTTTCAACGTTTGTTGCCGGCACTTTTGGTTACTTGGCACCTGGTACTGCTACAGATTTTGGCCTAAAAACTTCTTATTCAATATTCACGCAAAAGTTTACTTCATATGTTCACATCTAAATTATAATCTTGCACAGAATACTTCGAAACTGGAAGGGCGACAGTGAAAGGGGATGTCTACAGCTTTGGTGTAGTGTTGCTTGAACTCTTAACAGGGAAAAGGCCAACAGATGAATTGTTCATTGAGGAGGGCACAACACTGGTGACATGGGTAACTCATCTAACCATACAAGATTACATTTTATGTTAGCATAAAAATCTTATAAAGATCATGCGGATGTGTACACGCCACTCAACGGGTATATAATGCCACATTTGGCAGATGGGTGGTGGCTACACACAAATACATGTAAACAATCCGCTCTTGTGACTTGAAACCAGAAATGGGAAAGCTTGCTAGCTAAAAATTGATGATGAGTAGATATGTCACCCCTGGTAGTTACAATCTACATTGTGATAAACCATGTACATAAGAAAAGAGGGACTGCTAATATCATTCATAATGCACCAAAGTGGTACCAGTTTTAGGACAGTTGACCTATCTAAAAACAGGTGTAGGAGGCCATTGTCTTCTTCTTCTTTTTGCTAAAGATATATAGGGGACCAAAGTATAGTTCATATCCAATACTTTTATCATATTCTGAAACTCGAGTAGGGGAATGTCAGAATATAAGATGTAATGCAAAATTAAGAGTATTCAGAACTCACCAGTAAAAGGAAATGTCAATGAAGACATAAATTTAGACACTAAAAATTTATTAGCAGTTGATGAAAAAGTGTGCACTTCATGATTCACAAAATCTGAATTCTCAGTGCAATTCCATGCAGTGTTGAGGAACAAAAAGACTTTATGTTGATTTGTATCAGTACACTACAAAGGAAAACTGCAATTCACTTCCAAAAGTACTTTCTATTCTCAATCACTCACTCAATGCATCATTGGTTGAAAAACTCTGATAATCTTGAGAAATTGAACTCTGGAGGCTTGTTGTCTGACATTGCCTGCCACAAAATGAAGAGTAAATGCTAAATTGTTTGTAAAACAAAGTAACCAAATGACATTTTACAGCTTGAAGTGTGAACAATTATAAAGTGTGCTTCTCTGAAATATATTTGTGAGTTACAAGATTTGTTTCATAAGCCATTTTTTGCTTATTCTACTCTGCTAGATCCGCTTTGCAGGTAAAAGAAATTGTCAAAAATAAGAGAGAGGAGCACGCAATAGATAATAGCTTAGCATATTATCCTATTGAAGAAGTAAAGTGTGTCTTTGGCATTGCAGAAAAATGTCTTGAATCAGATCCTTCCAAAAGGTCAACCATGGATGAGGTCTTGAAGTTGCTTGAGCAAATAAAATTGGAGAAAAATGTAACTGATTAATTTTATTTGCAGCTTCCATGTCAAAAAAAATATATTAGTCAGACAAATCCCATTGTTTATGCATCAGCAGCGTCATGGATAGTTTAGTTTTTTTTTTTTTTTTTTCCTGGCTGCCGCCTATCATTCCTAATCATGTTGAGTGATCAATCTCAATGACAAGTGGAATATTAATTTTAAGGTGCTGATACACTCAGTCATTCCTGCAGTCCTAACAGAGTGTACGATTTGTCTAATCGAGTATGGCTCACTTACACATGTTTTTCAATCTATCATTTGAATAAACCTGACAATATGGATGAAAAATAAGTGAACATTCAAATGTTTTCAGTTTTGTTGAAAGTCTCTCTTAGAAGCCTATTGAAATAGCTTAATGAAAGTATAATTTTGTGTAATCTACGGTAAAAAAGGTGAGAAAAATGTTTAAGACAGATTTTAGAGGTCTGTATAAGAATCAATGTGTTACTAAAATTGCCTAGGCTTTTAAATCTATAGGAACCTCATTGTTCTACATTTGACCCAGATCTATGTTCAGGTTATGAGGGTGCCATTGATCAATCTTTAGATATTCAACTTGGAATCCCCATAAACTTTTAATAACCACCATTGAACATCTTGTAAACCTTAGAATCCATGGATTTGTGTGTGCTCATGGATTCGAGCTGAGAAGTGGTTACTGATCCTTGGAGGAGCTCAAGATCTGTATTGGATAACACCTCATGGAGTTGATGAACACCTGCCCAAAATGTAGATAGTGTTTGTGGATTCAACCATGGAATTTCATCATAGCAAGATGTGTAAAAAAAAATGAATGGCTCATGAACTCGAGTTGGATCACGTCTGAGTTATAGTGTCAATTTGTAAGTACATAATTTTTTCTTCTCTAATGATTGTTTCCTCTAGACAAGATCCTCTTGTTCTTTCACAGAAGGGTTTCTCATGTATAAAATATTGCCTCTCTATGCATTCGCATCATCTGTTTGATGTTACTGATTGATTAGCATGGATACTGAACAAGTTGCATGCCTGGATTCGATTATTTTTAATTCCATAAAGTTCATGTTTAGACTAGGCTTCTTGATTAGATTTGGACAAAATATTAAAAAAAGATTTATTCATTCCCAAATAGATTGTGTAACTCAGAAAAAAAAAATCAAAAAGAGAAAAGGTTGATTGCCTATGTTCTCTTGTAAGTGCATTGAGTGAGTGGTTGATAGGATGACTGGTGTACCAAGATACTGGGCCACAGGGGAGGAATCTTTAGTCCAATTCATTACACTGGGAGAGATGCAATGTGTCACTCTCTCCTTGTTCCTTACAGATAGATAAGCATTTGTTGTCATCGTATGTGCATATCGTGTTCATCTCCTGCTTGCACTGCAAATGCATATCATGTGATGAACCATTTGTTGATCTTGCATGTATGATGCACAAGCATATCCCACCATACAAGTTGGTTGCATTAAAATCTGACTAAACTCAAAGTTAAATCATCCCCCAACCCAAAACAAAGAGACACACAAAAATGTTGGGAGCCATAGTCCTCAATGAAATGATGATGGTTAAGTTTGTACTCAGACCAATTTTTCAATTGATGTTTACCAATAGAGTTGCCAACATTGGAAAATATAAAAAAACAAGTATATCTTTATTCTAATAGACTATACGTGACATTATCCTAAAACTTTTCCTTTAGACTAAATATTATAAGTTATAAAGCTTTTAACAAAATTGTTTCATTGAAAGTTAATAGGCATTAGTGAGTCTAGTTCTTTGTCACTAGAGGCTTGACTATAAATTAAGGGTCTTCAACAGGCCCGAGGCCTGAAAGCCCGGCCCGGGCCCGTTCAGGCTGGCCCGCAGGCCCGCCGGCGAGCCCGGCCCGTAGGCCCATGGGGGCATTCCAATAAATGAGTAATATATCATTTTTATTTGAATTGTTGTTAAATTATACAAATTATTAGCATTTATGTAGTATCAACCTAGTTTGATACATGTAGTTATTTATTTTTTCAAGTAATTAATTTATTTAATATTTTTATTATGAAAATTCAATAGATATAATTTTTTTTTAACATTATACTTAAATTTTATATTATTTTAACATTATATACAAATGAACAACTTAAAATTAAAAAATCAAAAGAAATAAATGTTTAGAATTTGGGCCCATAGCGCCGCCCGTGGGCCCGAACCCAGGCCCGGCCCGGGCGTTGGCCAAGCAGGCCCGCAGGCCTGGGCCCTGTTTCAACGGGCCGGGCCGTTGCCGACCCCTACTATAAATTCATCTCCTAACCAAAGTTTTCCTGATATTCAAAAACCTTAAATATTTTCCTGATATTCAAAAACCTTAAATATTTTACTGATATCCTTGCAGATTTTATATATCCCCACATCTTGAAAACTTCAAAACTAGCCTGCCTATTATGGGACAGCATATGGACAAGAAGTTCCAAATTTTTCCCCTTTCTGCCCAATCATAAAAATATAACAACAAATCACCAACTGGCACTCCTAAAGAAAAGACCATGGCATTCTCAAGACAGAACATGAAGCACAGAAGAAATTCCCAATAGTTTCAAATAATGAATAAATGGAGATTGAAAGAAAGAACATACCAGATGCTTTGGGAGTCAAAGTAGACAGAGATCTCCTCCTGTGGTTGAGGAGGGGACGTTTGGGAAATGAGGATGAAGATAGTAATGATTTGGAGTGGATTTGATATGGGTTTTCAAAGGTTTTGTGTTTAAGCTTTGATTGGAGGATATGGATATGGGTGGGGTTGAAATTGCCCAAACCATTGAGTCCAACTCTTTTTCTTCCTCTCACAGTCTCGCTCACTCTCTCTTCCCCTTGCCCATTTCTGTTGGGTTCATCATTTATATGTCCCTGCATGATAAGCGAATTAAATAATCGGATAATGTTACGTCGACCCCATTTCCTTTCTTCTGTCATTACCTTTCTTCTGTCACTTCCAGGAGATAAAGTAGGTAGTTTCTGTGGGTGTTAAGGACGGGCTTCAGTCAATCTTATAAGTACTAAATTTTAAATCACATCAATCAAATATACAAATTATAAATAGAACTGCATAATCAATTGTTAGATATATGTTCACTCTTCTATTAGATATTAATGATAATTAAAATCATATTTTATTAATAATTAACTAAATCAATAAAAAATGTAATATATACTAAATAATTAGTTGTGCAGTTTGATTTATAGGATATATGATTTAATTAAAGGACGGTGCAGTTCGATACTGATAGGACTGACCGAAGCTAACCCTGACTGAATGTGGATTCTAAGGTTCCCTTCCTTTGGGATCCATCTGGACCATGGTAGATTTAGAACATCTCCAAGGGACCACTTTATTCGGTTCCTTCAACGAATTGGATGAGTGGGGGATAAAAAAAATTATCTTCAACAGGCTCCTCATTGCTCAACAAATTGGATGGAGGAGTTTAAAGTTCACCAGATGGGTGAGGTACTTGGGAGCTCCCAAATATGGGGTTCAATCCTCTGTGGAGAAATCACAGAGAGAGACTCTGTGGGGCGAATGATATGTTGACAGCTGGCCCCAAAACAGGATGACTAACAGAGAGAGGATCACAGCATTCACTCCATCTATTTCTCTCCGCTCATCCCACCGTCCATCTCTATCTTTTTTATTTTTTTGGTACACAAGGCAGGACCCATCTCTATCTCATTTGATCACTTTCAAATCGATTTCATATTCTCCTTCCTCTTATCCAGAGAACAAAAACAAGCACAAAAAACTCATTGTCACCTTCGGATGAGTTTGTGATTTTTTTTTTGTGATTTCTATCTAGATTTTGTAAATCTGATATAGATTTATTTTATTTAAGATAATTTAGTGTTTAATAAAATCGTGGTAAGATTATCTAACTTTGCCTAAAAAAATCAATATTTTATTTTTATTTTTTTGTGCATAAAGCCCATTTAATATTGAATCTATCATGTTTGTTAATTTAATGCTAATATATATTTGTATTCTAAATTATATATATTTTTTAAGGTGAATAGTGTATTTATATGAAAGGAGATACTGAGTTTGTTGATGAATGTAATTATAATGGTTTGCCTATTGCTTATTAATTCTCCAATGCACGGTTGGATTTAATATAGCAACCACTTGGTCTCATGTACACTATTTACTAAACTTTTGCAACTAATTAAACCAACCAAAGAAACAACTTTTGCAACTATTTTTTTATTTTATTAAGTGCATATGATATTATATAATGTTTCACTTTAAATTATTATATAATATTGTGCATGTATTTAATGTATTTATATAATAATTAACCCAAATAGAAAACACAGTATACCAAAAAAATCATACAATGTGTTAAAAATGTAAAAAAATCTTATTTAAATGATGATTTTACCCTTCTGGATAGTGTTTTATAATATATCCAGAGAATGTAAAATCGTCGTTTTTATAGGATTTTTCACATTTTTAAAACGTTGAAGTGGTTTTTTAGTATATTATATTTTTAGTCAAGTTTAATCAAATAAAATATTTACAAGATATTTATCATCTATTAATGAAATTTTTATTCAGGGGTTATGTGGATTTACTAGGTGTTTTTAAGGGGTTATATGGATTTTAAAAACGTTAGGGGGTTATATGAATTTCAGTTAGATTTCAGGGGTTCTATGGATTTTTTCCACAAATAAAAGAGACGGTTGTGATCAGATGGAGATGGATGGTTGAGATGAGCGGAGAGAAATAGACGGAGTGAATGCTGTATCCCTCTCTGTTAGTCATCACGTGAGATTGGGCCAGCTGCCAACATATCATTCTGCTCCCACAGAGTCTCTCTGTGATTCCTCCACAGAGGATCCGAACCCCAAATATGGGGTCACATAAAAAAATAAAAATAATATTTTACCTCATATAGTGGGTCCACAAAAAAATTAAATAAATAAAAATAATATTTTTACACTCTCAATCTATAAATTTTGTTGTTCCAAAATTAAGCTTTTTTCTCCTCGAATTTTACATTTGATTTGAATTTCTCATTTGGTATCATTTTTTTAAAATATTAATTTTATTCATTTATTGTAATTGTTTTTATGCAGATGGATCCTCTTTTTTTTCTATGTAATATTATCATTAAGTTATTTTTTGTGACTTTAAATTTTAAATATAATTAATTTGATTTTTTTAAAAAAATGTTATTATAAAAGTCATTGAAGGAGTATGGTTGGAGTGTACACTCTAAGTAAGATCCCTTAACTAGATATATGTAACATGCTCCACCAAATGAAGGAGGCATTGGTGGAGCATGATTGGAGATGCTCTAACTCCACGTTCGAAGGGAGGGAGAAGAGAAGCGTTGTTTTCGATGTTTCAAACCCCAAAAAAATAACCTTATAACACTGTTTTTGTCCTGAAAATATAGACACCAAATTTTGTTTGAATCCACGATGACATTACGTCAAATTCTCCATCGCAGAATCCGCCCCACAACAATTCAACAAACAAACGAATCTAAAACAAATTTTATTAGAAAATGATAAATCGAGCCCTATTGGCAATCTCAATCGTTTTTATTCTTTCTATATACCCTTGAAGGAGTCATTTTCTTGGACCTAATAACGTCACAACGCATGTCGATTACAGTCCCACTCAAACTTTGATCATGATCAACCAAGATGGAACAAATCACATCGCATCCTCTCACATCCCATCGCATCCTCTCATATCCCATCATATCCTCCCAACCTAAGTGGAGATGATAGATGTGGAAGAGAATCTGGTGTGATCAGGATGGCTGGGCAATATAAAGGGGATGGGAAGCTAGAGAAAGAAGCATGTAGAATTCTTTTTACAATAGATCAGATGACCTTTCCGTAGGCAACTCCCCTCCCCTTGTCGATTGGATCTCAAGAAGTGTTCATCAATGAATATGTCCGCTCAATAAGCAACAACAGAGAGAGTAGATCACAGTACCCGACCTGATCCGAATCTGGGCAAGCAAGTTTTGTACCTCTAATTTGGCATTGTCTGTGGAACGCGTGCATCATGTCTAGTTAGTGGCTGATATGGCACAAACCCGCAAAAAGGCTATTTAATGGCTGATATGGCACAAACCTGCAAAAAGGCTATACCCATTATCCAGACAAGGGTTTCCTCTCCGATCCCCATATCCATGTCATTTTACCATTAATCGCCTAGAAACATTTATTGAAAAACATCACCAACTATTTAGGATCCATAAGCACAAGTGAACCAAACAACAAAATAAAATATAAAATGAACAACACAATTTTTTTTCCCAAAGCACAAGGATAAATTTAACGGTGGTGATACCTAGACCCCAAATCACAAGCCCCATGAAGTGTCATCATCTTATTGGTTGGTTTAGATTGGTTTGTTAATTTTTGAAAAAGTATAAAATGACAAAATACAGATATGCCATTCATTAAAAATAAATAAAAATAAATCTCATTGACTCAAATTCTCCTTTTTTCTCTTATTAATCTTTCACATTAATTTGAATTTTCTTATTTTAAAATTTTAAACAAAATTTATCTATTTTAAAATTTGAATTTTGAAATTCTTATGAATTTTACACTAAAACTTACCTAACTTAGACAAAAACTATCTAAATTACTTTTCATCAAAATTACACCAAAACTTACATAAATTACACCAAAATTATCTAAATAACAAAAAAAAATGTTACATTTTTTTATGATTATAACTGTTACAGAATGTAACAGAAATGCATAAATGTAAATGTAACAATCTTATTATTGTATAATTGTGTTGCATAAATGTAACATAAATATGTGAATATAACAGTTTATGATATTCATGTTAAAAAAATGTTGTAGAAACAAAAAAAGATGAGAAAGAATGTAGCAGACGCCCTATAAATCAAATAGTCATGAATAATAATATGATTGATGATTGAAATATCCATGAATTCGTATGTTAAATAATATTATGTTGTTACAAGACTGTTACATCTCAAATGTAACAAAATAACAAAAAACTGTGTATTGTTTAAATGTCTCTTTTGCATCAAATCACATTATTCATTAACTGTTACATTTATAAAATATAACATTATTAATCAATGCACATATTCCACAATGTAAATACAACAAAACAATACCTAACACGGCTCACGATTACTTCACATTCTCCGTCTCCAATGGCTTCCTCGCTTTTGTGGTTATCCCAGAGAGTCCATGTCTGAGACCACCACCGCCACCACCCGCGTTTCAAGAGCTCGAACTTTTATGTTCTCCGAGATCGTCGTTTCTCTAGAACGGCTAAGAACAAACGAAGTTATTAAAGCTGAAACATTCATTAAAACCACCATCACAACAGAAACTGAAACAATCATTATAGAGACCGCCGCCACCGCTGCTACACACATGCACAATTTTTGTTACATTTCCAATGTAACAAAAATCATCATCCGAAAATCTTTCAAAAATAACAATCATCATCCGAAAATCTTTCAAAAATAACAATCATCATCCGAAAATCTTCCACGTTAGCACATCCCCACATATGCCCGTCCCCGCGTCTCACCTTCACCAACTTTTGTGCATGTCGGAGGGAACCCCGATGCGGAGGTAGAGTGTCGGAGGGAACCCCGATGCGTCGGGAGGGGGCACTAAGTTTCATTGCGGATGTCTATGGTTCCGGAGACGAGGCGCTGGGAGGAGGCGGGGATGCCGGTGAGGTCGGAGAGGCGGGAGGGTCTCGCCGGAGATGGAGGGGGAGGGGGAGGAGGAGAAGGAGAGGTACCTTGTGTGATAAAGAAATAATGGTGAAGAAATATATGATTTTTAGAATTGATGATACTCCACATTCATAGAAATACATATTAGGGTAGTTATCAAGTAAAAGGACATAATAGGTAATATCCTATTGCCACATCATGGAATCTATTTGGGCCTTATGAAATTAGAGTCTAACAATCATTATTGTAAATTTAACTACATGGCAATGGAAAATGAAATCTAAAATTATCAATAGCAAAGTCGGACCATCGACACTCTAGAGATTAATGCCCAGAGTTCCGTAAATAAAAATTAGTGAAATGATCTTTAGACACATGTAAACTGGAATTGAGGCTGGACGTAATATTATCCTTTATTTTATTTCATTGTTTTTTTTAAAGAAAAAATGTTGAACATTAATTGATACATTCAGTTATCTCTATACATTTGTGCACGCCTATCAGAATATGTGATTTGTTTAATCAAGTATATCTATATTATATTATATACATTAAAAGAATGGGTTGCACGTCGAGACAAAACGGTGTAACCAGGCGGGGACAAATCCTGTGGGATTTTTGCAGAAGGCCCCCCACTTTCTACTAATATAACAACCAGGTCCCTCAGTTGGTCTCTTCTGGGCTATTTGTAAATAAACCCCCAAGTTATATCAGTGTATAATTAGGCCCCTTGCTAAAACCGGCCAATTCATAAAATTATAAAATATAAATATTTTAATAAATATTTTACTAAATATAAATAAAACAACATATTATATAATTAAATACATAATTAGAATAATTTTTCTAAATCGGTTAAATAATTGAATGAAAAAAAATAAAAAGAGCAGGCGGTGGTTTAAAAAAAAGAGAGAAGAGTATTTATTCTAGAAGAGATATATATAGTAATTTAATTAATTAAATACATATTTAGAGTAATTTTTCTAAATCGGTTAATTTGATTAAAAAAAAGAGCAGGCAGTGAGTTAAAAAAAAGAGAAGAGATTATTTATTTTGGAAGAGATATATATAGTAATTTAATTAATTTGTAAAAGGTAGAATAATATTCTAATTTAATATTCTTAGTAGAATTTGAGATTACCACAAAAAATGGTGGAAATTTGATTTCATCCTATTTTTTAACATGCATGATTCTGATTAAAAGACAAATATAATAATCTGTAAATTTTTTAGAGTTCATATATTACATTTTTATTTACTCGCGCGAAAGCGCGTGCATGTACACTAGTATTTAATTAGAAGAGTATGTTTTCAAAAATGCAAAAGTTGCATGCATTCAATTATTTGTGTATCCGCTTCATTTTTTTTTTTTTTATAAATTTCAATAGGCAAGTGTAGTCATTTCAAAAGAATGTATTGCATAAAAAAAAAGACTACATGAATAACCAATTTTAACATTTCTCTTTATAATGTGAAGACTACATGACTACATGATTGATTACATGACTAGCAAACCACATCTTGACAGGTTGGCAGAGATATCCCCTCTTCACTTAAGGGTCGTGGGTTAGAGTCTTGTCCATGTTGATAGTAGGGCTGATAAACGAGCCAAGCAGCTCGGGCTCAGCTCGATTAAAGCTCACTCAAGCTCGTTCGTTTAGACAAACTAGCCGAGCTTGAACAATTTTTAAAGCTCAGTTTGTAAATGAGCCGAACCCGAGCCTAGACGAGCTCGTTTACTTAACAGAAAAAAGGTAAACGAGTCGAGCCTGAGCTTATGTTATTTTTACATGTATAAGGTGTTATGATTTGTGAAATGTGACTTCTCAAATACTAAACAAGATTTTCTTTAACTAAACGAGCCTGAGCCGAGCCTTGATTCGAGCTTCGACTTGGCTTGTTTAATAAACGAGCCGAGCCGAGCTTCAACCGAGCTTTTCACGAGCCCAACGAGCCGAGCTTAAACACAAAATAAAGCTCGGTCCCAAACTGAGCCGAGTCCGAGCCGAGTCTAATACTAAACGAGCCGAGCGTGAGCAAGTCAAAGCTCAGCTCGTTCGGCTCGTTTACCACCCCTAGTTGATAGGACAATATTTGACTAAGGAAAAAAAAAATTTCTCTTTTCGATGTGAAATTCTTGGAAAAGCATGAAATCCAATGGGCCAACGGACGGGCCTGGGTCTGGGAAAATACTAAGGCCCAGCTTGTGGCCATCTCTAATATAACATATATAATCCGGGTACAATGAGTTTCCACTCATCAAACGAGTCTAGTAACAAGTCCAGATAACTGAAATTCAAAAGTACTTTTATGAAAATAAAATAAACCTCAACATGAAGTAAAAGAAAGTGATATTGGTTGAAGTGTCATGAAGGCCATAAGACCATATTCCAATTTTTGTCACGAAACCTATCAAAATAAGACTGTATGGAGAGCCGTAGCAAAGCTAGAAAGTAGAAACCTATTTGACAATAATATATATATATATATATATATATATATATATATATATATATATATATATATAGAAGTGATATACATGCGGTCGTGCGGTCGGTGCGTCCGTCGATCACGGGCCGTCGATCACGGGTCCATCGCGGGTCCATCGCATCAGACGGTCGGGGGTGCGAATCATCGTCGACCGTTGGATGCGAATCGGACCCGCGATCGGACGACGCACCACGAATCCGCACGACCGCACGACCCGCATATTATCATCCCCGTATATATATATATATATATATATATATATATATATATATATATATATATATATATATCGCGATTACGTGCGGTATGCGGTCGGTGCGGTTTACGACGTGGACACAATTATATATATATATATCCTCTCATCAACAAAAAATGTAAATTTCCATAAATTCTATTATACCATGTTCGATGCCTCCCCAAGGAATTGATGTATATAGTTTTCATCTAAAAATCAAAAGATAAAGACATTGCACACAATTATTTCTCAAGAAACTAGCTATATAAGCACATTAAAGAATGGACATGGATGATGTTGTTAAAAGTAAAGATAAAAGAGAGCTTATTTAGAGTTTACATTTCTTGGGAGGTTCATTAAGAGAGTCTATGGGCTGGGAGAGAAACTGAGGGACAAGGGTCAAGGGGGGACTGAGAGAGCTAGGTTGAATAAATGTAGAAAACTTTCTTAATGAATTTTTTTTGCAAATGAAACCATGTTTAACTGTTTCAAAGTTATAATTACGTAAAAAATAGAAACATCTAATGAATTCTTCGACCAACTTTTCTGTCAATTTTTCTTCATTGGCATCTGGACATTCTCTTATGTTATACACAACCAAATATTTATCAGAGAAAGAGAAAGGTTCAAATGTAAAATCGTTGACATACATAAAATATCCTCTCTGTAATCACAACCATAATTATATTTTGTTCTATAGCATATGTTTAAATAATGGGTTTTTTTTGCATGTATACCATCAAAAAAATATGGTATTTATTTTTATACCACAACAAATAATGTATTTATTTTTATATTATTAGAATTTTTATTAATGTGAAAATATGCCTCTCTTTTATCATTTTTAATCAAAATGAACATTAATTATAATTAGTTTCTTAACCAACAAGTAAAAATGACAAAAATAACCTTAACATATAATATTTATCATAATGTAAATAATTAAACATAATAACTTAATTAATTTTATGTTCATTTCCAAATCAATCGTGAGCCATTTAACCTTACCCCTTCTTTTCCTTTTCTTCCAATCAAGATCTAATTTTTAAAAATAAATTATCATTTTGTAATATATATGATTAATTGTTCTATTTTATTTCATTTTTAGTAAGTATTAATAATTATTATGTCTTTTCTAATAAATACTTTGTAAGATTAATTTTTATGTTTTTAGATTTTAGATGAAATTTATCATTTTCACGTTAAATTAATATATTTTATTTTTATAAATATTGTATTTGATAAAATTAAATATGCACAAAAAGGATAATTTGATCATTTCTCTAAGACTTCGACGATTTTAATAAAAATTTGGATGGAAATTAAGATGATAAATATTCTAAGTTTTACATATTTCAATAATATAAAAATGAATAGGTTATTTATAGTGGTAAATAATATAAAAATGAATAGATTATTTATAGTGATATAAAATTAACTAGTATGTATTTTAATGATATATATATGAAAGAAAAAAAACCTTAAATACTTAATATGAATTAAATAAAAACCAATTATGACTGTCAAAGAATAACAAGTCCTAGTCAGCAATGACTCTGTCTTAGCACGTGCCATTAATTTTTCGCATCATCAAATCTCAGTCAGGGATTTTTTTTCTTCACTCACCAAATCTTCATTGAAAGTTCCCCTTCTATTGTTTTCATTTTATTAATTAAATGAATGCAGAGAGTACGTCAAAGATTATATGGTGGTTCAGCTGAAAAATATAGGGTTCAATGAAGACTGTTCCCTCTCTTCAGCTGTAGTGGAGTCACAGAGACTTTAAAAAATATTGAATATGCTTTCTCTGTCATCAATAGAGAGACTTCACCCACCCACATTAATTAGGTTATCTTTTTTCCAAATGTTAGTCTCCTTTTATCTCACAAGTCACAAGTGGTGTTATTAATTTGAAGCAACGACGCGCTTCACAGAACAATAGTGGAAATAAATAATGATTTTAAAAATGAGTCATTGAACCAGAAAAAGTGACTTGATTAAGAGTCACTTATTTAACTGCTATGTTAACTGGATTTAAAATGTTACTTTATCATAAACATAATAAATATATTAATTATTGTCATTATATAAATAAATTTACAAAAGAATATGAAATTTGAAAATATATGTGTTTACATAATTATCAAGTCATAAATCTTAGAGTCTTGATCAAATCAAGACTGACTTCGGTTAATACGGTTAACATCAAATTACACGGTCTATTAATCATACTGCAAAGTCAATTGTTGGGTACATGTGTTATTCTCCCATCAAACTATACAATCAATTGTTGAGTAAAGGTATCACTCTCCTATTGGATACTAATGGTACTAACCAAACTCATGTTTTAATGGATCCAATAGAAAAGTGATGCTTGTATATATCCAACAATTGACTTTGCAGTTCAATTCACAAGATGTGCAGTTTGATATTGACCAGGTTGACCAAAATCAGTCCTGACTGGATCTAGTCCCTAAATCATAGCATTATTTTATTATATGAAATCTAAAATTTATATCAGATTTGAGTATTTTAATAAGTAATTAATTATAATTTTTGTAAAAAAAAAATCGGTCATTTAATCAACCCATAACTAGTTGTAAAAACATTCGTTGCACTTGCATTGGAAACCAAAATATCCGATGTGAACAACATTTGATAGAGCATCTCAAATCTTATACCCAAATTTATTATACCCAAATTTAAATTTGAATAAAAAGTCACCCAAAAAATTCTCCGATTATTTACTCATACTGATATTAAATCAAGTTTTTACTCAAACTTTTATCAAAATCAAGGTAGACTAAAAACTTTTACTTAAATTTTCAAATGCTTATTTTTTTCTTTAACTCCACATTTTTTAAAAGATTTGAGTAAAACACAAAGTGATGGTTGGAGACACATCATATCAAATGAAGCTTTTACTCAATTTTTTAATAAATTTGAGTATAGATTTAAGTAATGGTTGGAGATAATCTTACAGTGGAACAGATCAATTTTGAACTCTTTTGATCTATTGATGTCACTGTTTGACCACTACGAACCCTCCAATCACATCATCTCTTTTTTATTTATATATTTTTAATTCCGGATGTGAATTATATTTTTTATTTCGAAGAACTTTGATCATTTCTATTTTATATAGCATAAAATAGATAATATCTGAATTGAGAATGTGAGTACTAGAATACAAAATACAGGAGAAAAGAAAATTTATATTGACCGGTTGTAAATTATATTGTTGT
This sequence comes from Acorus calamus, assembly GCA_030737845.1. Classification (NCBI taxonomy): domain Eukaryota; kingdom Viridiplantae; phylum Streptophyta; class Magnoliopsida; order Acorales; family Acoraceae; genus Acorus; species Acorus calamus. The sequence continues at coordinate 7,853,469 of CM060860.1, forward strand.
AAAATGATACAATAAATTGTTATTTGTGATAATTTTCATTCAAGTATTCAATCTCACCAAAGAAAAATAACCTAATTAAGAAATTGTCCCACTTGCAACCCTATCTGTAGCCTCTAATGAAATACATACTATGATGATAAATGAAGTATATAACTAGATAAAACATGAATTTGTTTTGAAAAATAAAAAATTTTAAGTGAACATACACTGCAGTATTGGTGGAGTATATTATATCTATTGCACTAGCTAGGACAATATTAGTGAAATGGAGAGTTAGGGACAACCCTGAGCATAGGCGATTAAGGCGGTCACCTATGGCATTTTCAGAGGTTTCCAAAATCTAAAATAAAAAAATAAAAAAATAATCCTTATCTGATTGGGATTTAAAGTGGGGAATTTAGGGTTTTAAAAAAAATCTATTGGGTTAACTTTCATTTATTTAACCAAACTTGTAGCAACATCCAGCCGTCGGTAATCCCTTCATCAGGGATGGTATCAAATGGGTGAACTAGTAGTCCTAACCTTTAGTGATGGCCAGAGACCAACCGTCGGTATAGAAGATATCAATGACGTCTGCCACCGTCGCTATAAAGCAGCATGAAATGGGTTAAGTGTAGCGTGACTTTTAGCGACGGCCACGGTCTGACCATCGCAGAAAGCTCTTTTTCTTGTAGTGGATACCCTCAAATATATTTAAAAAAATCATACCCTTATACGTACATAAATGAAATTCATCAAAAATAGATATGACCTCGAAATAAAAATAAAAAATGATAGTTTTAAATGATTTTTATGATGAATTTTGAACGATACATATCATTTCTTAAACATTTTAATAAGTAGTAAAACATCATGTCAAATGCATTTTTAATAGATTTATTCAGGCACCCATTGGTTAGGAAAGAAAAGAAATGGATAAGTGGTGCGTCCACATTCCTAAACATAAATTTATTACACATGGTTTGTATATATTGCTGACCATAGGAAATCAAAAGCCAAAAATTTAATTCCTCCATGCACGCCGAGATCCATTATTCTTCCAAAATTGAAGTCCTTGAGAGCTGTGTACAATACCTTTGCGTTCCCATTGTCAAACTCCAAATGGGTTAAAGAGAGTGAATTAGAAAAACAGAAGAAATCAAAGAAAGCGAGGATTGAAAAAAAGAGATTGAATTGCCCCCACAAAATATGAAAAATCATATATGATATACATACATGTTTTGTCCCATGTGGCAAATTCAAGGCATGGATGAGATAAGCGCAACTTTTGGGGGGAATTGTTGGCTAATAGGCTTGGGTGGTTAAAGGGTTAGATCTTCTATTTGTTTTTATATACTTGTATCTTGCTTGACTTTCATTGTGGTGTTGTCACATCATCACACGTATATATATCATTGTCTTGGTGAGAATGAGAGGAATTATGGAACTCACTTTGCCAAGGATATGTATTTACTTTTGTTAGAAATTTTACAAATTTGATTTTGATAAAGTTAACTTTGATGAAATGTCATTTTTAGCGAAAAAATTTTGACCTAACACTCTCATATATACACATTTCAAGAACGTGTCACATGTATTATATCACACATATATTTCTCATATTTATTCTCAAATACATAACAATATTTATGCGGTGGTACTATAATTGTTATTTAAAAAATTATAAACTCATATCTATCTCTTATATATCCACCACTCATTATTACTTTATAATATTGAAGATAAACTAAATAAGAAAAATGTTACTTTTACGTTTCTTAATGAAAAAAAAATAAAAATGCAATAAATAAAAAAATTCTTATGTTACATGAATTGTTATTTATTCCGACACAGCAATCGGGGTGAAAACCAGGGGATGGGGTGTTAGAGCCTGTGATGACTCTAAATTAAGTTATAGCATTGTATTGTCTTCCAAAGTGTTGCGAAACACAACCTTTACTCCTTTTTTTTTTTCTAGTCTCTCAAAAAACAATGCATGCATTCAAGGAAAAAAGAAAGAATAAGAAAAACAAATGCTTACCAACTTTTACAGAAAAAGATAGATGAGTCTGCTATTGTGGAGATCATATGTGGAGGTGATTATATTTTTATTTCCTGAAGGACAGGTTCAGCTTTACAGATCCGTGAACTAGGTCAAACTTTTCATATTTAATATTTGTTTTTTAATAATAAAATATCACCAGTACAGGTCATTCAGGTCTTTTTTTGGAAGGGGAAGGTTGGGGAATTCAATAATTGTGGACGGTTTGGTTTGAAACGCAAGAGAAATGCCTCTTTTTTTCTTTTTTCTCTTTTTTTTTTTTTTTTTTTTTTTTTTTTGAAAGAAATGCCTTTGACAATTGAAAACAAACAAAAAAAATTTCTTATTCGAACTGTTCCGTTTGGTAGCGCATTTGGGACGATTCCGCTTTTTGAAAAGCTGAAAATCCTCAAACGCGCAACCAAACGGGACAGCTTTCGGTGAAATAAAAAAATTGTATTCTTTTTAATTCTCTCTCGAAATCCATGTTTTTAAAATCTTAAAAACAACGATTTTTTGTCGGAATCGATTTTTTGAATTGAAAACAACTTTTTCTACCAAACATTAAACTCCTTCAAATATTGATTCCTGAATTAAAAAAAAGCATCCCAAAAAAATCAAGGTCTAAAATCATTTTTAAAAAAAGCTTTATTCAAAAATCTACTTTTCAATCTGTGTTTTCAAACGGAGCCAGAAACTGATGCCTTGCATGCTTCATGGAAGGATCGTCTTCGGTTTTAGAAAAATAAATAAAATTATGTTTGAGGTGAGTGGTGGGTGTTGTGGGCCTTTTGAAAAGCATTATTTCGTCTCTTACTTGGTGTCCAACAGTACAACATTTTTGAATTGTATTTTATGCTGCTTCGTTATAATAAAATATTGGGTCCGCGTCCTAAAGAGGGCAATAAGATAAGTTGGGATGTTGGAGGGGCAAAAATTTGTTTACCAGGTTTGGATAGTCGAATTTGGTTTCTCCTGTCTCCTTCGACTGGTACTGCTTGATTGCCGGCGACCCTCTTCCTTAAGCGAACCGAACTCGAGGATAGATCCAACGATGAGGATCCGCGGTGGACCGATGGACGGGGTTTTTGATGTGGTTTGGACTGAACTTGATGTAACTTCTCAGGCTATCTACATACCCTAGTTTAGGGATCAAGTCACACGTAGTTCCGTGATCAGATTGCGCACCGGAAGTGGTCATATACAAGGGGTCTAGTGGAAAAATGTTTCCCTCCCTTACTGTGAGTTGTAGTCCTCTATTTATAGAGGACTTTGAATGGTGTTAGGGTTTCTGATTTGCTCCTTCCCATCGGACAGACGAGAGTGCATTAGTCATTAGTGAGTGAACCACAAATATAATTACGGGATTTGGTCAATTATAAGTTGACATGTATATCCATATTTTGTTAGGATTTGGTGGACACAGTCATTGATGACTTGATTTTGTGATCTGTTTGATATTAATGGATATTAATAGAGAATCAATGTTGATAAAGACCCATAATTGCTTAAGATTCATATGGATCACCTCAATCACTGAATGGATTTGATACTGACTTTGTCAATCTTGGGTTTCCGGGTCGGACCTTTTATGTCGAGATCGGTTGGGCCGTCATGCTATCGGGTCGAAGTTGTTCGTCAAATTGGACTCGGGCCTGGAGGATCGTTGCTCGGCCGGTTCGGATCTAATGGGCTTAGCTATCCGGCCGACTATGCATAGCCAGAAAATTTGGCGCCTAGGTTTGATGAAAACCCAAATCCAAACCCATGATAAAAAATCTAAATCTGTCCCACCTTGTCCAATTTAGGTTGAATCGGGTTGGATCGAGTCATGACGGGTTTGGGTGAAAATAATAAAACATATTTTAATGTAAAATTTAATTTCAGTTAAAAATTAAAATAAAAATAAAACATTCATTAGAATATAACTTAGAAAATAAGAAATATGAACATAACATCCATTTGGTTGGAGCATGGCTGGTAGTGGGTGGTGGACTTGGTGGCTGGTGGTTAGGGGTGGTAAACGAGCCAAATGAGCCGAGTCTTGACCTGTTCAGACTCGGCTTATTTAGTATCAGGCTCAGCTCAAGACCGAACTTAATTTCATATTCAAACTCGGCTCATTCGGCTTGTGAAAAGATTGGTTGAAGCTCGAACAAATGAGCCGAGCTCGTTTAGCTAAAACAAGTCCTTATTTAGCATTTGAGAAGTCATGTTTCACAAATCATAATAACTTATACATGTAAAAATAACATAAGCTTGGGCTCGGTTCGGGCTCGACTCAGATTTTTTTCCCTTTTTTATTTTAAGTAAGAGCTCGTATAGGCCCGGGCTTGACACATTTACAAACCGAGCTTTAAAAAGTGTACAAACTTGACTCATTTGTCTAATTGAATGAAGCTAAACGAGCTTTAACCGAGCTGAGCCCAAGTCGCTCAGTTCGTTTACCATCCCTACTGGTGGTGGCCTGGTGGGGGGAAACCAGGTGGTGATAAGGTGATTGAGTTAATCGTTAACGTTTCATCATTTCACTTTTCTTTTGGGGGGGGGGGGGGGGTATCAAAAGACAAAAATAAAAGTTTAATTATTGTAATACATATTTAATCTTAATATTAGTTGCACCCGAGGTGGGTTTGGGACGGGTTTTTATTAAGTAAACCCATTTTCCGTCCCAAACTCGTTGGATTTCATTTTATATCCTCGAACCCGCCACGAAATCCGAACCCGACTCGACCCAATCGGGTCTATCAGGTCAGATATCTAACTAGGATAGTCCTATTGTCATCCCTACTAGATCCGTTCAGGTCTAAGTTTAGTCAATATCATCAATATCAAATTGTACAACCTATGAAATGAACTGCATAACTCATGAATCAAATTGCACAGTCAATTGTGGGATATAAATTTCACTCTCCTATTGGATCCAGTCAAGCCTCAGTTTGATCAGTACCCCCATTGATGTCCAATAGAAGAATGAAACCCAAAATTGGTTGTGTAATTTTATATTGATGATACAAACCAAACATAGTCCTGACTGAATCTATACTCTAAAATGTTAGGGAAGACAGTCGGTACACACTTCGGTCATTTTCATTTTTTTTTAAATAATAAACATATTTTAATAAAAAAAATGATTTGATCATGAAAAGTATAAACATTCATGAAGAACGGAATGAACTCATTATTAACAAATATGAAAAAATATTAACGAGGATATATATTTGCTTGGAAGGTTATCGTCGAGGTATAAACTATCCATAAAAGTGAATAAGTAATATAACTGTCCATGTGGAGTGCATGTAACAACATTCATTTTTTATTTTTATAAAACAGAACATCTTCAATAGTGTGTGTGTGTACACATAGATCATAGATGTGTGTGAATTGCATGTACTCACTTTTGAGGTGGAACTTCGTGTTCTCACAAGTCACACCAACTGACCAACAAAATACCTATAAAAAAAATGTGTTGCACATTTGATAAAAGAAACTGTTAAAAGGAAGCTCAAATGAAAGGATTCTTGTGCTCATAAAAGACAACAGAGGTTTCAAAAGCAAAATACCATTGGTTGTAATCACAACCACGTACAATTATATTTTCTTCTTCAACATATATTTAAGAACCAAGAAAAAAAAAGTTATGACTAGGCCCTAAAATATGAGTCTCACTCATAAATTCCATAAGGTGTCATTATCTCATAGGTTGACTTGTTGACTTTTCAAAAAGGGTAAAATGAAAAAATACAAATCTGTCAGGCATTAAAAATATATCCCATTAATGCAAATCCCTTTTTTCTCTTTACTAATTTTTCACGGTTACACTAAATTTATGTATTTCACCTAGTAAATTAATTTTCTATTTCAGTTACACCAAAAACTTACCTAAATTACACCAAAATTTACCTAAATTATTTTCTTTGTCAAAATCCTTCAAATAGATACTTTTTTTTTCTAATTATATTTGTACTATATACATTTTTTTTGAAGAATGTTATTAACTAAATATTATAGCATTTGACAAACATCTTTTCAATTTACATAAATAAGACCATATCTAAAAATACAAATACATTTCCTACATGTTTACATCCTTTAATTTACAACTATTTGTTATATTTATATAAACACTGCGACATTTACATAAATGTAACATAACAGTTAAATTTACATAATTGTTTTACATTCCACACAATGTTTAAAAAAATTTTAAAACAAATCAACTCTTCAATAGTCAGTTACATTTTATGAAAAATATCAAACATTTTTTTTGTTGTGAAATACATTTAACAAATACTATATGAACTATTTGATTCATTTTCATAAAAACTGTTACATTTACTTAAATGTAACATAACAGTTACATTTATCTGTAGTTGACAGTCACATTTATGGATGTAATAAATATAAATCAATACACGCATACGGTTGACAATTACATTTACAAATATAATAAAAATAACACAGATTTGAAAAATGACTATTTATATTGTCAACAATGTAACAATCAATGACTATTTACATTGTAAACAATGTAACAAAAAATAACACAGATTGGAAAAAAATGTAACAGTAACATCATACAAACTATTCATATATAAAATGTAACAGTATTGAGTGTTACAATTAAGATATTGAGACAAAAACAAATCAAACTGTGAAAAATAACATTCAATACATAAAAAAATTCATATTTAAATTTAAAACAATAAGCAAAACACAACTCGATTACGAATCTAATAATGTTAAACCTAATTTGAAAGACATTGAGGTGACATCCAAATCGAAAAAAATGGGCTGTTCTGGGCGTCGATGGCTTGGACCCGGGACTGCAGGCAGTGCTTGAGGAGGAACTTGAAGAAGATGTTGTAGAGCTTCACTGCCACGCTCGGCATCTCCAATTTCACCTCTCTCTCTCTCTCTCTCTCTCTCTAAATGGATTTCGATCTTCCTCTCTCTCTGTTGATTTTTATTAGGATTTGTTGTTGACGAGAGAGAGAGAGAGAGAGAGAGAGAGAGATGGTTTTTGAGTTTGAAATGGGGATTGATTCTAACTTTGAATGAAGGTTGAATCTCAGGAGGAGAAATGATATAATAACAAGGAATGTGACTTTGAATGAAGATTGAATCTCACGATTCTTGAAATAAATCTTGAGGTGGTTATCAAGTAAATGATATAGCAGCATTAAGGGTATAATAGACAATGTACACTTGCTGCATCATGGGGCTTAGCTTGGGACATGTGAAATTGAGGTCTGGTAATCATTTTTGAAAAAAAAACATATGTTTAAATAATGGAAAAAATTCAAAATATCCCCTTGTAAACTACTTGAAATTCATATAACTCCATGACTTTTTCTAAAATCCATATAACCCCATGAAAACACCTACATAAATCCAAATAACTCATTGAGTTAAATTTTAGTTAACAAATTAGTATTATTCTGTAAATATTCTGTTTGTTTAACCCTAGTTAAAAACATAATATACAAAAAATTCTCTACAATATGTTGAAAATACAAAAAATCATCTATAGTGACGATTTTATCCCTCTAGATAGAATTTTGTAATCTATCCGAAAGAGTAAAATCATTATATACAGAAACTTTTCTACATTTTTAACAAATAATATAGAATTTTAATATATTATATATATATATATATATATATATATATATATATATAGGGAAATGATACGGTGCGGGACGTGCGGTCGTGCGCGAACGACCACGGGCCGTCGATCACGGGTCCATCGCGGGTCCATCGCATCGGACGGTCGGGGGCGATTCATCTCGACCGTTGGATGCGATGGACCCGCGATCGGACGAACGACGTCGTTCCCGCACGACCGCACGTCCCGCATATTATCATCGACCTATATATATATATATATATATATATATATATATATATATATATATATCATCTATCAACAAAAATTTAACTCACATATTAAAGGTAAAGGTAAGATAGCAGCTACTTCTTTTCTAACACGTTTCCCTTCGATTCTTTATGTAGATTAATAAATCTATATATTGATATTGTTTTCAATTATTAAATGTATACAGATAGTACGTCAATGATTGACTAGTGGCTCAGATAAAGAGATGGGAGTAAAATAAAGGGTTCAATGAAGACAGTCTTCCCTCTCTTCAGCTGTATTGGAAGTCATAGAGACTTCAAATGATATTGAATAATTGAATATGCTTTCTCTATCATCGACATTATATTTAGGCGGCCAGTCAACAGGTCAGGTCTGAATCGGGTAAGAGTAGATTAGGATCTGACCTATAACAAAATCCAGCAGGTCCTTGAAAATGTATACCCGGATCCATAAGATTCGGGTTAGGTACGGGTCTGACCCGACTCGAATATGGTTTCTAAAAAAATGGAGAGCTAATGAATTTTTTGTTTTATCATTCTATTATGAAAATATTATATATAACATTAGTTTTGAAGTTTCTAAACTAGTGTCTTGATATTATATTTGAACATATTTTTGTATAATTTAAAACAATAAACGCTAACATATAACATTCAAAATAAACAAAAATCTAAATAATATAACAATGAACTAAAAGGGAGAGCTAATGGTTATTTGTGTCACAAAGTAAACGTTCAAAATAATAAATACTACATAATAATCTAAACAACATTCAAAAAAATAAACACTAACATATTAACCTAAACAATGAACATAAATCATGCAACAAATCAATTAATTATACAAATTTAAAAGCTAATAAATTAAAAAAGCTTGTCAATGGGTGAGTTTGATTGGTTACGGGTTATGATTTATGGATTTGGTTATGGACTTATGAATGCAAAAATGAGTTAAAACTTATACTTGTAACTTTATAAATAAGAAACAAAATTATGAGTCAACTAATACCAATAGTCTTGTAATATATGGACATATACTAATAAAACAGTCAGGTCTCGGGTCCAACAGATCGGGGTGGGGTGACTCTGACCCGACCCGTTTGTGTATTTGAGTCCACCGGGTCGGGTCCAAATCGAATCAGGTATATTACACGTGTAATATTGACAGGCCCGAACCCAACCCGTTGACAGGCATTGTAAGTTTATAACCATGCTTTTACATATTACATAGGATACAAGATATTGAAACAGATAAGAATAGAAAACATGACACGGTCTTCTATGCTTCCAAGTGACTTGGTCTTCAGTGCCTGCTGTTTGGGCATGGTACGCACGGTACCACTATCACTTTTCTACTGGAATGCATAACTTCTCAAAACAAAATACACAGATTCACAAATATAGTGAAAAATGCTAGTGTTAAATTATACGTATTATTTCATAATATTTGTAGCGTATTACACATGTCTTCTACTATGAATACTCTTGCTTATTTGATTTTTTATTCAGGTGCCTCCCATCAAATGATACCGGATAGTTCTATCCTCATTGCATGCTCACCTACACCCTCACACCTACCCTCGATTCATACTGCTAATGGCTCTCCTTTCGTCATCACACAGTGTGGATCGATCACCATCACCTCTAACCCTACTGGTCTCCTTTCATTACCATTTATTTTGCATGCTCCTGAGCTTTGCATGAATCTCGTGTCTATTAGTCGATTGTGTGATTCTGGATTCACCGTTACCTTTACCTCTTCTGGGTGTTTTGTGCAGGATCCACGTTCAAGGTAGATGATTGATGTTGGTCGTAGGATTGACAAACTATATTATGTGGAGTATCTTCATCTTCCTGTACTTGATCCCTTAGTTTTCTATGGCACTGTCACCTCTGATACTGACATGTGACATAAAATGTAGGTAATGTTTCTGAGTCTTGTCTTGAAGACTTTATTCAGTCTAGGGATTTAGGTCGTGTTTATTTTTTCCCTCTTTCTGTTTGTGAGCGTTGTAAATTAGCCAAACTTGTTGCTACTCCATTTCATTCTAGTAATTATTAGTCCTCTAGTCCATTCGAGCATGTTCATTATGATATCAAGGGTCCTTCTCATATCCACGATGCGTTCTCTTCTTCAATTTCATGGCACTCTCTTCCAGCAATCTTGCCTTTATACTCATGAATAGAATGGTGTTGTTGAAAGAAAATATCGCCATATTCTTAAGACGACTCATGCCCTCTTGCTTTCTTGTTCAGTCCCCAACCCATTCTAGGCTGAGGCTGCTCTTCTATCTGTTCATCTTATCAATATCATTCCCTCTTTTGTCCTCTCTAGTATGACTCCTCATGAGCGTCTTTACTCCTCCAAACCTGATTATAGCAGACTTCGTACTTTTAGATGTACTTATTTCGTGTTTCTCCCTTCTCATCAATCTAACAAATTGGTTGTTCAATCAGTCAAGTGTGCATTATTGTGGATTAGTTTCGAACACAAGGGATAACACTGCTACGATCCTGTTGGAAATCATTTTTGTGTCTCTCATCATATGTCATTTGTCGATGATGTTCCCTATTTTTCTTCTACACCCACTGCCTCCTCTCCTCTTGTGCCTTCACTTGTTTAGGACACTCCTATTGATTCTCTACCTCTTCTCAGGCTATTTATCGTGCTTGAGCCAACTCTTAATTCTTCTCTCCCTGAATCTCCTCTTGGCACTCCTACTGATAACTCCTCTGATTCTTCATCTAATGATAACTCCTCTGGTTCTTCATCTCCTCTTGGCCCTCCTACAACCAACTCCCATGGTCTTCCTAGTTCTCCTCCTAGTGTGTCTACTCTAGCTCATCCTATTGATGACTCCACTGATACTCCGTCTTCCATGACTGACGCATCTCCCTCCAATGTGGATCCTCGTTCCTCGACTCGTTATCCTCAGCATGAGCATCATCCACCTGTCCACTTTAGTTTTGACTATGGACCACCTGACCGATTTGGCTTTGCTTCCGTGAGTACTTATTCTCCACAGTTTCAGGCTTATCTCACCGCTATACATGTCTATCATGAGCCTCGATCCTATCGTGAGACAGTGGAGTACCCTAAGTGGCAGCAGGCCAGGCGGAGGAGTTTCAGGCGTTTGAGCAGACACAAACCTGGGATGTTATTCCCCTTCCAGATGACGTTACACCTATTAGCTGTAAATGGATTTTCAAGATTAAGCATCGCCCTGATGGATCCATTGAACGACATAAGGCTCGTTTTGTTGCCAGAGATTTCACATAAGAGTATGGTATTGACTATGAGGAGACATTCGCTTCCGTTGCTCAGATGACTACTGTTCGCACCCTTCTTGTCGTTGCTGCTGTTCGACACTGGCCTCTCTTTCAGATGGACGTGAATAATGCTTTTCTTCATAGTGATTTATCTAAGGTTGTTTATATGCAACTAACTCCAGGTCTCAGCACTCCTCCTCAGTATGTTTGTCATCTTTGACATGCTATATATGGTCTCAAACAGGCTCTTCGAGCTTGGTTCGAGCTCTTTCGCAGAGTTATTCTGGCAGTTGATTTTGTTGAAAGCCTTCAGGACATGCTATGTTTGTGCGATCCTCATCGCAGGACCGGGCTATCCTTCTTCTATATGTTGATGACATGATTATCACTGGCTTACGGATGGTGAGTTCCTCTCAGACTCTACTCGATACAGACAGATCGTGGGTCAACTTGTGTATCTCTGCATCATCAGACCTGATATCACCCATGCCATCAGTATTGTTAGTCAGTTTGTCTCGGCTCCTCGATCAGTGCATCATGGTGCTCTTATTCGTATCCTCGTATATTTGTGTGGTACTATCACTTGATCGATCTATCTGTCATCCTCTCCGCTTTGGTTCTCAGGGCAAACACTGATGCTGATTGGGCTGGAGACCCGACCACTAGATGCTCCACCACTAGATTCTGCATCTTTCTCAGAGATTCCAGCATCTCCTGACACAGCAAGTAACAAGAAGTTGTTTCTCTTTCCAGCAACGAGGCTGAGTATCGAGCTATGACCATCACCACCAAGGAGATTATTCATCTTAGACGTCTCTTAGTGGATCTAGGAGTTACTATGACTAGTCATACTCCTCTTCACCGTGATAACCGATCTGCTATTCAGAGTGTCGGCTATCCGGTCTTTCACGAGAGGACCAAACATATTGAGATCGATTTCCACTTCGTTCATCAGCACTTTCTTGAGAGACATTATCGCTTTCACATATTTCCTCTGCCGAGTAACTTGTTCATTTCTTTGCGAAGTCACATACAATTCCTCGATTTCAGTTTCTCATTCGCAAATTCACTTTGTATGATCCACCGTGAGTTTGAGGGAGGCTGTTAGATTATATGTGTTATCTCATAATATGTGTAGCGTATTACACATGTAACTTCTATGTACTTGCATATAAAGGAATTAATTCCTAAATGGAATACAAATATTCTCATTATTTCTTTCTCTAATTCTAATAGCTAGGAATAGTGATCGTGCAACCCCCAGTATGCATTTTGGATTTAAAAAAAAATATAGATGTACTTATAATGAAATATATTGATCTTTTGTATTTTGTAATGTATTATCTACTAGTCTAATCTAGTAACACTAAATTAGGGGAAGGTGAACATTACATTCAGCCCATGTTAAAAAAACAAAGACACTGCATCGTTTCCTGTGGGAGGAGTTTCAACTTTCAAGTCAGTCAGTTTTCCATGGATTTTTTACACACATAATCGAGAGAATGTTTCTTGCTTTCCTCCACCATAGAAGTCCATTTTGATGCCACAGAATGTGTACTCTGGTTGGCTTTTGTTTAATAAACGAATTTTAAAACCTTTCAACCCATGTTCTGATGTTTCATCCACAGAGATATATATTTAATTTATTCATAAATTAAAAGATGGAATTTAAAACAAACAAAGAATTTAAAACAACATGAATTTTCATTATGTTTTAGGAGTATCAATTAGTAGTCGTCAAGAAATAGAACAGTAAAAAAAGGTGTTGCAGTCAAACAATTTTGCAATCAATCATACATACATGTCATCTAAGCATATGAAATCACCTAATATTGTACTATAATGCCTGTAAATACAAATGATCCCAAAACAGTCAACAGTCATTGCATGTTTGTCAAGCTCTTTCTTTAATATTTTTGGCATCTTGTATAATAAAAATTAAAATGAATCCTCTTTGATGTTGTTTACTTGTTCATTAGCAAGTCCAATTTGTCTTAATCAAACAATTTGTCATCAATAGCGGCGGTCATGATCATGACCTAAACAAATAAAAAGCCATCCTATTGTAGAGAGAGACATGAGAAATCACAGATGATAATAAATCCAAGCCTTAACCAGACATGTATTCTTTATTGGCTTTCGATTTGAATACTCTGGTCGGCAAATTATAGAATTTATTCTTAAATATGTTTAAAATGTTAAAAGTTAGTCTACTATTAGAGATTGACCATGCCTAACTGGATCACATCTCTGAAAACAGTCATCTTTTTGAAACCTTACCTTCTTAAATGAACAAATATAGAAGATTAATTCAAGGTTGGTGATTTATATTTGACATGATATTTTTTTTCATCTTATTTAATGTAAATATATTATGTTTTAATGTATAATCGAAACTATGGATTGTGATTTAAGACTTTAAGTGCAATATAAACGAATGGTATATTTCATGATTTTAAGCTAGTAAAATTACAATTAAGCAATTCAATTCATTGCTTTACAAAATGTTCATGTTGCTTTGATTAATGTTTCTAGTTACTGTTTTTTTTTCTTGACATTTTATTGCTAAACAGAGCAGATTTATTTTAATTGATCATTGTAGGAGATCAAATTTGTCACAAAACAGAATAAGGAATAAGATTAGATAAGTGTGCGAATAAAACATGAATACATCTATTATGATTACAAATGATCCAAAAAGGAAAAGCCCAAAGGCCCAAATTATCCCGTCAGTTAAGCAGACCCATCTTCCTCGTCAGATTGGGCAGATGATATTGCCCGACCAGGTCAAGTCAGACTTTCACTCAGGTCAGATGTTTAATTCTTGGCCGACTAAAGACAGGCACATAGTATCGTCCGACCAAGTCAAGATGGCCGAGTACAAAAGGTCCGACCTGGAATATGAGCTGTTTAAACAATGATACCTGAACTAGAATACAAGTCGGCCATACATCCACCTCTGTAAAATAACGGTTAACCAAGGAAATATTCACTAACACAAGAAAATGACTAGATGTCAGAAAATCGATTGCAGTATAGCAATCCCTAGGTGACATGTGTGCACAGATCTAAAAGCCATGTGGAGATTCCCTCTTGTGGTACACTCATTCCACAAGGTCAAGCCTTCGGATCGTCGCGTTGAGGAGAAAGCACCAACATCTTCTCGGACCTACATCAAAAGCCCGGATCTACGTCGATATGGCCCAGGAGTGGAGGACTTGATTTCATCCCCCACAATCATATTTAAAAAATTATTAATTAAATCTTCTAATCTATATAATCAATAATAACCTCTCTTGAAAAATATATCCGATGTATCAAATTTGGATGGTCAGGATTAAGTCATTTGGAATGGACACCTAATTGATTAAATCATTAATTTTGAAAAAATCCATTTTTATTATGAGATTTATTGAGAGATTTGAGGGATTTGTTTTGTTATGATTTGATTGTATAAAATCTCGAGACTTTGAAATTTGGCTTTGCTTGTTTTGCATATTTGTATTCCGTAGAGGCTTTAACGGAGGTTGAGTGGGATAGTTATGAAGAGACTACAATGGAGGTTTATATGTAAATCTTAATGTATATGTAATTCTCAACTATATTAGTTAATGCTTTACTATTTTGTAGCCCTATAGATGTAGGCTTACACCCTTGTGGATGTAGACTTATATTGAATCGCATAAATCCGATTTCTTCTTGTTATTTATGTTTTCTTCGATGTCAATATTTGTTATATTTTCACTTTTGTTGTGCACAACAACCTCTAGGTGATTGGGATCCACTAATAAGAAATGGGGAGCACCCCAACTACTCGTCTAAATCAAATTCAAAGTGAAGAAAAATTAATGAGATCCATGATAAAGATGTTTATATAAAATCACAGACCAAAAAAAAAAAAACAAACTGATTTTGGAAAATTCTCTGTCTCAATTATATTTAGATTTAATTGAATATTATGGTCAACTGAGTAATCAATGTTCATCGTGACTACAAAACTTGGTTACCTCATCTGATAGATAGAGCCAATAAATAACATTTCCATAATATTTCATAAAGATTTGGAAATTATATGCAGACAATATGATTTTTCTCATATCAATTTGGTATATTTTCTTCTCTGTGTACTTTATTATAAATTTTTGGGTAGAAAAAACTATCACATGATTTGGTAAAACCAAAAAAGCCATGGAAATGGATCATGACCTCAAATTATGTTATTGCATTTATTCAGGGATGTAATTCAGATTGATTGAGTCGAGTTCAAGCTCAACCCAGATCTAACCCAAAATTAAAGAAAGTCATATCCAAATTCAACTCAACTTATCCCTCAAATCCGAGAAGCTTAACCCGAACCAAACTCATTGGGTTTGGTTTACATTTAGATTAGTTTCGGGTTTGATTCATGTTGTGTTGAGTCTAACTTGGACTCAAGTTGGGTCGAAGTTTACCTTCTAGAACATGTCATTTTATACAATTTTAAGGCTCTACTTGAATTGGAGTTCCACTCGAGTTTGTGTCGTCAAACACCGTCGGATGCAACCGTCGAAACAAATGAGAAAAACAGCTTCTGCGTTTGATGTTTAACCCTAATTTCCTTGAAATCTCTGTCACGTCAAAACCACGCTTTTGAAAAGCACCCTCGTTTATCCAACGCAGGCATTCTGGACCTCCTATCCAAACGGACACTAAAATATAGCAAGAGTCAACGCTTTGCCAAAAAAAAAAAATAGATGAATATTTTTATTTAAGGAATAAAAAGTTAAATTATAGAAGTGATAGATTCTATGTAAAAATAAATTAGACAATTTAAATTTTATCTAAAATAATAAAAAAAAACTAATATCTGATTTAGAACATTTATATTTACTATTTTATGCTTCGGATTCAAGTCACCAAGACCCGCACTCAAACTCAACTCCAATAAGGTTTGGGTTCAATTAATTAAATTGAATCCGAACGTTAATACTCCAACTGAAACCTACCCAAATATCGAATTGATTTGAGTTGGGCCAGATTTTCAATCCATCCGAGTCGCACAGTAGAGTGTATCTATATAAAGCTATTTTCATTTTTTCATTTTTAGAATGAAACAAACTTAATTATAGAAAATTATTTATTTTATACAAATTTATTTAAGTCATTGTGTGATAATTAATAGGACATGTCACATCTAAATCTATATCTAGGATACGACCTTTCAAATGCAGCCGGCTGCAAAATGGACAGTGACCTCTCAAATTATTTTATTTTATTTTATGTTTTTTAATGTTTTTTTTAATAGGACTATGACCTCTCAATTTGTCTTATGTCTCCTCCTCCGGTGGTCTTAATCGAGGGAACACCCATCAATTCATGGGCAGAATCAGGAATTAAAGCATGGGTCAAGGGGGTCACTAGAGATGTGAATAAGGTGACAAACAAACTAAATGAGTTGAGTTTTAACATGTTTAAGCTCTTCTCATTTTAGCTTGGTTTGGGCTCAGAATCGAGCTTAATTTTGTATTCAAACTCGGCTCATTTGTGTTATAAAAATCTCGGTTGAAATTCGGCTTAGCTCATTTGTAAAATCAGAAAACTAATCAATACATGGTTACGCTCGTGAGCTCGACTTCTTTAAGTTAAAATTTTGTGTTCAACCCCTAATTAAAAACCCTAAAATGAAGAAGAACATTAAACTCATTTAGCCTCGTAAGCTCGATTCGACTCGTTTTAATCGAGTTTAAAAATTATTCAAACTCAGCTCAATTGTCTAATTGAACAGACTCGAATGAGCTCCAACCGAGCTAAGCCGAATCCGAGCAGCTCAGCTCATTTACAGAATGCATGACAATGTAGAAACGGAAACCAAATGAGTTAAACAACTAAAAAAAGATAGAATCAGATAAGCACCTAAAAATGTAACTGCTAATGGGGGGTGTTTTCAAGGACATTAACAAAAGAAATACCTGTTTTTAAAAAAACAACAAAAAATACTTGAAAATAATTTCTCTATTATTTATTAATTTTTCTTTTGACTAATTTAATTGTTTGTATGATATTTTTTTTGTGAGAACTGAAAATGATCATAATTTCAAGGATTATACTAACCATTGTTCAAAAGTACTATGAACCTAACAAATTTATCATTTTAAACAACAAAGATAGGTCCAGATTATAATCTTTATACATAAATTATTATGTGATTTGATCACGTAGTGCATCTGCATGAGATTACATGTTTTCTTTTTTAACTTTTTTTCAGACATGGTGATGAGTCATTATATCATTATATCATATTATCATGTGTTTTGCTTGGGAGGGGCCCGGGCCCAGCCCGTTCCCTTTAGGTCCGCCCCTGCATCAATTAAAAATGGAAATGATACGTCCAACCTTCATTACATTATACGCTCTTCAAATAAAATGCATACTATTATATGAAATTAAGTATATACTGAGATACATTAGAATATTTTTTTAAGTTATAAAAGTTTTAAAAAAATTTACGTCATACTCTATGATAAAACCCATATAATATGATAGTGTAGTATATATCATGTTGTCATAGTGTATGGGGCTGCAAAATGGGCTGTAAGACAGATTAAGTGTATCAACATTGAAAATAATTCTTCAATCAAGCAAATTATCAGATGCATCAATCCAACATTTTATAAATTACAAGTATCTTCTAATGTGATTCGGGTATTATTTAAAGTTGTCAAACATATGTAAAATTTTATTCTAGCATGGGCCGCATATAGTGTTGATTGGGCCGGTTTTTAGGATAATGTTACGTAGAACCCATTTTTCAGTTCCAATCTCAGTCTATATATGTTTTGAATTTTTTAAAAATAGTATATTTAATCTAATGAGGTACGTTTTTTATAAAAAATGAAACATATACACTAATAAATTGCACAGATGCATTTATGAAAAATGTTAAAAAAATTTATCGATGCATATATCTCATTAATATGAGTATATATATTTCGTTAATTTTTTATCAACGAATATAGGACTTGAATTAAGGCTGGAAAAAAAATAAGTGTAGCAATATTCTTTTTTTATTTTATGTAATATATATCATAATTATTGTATTACAAAAAAAATATATCAAATCCACCATATTGTCTATGAAGGCAATTCACTTTTTATCTATTTTGAGATTAACTTGTTTAACTTGATATCAAAAAAATATCAAATTTTACTTATTATTTTAAATCAAATATAAAGTTTTTTTCATTGACTTGGGATTGTCCTAAAAGAGTAATGGGCACTGGTATAACATACAACGTTAAAAAAATATAAATAGATATACATTCAATTCATTCAAATATATATATTTTTATTTTAATAAAGATTTGTACTTCAAACACCTTGAACAAATGCAAAAACTTTAAAAACTGGAAAGTTAACTACATGAATTTATGATTGTCACTTATATTTTCCTCTATTAAATATTGATAATTCTATGAGAGTTGATAAAGATCTACTTGACAAACAACCTAAATATGCGTACAAATAAATGATAAAAATAGAAAAATTAAATGTTTAAAGAAAATGGTTGAAAACTACATCAAATATAAAATTACACAATCACTAGTCAATCGGTTATTTTCACCCTGATATCCTTCACACTAGTGCAAAAAAAAACCTGAATCTTTAATGAAATCGAGAATATTTTTTAATTAAATGTTATCAAAGTGTTAGTATTTTTTTTCCAATTCAACCCACTCTGAAGTCAGGGATCCATCCCTGCATTCTAACTTTGTCAATTTCTAACAATCAAAGGTTATCCAGAAGCACAACATCAATGTCCTACCTAGATAGTTCCTGTTTATCTTTATCTCCATCATATTATAATGGATCAAGAAATAGAGATACTTTTCAACAATGCATGTTAAATACATATATTTTAATCATTCTTGTATTTATGCCATGTATGATTAAAGCTCTTTTTTCCAACATATATCACATGACAGCATTTCATAACATTGCATGGAAATTGATTTTTTTAATATTACATCAACACCACCACCACCTAACATACAGAGAAAATCAGAAACTAGCTGTAAGTGAAACCCTTCACGTAAAGTATAGATAGAAAAGAAAGTGATTCGGTTGAGGTGGTGTCATGAGTCATCATTAATCAGTGGTCCTGTCCTTGTTTAATAAATATATATACACACATACCTACAGAGCAGACTAGAAGCCAAAAATTTTCAAAGATCCTCTTATGAAAAATGAGACTTCATGGAAAGCCGTACTTTGCTTTTTGTGTTCTCAATCGACTTCAAGAGGACTGTGGATGGACCTAATCACGTGTATTATTGTTTAAAATAATATAAAATGAGAGGGGACAAGATGAGGATCAGCAGGTGAAAAGAGTGAGAGAGAGAGAGATTGTCACGGCAAGTTCTTCTTTTTAAGCCTCGGGCGTACGTGTGACTGATGCTTGTAAGGATAATTATCATTATAAATTAGATTTACAAGCAATGCTTTTTTCTCTTTCTTTTCTGTTGTTTGCTACATTATTCTAGGTAAAACCATTGGACGATTAAAAAAGTTTTTTTTTAATAGATGGTATGTATGTACACAAGTTATACAAGATAGTGGCCTACGCGTTCCTAAAACGATGGGAGCATTAAAAGAATCATTACAAAAAACATAATTAATTTCTTTGGTTTTTAAAAGTTTCTCTGTATGTAGATCTTCATGAAGTCCAACTTAAACATCATTTCACTCAGATTAATATCTAAATTAGAAAAAAAATACACATAATATGCATTCCATTAAAAAAAATTTGTATTGACGAATATTTCACTAAAAGAACTTTATATTTGATTTTTAAAAATTTAAACCTTTTTAGAGATTGAAAAAACTAAAGTATCCCTCACATTCCGAAAAAGAACACAAATAAATAATAACTTATAAAAGTGTAGGGTCCCATGTGAAGCTGACCACTGACCATGCAATGCAAAAACAAGGGGTGCAACGTCCAATCTCTACTCGCACCCATTGATTAGGTGAAGAAAACAATTGAAAAAGTGGATCCACCATATATCCACATTTCTTCAATATTCGTTTATATGTCCCACATGGTTTGTATTGTTGACCAGGGAACCACACTGAGACAGAAATCAAAAGCCAAAATTTCCTCCTTGTTCGTTGTTATATGCATTAAATTCTTAATAATAATATAATATGAAGACCATGGAAGCTATTCATAGCTTTTTGTACATACAAACACTTTTACATTCATTTATGTAGATATTTTGTCATCTAAGATGCATTATATTTCTACTTATTTGTGGTTTGATTTCACCCTATTTTTTTGTCTTTATTTTGAATCCAATGGAACATATAATTAATTAATTTCAAGAATATCACTAATCACACATTGGATTGGATTTTTATACTTATTCAACCGTCTAATAATAGAATTACAAATTTACAATCCACCTTAAATTTGCATAAACTCAAATGGCCCAAAGGGGCAAATTGATAAATTTGGTAGATAGCACGCTCATGGTATTGTAAGTTTTTATATTATACTGTAAGCTAGTGTGCTATATGAGATTGTCTGATACGAGTCACATTATTGTAAGTATAGGATTAATCCTGATCTAAGACAATTCATATGTGTCTTGCAATAAACTCTTCTTTCTCAAGTTCCTCTCTTTCAAGATCTTCATTTTCTGCTCCTTGAGAGCTCTGGTTCATAATAGAGGAAATGGACATATTAAAACTCCCCAAGAAAAAAGAGATTTATTTTCAATCTCAAAGAAAAAATTAATATTTACTAATTTCAATAACAAATATGATGAAAAAAAAACCAATCAAACCACGCTGGAATTGACCCACAAAGTATATTAAAACTATAAGAAGTTCCGCTCAGAGCCAATTGATTTTGAGCGTTATTACACAATCTTTGTTTAGTCTCATATGCATAGATAGTTCAATGTATTTACATCAACAAAGTATATATATCGTTAATTTTTTTTAATTTTTATAAATGAGTCCATAATTTATTAAAGAATATATGTTATTTTTTACAAAAACATGCATATATCTCTTTAGATAATGTATGCTATTTTAATAAAAAAAAAACAAGCGCGGATTAATTTGAGGCTAGAAAAAGGCTATACGTAACATTATTTATTTTATAAAAAAAAATTCATAGTAGTTACCATCAACCCAGATTTTTAATGATAAAAGTCATTTAGTTTACTTTAATGGGTAAAAAAAAACTAAAAAAATTAAAGTTTTAAAACAAATGTTTGGATTATCTAGAAAATGGATTTTACAAAAACATAATTACTTTGACAATTGATTCCAAACACAATATAAACTCACCATTTTTCAGGAAATTGAAATGTCTCTAGACACCATTGCAACATTCCATTAAAATACATATTATATCAAATGAAATAAATACTAAGGTACAATTCCACATGTTTTCTTAAATAATTAATTTTTTTATCTATATAGTAAATATGAAATGACCCCCCATAAATTATGATAGTGTGGTATACTGTATTGCGTTATCATAGTGCATGAGGATATAAATAGAATTGTATGTAAAATGAATTGACTGAGTCATCCCTTTTTAAATATACTATGCCTTCAAGAATAATAAAAGCATATGTCGACCACCATTAAAGAAAAAGCTGTAGGGGAGACGTGGAAAGAGGACAGGTTCGAGAAATAGAGGGTGACATCAAATGAAAATGTGGGGGCAGAGGTGAGAAGATTTTTTCTTTTCTTTTCTTTTCCATCTAAAAAGAACATGTTCAGTTGAACTTTACAGCTGCTGATCAGTGAACTTATATATAGGTCAAACTATTCAATTTTAATTAATTACATATAATATATATATAACAAGTACAGGTCTTTGAGGTCTTTTTCGGATTAGGAATTCAATAATTGTGGACGGTTGATTTGAAACGCAAGAGAAATGCCTTTGACAATAGAAAATTAAACCAAACCAAAAGAAAAGTTTTTTTATTTTTTAATAATTATTGCATTGCCTGGAAGGAACATGTATGGTTTGAATGAAAATAAAATAAGTTTTTGAGCTTAAACGTGATTGGTGGTGTGTGGAAGTGAGGGGATCTTGTAAAAGCATTATTTCGTCTCTACCTGGAGGGGTATACATAATTTGTGTTCATAGAAGACAATGGAAGTTTGAAAAGCATAAACCCATTGACATATATACATGAAGATCCTGGCTGTTATCACAACCATGTAGTTATATATATTATCTTCTTCAACAATGTTATAATACCAAGCAAAAAAAAAAGAAAAAAAAAACATATGTTATAATTAGAATTTCTTATGTAATAAAACCATTTATGGCTGTCAAAAGGATGACAAGTTTTATTATCAAGTCTTGAGTTAGCAATGACCCCTTCCTTGCACGTGCCCTTAATTTCCTCAGTATCAAATCTCAGTCAACTATGGGATTTTTTTCCTTCACTCACCAAATCTCTATTGAAACTTTCCCTCTCTACTTTACATATAGTATTATTATATATATCTTGATATTCATTCATTTGTTAAATGAATACATGAAGTATTGTCAAAGATTCTATGGAGGTGGTTCAGCTCAAGATGGGAGAAATATATAGAGTTCAATTATTTAAGAAAGTGTTCCCTCTCTTCACCTGTACCTGTAGTTGAAGTTATAGGGACTTCAATAAATTTTGAATATGTTCTCTCTACACCATTTTTGGTCCAAGATGTCGTCTCTTCTATGTCACCCACTTTTGTTAGTCCTATTTTAAATAAAAAAATGTTGATATTTTTTTAGTTTTTACTGAAGCAACTATGGATCGTAAGATTCAGTCTTTGAAAAACAACGACATGAAAACAAACCAAACAAATCACAATAAAAACACATTTACATGGCTCAACAACTTGATTGGAAGAAAAATCAATTCACTGTTCCAAGTAATTGGATACACAGAAAGACCACTACTGTCAAAAATTGTCTTAGTTTCTATATTCATCAGTGTCCATTTCTCTCAAAACAATCACATGTGTCTGTTCCTTAAATTATTCTTTATTAAACTTGATGGAGGATGAGTTAAACAAATAACTTTAATAAAACCATCCTTACAAAATTTTCTGGTCGCCGGCAACATTTATGTTACATGGTCTCATTTCCTCATAATCTCTAGGTGAGGTTGCATTCGGTTGGGTCTTCTGCCCCTCTACAACTAGGATGTAAAACATCTCACAATAAATTACATAAAAATATATAAAATACTATTGCACTTATAGTTTTAAAATAACATTAATGGAGGAGTTCAATTTTAATTCCAGTTCTTCCAAGTGACTTTTACACACACAATGGGGAGGATGTTTTGCTTTCTTCGTCCACCCTAGAAGTCCTAGTTGATGCCACAAAATGTGTCTTTTGGTTTGGCTTTTGTTGAATAAACATATTTTAAAACAAGTGAACCCATGTTCTGATGTTTCATCCACAGATATATTCTCCTCATGGACTAACAGAGGGAAGAAAAAAAAAAGAATTAAAAAAAAGGATATGTTATTAGAGTATTAAATAAAAGAGAAGGAATGGGCAAAAAAAATTTTAGTATTAAATAAAAGAGAAGGAATAGAACAATTTTTTTAAAAAAAAAAAAACTTTTTCTCATATCAATCACACACCTAGTATATCCACTTTGTTTCTGATTTTATCAAATGAAAATAATTACACAGTTAATCCCAAAAACTCATAATCAGGATTATGTTGTTTGAATAGTTCACTGTGTGATGTTACATGGTATGTGCATATCAGTTGGATTTAATGAACCATACAACTCAGAATTGGTTAACCATATATATATTAACAAAATTTACTTTATATGATTAAAGATCGCAAATTTGTTTGAGTCCTACGACATGTTTCCTAGCTACAAATTTTTGAGGTATTATAAACCAACTTCATGACTTTTTATTTACAAAAAAAAAAAGCCATTTATGAATTAATAACTTCAAAGATTCACAATGTGAAAGCCCCTACCCTACTTTGCCAGTATATATATTATGCAATTGATCCCAAAACGGTCAACAGTCAATGAATGTTTGTCAAGCCCTGTCTTTAATATGATAAAATCTTTGGCATCTTATATTTTGTGTATATATATTATTAATTCTCATTGATGTTGATTTTTGGTCCATCAAAAAATCAAACCATTTGTCATCAATAGTGGTGGCCGGTCGTGATCATGATTCATGACCAAACAAAATATAGGCCATCTCATTGTAGAGAAAACATGAGAAATCACTTATGACATAACTCTAAACCTAACTAAGATGTATATTGTTTAAAAACTATTCTAATTTAATTTGCATACGGGTAAGTAATTTTTTTATTAAACATATACTTAACAAGTGAGAATGTCCCGAGACAATAAAGATTGGCCATACCTGAAGGTATTCCATCTCAAAAGACAATCACATGTATGAAAGTATGTTAAATGGAATAATAGATATTACAAGATTTCTTGCATTCTAGCATAAGAAGATTTATTCTCAAAGTCCTTGTGGGATTTTGAATGGTATTTTATATTTAGTTTCACTTCCTTGTCATGCTAAAATGTAATTGAGAGATTAATTTTCAATAGAGACGGCTGTACAGGGAGAAAATGGCGACTGTGATGGTGAGAGAGATTGAAAAAAAGCATTCAATTACTAGTTGATAATGAATCTATTCCTCCTCTTTTCTATGGATGTTGGCAAATTTTTTGCTTAATTTGGATTCGTTTTGATCACTTTTCAAGTGCTAAGATCAATCATACAGGTGGTGTCACTGCTTCACCAATAAATTAAGTACTTTAATTCAAGAGTTGTGATATATATTTAATATGAGTTTAATTATTTTCACGTATCTCATTTAATGTAAATATATTATGTTATAACTTATAATATAATAAAAAACTTTCAATCATCTAAGTACAATATAAACAAATATCAAGTAATTATCATGATTTGAAGCTAAATTAGATTGGATTTAAACAATTTGATGCACAAAATATGATATTCATATTTCTTTGGTTAACTTTCTGGTAACTGTTTTCCCTTGGATTAGGATATTTTATTGCTAAGCAGATAAAATTTTATTTAAATTGGAAAAAATCATATTTAAAAAATTAGTAATTAAACCTCATAATCAATATAAACTATAATACCATTTAGGTGGGGGCACCCCCAATCACTCGTCTCTAAACCAACCCACTTGTTAAGTGAACATGAATTATTACGATCCATTAATTGATGAAGATGTTTTTAGAAGATTCAAAGTCTAAAGTATTTTTAGATATAATTGAATGGTATATGGTCATCTGAGTTATCAATATTCAGTTGTCTAGAAAATTTGGTTAGCTCATCTGACAGAACCATTAAAGAAACAATTCAATATATTTCACAAAGATTGGAAAATTACATCGACTAATATTTTGACAAGTCATACAATTTTCCTTGCATGACTTTGATATATCTTCTTCTCTGTGTACTTTATTATAAATTTTAATTTAGGTGGGAAAAACTAACAAATGATTTGGCAACACCAAAAAAAGCTACTGAAATGGATATCCATATATAAAGCAATTTCCATTATTTTCACAATGAAACATAATTAACAATAGAAAAAAAAATTATGTAAATTTATATTGGTTTATTTTATATTTATATTAAACATATGATGATTAATAGGGTATGTCACACACCTAAAGGTCCATGTGTACATTACAGGCCCTGCAATGAAAAATAATCCCCATATTAATATGAAAATTACTAATATGGAAATATAAAATATATTTCAATTAATAAATAGTTTATCATGTTTCATTTTGATAAATTCAAGGGCTTAATTTTTTTTGTGGGTCCAATAGTGTGGATTATTTTACAAAATCAACACATGATGTTGTGTGATGTGAAAATAAATATTGGTAATTTGTAAGAGAAGTATTCTAATTAATAAGTTTCCTCTCTCCCCCAATTGGAGTGTTCCTAATTATCCATTTAGTGGAGTTTATAACTTTGCTTTTTATTTATCTCAAATAGAATCAGAGAAAGACTTTATTTAATTTGCATATTAGATCCAATATTTTTCTTCTACCAATCTAATTCTCTCCATGTGTACATAAATGAAAATTCGAACAAAAGTTGGATAACAAACAACAATCTCATCATCTCATATATTTTCTATATATATTATAGTGAATTACATGTTAATTTTATCATAACATTGTTTTGAAAATAAAATGTTCCTAGTCTCCTAGAGCAAATTAAGTCATCATATATCATGCATAATCTTTCTTTTTTTAAAAATTCTTGTTTCTCTAAGATAGAGGTAGGGACTGTGAGAGTAAAATTATGACATATCAGATATCACATCATCTATCATGATCTAATTTTTATTTTTATTTGTTTATTCTCATTGATGATGTTAATCTTCATGTTTTTACTTTTATTGATAATAAATATATTATCAATTTTGATAATTTCTTCATATTTGCTAATTAAGTGACATGCATGATATATATTTGTCTTTGTTTACATTTTACTAACAAAATATAGGCATGACCAATATTTACAAATTGTCAACTTAAAACATAAATAAATAAATAAATTATCTTTCCATAGTTTTCCCTGCCACCTCTCCAAAGCTTGTTAGATGTGACACTTTACCATCCGTTAAAAACATTGTCACTCCTCAAAATTCTCAATTCAAAGGCTACCTGTTTTTGACTTGACAAAAAAACTGTTGCATCAAGCAACCAAAATACTTGGTGTGAACAAAATTAGTAATAATATTTGACAGGCTCAGAGCATCTTCAATGGACATGTTAATTCACTAGTTAGTGTCATATTTTTATAAAAGACGTAAAAATGGTGCTCCAATGGAAGTGTTAAGGGTGTGTTAAATGTGGGTCTCACATGTCATATGTTAGTTTTCATGTTAATTCTAGCTAGTGCTTTAGCCAACCAAATGTGAGTCCCACCATTCAAAATATTCAAAAAAATATTATTTTGGATGGGTGGTGAGCTTTGAGTGGGTGGAGAGATGGATCCACTATTGTTTTAATTAGTTATTTAGCTAGTCCATTAGAGCTACAACCACCAACTAAATGAGGATGTAGTAAATGATGGTCTAGTTGATGGATA
Organism: Acorus calamus; assembly: GCA_030737845.1. Taxonomy (NCBI): domain Eukaryota; kingdom Viridiplantae; phylum Streptophyta; class Magnoliopsida; order Acorales; family Acoraceae; genus Acorus; species Acorus calamus. The sequence continues at coordinate 7,880,794 of CM060860.1, forward strand.
AAGTGCTGACATGTCACTTTAACATCTTAGTTATTAACATGTCCATTGGAGATGCTCTCAGTCTTGACTGTTTTGTTCAATTGCTGCTACTATTTGACCCCTACAAACCCTCCTCTCTCTCTCTCTCTCTTATTTTATTTTATACTTTGTGTTGAAAATTATATGGTTTGAATTTTTTAGTATTTAAAAACAAATAAATTATTTATTATTATTAATGAATAATATCATAATACAAAGAAGACGTGCAAAGAACGAAATTCACATTGTCGTAACCACCGATTCAGGTTGTCATGCCACGTCACCCAAACCCACGTGGCACTTTCGCGGCGGTCCGATCCGTGAAGACCGATTGGATCCCAAAACCGGGTCCAGCAGCCCTGGTCAATCGGATTGGGTGGGTCCCACATTTGAATCTGTGTGGGGTGCGCGTAAAATAAAATTCGCACGTGGAACCCGCCGACCCAATCGGAAGGCGGTGAGTCCGACCTGACTTTGACTCTCTCAATCCGTCTTTTGTCTCTTCCTCCGGTGTCTTTAAGCTTATTCTCAATCCCCCCCCCTTTTGGTTAAATAAAAATGCAAAAGCAAATCAATGGAAAATAATTATTGTTAATTATTATTGTAGTAATAAATAATTTATGCGATATAAGCAAATTGACATGGGGCTTCACCTTGTAAGTTGTAAGCAAACGTTGAAATTTGGGTTTTTAGGGGACTTGATCTAGTCAATTTCGATCTACTGAGTTTTAATGGATCTGTTCACATAATGTAATCTTCACAAAAGTTTTGAGATTCTTTTATACGATTGTAATGGAAAGAAATAAACTAATCTAATAACCTAAAAGTTAATTAACAGAAAAAAAAAATCTAAAAGCCAACTGATTTGGTAAAACAGAAAAAGAGAATCCATTACAAAAGTGATGGCAATTATCATAAAGTGATACAATAACACGTCATCTTTTTATTGATTCACAGTCACCAAATTTTTTAATTTTTAGATACTACATAAGAACGTATAATCCATTCTTTGAAAAATATGGATACATGAACCTTTGAAATGTAGACATAAATCTATTTCAGACCCAAAATAAATATAAAATCATTATTGATTTGAACAACACCAAATAAAAAACACATCCTAAGAAAAAAAAGGCTACAAGCGATAAAAAGATAATTTTTCATCACACATGCAACTCTTAATGCAGAATGCTACGTTTTTGTTAGAAGTGTATGCTTCATGTAATAAATATAAACTTTAAAAAAAAATATTATTATTAAGAAATCAATTATTAAACCTCTGTTTATTTCAAGAATAAGATAGTAAATAAGGTGATGATAAGTTTAATCTTCAAATAAACATATTCATTAGTACGAATAAATTATTATAATTACGTCCAGATAAGTTAGAATAAACATTGATAACTATGATTGCGATGAAGATATAATTTATTCATATTTATCTATCCAACTTTATAACATATATAAAAGATAAAAACCTTAACAATAAAAAAAAATTTCTTTGTATCCTTGTATAACTATTCGATATTCTAATAAAGCGGAGTAAAAAATAAATAAATAGCCCATGGTGCGTGTTTGAATAGAGAATTAAGTTATTTTGAAGTTTGTGATTATTTTAATATAAATAAGGAGTAAGTGATTTTTTATCTGGTTGTATTTTTAATTATTAGGAAATATAATAATAAAATTATTATTGTTTGGTTAACTATATATAAATTATGAGTAAAATGTGAATTAGGTGTTAATAAAGATTTATAAAGGATGAAAAAATAATTTGATCTATAGCCCCCGATTTACAAATGATGATAACAGTTGATTTAACAGTGCGACCCACACATTCAAACAGATATGACATAATGTCAGGAGATAACAGTAATAATTATATAATTTTATACCAGTTAATTCTGACACATATTCTTATTTATTCTACTATTTTAAACACCAATTATATCACTGTTTCACTTTATCTCGTTTATCTCATCCCAAATCGCCAACCAAACATGGACTCAAGTGTATAACGGAATATGGTTGGAATTATTCCATCCCCCGCGAAACAAAAGGAAGCACAGGAGACTAATAAGAAAGTCGAAGGAAGCAACGTAGCCGACGTCCCCGCCTCTGATTGACCGCCAACTGTCAACTGACGCACCGTCTTACGTCACCTACTCCTGCTCAATCGTATCTATATTAAACAAATGAAAACAATAAAAAGTCTTCGTCTTCGTCTCCGTCTCCTACTACACAATCTCTTTATATAGGAACCCAAGTTGCACCCGTAAAAAGACTTCAGACCCCCTTCGCATTCAATCTCTACAGTGCAATCTCCCAATACCCAATTCCAATACTGAACCCAAATCAAAGATTTGATCTTTTTATGGACAGAGGTTTGGGTGTTTTTGCTGGTGGTGGTGGTGGTGGCGGCGGAGGACTTACTTTGGACACCGACTCTGTTGGGTTGCTTCTCACGAAGCCGACGTTCATCAACTCCTTCTTGAAATCCAACCGTCTCAAGCGCGGATTCATGGAATCCGGCGACTTCCCCAAACTTGACGAGAAGCGGACGGCGACCATGGTCGACGAGGTTGATTTCTTCTCGTCGGACAAAACAGGGGTTCTTGAGTTTAAGAACCCACACGTCAAGGAAGAAGAGTTTGATGTTAATGTGAGAATGAAAACAGTGTGTGTTTGTTTTCAAGTTTTGTTTCTGAAATTTAGATTTTGATTGGTTTGTCTTTGCGTTTAGACTGGATTGCACTTGTTGACGGCGGGGAACACCGGGAGCGATCAATCTACGGTCGACGACGGGAGCTCACCAAATGAAGGGAAGAATGAGGTGGGTCAGAGAGAGATTGATTTGTAGAACAGAAGAGGGTCTATGTTTATCGATTATGTTGATATTTTTTTTTGGTTGGGTTTGATCAGTTGTCGACGTTGCAAGAAGAGCTGAATCGAATGAACGAGGAGAACCGGCGCCTGAAAGAGCTGCTCGGGCAGATCACTGGACACTATAACGCTCTCCATATGCAGTTGGTGTCGTTAACGCAGCAGAGGAACCAGAGGACTAATGAGGTCTGACACGCTCTGTTCATTCATGCATGTCATGTATTCGATTCAATGTTGTGTTTTTAATGCCCAATTGAGACATATTTTATAATGATTCAGGTGGTGGTCGCCGGAGATAAAATGGATTCTGATAAACACGAGGCGGGGATCGTCCCCAGGCAATTCATGGACTTGGGTCCGTCGTCCGCCGCCACCGTGGCCGAGTCTGACGAGCCATCGCAGTCTTCGGGCGGTGGTGGGAAGAGCGAAGGCCGGTCCGGGACTCCGAACCAGAGCGCGGAAGCAGCGTCCGCGGAGCAGCGGAGCAAGAACGGCAACGATGGAAGCCCGGACCGGGGGGACTCGCAGGGGTGGACCCCTGGCAAGGGGCAGCTCTCTTCATCCGCGGTCGCCGCCACCACAGACGTCTCCAAGTCCGTTGACCAGTCTTCCTCGTCCGCCGCGGTGGCCGCCGAGGCCACCATGAGGAAGGCCCGTGTCTCCGTCCGCGCCCGCTCTGAAGCTCCCATGGTAACAATTTACTCTACAGTTCGTCTAGTCTTGAGATGTCAAACTGATTTTGCTGGTTTGAAAAATTGAATTCAAAATGTTATTTTTTAACGTCCATCCACTAAAAGTCAATAAAAAAAAACCACTTTTGAGAGTTTGGGGGATTCAATTTGAAATCAATTGTCAAACTGTGTTGCTTTGAGATCTTCAATTTCAAATTAAATTTATTTTCATGTATTTGAAAGTCAATTAAAACACTGTCTGAGCCATAGGGTTCAATTTGAAACCAATTGTCACAAAACTCCTTCTATTTAAAATAAATTGTCAAAACTGTTTTCAAATAATCGATTTCAAAAGTGAATTTTCTCTTGATGCATTGAAAGTCGACAAAAATTGGATTCAAGTGTCCAACTGATGCTGATCCTAATCTCGATGCGCAGATCACCGATGGATGCCAATGGCGCAAATACGGGCAAAAGATGGCGAAGGGAAACCCGTGCCCCCGCGCATACTACCGGTGCACAATGGCATCAGGCTGCCCGGTGCGCAAGCAAGTGCAGAGGTGCGCGGAGGACCGGTCGGTGTTAATCACCACCTACGAGGGCAACCACAACCACCCCCTCCCCCCGGCCGCCATGGCCATGGCCTCCACCACCTCCTCCGCCGCGTGCATGCTCCTCTCTGGCTCCATGCCCAGCGCAGACGGTGTCGGCAACCCCGCCATGATGAACCCCAGCTTCCTCGCGCGCACACTACTTCCCTGCTCGACGAGCATGGCCACCATATCGGCCTCCGCGCCGTTCCCGACCGTCACTTTAGACCTTACCCACTCTCCGGCGAACCCCCTACAGTTCCAGAGGCCACCAGCGCCGCCGCAGCTGCCGACAAACCAGTTCCAATTGTCATACGGCGCGCAAGCGCAGCAAACAATGCCCCCGCCGCCGCCGCCGCCGCCGCCGCCGCCGCCGCAGATATTTGGGCAGGCGTTGTACAGCAACCAGTCCAAGTTCTCGGGCTTGCAAATGTCTTCCGAAGCGGCGCAGGCTCAGGCGCAGGCGCCGGCTTCGCTGGCGGACACAGTCAGCTTGGCTACGGCGGCGATCACTTCCGACCCAAACTTCACTGCTGCCCTCGCCGCCGCCATTACCTCCATCATCAGCGGAGGTGGAGCGCAACTCAACAACAACAATGATAGCAGTAACAATAATGGGAGCAAAAATGGGAATTCCAGCTTCTCTACAGGTTGATAACATTTTTTTTACATAAAAAAAAATGAATTATTATTCATTTGTTTTTTTGTTTTGTTTTTGGGGAAGGTTATACTTGTTAGAATTCTTATTTTTTTGGCGAGGGGATTCTTATTTGTTTATGGAATAAAAAAAAAGGGTTACTTTCAAAGAAAATAAGAAAAGATGAATGAATGGAATGGAATGGATGTTTGAAAAAAGATTGGAGAAGACGACGACGACAACGGTTCAGACACATAAACCACCGGAGTCAGATGAAGATGGTGGAGAGGCATTGAAATGGTTGCGTTGCGTCCCAGTTTCAAATGATGGTGATGTTGCGTAGAGTTTGGTCTCTCTTATTATATAAAAAAAATGGAGGAGAAATACTTCGTCATATAGTTTTCTGAAGTTTGTGTAATGTTCTTTGTTTTTTTTTTTTTTTCTTTTTTTAAGGACGGCCATCTTTTTTTGGTTGGTGTAAGAGTATATCTTGATAATAATAAATAATTTTTAAAAAAAATTTCATAATTTTTTTTTTTTTTTTAGTAGAAATGCCCGTATATGGACAAGGCTAACCATGCCCAATACAGGGTTTAAAGGCCATTAGAAGATCATCTAGGTCAAGCCCACCACAACCAGCCAACTATGGTTGAAAACATTATTTTTTCTTTTCTTGACATCACCAAGAATGGAACCCGGAAACATTATTTTTTCTTTCTTGACATCACCAAGAATGGAACCCGGAAAACCTAAAGCCGTTGGGGACTTTTTTTCCCATGATTTGATTTTGTTTACATTATCTATAGATTGATGAAATGAAATCATATATCAGCACCTGAAAATTGTTTACTTATCCGACCTTTTGAGGTGTCGTGCAAAACTTGAGTTTAAAACACTCTCACACACTCTCTCTCTCTCTCTGGGGATAAAAACTTAGTTGACTGATAATAATATAACATCTAAATGATAATCAACGATGCCACGTATTGCTTTTGATCATTCAAAACCTAGTGATAAAAAAGAAAAGAAAAGAAAAAAATTATCATTTTTTCTCCGCTACTGTGACTTGATAGGAAAGGTGGAAAAAAAAATTTTCTTTCCATAAGTGAAACTTTGTGAGAGAGTAGTGGAAAATGAATTTTATTAAACTTTTTTTAAAAAAAAAAAAGTGGTAGGCATTTATGTCCTTGATTATACCCAAAGAAATTAAATATCAAAACTGTAGACTAAAAGTAATCAAAAGGCCCGCAGGCAAACAAAAAGCAATAAAAATAAAAAGAGACTCACTTTTATTATACCTATACTACATGTACAGACACCATGAAAATTGTTGAAAAAAAATATATTTTATTTTTTATTATTTTTCCTTTGACTCAAATTCCATCTTTTTTTCAAATTCCTTTTCAAATTTGTGCAAAAAAAACCCCTAAATTAGATTTGTAATCTTAGGAACCAATTTAAATAAGGAAGAGTGGGTTTGACCAAGTAGTACTCAAAGGCGAGGATATATAATTTTCTTTATTTTGATTCAAATTTGTGGGTTTTGAGATATATTATATGGATATCTATTTAAGTGATCCATTTAGATATTTAGGATCCATTTAGAGTTTTTTCAACCTATGACGTTACAAAATTCAATGCATTATATGTTTTTTAATTCTAAAATGTTGATTTTAATTGCATGTAATTATGTATTCATTTCTTTCTATAAAAGCAATCTTCTCTTTCAGATTTTGGATATTAGATGAAAGATAACAAAATAATCTTATTCTTTGTTTTTACAAAATATCCTCCTCTTTTTTGGATTCCTTTTGGGTTTTCTTCATCTTCCTCCATGAGCTCGGATCTAGTTCGGGGCCTATCTTAACTCAGACAAAGAGAAGCAAACATCATTGAAATCCTGCGTAGGGATGTATTCATTTTAAAGATAATATCTTCCATGTGCCTCTCAACCAGGAGATTTCAACATTTTTCTCTCAATCTTATTATTTTTTTATATTATATGGGTTCTTCAAAGATAACATCTTCCATGTGCCTCTCAACCGCGAATGGGCCCGGGCCAGGCTTTCGGGCCTCGGGCCTATTGAAAACCCCTACACAAGATTTCAACCATTTTCACTGAGATACAATATTTTTTATGATTTATGAAACTATTTATAACATACACTATATGGTATGTCCAATGCCGACCATGGAAAATATTTCTTGGCCAAAGGTGTGGTAGAGACTGACTCTCCCCTGTGCTAAAATGCTTGCTTTGGAGGTTGCTCTAGGATGGGCTGCCAGCCACAACAACCCTCACTTGTCTGGCACCCATGTTGATCTCTTTTTCTTAGGGAATCCATGTTTTTTTTTTTTTGGTACATTCTTTTTTTTTTTTTTTTGAGGGAAATGGTTTTTTTGGTACATTCTTAGGGAACCCATGTTGATCTCGAGTCCTTTAAAGTTGATTATATAAGAAGAATTATGCCTCTATAGAGATTCTTTAGTCACTAGAACAACTTAATGGTTATATGCATCAGTGGGTCGTACCCAGGAATCTACAGTGCATTGGATCACACATTGATCATCAATTGAGGAACGCTTGTGTATCAAAGGTTCCCTGACACATGGTCGTTGACATGGACAGATTTGCCTCAGAATCTAAAAACAATCGACATGTAATACATGTTGGGATTTCAATAAAACCCTAAAACCCAATATCTCATGCGGATTGATGAAGAAAAGAAAAAAATATTGAATTCCTCTCTCTTTTACTTTCTCTCACACAATGATGGGATGGATATGCGAAGAGAATTAGATTTGAAGTGAAGACCTCAACCATTTATATAGACAATCCAAATTCTTCTTTGTCCATCATGATGATTGGAATTATATATTAATCCTTAATAACCTAATAGGATATCCAAATAGCTATGGACGGAAGTTGGTGCAAACTCAGGTCTCCCAACCAACATCGGAACTCCGGAGGAGCTTTGACGTGAGCAAGGAAATCATTGACGAGGGCAGGGGCCAGAACCTGCACAGCCCGGATCACGCAGTCAATAGTGCCCTTAGCGGTCTGGTCCATCTGGCTTACCAGGAATGCTGCACTATTTCGGAGAACTAGAGTATACTAGAAGAACATGTGAGAGCTCTTCCACTGCTGTGTGCGAAACTGGGGGCGCTTCGTGACCAGAGCGATGGAGGTAAATTTTGCAAACGGACACATGATGGTAATTGAACAATAGAAGTAGGAAGGTGTCATCGGTTTACAGCCCGGGTTAGATCCCTCTTCTAACCAGGAAATAGGCCGTCAAGACCTTCTATATGTATTGCTCTTTCTTTCTCTATGTCTTCTCACCCCATCAAAATTGTACTTCGAAATCAGAAATGAAATTGTGATAGCTATTTCTATCTTTTTCAAAAAAAAAAAAAAAACCTAATAGGAGGTCTTTACACACAAAATTGAATATGTATACACGTGTAATTGAACGTGCATAAATCTTATCCAAATTAAATCACAACTTAATATGTATAATCAACATCACTCATTCTTTATTTGACAGTCAAGAATGCCTAATAATGTGATCTATGTAGGAAGGCCTATCAACGAGTCGCGAGTCGACCTAAATTCGATCGGGTAAAAAATGTAAAATACCTGACCTGAAATATCCGAGACCCGATATAGACCTAACTAAAGGACCTGATCATTAAAACTGGTCGGTCCAGGTCCACCCAAATCCAATCCTATAAACCCGATTGAGCTCATATTACTATAAAGTTGTTTTTATCCGAAGAATCTATGGGAGATGGCTCAGCAATAAATCATCGATTGAGGATCATGCATTGGGGGTGGATCTAGATTTCTTTTCGAGAATGATCGTCTTTAGATAGGCATTTAGGGTGCACCATCCATAGCAGGGTGAAGTTTCTACTACTTTCCCTTTCCTACTATTTTTGTTGTCGCACTTTGTTTTCTTTTCCTATGTTTTTTTCTTCTTCTGCATCTTCTCACCACCATTGAGATATTGTGTAGTTTGAATTATTTAAAATGAAAATGTCCACAAATTATGCTAAAAAAAATATGGAGCTGCTTTTTTAATTACCCAGCCCAAACCTATGCCTAGACTACCCATTACCCGCCTACCCGGCCTAGACTATCCGCTACCCAGGCCCAATGCCCATTAATCCAACCCAAATGACTAGACTACCCAGACCCAGTATACACCACCCAAACATAAAAGTGAAAACCCTATAAACCCTTCTCTTTTTCATTTCACAATCTAACTTTTAACCCTCAGCTGCCACCACCCCCTTCTCATTTTTATTATCATCATCTACCCCAAACCCCACAATTTATTTCTTTCTCTCTCTCTCCTCCTCTATCACAACATCAAGAAAATGCATCTGACTGTTTGTTGTGGCTTTCAAAGGTGAGTAGAGTAGCTACGGAGGAAGAAATAAAACATCAAGGAAAGCATCTTGCCTTTGTTGTTTGATTTTTTGGATACCTAAATAAATAAAACCACCCTCCCCGATGAGATTATTTGGCAAATTTCGTGATAATGTTATCTGGATCGATTCATGATATGCTTTTATAGTTCTATGACTATGATTCTCATTTTAACATATGTGAGATGATGCTCGATGTCTGTGTTTTAAATGTGAGTCGCAAATGGAAGCTGGGATGTATGATTAATATTTCAGATATAATTTTAAAATGGTATATTCAATCTGTCATTTCGGGTTGTTTATTTCAGGAACCAGAATTGTGTGTGTTTTATACTTTTGTGTGTGATTTATACTTTTGGATGAATTGCCATATTATTATGTGCCCAACTTTTTAAACATTTTTTCTGTGCGGATATTTATTGTACCTTTTCATATCGAATCCATATTTTTTTGTATCTCTGCAGACCACACCACTTTTCATAAACCCAGTTTTATCCTTCTCAAAACCCACCCTCAATATTATCACCTGCTCATCTTCTTCTTCTTCCCCAAATCACCCACTGCCACCCCAAATCAGCCGCTCCTCCCCCCCATCTCGGTCGTCGGCACCACCAATTACAAAATATAAACTACAATTTACATATATTTAAACAACCATTACATAACTGAAACAATATAGTTACAAAGACCACCAAGAACAGAACCTATCAATTTAAAAAATACTCACATTACATTTCAATATAACAGCTACAACACAAGAAATTCCTTTTCTTATGTCGAAATAATACCAATTTTGATTCTCTTTCACCAAATATTATGATTCGTATTTTAGCTTCCAGGTCTATTGGAATCTTTTTATGTAGATTCATAAGAAATAATAAGCAAACAAAGTGGGGTGGGGGGGGGGGGGGGGTGTGTTGGGAGTCATTTATTGAGAAAATAAACTTCTTTAATTCAATAAACTCATAAAAAAAATTAATGTTTACAATTACATAATTGTAATTATGTAAATGGTAGTTGTTGTATTAGATATGTAATGTGGGTATTTTTTGAATTGATAGGTTTTGTTCATGGTGGTCTTTGTAATTGAGTTGTTTCATTTATGTAAATGGTTGTTTAAAATATGTAAATGTAGTGATTTTTTTTTTTTGTAAGTGGCCTCATGTTTTGTGATTTCATAGTACGTTTATGTAAGCTTGTATTTATGTTATCATATATGTTACCATACGTGTTATCTTAATTTTTCTAATCATTGATATTTATACTCATTAGTTTGTTTTACATAACTTGTCATTGCCACTTGAATCAACTTCTGTTATCTTTCATCTTGCTTGACTTTTCCAATCAACTTTGGTTGTTTATCATGTTGTAGTTATATTGTAGTTGTTACAATGAGTATGTAGTGTGGATATTTTTTGAATTAATAGGTTCTGTTCTTAGTGGTATTTGTAATTGGATTGTTTCAATTATGTAATTGTTTAAAATATGTAATTGGTAGTATATATTTTGTAAACTGACTGCTGCACGGCCGGAATGCGGAAGAGGGCGCCGATGGCCGGGATATGAAGGGAGGCGGCAGCGGCTAATTTGGGGTGGCGGCAGGTGATTTGGGAAAGAAGAATAAGAAGAAGAAGAAGTGATGATATTGGGTGTGGGTTTTGAGGAGCAGTAAAATTGAGTTTATGAAAAGTGGTGTGGTATGCAGGGTACAGAAAAAATTGGTGTGGTCTACAGTGGTACATAACAAATGTTTTAAAAGTTGAGGGCATAACAATAATGGAGGGTTTAGTCCATCAGTAATAAGGAAATTCACCCTACGTTTTTTATGTTATTCTTTAACCCGACTCCTCTGCACGTGGACCCGAGACAGGTTTGCTCAGGATCCATCGGTCCTAGAGAGGACCCGGGTCCAACGGACCCGTTGACGGGTCAGGTCTGAGTCCTCTCCCATCCTGCCTAACAAGCTTAAAGAGATTTCTAACAATACATACTAAAATATTAAACATCACTAGAATGCTAAAGAGTATTTTCAAAAGTCTCTCAAATGTTTCCTTACATTGTGGGAAAAAAAAGCTCTCTATGACATTTAGGGAGCATTTTTTTTATCATTTCAAAAGCCTCATTATGCTTATTATATCTTCATTCCAAATGACTCATTTACCCCAATTCACATCTATAAATTATAAAATTTAAAATCACATTCTATAATTTATCAAATATTGACATGAAATAAAGATCATTTAAAAAATATAAAAAATAAACAAAATTATTAAAAAACATAAAAAAAAATAAATAAATAAACCACAATACGAAGATCAACAAACCCTAGAACAAATCAATACCAAGCTTCAAAGGAACTCTCACAACAAACCACAATCCACAAAGTCTCCAAAGATACAGAGAGAGAGAGAGAGAGAGACCGGTGGACGGATGTACAGTGGACGGGGTAGACGGACAGACGATAATTGAAATGGAAGGTTTTGATTTTTTTTTATAGGGTTTTTAGGGTAAAGAGAAAGATGTGAAACATTTGGGAGAAATGATTTTAAAAATGGGAAGAGAGAGTTTGTTGGAAGAAAAATAAAGGTTTTTGTCGAATAAATAGGTTTTGTCTCCATTTCCTTCATTAATTTTTTTTTTATTTTTAAGCATTATATTTCATTGACTTGGGCTTCAAATCCATATGCAAGTAAAGAATAAGATAATTTAGGGTACAATATTAGTGCATGCAACCAGTTTTCCTTAGTAGTGAGAGGCGAACTTATACTTAGCCTATAAATTTTCATTAAGCAACAACAATCAGATGATACATTTAAAAATAAATAAATGTTCATTTTTCAGGGAAATTTTTTAACAAGGACAATTATCACATATTTTGATTTTATTTTATATAGTATATATCATCTAATAAGATATACATACTTTTATAAAAAAATAAGTATAAAATTTCAATGAATCAGTTGGAAGTTTTCTAATGGAGTAATATATCTCGTCATAAAGATCAAGGTATATATGATAGAGGATAAGGCTGTAAACGAAATTGTGTAATAACGTAATTTTTTCATTAAACGTAAACAAGTTAAATATCTATATTTTAAAAAAATGGGTGCTCCATTGGATTTGATACCCTAACCACATGTATGGAGAGAGAGATGTTAGACAACTAATCAAAGCTTAGTTCCTAAGAGTTCTATTTTTAAAAGGTACAATACTTATGAAACCAACAAAAATAAATATTAATTGCATCTGTTAAAGTTATTCAAAAAATAAAAAAGAAAATGTATTAGTTTCATTTGCATTCAAATAAGATAGAAAAAAGAGAAATTTCGAAAAAAAACAAAACACAAAAGATGTAAATTTAACTCAACAAATAAAGAAATATAAATCTATTTAATTCTTTTAAAAAAATTATATAACTATTTTAGCCATACTATATATCCACAGATTGAACAAGAGCTAAAAAAAACTAAAAATAAAATAACGATGTAATACTCTTAGAAAAATAAAAAAATAAATATGTATAAAATTTTTGAATCAACAACCAAAACTATCTAATACATGCCTTAATTAATTAAAATTTATTAATATTCCACCATTTACGTCACATATATTATTTAATTTAACTAGTAAAAAAAAAAAAGCAAACATGCATAATGGTTTTTCAAAAGCAAACATCCTCATACAACAATAATTAAAAAAAAATTGAGAGGTGGGACTCATGTTTTTTTTTTTTTTTTTTTGCTTGGTAGACTCATGTTTTGTTGTGCCTGAGTGGGAAGTATTTTAAAAATATTATTCGTTTTGATGTCCTTTTGAAAAGATAATGAAGTTGGACTAGGGGTGCAACTCGGGCGGGTTGGGTCATGTTTGACTTTAACCCACATTGCAGAGAGTCCAACTCGAACCCGAGCCCGAACCCGGCCTCAACCCGAAGGGTTCAACCCGAACCCGAACCCGACCTCAACCCGCGGGTTCGGGTTGGGTTCGGGTTGAATTCGGGTTCGATCAGGTTTGGGTCAGGTTCGGGTTGAATTCGGGTTCGATCGGGTTTGGGTCAGGTTCGGTAGGGTTTGGGTCGGGCTCAGTCGGGTTTGGGTCGGGTTCGGGTCGGGTCGGGTTCGGGCTTAACACCAAAAATATCATAAAAAATATGGGTTTTTTATTTTTAACTCCCTGCAAACTATCGTATTTAGCGATCACCCCCTCCATTCTTCGTATTTGGGTTTTACTCCCCACATTCAAAGGATAATTCTTTTTTACTCCCTATCAGGGACTAAAATGAAACTTAAATAATTTACAGATAGGTCCCTCACAGGGAGTAAAAAGAAATTATCCTTTGAATGTGGGGAGTAAAACCCAAATACGAAGAATTGAGGGGGCGATCGCTAAATACGATGGTTTGCGGGGAGTTAAAAATAAAAATCCCAAAAAATATTTAATAAACAACACAACAAACTCTAATTAATTATTAATTAAACCTTATATACAAATAATTAAAAGTGAATATCTATGATAAATTAACCCGAACACAACAAACATAGTGATGTTCTAATTTGTGTAATTGTTTATTGTGTTTTAGGAATTTAGGGTTTTAGATATATGTATGTTGTTATGGCAGCATAACATTTGTTAACTTAGGGGTCGGGTTCGGGTTGAACCCCCCAACCCGAACCCGACCCAAATTGGGTTCGGATTAGTTCAGGTTCAGGTCGGGTTGAACCCGACACAGAAAAACCTCAACCCAAACCCGCCCATGAACCGGGTTGGGTCGGGTTCAACCTGCCCAAGTTGCACCCCTAAGTTGGACTACCTGAATAATTGAGCTGCTTATCAAGTAAAGTCTCGTGAGTGAGTAGGAAGTATTTTAAAAATATTATTCGTTTTAGGGTCCTTTTGAAAAAATGATGAAGTTGGACTATTGGACTTTGGGGGTGCTGAACTGTTTGATTTTACTTTACAGTTGGTGACTTTTTAGTGGGTGCTACATGAAGGATCCAAATTTTTTTGGTGGTGGGCCTAGTGGCTCCCAAAGTTGAAACCCTCCAAAGGTTTCTCTCATCGACACTCTCTCCGGTGGGATATCGGCATCTAAATCGACCCCACCCTCCGGGGTTTCCCCAAAGACTTTTGGCCTTCTCTTGTTAATAATAGATAACAACTCTCCCCCCCCCCCCTCCCCCTGGAAGGGGAGGGGGGTGCGGCGGGAGGCACTAAGGGGCAGGGGGGATCAAGCCCCTACTTGAATATTTGAACAAAACAACCGGTGTGATTTTATAATGTTAAGAGTAGTTTAGTACATGATTATTATATGAATAAATGTTTTTTTTTCAATCTACATTCTCTAATCAACGTATTTATAAAAAAAATTGATTTGAATGATATTTTATAATCATTTTTTTAAGCAATATATTTCGTAAAAGACCAATCAGTCATACCGTAAGATCCATTTAGAAGGCCATACTGCCCGGGCCCCATTACGCTCTGCTATGAAAGACCTCCATCCTAGGTTGGACCAATGAACGGCCTAGTCAGACTTCCGATCAGACTTGGGTGTCTGATGACCTCTCACGTGTACAACACAAGTGCTAGCAAAATTACAGAAAAGCCCACGGAATATTATCTAACACAGTGGATATAACAAACTGTCAGAAAACCGTTATGAGGCACTGATCCCAAGATATCACGTGTCGACCGATCCAACAGCTACGTGGAAGATTCTCTCTCACGCTATCCTTACACTTCCATAGCATAAGAGGCACGCCCCTTCCCCCTATAAATAGAAGGAAACCCTTCATCAGAAGGGGGACTTCTTCTTCTTCTTCCCCAAAAAAGAAAAAATCTCACTTTAATGGAGATTTGACTTAATCGTCAAAGGTTCTTAGGATGCCACCACTTCCAATGTGAGATCCCACCAAAAGAGGAATTATATGTGGCTTGATCCCTTAACAAGGGTACGTAGGTAGCCTGAGTTACATTAGGTTCAGTCCAGAAAAAAATCTCATCAATCGATCCATGCGAACCCTTATCATCGTCTCTCCACGGATCTACTCAAACCAAGTCCAGACCATCATTGAGTCCGACCCATTCGAGGAGGAGCACATTTTCACCTCCCACATTTATTTATAAAACAGTTTTGCTACCCAAGCCCTAGATTTTAAGCTATGTTCCCATGCCCCATTAGGTGCCGTTTTTTTTTATTGGTTGCCTAGTTGACTAAAATAGTAAAAAACAATACTACCCTTCATCTAAAATTCACGTGAGAAACCCTTCCCCACCATTTTCATTATGTGTAACCTCTTTTCCTGTCTCCTCTGGAGAATTTTTTTTTACTCTCCTAAGCCATCCGCCCCTTCAAAAATCCATTCCAACCGTCCTGCTCATCTTCAACGACCAGCGTTACCACCCTTAAATTCCTTTCGCCGCCCCTTTATCATATGAGATATGATTCAACTACCTTTCGAGCCCTCCTTCGTTCTCCAACTCCTCCGACTTCTATCTCCACTTTTTTTTATTTAGTTACATTTCAAAAATGTAACTTGACTTTTAAAAGAAAAACAAAATTTGTTTAGCAAAACCAAAAAACCAGAAAATATAATGCATATAAAGATCAAAGATATTTAGAATGTAACTGAATTTCAAGGAAAAACAACAATTGTTTAAAAACATAAATAAAACACGAATATATTGCATATAAAGTTCAAATAAATTTGAAATGTAACTTAACTTTAATATAAAAAAACATAAACTGCATAAAGGCACAAAAAAATTCCAAAAATATAATACATATAATGATCAAATATATTTCCAAAAAAAAAAATCTTAAAAATGTAACTCACATTCAAAATAACAAACATTGTTCAAAATCATACTAAAAAGAGAGACTAAAATGCACATAAAATTCAAATATATTTGAAAATATAACTAAATTTTAAAACTTTAATAAAAAAAAACATAAACTACATAAAGGCACAAAAAAATTCAAAAATATAATGTATATGATGTTCATACATTTTCAAAAAAAAAATCTAACAAATGTAAGTGTCTTGTAAAACAACAAATAAACACTATTTAAAATCACACTAAAACAGAGAGCATAATGCATATAAAACTCAGATACATTTGAAAATGTAACTGAATTTTAAAATTTTAATGAAAAACATAAACGCATGAAAGGTAAAAAAAATTTCAAAAATATATATAATGTTTAGATACATTTTTAAAAAGAATAAACTGACAATCGTAACTGACTTTCAAAACAAAGCAAATAATGGTCAAACTCACACTAAAAACAGAAAGCATAATATGTATAAAATTCAAATGTAACTGAATTTTTTAAAAACACCATATTCAACAAAAAAATAAAAATGTAAATCAATGTGTTGATTAACCAAAACACAAAAAGAGTGGATGAACAAAAAAAATAGATGATAATTCTTCAAACAAAATTCAATCTGCTATTTGTGTTTTCGCAACATTAAATTATTCAAAATGATGGAATAAAAAATAGGAATACACGATCCAATTCAACGGAATAAAAAAAAACGTAAAATAAAAAAAATTCTAAATTTCTAAGGCACGTTTTAAAATTTTGATTTATTTTGTTTTTTTATAAAATTTTCTTTCATTTGCTTTCTTGCTCTTTGAATTTCGAAAAGATAAATTTATAGAATGGTGTAATTAATTACAAATCTGAAATTTTCTAATATAAATCACGTTGGTATTTTGTATGGATCACTTTTAATGCAAATCTGAAAAGCTATATCTTTTAGGGTTTGTTTAGATATAAGCTTAGGTAGATTTGCATTTGAAAAATTAAAAATTCTCAAATTCAGATCCAAACACATTTTCAGCATTTAGTTTTTCAAACCACAATCTTCATTTTTAGGCCCAAAAAATCTTGTGATTGAAAATATAATAAAACATAGTTTTTCAAAAATTGAGTTTGAAACATAAAATTTTAAGAATCTCAATGTTTCAATCTCACATCCAAACGCACCGTTAATATGGCTAATGAGTTGAGATCTTTGTATGGATCTTATTTGTTAGAGAATTCCTCAAACAAGCTTTTAATAATTTCCAACAAAAAAAAAAAATTGTAACCGTCTCCTGAAGGGGAATCAGTTACCAAAAAAGAGTCAATAACTACACAAAGGTATAACAGGTATTGAATACATGCCAACTCATCGGGCTTGTAATGGAGCCTGCTCAAAAAATATTATTCTTATATTAAAATTTGATTTCATGTTTTCTAATTTGGGATGCAACTCCGGTGGGTTGAGAGGTTAGAGCTCAACTTGAACTCAACTTGAAGTTAGAGGAATTCAACCCAAACTCAACCCAAGCAATATTGGATAATTCAAATTTATCTTACAAATTATATAATTAAATTCAATTTACAACATTTAAATTTATCACTCCTTATTTTGAGTTCAGGTTAACCCAAACAACGTTGGGTTCGGATTGAACCCGAATGCCAAAACTCTAATTCAAACATGTCCAAATGTCGGGTTGGATAAGGTTCAATCCGTCCAAGGTGCACCCTATTTCGGATTGTAATGAAATTAATAATGTAAAGCGGTATTAAAAATAGGAAAGTCCCCGCTTAACTACAGTCATGCCCCCCCCCCCCCCCCCCCCAAAAAAAAAAAAAAAAACTCATTCTCACAAACAAACAAAAAAAAACTCATCCCATAAGCTCTTTGGGCTAGTTTTGCAATGGATTAAGATTTTGAAGATAAATTATCCTAATTTTAAAAATAAAAAGTCTATCAGTTTTGTCAATATTCATATTTATCAAAATTGAACAAAAAAATAATAATAAATATTATCCCAGCATTTAAGTGGAACAAAAAATCTTTTTTTCATTTCAAAATCTAGACAACTGTCCACTTTATCCTGATTATATTTTATATCTAACAGGATAAGCTGTCATCCCATTTACTTATCTCCACAATTATCTATTATTCTACCACTTATCCTCTTGTTAAACTAACCCTTAAAGGTCCATTTGAGACCGTGGCGGATAAATCTGTTTTAGGAGAAATAATGGACGGTAGAGAAACATTGTTTTCAATGTTTCTCAAACGCGAAAAAATTAGCTTTACAATACTGTTTTCGTTGTGTCAACACATACATCTAAATTTTGTTTAGATTTACGGTAGCATGATGCTAGATTATCCATCATAGAACCTGCCATAGAATCCGTCCCATAAATCCAAAAGGGGCCTAAAATGTTGGATTTCTAACGTTCTGATACCACAAGTTAGAATCAACAATCACCAAACACGATATCACAACTAAAAAATAAAAATATAGCAACCCACGATACCACCAAATTTATGTGAGAATCACGCAATGTGGAGGGTTTTCCTTCTAACTTTGTGATGGATACTTATCATCCATCCAAACGTTACTCTTTAACTTTGTGATGGATACCTGTCATTTATCCAAATATACACATCCAATGGGAATCTCATCAATGCGTCATGAAATGAAAAAAATTTCCAAATCACCCACCACAAAAAAATATATAATAAAAAATTTATATCAACAAAAAATATATAACTCAAATCCAATGAAGTAAACAAAAGCAACTCATCCGAAGGGACACTTATCTGATTACTAAATATAATATTAATCCCTTTTCTGATGCAAGTAGAGTTAAACTTTGAAGTATATGTTGGAAGGGGGGGGGGGTTTATAAGGGAGTCTTGGTTAAACCTCCTAAGCAAGTTTCATTGAGATTCCCCTCTTTACCTGCTCCTCTTGTCTGTCCCTCAGTCCCTAGGTTTTGACGTGCTTTATTTGTGCTCTGGTTTTTCTTTTTTAGGAATTGTACTCCTTTTCTGCAATCAAAGAAGTGAGATCCACCAATTTCATTTTTCAAAAAAATAAAAAACTTTTCAATATGTGGAGCATTTTTTTTATATTTAAATCAACTAATCTAGATATTTTAGTGAAATGATTTCTAATAGACTCCATCCAAAAAAATAATGACAAACAAAAGTGTGCCGTATTGTCAAATTTAAGTAAATTAAGCCTTATTGTGCATTCATGACCTCGTAAATTATTGTCCCCTTATTTTTTCATGGGTCCATTTTTTCATGGGTCCACCTCCATTCGACCTACCAGACTGGAGAGCAGTTCTTCAGTCATTATTCAGGTTATTTTTAGGCCACTGAACCGAACAACAGTGCCAGACCACCCTAAAAAAACAGACCGCTGTTGGAATCACACACCACGTGTCACAAACATAACATCCCACATAAACACAAACATAAGATCACACATAAACAGACCGCTTTAAGCATTAGATAAGGCAAAGTAATCTGTTTTTTCAATATTTACATACCAAGGCGTCCTTTTGTAATACTTAATATGTCTGCAGCCAAAACAGAAGTTTGTTATTCACAAAACAGGAGAACATTTTATGCAGCTTCGGCGAAACCAACCCTCATGTTGCCATAGTCGAATACCGTGTGGTAGACTCCCATGAAGACATCTCCCAGAATCCTGCAATTTATGAATCACAGCATTAATGTTTACAGGTGGAATGGAAAAGAGAGAATTAAGCAACACAAGAAAGCCATCAACGAAATAGTAAAGGTTTCGACGCTTCAAATACAATAAAATCAATCAAATAGACAAAAGGGAATACCAGAGAGGACCACGGGGAGGAGGCACGTCCAATGCTGTGAATCCGCTGATGCATTGCGCTGCAGAACCTTCACCGACTTTGAGGATATACTGTTCACCACACAAGAAATTTGAGCATACCAACAAAAAATTATATCGGCATGCAGCATGCACTAGAATTCTTAGAGATGGCCAGTTATCATATGCCCAGCATCTTCAGTTTACCTCTCAATATATATACTAGCATAGGCCACTCAATATCTATTATATATATATATATATAGGGACATGATTAGGTGAGGTCCGTGTGAGCCGCGTATATACATCACTTTTAAGGTATATGCGTCGATAAAAAAAACATATCATTTTATTGAAAACATATACAGCATTGAGCTATATGCTTCCTTTATCGATGCATATACACCTTTTATACACCTTTAAAAGGTGTATATGCATGGTTCGCACGGACCACATATTATCATTCACCTATATATATATATATCAGATTGTACAGAGAGAGAGAGAGCGAGAAAGAGAGAGAGTACAACGTATGATGTACACTATCAGTTTGTACAGGTATAAGTGTGAGAAGGGAGAGAAGAAAAGTATTCAGACACCACAGAGTCGATATATGTTGACTTCTGAAACTTTTCTCACCCTTACCCTTCCGACCTTACCATATTTCCGAAACCTAATCTCTGCCTCCCTTCTCTTTCTCCATTTTCCCATTTATAGGCCACTTCCACAGAAGTAAAACAAGAGGGGAATAAAGCAAGCACGACCAAAGGAGAAGTATAAGACAGAGATAGACATGTCGCACGGTCAACCTCCCCCACCTTAAGAAACACACATTATTTTTTGTGCATCTTATTTTATCATTCTTTCCCTAACATTTGCCGAGATTTCCTAACTTTTCACAGAGATCATTCATGTTTTGAAACTTGCATCAGAACCACGAGAGACGCGTACTATGAAAAAAGATTAGGCTTTGTGAATCAGAGAAATTTAAAATCTAAAAGAAGTGTGAGGCAACATCAATAATAGAATTTCTCCCTATTTCAAGTGTAATAGAAGTGGTTCCTGTCTTTTTTCAAAAAAATATTAATAATAAAATTTACCCACTGCCTACTTAGGGAAAAATAAGACTCCCACGTGCAATCCCAATCATGTTTCAAAAGGGACATCAACCTATCATGCATGTAAAATGCATACAATACAAGCAACTGTAGGAAAAATAAATAAAAAGATGTACCTGTTCAGGCTTGAGATCAAATACTTTGCCACCAATGGTGAAAGACACAGGAGGCATTGAAGCAAGATTATTACAGTTAACAGCTGATTCTCCCATAGGACTAGGCAGTCTTTCACAGAGCTGCATTAGAGTTGATCATAAAAAAGTAAGTCACCCAAAAAATAAATAAATAAATAACACAATGTAAAAGTTACTTCACCTGATTAACATAATCCATGATACGATCTTGTGTCTGATTCTGCCTAAGCTGATTTTGCATCCACACAACTGCCATCTCACAAGCAGGGCACATAGCACCAGCCCGACCAACAGATTTGTCCTCATTGACAATGCTCTCAATACCAATGCTGCGCACACAGGAGGCAATCATTCAACAAGATTTCATTGCAATTTGCAATCAAAGAAATGCAGGACAAAATAGTGAACTAAACACACAAAGCTCAAAAAAAAAAAATGTGGCAGCTTTACCTAACACCATGAGTTCCATCAAAAGCACACAATCCAATTTGTGAGCATATCTGCTTAGGTTGGGTCTGCAAATAATGTTTCGAACTTCAACAATCAATCTCTCTATAATCAACAGACATTTTGTTTAAAGAAAGGACTACTATTCATGTCAGCATACCTCAGCTATTAACATTTCCATTATCATTTCCCCATATTGCGCAACTACCGTTTTACACTCCTGGCTAACTACCCCAGATGCTCCAATAGCATGATTTATTTCAGTGATTGTGGCCTGCAATTAAGGTAGATGACAAAACAACAGCAATGAGAATGGAGTTCATCGACCAAAAGAAAGTGAATCTGCATAGCAGAATATAACTGAACCATCCATAATCTCTTGAATACGGGATCCAAGAATCACCAATGTAAATCATTGAATGAACATCAAGGGTATACATAAAGATGCAACAAATAGTATTCAACACAGACTACCTGTTGTTTTGACAGCAGCAACAATTCAACAAAGGTGCAGAATGTGAACATGTGCATAGAGAATGAAATTCAACTACTCTATTCACATTAAAACAAATCCAAGGTGTCTTCCCCAGTTGTCTGATCCATGTCATTTGAATGTGTAAACTAGCTTAGAACAGACCCCATTGGCAACTGGGAGCAGGTGAAGCAACTTACAGGCAGCAAGTTATCAATCGGTTTTTGAAGATGAGGATTTCAAGATGTTAGGATGTGTTTAATTTGAGGGCAAAACATCCAGTAATCTAAATCCAAAATAATGGAAGGAAACTGGCAATACAAAGGACTACATAAAGAATCATAGAATACAAAAACCTGTTGAAAACTGGATAGCCATCAGCAATATTCTAGGACAATTTCTCACTAAGATACAGTAAATGAGCTATCTAGGGAGGTCGCTGAAAATGTGCCTACAAAGTTCCCCGGAATCAAATTTTCTGCAGGAAACTACAAGAAAAAAAAAACCTACAAGCATTTTTGGGAAATTTCGCAATTCAGAATATGGAACTTATATCCACTATCATAAGCCCCCGTGTGGGGAATGACATAGTATTATCAGGGATAGATTGACATTTTGGGATAGATAACCATCAGGGAAGTTTCCGTTTGGTCGCATTTTTTTTGTTATATCATCAACAGTTTTGAATTTAGTGTTTTTTTGGGTTGCATAAGGCATGGATATGCTATCCAGCTTCCCCTTGGATTTACTATCAAGGTTTATGCTAACTTATCCAAGCATAGCTATTGGGATTTGTTCTTCCTAACCAAACAGATTTTTTTGGCCATTCCCTCTCTATCCAATACTTATTCCACACCCCAAATGGGGGCTAAGGGATTCTGTGATACCAATCTAACATCAAGACCTTCCCAAAGAACCATACGCACATTTAGAAAACACAAAGCAACATGTTTACAAACAAAACCTTTGTATGGTAGCTCACTACCACTTGGCAACCCATTAACCTATACATGATCATCAATACAACATGTTTCAGACTACTTTTGCAAATTAGTATTTTTTTAAAAAAAAACATAGGACACCTCAGTTAAGTGGGGTACCTCTACCAACCTACCAAGAAATTGTCAATACTTGAACAGATTACTAAATTTAATACAAATTGTTTCATGATACTTGATCATATATTATGTGATGGTACACATGAAACACCAACCACCAATTTCCCAAAGATCTGGGACTGAGTTTAAAAATCCAAATATGCCATTATTTCCTAACTAAAGTCAATCCTAAATTATTGTGCCCTTGAGATCCTAATGCTACAGGTATAGCTAAATGTATCAATTACCAGTTTTAACAAATTGGTACACCATTTTGTTTCTTTGTTTCACTGCATATATCTCACAATACATGACATGATCTGTTCCAGTTAGCTCCAGATCAGAGTGACTTTACAAATATTAAGCTTAGTTAGCCCTGTATACCTGTATGTTTTTTTTTTTGAGGATACTGTATACCTGTATGTTAATTGTAAAGAAATCAGTTTAACATGGTATCATAAAAATATTTTGATCATGATACTGAGAGACCATATTTGAACCCCATGGACCATGGTGGCTTACTGACATACAACAAACTGAACAACAAGTAATAGAAATGGCCCTTCTGGAATGCAAAAGCAACTTATATCCAACCAGCATGCATGGATCAAAGAACAGACGGAAATAATTATGGTTTTTGAAAACCCAAGCTCCACATATTCTACTCACACATGTATGGAACTTATACAAAAATTGGTTAAATTAGAACATAATAAATCTATATAAATGAAAATCTACACAAAAAAGAAAAGAAAAGAAAAAAAAAAGACGTCTTTCTCAATGACTCATTAGCAACATCCAAAACTTAGCACTCCAGTCCAATCATGAATTCAATAGATTAAGAAATTCTCCAAATACGTACTGTTGGTCCAGCAATCAAGGAGGTGCCAGAATCTGCAATTGCTGAGCAACCGCCTTCACAGATTCCTGCAATACAGGCCAACAATAACAATACATTTCAGACAAAACCATGTGATGACCTTTTCCGTGCAAAGGTAAGTATATGTTTCAAATAATACACTAATAAAATGTGTAATCAAGAAGAAAATGGATTACCAGAGGCTCGGCCTTCAATGAGGACATCACCCATATCAAACTGGAGATAGAAAAAGAAATTGGTAGGTCAAAATATGTAAATAAGTCATATAAGTAGCAGAAGTCATGGTATTGTATTTGTGTAAGCCTCACCTGCCAGTAACCTTTCTGAGTTACAGGTACATATGTATGATGACCCTTGTAGTGATTAGGATCACTCCCTCCAAAAACAAGTTCACCTCCTTCATCATCCTCTGCATTTCGGTTGAACCAAAAGGAGAAAACAGGTTCCTTCACGAGCCCTTGCTTGACCATGTTGTACCTGTGAAAACAGTAAGTAAGACAAATAGACCTAATATTGCAAATTTCCTAATCTGACACTATAGACGTATTCTCTGTCTCAACTTGACTCTGCTGGTCCGTTCAGCAATCCAACAGAAATTTAGGCAGAAACAGGAAGCCATAGACAGTGTATTACTAAAGCACACAATTACATGCTCATGATGCAGCATATTTTGCTACTCAAATTGGAGGAACAAGAAGCAGCAGATAACTATCAATAACTACAATTCAAAATTTTGGTTTCAAGGTACACTTGTTCAAATCAAAAGAAGTATCAGATGCTAAATGAAAAATCTTCCCAAAAAGGAGCAAAAAAAGAGCAGTACAAAATAAATATAATGTGCAAGGCATATAGAATAAGCAGTTGGATTTTAATTATTAGCACCAAAAGTTCCTAAGGGCTAGTTTGGAAAATGGATGAGTAGTGGAATAAGGCATAAATGTGAGGATATGTGGGGAGCAGAAATGAAAACAAGGAGTTTTTGTTCCACCGAAAGGGTAGAACAACACTTATCCACTCTTTTTGTCTTGATTTTGACAATTGTGAACAAGGGTAAAATTGATGGATTTTTTATCATTAGGATAATTTATCCTCAAAATTGTATCCTTATCAAATTAGCCCAAAAAATCACAATGGAAAGATAAGAACACATACCACACAGGGACGACATTATCAACAGAAATTTCCTGAAATCCAAGTCCCAGGATTCCATCAAATTTTGCCACCAAAAATGTGAGGCTCGGTTCTCTAGTGGCTTCAATAAAAACCTAAAATCAAACAGAGAGGGATTGGAATGCAAGTATATATATAGCATATAAATGACTTCCTTTGTGATAAGTTGAAATAAATATGTTCAAGTGATCAGATGAATAGAACCATTTTCTAATCCCACCTGATCCTTAACCACAAGATCACCAACTTGAACATAATCCTGGCTCAAGAAACCCGAAATCTGTCCAGTGCCATAATGAATCTCAGCAGATTTTCCTGCATCACATACAAACACAATCTTACAGACATGTCTATGAAAAATAAAAAAGTGGACTGCAACTCATAAAAAATGAGAAATCGCTGCTACTCAAGACTGATGAAGAACAAGAACACCCAAGCATGTGATAAAGTTCAGGTACTGCTCAGGTAAAGAACATTCAACTATGACAAATCAAAAGACAACAAGACAAGCCATTTCTCAAACCATATGTACAAACTTTATACGTTTTATACGTGAAAACTTTCTGCTTTATCTTACAGATTCCTGATGTCACATAAAAATGAAATGTGAAAGTTTTTTTTCCTTGTTATGATCAATTATGCAATCCTAGATTGTGTTTTCAGATTTTTTTTTCCTTCTCGCAATGAATTCAAACAACCTGCCCGAAAAAATGGAAAGGAATAAATAAACAAACCATTCTTTTGATAGGTCTTCGACAGAGCCGACTTATACTTTGAATGAAAATAACAAGCCACCTGAAATGTACACATAAAACCCAACAAAGCTTCAGATGTCATCCAAAAAAGACCAAAAAGAACACCATAAACAGAACATTCAAGCAATGAAAACAAAATGAAAACTGAAAACCAACCGATAAGTAGCACTTCGCAGAGGGGACCCAGAGGTTAGAGCTCCCGGTGTCGAAGATCACCGTGAACTTCTGCGGCGGCGACCCGATCCCAATCTCCCCAAAGTACTGCGCGTCCATGTAGTTCTTCAGCGCCACAATGTCCGGCTCATCGGAATCGCCGACGCCGGCTCTGAGACCGTACCTCTTCCACCGCGGCTCGGCCTCCTTGGACGCGATCCTCGACGCGAGACGGCTGTTCTCGTCCCATGGTTTCTTCTTCAGACCGATGCGGACGAGCCCGTCCGCCGAGGCGAGGGGAAGGATCGAAGGGAAGAGAACGATCGACAGGAAGAAATAGACGGCTAGGTTTTTGTTTTGAGTCCCCATTGCAGCAACCTGCCGATTCAAAGAGAAAAAAAGCCCTAATTAGGTCAAGATTTATTGACTTTCAAAACGTTTATACTAGTCAAAAACCCAAAACACCGATTTTCAAAAACTTTTGAAAAAACACGAAAACATCGTGGTTTTGGAAGAAACTCACCGAATCAACCTATCGATTCAAAGAAGAAGAAAAAACTCGTCAAGATTTATTGACTTTCAAAACGTAAAAACTAGTCAAAACCCCCAAAACACCGATTTTCAAAACTGGAGAAAAAACACGAAAACATCGTGAATTTGGAAGAAACTCACTGAATCAGAGAAAAGCAGAGAGAATGAGCCGATCGAAACGAAGAAGTAGAGATTTGTTTATATAGAGATGAGGTTGAACTGAACTGTCGTTCAAAGAAGAACCAGCTCACCAACCTTTCAACGGAAGCAATGAAAAGCTAGTCTCACGGCCGTCCGATATAAAGGGATCGCGTGATCTGGACCGTTGGATCACAGCGAGCATCACGATATGCGTGTTTTTATTTTATAATTCTATTATTTTATTAGTGGGGGCGTTTGTTTCGTTTCGTGGATGACGACGATATGCACTCTTTTCCGTTTGTTTTGGGAGTTTGGATTATACACGATAAAACTAATTAAATATATGATGATGTTAATTAAAAACCATTATATTTTTTATTGATTGAGATGAGATGGATGAGGAATAGTAACAAAGAATGATAAAGTGGGGCGGTGTGTTGGATGATGTAACTGAGTTTGGATTACGTGCGGGGTAAGGGATGCTTTTTGGCTCTTGACGTCACGCCACAAACTGCTCTTCGGTTCGATCGCTTGCTCTCCGGTTATTTTTAAATTATAATTATATGGGGAGGAAGTCACGAGGCTCGCACGTGACGAGATTTTTTTCGTTGTTGTTGATAAAACGTGTCGAGGGAGGGTATCATCGTGTGGCCACGTGGTGTTGTTGTGTTTGCATGTGGGATTGTGTTGAGGGGAGAGGTCTCATGGGAGCAGAACAGCTTCTGTCTACTGATAAACCTTTGCATGTACTTAATTAATAAGGTTAGTCTAATTTAAGATAAGTTAATCTAATTTATGAGGATAAAAATACTATTATTTTTTTATTTATATTTATATTTAGTAATGCATTTTGTTATTTTTATTTTTTTGTATTCTTATCCTTAACTTTACATTTAGATCACATGATGTAAAATGGGATAACTTTAAAAAAAATTAAAACTATCAATCTACCCTTTTATATTAAAGAGGCATTAATATTGTTGATTTTAGTTTTATGAAATTTTTGGTTTTTTTTTTTTTTTTTGAGAATAAGTCATGTATGTTGTCCATATTAATATTTTAGAAAATGAGATTAAAAATGGGAATAAAGTCTATTCTATATTTTATCTAGAACAAAATATCTTTTTTTTCTTCTCTCAAAATACGGATAATTGTTCATACTTTATCCCAACCCCTTACCCAATACCAAACCAAGCCTAAGAGTCATTATTATTTATTTTACCAACCTTTTTCATAGAAAAATGTATACTACGTTTTTATAATTTTTAACAGGGCGGTTTTATATTTATAACAAAAATAATGATGGAATTTAATGTTATAACAAAACATGACACTACTGTTTCCAGCACCAATTAACCTGGAGGAGGTCGCTGAGGGTGCGTTTGGTTGCGCGATTGCGCTGCGATTGCGATTACAGGAAGCTGCGTTTGCAATCGTGCAACCAAACAGTTTTGTAATCGCAGTTTTAAACCCAGCGATTGCAGGCAAATAGTGTCCAAAAGCTGCGATTTCAAAAAGCTGAGAAAGTGAGCTTCCTGCAGAATCAGGTTTGCAATCGCAGATTCCTGCAGAATCAGTTTTGTAATCGCGCAACCAAACGCACCCTGAGAGAGATTTGGCTTCAGTGTTCGTGTGGTAGAACCGGCTCTGAAGGTAGACGACAAGGCAGGCAAGTTTGTTCCTATTTTATTGCGATTTATTTTAATATATTATTATTCTTCCCATGAAACCCTACCCCCCCCCCTCCCCATTTGATTAAAATCCTAATCCAATTTCTTTATTCAAAACCCTAACACAAATCCTAAATCATTGGTTTGAACATCCACTATTGAAGAGTTTTGGAAAGAACTGCTCATTGTAGGAGCTCTTTGATACCTATTATGACAGCTTGTGTCCAAAACCTTAATTAGCATGTGCACGTCACGTACCTCAAAACAACCCTGATATAACATATAATCAACAAGATATAATCATCATATAACCACACCCAAGAAAGATTAAGCAATAAACATAGCACCTAACATACCTCATATATAGTCTCATACATACAAAGCACTATAACATAGGCATGTTTCACTAGACCAGCCTCTAGAAAAATGATCTTATATAGTGTGCAAAACATCAAAATATATATCGATCATATTAAGTTCTTCTAGAAATCATTCACTTATTTGTCATTTAAATACAAGGTGTAAAAATGAAAAAAAAAACAGTCATATAAATGAAATAAACATTAAACATTAAACATTTCATATACACAAGTGGAGTATAAAAAAACATTCAATATACTTTCGACATGAGACTCCACTTGTTTAGAATAAATAATGTTTCTTGTCTATATGAAATGTTTACTATTTATTTGGTTCAAATAACTCTTTGTTTGATATTTTTGTTTCTTATGCTTAAATAAATATATATGTGAATGATTTTCAAAAAGACTTAAGTGACTTAAATGACAATTTTGTTTTTCATAAGGACTTAAATGATTGTATAAATGATTCATTCTTATAAAAGAGTTGTTGTATTGAAGAGTTCGACACATCCATGTCAACAATTGTTTAGACAGATCGACGGATTTCTGTCGTCTTAGTGAAACATACTTCGACTAGGCCTCTGTCGACACTTATTCAAACAGATCGACGGACCTCTATCGTCCTAGTGAAGAAGACTTCGACGGGACATGGTCGAATTGGGTAGTGGGAAAGGGAGACAACAAAGTAACGTAAATAATGGCATTTTGGCAATTTTGGGTAGTGGGAAAGATCAAGTCGGGTAGTGGGTATATCTTTACCCTGCATACATTACAGGTATATCTGCAGAGCTGCACTTGTGCTTTCCAGTGATGGGAGACGAAGAAATGTTGCAGAACATTTTCACTCATTTTTCATTATGCAAGAAAGAAGACACACTTGGGCTCATTCATTCCCATGCAACCGAATTCCCATCAACCATCTATAAATTAAATGGAACATGACACAACAAGAAATCTGGATGTAGACTGTCCACATGGCAAAATCTTACTACATGTTGTTCTACCACTACCCAGAAATTTCAACCCAATATCACCTTCTGTGATGCAATACAATACGCCAGATGGATTCATCATCACATGCTTTTACAATGCAGTAGATGATGTTTTTATCCATACAACTAACTATAAGAATAACTGTGGGTTAAAAAAAGGTGAATTGAATGCCTGATGGTGAGAAAGTTTAGATCAGATCTATTGCCTTTTTTTTAATACAATTACAATCATGTCTCCACCTGCAAATTCTATATGTAAGTGGTTTGTTGTGCGATTAAAAAAAATTGATGTAGTATTATTGAATTGGAATGCAGATCTTCATCTTTGGAATTGCAATGCTAACCAGGAACCAAGGTAAAATTCTGTTTTACATAAGGAAAACACTATTGTTTTTAATTCAATAATATCTGATTGGAAATGTGACACACACATAAGAAGAACCTTGTTATTTATTTTGAAATAAAGATCAGAATAACCTAACCATAAGAACAGATTTGAACAAATACCCTGTAAGATCTGTAGTACATCACAGAAATCTTGCTGCTCAACATACTATTGACAATTTTGATTTCCTTGGTGTTTTTTGGTACTTCTAGTACTGGGCTAACATATGAAAGCTATCTCATGTCTATAATTTTTGGAGGTTTTCATGTTAGACACTTGAAGACACTTGAACATATGATAACTTCGCCCTCTGCCAAGGTAACACTGTTTTTCTATTATCAATTGATATGATATCTACCACTGAAATCAACCGAATGATTTCACCGAGCAAGCTTGGATTCGGTAAAATTGTCGTTTAAGTCATTTAAGTCTTTTTGAAAATCATTCACATATACCCAAGCAAGAAGAAGAATCTCTTCTTTTTTTGTTAGTGTGAAGGGGGAATTGGCCCAAAAACTTGATAAAGGTCAAGAAGTGTTCCATAGAAACATTTCACCCACTCACCACTCAACTGAGGTTCATCACTTTTCTTGTAACGATATGTTTTATCAGTGCTTCCTCAATTTCATAAAGCTATGTTTCCAACTCCAATTGGGAATTTGATAACTATAAAGGTTATAGGTAACAATAAAAGAATAATGTTTTTGACATGCTACCCAATCCTTAAATCTGGCTAGATTATGATTCAGTCTGTAAGCACAATGAGATTTATAATCTTATATAAAAAACACCAAGTTTTCAAATTGATATATCCCTTATGGTTGACAATCAGATAATCTAATACAATACGAATGATATTTCTGAGAAACTAAATGCCTTCACAGTTCACACCCACAATATAGGACAGCCATCTAAATGCTACATCAGATGCTACTGTCCTGTGCCTTTTGAGACCACAAAATGTGCCGCGTATGATAACCGGATGGAATCCACCTTGATATCATGATCCTTCGGAGTATCACATGCGTAAATTAGGAGATGATGGATTAAACCCCCTTATTTTACAGTCAAGAGCATAGATAGTCATTCAGATATTTATTAGAACAATTCCATTTCAGCCTATGTATCATCAAATCTGCGTCTTCCATAATCTTGCGCTTAAAATCTGCTTCTGCTATAATCTTGTGCTTCCTGTCATAGAGACCAATACAATAGTGCTCTATCTGACCTCTTTCCCATGACCTACAGATGAAATGACCATTGCAGGAATATTTTACCCATTAATGTAGGCTCGTTGTATATATACAGGGACAGTTTTGTCATAATGGTAGGGCAAGTTCACGGCGTGTAGTGTTCATCCAGAGAGGATAACAGCCCTTACTTTTGAAAAGTAAAAATCAAGTACATTGCAGCCATTTCTAATGTCCATTAATATTTCAGAGGGGTAGTCTTTTTTTTTTCAATCAGTTTTCTATGTGTAGTAAAGGATATATAGGGATGACCCAGAAAATGATAGGATGAAATCAGCTACATAGGATGGACAATTCAGATTGTTCTCAAAGATTAAGCTCAAGCCTCAAAACAAAGATAGACTGCAGTAAATAGGAAAAAGGCTCATCCCACCACTAAACAAATACTGCTGTTAATTTGGAAAAGCACAAAAAAGCACGGCTTTCGATTACGAATTCTTCCAACTACATAACTAAACACATCAATTCATAACGTCAATGATACCCCATGCTGTCTGGTGCCCATTTAGTTCTCTCTCTAGTATTCTTTTTGTCAGTGGTTGAAACACTAAATTACAACACTAGATCACATAATAATACAGCAGGTATGCATTCTTTCACAACAAATGAACATGAAATGCTCAAAACTAAATGCCATAAGAAAAATTCTTACCGACAATTGATAGTAAAATCATCCCATTTTACTTCAGAGGAGGCTTCTGCAAGAGAGCTGTGAGGTACACATCCCCATTCTTCAACCCGCTCGCATCCATCTTATTCGCCGAAGCCCACTTCAGTTTCTTATAACCCAACCTCCCAATCATTGGCGCGTACACCTTCTCCAGATCCCCTCCCTTACAGAAAAAATGGTCGATCCAGAGGAACCCACCCCCCCTGAGCAACCGATCCGCGTCGTACATCAAGAACTCCAGCGCGGGGATCGGGATCCACCGGTTCACAGCGTGCCCGCACCTCACGATATCCATCGTCCCATCCGCAACAGGGAACCTCTGCTGCAGCGGCACATGCAGCGGCACGAGCCCCCTCACGGCGACCGCCTCGCTGTACGGCGCGCCGAGGTTCATCGTGGTGGAGACAACCGTGACATTACCAAACCTCTTCATCTGCGCAGCAAACGTGCCGGTCCCGCCGCCGACGTCGAGGCCGAGGCGGATCGGGGAGGAGAGTCCCGCGGCGATCTTGAGGAACTGAGGGACGGAGAGGTCGAGGGCGGAGGATTTGAGGAAGCGGGACGACTCGGATCGCATGTCGAAGCCGAGGGAGGGGTTGAGGCAGGAGAAGCTCTTGCAGGAGGAGGAGGAGGAGTCATAAGAGGACCATAAGACGGATGAGTCGGGGAGGGTTGAAGGGAAGGGATCGGAGGGGAGGGAGGGCGGGGAAGAAATGGGAGTGCGAGAGAAGCAGCGGCGGCGGGGGAGGGGGTGGCAGCCGCGGAGGATGAGAGACTCGGGGAGGGAGGGGGGGAGGGAGGGGCAGGGGGAGAAGGGGGTGTAGTTCATGAAGCGGTGGAGGAGGTCGGGGTGGTCGTGGCAGGCGGTGGCGATGGGGAGGAGGAGGGAGTGGAGGAGGAGATCGGAGGGAGGGGATTTGGAGGAGGGGGAGGTGGAGGTGGTGGAGGGAGGGGAGAGGGGGTGGAGGCGGGTGAGGTGGTTGATGGTGGCGCGGATGGTGGAGAGTTGGCGGAGGAGGTGGTCGGGGACGGGAGGGGAGGGAGTGGTGGTGGGGGAGGTGGTGGAGATGGAGAGGAGGTGGTAGAAGGAGAGGAGGTTGGTGGCGACCATGGCGAGGAGGAGGAGGAGGTTGAGGCCGAACCCTAGGCCCATCCTCTCCTTCCTCATTTTTTTTAAAGGGGACAGACAGAGACAGTAGTACTACTGGAAAGAGTGAGAGAGGGTGAGACTGGTTTCTTTCTTCAGGTTTCTCTTTTCTTTTACTTTATTTTTTGGTCTTTTTTGTTTTGTCCGAGTCAGTAGTGTGATGGTGTTTTAATGGTGGAGGAGAAAGTTGGTTGGGTTTTCAAGGAAAGTTGGACATTGTTTAAAGAGTTTTTAAAGTCTGTTTGTGGTCACAGTTAGAGGACTTTCAATCATTGCGCTGTTACACGCAGCATGGAGGGTTTCTATGTAATTGTTATATTTCATATTTATTTGTTAATTTTTTTTATTTAAATTGATTTCATTTAAATTAAAATAAAACAGTATAGGATTTTTTTTTGTTAATATATATATTTTATTAGATGAGATTTATTATTTTTTAAAAATTAAAATATGTGTGAACTATCTACAGAACTGTATTATTTTTAAAATTAATTTTATTTGTAGTCTAGTTAAACCATCATCAATCGTTTTAAAATGCATATGTTTATCCCCAACATACATTTTTTTAAGTCTATCTTTTTAAAAATATTGAAAAAAATCATATGTTTTATGGTTTTAAAAAGCATTTTCTCCGTCATCCCCCAATCCTCTTGAACAACAATGATAGCAGGGTGTTGGAGGGTGACAATAGAGGAGGGTACGACAAGGGTGGGGAGAGAGAGAGGGGAAGAGAGTTGATGAAGTGTTAAAAGAAGACAAGTGAAAAGGGTGTTGTTATACATAGTCATCTTACAGCTTCAAATGCGATCTTATATTTTTTTTAGTCATCAAATAGCTATCCAACAAGGTATATACCTTCTTAGGTGAGATATATACCTCATTATTTTTTTAAATTTCTTAAAAATGAGTCAATCAATTCAAAATAAAACGAAATACCTCATAACAAGAGTCAAGCCACGTTGGAGTGAATGGGGGTGGCCCCAATCAGTTTTTTTTATTATTATTATATACCCAAAAAGACTTAAACACCCTCATTAAATTTAAGAATTACCAAATATCATCAACTTCAAGTAAGTCCACCAAATATTTTCTTCATTCGATCCGGTGCACCCAATCCCTCTTCATCCCCCCTCAACACCACCCCAATTACAAATTCTCATTATCTTTTTCATTCATCAACCCAAATGTTTTGGTTGGAAACCCAAATTGGCCTTTGAAAAGTAGTTTGCAATCTAAAAGTTTTACTTGAAAACTCAATACAAGTTCTCATTCTGTTATTCATTCACTAAACCAAATTCATATCATCATTTTTTTTTACAACCAAACGTATTAGATACAAATCTTGTCTCAATTCTATTCTTATTTGGGTTTATCCGCTGAAAAAAAACCCATAATATCAAATATTCATTGTTCATTGCACATAAAGGCCTAAGATTCCTCCAAATCCACTGACTTTTTGACCCCATCATGCTTCTCTTTTTGTGTGTGTTCGGACAAATCAATTCTATAAAACTCACATCACAAAACATTTTAAATCTATCAACACATCAAATCTATCAACACATATTCTACCTAACAAACCAACAAAAAAAATCCCCCAATCACCGAATCATGCTTGATTCAAGAAACACAAACCAATTCACGTTTAAAAACATTACAACATCTCTAAAATTTTATAAAATGTAATGAGTTTTTCTTTCTTGTTTTACATTTTTATTGTCTCATTATGTCTTTTTTTATTGTTTGATTAAAATATGAATATTATAGAGATTTATATCTTTTTTTGAAATAGTTATGCATAAATACTTGAAAATAAAGTCAAGATTTGAATCGTCGCCTACTTCAAAAAGAGAAAAAATTCATCAAAACAAAGTTGTATAGAAATCAATTTGACAGATTTGAATCGTCCATGAGTTACGGATTACAATCCTAATTATATAAATCCAATTCATAGAGCATATTCGCAAAAGGGTCCAATTGTCAACCTTGTGGACATAATTTTTCACAAAGAAAGTTGAACAATCATCATGACAGTTTAATTAGGCTTGGTTTAAAGAATTTGACAACTGGTTAGAGTACAGTATGACAAAAGATGTTGTATTTTGTCTATATTATTATCTTTTTAAAAAATATATTGGAGAACAAGGAGGTGATGAATATTTTGTTGGTGAAGATTTTCAAATTGGAAGAAGAAGAAGAAAATATTACAAATTCATATAGGAGGTCCCAATAGTTCTCATAATCAAGCTTGATGTAAATGTCAAGATCCACTAAATGAAAAGCAAAATATTCAAATAGTTTTTTTCCAAGTAGTTAGACCAAGCTCGAAGTGAATACCAAATCTACTTAATTGTATCAAATGATTGCATTTGATTTTTTTTAAGATAAATGATTGCATTTCTTGGTCCTAATGAATCCGAAGATTCAAGTAATTGAGGAAATTTTCTTGAGCTTTTGAGATTTCTTGCAAATCATAATGAGAATGTATAAGTTGTCACTTTGAAAGATGCTCCAAATAATCTTGAGTTTACCGCACTTGATATCCAGAAGGACATTGTAAATGTCATTGCTGTTGAAACCATCAATTCTATTCTTAGAGATATTGGTGATGCTTCCTTTTCTATTTTTGTCAATGAATCTCGTGACATATCAACCAAGGAGGAAATGATTGTTGCATTGCGATATGTTGACAATAAGGGGTACGTGGTTGCATGTTTTTTAGGTATTGAGCACATTAATAATATTAGTGTTCTCTTACTCAAGGCAATAATAAAACATTTATTTTTTAGACATGGATTAAGAATGTTTTCAAGTAGGCAAGCCCTTAATCAATAAATTATTCTCAAATAGTCAAGTGATACGCATTGGGGCTCACACTGTGGTACTTTGATAAGCTTGATCAGTATGTTCTCATATGTGATTGAAATGCTTGAAATTATATCTGAGGATGGTTCAAATTCAAAATAAAGAGGGGAAGCATATATGTCATTGGACTCCATGCAATCTTTTGGATTCATATTTAATATTCATTTGATGAGATCTAATTTGAAAATCACAAATGAATTATTACAAACATTATAAAAGAAAGATCAAGATATTGTGAATGCCATGATTTCAGTTCAAGTATCAAAGCAGCGACTCCAAATGACGAGGGAGAGTGGATGGAGTTCTATACTTCATGATGTATCTTCCTTTCCTGAAAAACATGATATTAGTGTTCCTCATATGGATGGCAAGTTTTTAGCTCAAGGACTACCAAGGCGTAAAGCACAGGAGATGACAAATTTGCAGCATTGTCGCATCGAGTTATTATATGATGTCATAGATATGCAACCTCAAGAGCTAAATAGTCATTTCACTGAATCAAATACGGAATTGCTTCTTTGTCTGGTATGTTTGAATCCATTTGATTCATTCTCTTCCTTTGATATGCACAAATGGATCTGTCTCGCCCAATTTTATCCAAATGAATTTTCTTCGTTAGAGCTTATGACATTGTAAGATCAACTTGATAATTATATTGTTGATGTGCGCTCTACTGAAGAGTTTTCAAGATTAAAGGGTATTGGAGATCTAGCTCAAACAATGGTCAAAACTGGGAGATCGAGACATAATATATCCATTAGTTTACTTACTTGTGACTTTGGCATTGATTCTACCAGTTGTGACTGCTAGTATTGTGAGAACATTTTTAGCTATGAAGATTGTAAAGAATCGATTAAACAATAACATGGGTGATGGTTTGATTACATATATAGAGAAAGATATTTTTGAGAATATGGACAATGAGGCTATCATTCAACACTTTTGAAGCATGAAAACTTGTCGGAGTCAATTATAAATATGCCAACTAAATTTTTTTGTTGGAAATGTAGATCACATACTATACATTTTTGTAATCCTGAATTATGTAAAGGGTGTAACTAGTCAATTTTTTTGTACACACCTATAGTTCAAGTTTAATTATTGTAAATGGTGTAATTAGTCTCTTTTTGGGTATACAACTTACAATCTTAAGCTTGTTTCATTTTTGTACTTCACAAATATTTATATTATATAGATTTATTGAAACTATAAATGAGCTTCAATTACTTCACTTTTTGTCCTTAAATTATTGTAAAGAATGTAATTATTATTATTATTTTGTATATCCCTTGTAATTTTAGATATTTGGAAAAAAATTAAAGATTGTAGTTGAAAATCATCCCCCTAGAGTGAATTCATAGCTCTGCCATTGCCTCATAAGATGTTGTTTGCTATTTTAAAAAATTTAAAACATGTGAGACTGCATTTAAGGTTGTACCTAACATTATCCAAATGAAAATAACAATTAATGATTGACTGGATCGAGGCATATGCATGTGGCTATCCTTATTTATACTTTTGATGAAAGCTGAGAAGTTTGTATGAATTAGTGAATGTCAAAAAGTTTTTGGGGATTGAAAGTGTACCTCAAATTTCTTCTTGGAGTAATAAAGCCCAAGCCCGAGGAGATAAGAGAACTAAGAGAGAGAGAGAGAGAGAGAGAGAGAGAGAGAGAGAGATTAAAGACGCATAGTAGAAGAAGATGAAGCAAATGAATCTAGTTGATGAAGAAGACGAAGCCAAGAAGTGATTTGAAGAAGAAGCTTGGGCTATAGCAGACGCTGGAGTGTCGGATAAGAAGACCTAAGCAAGAAGAAGAAGACCCAACGAAGAAAAAACTTTGATTGAAGGTGAGTGAAGAAGAAGAAGCATCCCCGATTGAAGAAGGTCTATTGATATAGAATAACTATCGATGAAGAAGAAGAAGCATCCCTGATCGAAGGTATATTGATGAGAAAGATATGGCTAGCTGAGTTTTCATTTTTTTTAAGAATAAAAGGGGTTAGGTAGGCCAAACTTGAACTGTTTGCTCGCATATGGGACCGCATCAACATATGCGGTCGCATTCGAACACTGGGTTAATTAAACATACAGGCTCAATTCGATTTTTAGGTTTATAGTTCGATTTTCAGGTTTATAGTTCGATTTTCAGGTTAGATGTGATTATAATTCTGTTAAATTTGGTTTTACAATAAATTAAATAAAATCGATCGAATTACACCCCTAATAAAAATATCATTGTCATTCGAATTTCAGTGATTTTTTATTAGTTTTTTTTTCTAAATTCAATATGCCATTGTTGTTTGACATAATTGCTATTTAATTTTAAAAACAACGCCATTTGCAAATTTAATGATTTTTAAATATCAAAATGGCAATGACAATGACATTTTTGTTTATCGAAGCACAAAACTCCATTGCCATTGGCGTTTTGCATTGAAAAATTTAAAAAATACTAAAAATGCTAATGTGATGGGTTGGCCTTTTACATACCTACTTTGTTTTTTTTTTAAAATGTGATTAATTTAGTAAAGATTTAATAAATCATAAATAATTAGGAAAGAAATTGATTATGATTTATTAAATATTAATGACATGATACAAGCTGATCTCACAATTTTATTAACAAAGAAAAATGATATGTCCAATCCTATTTCCAGCCCCGTCTATTGTTCCCAATTATTTTAATTTTTTAAATATATATTTGTAGTCCTATTATGAAAAATGAAGTGCATTGCTCAATAATCCAACACATATGTATATTTATCTAAAAAATAAAAAAATAAATCAACTACATTCTACAATATTAAATTATATTATAATATATACTCTACTATGAAATATATAAATAGGGGCAGATCCAAGACAATATTTTAGGGTGGGCTACATAGCCTATATTAAATATTTATATAAATTTTTTTTGTTCTTATATTTGATAGCTATATTAAATATTTATATGAAATTTTTTTATTCTTATATTTGATGTAATTATTTATATACCAAATAATGCGGTATTCAAAAGACATACATATGAAGAAAAGAAAAAAAATGAAATGTATTGTAAGAATAAAAATGAGATATAAACTCATCTTACACGGTATATTAACAAATTTTATAATTTAAATAACCAAATATGTCATCATAAAAATAGGAAGAGTTGCTGGATATAAATATTTCTTTATTGTTCAATTGATATTAAATTAATTCTTAAAATAATATTTAATTTTAAAATTTAGAATTGTTAAAATTTATAATAAGATTGAGGCTGCGTTTGGTTGCACAATTGTAAAATTGATTTTGAGCAAAAACTGAGTTTAAATATGATTTTATAAGAAGCTATCTATCCACAACTTCTGAAAAATTCTGGTTTTGTGCACAATTTCACAAAAATATGTCTGTAACTTTTGGCCCCATTTTTTTTGTTTGAAACTCAGTTTAGAAAAAACAATTTCCTACAAACCCAAAAGCTACTCAAACCTGTTTCTAAACGGGTCAGAGTTCGATTTGATTTGTTAGATTGAGATCCACTTTGTTATGATACTATTTGATTTATTATTAATTTATTAGGTTGATATCTAACTTGTTAGGAATATATTTTATATATAAACTATACTTTATTTAATATAAAATATATAAATATTATAATTTATATAATCAAATAATTAAAAAAAATATAAAATCTGAGTCGAGCTACAGCCAACTCATACATCCGCCTCTGGATGAGACTGAGCGTGTCAACACTGTTAACAAACGATACTCAAGGTCCCCTTTTCGTTTGATGTCTGCAAATGCCTTGACCCATTATTATGTTTCTGACCAGGCAAACCCCAACACTGTGCAGCTACTTAAAATGTTATTTCATTTTGGGGAAATTATAACTCCAATCCGTAAATAGAATCCTCAAAAACCCATCTTTATCACAAAATCTAACTCTCACATTTTACAACAGACCAATCCCCAATTGGATTTTCTTTTTCGGGTGACGTACGAATCTCCTGGACCCTCCCTTTTTAGGGTTCCCAATAAATCCACTTCTCAACCGTTGATCCGATGAACCCCAGAGATACTTAGCTTCCCCTTGTAACACAAGTTAAAGCACAGCGAATCACAACCGTCGATTGGCTCAACGGAACGTGGTGATTTAAAGCATCGGTTAATTTTTTAATCATTAAATAAATAAAAATAAAAGCGGGCGGTGAAATAAAGCAGCGAAAGAGAGGGAGACGAGGGTTTTCTTTTTCTCCTCCTTTCATGAGCGAGAGCCGCCTCGTCTGATTCGAAGGAGCTGTGTGTGTGTGTGTGTGTGAGAGAGAGAGAGAGAGAGAGAGAGAGAGAGAGAGAGAGAGAGGAGAGGATGAGCGGCGGAGGCGGAGGGGGAGGGACCGCGGCAGCGGTTGGGATGGTGGGGATACCGGCAACGTCGAGGAAGGTGGTGCAGAGCTTGAAGGAGATCGTGAACTGTCCGGAGAGCGAGATCTATGCCATGCTCAAGGAGTGCAACATGGACCCCAACGACGCCGTCCATCGCCTACTCTCTCAAGGTTTCTGTCTCTCTATCCGTCTTTGCGTCTGCTTTTGTGTTCCGGGATTTGTGTTTCCAGAAAAATCGATCCTTTTTTTGTTTAGAAATTGCGATTCGATCTACGAAGCTGTCACAGTGTGTTTTTTTTTCTTTCTTTGGTGGTTTGGAAGGTAAAAGGGTCTATCTTTGGCGATTGGTTTGATTTCAATGGTTTGATCTTTTGGTTTTGAAGTTTAGGGTCGGATCGCTGCTGTTGGATTTGTTAAAGTTTGGATTGGGATTTATTTTGTGCATCTTTAGTATTTTTTTTGGGGTTCATCGAAGTTGATCTTTTGAGTTTTGGCTGTACTTAGAACTGTGAGTTGGAGTTAATTAAGTGATGTCTTTCAACTATGCACTGAGGTAAGGAAACTGATCGATTTTTTTGGTAGTGAACAAATCCATATTTTCCCATGATCAGGAATCCAGTATCTTTGCTTTATTTCTGTGCACATTTTTTTTTTTTGCTTTTGAGATCACTCTGGGCGGACTATTTTATATGGGACTCTTATTTTTGTGTATGACTTGGTTCGTGCTTATAATTTAGTTTATTAAGACTTATTTTGGAATGGATTTCTTTTCTCTATCTTCATATTGCTTCAATATTACTGCGAAGAAAAATATCCATGGTTTGCTGCCCATTGCAGTTGTAGTAGTGAAGTATATGTATACTTGAGTGCTAACTGTATCCGTGATTTTTGTAAGTTAATTTATTCGTTGATTGCGTATTATCCATTTCTTATTGAATCCGTTCAAGGGGAATCTCAAGGCACTATTGTATTTTTGTTGCATAATTGGGTTCTCTAAATTTTCAACACATGTCCTTTACCTTCCTGTTCACTGCGCTGATCAGGCATTTTGTTGAATGAGAATATGATATCCTCAAGATGGGTTATTCTATAATTCCAATTTATGAGTTTCAACTGTCTCTAGGTGCTATAACTAACTTGATTATGCATCAAAATTGGCATTCTGTATAAATAAAATTTCATGTAGAAGTTTTAGGAGATTTGTTTTTGTGATATAGAAGAGAAGAAAATAAGTTCATGTCTGATGTGGAGTGCAGAAGACTGGGGTTGTATATAATGATGTGCACAGGCTGGTTTGCTTCTTCCGTCATGTTTGCAGAGATGGGAAGACTGGTAGATGGTGACCGTGCTGGTTGGTGCTCCTTGTGGTTCTATAGATGATTTGGAAGAGAGAAAGCAACCGGTGTTTCAGGGATTCGACAACAATTTATGCTGAGTTCTCTCTTTGCTATTCAGGTTTATCAACGAATAAGGCGCTAATGACAAGCTTTTTAGATGGGAATGGGGAAGAGATGCATATTGCTTAGCAAAATTGCTGATTAATCTTTGGGTTCGCTAATAGTCCTTACAACACTTATTAATCATTTACTCCAATGACAAGCATCATTTACTCCTAACACATGGTTGGCAATATCTTCTCTCCTTAGAGATTGGGTCAAAATGATTTGAGGGTTGATATGCCATCCACCATTATGAGTACTTTATGGTTTGAGATGTGAAGTACTAGTTTTTTTTTTGTTGAGATGGTCTTCCAATTTTGTGGAGCGTCATCTCTCGTCTTCCTTTCTCTTTCTATTATTTTTTATGGAGATCCCTCAATTTTCTTTTGTTTGGGGGCTTCTTTTTTTTCCATAAGATTGCTCCTAAATCCTTTAAAAAAACTCTTTTTAATCATTTTGGAGGATTTATGGGATTTTAGAGAGTGATTTTGGTCTGGGCGATTGCTTTTTATCTGTAGTTATAAGGGCATGTTAATCTTTAAATTTATCTTTATCTTTGAACGGGAATGTAGTACCCTCCTCTTTTTAATAAAAAGAACCACATAACAGGAATAGTAAAAAGAAGGAAAAGAAATGAAAGAACGAATTTAAATATTTAATCAGTTTATATTCTAGTTTAGTCATAATAGGGTTATCTACGTTATGATGTGCTATGATATGTAGTGATATTTTATTCCATGGACAACATAATGGCACCATAATACTGCAGTTTGAAACTTTATCATCTGGAGGTACTTTTGTAGCACTTCATATTCTGCATATCTTTTGTTAGGAAATCATTCAAAAAGAAAGGAATGGGTCCTTTTTTCTATTTTACTTATTTATTATGGGTATAATTCATATAATTGCTTTATATACTTTGGAGTTGTCAAGGGATCTTATTGTGCCATTTTATTTGCTTTTATTTGATTTCCGGTGGTTTAATAGGTTAGAATTAATCCTCTGTTTATTTTTTGTCTACTTTAGTTTCTAGGTAGTTGTGGACTTTACTATATTAATAAGTGTAACCTCAACTATCCAGCAAAAAAAGCATAGCCTTCATGATGGTCATTTATCAAATTAAAATACAATATATTAGGAAATATTCTTTTAATATTAGCTCAAAAAATATCTTAGGAATCTCCCTAGGCTATTTTTTTTAACTTAAGAATATCTCCGAAGGTATGATTCGTCCTATTTAACATGAGCAGTATTGTTTTTGCAGATCCTTTTCATCAAGTGAAGAGCAAGCGTGAAAAGAAAAAGGAGGTGCGCGATAAAATTCTGTATATCTGGATTCACTATTTTTGTTTTTGTTTATGATCTTCCATCATTGCAAGTTCTTTTTTTCTATTTGATGGGTGCAACTTGTGTGGAAATGCCATTCTCTCTCTCATTAATCATTTTGCATTACTTATAAATAACTGAAAATATCTTATAAGTTATAACGTACTACCATTAAATATATGTTATTCTATCAGTTACGCTTCATCCTTTTGAATTTGCCTTGCTGTCTTCATCTTTATTAAAGTAAAGTTTCAGCAATGCTTCATAGTGAAATTGTTGCTGCAGATCAAGGAAACTGTGGAATCCAGGCCACGAGCAGTTAGCAGTAGTACATCAATCCGCAGTGTTCGTGGTGGTAATGATCGTGGTGGAAGAAGTAATTTTCAGTTCAGTTCTAATGGTATGGTTATCTATCATTCTTTCTCGTTTAATGTTTATATTTTTTGTTAGATGTCACAGAGTTGAGATTGTG
Organism: Acorus calamus; assembly: GCA_030737845.1. Classification (NCBI taxonomy): domain Eukaryota; kingdom Viridiplantae; phylum Streptophyta; class Magnoliopsida; order Acorales; family Acoraceae; genus Acorus; species Acorus calamus. The sequence goes on from CM060860.1 coordinate 7,924,527, forward strand.
CACGGATATTTATATTTCTCATGTTTATTCTGCTAGAGTCTGGAGTTACTCGTGGTAAACCGATCCCCAAAAAAGAAAACGGACCAAATACTCTTCCAAGTTCATCTTCCCAGTGGGGGATTGGTGAAGATGTTGTGAGTCGACGTCCTACACTTCCAAGGTGATCCTATTTTAGTCTTGGTTGAGTCTTCTACTGTGTAGAATATTTTGAATTAGTGTACAACTCCTAAAAAAGCTTTTTAGAACTTCCATTGTATGAGTGGTGAGTTACTTCTTTTCTGCTATATTACTTTTAAAAAAGCTTTTTAGAACTTCCATGTAGAATTAGAGTACAATTTCTAAACAAAGTTTATAGAACTTCCAAAAAAGCTTAGTGTATAACTTCTAAAAAAGCTTTTTAGAACTTATATGTTATGAGTTATGAATTAGAGTATATTACTTCTAAATCAAAGCTTTTTATAACTTCCATCTTATGAGTTACTTTTTTTTTCTTGTAGCTTAAAAACTAGTGTAGCAGTGGTTTGCCGTTCTCTCTCTCTCTCTCTCTCTCTCAAAAGAAAAAGAAAAAAGAAAACCCCTTCTAAAAAAGCTTTTCATCTACGCTGAGGAGATTTACTTTGTTTGACCACTTGTATTCTAGTTATCATATTTTAGCAAGTGGAGCTACCGTATCATGGGGCTCCACAGAAAAACTTTGATTTATGAATGAAGAATAGCTGTTTTAAGATTCACAAAATCGTGTTTAATATTGTAAAAAATAAAAAGTTAAGCTGGAGTCCAATAAAAACATTATATATTATGACAAAATATGATTTTATATTTTTATGATAACCTATTCTCATCCCCTTCTTCTAGGATATCCGCCAAAGAATTTGCTGACTTTTCACATGATTGATAATGAAACTAAGCTCATCCCATCTGTCAAGAATCCCCTCATTGGCAGTTGGTTGATATCCAAGTATATAGAAACCTTTTGTAAACCAATATTACAGGATAGCATTTCTGGGTATTCATTCCTTATTATTATCCTCCGTGGCATTGGATACAAGAATTTTGGGCAAAATCCTTATTATATGTCAAATTGTTTTTGTAAGAGGAAGTTGAATGCTTATTTGTGCTCGTTATAACTTATAACTAGTTATTTTGTACAGTACAGTTTTTTTTTATATTAATCGGTAGGCCATCACCATCGTATTAGATAAGAAGAAGAGAGCCCAATTGGGATTACAAAGCATAAATAAAGAGAACTAGAAGGGCCAATGTAGAAGAGAGCTCTACATGGCACCCAAACATAAGCCTATTCAATGATAACTAACCGACTCCCCCCAAGTGATATAGAGGTCGCCCCAGCACAATGACACCCCCAGTCCTTTATGGAGCCAATCGCCTCCTCCCACGCATTTCCGCGTACGGTCTAGCTCCATTGAAGATGACGTTGTTCCTCATGCGCCATATTGCCCACAATATCGCCGGAATGACAATTTGAGAAACCTTAGCTTTAGTACTTCGATCACCTGAATTCCTCAATGCCTTACCGGTCGCCCACAAACCTTCTAAGTTGGAAAAACTTCCATTCAACCCATATGCCGCCTCCATCAGCCCCATAGAGTCCTCGCCACTGGACACTTGATGAATAAGTGTTCCCCGGATTCAGCTTCCAACGAGCAAAGCACGCAAGTGGAGTCCAAATCCGGGTACCAGTGAGCAAGGCGTGCCTTTGTGAGGACCCTATCAAGATACACTGTCCACATAAAGGCTTTCACCTTTAATGGAACATGGCAGCCCCACACTTCCTTATACTTACAAGCTGTAGTTTCAGTAGACGGTATGTTTCTCCGCAACCAGGAATAGCCACCGTGTACCGAGAAGCCTACTGCCGGATTTGGGCACCACACGATTTCATCCCTCTTCTGTCCATCTACCGAGACCACCTGTAATAGCTCCAACAGCGACAAGTAGCTTTCAACTTTCTCGTCCTTGAGATTTCGTCTGACCCGAACCTCCCAAAACCCTGTTGATCCTCGCGAAGACCAAAACTGTGAAGCTACACCATCCCGTGCAACAGAAATCTGAAAGATCATGGGAAACCGCAGATAGAGGGGCGTCTCCCCAATCCACAGGTCCATCCAAAAACTAATCCTCATACCCGAACCCAAAGACCACGTGACAGCCTGCATAAAGAGCCCAAGACCACCCCCAATGCCTTTCCAAGTACCTGACAGGACCACAGAATCCCTGGGAAATCTGTTCATCAACGTATCATCACATGCATACCTTTCTCTTACGATCCGGCACCATTGGAGATTTGGGTGTAGAATCCATTGCCACAACCATTTCAAAAGCAAGGCAGTGTTCACGTCACCAATATTTAATATGCCAGCACCACCCAGCTTCTTGCTGCTGCAGACTATATCCCACTTAACCAGGTGCACTCTGTTTCGGACCTCCTTTGTCCCATTCCATAGGAATCTTCTGCGGATGACCTCCAAACGATTTCTGACTCCGACTGGCTCCTTAAATAAGGAGAGGAAGAAGATCGGTAAATTCGATAAAACAGCCTGTAACAGTATAAGCCTACCTCCGAGACTAAGAAATCTGCCCGACCACCCCTCCAGGCGCTACTCAAACCTCTCGATCAGTGGAACCCAATCTGACTTGGTTAGCCTCCCCAGATGTAGAGGAAGGCCTAACAGTCTGGTTGGGAACTTCTGCACCTTGCACTGAAAGATGCCAGCCAGAAAATCCAAGTGCGAGACATCCGCATTTATCCCAAGCATAGAGTTCTTATGGAAGTTAATCTTCAGGCCTGACAGAAATTCAAAGCACCTGCATACAAATCTGATACCTCTAACTGAAAGCTCAGATGCCTCACTCAGGACCAGTGTATCATCTGCATATTGGACGTGAGTGACCCTTGTTCCCCCAGCCACACATTGTAGACCAGAGATCCACCCGTCTGATGCCGCCATATTCATCATACGGCTGAAGACATTCGCAACCAAAACAAAAAGCAGCGGCGAAAGGGGGTCTCCTTGTCGAAGTCCCTTCTGAAAATGGAAGAACCCGCAAGGTAGCCCATTCACCAGAACTGATCCCTTTGCTGTCGAAATACACGCTGAAATCATACAAATCCAATTAGGCTCGGAGCCGTGGCAGCAAAGAAGATGCAACAAAAAGTCCCAGTCTACATTGTCATAGGCTTTCGCAAAATCCAATTTAATAACCACTCCCTCCCTTTTGTCTCGATGCACCGCCGTGATGCATTCCTGCGCTGACATGAACCCATCTTGAAGAAGCCGGCGATGAATAAATGCATGTTGTGATTCATCAACTAGGTATCTAACAACCTCCTTCAGACGATTCACTAGGACCTTCGATATCATTTTATAACACCCGTTTACAAGGAAATCGGTCTGAAAGCACCAATCTCTATAGGGCCCTCCTTCTTGGGGATCAAGGTCAAGAAAGTGGCATTTATGTGCCCAATCCCTCTTGAGGAGCAATAAAACTCGCTGAACAGTACAGTTGAATTAATTATACCGTTCTGTTTGAGACAAAATTTTACATTGTTATGATAAAGTGGATGAGATGGGTAGTTTATGCTGAATGCTTGTGGTTGTATTTCTAAATCATGGCATATGATATCAAATCTATTCATATATATCATCAATGTTTCATATTGTGTGACTAATGTTTTATTTTGTCAACAGTGAGGTTCCATCGGGACATGATATGACACAGAGAACAGGCATGGCTGATGGAATCTCTTTGCCCTCACAGCCTCCATCAGGATACCATTCTACTTGGTTGGGAGTCCCGGGACAAATGTCTATGGCAGACATTGTGAAGATGGGTAGGCCTCAAAGCAAGGCTACTGGCACACCTGCTTCTGCTATCGGGATATCCGATGCACCACATGATGTGGTTGTGTCAGACACATCAAATAGTTCTTTGCGTTCTGCACCCCTGCCATCAGAATTGCATCAAAACTTATATTCTTCCCAGGTTCCCTCGTCTAATTTCCAAGACATGATTCATGAGCAGGGCATATCTGTAAACCAGCATGTTGCACATGATGACTGGTCTTTGGTTGAGCAATCATCAGTGGGAAATGTTCCGTCTGTTATGGAACCATCTGGAGCTTCCATGACTTATGATGACTCATCTAGCAAGTCTGGGAGGAATGCTAAAGAAGATAATCTACATGAAAGCTCACAGTTAGATGATGATCAAGTAACAGAAACAAATGTTGATGGTGAAGATTTAGCTGGGGACCCAGTTGAATCTACGCCTTCTCTTGATGAAGAAGTAACCGAGGATGTTTCCAGAGCTGAAACTAGGTTTCATGATAACTCTTTCCCTGTGAGCTCCTATCATGGTCAAGAGAATGAATATGAGCAGCATGCAGGTAATCATTGACAACGAAACAATTTGATTATGAATTTATAACAGTACATGTGTATATTGTTAAATATCCTAGTGATGGACCAGGATGTGTCTGACAGTCCATATTATATTAGTTAAATCATTCTAGATTTTGGGAATGGGTTCTTCAAACAGTAATGCCAATTACATAATTTATGTATGGGTCTGAGACTTCCCAACTTTTTATTGTTCTTTAACAGCTTCATGAAATAAACTTAGATATTATACATTGTAATAATGTGAAATTTGATTGATCCTTATTATTTTCCTTACATTTAAATTGCCTCTTAAAACTTCTGTAGACAATGAATTACTTGTGTTGCAAGTACTGGTAGTGCATGCTCTCGGACCATCAGTTAAAATGTATTGATTACCCATGTTAATAGGTGGCCATCTTATTGCGTTATATTGTATCACGACACTGGAATTGCCCTTATGGGAATTTAAGGGGCATATGACTGAGAGCTTCACAATGTCAAGATTACTGAGCTGTTTGTTTTTAGTGATCAGTGCCTGTTGAACTATGAGGCATATGCCAAGCCATATATACTATCATCTGATGATGCACACCCAACGACCAACCTTTGGATGATGTAGTGCTTGATCGACACCAGTCTGTCTCATTCTTTTGGTTAATTTTGTTTTTTAGAAGTATTTTTTTTTCCAGTTGCAAGATGGTCGACTTGGAGAAGATTGCTTAGCCACTTAGATATATTGTATTTTTCAGGCAAAGTGATACATGGAGATTTAGCTAGTCCTTTGTCGAACATATTTTTTTAATTAAATCTTACTTCTTGAGTATTTGATTTGCCAGAATTTTTATTTTGTTAATCAACAGAGTTTTTCTAGATAAGTGCATGTTGGTATTAAACCTGAGTGTAATAGTGTATGGTATTAGTTTTAGAACTAATATTAATCATATAGATAAATTGAGGGATTCTGAAATCTAATCTTTTATTCAATATATTCAGTTTTCTCATTTTTTTAAATTTATTTGTTTGGTGTCATCTCACCTCTACAAGTGTTACATTTATACTTTTTTGAATTATTTGCAAATGAATCCAAAATGTCAGTTTGTGTCCGTTATAATTTTATTTGTCTTTCTCTTATTCATTGAGAAGAATATTACTTGAAATGGGATGGTTATCCAGTGCCCATTGAGGCTGATTCACATTGGAGGGCTCATGTTTCAGTTTTGAGTTTGGAGTAAATCTGGGTCATTCACTGAAGGAAGGACAATCTTTCTCCACAGTCAATATGTTAGTGAAAGCTTAGATCCAGGCTGTAATAATCTGAACTCACATTAATTTGAGGATGTTGTACAATTGTGGCCAATTTAACAACAAGAACACACAGTGGCTCAGCAGATTTGGGGTTGGATGGCTTCTGCAACCGGACTGAAGGTGGATTTCAGCTCTCTGGAGGGGATGTGGTTGTCAGGGCAAAAGTTGAAAGCGATAGGAGATAGAAGCATCAAAGCGAATATGTCCTAGTCTTTTGCCCCGGCGGTGGCTTGGGTTATGTGGCTCATGTGATACGAGGTTATCTTCAAGGGGATGACATTGTATCGAAAATGTTTGGAAATCGGTGATATGTTTTATAAAAGATTAAGGTAGATTTTGTTCTTGGGCTTCTATGGTTTTGTACTCGGGGGGACACATTATGACTGAGGAGTAGACTTTGGTTTTTGTTGGTGCTTGAGGGGTTGGGTGGGTGGTAGATATCTCTTCTACTACACCCCAATCTGCCCAGGTGGTTGCTGTGGGTAATAGGCATTCGCTTCAACATAATAAACTTTGGGGTAGGATGCCCACATTCTTTCAAAAAAAAAAAAGAACAAAAAAGAAGAATAGAACTCTTCCAAATTCTTGTCGTAGAACCTCTTGGCATTATACCCTTGTAGCATTTGAAATTTCTCTCTCCTGTTCACTACAGAGAAGGGGAAGATATATTATTGATTTTGTCTTTGAATTCCTTTCTCAGTAGCGCGTCACCTCAATTTTTTGCTGCAATTTGAGCCATCCAATTATTGAAATGCCAATTTATAGGACATTGTTACCTAATCCTGTATTTCTTTTCCTCATAGATGATGCAGTTTCATCAGTTGCTGCTAATCTACAGCAACTAAATTTTCATGGCAAGGAGCCTGTTGCACCACCTGTAGACAATAATCCATCAGTGATCCTTCCGGATCACCTACAGATTTCCTCCGCAGACTGTTCTCACTTAAGCTTTGGTAGTTTTGGATCTGTTATTGGTGGTGCCTTTTCTGGATCATTTCCGTCAAAGGCTGTGAGAAATAATTTGGAGGAGGCCTCTGTTGCAGTTAATACTAACTCTGATAATAATATGGAAGCCAGGCAAGCCTTATCATGTTTTGTCTGATTTTTCATTTATTGCATTTGTTTTCTAAGCATTATATACCATCATGCAGAAATGAAGAGTTCTACAGCCATGAGCCGCTGAGATCTGATTCAAATGAAAATGTCGTCTCAAGAAGAAGTGCAACTTCTGGGAGTTATGAGGCACCTCCCGTATCACAAAGTGAAGTTGTAAGACATGACACAGAGGAGACTGCACATGGAGACCAGTATGCCTTTCCCTCATCAGTACCTGGCTATGGGTTGCCAAGCACAACACAACCGAGTGCTGGAACATACTCCTTTACACAACCAAACTCTCAGATGCAAAACCTTGCGTCACTATCAAGTGTAATGGTGTGTATTTTTTTACTGTTAGTTAAGACTATTAGATTCAGCTTATCTTCTTGTTTGCAACTGATAATTTTTCTAGATGGCTTTTTAAAATGCCTTTTATATATAATCTGATGAATTTTTGTGTCTATACACGTCTGAGTATTACAATGTTGTACATATACACAGAGGCAAAGATTACTATGTAGCTAATCCTGTTATTTTTGCATTTAGTATCCTGGACCATCATATCGCCTTGGAACTCATCATTTTTAAGACATCAGGAATAGGTCCATATCCTTCTACTTTTCTCTTTGTTTGTACATGTCATATATAAGCGTGATACCCACTAGTAAAAAATATACTTGTAGTTCAAAATAAATTTTTTAAAATTTCGTGTGTGTAATTAGCTATCTATATTGGTTGATGTTGGCAGTTCAATTGTTGTGCTGTGCAAGTTAGCTTGCTGACTTAATTCATTTGATATTCTTAAATTAATGGTGGTATTAAGAAGCAGATTCAAGGATATTTTGATTTTAGAAATTTTCACTAGTTGATGCATTAAGTAAATTAGGTTAATCTGTAGATGTATAAGAGTTCCTTACATCTGCAATAAGGATTGGAGTGTATGGCCTGCATGGAAGGGACTCTGGCATAAAAGTGATAATGGGATAATTTATAAACTCCTTGCTATTCATTGTTTAAACTCAGTGCATTTAGGTTCCAGCCTAAAATAATCAAAATTTTATATTAAGCCTGAACTACTAAAATTATATAGAAAGGCCATGCACTTTTATGAGGTGTTGGATAAGGTGATTGCCAAATTCTCAAAAGAATTTTGTATATCACTGAAGAAGAATAATTCTGTGAAAATATTATGAAAGGTTATGCAATTCATTTTATATTGATTAAAACTCATTAAAATGTTAAAACTTATTTAAGCTTATCGTTCGTAAACTTATAAATTTCTGAGATCATATGCTGGAATTGATGTTAAGCTTGTTAAATTTTTATTTTGATCATGGGCCTAAGAACCTTATGGTTGTGGAGTCATTTTGGTGACTCTTAATCATTAATTTTTAATAAGATATACTGTGTACTTCACTAGCGTACCTATATTCAAATGTCATGAGTGGAGGAGTGATTTGTATTTTTTTATGGGTTGAATTGAACATTTTATTTTCGTCAAAAAAGAAAGAGCATTTTATTGATGCTCATGAAGAATTTTGAGCTTCATGAAGATATCTTAAGACTATTTCATGAAGTAGGAGGTGGCAGTAATGATATGTATTATGTTCTTCAAAGTGAGGAGCATGTAGGAAGGTTCTCTGTATTTAATGGGTGTCCCATGATGTATTCAGTTATATTGTTGTATGTTTCATGCTTTTTTCCATTTGCTAAACTTTTACACATTTTTTTTATTAACTAGTGATATTCATTATTATGAAGACAATAAAGTGTGTCTGTGAGATTGCTAAGCCAAGCAACATTTAAACCTTGTTATACTTAGTGAGATCATGAGTTTCTGAATATGGACTACTAAGAAGGCCACCTGTGATGTGGAGAGACATATCAGCACCTTTTGTTTTTCTTTTAAATGAAGTAGAGCTGTTGTAAATTGTTAGTGTATTGGGAAAATACTTGGTTGGCAATTTCTTCAATGTTATGGGATTGGGTCAAATTCATTTTAGAGGAGCCTTCGCCCGGTGCAATAATGGGAAACAATTGGGGGAGAGGATAGCCTAATATCTAATTGTATTTTCCTTTTCTTTAATTGTAAGGAGATCCCTCGTCTCCTTAATCCGGGGGTTTCTTGAAATGAGATTCTCCTATATTTTCTTCAAAAAAACTAGTTTTGCATATAAGTGTTCTCGTTGAGGATGATCAGACAGCTATTGCACCATGAAAGAGTTGCAAGATTATGCTACTTTTCCCATTGTAAATATTAATGCAGGACTTAACTTATAACAACTTACTGTTTTTTAAATTATTATTATTATTTTTTTGGACGTGGTGTCTGAGGTTAAGTATCCCGTATACTTGTTTGAAGGAGGACTATGAAAATGTATTGTCTAGTTGATGCCTCGTGGTGAAGAACAGTCATATGGAAGAGCTTGTTGCTCTTTTGGAGATTGTTATACATAAATAGTCATTTTAACAGGGATGAGGTTGAGGTTGTTGAAAAATTGGCTGTGGTGGATAGGGCTTTCCTTTTTTGGTTCAGATTTCTTGTCATAATCATCATCATTAATTTTTTGTTTGTTGTTTTTTTGTGTGTGGATTGGACTATAGTAATATCTAATCATTGACAGTATGCCGTAAGAATGGCTTTTAAAGAATCTCTGGGGCGGATTGGACTATAAATATGCTTAATATTTTGACCTAATCTTCTGCATCAAGTCATATCATGTTTATGTTAACCATGTTTCCAACATAATGTCTGATATATTTTTTTGGTGCACAGCAAGGTTACACCAATTCTTTGCCCACAAACTTTTTGGCACCGAATGTGCAGCCTGTGAAAGAACTTGAATTTTCCTACGCGCCGTTCCTTGCAACTCAGTCAATGCCAACAAAGTACAGCACTACACAATCTTCAATAAGTGGACCAACCATGTCCATGCCTGAGGTATCCACTATTTATTCCCTATGAATGACTACTTGTTCTCTATATAAGTACTCTCTTTGAGTGTGACTACTTGAAGGATTAGTTAGCTTTTTTCTTACATTGTGCTTTGAATTGGGACTTCCTCTTTTAGTGGGTTTTTTCAGCAATACCAGCATCAATGCTCTACGTATTCATCTAAATAGTTTTGTTGGTTGTGCAGACTGCCAACCCGGGCATTTTCTCTACACCCCAACAGGCGAACCCCCAGACAATGCCCAATACCGGCATTCCCACGACCCCGTCACTTGCGCAGCATTTAGCAGTACACCCATATCCACAGCAGTCGCTTCCTTTAGGGGCAGCTTTTCCTAACTTATATGGCTACCCTATGTTGCCTCAAAACTACTTCCTTCCACATGCTTTCCAGCAAACCTACCCAAGCAGCAATGCTTACCAACAGTCCCCAGCAGCAGCACACAGCGCTGGGATTAAATACATGCTGCCACAGTATAAAAATAGTGTCTCCATGAGCAGTTTACCTCAATCTGCTGCTGTAGGCTCTGGATATGGAAGCTTTGGGAGTTCAACCAACATTCCAGGAAATTTTGCTCTAAATCCTTCCACTGCACCAGCAGCGAGCACCTCCTATGAGGAGTTGTTGAATTCTCACTACAGCAGTCTACAGCAGGTAGGTTGCCTTTATCCCCCATATGGTTCTTTGTTTATGCGGGCGTAAAATAGTAATATGTGGATATATGAGAATTAGATGATTTTTTGTTTGGTTGTTATTCCTTTCTCAATTTTGATAATTTTTGTCTTTTGTGTGTTTTCTTAGAACATATGTATAGTTTTGGGTGGATAAGTAGGAATGAACTATAGCTACCTTCCCTAGGTATGTGATTTATTCAAACTACTACAGTTTATCCTGATTAAGCAAACCTTATTTTTTTATGCCCTGTTTGGGAAACGGAATAGGCGGGTATAATGGTAGTATAAGGGTGGTATAAGAATGGATAAGAAAAATGATTGTTTGTTTGCCGAGTATAACCTGGTATTACTAAGCCAGTTTAAACTAGTATAAGAGAGTATAATAATTCTAAGTAACCTCTAGGATAAACTATACTCACTTTATCAATTCTCATAGGCCCACATGTCAAATCAACTTTTTACATCTTATCATATCAAATCACTTATCAACACCTCTTATACATCAAATGACACACATGTCAAATCAATTTTTTTACACTTTATTTATATTTTATTCTTTATCAACCAAACAACTCAACCTTTATTTTTACGTTTTCCAATGAGAATAAAAAAAAACACAACCAAATAGAAAATCTCTTATTCATGTAGATTTGTTATCTATACTAGCATAGTTATCTATCCAGAATAACTCAATTCCGCTATCCAAACGGGGACTTAAGGATTAAACGTATTCTTCTCTTATCCATCCTCTCATTCACCAAATAAACAGGGGCTATATAAATCCTAGCGGAGCATGCTCAGTTTAACCATAGAAAGGAATTTATTGACTCAGGTCATTCTCTGCAGAATGAAAACTCTGGGATGTGGGTCCAAGGATCAGGTTCAAGAACAATGGCAGCTGCTCTTCCATCCAGCACGTATTACAGTTACCAGGGTCAGAACCAACAAAGCGGCTTCCGACAGAATCAGCAGCAGCCTTCGCAATACGGGTCGCAGGGATATCCAAATTTTTACCATTCTCAGACAGGGGTGTCACAGGAACATCAGCAGACCTCAAGTGATGGGAATTCAAACAGCTCCCAGGGCCCTCCTCCCTCTCAGCAATCCCACCAGATCTGGCAGCACAGTTACTGACCCTTCTCAATCACGCTCTTCCCGTCGAGAAAATGTGGTATGGTTTGATCGTTCCGTGTGATGGCGTTTTTAAATAGTTTGGGTCTGATCAGCTGTACATATATGAAATGAACACTCAGTTTGCTTGTCTGCCTGTGTGTTCCTTGAGGTTGTATTCTAGCATACTATGTTATAAACCGAGGAAACCACGTTACTAATTTTGTCTTTTCTTTTTTCTTTTTAGCTTTGTGTGTTAGTTTTCTGTGGACAGTCCTCATCTGTAACGTGCTCATTAATTTGTCTAACAAAGTTAATTATCTAGTTCCAGTGATTTTGTTTGGCAAAGTTTGCTTGATGGATGCACATGTGATCTTAGATTGTGGTGTTGCTGTTGCAATTTGAACACAATTTAGTCTTGCTGTTGATTGTTAGATTGTTAGATTGTTATTGTTTATTGTTAGATTGTTATTGTTTATTGTTGTGTGTGTGTATACTGTATAGTTGATTGCTGAACCATTTTTGTTTTAGTTTAAATATTGATAGAAGAGTACATTGTCACAGGCACCAATTCATTGCAGGTGGTCATCTACATAAAGTGGTGGTGTGCATCTTAATTGGATATAATGTTGTGGACTAATGTTGGAAAAAGCATTAGGTGTAGTCGTTAATCAGTGCCCAGAACAGGGTTTTAGAATATTGTGGGGACAGTCCCACACCGTGTGCTAGTATAAATGAGTATACGGGACTATAACAATTTTAAATAACCCTTGGGATGAGTTTATACCCATCTTATCTATTTTCATGGAAGGTGGGGCCCGTTATCACATAAAAAAAATCTCATCTTATCATATCAAAATCAACTATCCTTATCTTAGTGCATATGTCAAATAACTTTTTACACTCCAATCACATTTTATTCATCATCAACCAAACAACTCAACTTTATTATTACGTTTTTCAATGAGAATAAAAAAAAGAGAAAAATCCATATAATCCCCTGAAATCTTGCCTAAATTCATATAACCCCCTGCAATCTTCATATATCCATATAATCCCCTGTAATCATACCCAAAAATCCATATAACCCCCTCCGTCCGCCTTCCGTCAGCCGAGTTAACGGCGAAATTGAAAAAAATCCATATAACCCCCTGTAATCTGGCCTAAATCCATAGAATCCCCTGCAATCTTCATATATTCACATAATCCCCTGCAATCTTCATATATCCATATAACCCCCTGTAATCTTGGAAAAATCCATATAACCCCATGTAATCTAAAAAAAATATTTTTAAAAATTCAAAAATAAAATTCCAAAATATAAATATAAAAAAATTTCCTCTTGCCATTTTTAAAATTTTAAAAATATTTTTTTTCAAAAACTGTCGCATCTATCATATTACACACACCTCTCATATTTATTCCCAAACACAAATAATTTATACAGGGGTATAGTTGTCATTTAAAAAATCATAAACTCTTATTTATCTCTTATTTACCATTTATCCTTATTTTATCCAAGGTGAATCAAACAATAAAAATATCAATTTTACGTTTTCTAATGAGAATAATAGAAAATACAATAAAATAAAGATTTATAATCCATTAAATGTTAATTTACTCTATTATTAATGTGTCGGGATACTGGTTATGAAATTACATGTCATTTATAATTAAAAAATTAGGAATAAAAAAAAGGAATAAATAAAAAAATTACTCTATTATTAATAAAAAAAATTATTTTTTTATTTTTTAATTTTTAGAAAGATTTTTTTCAGATTACATGGGGTTATATGGATTTTTTTCAAAATTACAGGGGGTTATATGGATTTTTTCCAAAATTACAGGGGATCATATGGATATATGAAGATTGCAGGGGGTTATATGAATATATGAAGATTGCAGGGGGTTATATGGATATATGAAGATTGCAGGGGGTTATGTGGATATATGAAGATTGCAGGGGGTTATATAGATTTAGGCCAGATTACAAGGGGTTATATGGATTTTTATCAATTTCGCTGTTAACTCGGCTGACAGAAGGCGGACGGAGGGGGTTATATGGATTTTTGGGTATGATTACAGGGGGTTATATGGATATATGAAGATTGCAGGGGGTTATATGGATATATGAAGATTGCAGGGGGTTATATGGATTTTTCCCTAAAAAAAAACACAATCAAATATAAAATCACTTATTTCATTGATAAAATTATCTGTTCCTGGAATAGGTATAAACCCCAGAATAGCTTACTCCTCAATCCAAACGGGGGGTGATGTTTTGATTTTTTTTTAAAATAGTAAACTTCTATTGAAACACGCGTTGATGAAAAACAAGGGCGGAACCAGGAATTAAAGCAAGGGGGCCAAAGAGCGAATGAGTAAGATAAAATAATAATAATTATAGATGTATGATGAGTTAAGATGAAATTAAGTCAGTTGGTGATTGATTCATATCAAAAGTTAATTTTTAACTTGTTTTATTGTATGTAGTGATAAATAATTTATATAAGATTTGAAAAAAATCTTGAAGTCGCATTATTCACATCACAAAAGAGAGAAAAAATGAAGCGTATTTTTTTTTAAAATGAATATGAAGTAAATAACTGATCACAAAAACATATATACAATGATATCGTTTAACCCTAAATTTTGAAAATAAAATTTAAAACCCAACTTCCAAAAAATCTAAGAAGACTCAATATATTAATGATGAAAGATCAAAATAAACAAAAAAATCATTAAAACATTCAAATATTTGATTTTCAACCTCTCAAAATCAAATACTAATATTCTCGTGAAAACAAAGCTTTTCACAATTTTTTATAAAAAAAGGACCCATTTGTCAATGAGCTATAACATATCTAGTTCATTTGTATATTCGTAAACACTATTGCTGAAAACGTAAATAAAAAATGTATATTTAATTACATGTGAACATGTACATTATAAAGGATCAATATACTTTATTATATAAGTATACATTTAAAAAAAATCAAATGTATGTATACTAACTGGGATGCATACGAGACTGCATGTAACATTTTTCAAATTCAAACCCACTCATTTTATTATGATTTTTTTTTGCATATACTCTTAAAAAGATCTCATTTTATAAAAAAACTCTGATTGATTACTATTTAAAGCTATACTCCTTCAAATGATTTAAGTTATTTATGAATATAATATTTCAAAGGGTATTCCTGTAAAACATAAAAAATTTCTATCATGCAAAAATATTTGATTATCCGGTAAGCACTAACTCTAAGCCCATGTTTGGATCGGGTATAAGGCCCCGGATAAACCTAGATAACCCCGGATAAATTTTTTTACTCGTTTGTTTACCCCGGATAGCCCTGGATAAAGTATGCCAGAATAAACCCAGATAAAGTGGTATATGGATTCCAATCAACCACTGGAATTAAAGTTATCCATGGTTATTCCACTCAAAGAATATGTGGGCCCACTGTCAAATCAACTGTCATCATCTCTCATAAATCACATGTCAAATAAACTATCATTACTTTTTTACCTTTTATAAATCCTTATCCATACTTTATTCAAATTTTACCCAAACAACAAAACATTTATTCTTACGTTTATCAACAAGAATAATTCAAAACACAACCAAACACAAAATCACTTTATCCTTATTTATACTCACTTATGCTTAGATAAATCTATACCCTAGAATAAAATTTATGCCCATTTCAAACGGGGGCTAAAGAGGAGGCTTTGGTTAATATCCCAGCCCTGACCATGTGTCGGGTCACGCAGGGTAGGTAGGCATCTAATTTCAAAAAAAGAAAAATTGCAGCTGTCTGATCAAGTATGGACTGTGTTGGTGTGTGAAGATGAGAGAAGGATAAGTAGAGATTTGTAGCTAACTAGGAATTTGTAGATTATCCGGACACGTCAAGAACGTACATAAACTTTAGAACCCAAGTAGACCCTGTAGTGCTTGGATGAACCATAAACTGAAATCATCAAAACAGATACCCATCTTCTGCTTGGACTAGTTGCTTTTAGACCATCAAATTCAGTTTCAGGAATTCCTTCCGTGAGATGACATCAATTAACAGATAAAAGGTTCACTCTTTGCTGGAGCATCTTATTTAAGGGCGCGGTTATTACCACCCCATCAGGTATTCACCCCACCCCTTGAAAAATTATTTTTAATGTTTAGAAATGAAACCAACACCACCCCCTCCCCTCCCACCCCCATCAATACCTAACCCAGCCCTACCCTTTCCCACCCCAAAATCTGTTTTTAATCAAAACCCCACCGCACTCAAATACACTTCTCATGTAATTCGACAAGTGGAGTGTTGATGAATGATGGGACGGTCGACAAACTTGGTGTCGACAGTAATCAAGGATCTACTGTAAGAGAGTTCGACAATAGTGGTATCGACGAGGATGGTGAGGTCGACATGATTGGTGTCGAGTGTACTCTCAAGTTGATGACCAAAGCAGTGTTGAATCGTGCAGAAACAATATCGTTGAATGAATTCTCATCGACATAGTGAGTGTCGACAGATCAAACCATGATCGACATTATTAGTGTCGATACCCACAGAACTATGCATGTAAACGGATTCTGAACCTATCAACCGTGTATATGTCGACACTGTCTGCTTTGGTCGACAGTGTAAGTATCGAACCTTTCAGGACAATGAACACATGACATCTTTCATCCTTTCCACACATTTTCATTCATTGGACTATGCAATTCAAAACACATTTAACCAGCATTTCATAAAACACATGTGATAAAACCATTCAAAACACATTTTCATAGCCATATTAAACCATACATTCCAACCACACTTTGCAAGACATTTGATAAATATTTTAATTTTTTGAATGTAAACGGTATAGACATTCGATGAACATAGTTCCACACACTTCAAAACATCTGCTAGCTTGTGGAGAGAAGTTTGAATATAAAAAAATGATATAAGGGTTATATTAAATCATTTTACACGTGGGTGAAACTAGTGTTGCGAGGGCCGATCATTGATCATTCCCTCTCATTGACAAACACTTCTTCTTGTAGATCCTCAACAACATTTGAGAACTTAAAGACGCATCTTTTGATCTACTCTTTCGATTGGAAGCTATAGGTCGAACGTGTTCCTTAGGAGCCATACTGCATTGAAAAGTCAAGTTGGTACTCATTCATATGCAAAAAATACAAATCATGTTGAAAGAGATGAAGGAAAAATGTTCTCATTCGATCACCAAATTTACAAAAACATTAATGAAACATTTCTCACATAAACAATGGTACACATTGAATTATCAAACAAAATTCAATCAACCAATTAACACTTTCAACCAACCATTATGCATTAAGGCTTATATTCATTACTCCTCCAACCCATAATGATTATACACACATCTTTCAATTAAAACAAATGAGAGAAAACAATGCCTCATACTAAATCATCCTAAAAATAACTATGCCAAATTTCTCCTTCAACCAACCAATTCAATGCCACTCATTCCATCAACCAATAAACATTACATTTCTTTCAAAAAACCATTTCACCAACAAACATCAAAATAGGGTTATGTAGAAAAAAAAAAGAGGACAAATTTTCTTCAATCAACCAATGCCACTCATTCCATCAACCAACCAATAAACATTACATTTCTTTAAAAAAGTCATTTTCAAAAAATCATTTCACTAACAAACCTAATAATAGGGTTACATTAGAAAAAAAGATCAAATTTCTCCTTCGATCAACCAATGCCACTCATTCCATCAACCAATAAACATTAGATTTCTTTCAAAAAAATCATTACCAAATAATTATTTCACTAAAAAACCTAAAAATAGGGTTATGTTTGGAAGAAAAAAAATTAGGGTTTCTAAGATAAGAAAAATATATAAACAAATGTAATATAAATGTAGCTTTCCAACAATGAATAGAACATGAAAAAAAAAAAGAAGAAGAAGGCGCCTAACCTTTCACTTGGATTTAGGAGAGTGAGAAGATGAAGCTCAAATATGTGAAATTGGGAGAGGTGGCAAGGGGAGAAGAGATAAAGACTGCCAGGAGAAGTGAAGACCGTCGATGAGTGTTTTAAAGACGTCGGAGGAAGACAATGTATCATATTGATTGGTCTCTTCACTGGGATTCTCTTTTTCGTAGGTATCATATTGATTGGATTGGGGATTATTTACCTTGGTTTGAAAAGACCCATATCAGAGAAAGATGTCCACATAAGGAAGTTGGAGCAACAACAGCTTGTCTCCATGTTCCAACACGATGCAGAGACTCATGCAAAGGTTAGGGAACATATATCCCGGCACAATTTTGCCTCCAACTGCTGCAGATATGATTCCAGCGGGCACAGATTACATACTCATTGACTGAAGAGAAACATATTACAATCCCAGCTAGAATATATAATTCATCGGCTTCATAGAATAAAGTGATTCGAAGGACCCTCAAGAATTTACAATCCCTCTTATTCAGTTCACCAATTAAATGTATATGCATTTCGGTATTTTAAAAGGACATTTCTGTGGGTAGAATATTCTATGTAGCTGCATTGCTTTCTTCATGTTGGTATTAGATCTTTATTTTTGAGAGGATTTGATGGCATTAATGATAAATTTTAATGCAATTCTCTCAGCACAGATGGGTTGTTCATCATCCATGAAAATATACAATAGAGTGTTGTTACATGTAGTCTGCGTGAACAATCCTACAAACAATCTATATACCTCCATAGCTATCTAGCGAGATATATATCTAAAAAAAAAATACATTTGTTAAAATAAGTCTATTTAATTTGTAGAACAATATACATTTTTCATCACGGGTGGAACCAATGGGGGGCGGGCTGGGGCTTGCCCCCAAGGTTCAATAGGTTGGTGATTAATATATGCATGGTGACGAGTAATTAAAGGGATTTTGCACATACACCCCTCAAAGTGTTTATATTGTTATCCCCTTTTAAATTCTATTCCCATCAACACCCCCTCAAAAGATTTGAATTAAACTAAATGCTCTGTTGTGGCTTGCTCCTCTTTTTTGGCCTGCTACTTGTTAGTTGAGCATGACATTCACACTGGATACTCTTTAATCTGTTCAATCATGTCCTAACGGTACTCCCGTAAAATATTATTGAAAAATAAGAAACAAGAGGATATGCATTCTACCAAATGGTGTGGATTCTCAAACAGATAAAAAAAAAGTCGCAGTTACTAATGAGTCATAAACAAAGTTTGCTTTGCTCACTGGAGAATAGAACATACATGATTCTCATCTTATGATTGTTCAATATTGTTAAGGTTCATAAAATCATCCTGTAAACCAATGCTTGAAAATTCCAAAAGGTGCAACTTAATTTCAAGCACGTGTATAATTTCCATGATTGTAATTACATAGATGGGGCGCTCATTATGGGATGTGTTTCAGCTTTAATTATTTAATATGAATTTCCTTAGAGGTAGATGTAGATTGAGCATTTGGATGCTCCCAAATGTTGAGTTAAAGAGTTGTTCCATAGTTGCATAGTTGCATGAACTTGAACCTCAATAGATTTTTCAATCGTCCGGCCGAAATTGACCAGGCACTTCATTGCATGCCCCTCTCATTTTCACCAGGTGACAATTATCCAACCAGGGTTGATGACAGGGTAAAGGTCAGTTACTAAATCAAGTTAATCTTCATGTGCTACATTGGCAGATGCATTTTTAAATGGCAACACTTTAAACATGTTCAATTACCATTAAATTGGCATTCCTGAGCCATGAATTACATTCGTATAGATTACACAAATTTTGCATGTTGATTCTCAAACCATTCAATTATATTCATGCAATTCGAAAGGAGCTGATAGCCTGATGCAAGAAGTTTCCACAATTAGATGCTCCTAGCTTGATCTGATTTAAGTCCATAAAATGGTGTATTCCTATAACACAATAAATGGTTTTATATGATGCAATTGAGCATCTTCGACATTCTTTCACCCCAAGACGCCTTTGTTTTACTTCTCGATAACAATAATGAATCCTATATTTAAAAATTTAATAATTCTCGAATGACATTGTCTTCGGACCTAGCCTTCTACTTTCGCTATTTTTCCTTTGTTTTCATAGAATTCAGGTGCCTCACATGTGAAAACTGACCTACAAATTTTTTTGCTTGTACTTATTTAGTTCTGACTCTGAATTATCATATGGATTTAATCATTTAACATAGCCAAGGGCTCCGATTTAGGTCAATTCTTATATAATGACATTGCTAGGAATTGTTGGTTTTGTTATTTTATAATGGTAAAAATGCCTATTGAAGGAACATCAGTTAGTTTGGAAATCAACTCTCCATTTGAATAAACCAGATTTTCAATTATTCCCTCCCTTAACCTCTCACTGCTCCTCTTTCAAGTTCCCCATCCTTGAAACTTTTTCCAGCAAAACACACCATCTTTCTGCACAGGATTGATAGGATCCACTGGTAATGATTGTTCACACCAGAAACCCAACATCCTTAAACGGATGTAACTTCAAGTTGTATCATGTATGTCCATTCTTCCCACATTTTAAATGAGCCATCAGTTCCTGAAATTTGCTTACCCAATGCCCTTTTCTTTGGCATCTAAAGCAGATATTCTCTCTAATTCCATTGTTTCTCCCTTTCTGTGCCCAGAACCCTTCGTGGATCATCAATTCTCTCTCTCTCTCTCTACTGATTAAGGTTAGAAGATGTAAATGAGTAAAAGGGACATTCTTTTATTCCTTCTTCCGTCCTACGGAAAGGATTTTACTTGTTCGTCTTTGTCTTGTTTCTCGCAACGTTTCGCGCTTCCGACTACGTCAAATTTGCTTACCCAATGCCCTTTTCTTTGGCATCTAAAGCAGGTATTCTCTCTAATTCCATTGTTTCTCCCTTTCTGTGCCCAGAACCCTTGGTGGATCATCAACTCTCTCTCTCTCTCTCTCTCTCTCTCTCTCTCTACTGATTAAGGTTAGAAGATGTAAATGAGTAAAAGGGACATCCTAGAGGCTATCAATATCAAAAAGATTTATGTCATCTTTCACGAACAGTGTTTAACAATACCAAAAGAAAAGAAAATTTCAAGCAGATTAGAGATATGCATTGCTAGGAGATGTTCACAAAATTGTACCTGAGTAGATAGTCTTCTGATTTCTTGGTTTAAAATTATACTCAACAAGTTCAAATCCTCATGGTTTCTCCTGCTAGTTGATGAACAATTTTCATTTCAGTGTTGCCCATACACAAAGACAAAGCAATGCTGAACCTATGCATTTTAAAGGGAGTACCTGTGCACAAACTTCAACTCGATTTCATCTGCAGCCCCAAACACGAACTTGCGAAACAATCTTATGAGCGCAAAATTAGAATGTCAAAAGTTACAAGCCAAAAAAAAAGGACCACTTTGCAAATATCATAATCATAAAATTCCTCAAACAACTATACATTTCTAATGCATCTTATGAAGTGAAGATTGACATTTAAGAACAAGTGCAAAGAATAAAACCAATACAGATCTAAAGAACACAAACTTAATGCAAAGAAAATAAAACAAGCAGACATACATTCTACACTTCTGCCTCTCTTATAGTAGCTTGGGCTATATTAGTAAATGCAAAGAGTATAAAGAGACAAAGCTCAATCAATATTGCTTGTAATTTGCAAGTTCATGTAAATTAGATTATATAGTTTTTAACAAATAAGGTTATAAAAAGAACTATTACCAAGGTGATCGCATTTGATTTCCAATTTTGACCTCCAATATGAAATGGATGACAAAGTTTTGACATGAGGTTTGACGTGAACCGAGTTTTGGTAAGTCGGCTAGCAATTACCCACTCCACCTCTCTCTGTAAAGGAGGCAGGGGATCAAACCCAAGGGGGACCAATCTTCAAAAAAAAAAAAAAAAAAAAAAAAAAAAAGAAAGAAAGCAAAATGGATGACAGAAAATCTTTGTATTCATATATATGATTGCCGCCTATATGTATCATCGTATATAAAAAGGGAGGGGGGGGGGGGGGTGGCTCTTTCTCTCCCTCACACACTCTCTCTGTCTTACCACCTCACCCCCCCCCCCCACCCCCCACAAAAAAAAAACTCTCCCTCTCAATTGGTCTCTTTGTCCAACTCTCTTTTTGGGGTCAACTCGCTTCCCACACCACGCTTGTTGAGGGGTCCATCCACAATGGCTCAGCGAGTGTCCTCTTCCCTCTCCATTACCTTGCCTTTCTTTTTCTTTTCTTTTTTAAAAATTATGTCTTATATGGGGGATTTTGGGTTTTTGAAAGGTTTGGGGAATTTTTAGTTTAGAGATTGTTTTATGGTCCGACTTAGGTGTTGTTTGGCAGCGGCGGAAAGCGGATTTTAAGTGCTGATTGTTAAGTGCAGAAAGAGGAAGGATGATAATCTTTAAGAGTTTAGGAAAAAAAAACGTTTGGTTCAATGAAAAATATTAAGCAGTATTTTAAATAAGTGTGTTTGGTTAACCAATTGACTTATGTGATTATTGGAAGGGTATTTTGGTTAATTTTATAAGTGCTAAATGTTATTTTAATGTTTGGTTGAAATAGAAAAAATATGTTTTTTTTAGATATTAAAGATTATTCCTTTTAAACATGTTAAAAATATCAGTACCACATTTGTATAAAGAAATGAACAAACCAAATAATTTGTTGCGCATCCGAAGATTCTATAACCCCAAACTAATAAAAAATTTATATGGGTCCTCGTCTAGTACAACAAAGAACAATCTCTTCCTCAATTTAAGGAAAAATAGCCCAAAAAACTCAACCTTTCTGTGAATCAAACTGCCATTGCAAACCCAAGAATCAAAAACCCATAAAAATAAAACCAACTAATCATCCTTACAAAAAATTCCTACCAATTTTTATTTTTTTAAAAAAGAAGATATCAGATCTGACTACATACCCCAAACCAAAGAAATCCTGAATTCCGATCAATAACAGGGGATGGGACCATCTCTTTCAAGCAAACCAAATCCACATGACAAGGCGGTACTTCAATACACTCTCATGGATGCAATTAAAATTTCAAAATAAGATAGAAGCTTTTTCAAAAAAAAAACCAAAATCAAGTACAACCCAACAAAGGAAAACAATAAATCCACCCAAAAAGAAACTTTAGTCCGTCGCCGAAATCTATACATGTTCGTCGCCATTGACTCGTTTTTTGGTTGTGAGAGGAGGTCAGAGGGGCTGGTCCGCAACAGAGGAGGGAGGGTCCGCCTATTAGGGTGTCATGGTGTTTGGCGTCGGGAGGAGGTGCCTTTGATAGGGTGTTCCGTGACGGTGGAGGGGCCAGTGCACGATCGAGGAGGGGCTGTTCCGCGACCAAGGAGGAGGTCTGCCGATTAGGGCTTGAGAGGGGTCTTTCGCTTCGAGGAGAAGAAAAAAAAGTGTCCTGAGGAGAGAGAGAGAGAGAGAGGAGGTTGAAAATGGGATTATATACCACTTGTAAATAACTCAAAGTAGCGGTGGTAGGATAGTCTTTTCACGTTGAGGACAATAAGGCGTAATCCGGAGGTGAAAAAATAAGTGTAGTCGAATGAGATGAAAAATTCCGGGTTTATATGCATAAAGAGGATAAATTTTAAGAGTTAATTGGTATGTTGTTTCAGATAATGGGTTTTTTGTATTTTTATTTGTCTTTCTATTCAATTCACCGTAGGTCCCCACAGTTCTACATAAACTTTCAAAAAATCAGTTTAACTTGAATAATATTGGTATTGTTTGACAACTGCTCAGAAGTACTTCTCCTTCTGTAGAAGGAGAAGTAATCGCGTTTGAGAACTTGATAACTACCACTTCTCCTTTTGCAGAAGGAGAAAAACTCCTCTTTCCAGAAGGAGAAAATAACTCCTTCTGTAGAAGGAGTTTTTTTCACTTATGCAGAAGTTTTAAAAAATTGATATTTTGTAAAAAATACCCTTGTAAAATTTTATAAATTTTTTAAAAACTATTTAAATACTATAAATAACAAATTTTCTCTCACCTCTCCATGTGACATTGATTGAGATGTACTGTATATAACAAACTCACCCAAAATTTTCCCCTCTTATTTTTATATATATATAACAAACTATATGTATAACAAATATGTGATGTACTATATATAACAAGCTCACCCAAAAATTTTCCCCTCTTATATTTATATATATATATATATATAACAAACTATGTATATAACAAATAGTGTGTGTGTATATATATATATAACCTAAAAGTATGTAATATATATATATCAAACTATATATATATATATATATATATATATATATATATATATATAAAACAAACAAATATAAAACAAATGCACCATAAATTTGTTATATGAACCCATAACAAGCTTTAGGGAGATTTCAAGAGATATATAGAGCAACATATAAACAAGGTGCAATTTTTATCTATCTTTTTATAAGATTTTAATTATAGGGTTTCAAAATTAAAAATTGATAATGTTATATTGTATCCCCTTTTAAATTGATCATGCTATATTGATTTTGATCCATGTTTTTTAAAATTGAGTATATGAAGAGAATGTTATCTTTGGTATTTTTGGTATTGTATTATTTTTTAGGAATGAATCTTAAGAACAATGTCTTTATTTAATAAGATTATTATTATTTTAATAATATTCTTTTATATAATTTTATTATTAATGTGTTGTAGGCAAATATTATTGTAGTTATATGTGTGTTTTGATCATTTGACTATATAATTGATTATATTTATTTATTTATATTGATCTATTATAATAATTGTATAAAATAGGGTCAAGGGTATTTTAGACAGTTCATGTGATTTCTATTGCAAAAGTACTTTTTGAATTCATTAAAATGTGTTTCCAAACAGCTTCTACTCTAATATAAGAAGTTCATTATTTAGAAGTAACTTCTTCGAGAATGAACTTCTTGTAGAAGTATTTCTAGACAAGTTGCCAAACTATACCTTTAGTTCAATGCAATTTCTTAGTTCATTTATTTGTTCTATTATTCTGTAAAGCTTAGTACAGGCCATGGATAGACCAACATAAACCTTAAACTTAGTGCAACACATTGTTTTCATGATAAATTTGATTTCATCATCTCGAGATGGATTTAAAATGTCTATATTTGGTTCACTCTAATTACATTTAACAGAATATATTTTCCTGTTAAAATAGAAGTGAATTTAATATGTATCATAAACATAGAGGCAACTCAAAATGGATATTGAAATGATACAATAAAACTTAGATCTTATAGTTATATATTACTATAAAGACAATGAAAAAGAGAAATAGGCTCATTATGTGAAACAACAAAATGAACTAAAAAAGTGACATTGAATTTAGCTCAATTCCTAGTAAAATATAGTTGCTGAATGTGCAATGCACTATAGTGATTTAAATATAGAGACACGTAACTTAAAATGGATCTTGAGTTGATAAAATTAAACTTTCCATAAAGACATGTACTGAATTGAGTTTGAAGTTTATTATGAACTGTATCGGGTCTATATTGAATTGCATAGGAAAATAGAAGAAAAAATGCCAAGAAAAAAACCTCATTATCTGAAACAACTTAAATGAACCAAAAAATAACATTTAACTTAGAACAGTTCCAGTTAAAATAGAATTGAACGAGGTGATAAAATCAAACTTATCATGAAAACAATGCGCTGAGTTTTTTTAAAGTTTGTATCAAACTGTACATGCCTAACATTGGATTAAATTAAAAGAAAAGAACTTAAAAAACGCAAAAAAAAAAAAAAAACCGTCATCTAAAACAACCTAACACCCCCCCCCCCCCCCCTACCTAAATCCCCCACCCTCCCAAATAATTGACTAAAAAAAAACCTGTATACTACATCAGTCCCCTAAGCCCGAAAAATCCCCCAAATCAGATATTAGATCACTCTCTAAACCCACAATCCCTCGCAATCAGATAGAACATAAAATAAGGGAGAGGATGCACTCTGTGGCTGCCGCAGATGAACCACTCAACGAGTGTGACGAGGGCAGTGAGTCGATCATGGGAGGGAGATGGACTGAGAGAGAGGGGGGAGGGGGGAGTGAAGAACGAGTTTTCCCCCCCAAGAGCCCAAAAGTTGATCCCATCGTGCGGCCCATGACGTGAGCCGTCCGATCACTAATGTCATTGTGGTAGAAGAGCTGAACTCAGAGATAAATAAAGGGAACCCTCCTCATGCTGCTGGCATTGTAGACGAGGAGTCCATTATGGTGGAGGTGTCCGGAGCTGTGACATTGGCTCAGCTAGTTCAGAATAAATTAGGAGATGCAGTTCAAGGACGGCAAAGGCAATCAAATGAAACTCTAAAGAATACTGTGCCAGTTTCTACAAAGCAGAATAATCACGCCATTTTTTTAGCAGAGGATGATGTCTTTATTGTAAAAGCAGGGGACGCTACACGCAAGTCTTCTGGGGAGATTCAGGAAGTTTTTGTCCTCTTTGATGCTTCAAGTTCCATAAAATCTCCATTTCTTGGCAATAGAATGCCTTTGAGGATTCCCAGTTCAATACTCCTCTTTAAATTTCATCCCCTACAAAATCCTCGAAAAATATTTTGAGCAACATTTCATTTAGCAAACTTGCTACAAATCAATACACATGTCAATAGAAACTCCCAAATAACTTTATGTTCCCATTAACAAAAAAAGAAAAATATGATCATCCGAAGTGGGTGTTCAAAAGATTGAATTTTCAACACATGCAAAAGATTGAGCTTAAAGAAACCGGGTGGGTTTTATTTTGTGTACTTAGTTCTATTTTTTTTTGTTGCTTAGTTGAATAAACAAAAACACTACACATACCACATAATATTCAATTTTTATACAATAGCAAATCTGAACTCTTAAAAACAACAAAATTGTAAACTACATGTAGTAGCAGGCAATAACATGTAGTGCTTCTGCGGTTTTTTTTTTGGGGTGTCACTGCAGAATTATATGGTATTGTTTTCACTACAAAACTTGTAAACTGCATTCACTGAAAATTGCATTGTAAACTGCATTCAATACAGAATTGTGGAATCAAATTGAGGTTGTAAACAGAGATACATTAGTCAACATTACTAAGTATTTTTTTTCTTTTTTGCTTGGTAATTCTGCTTTGCCAAACTTACAAATGTACATTGTCAAGTTTGAAGAAGAAAATGAATGGCATATTAAACTAGTACCCATTTACAAAAAGAATTTGAGAGTGCTTGGTTGATTGATTACAAAACAGAGGGCAAAAAAAAAGAAGAGAAAGATGTGCATATCAGCCCACTCGGATCTAGACTCTTCCCAGCTTATCCTCTTGAATAAGATTCTCAAGTTCTTTCCATAAAAAACTATATAGCCAAAAAGACAATCTGAACAGCTGCACCCTGACACCATCAACAATGTGACCAACACCATAACACCACAACCTATTCAATACAAATTGTGGATTCAGCATCATAATTTCAATTTCTATTATTAAATTAATAGTCTAGGAATTAATTTCATAAATCATTCCAAATTGTGGATTCAAAAGAAGAAGAAAAAAAAAAGGTAGAAAGGTCACATAAGTGGTTCTCTGTTGGTTCAAGTTTAGAAAGCTTTGTGGATCCAAACAAATTTTTAAATGTCATTGCATTCTAACTTTTGAAGAAACCGAAAACAATTTTTCAGGAATCCAATAAAATCATGGTTTTTGAAAAATTATTTCAAATTTTTTTTATATGTAAAACTAGATTTCAAACACCTTTCCAAAATTAAACAATAGATGTGAAAAATTCTGAAAAAAAAACCTAGATGTGAAAATAAACCTAGATATGCAAACAATTTTATTTGAAAAATAAACTAGATCTGAAAAGAACGATTTGAAAAAGAAAAATCAAACATCCTAGATCTATAGACTAATCAGAAATAAGAGATGAGATGAGGAGCGGTCGGTGAGCTCACTGGCGATGGTCAGCGGACGGGATATGATGGGGGTTGCTGCATGTGTTTTTTGGGGGTACTTTTTTCCGTTGCTGTGTTGAAGAATGAGAGGAGAGAGAGAGAGAGTGGGGTGGGGAAGACTTGGGGGGTTTGGGGGGGTCACGGGATTAGCAACCGGATCATCCGGTTCAGTTTTTTTTATTTATTTTTTTAAAACAATCATCAACCGCCCGATCGCGAGATCAGCTATCGGACGGCTCACGTCGTGGGCCGCACGATTGCACGGTCGCACCCCATCACTCCCCATATATATATATATATATATATATATAGGGAGCCGATTACGTGCGGTTTACGGTCGGTGCGGTGCGCGATCACGGGCCGTCGATCACGGGTCCATCGCATCGGACGGTCGGGTGCGATTCACGTCGACCGTTGGATGCGATGGACCCGCGATCGGACGGCCCACGTCGTAAACCGCACCGACCGCATACCGCACGTAATCGCGACCATATATATATATATCATATAAAAAATATATATAGTTTTATAAAATGAATATTCTTTAATGAATTATTTAGAAGAAAAAAATTTAATACTTGATTTAATGAGCTATGTTTATTGTTTAAACTGCATGTCAAATTAATAACATGTCTGCGTATATATAAGAACGCCCTTTATCTATTATTATATATGCAGACAAGAAACACTTTGTAGACCGTAGATAGGAATGTCTATGCCACTATTCATTGAGTGCCATGACCTGTTTTG
Organism: Acorus calamus; assembly: GCA_030737845.1. Classification (NCBI taxonomy): domain Eukaryota; kingdom Viridiplantae; phylum Streptophyta; class Magnoliopsida; order Acorales; family Acoraceae; genus Acorus; species Acorus calamus. Next base: position 7,952,784 of record CM060860.1, read on the forward strand.
GAGAATATTTTGTATAGTATATTTTATTTATGATTGTGATAAATTGTCCAAATTATCCTTAATTCCAAAACACTAATGTCAAAAATATATTCTCCTTTCTCCTTTTTTGAGTGCATCACAGCTACAGCTTGTATAGACTTTTCTAATTTTGTTTCTCTGGTATGATCGATGTTTTTAAACATGATCCTTTATTACAAACATGAACTTCGGGTTTTTTATAATTAATCTTAGGCTTTCCCCATTGACAATATTAATACCATGTGTTGTATTTTCAAAGTATCTTGAAGGATCAATCCTTCACGAATCTCTAAATAATAAAATATTATATATGATTAAAGATGATCAGCTGAGAATCATAAGCATGGTTTTACAAGTTTGGAATAATTTTGGGAGGCTGTTTAGTCGATCTGGAGGACTCGGAATAACGCAATATTCAAGCTCTCGCATGATTACTTGGAGAATATTTAGGAGGCGGTTGTGGTGTCCATAAGGGATTAGGTGTGCGACATAATTGGGGGCTGGGGGGCCGCGTTGTCCTCCGAACATCTTGTAATTACTGAATGATGGCCTATGGCTGCAAGGAGGGGGAGGGGGGTGCCCGTAGATATCCCATCTACGGACTCACCCCTACCCCTCTTAGGTGGCCCATTTGTTCTTCTATTTTTCTTTTTTCTCTTTTCATCCCATCCCACATTCGGACTTGTAATCCTCATTTTCGAATATAAATTCCTAATCACAATGTAATTCATAGGTTCCTTTTACCTATTTTAAATGGTGTTGATCCAACAATCTAATTTGTGATTCAATTTTTAATCAAGATAATTTATATCAATAAAAAGATGACATATCATCCAATCACTTTTAAAATGCATGTTTCATCCACCAGGAGTTGAATCTTTTCATCACACCTCCATTAGATATACGAATCCAAAACTGCCCTAATCCCCTGTGGTCAGTCTGCTCTTGAACTCTTCCGGAGTTTAGAATCCCCACGAGGAACGTGTGGCCCCGCCCTTCAGCCGAAAAGTCCATCAGATTAATCTGATCAATTCTGGTTTCTTTCGGAACACCTCCAATCCGATCTCAAAGAAGGTATCTTCGATCTCTGAGCAGTCCCAATCGAGGCAACAATATAGCTGGAATAGGTACTGTTCATAATCTGGTGGAAGAAATTGATCCATCAGGAGTTGTTTCACCACCTCCATGAACGAATAAATGCCTTCCCTTGTCGCTGTCGAGTCTTCCGGAGTTGATCCCACGAAATGGTGGCCCCGCCTTTCAACCGAAAAGCCATCAATTTGATCATCTTTTCTTCGGAAACCTCCATCATCTCAAAGAATCTTCGATCTTTGAGATCCAATCGAGAAAATCCACAATCTGCATATTACCATTGAAGTACGGAATATCTGCCTTCTGTAACGCCCCCGTACCCATTATCCTCGATTAAGGCATGCGATATAGTGCGTCACGTCAAACCATATTCACGGTACATCGAGTAATATAATAACTCATATACTCTTAACTATTTAGAACATAAACAAACCACATGATCTCAATAATTCATTCATAAGTTTAAATGAATACACACGAGTTCTTATTTAATACTAATAAAATCCCCTGGTTTTGCTGGTAAGACTAAGGACGTTCACTACATGCCAAGAAGAAGGCTTATTCAACACCTACGATGCAACGAAGAAACATCTCGAACTAAATCGTTAGCGCCCTACCACGAACGACGATCGCCAACAGCTAGTCTGAAAGATTGGAAAAAGAGGGATGAACTATCACGCGCTCAGTGAATGGACCTATGGCGTCCTAATAATAATAATAATAATAATAATAACGATAAAATATTACGAAAATCCCAAGGAAATCCGAAATAGTGGAATATAACATATACATAAAACTTTTTACAAGTATAACGATAAAACATAATGCATCTCTTTGGAGGAACAACCACAAATTGTATATCAACTACATGATGTGTATGATGCAATGGACACGCATGCCCGTATGACACGGAACCGAAAGGTGCTCCATCTAGAGCCTGGTCACATAGACCGGTTGTCACGCAGACGATGTCATGTAGACAGGCGTCACGCAGACGGATGATATGCATGCAAGTTTAATTCAACAACTCATATTTTGCATGCAAGAATAACATATTATCCAACATATATTTGTTTACATAAAATAATGTCTCGATGAGATGTCATGCTCATATATTCATACTCAAAATAACAATTGTATTCAAAACATAGGCATGATGCGAATATGATAAAATTTTAGGTAGTTTTCAAAATCTACGTAGAGATTAGACCCACTCACCTTCGGTCCAACGATTCGTAACCCAAATCCAAGTTTTACAATAAATCTAATATGACAAAAAACGATACGAATCAATTACAATATGTGCAACCCGTACGGAACTCGATGTATCTGTACACACAGAAACCGACGGCTCCCACAGGGACCATCACTGACCAACCCGACGGATCCCGAAGGGACCGTCTGAAGCAAACACGACGGCTCCTACTTGGGCTGTCCCTTAGCAAACCGATGGCTCCTCTGGGAGCCGTCCCGAACATGCCCGACGGCTTCTATAGGGGCTGTCTCGAGACAAAAGCACAAAACCCTAATTTTATTTTTCGTAAAATATTTTAAATAGGCTACCATTGAAAACAAAACACAAGTTGTTTTAAAACATTTGTTAAACCGAAAGAATCGATATCGAATCAAATTATACGTACGGAAATCCGATTAAAACCAAATCAAAATTTATTGAAATCTCTTTGAAAAATACTAGATCTATCATAGAGATATAATAATATAGATTTATGTTTAACAAATCTGAAAATCGTAATACTATATGCATAGATTCGGATCTATGCGTATAAGATTCGAAACAAGGCTTAATGATCCTAAAAACATGATTTTTACCTTAAACGAATTAACCTAAACATGGTAGATACATAAGCATATTTATTTTTACATGAAAGACTTATAAAACATCATAAAATCATCATGATATCATGGTTAAAATATAGCAATCCGAAACCATGCGAAAACACCTAAGAAACAAGAAGAAAACTATATTTTTTTTTTCTGTTTGGAAAACATTGAAAACGAGATCATATTAAAAGAACATCTAAAGGGAATCATTATAAACCAAAATCTCTTCAAAACTCTTTAGAAAACTCACCTAAACCCTTGCTCAAGTTCCCTTCCCGAGCCCCTCAACAATGGTGCCAAAAACAAGAAGGAGAAGATCTTTTAGGGTTTGAAAATTCTAGGGTTTCAAGGCAAGAGAGAGAAAAAGAGGTTTATAAGCCTCTCATACATGTGTGGACAAAAATACGACACCAATGATTCGCATTAATCCCGATTAATGCACTTGTGTCTTTCTAAAAACGGATCAAATTTGAAATTGAATTTCACCCAGATCGACGGCTCTTATTGAGTCCGTCGCAAAACTACTCGACGGCTCCACTAGGAGCCGTCTCTCAGATGCCCGATGACACCAATAATATCCGTCGCCCAGGTGTCCGACGGCACCTATAGGATCCGTTAGATACTGTTTGACACCCAACTACGGTTTAGACCATAACTTGACCTATGATCCATAAGAGGCGTTGAAAAGCCAATGGAACGAGGAATTTAACTATGTCAAATTATTAGAAATTTAGAATACTAAACATAACATAACTGCAGGTTAATTACGTCCAAAAATTCAGAGTCGCTACACCTTCAATCGGTAATCATTGTGTTCCATACACCGCCCTCCCGGTTGATATACTTGAAATCCATCATCTTCATCATCCGAATCTTCCTCATCATCAGGTTGATAATGGGTGGGACGTCGAAGGTGTTCTGAGCAATAGATCGGCCTTGGGAAACTCCCTCGGCGCGTCTCCTATCATCTTTAGGATGTCTGTTATTGGTGTTGAGCTTCAAGCCAGCGATCATCGTGCGGATCTCTTGCATTTGATCTCATTGTTCACGCATCAGATCACGTTGTTCCTCGACCGCCTTCCATAGGTCCTCTAATCCACGACCAACATCATTAGATTGGTCGTCTCCACCTCCTTTATTTGCCATCACAATAAGGCAAATCCTCGCTTTGATACCACCTAACGTAGCGAAAAACTAAAACAAAGATTCAACAAGCGTTGAGATCCTTCAACAAATCACAATTCTCGAAGAGAATATTAAAACTCAGAAAATATATTATGAAAGTTGAAAACTCTAGATTACAAGCCACCCCTTTTATAATAAGGAAAAACTTACTAAAACTAGTAAAAACTGAATTAGTTATTATTAAATATATGAGATCCTAGAAGATGATCGGTTTTGATAGAAATCAAAACGATTTGTTATGATAAAGATATGCTAAATCTAAAAATGACTAAAAATAGCAAAAATGTTATTTTGAGGGCCAAAAAATGGGAAAATAGAAAAATAAGCGCGCGTTGTGGCGTAGCAACAACTCTTGAAGATCTCTCAATATCTATCTCCAGTAAAAATTTCAGGCGATTCCGAATTTGGGGCGCCATTTATTTCTACTAGCCGATTTTTCTGTAAATATTTAAAATCTTAAAATGGACCCTTTCGGGTTCATCGCTCCCAGAACGCGTCGGTCACCCATTCTGCATCAAAATTTGAGTAAAAATCACTCAAAATTCTCTTCAATCATTTACTTGTACTATACCAAATCAAATTTTTACTTAAACTTTTACCCAAATCAATGGAAACTCAAACCTTTTACCCAAATTTCAAAAAACTATTTTTTATTATTCAACTCTACATTTTAAAAGATTCGAGTAAAACATAAGTGATGGTTAGAAACATATCATATCAAATGAAATTTTTACTCAAATGTTTTGTAAAATTTAGATATAGGTTTGAGTAAGAGCTGGAGATGACCTAATAGAATAATTTTTTAATTAATTAACAGCACAGAGTTGCCATGTAATTGAACATGAGCACAAAAATGTCTCTCAAGATGGCATGTATGAAAATAAAAAGAGGTTCAGAAATTTTTTTAGAAATTTTTAATGCTTACACTTTTTTAAGACAGGAGAATCCCAACATTACCTTGTTTCTTAATGCATTGATTAAGCCTAAGCGGTTTTGAATCAGAGACCTATATATGGAACCCAACCCATGTGATTTACACAAACTTTGTTTCTTTTTATAAATCTAGATAATTCTTCTTACATTCTTATCTAAAGTTGAGGACCACCCTGTTCATAAATATTATATTCGTGTCAATTTTTATGACTTGTTTTTAATTTTTTTATGATGTTCACTTGGAACATTTCTAAATATGTTTACACAAGCACTTTAATTTGTACACAACCAAGCTATATACATATGTTATTTACTTATCTCCTAATATCATAAAATGAGGATTTATGTTTCTGTGGTTCTGTATCTACATCAACGAATACTGACAATAGTATGACACAAATTACAAAATTCTATTTAAGCTTTTGGTCACACGAATTAAGAAAGTATTGATCAAAATGAAGCATTTCATCCTGGGCAGGTCAATTCATACTCACCTTCTTCATGTTCAGAATATTTATGCATTCCATTCCATGTAGGTGGGCGCCCCTAATAACTTTGGTTTTACATGGTTAGTCCTATAATTGCATTCAACCAGTACACAGGAGCGGCCCGAAAAGCAATAGATTACTTGAGGTCCTAGACAAAATTTTAAAACGATCCCTTATAAAATTAACCAAATAAAATATTATTTTTTGGGATTTTGATGCCCTCCATCGATGGGGATCTAAATGGACTATCTTGGTTACCTATACTCATGGTGACCTTACCAGTAGTGTAGTGCTCTTATCACAAGGCCTTCAAACTAAAAAAAATGTAATAAATCCTCATGTACATTTATAAAATATATTTTAATATATATCTTATACGTAAATTAAAATGATAGCATAATTAATCTAACCAAACTTATATATATACAAATAAGACGCAAGACCTATTCCCAAACACAAACCCCCCAAGAGACATCAAAGCATTACAATTTACAAGAGATAATAAGATCTCCACTAGCTTTAAATATATAATAATTAAAAACATCATCATCCGTGACATCCAAAAAAATAAAAAATAAAAACCAACAATAGCTCCCACAAACGGTGCTTCCCACAACGGCTAATACAACTCAAAATGGGTCCCCTCACCCCCACATTGAAAACGAAACGGTGACCATCACATGCAAATTCATATGCCAACATTACATTGTAGTCCACTTTATAATTCAAAACATTTAAAACTCTTCACACACAAACACGTACGCTTCAAACTCATTCACTCAGTCACACGCACCTCGTCTTTGCTAACAAAACAATGGATCATCCCCTCCTCTTCCTCATCGTCGTATGCGTCTCCCTCACCGTCGCCGCCCTCTGCGCCGCCGCCGCGATGATGCGACGAAAGAAGGCGCGCCATGAGAAAGAAGTGAGTGTAGTTGGTGGTGGTGGTGGTTGTGGAGGGGAAGTTAATAAGTTGAGCCCGCCGCCACCGCTGTCGCCGCCAATGCCTGTGATGGAAGGAAGTGTGGGAGCGGCGCCGAGGACGCCAATGGCGGTTTGGCAGCGGAGGATATTGATGGGGGAGAGGTGTGAGATGCCGAGGTTCAGCGGGCTCATACTTTATGACGAGCGCGGGCGTCCCCTCGGCCATGCTGGTGGTGGTGGTGGTGGAGCTCAACAGGTAACAAGAATAATATGATTTTTTGTTTGATTGTTATTCATTTATATAATTCTGAGCACACGATCATACTACAAATGGAATCGTATGTGACATGCATGAGATTCTACTGTGACATGTTTAGTAGTGTAAAAAATGTAGACAGATACATATCCTTTAAAAGATACATGTAAAATGACTAAAAAATATCTTTTTTAATAAAATAACACACAATTCATTTGAGCATAGATATCCTTTTAATTTATAAATGTATATTATTTTTTCTTTAAAAAAAATCAAACCGTGTACCACATTCAAGAGGAGTTATAAATTAATATGGCTAGATCTTAGATTGTCCTCATAATTATAGTCACCACACTGGTAGCGTTGGGAGTGATTGCACCGCTACACAACTAGAAAAAAAGATATCTATCATTAACAACATAGCATTCAAATTCAATTAAACAAAACTGGAACTTCAAAGAGAATGTGTTCATTTTGTGCAAAATGTCTTCTGTATCTAGGCATAAGATTCTGGCTACAAAAGATGAAAAGAAAATCCTTTGAGAATTTATGGGTTTCTCTACAAAACTAAATGTTTCAAGGTCTGGCCAGTGCCAGATGCTAACAAAAACCTGAACCTCACATACAGTGGTTGAATATAACATAGAATGTAACATGGTATCAGCTAACAATGGTTGATATATAATACTCACTCTCATTCTTTATGTGCTCTGCAGGAAAGACCACCGGCGGCTGTGACTACTACTCTTAAAGATCTACTTTAGCACCTATATATTTGGGATTCTCACAATTTTCTTTCATGATATTGTAACAAGAGTGCATGTCACTGAATTGAATCTAACAGACAAATGGGATGGTTTAGCTTGTGACTGGAGTATGCCACGTCTCTTTACACCTCAAAAAATTAAAGTAGAAGAAGAGGGTTCCTCACTGTGTGCACTTACTAATGGATTCAAGTTTTAATATGTTTGCCTCTATTTGCACCTGTAAATATATTTGGACGCCCCTTTAAATGAAAATGAGAATATAAGTTACATTTATGATTTGTGCACCCCCTTATTTACATGCTATACATCTTTTTTGCAATTTTTTCCTCTAAAACCACATTCAATTGCACCCCTCCCATGTTCAAGATTTAAACCAACATTTGCCGTGCGAGAGAGTAAGAGGAGGCGACGACAGATGGACTCGGTCGACAAAGAGGAGAGGCTAACCGATGAACAACAAATTTGAATTTGATGGAGAGACCAGCAACAATGACTAATCAACCGAAAGATAGACGATCATGGGTAATTGGCAGAGAGATAAGATGAAAGGTAATGTTTGATGGAGAGATTCAACAAGGAGATGAAAATTTGAGGGTTTCTTGGGTGAATGAGATGGATATGCAAGGGTTTCATGAATGGTTTCCATGTGAAAGAGAATGTGGGGTGTGCAAACAAAACAATAAATAAATAGGGTGTATAATGGTTATTCATAATAACAAAAACAAACAAGGGGGTATGCAAATGGATCAGAGGGGTGTAGAATCAAATAGATGACTAATAAACACAAACCAAACCAATAAATTTTAAACCATCAATTGTAATAATTGACCAATTTGAAGTAGTGAAAACATACCTTATGAACATCAAGTCAATTCAAATTTACATGAAACCTAACTAATTATGCAACCAAACAAAATGAATAAAAATGAAAAGACAACTGAAGATCAGCCACATGACCAAACTCTCTATCAAACATTATAGGGCGACATCTCTCATCTTTTCATAGAATTGCGTGCTTTTCGAATAATATGATGTTACCCTGTGAATAAAAAACTCTGACCAATCACATCCCTGTATCTCTGCAGATTTATTGTACTTCATGTCTGCAATATATAGTAGGCCGGCATTAGAAGGCATTCACAGTGGAATAGAGAGAAGAGAAGAACAACAAGCACACGTTTCCTGATTTAAATAGTGACAGATTAAAATAAGAACATATGAATACGAACAGTTTCAATGATAAATATTTCGAATATCAACAGATGTTATAGAGCATATGTTGCATAAAATCAGGAAACTTGCAATGAACCCGAGATCAAACAAGAATAAACATCACATGAAAGACGTGAATTTATGTGGTTTGTCAACTACAATAAAGATGAAATACAAGCCTTACAAGAGACTCACAAAACTCCCATGGAGTTTGTAAGAAATAAATGATATTTATACGATTGTAGGTTATCTATTTTAAAATCCTACCAATTGAGTGTCCACCAATTTCATCATGGCCATCTGATCATCCCAACAGCATATTAGGCAAAGCATTACAAATATGTAGTCAGTAGGGTTTAGAGTGGGAATAGGGCATTGGAGATCATGCATTTGCAATGCGAAGATGACAATGTTGTTCCATGTTGGCTGATGTTGACAAATTTGCTGTGATCAAGTAGTTGGGATTTATAGGTATGAAGGAAACTTTGAGAAATGTACATTTGGGGGATTAATGTGCAAGAACAGTTGGTTTTGGAAGCTGTCTTACTTGCTAGAGTGCCAGGTCTCTGACTTTTTTGTTATATACCCTCGCGGTCAAATGTCAGGAACGAGGGAATTCTAGCAAAGTTAGAAAAGAGGCTTGCGAGCTGAAAGGAAACAAAAATGTCATTTGATGGGACAATGATTAACTCTCACTCAGAGCAGACCTGTCAACAGGTCAGGTCCAGACCCGAACCCAACCTGAACCTTTTCCCGAATGAAGTGTTAAGACCCAACAAATTGGACCCAAAGGGGAGGTCTTCTGTTCAATCCTTGTATGGCTTCCTATTAGATGGAGGTACCAGGTTCCGTCATGTGAAGCAGGTATGGAAACAACTAATCAGTTTACATTAGCTTAAAAAATACATATATATCTCAGGAATGCCAAATGAAAGTAGAGCAAACACTGGATATGTATCATGCGAAGGCTTTTTTCAGCTGAAAATGGTGAATATAAACAAGACAAGAATGCAGCTGAAAGTAGAAGCATATCATTGGACTCCAAAGAATTGACATCCAACAGTTACTGAGACCACAGCTCTGCCCCGTAATCAAATAATTTTGACAGCTACCATGAAAATTTCATTAATTACTGAACAACACTCATTATTCATCCAAATCACTAAGATTTCATGTATAATATAAACTCACCAATAATGACCAACATTGGATAATGGTCCATATTAAGACAAGTAGAAAACTTACTAGTTACTACATTGATTACACACATTAACACATCATCCTCTTTATCAGCATATACAACTAGTCTAATCAATTTACTCAACCAGTCTAGGAAACACTGACTCAGTCTCCCTAAATACTTAATCTGTCCCCGATTAATCCCAGCCTAGCCGATTAATCCTTAGTCTCTCCTCAACCCCCCGACTAGCGCCTAGCGCTTTTTACGGCATTGGGTAAATAGAAAAATTTCATTTCTGATATCAACAACTAATGGACTTGAAAATGCTGAAGTGCTGACCTATTTTAAACAAAAGGTTTGTATTATTCAATGAAATGTCATGCATTACAATTAACCTACCTCAATGGTTTACTACTCTCTTATATCTCCGTAAAACAATCTCTTTAGGTTAGCACCCCCTAAAATAGCAAACAATTATAATACGGATCAAAAGGAAGTCCTTCAAGTTCATCACATATGATAGCAATAAATTGATTAGTAAGATAATCATGACCATTCTAGCTAAGTTTTCTTCCCTTTGAAATAGTCATTGAAACCTTGGTCTAGAAGGACCTGCCAGAAATATATTCATCGTACATCCTACCAGATTCAAACAATAAACCAACATACTTAATGCAACTTGAGAAAGGAAGCATGCACATCCCTAGCAAACAGGCACTGAAATAGATCTGATAGAACATTTTTCCATTCTAGAAAAATAATTTTCACTGCTTCAACAACATCAACTCCTACATGGCCAAATGGGCCTATTGGGATCTTTGCTAGTCCGTCCCACCACTCTCTCAATGGGTCACACGTGACAACCACTCACATCAACGAGCCACACGTCCCCGTGTGATGTTGTTTCCAACCCACCGCATAGAGGACGTACTTTGATGCCAAATGTAACGCCTCAGGCTTTCACATAAAGATATTGCTCATTTCACCACTCAATAAATTCATGATTTATCCTCTCCAACAGGACCTTCCTTTGTTGTATTTCCCTATTGGGCACTCGTATTTAATATGAATTGCCTACCGTTTTTCAAAAAAATAAAATAATAAATAAATTCATGATTTTAAAATGCAACTTGGCGTGTATGAGTTATGCTCTTATATAAAATAAAAAAAAGAATATCCTCCCCCATTAGGAGACGTGAGACTAAACCATGGTGTGAACTCTTACCTCACCCTTCATCCTACATGAACCTATTGGGATCTTGGCTAGCCTGTCCACCACTCCTCAACAAGCCACATATGACAAGCCACATATGATATGAGCCATGTTAAAGTTTTTCCTTCGGTTTAGGGAAATCAATTTTAAGACAACTATAGACCACCTATTGTCAAGAAAGAAAATTCATGACCATTTCCAGATGCCACATGCAGACTTCAGTAGAATAATGTAGTTGTAGTATGTCCAATCAACTTTGTCCGTAAGGAAATTACCCATTCAAATATGAAAATATCTTTAGAAAACAATATTCACTTTCAGTGGAGCTCCCAGTAGTTTTTCTTCCGAGTTATTAAATCTAGATATTCTCGGACATATTGAGAAGACCAACACTTACCAAATTCCACAACTACCAACATGTCTTTATTTATTTAAGAGAATAAATTTGTTGGCATGATGCAATACCAAAGTAGTCATACTTTCTATGAAAAATTTTCAAGTGCATTTTTGGCAAAGCATGCATTCATATGGCCCAATCTCTAAGAATATCAGACAACAGGAATTGAGACCAGACACTCCCATCCACGTTGATTCAAGAAGTCAAGAACCCAAACCACATCATAATATCATCAAATTTCCCATTGAATATGTTTTCTTCATAAGCTTATTCAAGATCCATTGCATCACCTTCCACATCAGCCAATAGAAGAGACTAATATTTCTTGTAGAACATTTTACCATCCACATCAAAAATTGATTTTTTCCACATATGGGTTTCTTACTCTAGAAAATAACTACAACTATTATCTGTACAGACCTAAATTATGCAGCACAAGAAGTGGCCTCTAAGGTCCTCAATCCAAACACAAACAAATAATCTTAACAGCCAACATCTGATAATTTCAAGCTCTTCTGTGATGGATCACCTGCCCAGATGTTATGCTCTTCAAAAAAGGGAACAAAACACGTTTATGGGAAGTGCATGTTTTATTACATCTAAAAAATGTACTTCTTCGTTTGTAATGAGAAACCAGCATAAATCTATTATTTCCAACTTGTATTTTTATTAGTGTTGTGGTCCAACAAGCCAATATACGATGAAAGACGAATAAAAGAAAAACCTTCGAACAAGAAAGTTCAGCTTCGAACTGTTAAGTGTTAATTTCGAATTCGCCCGTAATTAATAGATGTAAACATATATTATAGGTTTTGCTAGTTCAAGAAGAGACCACAACCACATACATCAGACTTGGGTCCATGAGCCCATACCTTTCGATTTATTTTTTCCTTTTGTTTTATTTGGTGATCCCTCATCCCGGTTGTTTGGGTGCTTCATATCTTTGTTCAAAAAAAAAAAAAAGTGACCACCAGATGGGGGAGTGGTGTGTCTACCAAAAGATCTAGCACCGGCAAGACAATAATAGTAAGCTTTTATGCTTGCTCTTTATACTAGAATAATAAATAGCTTAATTATATCTACTCCTCAAACTTCTTTAAAAGTGCCCTACAGGCACTAGGTGCATGACACTACTCCCATATGAGGAAGTCACGTTTCTTGTGACCCATTACACACCCTGTTGTAAAAAAAAATGTTGATTTTTTGTCCAATGGGCAAAATGACTATTTGTATGCTGCCCCTAGTGGACTAGGTTGTATGGGCCAATAGGCCCAAGGGCCAAGTCTAGTGTATCTGATTGCAGTTCAATCTGAACTACAGTTGTAAATATTTGTACATCTCTATTTTTTTAAGCACACCAATTAAATTTGTTAGAAAAAACATGTCTCATCTTAAAAAAAATAACATGCTACATGCTGCAATTTTATGATTCTCATCTAGCTATTGTATAGTAGAGAAATATGAAGTCATTGGGGTCAAATTTCTTCAGAAAGACCTCTATTATTACTCTTCAACGAATGTTGCCTTCACTTCAATCTTTCAACCAAGTAGTCAGTTCCCATTTTCATAATGCATCAAAAATGACAAATTCAAAGGACCCATATATTGAACTAAATATTTCTTCATGATTATTCCTATAAGGGAAGATAACCAACGTTCATGACATGCCGGTTTTAAGTTAAATTAAATACAACATTGTATTGAACTAGCAAGATATTCCATATATTAGACTACCTAAATTAAAATACGAACATTATATTGATCATCTAAAAGATATTTGCAGATTGTTAGACTTTTGGGAAGAAAGAATAATGAGACCTAATTCATTAAGAGAGGGACTAAGCCCTTTATATAATAGTACAAGACCTATTACACGTGTAACACAGTAATACACGTGTATTACAATACACATGTAATCTAACACAGATGAAGTTGTTAACATGCTTTTTCATGTGAAATGAACATTTTGCATGCTAAACTAAAAGGTATGAAAGATTTAATAGGCTCCAAGGGAGAAATAGTAAAATATCCAGTATTCATACGCAACAGTGGAAGTGTTGAGGTCATGGTGTCCTAAAATTCCATGAAATGCAACAACACATTCTGGCGGACACCTCATGCAAGTGAGGTATGAGGTATCCCAAATTTAGGAAAAATATAGGCTAACACAACTGGCACCATGATACCTGGATACAGGTACAGGGATCAGATACGAGAAGGAGGGTGCAAAGATCCTTTAAATTTAGAGAAAATTTGAACTAAAGTGAAAGATCCTCTAGGATCATATCAGATACAGGACAGATTGTGTATGGGTGCAATAACTTGAATGAAGAATCTTGGTAACATAGAAATGGCATATCAGACAATTTTAATACTCCTACCGACCCACAATTAATAAAAGCATATCAATAAATAAGCATAACTGCATAAGAGGGCCGTATCTCCCTATTCATGGACTATTCTTCTCACAAAAGTCTAATTATAGAAGAGAATCAAAATATTTTCCTTCAAATTTTAGATGCATATAAAAAAGGGAGAACTCTCCCTCTGAACCTCAAACATGAGATCCAAACTCTTTCATTATGATCGGTTTGCGATCTTTTTGTTAATTCAACTCTATCGAATTGAATTTGAGTGGGAGGGGGGATCATAAGAACTGGAAAGAAAAGGCCTAAACCAAACTTTATTCCAGTGCCAAAGCAAACATCCAAGTGTAACATACTATAGCATTTCATATGATATGTGACAATCATCGTGATAAGTACAGGCATTATAATCTAGCCAATTTACGCATACACGATATTGAGGGTCTTATAACTTTATAGGATATATATATGTCTCCTTATCATATGGTAAACAATGATCAAGGTCTACCTTTTTAATTCTAAACACTTCTGAGTAGTATATGCAATTTAAATAATGGAGCATGTTAATATAGCAGAGGCATTAGAGTTTAGTCAAATGAAGATTGATGGATATGAATGCCAGCAAAGCATTCACATTGGATAACCTGGTGCAACGAAACAAATGACCAGTAATACACAACAAACTATCTTTCATGGGATTGGAACTAGGTGGTGAAGTAGATTGTATCACTAGCATGTTAGAGGATATCAACCAACTAAAAGTAGAATTCAGCAAGAGAGTATTGCTGCCCATTATACAACATGGATGATTGTTATGCACCTTGAAAGGTACATATTAGTTGATTAATTAAATAGATCTGTGGTAGGTCTATGCAATAGAAGTGACTATGACATTTTCATATATATGAATCAAGACAAGATTAGAGCTACATTTATCCACCACCATGAGTTAAAAGATAAGCAGGGACAACAAAGGAAAATCTGAATTCCATATCCAAACTATCCCCCCTACAAGAACCGGTCACAACTAACAAGATATGTCAACAATCCACCAAAAAACAATTATGACAGAGGGCATAGTACAAGTGCTCAAACAATGAGTCAAAAGCACATACTAGAAATAATGAAGCCAAATTAAAATTCTCCATGAATTCAAGTTTTACCTGCTATTGATTATCTATGTGAACCCGTAAGAACATCAAACAAACCACAACAATTCCACCATGACGTACGATGAACCACTGGTGGCGGGACAGAAACAACCTGCAAGATTTTTAAAAAACCAAAAATTTAGACAAAAGAAACAATTCAACAACAGAACTCAAAACAACATTGCTCTAAATCCAACCTCCGTCACAACTCCTTCCACGCTCCTCGACTTCTTCCCGGCTCTCAACACCCACCGTCTCGCTCGGCTCCTCCGAAATCGTCACCTCCTCAGCAGTCACCGGGGGAACCGAAGCCTCAACAGCCTCCACCGCGGGTTCTATCACTTCCCCCACCTCTTCCACGACAACCACATCGACCGGAACCTCCGCCGAACCCGATCCGGCCCCGGTCTCCTTCAACTCCTTATCAGATTCGCTGCTGCTATCCTCGCTCGACGACGAGCCACTCTCCCCCTCAGCACGAACAACCGCTCCCCCGCCGTTGACCTCCTCCGACGGCTCCATCCTATCCGGCGCCGTCTCAGGAGGCGGATCGGCGGGCGAGGCGGTGGTGGTGGCTCCTTCGCTCGTCAGACTCTCGTCCTCGTCGCGTTCATCTGCTGATCAAACACGATCGCCGAACGAATCAAGGAATAAATACTAAGAGAGGGGGCCCAAAACAGATTGGAAAGTTAGGTCATAAAAAGAAGGATGCAAAACGCACCTATGGAAGAGTTGTTGGAATGGGCGGTTGTGGCTTCTTCCAATTGCTTCTTTCGCTTGGCGGCTTTTCGCTTCTTGGCTCCGGACGGCATCTTTTCTTTTGAAAGATAAAACAATCGATGGAGGCTTCAAAGTGACGGTGTGTGAGATTGATTATTATAAGCTTTTGCTGCTGTTGGTTTCTCTTGTTTTTTTTTTTTTTAAATAATAATAATAATAATAATAATTTGATGTGTGGTTTGCTTATCTGTAATCGGGGGCCCAGATGGAGAGATGTATAGATGGATGGATTTGGGGGGATTTTTTGAAAACTTGGAAGGACGAATTTGGGATTTTGATTGGGAAAGGCGGGAGAAACGGCTGGAAGGGGGAAGTGGTACTGACTGAGGCCGCCAGCTGGCTCGTCCGTTGAATTTCCACCTGACTAACCACTTTACTGAACCCACCACCATTATGAAAAAATATAAAAATTTAATTTTTTTTGGAAACATTAATTATGAGTCCCTGTGTCACCCTTTTATTATCTTTAAGGGTTTTTTATTTTTAACTACCCGTAAATCATCGTATTTAGCGATTGCTAATCACTTCTTCGTATTTGGGTTTTACTCTTCCTCCCCGTTTGGAATTGGTATAACCCTTCGGATAACCCCGGATAAGTATTTTGGGGTGTTTGTTTACCCCGGATAACCCCCGATAAATTATTTACTTAGATAAAGTGGTATATGGATTCCAATCAACCCCTAGAATTAAAGTTATCTAAGGTTATTCCACCCAAAGAATATGTGGGCCCAGTGTCAAATCAACTGTCATCACCTCTTATAAATCATCTATCAAATCAACTATCATTACTTTTTTATCTAAGGTTATTCCAATCACCTCTTTTATAAATCCTTATCCATACTTTATTCACATTTTACCCAAACAACAAAACATTTATTCTTACGTTTACCAATGAGAATAATTCAAAACACAACCAAACACAAAAGCACTTTATCCTTATTTATATTCATTTATGCTTGGATAAATCTATACCCTAGAATAAAATTTATCCACGTTCCAAACGGGGGCTTCGGATTTAAAGGATAATTCTTTTTTACTCCCTATCAGTAGGGGTGGTAAACGAGCTAAACAAGTCGAACTTTGACATGTTCAAGTTCGGCTCGTTTATAAACGAGTCGAGTCGAGCTCACGAGCATCAACGAGCCCATCATTCTTCTTCATTTATGGTTTTTAGGGATTGAAAATAAAATTTTTACCTAAATGAACCAAGTTCATGAGCTTGAACAATCATAACTTTGTATTAATTTAATGTTCTGATTTTATAAAGGAGTTTAGTTAAGCTTCAACTAAGTTTTAATAACACAAACGAGTCGAATTTGAACATAAAATGAAACCCGACCTAGGTCCCGAGCCTAACCGAGCTTTTAAACTTTGTTCAAGCTCGCTCATTTATCTAAATGAACGAGCCTGAACGAGCTTAAACCGAGTCGAGCTCCGAGCCGAGCCCGAGCGGCTTGGTTCGTTTACCAGCCCTACCTATCAGGGACTAAAAAAAAAATTAAATAATTTACAGATAGGTCTCTCGCAGGGAGTAAAAAAGAATTATTCTTTAAATCCGGGGAGTAAACCCAAATACGAAGAAGTGAGTGAACGATCGCTAAATACGATGGTTTGCGGGGAGTTAAAAATAAAAATCCTATTTTTAAATTTCTAAATTTTTTTAAGTTTTTTTTAGTCCCTCCAGCCAGATGTCTTTCAAAAATACCAAAAATGACCCTCACACAATTATTTTAATATATTCTTAACACTCCCCTGTATATTGTTGAGTATCTCCAATATACTGTTAATACTCTTTAATACATTGTTAACATTTGCATAAAATGTTCCTCGTCCAAATATTTCAATATATTATAAGCATTGCCTATTACGTTTTTAAATATCTTCAATACATTGTTAACTTTCGCATAATTGAAAGATAATATTTTTGGTATTTTTGAACAAAATTCGACTAGAGGGAACTAAAGATAATTTTTTAATGTCTTAGAACCTAAAAAATATTTAAAAATTTTTAGAGACTTAAAAATAATAAATAATGATCACATAAACTTTTAATTAATTTTTCTATTTTTTATTTTATTATGAAAACTATTAATCTCATCATCCTCTCTAGTGGTGGTGGTGGTGGTAGTGGCGGTGGCGGCGGCGGTGTGAATGGAGAAAAGAAAAAAAATAGAGAAAAATCAAATCAGGATAGTGGGATAAATAGTTTAATAGGGTGTGGGGACAAAAAAAAATTGATTAATGAGATTTTTTTTTTTTTTTTTGGTAGATACCCCAGTGGCCAAGGATTGTCACTTTGTATTAATTGAGGTGATAATATGATGGGTATTAACTATTAATGGAGGCGGAGGGATTGTAGTGATGGGTGGCTGGGATTGATAGATGGTTCAATTGATGTGATTTGGCTTTTATTTGTTGCATTGTTTTTTTTTTTTAATAAATAAATATTATAATTCATTAGCTTTTGTACCTGAGATTCGCAATTTGAAAGAAGAGAGAGGGGGAAGACCGATTGGCGGAGAGAGACGGTGAGGGAAAGCACGTGAGAGGTGACTGCAAATTTTGTTGGTTGGTGAGCAGAGCTGGTTTGTTGGTCTGTGTATGGGACAGGCCTGAGTGAGTAACCAGGTTCTCATTAGATTGGAGATCTTCATTTTGGTCTCCATGGTTAAATCCCATTTGCAATGGGTAATTTCTTTAACATTAGATCTCAAGAAACAATAACAAATATAAATTTATAAAATAGAACACCAAGATTTATATGGTTTCGTAAAAATTTGCTTATGTTTTGTTATAAGATTACACAAGTCTTTCAGTCTTCTCTCTCCTTAACATTTTTTTAAGGTTAAATTAGAAGAGAAGGTTATTTGTGTTATTTTTAAATTATGAGATCGTTAAAATAGTCTATTTAAAATGTCGGATAGTCAGCGTTGTTTGTGTGTGCATATGAGGAGAGACCATTATGAATAAAAGAAAGAATGAGAGGACGTTAGAGAGGTTGTTATGTAGTGATTATCAAGTGAATGAGAAATGATGAAAATATCCTGGACAACCTCAAAAATACCAGGGAAGACTGGACACCAACCAATAAACGGAGGCCTCAATGCCATCAATTTGAACAAGGATGAAGGGGCGGCAGACAATGGAGGTGCCGAGGGATGCAATTCGATTGGTTTGGTTTAATTTTTTACAAATCCAAATTGAACCACAAATTATATTCATATCTAACATGAAAATTGAACCGAACCAAAAACCCAAACTAAACTGAATCGAATCAAACTTTTAAAGATAAACAAATATGTGTCCAATTATTTTTTTTCTTTTTAACAATTTGAGTTGGTTAGATTTTTTGGGGTTAGTTTACAACTTTACATAAATATCTGAAAGGTTAGATTGATAGTATAAATTAGTATATTCATTTTTATGAATATTAATGGTATTACAACATAGTTTTTAATATAAAAAGAATGATCTAAATGAATAATTGATTATGAATAATCATGTGTTTAAATTTAATTCGATTCGATTCAGTTAGTTATGTTTTTTTTTTAAGTAAAAAAAAACTCAAATCAAAATAGATCGATTTATTAAATTTTCAATTTATACCCAAACCAAACTAAAAAACTATTGATCCAAACAAAAAAAATTCTATTTGAATCGGTTCGGATTCGATTTAACCGATCAAAATTGTATCCATAGGATGACCGGTGGTCAAGTTGGTGATTTACTTGTTGATAATGGTGGATTCAATATAATGCTGTCCAAGGCTTATAGTGGACCATCAAGAGTTTCAAAAGGCTTGCAGACAATGAGGAGAATGAGATGGAGTATAGCCAACAAAGACATGAACAAAACAATAATTGGTAGTGTTAAAGAGTTATTATTATGATATTATTGCTTTCCTAGTATTTCTATTTTTCTTATTTGATATTTAGGTTTTCCTTTATGTATTTATAAATAGAGCATTTGGCTCATGTAATACAATAAAAAAAAATTTCTTTCATTTATTCTAATATGGTATCAGAGTCATCTCAAAAACCCTAGATCCATAAAAAAATTTCTTTCTCGTCCCCACTTTGATTGGGAATCTTCAATCGCAGTGGGGAAGGATTTTTGATACCCATAATTTTCTTTTCTTTTATTTGATCTTTGATGTTTCTATGTGATGCACACCTTCTTCACCTTGTGTTCGTGCGTGTGTGTCAACACGCGCCCCTCCGCGCCTTCCAAGCGCCTCCACACGTCTCTGTCTGCCTGCGCCATGCCATACCGTTCACGCATTGCTACCCGTTCGTGCTCGCCTACCTTCCAGCGCATCGTTTGCCCGTGTCATCATCATCATGGTCAGCGACCCCTACTACCACACGGATCCAGCACACGCAAGCATGCACGGATCTTATCTGCCCACATCGGCCAACCACCAGCCTCTGACCACCTTTGCCGCCGCCGGCCACATCTCTAGCTGCCTTTGGCCACCTCTATATTTGCTGGCCATTTTTTGGTAATTTTCTTTCTCCGGCTGCTACAGACTGTTTCAAACTCTAAAAATAGTCATCTTATTACTCATTTTGCTCTATTTTAAACTCTACACATCTCTTCATCTGAGATCTCCTGTTTCTATTTTATATTTTTTTTGTCGATATTTATATCATCATCTTTCTTGATCGTCGATCTACCAGCCTTTTGTTGCTATCACTCGTCTAGTGGCATGTCTTTTAGTAGGATTATTGCCTCCGCATACATTTTACTTTATGTGTACTCTTTGTCCTCCGCGTTGCCGTTGACTCGGCGATGGTGTCACACCTTTCTATGGGTTGATATTTTCCCTTTGTGGACCTTCATTCTTGCTTTATGCATGTCATGTAGACTTTCTTCCTTGCTTCATGCATGTCATGCGTGCTTTCTTCGTTGCTCTGTTCATGCGTTGTGTGTTTTGTTTGATGCCTTCGCACATCCTTATGCTTCCTTCAGTGCCTCTTCTTGGCCCTCTTGTCTATCATAACAATTTTACTCTCACCCACTCTCTTTGGTCTCTCTCCTCCCTATTTGTTCTCTTTAGTTCAACACTCCATAATTTTTTTTCTTAATTTTGCGTTCTTATACGCATCCTTCATATTCCTGCTTATTCATAATCTGTTTGGTTGGTTGTTCATGATGATGTTAACACCACCACTTTATCACTTCGCTATCAACGTTTGCAATTTGCAGAATAACTTCATTTTCTGATGATTGGAGGTGTTTATTGGGTATCGAGGATATTTTCATCATTTTTGTACAAACTCTAGGGAGTTTGAAAGGGGTGTTATAGAGTTATTTTGATGACATTATTGTTTTCCTAGTATTCCTATTTTTCTTATTTGGTATTTTATGTTTTCCTTTGTGTATCTATAAATAGAGTATTTGACTCCTGTAATACAATAAGAAAAATTCATTTTCCTTTATTCTAACAGGTAGGAAAGCTTTCAGTTTTTCCTTTTTTGTCAACATTTCTCCTAATTTTTTATTTATTCAGGGGGATTATATGTATTTCTCTTTTTATATATAACTTACATATTTGAAACGTTAAAAACATCTTATGTTCATATAAAAAAATGGTAAGTTTCGCATCAGTTGGTGCGAATTTTGGTCAAACATACAAGTCCTCTTGAACTCATAAAAATTTCAATATATTCTCTATTGTTAATATCCATTAATGCATCATGGTCACTATTGACATATATTATAATTTTTCTATTTTATCCTTCAAAATATAATTTTCTTTCTCTTCCTCCAAAATATAATGGGGGGGGGGGGGGGTTGTTGTGAGAAAGAGAGATGGAGAGTTACAAGAAAAATAAGAGTGAAGACGAGCTCATGGATAAACTGATCATTTTTAGGAATTAAGATGTTTTTTTTGTTTACAAGTTCTAGTACATAGGCTCCAGAATATAAGCCTCACTAACATGCCCAATTAGTTGTTATTTTTTTTATTGATTGTTTGATTGACTTTTATAAAATTGTAAAATAGCAAAATACAATACCTTTCATCTAAAAATTTATGTCTTCGCTCTTGAGAAACCCCTTCCTGACATTTTTTGTTATCGTGTAACCTTTTCCTTCACTTTTTTAGAAAATTCCTTTTTTACACTCCTAAGGCATCCACCACTTCAAAATTTATTCTGGCCGGCTTGCTTATCTCTAGCGACGTGCGTCACCACTCTTGGATTTCTCTCGTTACCATCTATCATATGAGAGATGGTTAGACGACCTTAGGAGCCCTCCTCCGGCCTCCACCTGTACATTTTTTTTTGAAATTCAGATACATTTCAAAAAAAAGAAAAAGAAAATTTATTAGCAACACAAAAAACATGAAAATATAATGCATATAAAGATCATATATGTTTGGAATGTAATTGAATTTCAAGGAAAAACAAACATTGTTTAAAAACACAAATAAAACAAGAAGTATAGTGCATATAAAGTTCAAATAGATTTGGAATGTAACTGCACTTTAATTGAAAAAAACATAAAATGCATAAAAGAAAAAAAATATTCCAAAAATATAATGCATATAAAGTTCAGATACATTTCCAAGAAACTAATTCTGACAAATGTAACTGACTTTCAAAACAACAAACAAATATGTATATAAAATTCAATTACATTTTCAAATGTAACTGAATTTTAAAACTTTAATGAAAAACATAAACTGCATAAAAGTATAAAAGTTTTAAAAAATATAACGAATATAATGTTCAGATACATTTTAAAAAAAAAACTGACAAATGTAACTAAATTAAAAAAAACAAATATGGTTCAAAATGACACTAGAAATAGAGAGTATAATGCATGTAAAATTCAATTACATTTGAAAGTCTAACTGAATTTTAAAATACTACATTCACTATCAAACATCGGATTCAACAAAAAAATAAAAATGTAAATCATTGTGATGATTAACTCAATGAATAAATATAAGATAACATAATACAAACCTGAATCAACAAACATTGGTAATCAAATTGCTCGAATCGATAGAACACAAAAACAGTGGATGATAATCCTTCAAACAAAATTTTCAATATGCTATTTCGTGTTTTCGCAAGATTAAATGATTCAAAATGATGGAAAGAAATAGGAATACACGATCCAATTCGACGAAATAAAAAAAACTGAGATTTAATGTGCTAAACGGTTACAAATAAGGGAAAAATAAAAAAACTTAACTATATCCTCGATTTGAGGGGATCAATTACCGAAAAAGACAGATTACTATGTAGGACATAACAGATATAGCACAAATGTTGCGTCATGAGACTTGTGATGGGGCCTATAACTTGGGGGTTAAAAACATTATTGTTTGAGGAAACGTCATTAAGTTGGATGAAATCTAATTTTGGACAAGCAAATGTTAGGGATATAAGGGCAAAAATTAGGCTACTTGCATTGCTGAATTATAACCATTGGGCATTTGTTTAGGAAGTAAAGGGCAATTTGTAAAAATAACCTCATGATTTTGAATATTAGCAAAATACAATCAAATATTTGTAGATTTTAGCATTGGACCCGATCAGTTTTGCCACGTCAGGGTTGACCGATTTTTTATGTTCTTAAAAAAACTGGAGGCACCATATATAAATGGCACTTCCTTTGTTTTTGGTTTTTTTTTCTTTAAAAATGGAGGCGCCATTTAATGACGCCTATTTTATCATTATAACATTTATTCAGTTGAGAGAGAAAAATATCATAGAAAATTTGTTTCTCTTTATTCCATTCTTCTTCATTGATAAATATTAATGGCTGAAATTTTAATGGTTGAGATTTTTCTTAACATATATTCTCTTGAGAGATAAGAAAATTATGAAAATTTGTTTATTCTTATCGATTAAATTTTAATGGCTATGATTTTTTTGTAAGCGATTGAGAGAGGATAAAATCAAAGAAGATTTGTTTATCTTTATCATCTCTTTGATTAAATTTTAATGGCTAAGATTTAAAAGGTGAAGATTCAATGTTTTTTTATATATAAAGTAGAGTTCTTTCTATCCGGTACATAAAGGGTGGCGCCATATATATGTGACGCCTCCGGTTTAAGAAAATAAAATTGGTCATCATTGACATGACAATGCTAATTGGGTCCAATGGTAGAATATGTAGATATTTATGATGCCTCCAGTTTAAAATTAGTTAACGCTGACATGATAATGCTAGAATCTGCAAATATTCGATTGGGTATGTTATTTTTACAAACATTCAAAACCATGGTGTTGTTTTCGCAAATTGCCCGGACTGAAACATATGTCCTCTGTTCTTGTAGCTCCCGAAGGCATGACATTCTGCACTAAGTTTCAATTGGGGATGCTGGCATGACTTTCTTTCCCAAAACCCATTGCTTTCTTTTTGTTATATCTGTGTATTTATAAAATTTTGAGGTATAGAAATACAAAAGATTGATTACCAATAAAGAAAATCTGACTTTGGAGATTAATTATATTGATTAATCACTATATTTTGAAGAGAAATTAGCCATTTTTTTAAGGCATGGACGCCTTCAACCCATACATGAAATATTATCACTATAATGAATACATTAATTGATTTACAAAAAAATATTATAAACATATTTCTCTTTCAAATTACTAACACACAATGGATTCTTGGGCTTCAAGTAACAAACCAGGAATCACATTCTGGTTCAAAGGGTCCAAAGGGAACTTAATCATGATAAAGAAATCTCATATTAAAATTCATATTTGTTTATCCAAATTCACGTACATATCATATTAAAATTCACTATAAATGGACCAACACTTTGGATCAATTAAATTGATTTTGCACCAATGTTTCCATTATTCTATACATCTAATATTTTATTATGCTGATCCATTATAAAAGAAGTGAAAAGCACTTTTACATCTTTATACAAAGAGTGTCCAAACTGATTCCAAAAGCTGTAACTTTCCTCACAGATAATAAACTCTCTCAATCAAAAGAACAAAACGGATACCTCCAATGAGAAGGAAACCTAGCTACATATAACAAATGCTTTGCACCAATGGAGGACTACCTTCCTTGAATCTCAAGGTTTCACCTTTACAACTGCTAAAGCCTCTACCCCACTTTCATCCTGCAAGCAAAGAACAAACAAAAGCCACCCAATCAAACACCTCCATGCATATATAAAGCACCCAAAATCATCCACTCAAAACCAAGAACAAAAAAAACATATCAGCCTTCTAGTTCTTTACATTATATTTATATTTGTCTTCATAGTACGCTCTAGTTGTTATGGCTATGGGGGCAGGCCAAGGTCTCAAGGGCTTCGCAGCTCTTCTTCTATTCCTCAATCTCTGCATGTACATCATTTTGGCTGCCATAGGTGGATGGGCCATCCAAGTGGCCATCGATCAAGGCTTCATTATTGGTACATCCTGTTCATGATCACATTTACTAATTTTTCTTTGAGCGTTGATACATTCAGTCCATTTTACAGCCCTGTCTACAACTTCATATATTGTGATTGTGTAATGTATACTGCATTATCATAATGTATGAGCCATTTCATAGTTCATTTCATGTGACATGATAAACTTTAATAGAAGAGTATAATTTTTCTTAAACAAGAAAATCGATGTAGACTCTGGATATGATCTATCATTTTTTTTCTTCGTATAAAGGTCCAGACATGACACACAGTTTCAACTATACAGTATAAATCCACTCTTATTATTAGACAGACATGAGTCAACATGATCATAGAACGCCCACCAGTAAAGGGCAGCTTCCCACAACACATCACATGTTTGAACTTAAATTCACATTTAACAATGATGAATAATTGTTGATGGAAACCATGCATACATGCAGGTCCTGGGCTGGAGCTTCCGGCACACTTCACGGCCATCTTCTTCCCGATGGGGAACGCAGCCACTGGGTTCTTCGTGGTCTTCGCGATCATTGCCGCAGTAGTGGGTGCAGCCTCAGCCATCGCCGGGCTTCACCACATACGCGCTTGGAACACCGAGAGTCTCCCCGCGGCCGCCTCGGCTGGGGTGATTGCTTGGACCCTCACTCTCCTTGCCATGGGGTAAAATCAATCATTTCTTCCGTTTGGAAACACAGATTGAAAATTAGCTTTTGCAATAAAGCTGTTTTTAATATGATTTTGACCTTGACTTTTATTGTGATACTTTTTTTTTTAATTCAAGAAACAATATTTAAAAGAAATTGATGTTTGACGGAAAAAATTGCTTTTCAATTCAAAAAATCGATTCCAACAAAAAAAAAATGTTTCTGAGCTTTTCAAAACACAGATTTCGATGCAAAAATTAAAAAAAATCCAACTTCCGATTCTGAATTAATCTGTCCCGTTTAACTGCACAATTTAAGCTTTTTAACTTTTCAAAAAACGGAATCCGTTCCAACCGCGCAACCAAACGGGGCCTAACCTTAACGAAAGACTGATAAACGTCATCTCATATGTTTAATATGTTATATTTGTGAAATTTTTTTATCACATGATTAGTTCATACTTTGTGATGCCTAATAGCACATCGGGTTCTAGTCCTTTGTGATTCAACCTCATCCTTTCACTTTACGTGAAGATGGTAAAAGTAAAATAGATTTCTTAAAAAGTGCATTTAACATTTTTTTACCTATTAAAATCTAATACTTGCAACAAAAGAGTCATGGGTTAAGTTAACATTTGACTATTTGATGATAAATTGGAATCTTTGAGTTATATTTATTTAAAAAAATCTCCCTAGTAGACTGTTTTTTTTTAAAGGAAAAAAAAAAACAGCCTTCTTTAAAAACTTTATTTACAACTTGCGGCGAGCAAGTAGTACATGTAGTTCACTGTTGAGTCTCCAACCAAAAATCTCTGTAAATTCTGTTAAATTTACTATAGATTTTTGTAACTTTTCTTTCTTTCTTTTTCTAAGGTAATGTTGGGTCATGAAACCATGGTCCACAGAGTTATGTGTTCTAAGTCCCCAAATTTTATAGTTATTTCAATTTTATCAATCAAAACAATATAAATCTTAATCAGTTCTTTTGGTTCTCACCCACCACAAACTACAATTGCAGGTTGGCCTGGAAGGAGATTGTCCTGGGAGGAAGGAATGCGAAATTGGTAAGAACAACAAAAAGCTTGTTATAGAATACTCTTTCATTACATTTATGAAATTGGAGGTGTTCGATATTTGATCCTATGTTTTCACTGATTTGTGCAGAGAACAATGGAGGCATTTTCGATCATCCTCTCGGCAACGCAGCTTTTGTATGTTCTTGTCATTCATGCTGCACCACCCATCATGTTCCATGCTGGACAGCCTGCTAGAAGATGATTGATGATCATGTTGGGGGTGTTTTGATTTCATGCTTTGTGGTGCTTGAATCTTCATGGAGTGGAGCCAGCAGAGGCAGTTATTTAAGAGTGAATGTGCTATTTATTTGTTTGGATTTCTTTTCATTTGAGGGGATTGATTTGTTTGGTTTTTTTTTTCTTTCATTGGGGGACCTAGTAAAATGTGTGATTATATTGTATCATAAATGGATTGTTGTTGATGGAGAAGTGGAGAGGTATAATGAAATCTTTGTTGGTACTCCATACCCAATTTCCAAAGCCAAATTAAATTTCTTTAATTCATATATGTATATATGTCTGTATATAGTATATTAAGATGGATGTAAATATGCATGTGCTAAGAATATTAGTCTGTCTCATCGATACATACGGTTCTGGTTTGAAATTTTTTCATGATTCACAAGCGAATAAAAAAGAAGGTAAGAGTGAAAAAGCCTAGAAATTGATTTTACATCAGCTTGGAGTCCTTTAATTTTTTTTTTTTTTTTTTTTTGGTGTGGAGTCCTTTAAAATTTGACTCTCTCTAAGTTTCAACTAACTCCTTCATCGTTAACTCCACCACAGCAACCTGGCTATTTGGAAATGGGTTTGAGAGTTAGTTTTTACTTAAAAGATGGGTTTAAAACTAAGTTTGCAGGAAACTGTTTCTTCACAGATTATGAAAAAACAAGCTTTTGGGGTTTTTTTTTTTTTATAAAAATGTGTCTATAACTTTTAATTAAACTGTAACTTTTTACTATTTAGAAACAGGTTTGGAAAACTCAACTTCTTGTAAACCTACAAGCTCGTCAAACCCATTTCCAAATGCGGCCAAAAGCAACATGCTTTTCATCCTCAATCTCCATTCACACTTCCACTATCATACCTCGGTAATAATTTTACATATTCTCTAAAAATAGATTTATGCAATTTATTATAAAAGTGTATATATGTGTATATATTCGTTTATTATTTAAAAAATCAAACGTGAATAAACTATACATGGGGTTGTAAACGACGTGTTGTACGTAACATGGTCCTCAAATTATATATTAGAGATGGCATATGATGTAATGAAAAAAAAAGAGAATTTATGCAAAAAATCAAAAGATACTCTTTTCAATATCCTAGAAATAGATGCAGAAGTTATTTAAATTATGATGATTATGACTAATTATATAATATAATTGAATTTAAAAAAATTATAATATAGATATATGTTTTTAAAATATATTAAATTCCTGTATTTACAAAATAAATTATTTGATATTCATATCTACTTTTAAATCATTGTAGATATTCAAAGTTCATAACTTTTTAAATTAATTTTTAGATAAGGATTCAAATATTTTTGAATAATTAATGAGGAGCCCCAAGGATAGACATGTGAAAAGGGTCAGGCAGGCATGACACGATACGTTAATGACACGGTATGACATAACACATTAAATATATGTGCCGTGTCGGGTCAATCTTATGACACGTGGGTTGTTTAGACACGACACGTTAATGTACATGGCATGCATGGTAGGTACGGCACAACACGACAAGTATATAATATGTTGAATAAATGTTTTATATATAATGTTTTATCAAATATATATAATGTTTTTGTGTGTATTGTGGAGGAAAAATCTCATGCTCTTCCCAAAGGTGCCATGTGTCTTTATAAGTCAAGCAAACAGGTAGCATGACCCGACCTAGAGTATGATTGAATATCTATTAGTCGGGGAGAATGACCCAGTTCTCCGCTTGAAGGGTCTTGCTCATGAGGTCTTGCTTGGGAGGTGCCTCCTCATTCGAGCAGAACAGTTCGGATCGCGGTCTCCCAGTCAAAGGCACTATATCGAGGAGAGATCAAAGGCAACCAGAATAATAGTAATCCGAGGATGATCAGGGCTAGCCAACTAATCTAACCACCTATATAGAACATGTCCACTAGAGCGTCTCCAAGTCCAACTAGCCTGACCTGGGTTCAGACCTGGTCCTAACCGCATGAGGAGGGGGACAATTGACACCGCAAAGCAGGGCCAGGGCTGCTTCATTGCGCCGAATTGGTAAAGATGTGCCCTGACCCCGATAAGCTGCCTACCACTGCTCATCACAGTCATGATTAGAGTCAATGAGGCTATGCTACATGGCCATGACATCATAACAATCACCTAGTCCTGTACCTTGTAGAATCTTCCATGTCAGAAGATTCTTACCGAGACAGAAGGACTTTTGGGTGGGAAATGACATTGTTACTCACTCAGCTAAAAAGACAAGAGAAGAAAGAGAGAGAGGACATTCATAAGTAAGCACCGAAAATATTCTAGTCTTCTGGTTCTTAGAGTCATCTTCATCTTCTTCATTCATTCCACTGACTTGAGCGTCGGAATCCCTTTGGTCGGCACTACATCGGTGTCCCAAGCTCTCTTGGTATAGGATCTCAGCTGCAAGGTCCTTGATCTTTACCTGGAGATGGACCTCCGACCCGACAACATTTATTGAGAGAAAACATCGCCTTTAATAGGCGTCATCTGTGGGACACGAGCAAAAAGCTGTGTTCAAATATCTTCTTCGATGATTTTGTTATGATGAAGAGGCAGAGCATGCATGAGTTTCAGACCCACCTTCTGGAGAGTTATCAGTTCTCGACCAAAAGGTTTGGAACCTTAAGGCCCTGGTGGAGTTGGCCAACCAAAAATAACCGAACATCTAAGGACTCTTGGAGTAGGTCCTAGCGGGCCTCAGTTTCCCTCGTTAGCCAGAGCCATTGATTTCTCACGAGCTCCAGGAGGAATCAATTTGGCCGCAGTCGCTTGTACTGGTCAAGGAGGAGCAGCATGACAAGGAGTAGCGCCTCCTTTCAATAGGGAAGCACCCTTCCGGGAGATGGACCAGGCCCCGGATTGAGTCAAGGTCTCCCTGTCGACAGCTGCCCGTCCGCGAGAGCTGACACCAGCCATTGGGTCGCTCACCCTCCCACTTGCCCTCGCCTCGACATGAAGCTAGACGTGGTCGGAGGAACATACGACCTTCCCCGCTGCCTCGCGAGAGATTAACGCACCGTAGAAGGACGGAGAACGACTCTTCTTCGTCCGTTGAAGACGACTATGGCTGGAGACCTTCCCAAAGGAGGAGAAAGGTTCAAATCACCCGGGAGTACCACGAGGTTACCCGGGCCTTGCAGGGGTTTGCCTCCACCTTCTCCAATGACATCCTTTGCACTCTTCTTCCAAGGAAGTTTGTGTAGCTAGATTCAAGTTGTACAATGGGTCCTCAGACCCGTTTGATCACATGCTGACTTTTCTCCACTCACTGGCTTTGTATGAACAACATGATGGTCTCCTATACCACTTGTTTTCCTCGAGCCTAGAGGGAGCCATGTTATCCTGGTTCCACTAGTCCCCCTGGACGTCTGTCTATTGCTTTGAGGAGCTTGGCATTACCTTCGTCGAGCACTTCATTTGCAGCCGGAAGCAAAAGAAGGACCTCAAGGATTTAATGAAGATCCAAATGCAAGCATGCGAAATGATTCGACAGTATGTGAATTGTTTTCACCTTTTCATGTTTGAGATTGACGGATGCATTCTGGAAGCCGCAGTGATAGCGTTCCAGAATGGGTTGTCAGCTGGCACCAAGTTGAAATGGTCCCTCATCAAGTTGACCCCAACGGACCTTGAGGACCTTATAAGCCGAGCCCAAAAGTACTCCAATGTGGAGAATGAAACCCAGCCTCTCAAGGAGGCCCTGATGGTCCATCCATCACCAAAGCGTCCCTCGAATGCACATGAGAAGGACTAGTGTAATGCCCCAGGCTTACACATGAAGAAATTGTCTGCTTTGCCCTTAAATAGACTCACAGTTTTAAAATACGTTTTAGTGTATAAGAGTTGTGCTCACATATAAGTATAGACTATCTCCTCCCATTAGGTGATGTGGGACTGAACACCTCGCCCTCACCCAATGAATGGGCCTCTTGGGACTATTGGACCCCCTCGATGGGTCGGGTGTCACAATCACCCCCTCATGGGCTACACATTCTCGTGTGGGGTCGCACCTACCATCGCGTAATGAACATGCTCTAATACCAATTATAATGCTACAGACTTACATAGCAAGAAATTATCCGCGTTACCCCTAAATGGACTCACAGCTTTAAACTGTATCTTGATGTGTAAGAGTTGTGCTCATATATAAGCACATACTATCTCATCCCATTAGGTGACGTACGACTAAACACCTCATCCTCACCTAATTCATGGGTCTCTCCTCAATGGGCCGAGTGTCACAACTAGAGACCTCCTAGGAAAAGGAGGCCAGAACGCAGATAGGAGACCACAACGAACGAGGTCCGCGAGTAGTCGAGGACAGAGCTCAAAATCCTGGTGGCAAAACTACTGACGTCCAGGGGGATTACGCTAGCCGCATCCGATGAAGGATTACGGGGCAAAGAGAGACAAGAGTCTCTGTTGCGATTACCATATGGATGTTGGACACACCACAGAGAGGTGCAAGATTCTTTGAGGGTTTCTGGAGGAACTCGTACGGAGGGGGCGACTGAAGGAGCGTGTTGCACCAATCCAGGGGCTTAGAAGGAGAAGCGTGTCACGGCTGTAGGCCCAACCAATTCGACGGGGGTTGTTGACGTGATCTTTGGTGGAGTGCCCCAATGAACAAAGGTTGCTCGCAGAGCGTCAAAGAGGGTTGCATTCAGTCTTGAAGTTTACCAGGTCGAATAGGAGCCATGGGTGGTGGCCAAAAAGCCCAAGATTGAGTATCCTAGCCTCATCACGTTCTCCGATGAGGATTTGGAGGGCGTCCAAGTCCCCACAACGATGCTTTGGTCATCACCCTCTAAATCTCTAACTACGACGTCGACATGGGGAGTTTTGTCGATGTCCTCTTCATGTAGCCCACCTTCAGATGGGGCTGCAACTATCTGCCCTAGAGGAGTCCAAAGACCTCCCTCGTAGCTTTCAAAGGAAACAAAGTCACCCAGTCGGGAAGATCGCGTTGCCGGTCCGAGTTGGAGACCAAATGGTCATGATTGAGTTCATGGTCATGGACATGCCCTTGCCATACAATGCCACCATGGGTTGGACCTGATCACAGCTATGAGGGTGATCCCCTCAACCTATCACAACTTTGCTTTTCGAGCAGCGTGGGGGCAATGGAGATCAAAGGGAACCAAGTCACGGCTCAACGATGTTACATCATTGCTCTTTCTAGCAAAGCTCCTGTGCTCAGCATTTATGTGGAGGAGGAAGAATTCCACCCGAAAAGATATAGCAATTACTGGAGGACCAAGTTGAGGTAGATGAAAATCAACCCGGTCCCCAACAAAGGGTGGTGGAAGATCTCGAACAGGTCGAGATAGACCTGGGAACCCTGAGAAGTATTTCCTGGTTGGGACGGAGATATCTAAGCAGAAGAGAGAGAAAATGTTGACATTTCTTATTGATTAAAATCATGTGTTTAAATTTAATTCGATGCGGTTCTTTTAGTTCGTTTCTTTTTTAAATAAAATTAAACCCAAACCAACGTAGATCAATTTATTGTTTTTTCAATTCATACCAAACCAAATAAAAAACTATTGACTCAAACTTGAAAAAATCGATTTGAATTTAACTGACTAAATTAGCACCCTTACATGACTCTGCAGGTCGGAACTATTTATTACATAGTGATATAACGCCCATAATTTGATCACCTAGTAGACTGGATTTAAATGATCATATTTTAAATGTAAATTTTTTTTTTAAATTCAAGTATATGAAATATTAAAAAAAAAATTTGTGTGAGCGTGTCCCATGGGAGTACCATATGTCCCACGGGCCACGGGACGTGAGGTTTACATGCTTTTGATGATCCACATTTTCCGTAAAGAGCACGTGAAATCGCGTGCGCCAAAACTTTGCCGCCGTCCGGGTCAGGCCATCCCATGCATCATGCGTACGGTTTGTGGAATAAATTACTATTTATTCAAAATCGTCGGATCACCCACGCCGTTTCCATCGACAACTCCCACCCCAACTTCTCCCAACAACCATACAAAACTTGAATCAAAAGAAAAACATACGGTTGCCGTGACTTCCCATCACTTAAGTCTCCGTTTGGATAGTGAAATTGAGTTATTTTGAATAGATAACTATGTTATTATAGATAACAAATTTACATTAATAAGAGATTTTTTTTATTGTGTATTTTTATTCTCATTGAAAAACGTAAGAATAAAAGTTGAGTTGTTTGGTTGATAAAGAATAAAATATAAATAAAGTGTGAAAAAATTGATTTGACATGTGGACTATTTGATGTATAAGATGTGTTGATAGGTGATTTGATGTGATAAAGGTGTAAAAAGTTGATTTGATACATGGGCCCATGAGAATAGATAAAGTGAGTATAACTTATCCTAGAGATTACTTAAAATTGTTATACTCTCTTATACTCATTTATACTGGCATAACAATTCCATCATATACTCTTTAAACAAACACCAATTTCCCCTATTTATTCTTATCCCACCTTATTCCACCCCAATCCACTCTTATTCCGCTATCCAAACGGGGTATAAGTTACTAGTAACAGTGTAACACCACCACCTTTCTAAACCCCCCAGCTGTCATTTTATCTTTCACCAACTCCACATCATAATAAATACACTATTAATAAAATCCCAACCCCACCACCTAACAAATCGACTCATCACTCTTTTTCCCCTTCTTTTATTTTTATTTTTTCTTCTCTTTCACATCCGGTAGTGTTGTGACTCGTCCGCTGTGAGTCCGCCGTGACAGTGATCCTCTACCACAGCTTGCTGTATATCGACCCCCCGCGACGCCCCCAAACTTAAAGAAAAGGGTAAATGATTCTTCAAATATCATTTACATCCATTGTTATTAGTGATGAGTTAGTTGATCTCTTTCTATTTTTCAATTATTGAGGTTTTTTTTATGAGAGCTAGGGTTTTAATAGGAAGTTATGATATTTTTAGATAATGCATGGTTTTGGCTCTATTTTTTTTTTTTTTGGATTTAAAACTAGAATTGTAATTGTATTTGTTTGATTTAAACTCTTAAATTATAAGTATTGAAGTTTTATTTATTTATTTATTCTAAGTTAGGATTTTGATAGGAATTTATAGCATTTTAAAAAAAATGTATGGTTTTTTTTTTTTGGATTGCAAGTTATAATTGTAATTGCATTTGTTTAGTTTAAAACCCTTACATTAGAAGTATTGAGGCTTTTTTTTAATTCAAAGTTAGTTTTCATAGGAAGATAGGGGTATTGTTAAAGCAACGTATAATTTGAGTTTGTTTGTTTGTAGACTCCCAATTCGATGAAGGTGTGTCAACCTTATGGGCTTCAGATGACTAACATCGGTCGAATCTCCACTATATTTGTAGACGGAAGTGTGTCGATTTGAATATGTTTGTTTGTAGACTCCTAGTTTGATGGAGATGTGTCAAGCCGATGGGATTCAGACGACTACCCTATGTTGAATGTAGCTTAAACATATCGACAAATGTTCGTCGAACCTGCGTGGATATTTATGTGAGGATGCCATCTTTTTTTTTTCTTCTTAATTTGTTTGTTTGTTTACACAAAACTAATACCTCTTCAACTAATAAAATAAATATCATTTCATTCATTCCCAGGTGACCTATAGTAATTTTTCAGTGACCTATAGTAATTTTTCAATCAATCAATGAAGTTTATTTGTTTTAAAATAATCATGCATGATTCTCATTTTGATCACCGGTGAAATAAAAGTGAAAAAAATATGATCTTACGTTGAATAATCAGAATATCTGATAAACTTGTGAAACTTATGCCATATTTTTTTTTTTTGGGTCTTTTTAATCAATGCTTCATGTGACATTGTGTTCTAATGTCATATTGTTTGGTAAGAAAAAAAATAAGAAAAATACTTTTTGACATGTTCAGTGTCACAACTAGTGCCTAAGCTCGATAGGAACTAGTCGAATTGTTTTTTCATAATCTCTTTGAACCTAGTTCGACAGATGTGTGTCAATCTGATAGCATTTTCTTGACGACGACCTAGTCAATCAAATAGCTTCAGCGCGATGGCGCCTTTGTTAACCTGATGACATTTTCTCGACGACCCTCTGTTAACCTAATGGATTGGTGGAGTCACGAACATTCACATCTCGGATCACGGTTTTCACATTGTTGGCTAGGGAAGAGGCCACACGAGTTTGGGTAGAAACCTTGTTTACCCATTCTGTGTCTGGGGGTGTGTCATGTGTCATTTTATTTATTCCCTTGTCTTTTTTTTTAATCTATTCTCTCTCTCTCACTCCACTTCAGACATGTTCTATCTAAAATTTTGGAATATAATATGACTACATTTTCTCAAAAAAAAAAAACCTAATGGACCTAGCTCGATGCCACCCTATCAAATAACCATATATACGTGGTGGGATTAATGTTATTTTATAAAAATGGAAAATCAGGTTTTTTTTTAATATTGCATGGTGGGATTGACAATCAGGGTGATGAGGATTACCGCACCCAAAACATATTTAATTTTGGTACTAAAGTTTTTTATGAGTTATATTTGAATAAGTGGGGACTCAAAATGCATATGATCAGAGTCCACTAGAACAAGTCAGAGAATGTTTACTTTTTTTTTTCTGCGCTTTCATATGTTGCTTTAGTAACCTGACAATGAACTACATGTATCATTAATGTTTTTTTAAAATTCTAATATATTACATAGAAAATGTTAAATTCAGTCTTATTGCAGTCTTGTTTGTAACTTACATATATTTCGATTATTTTTTGAAGTATGTTTTTGGTTAATGAAATATAATACTTTATAAAAAAAGGACATACTAAGAATGGAAAGTTTATAGTGTTAACTTTTCATAATTAATTATATATTGACATAAAATAAAAGATATACTAAGAATGGAAAGCTTATAATGTTAACTTTTCATAATTAATTATATATTGACATAGTGGAATATATAATATGTGATTGAAAGTGGTGACTGTTAAAATAAGTTACAAAATGAACCAAGTGTATTAGCATTCTAAACATATATTAGCATAACGGAAGAGCACCCTATGAAAGAGAGAGCATGGGGCCAGGGGTGAAGGGAACAGTAGAGTGAAAGAAGGCGGTGAGCCGAGAAAGCTGACTTGCTCCCCGACCTTTCTCTCTCTCTCTCTCTCACTTCCCCTCCATTTTCAGGTATCCTCTGTTCCATGCCTATCTCTACTCATTGCCCTCTCCACCCCTTCCCCAACTTTCTTTCTTTCTTTTAGGGATGACAATGGGGCTGATTGAGACAAATTTGATTAATCCTAATCTCAAATCCCTAATAAAATTACATTCCAAACCCATCCCAAACCCGTCCCAACGGGTTTTCAAAGAACCCAAATCCATCCTGTTTCATCCCATTTAGAAGGAAAAGAAATTAAGAATCTCAAAATTTTAAATATTTTTTATTCTATTTTTATTATACACTAAATAATTATCATATATAATATCACTTGATTACATGTTTAAGTATTTCATTAATTGTAGTAGTAGTAGTAATAATAATAATAATTGATGAGTTATTTTTACTTATTTATCATAATAATTCTAATGATATAAATGATTTAAACAGGGTATGAGTTTTACTCTTAAATTCCAAACCTGTCTCCTATCTTCATCGGGTTGGGTTGGATATAAAGATGATCAATCCCATTTCAATAGTCAGAGCGAGTTTTCTATTTATCCAATCTCATTGCCATCCCTACTCTGTTGCTCCTCCCCCTTCCTCAACCGTCCTCCAGCCATCGCCGCCCTCCGCCTCATAAGCCATAACACTCTTCCCTTGTTATTCCGACCAACCAAATTTTTTTTTAGCGTTGGTTGGGATAGAAGGTGGACTAGTTGGAATAAAGACTCCATAATTCATTCCAACCTTCCGAAGTCATCCACCTCTCCTTCATCATTCATTTTTCCCCTCTTGAACCCCCCACCTTTTCATTTTCACAGTTTCACAAAACCAAAGCAAAGCATCATAAACAACTCCTCATTCCAACCGAGGCGATCCATTTCAATTCGATATTCGAAACAATGATTCAGTTGTTGTTTACGCTTCTTGGGGGGGAGGCGTTGGTGGTGTTCGCTCTGCTGGTGAGGAGCCCGCTGAGGAAGCTCGCGATCATGGGATTAGATCGCGCCAAGAGAGGGAGGGGTCCCGTCATCGTCCAGACCGTGACTGTGACCATCCTCATCGTCCTCTCCTCCAGCGTCTTCAGCATGGTCAAGATCATGAACCGTTCCGCCGATCCGGAAGGCGGTGGTGTCGCCACACCCACAGATCAGGTCCTGATGAGCCGCCACCTCCTCGAATCCACTCTCATGGGTAAATCCTTCCCTCCTCTTCGCTTTTGATATTTTATTTTATTTGTTTATAAGATGATTTGCTTAAGCATAGATTTAAGCATTCATAAGTGATGAAATTTATGATTCAGATTTGCTTTGGTATCTAGTGGGAGTTTCATTTAAGATAGTTATGCCATTGGTTGTCTTTTTTTATATTATTGTAAATTTTTGTTATAGCAAGATCTATCAACGTTTGGGGATTTTTCATTTTTGTCATAAAAATTATTTCATACTGGGAATTTGTTTCATCAATGTATTGCTAAACAAAATCACTTTCCATTGTTTGGTTAGTGCACGAAAAATGATAAGAGAATTTGATTTAAATACCAAAAGTATCTGTACTAGCAACCTTGAACATATATGTAAAAATCTAAATATTTATTTATATCACAAATATAAAAAAATGAGTAATAAATTAACAATACCAATGTTCCAGAATATGTATGCTGGTCTGACATTCGCCTTGCATCATTCATTTTTGGAAGGTAGCCAGATTGCTCGTCTTTCAAAAATACTATTATGTTTGCAGATGTGATGACCAATGGATTCTAAATTCTTCATAATCAAACGACAAATGAAAGAAAAAGATGTCCCACAAATCTTCTTTTTGTCTGTGAAGATTGTGTGTATTCACCAAGTGAACAACCACATTCATCATCAAGTTTCACATAATAGAAATGACCCTCTTATACTATTCAGGGAAATGCATGCACTCTTGGTAGAATAAATGAAACCCATATCACTTTCCGAGCTAGCACATGGACATGCACCTCTTTTCTTATTAAGAGAGTCTTGTAGAATGTGCAACTCTATGCAAATATTAATCCATGTTCTTGGAACTGAACAAAGCGTCCTTGTTGAAATGAATTTAAGTGATTTGCTACTGATAAACAGTAGCAGTGCTTTGACCACTTTCCAAGCAAACTGATCATAAAATTAGCAGCGGATTCTTTGGAATATTGAAATATTAGGATGATGCTTCTATTTAGACCTGGTGAACTATGCAAGCTACAACCATGAGATTCCTGCCTTATTTTCTGTACGTAATTGTGAAAATCTTCCAGTCCAATATGTCACCTTGTATAACCATCTGCAGAGAGAAATCTATTGGCTGGATTTCCTAATGTGCCACTTGACCTCTTCCTTTAACCTACACTCTTAATATTGTCGTTCATCAGACATCTAGAATTTCCATCTTCCAACGTTTATTCTACTATTGAGTTTTGACCAACTCCCATTTTAGCAGATGCAACCCTCGCTTCCCCACGTTTATTCTACTTAAAATT